>JAPCWY010000011.1:35002500-36280000 GCA_028455895.1 Rhodomyrtus tomentosa | reverse complement strand
GACGTTGTTGTCAGGAATACGCGGTCAAGAGCTTTGATCAGAACGGAGACTGGTAAGTTGATCAAGCATCAAGCTTGTGCGAACTGACAGTAGCATAGAGTCATGCGCGAAGCTGATAAATAAATTCTACGTGAAAAAGGGCATAGTGAAACACTAGTGCTAGTAAACCACAACAATTTGCAGAATTAATGAGTAGAACGTTACTAGAGAAAGCCCGTAAAATAATCTCTAGTGCTGGTATGGCTTGGAGAATTCTAGCGGATGCGATTAGTTTGGCGAGCTACCTGATAAACAGATTTTTATATGCAATCAGATATCGAACTCCGAAAAAGTGTGGTCCGGTAATGTTACTGATAATTCTATTTTTAAAATATTTGGTTGTCCATGTTATTATCGAGTAAGTGATGGTAAGCTCGATGTGTAGGCAAGATGCATGTTCCATAACTATGCACGAGATAAGTGTGACTATTAGTTGTAGTGCTCGAATATGAATTCACTTGGTCGCAACAAAGAAATTACTTTTGACAAGTTTTCAGTACTTCAGGCTAGGAGTGATTATAGCAGTGTTCATACGGATTTGGACGATATTCAGCTTAAGGTGGAGTTGCAACCGGAAGCTCAGGCTAGGAGTGATTATAGTAATGTCCATACGGATTTAGACCATGTTCTGCTTGAAGTGGAGTTGCAACTAGAACCTCCTGAGATAGCAGGTACTAGTGAAGTAACTGACACAGATAGTGCTTGTAACGAGGTAGAGTTTGAAGAGCTAACGGTTGTTGTAACTTTGACATCGTAAGTATTTGGTCTCCTGATAGATATGGATGCAACGGTTGTTTTGCCTTATCTGTGGTCAAGGAGCTTGTGTCAGAAAGTTTTTATGGAGCAGTTAAAGGTGCATGTTCAGTTGATTGAAGTTAATGAAGGAAACTAAAAAATATTGATTCGGCTTCATCAGGGACATGGGTACATATATCTTCACGGGTTTATGATTTGTCTTTATGCAAAGAAAGATATGTAGAATTTTATTTGAATTCCTGCAAACTTTGGACTAATGGAAAGTCCAGCGTGGACTTGAATAGGACAAGTATTCGGTTCGTGGGTCTTGCTTTCGTGACGAACACGGTAGCTTTGTTCGCACAATTACATAGAGAAGAATAAGTGTTTGAGCCGACTAAATCTTGATGTTAGATTTGTATAATTTTTTTGTGATATTGAGATATTATTTCGTTAAGAATTAGAGTCTAAACACTATGTGTATTCTTAGATGTAATTGGAGCTTGGGAAACATTAAGAGTATTTGAGTGACTTGAGTGTAGTTTGTAATCTTTTTGTATTGCTTGATTTATAGTGAAATTCATTACTACTCTTCTTATGGACATAGGTCCATACGATCGCACCATGTATATCTAGTGTCCGATTTATTTTCTCGTTCGGTCTATTTATTGTTCGATTGCTTGGTTCCGCGCAACATATTCCCTACTTTTCTTGTGAAAATTTCCTTGCCAGCAGCTGTTAAGGTATTTTGTATTTATTGACACTTCAGATTAATTATTCTATCTGAGCTTTAGAAATTTTAAATTGGCTGTATCATGATTATTGGTTAATTTGCTTTAATTATATTACTATGTTTAATACATATATATAGACATTCAATGTCACAAAAATGGAATATTAACAGCCCCATACAAGACCGTCTATGTAAGAACTACTTGCTATTAAATTTTAAGGGGCATGAGATGCTATTTAGAAGTTACTTTAAAGAGTGATACAGACTATGGATTGAACTTGTTGCAACGGTAAAAATAAACTATAGAATAATAATATTAGTTAAAATATACAATGAGAATAAAAAAACTTCTCAGAATGCCAATAATGATTAAAAGTATTTAAGTCTGTCAATGAACTCTAATTTTAAAAACACTGAGTATTGATTGGTATTGTCTCGATCACTTTACAAAATTCATCGAAAGTGTCTTTCTTTTCCTTTTAACAGTCCATGCCGCCTATGACAAAAATCAACGTGAATCTTTGTTAACATTACGAAATGTAGCTTCCATCCAATATTAGTTTATCTCATCTTTCCTGTGGATTGGCTTAGGTACAAAATTTTCACTTATTTTTCTTTTATAAATTTTTTATATCATAGCTAATTGTTGATTTTGTTAGGCTCCGTTTGTTACGCCGAAAATAAGTGATTCGGAAGTTATTTTTCTAAAAAAATCGCATGTATCGATTGAAATAATTAGTCAATAAAAATTATTTTCGTTACCAAAAACATTTTGTGTTAAACATCTGCGTAGAAGATGAAAAAAAGTATTGTTTATAAAATTTAGTAAGCAATATAAGCGATCATTTTCATAAAATATTTTTCGATTTACTTATTTTTCACAAAATAAATGAGTCTTAATATTTTAATATCTATTGATCTAGATAAGAATTTCTTCAAAGTATTTGCTTTAATAGAAGTTATGATCTCAATGAAAATCATTATTATTGTAGTGCCTATATAACGGTCATATAACGAATTTTTAACGGTCATGACACCTCTTAACGTGGTTAAAGTGGTCTCATAATTGCTCTTTTTTTTTTTTTGCTTGACTATAAACTTCAAACCACAACCCCTGTAGATACTATGAACTATAAAGGGAACTTTTCTCTTCTTCTTTTTTCTGAGCTATACAGATAACATTGTTCTTGTTCCTTTTAATGTTCATTGTAGAGTATAAAAGAAGGTCTATTGTCTCCTAATCGCACTGAATTTCACAATTCAAGAGGTAGAATTTTTCTTAAGACAATGCTTGCACGCCTCAGATATTTTATCTTATTTATTCATCAGTTTCGATAGATTTATATTAGTTCTTACTTTTCATATTATCTACTATATTAACCTAACAAACTTAAGGGTAGTTGCCTTATGTATTTCCAAACTGGAATTGTTGCTGCTACCATGGCTGTTGGAACTGAACAACGACTCAAAGATGGTGAAGGACACTAGCGACTATCAGCAGAAAAATCTTTTCTGTCATTTCGCCTCATTGTGATCGCCTCCAATCTTCCATCGCCTCTGTGAGTTTACCCCGCTGTGCCTCTACCTCTGTCGCAGCACGCCACCATCATCACCGCGGCACGACGGAAGCGTACTCCGTTCGGTTTTGTCCCGTAGTCAAGAGCCGCGAACATATAAAATCCTTTTCGAAGCCCTTTGACTGACTCAACACTCGCCCAGAGGTATCTCCAGCATCTCCTACTGTTAGGTCGATTACAGCTCGAATACAGCTCATGAACGGGTACAGAGAGTGGCTAAGATGTTGTGCAATTTTTCTTACGAAAAAAAAGGCGTAATCTATTTCATTCGAGCTCCTCTTCCTTGGCACAAACTTTAAGCCACTGTATACCCTAATATGACAATCCCAAAATCAACATAATTAGAATCTAGAATCACAGTAATGGTTTAAAGGAATTGTGCACCTGATTTGAGATTCGTCGATCTTCATGCGAAATTATGACGATCCAAAGCTTAGGCGCATCCCCTCTATGCCCCGTCGAATGTCCGGCATCGATGAGACTGCCTTCTTTATGGAGTTTCTGGTGGGCCATCTCATCACGGGTCAGGCGAAACTCGGCCCATACTTGCCAGACCTATATTAGGCCCATTAACACTCTTTATATCCAACTTTAATTAGACCGAGTCCATAATTACAATTTCAATCAATATAAGCCGACATTCGGATAACTTTAACACAAACATCCCGTAAGGAGTCCTTTTAAACCTAGTTGGGAACCTCAATTTGAAATGATTACAATGGATTTCTTTAAAAATGCGTGTAACCTGTTTGGCAAATTTCTGTCTTCGTCCAAATCAAAGCCTGTCTTGATCCATTCAATATATTAATTTTTGTTTGGTAAGTTGATGCATAGTTATTCTTTTAGTACGAATCATGGCTACCATGGATTTTTCTGAGCAATTTCTATACTCTGTTTCTTTTTTTTTTCTTTTTTTCCCAGTAAACCATGCGGGAGCTGGCTGTCAAAGAAGGTGGTTCATCGGTGCCTTGTGACGAAACCTTAATCAGTCCTTACAGCATCCGAAAATGGCGGTGATGGACGGCCCACGAAAATGGTCCGGTGGTGATCCAATGACTGGAAGCGGTGGACGCTGGGCGTGTTTATATTCACAAATAGAGGATGCCATAGTGAAGGAGCTTGAACAAGCGGATTTGAGTACCTCGGCGGCACTGAAGATGGTGACAAATAGATAGAGCTCAGCTTGAGTATTTTATGGAGCATGACGAGGATGTTGGTGCGGCTGTTGTTGGATTTGATGATGACTGATCGCTTTTGATTTCAAGATTACGGGTAAGATTTTTCTGAAACGTGTATTCATAGATTCAGAGCAGGCATATGCCAAACGTGAGTACCCCCGGAAGCGTTGTTGTTTGTCCGTGATCCATCTGTCTTCTTGTATCACGGAGATAGTGATGCAATTTGTACGCTTGGATGAGCATATGCTTATTCTCTAATTTTCAAATGAATCATTTCGTTGTCTTATGCTTGTTGGCCTACTTAGCAATCTGACTACAAATCGGCACGAATGCTTCTACGATCACTATATAGACAAACATGAGCTATCTACTCTAAGTTTGATTTTCCTTGGGTATTTATAACTTGTGAAATGTGTTATCATGTAAATTATTGTATGGGAATCAGAGTTTCCTACTTTATGTGTGAATGCGAGCCTGCATGAGCAAAAAGTGTAGGCTCAAAAGAAAAATATGAAGGTCAAATATGAACTTCAAAGTCGCAAAATTTCAGCCACGTGAATGAAAAACTATGGCATTTTATATAGTGATTTTTCCGCTTTATATGAGGATAGAGTGATGTTAATTGGATCTCTGATTCAGATGAGTGAAAATCCACTATATAGGATATGTGTTTAAATTCTTTTAATACAGTATTAATTTAAGAGAGTGTGCAGTTATAATCCTTAAATCATAGGTTGATAAGACTGCTTGTATCAATGGTTTCTGCATTGACGGTATATGTTCAATTATGTTTGTATATCCATGCAGTTAGTTAACAGCAATCTTGATTTGCATTTTCGTTAGGCTACGATTTTAATCCATATGCAGCGACCAAGATCATCATGTTTAGATATAGTCACGACCTAAAAAATTAAGCTAATAGATCATTAGGTCAATTAAATTAACTAACCTAATTCATATCTTCCCAAGTCTTATCAAATCGCAACTTCGGTTTATTTAATAAAAATTGTTCAATTGGAGCCGCCGCTAATTATTTAGCGTAGATTGATTAGAAACCTATATAAAACAGCGGGAGAACTATTTTATCTCTACGAATTCTGGAACTTAGTTACATTAATTTAAAAATATTAATGCCTTTTCGGTACCTAATTTTCATGAAAAATCCTCGATTTGATGATTTGAATTTTTTTTTGGAGTTGTCTCATATTAAATGCAATGCTAAGGCAATCTATCTATATGACATACGAGCTGATATGACATGGCAACATTGCATGACGTGGCAAGACGAAGTGGCAAGATGCAAACTAAACGATATGCAATGCGAATGATATTTTTTTTGTATTTTCTATGCGTTTTCGGATTTATCGAAAAATGAAGTGAAAAAGGTCAAAAGAAACATGATCTAACTTGAGAAAAGCATTGGATTTTTTGGGACTTTTTAGGAATTCATCCAAATGTGAAAATAATGAATATTTGAACAATAAAAAATAAATCAATCACGACAAAAATAAAATGTAAAGATAAAGTCCATTGAGCTTTGAATTCGAAATCCAAGAGGAGTGGCAAAAAATATGAGATTGGGGATCATCTTTCCTCATTCAAAATTTGATCCAATTTTAATTTGAGAAAGATTATCTTTAAGGATTGGAAAATTTAACTTAGATAATCACCAAAAAAAGGTTCAGACTTTACCCAATTGAACCAAGCTTAATCTTTAACAGTCAAATATCATCGGGAAAATCATAAGAGGATATAGGTCAGATAAAGCAATCGACTCAACTTGCGTACTAAAGATAATGATCAAGACCAGAAACCTATCAAAAAAGAAAGCCAATCATCATCCAATTTAAAGATGTTCGCTTTATTAGAAATAGTTTGGTTTAATCAGTTATTGTCCGTAACATGAGATTAGATTAAATTACCAGGATAACATGATCATCCAAACAAGATAAAGATCAGGGCAATAATCATTCACCATCACATTGGATTCGGATGAGTAGGCTTCATATGTGCCGAAAATTCCATGCTCTTTTATCAATTGGCAAAAGAACACCACTGTTCAACCAATTCATGAACTAGCTTAAAAGAAATCAGACTTCCATCCTTCCAAAGTTCAGTTTTGGTCCATCATAAAACTTAATGGAGAAAAATTAAACTTCTCCACTTCTGGTCGTAAAACAAAGTTCGCATATGACGGCGCCAAAACATTCAGCAAATTATCAACGAATTATGACCAAAACTTCAAGAGACGTTACCTTGTTTCAAGCAATTTTCCAGCAAGAGCACACCTTGATGTTTGCACCCAACACAGCCTTTTTCTTTCCAGATTTGTGCACGCCTAAACTGAGTAAGCTAACACGAGAATGCAGCTTTGTCAAGTGCCGAAAATTGATCAAAGCAAGGTCACATTACCGCATGAACAGAGTTGATTCTGTGTTGAACAAATTCGACAGCAGCTAGGGACGATCAGTTTCTCGGTGTCTTGAACTAACGACGGATGTCCGACTACTAAGGGGCGAAGCACCAAACTGCGACGGGTGAGCGGTGGCAGATCAGTGAATCAAAGCCACCGTAGGGATGTTGGGAAGGCGGTGACAGCAGCGGGGCAAGGGCAGCTTATGTGTGAGAGAGCTTCGGTAAGGGGATTGTCTCAACCACGAAGAAGACAATCGAACCCTCAAACTCGTCCAGCAACTCTCCAATTTCTGCCGTAAATCAATAATGGTCGACCCCCGTAACGTGAATGAGGCTTTGTACTTATAGAGCTTCCCTTGGCAATCCTAGTAGGAGCCAGAATCACTAAATACCATCGGATTTGCTATCCTAGTCAAAGTTGGATCTAATATGAGCCGTTAGATTTCGAGAGTCCGAATTCACTAGAATTCTCTGCAATTTTCAGCCTAATAAGGATAGAATTTTAGTTTTTTAAAACTCTAATCCCTAGTTAAGATAAGACTCTTTTAACTTATTTGGAATTTTGATCTCTGAAGAGTCATAATCAATTATAACACTAACAATTTTCGTCCAAATGAGGGTCCCCGTGGGTTGGACATAATTCCTAGGCTCTTGTGGGCTCATTTTGTGATTTCGGACCTTAATGGACCGTGACTAATCAAATGAGTAATTAATTAAGGGCTTTTTACGATTGTAAGTGTTCAAATGGGCTGAATTTGAATTTGAATATAGGATCAAACTAGTAATGAAATTCGGCACACCCACTCATGGATGGTCGAAAATTCACAACTGAGTCTGGCACAGTTACCTGTCGAAAATTATGCTCAATTGTCTTAAATGCAAATGACTGACAGAAAATAAATGTGCAATGCCGGAGAATTTATTTTTGCGAGAATTATGATTAACTCTCGTTTTATGAATAGATTTTCTAAAATCAAATTTAGGCGTCAACAGATACACGAATCACATATTCATAAAGTTAAGGAATTGACGTACCTGGTATTAGATCCATTGTTCTTGATGCGGAATTGCGATGATTCGATGCTCAAGAGCTTCTCCTCTGTGAACTCTCCTTATCATTGGTTTCAATGAGACGGCTCCTCACGTATCGTTCTAACGACTCTTTATGTGAGGCTATCCGAATATCAGGGTTTAGAGGAGGGATCCGGCTCCTCTGCCTTTAGGGCAAAGGAGCATGGAGATCCCCACCGCCCCTTCCCCCTTTTTATAGGGGAAAATGTTTTTGGGCAGTGGAGATCCGTCTGCCATACAAAAAGTATGGCAGGAACTTGAGCTCTATTTATAGAGATTAAAATCTATCCACTCATTAAAGATAAGGTTTATCTCGGCCCACACTATCCAGCACTATATTAGACTAAATAGGAAATTGTATATATCTTTGATGCGGAGCATATTAGCAGTGCGTTTCTGGACCGATTAGATAGGCAGAAGTCCCAATGAAAGTCCAGAAGATTCGTCTAGAATTTTCAACTTCAGAGTCAACGATGTCAGAATGGGCTCAGATTTAGTCGATTGAAGCGAAACAACCATCTTATGAAGGCTTTGATTTTGGTGATTCGGGATCGTTTAGAAGGTCTTTTGAATTATTTTAATATTTTTTGAATTTATTTTTATTTTTAGTGGCAATTTTGTAATTTTGCTAGTTTTGGTGTCAGTAGAGTTAACACCCTACTTAAGCTTGTTTTAAGGTTTTTGGACGATACTTTGATCAATATTGAATTCGTGATTTTCCTCCCAAAGTAAGATTTGCTTGATTTTTCGCTGAACGCTGCATCAGGTGGTATCAAAGCCTATGGCGACTGGCGATGGTCTTCGTGGTGATGATCAGGACATTGGAGCCCTTATCCTTAGGGACGAAGCGCTGCAACGTTTGGAGCAGCGTTTAATGAAACAAATAGATCAACGAATTGATCTCGGACTTCATCGCATCGAGTAGCGGTTTGAATAATTGACAGATCAATTTGATGGTCTTGGCATTGATGTGAACCGGAATCGGCCGAATGACAGAACGCTGGGTGCAGATCTTGGTCGCAGTGACCCTATCAATAAGCCTGCTCCTGTCCACAAGCAAAATAACTATTTGTTCTCAAAGAGTTCGGAAGAAGAAGAGTACGAGTTTTCGGATAAAGGACGTGTTGATTATGAAGACATGGATCGTTATGAAGGATTTCGAAAGGGGCGTTATGACGATCACGATAGAAGAGGTGGCAGACGACATTACGATAATCGTGAAGGCAACGACTTTAAACTAAAAGTCGATATCTCTTATTTAATGGGAATCTAGGAATAGAAGAATTTCTGGATTGGATTGCGGATATAGATAGATTCTTCGATTATATGGGAACCCCTAGCAAGAAAAAAGTGCGATTAGTAGCCTGTAGATTGAAAGGGGGTGCGTCTGCATGGTGGGAG
Organism: Rhodomyrtus tomentosa; assembly: GCA_028455895.1. Classification (NCBI taxonomy): domain Eukaryota; kingdom Viridiplantae; phylum Streptophyta; class Magnoliopsida; order Myrtales; family Myrtaceae; genus Rhodomyrtus; species Rhodomyrtus tomentosa. Next base: position 36,270,851 of record JAPCWY010000011.1, on the reverse strand, counting down.
AGAGACTGCAAAATAGGAGGGATCGAGAAGGAACAGAGATGGTGCGAACCTGGAATAGAATGAGGAGGTTACTAAAGCAGGAGTTTATTCTGCCTGATTATGAGTAGATCATGTTCCAGCAATACCAGCGTTGCCAGCAGGGCAATCGAACCATACATGAGTATACGATAGAATTTATGAGATTGGAAGAGCGAAATAATCTGTCAGAAACAGAGCGACAGCAGGTAGCCAGATATCTCGATGGGTTGAAGCCCTTTATTTGGGATAAAATTGGGGTACAGTTTTTGCGAAATTTGGCTGAAGCTAAGAACATGGCTAGGAAGACAGAATTGATGCAACAAGAACGAAGTAAAAGAGGCTTTGAAAATTATAGGGGTAGTAGCTCAGGCAGTTCCATGGAGAAGAGCGGCTTCAACAATTGCTTTAATGCAGAACGAAATCAGGGAGATAAGGCGATAGAAAAGCACCCTCTGTACGAGGCAAGGGACAAGGGGTTGCAATCATAGAAGATTGTGAACCCGAATTCTTATGCTAAACCGACAACGATTTAGTGTTACAAGTGTAATCAGCCTGGGCACCACTCTAATGAATGCCCTCAGAGAAAGACCGTGGCAGCAAGAAAAGAGAAGGAAGAAGACAGATATTGCTGCGAACCAGATGGTGATGAAGAAGATTTTCAAGATGGAGAAGAGGAAGAGATAAACTATGTAGTGCGCAGGATGATGTTAGCCTCAAAACAGGAGGATGATTCACAGCGCCATCAGCTATTCCGAACCAGATGCACTATTCTGGGGAAGATCTTTACTGTGGTCATTGATAGTAGGAGCATGAAAAATATCATTCGGAAGGATGCAGTGAAGAAGTTGGGGATACCCGTGAAGAAACATCCTAACCCATATACATTATGATGGATAAAATCTGGAGCAGAAAACATTTAGGTAACTGAACGATGCAAAATTCCATTCTCCATTAGTAAGTTTCACGATGAGCTGTATTGTGATATGGATGTATGCCACGTGTTGTTTGGGAGGCCGTGGTAATTTGATGTGGATGCTCAGTATTCAGGAAGGAGTAACCAGTATAATCTGGTGAAAGATGGGGTGAAGTATACGTTGCTGCCCTTGAAAAACAAAGGAAAACAAGTTACATATAATAATTTCCTTAATCTTACAAGAAAATTTGAATATGAAATTAAGGAGACTAGGGAAATTCATGTGCTGGTAGTGACGCAACCGATTGATATAGAGACTGAATTACAAGAAGAGGAGCACCCTAAAGCAGTTAGACCTTTATAGCAAGAATTTAGTGAGCTAATGCCTGAAGAGATCCTAGATGGGTTATCTCCTATGCGTGATATTCAACACCATATCGACTTAATTCCTAGTGCTAGTTTGCCTAATTTACCGCACTACAGGATGAGTCCTATGGAGAAAGTGGAAGCATTGCTGCAAAAGGGGCACATTCAGGATAGCATGAGCCCATGTACTGTTCCTATCACGCCCCGCGCCTTGGGCATAAGCATGCGACTCCCTGCAAGCACAAACTCTCTCTCGTGGTCCCAAGATTCACATAGGTCGAGAGATGTACCATATAGAAAGCACGCGGAAGCGATGATATACAAACTCCTCGGTACAATTATAAAATGGGACCTAGGTAGCGAGAGTTCCAATAATACATAAACTTCCGAATATCCATACAAGACACGACAAACTACACATGCTAGTTAGTAGGGTGGCAAGACTAATACAATAGACAATCAGCAGACTCCCAGAAGAAATAGGCGTCGAGGTCACCATCAAAATATCAAACCAGTAAAAACAGAGCAGAGACTCCTAAGTCGAGCTACTAGAGTCATCAGTCTCCTCACCCTCCTTAATAGGCTCGTACTCTGAGAGTGTCTCGAAGCAGACCTCCACGGTGTCCTCAAGTGTCTCGTCAGCTGACGGCTCTACCAGGTCGTCCTCGGTAGCCTCGATCACTATAACTTCATCGGTGTCTTCCAAGGTCGGGGTCCTTAGGATCGTTGCTCGAGCCAGCGACTGACCCCTCGGCTTCCATTGAATCCCGAGCGGGATGGCAATAACTAGAGATTACCCCACGGGATACCTCAATGGGCTTCAATGGCTCCGTGGAAATATCTCCTATCTTCCTAAACCAAGCCTCGTACCTGTGAGGCTTCCAGCTACTGCCACCCTCATCTACCCAGACAACAGTGCACTTCCAAACATAAACGGTCCCCTATCCGTCAGGGAACTCCTCAAAATATACTGACATTTCCTTTGGGTCACCAAGCCTGATTGGCCACATTCTCAAGGCTTAGGATCTGAAAAATGGAGTCCCACAACAAGGTGAGATATACATCTCAATAAGGTGGGTCCTAACCCAAGGTTAGGCTGACCGTTCACTCAGGTAAATACAATCACAAACAATTCATACCAAATCACATGAGGCATTCAACTATCACGAAATAACACACGGATGTCAAGCATGCAATCAAGGCATCTTATTACATCATTAAGCTCAAGCACGTATTATTAAGCCAGATTACACTTTCTACCCTTTCCTGCCTCCTCACTTTCATGCCCGCGTTTAGAATGCCTCAGACTCGGTCCGCGTAAACGCATCAGACCGTCTCATTGATAAACCCGCGTAAACGCATCAGGTTTTCAATCTCATTTTCAGGCCTGTGTCGATACATCTCAACTCCGTCTCGCGTTTCAACGCATCAGGACCACAACCTTCTCAACCCCGCGTATCAACGCATCAAGGTGTCACAACTTCTCAGACATGCCATAAGTTCATTTCATTTCATAGCACACGCTTGAATGCAAACTCATGCAATGAACGACACATCCATGGCATGCAAGACAACTAAATTTGACATACAAATGCAACAATCAATTCATGGCACAAGCATTGTCAAACAATCAAGTCCTCTATATCTTTCTAGGATGTACATTAAACAATCACCTTATGAACCTCCAAGAATAGATCAATTCGCACACAATTCGCTCCATCGAGTCCAATCTTTCTATCAAAAGTTTAGAATCCCCTTACCTCAAGCTTAATTCAATACAAGTCTTCTTCCAAGCACCTCAAGGGTTTAGTTCTAATGACTCAAGATCAAGTCCACCGCGCAACCTAAGGAAATTCCTCCAATCGTCAATTTTTCTTGCTCAATTCATCAATCCATGAAACATGAACCTCATAGACCTATCTATTAACATTCTAATATGTCTCAACAATGAATTTGGAACCCATTTCCATCACCAACAGCTTCCCACAGAATCGGTATGCACAGAACCGAAACAGGGCATTTTCGATTATGTGTATACCCCAACTAATCAGCCAATAAACCAAGTTAAATCCTCAATTTAATCACTAATCTACTTGCTAACATGTAGTTCTAAGGGTTGGGAAGTCTCACAAAAAATTTGGAGCCAAGGCGACACCGGAAAGTCCTTGAATGGGGCCGGTTCCTCCGGGTCTTCAACCAGTCAATTCTGGCCCTTCAAACACAAGACCCATTTGGGGTCAAAACTCCATCAAATTTCTCCAAATTTTTACAATAGTTCAGTCTGTAAGTCCCCTAGATGTCCACAAAATTTGGTCAAAAAATTCAATGGTTTCGAGATTCTACGAAGCCTAAACCGTGGGTTAGCTCCAGCTACGAAAGTTTTCGTCAACTTTCGAGAGATTGGCCGGCCGGAGCTCCTCACTGAGTCAAACGGCTTGCATTCACTTGGAGAACATCAGCAAGAGGATGAGGAAGCAACAGGTGGTCGGCTCGGTGGCTGGGAGTTGCCGGAAGTGGCGATCGACGACGGCGAAACGAGCTGGCAAAGTTGGTCGGGCGTGGAGCTTCTAGGCGTGAAGAGGAAGAAGAAGAAGCTGTTCGGTAATGCCGGAGGGGTGTTCGGCCAAGAGAGAGAGAGAGAGTGCTGTTTATACTTCAATTTCAAGAGTCAACTTGTTGAATGGTAGGTTAAATGGTGACTCCATCATATCATGGCTTAATCCTTTGACACTTTTCCATGTGTCAATCAATTGCTCATCCAATGGCTCTCATTTTCTTCAATTTTCGGCAACTATAATGAGACTTCAACGACCAAAATGCTCTTGTCCAATTATTAAGGCAAAGCTAAGGCTTGAGGGGCAAAATGGTAATTTTACCCCCGACGTCCGGAACTTCATTTTTCTAATTCCAATTTTCTTTGATAAGGCGACAGCCAATCCAGTTGTAATGTTGAAACTCTTGATTCTCCATTTTCGAATTTCAATATTTGTTTCTAAATCATTTCTCTATCCAATGCGATTCTAGTCTATCCCAAATTGATGGGCGGCTTTTGCAGATATTACGCGTATCGACCCTGTGATTCATATCATAATTAGAGCTCATCAATTCATGGCGACTTTGGTTGTCATGTAATTGTGAGGGTCTATCACTAGTTCTGATGGTCTCGATCGTCACTGTTCAATGTATGAAAATTTTACAAATTATATATTGGTTAAGTGACATCACCCGCGCTCCAATCATATAACGCTAGTAATGCATTCCTTAACCGTTCTTAGATCGGCCTTTTATGGCTCTAAATGTCCCCTCGACAATCTTTATGGTCAAAGCGCCATTTCTTATTCGAATTCTCTAGGTCCTCGTACCTTGTCTTGCGTTAGCCTTTTCCTCTTGGTTAATCAACTCGAGATTGATCAGATCCGAGCGAGATACGACTGAAATACATTGTTCGATACATTTCTCATTAATGAGTCGTGAAATGATAGAAAAGTCAGAATGTCACAACTCTTCCTCCCTTATAAAAATTTTGTCCTCGAAATTTACATCAAACTTGGTTACTCAAACAAATGGGGGTATTGACGCCTCATCGTTTCCTCGCTTTTCCACGTAGTGCCTTCGGTTCCCTGGTGCTCCCAAACAATCTTGACCAATGGAATCGTTTTATTTTTCAGAATTTGTTCCTTTCGGTCTTTGATCCTAACTGGCTTCTCCACGTAGGATACTCTGTCATCTACTTCTATGACCTCGTAGTCCAGCACATGTGTCGGGTCCGGCTCGTACTTTCGTAACATGGACACGTGGAAGACATTGTGCATTTGGGATAGATTAGGCGGTAAGACCAGTCTGTAGACTAAGGTCCCAATCCGCTCTAGAATCTCAAATGGACCTACGTACCTTGGGCTCAGTTTTCATTTCTTTCCAAATCGAGATAATTCCCTCATCAGCGACACCTTGAGGAAAACACGATCGCCTACTTAAAACTCCAAAAGCTTATGCCGTTTATCCACATAACTCTTTTGACGACTCTGTGCCGTCTTCAGCCTATCCCGAATTATCCTCACCGCTTCTACCGATTGCTCTACCAACTATGGGCCTGTGATACTTCTTTCTTCAAACTCGTCCCAGCAAATCGGGGTTCTGCAGGCTCTTCCATAAAGCGCTTCAAACGGTACCATTTGAATGCTCTGCTGATAGCCGTTATTATATGCGAACTCCACTAAATGCAGCTGGTCTTCCCATCCACCTTTGAAGTCTATCACACACGCTCGTAACATACCCTCGAGCGTCTAAATCGTCCTCTCCGATTGTCAGTCCATTTGTGGATGGTATGCCGTACTGAATTGCAGTCGAGTCCCCATGGCATCCTGAAGACTTTTCCAGAAGTTTGCTGTGAACTTGGGGTCTCTGTTTGATGTGATCGTCACGGGCACTCCATGTAGTCTCACTATCTGCCTCATGTACAATTCGGCATATCTGTCCATCGCGAAATCCTTTTGCACATGGATAAAGTGTACAGACTTGGTCAATCGGTTCACGACTACCCAAATGGGTCATAGCCTCTCTGGCTCCTTGGGAGTCCCATTACAAAATCCATCGTTACGTGCTGCCATTTCCATTCAGGGATTTCTAGAGGCTATAATAATCCTTCAGGCTTACAGTGTTGGGCCTTCACCTGCTAACATGTCAAACACTTGGTCGCATACTTCGCCACATCCACTTTTATCCCGTTCCACCAGTAATGTTGACGCAAGTTCTGATAAATCTTCGCGCTTCCTAGGTGAATACTATAATTGCTCCTGCGAGCCTCCGATAAAATCCTTTCCCTGAGCTCTTCGTCCCTTGGCACGCATAAACGTCCTCGGAATTTCAAGATTCCACCCTCTAACGCTTGGAATTCTGGTTTTCTTTTTGTCGCGTCCATCTCCAAGATTTTTCGAATTTCTGGGTCCGTATACTACAAGGCTTTTATCCTTTTCTAAACCTCAGGTTCTACCCTCAGTGTGGCTATCAAACTGGACAGTTGACAGACTTCCAATCTGAACTCAGAATCCCTCAAGTTCTCGAACAACGACCACCCTTTCACCAGTAGACAGGCGATGCTTGATTTCCGGCTGAGTGCATCCGCGACTCGATTCAATTTCCTAAGATGATGTAATATATTGCAATCATAATCCTTGAGTAGCTCCATCCATCGACGCTGCCTCATATTCAGTTTCTTATGAGAAAACAGGTACTTAAGCTCTGGTGGTCTGTGTAAATCTGAAACTTTTCGCCACACAGATAGTGTCTCCAGATTTTCATAGCAAAAATGATCACTGCTAACTCCAAATCGTGAGTCGAATAGTTCATTTCATACGGTCTCAACTGCCGGGACGCATAGGCAACCACTCTTCTATGCTGCATTAGCACACAGCCTAGTCCCTTTAGCGAAGCATCGCTATATATCTCATAGCCTTCGGGTCCTGATGGATCGTCAACATCGGTGCAATTGTCAATCGATGTTTGAGCTCTTGAAAACTCCTTTCGCACTTATCCGTCAGTGGCATGGCTATGGACGAAAACTTCTCCACAAAACGCCGGTAATACCCTGCCAATCCTAAGAAACTTCGGACTTACGTGACCGTAGTAGGCCTAGGCCAATTCGTTACAGCTTCAATCTTCGCAGGATCTATAGTAATCCCTTCTCCAGACACCACATGACCAAGAAATGTCACTTTGTTCAGCCAGAACTCGCATTTGCTAAACTTAGCGTAGAGCGAGTGTTCCCTCAGGGTCTGCAAAACAATCCTTAGATGCTCCTCATGTTCTTCGATGCTCCTTGAGTAAATCAGGATATCGTCAATAAAGACTATGACGAATCTATCCAAAAATTCCTTAAACATCCGATGCATCAAATCCATAAATGTGGCTAGAGCATTGGTCAATCCAAAAGGCATCACAGTGAATTCTTAATGACCATACCTTGTCCTAAAAGCAGTCTTAGTTATGTCTTCCTTCTTGATTCTCAACTGGTGATACTCGGTTCTTAGATCAATCTTAGAGAATACCGCAGCTCCTTGCAGTTGGTCAAATAAATCATCAATCCTCGGCAGAGAGTACTTATTCTTCACTGTCACTTGGTTCAACTGTCTATAGTCGATGCATAGACGCAAGGACCCATCCTTTTTCCTTACAAACAACACCGACGCTCCCCATGGTAAAGCACTCGGTCGGATAAATCCCTTATCTAGTAACTCTTGCATCTGCACCTTTAACTCTTTCAATTCTGATAAGGACATTTTATAGGGTGCCTTCGAGATCGGCTCCGTTTTGGAAGTTAACTCAATCACGAACTCTATTTCTCGCTCTGGTAGCAACCCTGGTAACTCCTGGGGAAAAATTTCAGGAAACTCGCGTACTACCGGGATACTTTCTAGTTTAGGCTCCTCGGCAGCGGTGTCCATAACTGCGACCAAGTACACCTGACACCCTTCAAACATTAACTTTGTCACTTCAAGAGATGAGACTAAAGGAATCGAGGTTCCTCCTCGACTTCCCACAAATTCAAAGCTAGGGCGACCTTCCGGATAGAACCGGATTATCCTACTACTACAATCCACTACTGCCCCCTGTTTACCCAACCAATCCATTCCTATGATCACATCGAAGTCATATATGGGCAACACAGTTAAATCAATACTCTCCTTACTACCACCAATTACGATCCTACAGTCAACTCAACCTAACGAAACCAGCACATTATCTTTCAACGGGGTGGCAACATGCAGAATCACACTCAACGGTTTTAACTTCATATCAACCAAATCAGCAAATCGAGCAGACACAAATGAGTGTGTAACGCCATGATCAAACAAAGCATATGCAGCTTGGTCACACAAATAAACCGTACTTGTGACCACGCTTGGCGTTTCTTCTGCCTCCCTACGGGCTACTGCATAAACTCTCCCCTGAGCTGGGGGTCGATTCTGATCAATTTGGGGATTGGCAGCCGACGGTCCAGCCTGTGGTCGTTGTCTTTGAGATCTATTCGTTGGAGCTTGATTCGGGCAAGTCCTCATTTGATGGCCCATCTGACCACTCTTGAAGCACGCTCTAGTTCTTGCCGGGCATGGTCCATTACCATGCCTTCTACCACAGAGGCGACAGTTTCAGTTCACGGGGTTCGGCAACTTCACAATGTTCTTTCTTATCGGAGGGACAAAATGCCTATTGCCAGTCACTGGTCTCTTACCCATCTGGCGATTGTCTCTAAATGAGTTAAATCGCAATCCAGATGTGGCATTCCTTTCCTTCAGATCCCTCTCAATCATTTTCCCTCGTTCATAAATATCCTTGTATGTTCTCAAATTCAGGGCTATCATCTGGTTGTGAAGCTCAGGTCTTAGTCCATTCCGAAATCTTCGCGCCTTCTCCAGGGGATCCTCTACAGATCGGGGTGCGTACCTTGATAATTTGGAGAATTTGAACCTCATACTAGTCTACAGTCAGCTGATTCTAATGCAGCTGTAAGAACTCAACTTGCTTTCTTTCCCGGGCTGTCTCCAAGAAATACTTATCATTACATGTCATAGTAAAGGCATTCCAGGTCAAGGCCGTTCCTTTTGGAAAAACTCCATTCTTGGTGACAGCCCACCAGTCATTTGCGGTACCTTCTAGTTGATACACCGCCAACAGCACCTTTTCCTCATCCATGCACCTCAGCACTCCAAAAGCCTTTTCTAGTTTCTCAATCCATCTCGATGCTAGTTCGGGATCTCCAGTCCCATCGAATTGGGTTGACTTCAGCTTGATAAATTGTTCACCAGCTGGCCCATCTGTCTGGCTGCGACAATTTCTTCCTGGGCATTCACTGCATCATTGCCCTAGTCGTGTTCGCCATTGTTTCCATTGCCCCCATTGTTGCCGTTGTTGGCGTTGACGATAGCTATTTCGGCTCCTACCGCTTGGGCTATGGTAGCATCCCTGTCCTAGGTCTGCCTGTCGATGAGGTCGCCAATTCTTTTAAGCGCCCTCAGTGCTCCATCCATTCTCGGGTCTTTCGCTACCGATGGCCTCGAACTAGAGGCTCCGCTCCTGGGCCTTCTAGGTCTCCTAGACAGATTACTCATTCTTACACGCTTCTACTGAGCCTGGTCCACCACAATTTCATCAAGGAGTTAGTAACTCATTCATTCAACCAAGTCTAGAGCTACCAAACAATGCCTTAATAGAAACAGTTACAATACAACAACCTTCCACACAACAAGTTCCACAGACCTTTCAATACGCAGTTCATGGTTATTCCTCAGTTCCGTTCGCTCTAACGGTTCACCAAAACAAATCATGCTCATTCACTGGACAGGCTAAAATCCAGAAATGACTTTCAACGCTAAGCATGGAACTTAATCCTCATACATTACACTATCTTGCCAAGGCCAAATGCCAATCACATGTGCCAAGTCATATGCCATGCAGCCCGTGTCTCATCCTAACCGGTTTTTTAAGGTCTCGCTACCCGTTCTTGTCCCAACTTAATTCTCCTTATTACTCCAATCCTCAATCAACTTTAAATCGAGCTGACCTTGCTCTAGTACTAAACAAGGTGGGGATGTCACGCCCTGCGCCTCGAGCACAAGCACGCGACTCCCTCCAAGCACAAACTCTCTCTCGTGGTCCTAAGATTCACATAGGTCGAGAGATGTACCATATAGAAAGGACGCGGAAGCGATGATATACAAACTCCTCCGTACAATTATAAAATGGAACCTGGGTAACGAGAGTTCCAACAATACATGAACTTCCGAATATCCATACAAGACACGACAAACTAAACATGCTGGTCAGTAGGGTGGCAAGACTAGACAATAGACAATCAGCAGACTCCCAGAAGAAATAGGCGTCGAGGTCACCAACAAAATATCAGACCAGCAAAAACAAAGCAGAGACTCCTAAGTCGAGCTACTAGAGTCATCATTCTTCTCAGCCTCCTCAGTAGGCTCGTACTCTAATAGTGTCTCGAAGCAGACCTCCACGGTGTCTTTAAGTGTCTCGTCAGCTGACGGCTTTACCAGGTCGTCCTCGGTAGCCTCGATCATTGTAATTTCATCGGTGTCTTCTAGGTTCGGGGTCCTCAGGACCATTCCTCGAGCTAGCGACTGATCCCTCGGCCTCCATTAGATCCCGAACGGGATGGCACTAACTAGAGATCACCCCACGAGATACCTCAGTGGGCTACAGTGGCCCCGTGAAAACATTCCCTATCTTCCTAAACCAAGCCTCGTACCTGTGAGGCTTCTAGTTACTGCCACCCTTATCTACCAAGACGACCGTGCACTTCCAAACATAAATTGTCCCCTGTCTGTCAAGAAACTCCTCAAAATATACTGACATTTCCTTTGGGTCACCAAGCCTGATTGGCCACATTCTCAAGGCCTAGGATCTGAAAAATAGAGTCCCACATCGGGGTGAGACATACATCTCAGTAAGGTGGATCCTAACCCTAGGTTAAGCTGACTGTCCATTCAAGCAAATACAATCACAAACAATTTATACCAAATCACATGAGGCATTCAACTATCACGAAATAACACACGGATGTCAAGCATGCAATCAAGGTATCTTATTACATCATTAAGCTCAAGCGCGTATTATTAATCCAGATTACACCTTCCACCCTTTCCTGCCTCCTTACTTTCATACCCGCGTTTAGAATGCCTCAGGCTCAGTCCGTATAAACACATCAGATCGTCTCATAGACAAACCCGCGTAAACGCATCAAGTTTTCGATCTCATTTTTAGGCCTGTGTCAACACATCTCAACTCCGTCCCGCGTTTCAACGCATCAGGACCATGGACTTCTAAGTCTCGCTTCTCGTACGCCTCAAGGTGTCATTCAATTCAAACCCCGTGCTTCAACGCCTCAGGGTATCCATTCACACAACCCTGCGTCTCAACGTATCAAGGTGTCACAACTTCTCAGACATGCCATAAGTTCATTTTATTTCATAGCACACGTTCAAATGCAAACTCATGCGACAAACGACACATCCATGGCATGCGAGATAACTAAATTTGACATATAAATGCGACAATCAATTCATGGCACAAGCATTGTCAAATAATCAAGTCCTCTATATCTTTCTAGGACGTACATTAAGCAATCACCTTATGAGCCTCCAAGAATCGATCAATTCGTACACAATTAGCCCAATCGAGTCTAATCCTCCTATCATAGGTTTAGAATCCCCTTACCTAAAGCTTAATTCAATACAATTCTTCTTCCAAGCACCTCAAGGGTTCGGTTCTAATGATCCAAGATCAAGTCCGCCTCTCAACCTAAGGAAATTCCTCCAATCGTCAATTTTCCTTGCTCAATTCATCAATTCATGAAACATGAACCTTATGGACCTATCTATTAACATTCCAATACGTCTCAACAATGAATTTGGAACCCATTTCCATAACCAATAGCCTCCCATAGAATCGGTATGCACAGAACCGAAACAGGACATTTTCGATTTTGTGTATACCCCAACTAATCAGCCCTTAAACCAACTTAAATCCTCAATTTAATCACTAATCTACTTGCTAACATGTAGTTCTAAGGGTTGGTAAGCCTTACTGAAAAATTGGAGCCAAGGCGACACCGGAAAGTCCTTGAACGGCGCCGGTTCCTCCGGGTCTTCAACCGGTCAGTTTTGGCCCTTTAAACACAAGACCCATTGGGGTGAAAACTCCATCAAATTCCTCCAAACTTTTTACCACTGCTCAGTCTACAAGTTCCCTAGATGTCCACAAAATTTGGTCAAAAAATCAAAGGTTTCGGGGTTCAACGAAGCCTAAACCGTGGCTTACCTCCAGCTGCGACGGTTTCCGTCGACTTTCAAGAGATGGGCCGGCTGGAGCTCCTCATTGAGTCAAATGGCTTGTTTCCACTTGAAGAACGTCGGCAAGAGGATGAGGAAGTAGCAAGTGGTCGGCTCAGTGGCTGGGAGTCGCCAGTAGTGGTGGTCGACGGTAGCGAAACCGGCGGGCAGAGCTGGTCGGGCGTGGAGCTTCCAGGTGTGAAAAGGAAGAAGAAGAAGAAGTTGTTTGGCAATGGAGGAGGTGTTCGGCCAAGAGAGAGAGTGTGAGGTTTATACTTCAATTTCAAGAGTCAACTTGTTGAATGGTAGGTTAAAAGGTGACTCCATCACATCATGGCTTAATCCTTTAACACTTGTCCATGTGTCAATCAATTGCTCATCCAATGGCTCTCATTTTCTTTAATTTTCGGCAGCTATGATGAGGCTTCAATGATCAAAATGCCCTTTTCCAATTATTAAAGCAAAGCTAAGGCTTGAGGGGCAAAATGGTAATTTTACCCCCGACGTCGGGAACGTCATTTTTTTAATTTCAATTTTCTTCGATAAGGCGACAACCAATCCAATTGTAATGTTGAAACTCTTGATTCTCCATTTTCGAATTTCAAGACTTGTTTCTGAATCATTTCTTTACCCAATGCGATTCCAGCCTATCTCGAATTAACGGGCGGCTTTTGCAGACGTTACACGTATCGACCCTGCGATTCTTATCACAATTAGGGCTCGTCAATTCATGGCGACTTTGGTTGTCATGTAATTGTGAGGGTCTATCACTAGTTCTGATGGCCTCGATCATCACTGTTCGATTTAGAAAAATTTTACAAATTACATGTTGGTGAAGCGGCATCACCCGCGCTCCAATCATATAATGCTAGCAATGCATTCCTTAATCGTTCTTAGATTGGCCTTTTATGCCTCTAAATGTCCCTTCGACAATCCTTATGGTCAAAGCGTCATTTCTTATTCGAATTTCCTAGGTCCACACACTTTGTCTCGCGTTAGTCTTTCCCTCTTGGTCAGTCAACTCGAGATTGATCAGATCCGAGCGAGATACGATTGAAATACATCGTTAGATACATTTCTCATTAATGAGTCTTGAAATGACAGGAAAGTCAGAATGCCATAGTTCCTGCCTTGCTAACTCCCAAGAAAGATGGGAGCTAGAGGATGTACGTAGACAGCAGAGCCGTTAATAAAATAACTGTGGGCTACAAGTTTTCAATACCTATGTTGGATGACATGCTAGATAGACTGCACGGAGCTAAGTGATTTACGAAGCTGGAATTGAAAAATGGCTACCATCAGATTCGTATTCAGCCTGGAGATGAGTGGAAGACAGCTTTCAAGGCAAATGAGGGGTTGTACGAGTGGTTGGTGATGCCGTTTGGCCTTTCTAATGCTCCGAGCACTTTCATGAGGCGTATGAATCAGGTTTTGAAATCTTTTATGGGAAAATTCGCCGTAGTTTATTTTGATGATATCCCGATTTATAGTAAGACTAGAAGGATCATTTGATGCACTTGAGGGAAGTGTTGACAGCTTTGCAGACTAGTAAGCTGTATGTGAATCTTAAAAAATGCAGTTTTCTTACTAATAAACTGTAATTCTTGGGGTTTATTATCATTGCTGAGGGAATAGAGGTGGATGAGATGAAGGTGAAAGCCATCAGAGAGTGGCCTACTCCAAAAACAGTTTCTGAAGTTATGAGTTTTCATGTGTTGGCTTCCTTTTATAGGCGATTTATTAGGAATTTTAGCACTATCGCAACCTCGATTACAGAGTATATGAAGAAAGGTAGGTTTATGTGGGGAGAGGAAGCCGAAAATAGTTTTGCTATTCTGAAGGAGAAGTTGTGTACTGCACATGTTCTGGCTCTACCTAACTTTGATAAGTTGTTTGAGGTCGATTGTGATACCAATGGAATGGGTATAGGAGCTATTTTGTCTCAAGAGCGCAAGCCAATTTGCTTTTTCAGTGAGAAGCTTAGTGATGCGAGACAGAATGGAGCATTTATGACAAAGAGTTCTACTCTGTTGTAAGGGCTTTGAAGACATTGGAGCATTATCTAATTGGGAAAGATTTGCTTTATTCTGACCATGAAGCTTTGAAATACTTAAATAGTCATAAGAGGATCAGTAAAGAAATGCATGCGTGTTGGTGTCAATTTTTACAAAAATTCTCTTTCAGGTTGCAGCCCAAATCTGGTGTGCATAATGTCGTAGAAGATGCATTGAGTAGGAGAGCTGGTTTGTTGATTACATTGCGCTAGGACATTCTGGGGTTCGAGCAGCTGAAAGGCTGTAATACAAACGATGATGATTTTGGACAGATTTGGGAGATGTGTGCTGCTGGCCAACCTGTGCGGGAGTTCTATATTATGGATGGTTATCTAATGCATGACAATTAACTTCGCCTTCCTCAGACATCATTATGAGAGAAGGTAATTCGTGATTTGCATGATGGTGGATTAGCTACACATCTAGATCGAGATAAAACTATTGCTGCAGTCAGGGAGAGATTTTATTGGCCCCAGTTACATAAAAACGTCAGCAGGTATGTGCAGAAATGTTATATTTGCCAAACTGCTAAGGGGCAATCTAATAATACAGGTTTATATATGCCTTTACATGTTCCTGACAATATATGGGAAGATCTGTCCATGGATTTTGTGCTTGGTTTGCCCCAAACCCAAAGAGGCGTGGATTCTATTTTTGTTGTGGTAGACAGATTTTCCAAGATGGCACACTTTATTCCTTGTAGGAAGACATCTTATGCAATAAGTGTGGCCAGATTATTCTTTAAGGAAGTGGTTCGTCTGCACAGCGTACCTAAATCTATCACTTCAAATAGAGACAGCAAATTTCTAGGGCATTTTTGGGGGATTTTGTGGAAGCTGTTTGACTTTTCTTTAAATTTTAGTAGCATAGCTCACCCGCAGACTAATGGACAGACAGAGGTGGTCAATAGAACCCTAGGGAACTTGATTCGAAGCATCTATGGAGATAAGCCGAAGTAGTGGGATATTGCTTTATCACAAGCAGAGTGTGCTTATAACAATGCAGTTCATAGTTCTACTGGCAAGTTGCCTTTTTATGCTGTTTATATAAAGACGCCTCAGCACACTCTGAATTTGATACAATTTTGTAAGCAAGCATACAAGAGTGTAGCAGCGAATCACATGGCTAAACAGATTGTAGAGGTGCATCGTGAAGTCAAACAGAAGTTGGAGGAAGCTAATAAGAAGTATAAGGCAGCCGCAATAAACATAGATGAAAGCAGGTGTTTGCAGTAGGTGTTTGCAATAGGTGATCAAGTCATGGTGTTTCTTCGTAAGGAGCGGTTATCAGCTGATTCTTACAAAAAGTTGCAGCAGAAGAAGTATAGACCTTATACAGTCAACAGGAAGATCAATGATAATGCTTATGTTATAGACCTTCCGCATAACATGGGCATATCCAACATTTTCAATGTTGCTGGCTTGTCATCATTTCATGAGTCCACTGAGTCGTTTTATCTAGATTCTGATTCTAACTCAAGGACGAGTTTTTCCCAAGTAGAGGAGAATGATGCGGAGCATATTAGCAGTGCGTTTCTGGACCGATTGGATAGGCATAAGTCCCAACGAAAGTCGAGAAGATTCGTTTAGAATTTTCAACTTCAGAGTCAACGATGTTAGAATGGGTTCGATCGGTTGAAGTGAAACGGCTGTCTTATGAATACTCAAGGCCTTTTGGCGTTGACTGACAATGGATTTTGACGATCCGAGATCGTTTAAATGATCTTTTGAATTATTTTAGTATTTTTTGGATTTATTTTTATTTTTAGTGGCAATTTTGTAATTTTACTAGTTTTGGTGTCAGTAGGATTAACACCCTACTTAAGCTTGTTTTAAGGTTTTTGGATGACAAAAGATACTTTGATCAATACTGAATTCGTGATTTTCCTCCCAAATCAAGATTTGCTTGATGTTTCGCTGAACGCTGCGTCAATCTTTTCTTTATTAAACCAATTAATATTTACAATAACAATTAATAAAGCCCGCAATTGAATGCTTAAAAATATATTCTAACAATTTCGACCATTTGTTATACCATATTCATACCTTACATTTCAACAACAAATATAGGCATTTCATGTGTTTTTTCTAGCAAAAGTTTGAGTTTGAAAGCCATCAACTTCTAATTTAACTTTTTTCTATTTACTTGGTGTAACTTTGTCCTAGTCGAGATCAAACACTGCCAATTTTGGGCGGGTTCAAGCCAAACATCGTCGAATCTGGGCCGATGATGAATCAGTTCGAACAAATACAAAGACCAGTGGCGCCAACGACGCCATTTATTTCATGGTCACGTCACGCTGTGATGAGATCCTATTGGGCTATTGATTATCTAACAGGTGACACATCATGAGCTTCGGTTATTCCGTGAACGAATATTGCTCATACCTAAGTCTACAGTCCCGAAGCTGAAGTTGTGCGCCGATACTGCGCGGGCACTCTCTCTGGATTTCGTCGTAGGCGGAAGCCATGCAGCTCGTGCAGTCCGCTTGCGCCAGCGCACCGTTGCACGCACCGTGGCCAAAGCACTCGGCACGATTGTTAGTATAATGGGCGTAGTAGTTGAACCCATGTCCAGCCGTGTTGGCCCTCAGATCCTGCAGGACAGCGTAGAATGCGTTGGCAAAATCGTCCCAATTCCAGAACTGCGCCACATTGCATATCTTGCTCACAAAAGTCGAGTCCGGGTCACTTCTTATGATGCAAAGACAGTGGGAGAGTAAAAGGAGCAGGACTGTGATTTTGTGTGTTGTGGACATTATGATAGTGTTCAACCTATGTAAATTCATTTTGGAGCAAAACACAAATGGAGTTTGGTATAAAAAGGGCTCATTTTCATAGGATTTTCAGACAGTAAATTCATTTTGATGTAGATTTGTTTTTTGTGATCTCTATTAGATTCAACGTTCGAGTTAGCCAGTTTTGGCTATATAAGGATGTCTATTACATAGGTTGGACCGCTACTTTTATGTCTCGTTTCGCTTCCGCAAATGTCGATTATCCTGTTTTCTTCTCTCTTTAATTATTCTTAGACCAGAGATTTCCAATGTCGTATGATTGACGAGCGTCCTTGTCTATGCTTTTGTAGTATATACTTGGACAAGCATGAAATTGGTTAGATACTTTTCCGAGAAAATTACAAAAAAAGTCATAAACTTGAATTCAGTCATGAATATTTCAAACCTACCAATTGAGTCTTACACCCTTTGACAATTTGTCAATTGAGTTTTATTGGCCAGAAATTGCTTACGTGGACATCGATAGTCCTACGTGGCACGACCAATCCTTAAGTAGACAATTTTTGTAGTTTCATTAAAATTAAATTTTTTAGTTTATTTTTTATTTTTTTTATTTTTATTTTTTTTTCATTAGCCAATGATAGTCGCCCCTGCCACAAAGAAAGGAAAGAAAAAGCAAAGAAAGTAAAAAAATTTCAAAATTCAAAATTAAAGGAAAAAAAAGTTATCGCCAACCGTTCAATGTAAGAAGACCGACAATTACATCAAAGATTTCCAGTTAAATTTTCCGGAAGAACTCAATTCACAAACTGTCAAAAGGTTTGGAGCAAAATTGGCAAAATTATAAAATTTATGATTGAATTGATAAAATTACAATAGAATTAGGAATTTTTTGGTAATCCTCTGAAACACATACATATTGATTAATATTTTTGGTGTGTTCTTCATTTCGATGTCATTATCCACGAAGTGGTTCCAAGAAAGGGCATTTTTGCAAATTAATTAAAAAAACAAAATTTAAAAATATTTAAAAATAAATAAATACTAAATTAGGTGCCGCTCGGCAAATGGGCTGCGGAGCGGCACCCAATCATTTCTATTGGGTCCCGCTTGGCGGCCCATTTGTCGAGCGATTGGCCGCGCGGCCCAATCGGCAAATGGGCCACCGAACGGGCCCGATCGGCGCCAAGCAAGTCCGCCATTTTTTTTATTTCGTATTTTTTGGAAAAATAAAAAATGAAAAAAGAAAACTTCACCCGAACGACAACCAACAGGGAAAATAGCATAATTAACAACATTATTTGCAGATTAATTAATCTATACAATCATTAAAAGACGTTATATTGATTTGGGCATGAAAAATTGTCTAGACCCCTTTCCCACTACAAAAGACATGATATAATAAGTCCGGCATGCAAGGATCGAAGGAGAAAAGAGGGAAATGACGGTTCATTCGTGATCGAGATATGGCATCGGAGGAAGAAAATGTAAAATTGACAAGGAAAATGGTGTTTTTTTTTATTTTTTATTTTTTATTTTTTTTTTTGGGGGAGGGGGGAAAGGCTACGGTGGTTTGCCAATGAATTCATATCGAAAAATTACGCGAAATAAAAAAAAATCGTCCCAAATGACATCCGAATAATATATACTCTTTTAAAGTTTTCCCTTTTCTTTACTTGTTTCCACTCTTTTGCTGCATTTTTCCATCTTTCTATGTGGTTTTTAGCTATTTTGATGTGGTTTTTCATTTATCTATTACTGTGGTTTTCAACTTTTGTCGCGGTTTTAAATAATTACATAAATATAAATTATTTTTAATTAATGATTGATGATTATCTTATAAAAATAAACTTCAAAAGATAAATAATTATAATTACTTTCAATAATTAATAAAGCAAAAAAATATGAAATATAAAGAAAAATGAAAATAAAATGGGCTTATGGGCCTTCCCGCTCGGCGGCCCATTTGCTGATTGGGGCCGCCCAGCGCCTCGCTCGGCAAATGGGCCGACGAGCGGGGACCAACAGAGCTGATTGGGCGCCGCTCAGCGGCCCATTTGTCAAGCGGCTCCTAATTTGGTATTTATTTATTTTTTTAATGTTTTTTGGTAATTTTTTAAAAAAACAATTAATTTGGAAAATTGCCCTCCATGAAATGTGCATATGCAATACAGCTTCCACAATAAACCAAGAATTCAACAAAGTGCATGATGGGATTAGCAAACTATTATCGTCGATTCATCCGATATTACTCGGACGTGACCGTACCACTCACGAAAATGCTTAATAAAAAAAAAAAAAAAAAGGAAGCATTGGGAGGGAATTCTCGATTATTCTGTTTTCTCCTATCGTGCATACTCTAAGACCAGGGATTTACAATATCCTTGGATTGTCGAACATCCTTGTCTATGGTTTTGTAGTATGTGGTTGACGGGCACGAAGTAAGTCAGATACTTTTGAAAAAATTATCAAAAAATTCATAAATCTATTGCACTTTTGTCAATTCAGTCTCAAATCTTTCGATTTTGCTAATTGGGTCCTAGACTTTTGATAGTTTTTCAATTGATTCATAATGGCCAGGAATTGCCAACATGGACGCTAATTGGCTTACACGGCATGGAGGGAGCTGACATGAGCAATTTGTGTAATTTATTTGAAAGTACTTTGAATTTTTTATAATTTTTTTGTTTGCCTTTTTCTTTTTATTGTCAAAGGGTTTAGGAATTATTTGGCAAAATTAAAAGGTTTGAAATTCAATTGATAAAATTTGGGACAATTTTCGCATACTTTCTATGATCGAGAATCATATGTTCCAACCTATAATATTAATTACATTATGAACATATCCAAGTCTTACAAAGCGTAGTGCTAAGGACGAAATATACAAAGTATAGTTTATATCAAAATACCGCTTCTATATGCACCTGCAAAAAAAAATTATATATGTTCCTACTTCTCTCTACAAGGCAAATTAATGGGTTGGCAATCACTCCACCCTTTGTAACTCAAAACTTGCGTCAACGATTAATGCATCATTAGTGGACTAATCTTATATTCCGTGTGACTTTGACACGCGTGGCCACGTAAATCACGTTAATTCACAAATAATCAAGTTATCTAAGCCTAAGTTCTCCTGTGGTTTTTAACCAAGTCTCCAATGGAATCACCAAGCTATTGTGAACTCTCCGTGCCTAGAGAATACAGCTTCAGAGGTAATGCAGAATATGGGCGTATTTTCGTTTGACACATGTTCTCCCAAACCCTTACCTCATTTGACGCTTGGGGTTTCAATTTTAGTTCAATTAAGCCTACGGCAATCAATCATGAGAAGAGTCGTCATTAGCCTATTAAGGTTGACTAGGAAACAACAGAGATACAATAGTGTATCTAACTTCCTCCTCAACCAGAGAGTTTGGACTGGGGATAATTATCAAGAGAACATTAAGAGTGCCAAAAGTTATGTACGATGCTCACTTTAATGCCAAAAATTTCTCTCAGATCACTTTAAGTGCCAATTGAACGATCACTTAAATACCAACTTCTAAGCTTTTTTGAAAATTCGATATGGTATTTTTTTTAATTAATATTTGAAGCTAACGTGGCTTGCCTGAAGATCCAGTCAGGAATAAGAAAAGATAACAGTTAAAAAATAAAAATAAAACAATACAAGCTTAATTACATTTTTTAAAATTTTTAAAATTTCTTCATTCTTTAAAAAATCGAGGATGACTCTATCAAAATCGAATTGCTCTTTTTATTGAGATGACAAAAGCATCAAGAGCTCGTAAACCATTTTGTCTACATAAATTTAAAATATGCCAAACACATGTACCGTGAAAAAATTGTCCACCAAAAGAGGGTTTACAAAATTTTTCTAATTTAGGAATAAAAACGGTATTTACCGCGGCATTATCAAAACCAACTGAAAAAATTTTGTTAATCAAATTATATTCTTCTAAAACTTGTCAAATTATTCTATAAATATTATTGGCCGAATGCCAGTCATTAAATACTCGAAATGCAATCATTCTTTTTTGAATGATAC
Source organism: Rhodomyrtus tomentosa (assembly GCA_028455895.1). Lineage (NCBI taxonomy): Eukaryota > Viridiplantae > Streptophyta > Magnoliopsida > Myrtales > Myrtaceae > Rhodomyrtus > Rhodomyrtus tomentosa. Next base: position 36,249,877 of record JAPCWY010000011.1, on the reverse strand, counting down.
AATCGCCATTTATCCAATGGCATAAGATACCCATATAAGAATGAGTTTGCCAAGGATCACTCCAAATGTCGCTACTTATATGCACACGTCCATTGAATTCCGTTAAAAAGTTTGTCAAAGTCTTTTTTCCTTTTTTGTAAAGTTTAAAAAGTTCGCGTTTAAAAGTATTTCTCGGAACATGTTTTGCTTGTGGAGTACATGCAGCATTTATAAAAAAAAATTAAAACCAAATCTTTCACCAATATTAAACGGTAAATGGTCAATGGCAGTATATTGGGCTAATGTTTCTTTATAAACTTGATCATTGTGATGAAATAAAGGAGAAGTGTTAGAATTGGCGTACTCGAAAATTTGTTGTTGCTTGGTGTTGATCCCAGCTGTGTTTGATGTTTATTTTTCAAATGCCGAGTATATGTTCTATAGCCTCCCCTAGTTGCAAAAGTGTATGTAGTTGTGCAATATTTACATTTTATCTTAAACTTGTCTCTGCCTAAATTTTCCTTCTCGAAATGTCACCATATGTTCGATGTACCATCCCCTGTCGACATCTCTTTGACACCAGTAGGAGGACGAAGGCTTTCTTGCATTGGGGCTTGCTCAATGTTGGGAATAACATTGATATTATCGTTTTCATCTACCCATCATGTATACTCACGAGGATCATATCCATGAGGATAATTGGATTCCCCCATCGCCATCGGGCTCTTTTCGATATTTCTGTTTTCACTTGCCCTTTTTTTTAGAGAATTGAGCTAAAAGCTGATTGAGAAAATTGAGAAAATTGAGCTGGGATTGAGACAATTTAACGGATTGAGAGAATTTTTTAGAATTTGTGAGAAAAAATGAAAGGGGATGAGGGGTATTTATAGATGAGGGATTATAATGGGTTTAAAAAAAATGGGAGGGGGGGAGGGGCGTTTGCCATTTTTTCATTGCAATTGCAACTGCGATCGGGCCATGGGGCCCAGGCCCTGGGGGAAAGATCCGTTGAGAATGGGTATTAGGCGGTTCGGAACCGGCGGACCCAATCAACAGGCCGATTCCAATTCGGATTCGGCGAGCCCAATCGACGAGCCGGTTCTGGTTATTCCACGGGCCGGTTCCGGGCCCAAACCGACCCGTGGGCATGCCTATATGTATGTATATGTTGACAGGTCATAAGTAAGCTCCTTTTGACTATCAATTCAAGTAAATGAATCGGATTTTTATTGTGTATAGAACATAATATAACCATGAAGACAAAAGAGTAAAAAAAAGTATAATCCCGACAAACAGCCTGGAATTTATTATATGTTTACAAATTTAGTATAAGAAAATTTAAAATCTTTGTTACATCGAAAAAGTAAGAAAAGAATATGAAAAAGTAAATATCATAAATGGTCCCTAAATTTTGGAGTGTAACATGGTCTCTAAACTTTAAATTGGTTTAAAGTAGTTTCTGAAATTTTGCTCAATGTACAATGTCATGCCCGAACTTGTAATTTATTCAGTGTGATCCATCTACTTTTCATGCATGTTCAATTTGATCCCTAGGCTATATTAAGATATGTAATGTTGTCCCTACCACAAATTCAGGGATCAAATTTAAAGTTTAAGGATTACATTACACATTGAATCAAAGTGTCATTACTTCAATATTAAAAGCAGAGAGTCTAGCTCCAACAAGAAGAGAAAACCCTCTCATGGGTAACTCAGTTGGCTAGGGCGCATTTGGGATTGTGTGGTTAGGCGTATTGGTTTCAGGTTTGATTTCTCAGCTGAATACATGTGATTTAAGTGAGCGGCCATGACGGTGGGTTGTTGTGCTAGTCTCCCCCGAGGAATAATCTAGGTGCGTGCAAGTTGGCTTGAATACCTCAATTACCAAAAAAAAAAATTCAAGGTACTTTCAAAGACAAATAATTATTGCTCTATATAACTTGTGACTAGTCATTGTAAGTATCACTAGTCCTATCGTTATAACTAGTGAAACAAAAAAAAACGAGTGATGATTGATTGGACATTAAAAATGTCTAATAACAACACCGCAACCTAACAAATGAAGGGTTAATTCTTTTAAAAAAACACAAACTTTAGCACTAATAACGATTTTGGCTCGAACTTTTTTTTGTCTTATAAAAATGCATCAACTTTAGATGTAACGACGATTCTCGCCCAAACATTTTTTCATCTCATGAAAAAGCACAAACTTTAACTCGAGTTCCAAATCCGACTCCCTTGATTTGGAATCATTAGTTGTCCAACGTGACAATTTCACGTCATTAATAAACCCATGTAGCTTGCTGATGTCAGGTTAAGGTCTCGTCTTCTTAGCAAGGAATTTGAAGTTGTTAATCTGCTTCACCTCTGGCACAACTTGAGGGACGATAGTTAACTTATCCATCGTCTTCTTCACTTCACTTACAAGCATTAGCTTTTTTACTGGAATTCGAAACTGTGTATTACTACCCATAGAGATATGCCATGGACAAGATCCTCCAAGCCCACAATTAAAGACTTTTTTTAACAAGCCTAGCCCTACCTTCTCCCCAAAAAGGATGAAAAACTTAATATTTCGTGCCAATAAAACGATGAATAATATCTTAAATTCATATCAATAAGATACATGGATTTATTGATGACGTAGAGTTGTCGCGTTGGACAACTAATTGTTCCAAATTAAGGGGGCCAAATTTGAGACTTTAGTTAAAGTTTGTGCTTTTTCACGGGATAAAAAAAAGTTTGGGTCAGAATTGTTATTGGACCTAAAGTTGTTGCTTTTTTATGAGACAAAAAAAAAAGTTCGAGTCTGAATCGTCGCTAAACCTAAAGTTAGTACTTTTTTAGGGAATTAGCGCAACAAACGAATAGCATAATGATATTTTGGTTGGGCCGAGAAGAACCCCTTAAAAAGCTGATTAAACCAATGCGATGGGTTTTATAGGTTATGGGTGGGCCACCTATGTTGGGCTAACCCACCCCAAGCCCATAAACTACACAAATAACTCTTTTAATTTTTTTTTTGGTTAGTAACTGTGACACCCTGATTTTCCTGTCATTTTAGGACTTATTAATAAGAATGTATTTAACGATGTATTTCAGTCATATCTCGCTCGGATCTGATCAATCTCGAGTTGGCTGACCAAAGGGGAAAGGCTAACGCGAGACAGGATACGTAGATCTAGGGAACTCGAATAGGAAATGACACTTTGACCATAAGGATTGTTGAGGGGACATTTAGAGCCATAAAAGGCCGATCTAAGAACGATTAAGGAATGCATTGTTAGCGTTATACGATTGGAGCGCGGGTGATGCCGCTTAACCAATATATAATTTGCAAAATTTTTCTAAATCGAACAGTGACAATCGAGACCGTCGGAACTAGTGATAGACCCTCACAATTACATGACAACCACAATCGAGACCGTCGGAACTAGTGATTGACCCTCACAATTACATGAACAGTGACAATCGAGACCGTCGGAACTAGTGATAGACCCTCACAATTATATGACAACCGAAGTCGTCATGAATTGACGAGCCCTAATTGTGACATGAATCATAGGGTCGATACGCGTAACGTCTACAAAAGCCGCCCGTCAGTTCGAGATAGGCTATGTCACGCCCCGAACTCTTCGAGCGTGCGAACATCCCTATCCATGCCGTTCGTTCATAAATGCTCCAAGATCCAACGGCCAACGTTCTATGCACTCACAATAGTACACATGCGGAAGCGATGCCTTCTTCTTCAATCATATAAATACATCACATCCAATGACTTAGGACAGTTACCTCAAAATCAATAAACAACAATATATAGAGGTTCAACTTCTAACTTGCCAATCAGATGTACAACTCTATTATCACAAAAGACAAATCTCAATCTATGTGTCATTGGTCACTAACTCTTCAAGGCCAATCCTTGGCAAGCCCGTGCTTCCTCCGCCTGTAGCCTGTAAGAATTAAAGCCCCCACTAGGGTAAGATATAAATCTTAGTAAGGTGAGTCCTAGCCCTAGGTTAGGCCGATCGTCCACTCAGGCAGTCATATATCCAATAAAATTGGGCTCTGGCTCACACAGGCATATAGGGCACTAGTCAATCAACTCAACATATGGATGACAAGCAAGTATTGATGACCTCATATCACACCCAAGTAATAATACCCATGCACTCTCAGCCTACCACATCTCAAATTCACTAACCTCAACCTGTCTAAATCTCTAGCCCGCGATCTTGTTGCCTCAAGTGCGGCAACCCGCGTAAACGCATCAAGTTTCAATAAATCTCATGGCCAATAACATTATCCTAACCTCTGACTGTCTCATTTTTTAGCCCGCGAACTAGTAGCCTTAGACTCGGCCCGCGTAAACGCATCAGACCGTCATCGGTGACCCGCGTAAACGCATCAGGTCTCGGTTCATCTCCAGGCAAGGTTTATGAGCTCATACTCAACCCCGCGAACCTGTCGCATCAGGGTATATATCCTGCCCCGCGTCTCATATGCTTCAGGGCTTCTTCGTCCCGCGATTAGATCGCATCAGGACCTTGGCCATCTCAACCCCGCGATCACATCCCATCAGGGCGCCACATCATATCAATGTCACCCCGCGAACTCGTCGCATCAGGGTATACATATTCCACCCCACATCTCATACGCTTCAGGGCTCGCCATGTTACTGCCCTGCCATATTATCTCAACTCTACTTACATACGACTATAAGTGCAACTCGTGCACAAACCAAAAACTCATGGCATGCAAGGCGATACGATACACATATAAATGAGGTCAATGCTCAAGAGTCATGCATATACAATTATTCAAATCATTTACACTTTCTTGGCACTCTCAAGGCCAATTAAACCAAACTCCTCAAGAAAATCATCTCAACCCCATTCGACTCACCCAATAGAGTCCAATCTTCCTAGCATAAGGTTAGGAATTCCCTTACCTTTGATTTGGCAACACAAATTACTCCTCTTGGACCCTCCAAGGTTTTGGCCAAATCAATCCAAAGCCAATTCATCGCCCAATCTAATAAAATTCAACCAATTTGTCAATTCTCAAGTTCAATTCCTCAATTCATTAACCCCTATCATCCATAACATATCCCTCAACATCTCATCACATCATAATCATCAATTTGCAGCTCAAAATTACCAATCTCAGCCTCCTATAGATTCGGTTTGTACAAAACCGAACCAATCCTTCTTGGTTCGGTATAAACCGAGCACTACCAGCCCTTAATCCAACTCTTAATCCGCCATTTAATGATTAATCTACCTCTTAACATGTCCATTTAGAGGTTTGAGAGGCTCACCATGAGTTTGAGCTTGATTGGTTGCCGAAAACCCTTTTACATCGCCGGATTCTCCCTTGGTCAATACCGGCAGTTTTCTAGGCAGAATGTACAAGACCATTTCGATGTCAAAACTTCATCAAATAAATCCCCAATTTTACCATAGATTCATCTATGTCTCCACTTGATCTCCACAAAATTTGAGCCAAAGATTCCAAGATTTCGGCCATCAAACAGGCCAGAAACCAGACCTACCTCAGATTGGAGCAGATTCCGTCGACTCTCGGGAGAATCCTTGCTCCGGACTGCTCGGTGCTCCAAATGCTCCTATTCTTGTTGGAAATGTCGACAAGACATAGATCTTTGTATGGGTGGTTGGCCGGCGTCCAGGGGTGGGTGGAAGTGGCCGTGGTGGCAGGCGAACGGGAGGGCCAGAATCTGTCTGGCGAACAGGGAAACAAGAAGAAGAAGAAGATGGTGTTCGGTGGTTCTAGGGGAGTCTTGGCCGAATGAAGTGAGGTGAAGAGAGAGAGAGAGAGTTGTTTTATTCGAGCTTGGGTCAAAGAGCTTGAATGGTAGGTGGGAAAAAGGTTGACATGACCACAATTGTCCATCTCTTGACACTTGTCCATCTTAGCTTTGCAATGAGATCCAATGGCCCATAATTTCTCTTGATTTTTGGCAACCATTGAGGGGTTTAATGTCCAATTTGTCCTTCTTCAATTACATGGGCAATGTTCTAAACTTGAGGGGCAAAATGGTCATTTTGCCCCCGACGTCCGGAACGTCATTTTTCTTAATCCAATAACCTTCGATAGGGTGATGGCCAATCCATATAACATTGGAATTCTTGATTTTCCATTTCAAATCTTTCAAGACTCATTTCTGATAGTTTTCTCTATCAGACGTGGTTCCAGCCTATCTCGAACCGACGGACGGCTTTTGCAGACATTAAGCGTATCGACCCCGTGATTCTTATCATGTTTAGAGCTCGTCAATTTGTGGTGGCTTTGGTTGTCATGTAATTGTGAAGGTCTATCACTAGCTCCTAAGGTCTCGATCTACACCGTCCGATTTAGGAAAATTTTGCAAATCATACATTGGTTAAGCGGCATCATCCGCGCTCCAATCGTATGACACTCGCAAGGCATCCCTTAGTCATTCTTGGATCGACCTTTTTTTGTGGCTCTAAATATCCTCTCGACAATTTTTATGATCAAAGCGTCATTTCCTATCCAAGTTCCCCAAGTCCACGTATCTCATCTCGCGTTAGCCTTTCCCTTCTGGTTGGCCTACTCGAATTGATTAGGTTTGAGCAGAATATGACTGAAATACATCTCCAGATACACACTTCTCATTACTGAGCCTGAAATCGACTGGAAATCACAATGTCACAGGCTGGAACCACGTCTAATAGAGAAATGATTCAGAAACGAGTCTCAAAATTAGAAAATGGAGAGTCAAGAATTACAACATTATAATTAGATTGGTCGTCGCCTTATCGAAGAAAATTGGAATTAGTAAAACGACGTTCCGGACGTCGAGGGTAAAATTATCATTTTGCCCCTCAAGCCTTGGCCTTGCATTTATAATTGGACAAGGGCATTTTGGTCATTGATACCCCACCATAGCTGTCGAAAATTGAGAGAAACCATAGCCATTGGATGAAACAATGATGAACCCATGGACAAGTGTCGAAGGATTAGGTATTGATGTGGATGGGGATACTTTTAACCTACCATTCAACCTTGTTGACTCTTGGATTTGTGTATATACCTCACTCTCTCACTCCCCCTCAGCCGAACACTTCACCAACCACAATCTTCTTCATTTTCTTCTTCTTCTTCCTTCAGCCGTGAGCTCCACGCCGACCAGGTTCTACCGCTAGCTTCGCCGCCGTCAACTGCCACCTCCGCCCACCACCTGAGCTCGAGCCAAGCACCAGCACCTTCCTCATCCTCTTGCCGACAACCTCCAAGTGGAATAAAGTCATTTGACCCACTGAGGAGTTTCGGCCGGCCATTCTCCCGTAAGTCGACGAAAATCGTTGCAGCTGGAGGTAAGCCACTGTTTAGACTCCGTAGGACCCCGAAACCTTTGAATCTTTCAGACAAATTTTGTGGACATCTAGAGAACATGTAAACTAAGCTGTGATAAAAAGTTTGGAGGAATTTGATGGAGTTTTAATCCCAAATGGGTCTTGTGTTTGAAGGACAAAACTGATAAGTTGAGGACTTGGAGGAACCGGCGCCGTTCGAGGACTTTCCGGTGTTGCCTTGGCTTCAAATTTTCGATAAGGCTTCCCAACTCCTAGAACTTGATGTTAGCAAGTAGATTAGCGATTAAATTGAGGATTTAAGTTAGTTTAAGGGCTGATTGGTTGAGATATGCACAGAACCGAAAATGTCCTATTTCGGTTCTGTGCATACCGAATATGTGGGGGGCTGTTGGTGATGGAATTGAGTCCCAAATTCATCGTTGAGACATGCTAGGATGTCGATGAACATGTCAAGGAGGTTTATGTTTCACAAATTGGTGATTTGAGCAAGAGAATTGACAAATTGATTGCAATTCCCTAGGGTTATACGATTGCCCTGTTTTGGAACCCTTGGAACCGAATCCTTGAAGTTCTTGGGAAGAGATTTTGTTGAATTAAGCTTGAGGTAAGAAGTTCCTAAACATTGGCTAGGAGGATTGGACTTGATTGGTTGAATTGAGTGTGAAATAAATTGGTTCTTGGGAGTTTATGATGTGATTATCCATTGTGCGTCCTTGAGAGATATAAATGGCTTGAATGCTTGACAATGCTTGTGTCATGAATTGATTGTCACATTTGAATGTCGATTTTAATTGTCTCGCATGCCATAGATGTGTTGCTCGTTGCATGAATTTGCACTTGATCATGAATTCTGAATTGAAATGAGCATTTGGCATGTCTGAGAAACTTGTGACACCCTGAGGCGTTGAGACGCGGGGTTGTATGGATGGATACCCTGAGGCGCTGAGGCTCGGGGTTTGAGTTGAATGGTACCTTGAAGCGTACGGACGCGGGGTTGAAATGGCCAATGTCTTGATGCGTTGAGACGTGGGACGGAATGTGAGCTGTGTCAACACCGGCTTGGAATGAAATTAAAAACCTGATGCGTTTACGCGGGTTTGTCAATGAGATGGTCTGAGGCGTATTTACGCGGATCGAACCTGAGGCGTTCTAAACATGAGCATGAATCAAATGGAGGCATGGAAGGGTGGAAGATGTGATTTGGCTTGGCAATATGTGTTCGATTTCAATGATGTGATATGGTTCCATGATTGCATGCTTGACACTTGTTTGATCCCGTATGTTATTTAATGACTGTTGAATGTCTCATGTGATTATATGTGCGTTTTGTCCTTGATTACATTTGCTTAAGTGTACGGTCAGCCTAACCTAGGGTTATGACCTGCCTTGCTGAGATGTAAATCTCACTCCGTTGTGGGACCCCATTTTCAGATCCTAGGCCGTGAAAATATGGCCAATCAGATTTGGTGATCCGAAGGAAATGTCCTCTTATTTTGAGGAGTTCCCGGACAGACAGGGAACCGTATACGTTAAGAAGTGCACGATAGTATGGGTTGACGAGAGTGGAAAGAGCTGGAAGCCTCGCAGGTTCGAGGCTTGATTTAGGAGAGTATGGGAAGTTACTACGGGGCCACTGAAACCCACTGAGATACCTCATGGGGTAATTCTTTGTTGGTGTCATCCTGCTCGGGATTCTGTGGAGGCCAAGGGATCAGTAGCTAGCTCGAGGAATGTTCCTAAGAGGACCCCAACCTTGGAGGGCATCGACGAGGTCATCGAGATCGAGGCCACCGAGGACGGCCAAGTGGAGCCGTTAGCTGACGCGACGATGGAGGATACTGTGGAGGTTTGCTCTGAGACTCTCTCGGAGTACGAGCCTACTAGGGATGCTGAGGAGACTGGCGACTCCAGTAGCTCGACTTAGGAGTTTCTATTTTTCTGATATGATATTTTGATGGTGACCTTGATTCCCTGTTTCTTTTTGGAAGATGTGATGATCGTCTCTTATACTGATCCTGTCACCTCTACTGACCAGCATGTTTAGCTTGCCCGTGCACTTGTATAAACAGTTGGGAGTTTATGTATCTATTGGTATTCTCATTACCCAGGTCCCCTTTTTATTATTGTACGGAGGAGTTTGTATATTATCGTTTCCGCATGCTATCGATATGGTACATCTCTCAATTTATGTGAATCCTGGGATGTCCGAGAGAGTTTATGCTTGCAGGGAGTTGCGTGCTCATGCCTGAGGCGCGGGGCGTGACAGTAACTCTTTTAAACTTGATAAACAACGTTCTCACATTCTTGAGTTGCTCTCTAGTGTCGCGACCTAAAAATTAGAATTTTCGGATTAATGGATTGCTAAGTTATTAGACCTTGCTCGAATTACCCCATATTCATACTAATTCACGACTTTCAATTATTTCACACACTTTTTTTTTCATTAGGAGTCGCCACTAATCAGTTTACGGCAAGCCGATTAGACACTTGAATAAAATATTGAAATAAAAATGCTTTATTTATGCGAACCAGAAATTACGAGCTCGGGACTTGGTTATGCTATTTCAAGCTAATGTACTCTTTGGTGCCTTTCTTTTTCATTCATTTTTTAAGAGAAAATTTAGCAGGCAAGATTTGATTGTTTCTTCTTAACTCAATTCTTTAAAAAAAGGTCACGTGGTGAGAACATCTCTTTAACTTCTCTCACTAATCTCCTCTACTTCACCTGATTGCCATATTAATTTATGGTCGTTTTCTCTCATTTGGCGTCTTCTACTAGCGAAAACCATAAGCAAAAACGTTCTTTTTGGCCCTATCCACGCATGAGGATCATGTGTGTTTCCTTTCTTTGTACCTTTTGATATCATGTCCAGCACTTCCGATTATGATCAACCAGAATATTCTTCCTTTTTTTTAGCAATGTTCTCTCATTTAGCTACGTAAAATCCTCTAGAGATCCTATCTCATGAGCTGGACGACCCCCTGAAAACAGCAAGGAATTTCCAGGATTCCCATGAGCGTACGTATAAAGTGGACAATCATCTCACAATTCAATTCTTTTTTTCATTTTTTTTTCTGTCCACGTTCACTGGTTGGCTTATTCTACTCCATGGATTCCCCTCAATCATATCCGGAGAACCACAAATCATGCAACCATGTTTTCCTGACTATTATATTTGTCTCCTCCTAATTTGCACTTGCAAGCATTTTTATTCTGCGAATGCAATCTTTCCCAGATCGAGACCATCCTATGTGTGCGTCTATTTAATCCTTCCTTCTTCATTTCGCATGACAAAATGAAAACAACAGACGATCTCCAAACTACAAATCTCTTTTATTTTCGCGTTGGCATTCAGTCCATCGCATTGGCCTCCTTTCCAATGTTCTTTCCTTTTCTTGAAAAATAATTCCAAAGTGAGAGAGATCTCCTCTTGATTTGCAGGATTACACTGCCTCTTTATCTCCATGATTCTATCTGATGGTGCTTTTAATTGGATGTTCTCTGCACAAGTCCAGGACATGATTCTTTTCTCTCTTGATTAACTATTTATGGTCAAATTTGTCATCGAATCAAATCAGCTGAACGAGCACAAGTCAATGTAAATTTTTTCTTCACCATGCGACCAAAGCTTAAAATAAATCAAATTGTTCCAAATTTCGGTAAATTAAATGATAATGGGTCTGCGACAAACCTTACCTCATTACAGGTTGTTCCGACCAAATTCAGAGCACCCGCCACCGTCGAAATGCAAATGCATGAATACAGAGATTAAAACTATATCAAAATGACTTTTTTATAGGAACTAAAATTAATTCCTGATTTTTATGTAAAAATTAACAACAAAGGAAAATCAAAATTTAGGTATCAACATTTACCCCTCTTTGAATGGAGGCTCGAAGAGGTTTCGCTCGAGGACAAAATTGAAACCTAAATTTTTACGATTGATGATGATTTTTTTGAATTTTTTGTGGGGTTTTATTCCCATTTTCTATTAAAAAAATATGACGAATAAAATGCAATATGCTGACAATGAAATTAACATGCATGGTGACTTCTACTTCCAATCTAGCGAAGCAGTAAAGCACATTATACATGGGTCGCATGCGGAATATTAGGTTTTATACTAAGTAATTCGCCATGCTAAAAGTCTCTTTAGTGCCCCATTTTTCACTTTAGTAAAAAATTATGGTGCCAAGAGTGAGGATTTGTCTCTCGGCAAGTCGCCATGTGGACTATAAATCATGAGTCTGTATAATTTTGATTTGAAAAGATGTGTGACGTCCGAGCTAATCAGCACAAATACTTTGGGGTGTGATGCCTGAGCTAATCAGAAGAACACATTGTCGCTCGGTAAGTCGCCATGTGGACTATAAACCGTGAGTCGGTAAAAATGCAAAACTTGAGCTAATCTGTGTGAACATAAAAGAGAAGTGATGCCTGAGCTAATCAGAACGAACACAATGGAGTGTGACGCCTGAGCTAAATAGAACGAACACAGAGGGATGTGACGCTTGAGCTAATCAGAACGAACACAGAGGGGTGTGAATCGAGTCTTAAACTGGCCAATTTGGTCCTAAAATTATTGACAATTTACAAATTGAGTCCTTCCAAATAATTTTGGCCGGAAATCAATAAGGTGGGTACCAGTCATCCTATGTGGTACCGCCAAAACTGACTTGAACAATCATTGTAATTTTTTTTCTTGGAAAACCTTTTTTTCATTAATTTTTTGACTTAATTTTTTATTTTTGTGTGCTAGCGGGTGACTACGAATGCTATCCCCAGGCTGCACAAGGACCGCCTCAATGGCCGTTGGCGAGGTCCGCAAATGCCCTAAGCAAGGTCTGCGCAACCCCGCTAGCCACAGGCGAGGGGACAGCCCCTCACCAGATCTGGGCGAGGGCTGCAATGTCCCTAAGTGAGTCCTTTGCGCTCGATAGAGCTCCGTGTGGGTGAAAATCATGCACCTTGTACAGTCCGCGTGCGCGCACCAGGGCTGAAGCACTTGATACAGTCGGAAGAAGCCTGAATTTAGTAGTCGAGACCCTTGTCTGCGGTGGACAACCTCAGATCGATCAGGACGGTTTGCAAAGTATGGCATGCTTTGGACATACGGTTTACGTCCAGGTCTCTTCTAATGAACAAAGACGAGGTGAAAGTACTATGAGCAGGGCCGCGATTTTCTCTGTAGTGGAAATGATGATGGTGTGCATTAGAGAAACACAAAAACCGAGTTGGGTATAAAAAGGGCTCATTCCTCATAGGGTCCTCAGTCATTAATTCATTAGTTTTAAGAGTCTTTCTTAGTCTCCACGAGATATTAGACATGATATGGGGGCGAAGACATGTACCAAATTGAATCGGAAGGGTTTGGGCTTCTCTATCTAACCGGTGAATTTGGCACTGACGTACTGGCAAATCATACTCTCTCATATTCTTGTAAATTGAAGTGAGTGATCATTATTTGAATAACTATAATTTTATACATGAAAAGATAATTTCCTCTATACGAAGAAAGATAAAAATTGGTTTGTCAATTGTGGAAGCTCTCACTACACTTATCACGAGTGTAAGTATTGCTTGACTGATCTTGATCTAATTGAGGGCAATTTTTGGAATTGTTTCGCTGTTAACCGATGCTTTCTCCAATACCCCTATCACGTCAGTCGAGTTGGGAAACTAAGTCAAGACCTCACGAGTTGTTCATGCTCGGGTTGATCATCACTTGATAACGTCTAGTCAATGTCAAATTGAAGATCGAGCTCGCCCGTGCTCAGCTCAACAAACTTTGTGCCTCGTTCAAGACAAGTTAGTGTCATAGAGTTAGACATAAACATCCCTAACCATATGCGTGCGCAGAACACCAATATATGTTTTATATGTTGGAGTTGGGAATATTTTGGGGCCCCTTATTTCTCATACCGGGCACGTTCACATGAGTTTAGGAAAACCAAAGTATGAACCAACAACTGTTGACACCTAAATTTTGATTTTCCTTAAGTTATTCATTTTCTACAAAAAAAAAAATGAGAATTAGCCTTGATTCTCACAAAAAAAAGATTAGTTTTCATGCATATCATATTTAATTTAAGCATGCATCGCATTTGCATTATTTTGCATCGATGAAGGGATTTTGGCCTGAATTCACACGCGGAAGACCGAAGCTCACCTTGCACAATTTGGCCATTATAAGGGAGCAAATGCAAAAAATCTCAAGGCCTTGAGGCCTAATTTGAGCTTTCAAGTTTACTAAATTTTAATTCCAGAAAATGCCTTTGAATTAAAGTTTATTATTTGAAATAATGTCAAAATTTAGCCCCGCATTATCAAGGTTTGACCTAGGTGTTCTCTACGTAAACATCTCTAGATCATGTAACAAAAGGAGGGCGACACAATTGCAATACACGGCCAGAAAATAGAAGCCACATTCAATTGAGAAATACGGCAGATTTTTCTTAAGAGGTTTTGAAGAGGATAGTAGTTTTCGTTGGGAAATTCGCTCCCAATCCTATAACTTGAGTTCATTGCTTCCATCGCACTCAGACTCGCAGCATTTATTCGGCAGATCAAGTTTTTTTTTTGTCCTTTCCTACAGGTGTGATCTAGGAGATATGTCCAACACATTGAAGAGGAGACCATCATCAAGCGTTGCTGTAGATAAAGCATCAGGGAGTTTTCTTTCGATGCACTATAAAAAGTTTGCTTGTTTGTCTTTCTTTGACCTCACGCACGGGTGACATCCATCACACCTACGCGAGCACTTGACAGATAAAAGATAAGAGATGAAGTAGCCATTGGTCAGAGTAACATACGGCAAATTAGAAGGCCCGATGTAGCTTGTTTTCTTTTCAATTGAGTCATCTATTTTTCGGTACTCAGAACAGCCCCCATATGGTTTCAAATAGTTGCTGTTTAGGGCTCTTTCGCAGCTGTTTATGGGCCGTTCTTGCTGCAATTTTGTGCTGAAGTTTCGGCATGTTCAAGAGGGTTAATTCTTCACCGATTGGATCCAAAACAACATTATTATTATTTTTGGACTTTTCTGCTAACAATCCAGTGCAGATTTTGTTCGCTGCTCGAGCCTGTTTTCGCTACTGTTTGGCGTTGAAAAATTCTGCTGTTCGGGGATTAAAACTCTGTTGTTCGGTGTCTTGAACGGTAGCTATTCAGCTTGTTTTTATTGCAAATTAATTGCAGATTTTGTTTGTCGTTCGAGGGTCGATTGCTACATTTTTTTTTTGTACGAATCGCTTGTCCTCTTGTGCCGATCGAATTTTGAATTTGCTGCTGCAAATTCCTTTTGATTGAGTTCATTAAATTGTGCATCAAAACTCCTAGACGAAAGTCTTCATCCGCAAGTCATTTGGTTGGTGTACGAATTGGGCAATTTGATTTGTCAAATTAGGTAATGAGCCCTCATCTCAGAATATTTTTGAGTTAATTGCTTGAATTGGTTGGATTGCATATCTTGATTCAACATTTTATCTATCTTAAAATGCCATAGATAAATCTTTGTTTTGATTGGATATATTGTTTCTTAACTTGAACATTATCTTTGCATACCTTGGTATCTTGTGGATGAACAATTATTTGAATTAAATATATCTTTCATAATTTGGTGATTATCTAAAATATTTTTTCAAAATATCATAAGATAATTGTCCAACTTTAGAAGATATGAATCTTGATGGATTAGGTAAGATTGCTTTTACAATTTTTTGTAATCCTTTATTGTTTTGGAAATTGATATGCCTTGGTGGACGATTTCTTTTAGCATGTTTATTTTTGCATATTGTTTACCATTTATTCTATGTTATATTTGTTATAAAGTTTGCACATCAGTAAATAATATTGCCCATAACACATGCTCCCCCAATTATGCCTTGCCTCTCGAAGCAACATATGACTTCGATCTCGAAGTACGATTGTGCCTATACGTGTAAATTAGATATCAAATCTTCGATCTCGAGGATTGGATTGTTAATTCCTAAATAGAATTTCAAGATTTGCCCTATATATAAGGATGACGGTAATTCTATAATATATTCACTTGTTAACATTAATATAGGGGATGCTGTGAATAAAAATCGAAATTCGGATTTAAAGTGTTTTATGGGCAATATTGTTGATTTTTATTCAAATTTCATTATTTACATGGTTTAAATAAATTCTTGAAAATTTCCCAAAGGATGTTGCATTTTCTTAAGTTTAATAATGTTTTCTCATATTTTTGCATGTAAAATAACCTCTAGTGATTTACCCCCCAAAAAAATACCTCTAGTGAAGTTTAAGACTTTGAGAAATCAATTTCTTGAATTAAATTGGGTGTTATTTGACTTTAGGATAGCTTTTTACTATAATTTTCATAAATATGAAAATGCACAAAAAATACCCCAAAAAATGTCATTCACATTGCATAGCATATAGTTTCATTTTCATTATCATATTTTCAAAGTCATGCATATTTGCCATGTCATTACATCTCACCTTTCATATAGTTAGATTGCATTAGCATTGCATTTAGTGAAAGAAAATCTAAAAAAAATTAATTCTATTCATCAAACTAAGTATTTTTCATGAAATAGGGTACCGAAAGGGCATTAATTGAAAAGTTAATGTAACCAAGTCTCCAAACCCATTTAATCTCTAGTTCGCATGAAATAAGGTATTTTCTTCCTAATGCTTTATTTAGGTTTATAATCGACCCACCAACAGCGATTAGTAGCGGCTCCAATTTAATACTTTTTTCACTAAATGAACCTAAGTTGTGATTCGGTAGGACGTAGGAAAGTTTGAATTAGGTTAGTTAATTTCATTAAACTAGTAATCCGTTAACCTAGAATTTTTTATTTTTAGGTTGCGACAACGACTTGTGAACTCTGCGCATGGAATGACGGAGGGGTCCCGCTACCCGATTAGCGGGCGAAGGTTTTGCTCCCCGATGAACGAACAACTGCCCCACTCACCGGTGAGCGAGCTCTCAAAACGACACTAGGTTTGGGCTTGTGTTTAAGTTGGCCTTTTTGTTGTGGGATAAAAGGGATTTAGATAGGCTTAGATTTTGGTCCCATTTTTAGGTCATATATATTGTGCTCGTATAAGAATCATTGTAACAAGTTGCAAAATTGTAAACTTAAATCATAATGAAATCTTTTTACAGGACATAGCTCTATTCTGGTTTAGACATGGGTAAACTCATATTTCGTCTATTTCTTCTATTTTTTCTGTAATTGTCTGATTCGATTTAGATACAACACATCATTATACATAACTGTGTAACATTAGCAACATTCGAGTTCAAGATTGTTGAGAAATCCTATTACTCACGATGCGATTGCGATCTTCTCCATGCAAGTAATAAGTTCACTTCAAGATACATATGTCTAAGATTATATTTGTCATATTAACTAAATATTCGTGTTGACATAATTTTCCGCAAGAGAAACAATAATACCAAGTACTTTGAAAAATTAAATATTCACATCAATCAAATTTTCGCTAGAGTTTGTGTGTAGTTTTATTTAATAAAGTGGACTCGAGCCGCATCATGTAATTTCGAGATGTGAAATTGCAACGCATATTTAACATACTACAAGTGCATGTTGTGAATCAACAAGAAATCTAAAAGCACAAAGAACGTAAATTCCTTTCTATTGATGCCTTTCCTACATTTGTCAACCTCTCTAGATTTTCGACTTTATAAGGAAAATGTGCGCAAGCTATTTATGAGGATCTTCTTGAGAGCAAAACTAATCAGACTTAAACATATTATATGGCTAACAAGTCAATTATAAAATTTCCAATTTTGATTATTTTGCTTTTAATCTTTGTGCAAATTTCCTATGTACTCTTTCTGGTCAATCTTGGCTTGAAAATGGGATGAGGACGTTATTAGGATGCACATGTGAGTTCGATAGAGAAGTCCCACATTGGAGAATTAATGTGGTGCGAAGTGCTTAATATATACAAGTTGACTCATAACTCATTGGCTTAAACTTTTAAGTGAATGTGGATCTAACTAGATGTATTGACAGACTCAAATTTGGGTTCTCTCTTGGCGATCTCCCTAGGCGAATGAATTGGACTTTTGTTGCGCTCTCCCAATAAATGATATCAAAGCCGATTGTTGATTGGAGACCCACTCTCAACATATATCGGTGTTTGATGAACATCTCAAGGAATTGTGGTGTAGTAGTGAGCCTGTCGACGTTGTAGTGTAGCAATACATGCCCATTGGTGAAAGATACTTGGATTAAAGAGGAGCAAATCTAACACTGAAGCTCACATGTGATGTCATAGCAATGCATGCCCAATGATGAAGGATACTTAGATTAAAGAGAAGCCAATCTAACGCTGGAGCTTACACGCGAGGAAAAAATTGTTAAGATGCACGTGTAAATTGTGTTTGAGAAAATCTCATATTAAATAATTAATATAGTGTGGAGCACTTGATATGTTCAAGTTCGCCCATAACTCATTGGCTTAAGCTTTTGAGTGATATATTAACGGGCTCGAACTTGGACTTTGTGACATTCTAATTTCCAGTCAGTTTCAGACTCTGTAATGAAAAGTTTATAAATATCAAGCGATGTATTTCAGTTGTATTCCACTCAAATCTAATCAATTTGAGTAGACTGACTAAAGGGGAAAGGCTAACACGAGACGAGGTACGTGGACCTAGGCGACTCGGATAACAAATGGCGCTTTGACCATAAGAATTATTAAGGGGATATTTAGGACCATCAAAAGGCCGATCTAAGAACGATCGAGGATTACCATGCGAGTGTCATACGATTGGAGAGCGGGTGATGCCGCTTAACCAGCGTATGATTTGCAAAATTATCCTAAATCAGACTGTGACGATCGAGACCATAGGGACTAGTGATAAACCCTCATAATTACATGACAACCAAAACCGCCATGAATTGACGAGTCCTAAACGTGACGAGAATCACGAGATCGATACGCCTAATGTCTGCAAAAGCCGTCCGTCAGTTCGGGATAGGCTAGAATTACATCTGATAGAAAAAACTATCAGAAACGAGTCCTCAAAAGTTTGAAATGAAAAATCAAGAATTCCAACGTCATTTGGATTGGCCGTCGCCCTATCGAATAATCCTAGAATGAGAAAAACGACGTTCGGAACGTCGGGGGTAAAATGACCGTTTTACCCCTCAATCTCGAAGCCTTGCCTATACAACTCAAGAAGGGAAATTTGGACGTTATGCCTCCCTTGGCTGTCGAAAATTGAAGGGAAAAAAAATAGCCATTGGATCTTCATGGAAACTAACAATGCCAAGTGTCAAGGATCCAACCAAGGATAGTCATGTCACCTTTTTGCCACCTAACATTCAAAGCCATTGACCAAGAGTTGAATATAGCAATCTCTCTTCTCTCTCTCACTCACTCATTCGGCCATATCCCCCCAAAAAACAACCGAGCACCATCTTCTTCTTGTTTCTTCTCCAGCTCGCCGCCCGACCAGACTGGAAGCCGTCGTTCGCCGGCCACGATCGCAATCTCTGGCCATCACCTGCTACCGGCCGACCACTCAGACGTAGATCCACGTCTTGCCGACATCCTCCAATAGGAATCAGGCCATTTGAAGCTCTGTGGAGTTCTGGGCAGAAGTTTTCCCAAATGCCGACGGAATCGGAACCAACCAGAGGTAGGTTCAATTCTTGCCCCTTTTCATGGCCGAAATCTTCGATTCTTGAGCTCAAATTTCGTGAAGGCTCAGTAGACACATAGAGAATTCTGCGGTAAAAATTGAAGATTTTTTTGATAAGTTTTTGACCACGAACCGCCTTTCTATATATGGGACAGAATTTGTCGGTATTCGGCGCTTGGACGATCCGGCGAACTTCAACGGGAAACCGGCGGCCATTTGACTTGAAATTCACGGTGAGCCTCCCAAACCCTTAGGTAGATGTTATAAGAGGTAGGATAGTATATAATTGATGAATTTAGAGTAAATTAGGACCGATTGGACCCGGCATGAACAGAACCGAATGGAACCGGTTCGGCGCCGGGCCAAACCGATTCTGTTGGAGGATGGTGATGATGGATTTGTGCTACAAATTGGTGTTTATGATGTGATGAAGTGTTGAGAGTTGAGTTATGGATGATTTGGATTGATGAATTGAGGAATTGGACTTGGAAATTGATGGATCGATTGAATATTTTTGGTTGTGCGACAAATTGGCCCTTGGACTTGAGTTGGCCGAAACTTAGGAGGTTCAAGAAGAAGTGATTTGTGCTACCAGGTAAAGGTAAGGGATTTTCTAAACCTAGGCTAGGGGAATTGGACTCGATTGGGTGAGTTGAGGCCTAATTAGATGGATTCATGTGGGAATTTTAGTAGAGCTAGTTTTTACCGTGACCTAAAATGTTATAGGACGTATATGTGTGTGACATTGATTATGTTTGATTGCTCGCCACGTATGGACATCAATTGATTGCCTCGTATGCCATGAGATTTGTGAATTGCACTTGATATCGTGAATGTATATGATTTGAAAAGCATGGCATGAGTTGTGGTGGAGGTATGGCTGAGATGAGACGAGCCCTAAGGCGTGTGAGGTGTGAGGCGGGAAATTGAGACCCTGATGCAACGAGGTCGCGGGATGAGGCATGCTTGGTGGCGTCCTGATGCGAAATGTTCGCGGGACGGAGCATGAGTTCTTGCCTAGAGAATTCCTCGGGACCTGATGCATTTACGCGGGTCACCGATGATGGTTTGATGCGTTTACGTGGGCCGAGCCTGAGGCGACTAGTTCGCGAGCTCGAGAGTGAGGCATGCAGAGGTTGGTGGATATGGTGAAGTGGCAAGCTGAGTATATATGTGCATATGAGTGTGACACGAGATCATAAATGCTTGTCTGTCTTCTGTGTGTTGTTGTTCATTGAGTTGTGATTGTCATGTCCATGTGTTCATGAATTTGGATCAATCGAGTGACGCGACTACCTGAGTGGACTGTCAACCTAACCTAGGGTTAGGTTTTTCTTACTGAGATGTGTATATCACCCCTTTTGGGGAGCCCTTCTTTTTACAGATCCTAGGCCTTATGAATGTGGCCTATTCAATTTGGTGACCCAAAGGAAATGACGGCGTACTATGATGAGTTCCCCGACAAGCAAGGGAATATTTTTTGTAAGGAAATGCACTGTAGTATGGGTCGATAAGGGCAAGCTGGACTGGAAGCCTCACAGGTTCGAGGCGTGATTCAAGAGGGACGGGGATAGACAGGTCGGGCCACTGAAGCCCCACGAGGTACCCCCCCGGTGTCATACCCGATTGGTGCCAGACTGTGCTTGAGCAGGAGATACCTGAGGGTTCATTGGTAGGATCTAGGAACGGGCCAGAGCGGACACCAACTTTGGAGTTCACCGAGATTAATATATATATTGTACGGGGTTTTATATGAATATCGCTTCTGTATGCTTGATGAGTTTATCATATCTCTCGATTCCTATTAGTGGATCTTGGGACCGCCCGGAGATTATTATTGGTTTGCTTGCAGGGATGTTAGCGTGCCCATGCCTAGGACGCAGAACTTGACATCCCCGCTTGTTTTAGTATCAGAGCAAGGTCAGCTTGATGCAAAGTAGATTGAGGACTGGAGTAATAAGGAGGATTAAGTTGGGACAAGGACGGATAGTGAGGCCTTAAGAGACTGGTCAGGGTAAGGCATGGGATGCCTAGCATGTAACTTGACACCTCTGGATGGTGTTTGGCCTTGGTAAGGTTGTGGCAAGGCATAAGGATAAATTTCTCTGCTTAGGATTGAAGGTCATTTCTAGACCTTGGCTTACCTAACGGATGAAAGTGATTGGTTTTAGTGAATCATTGGAATGGATGGGAATGAGGAATGGCCTTGAGCCATTCGTTGAAATGTTTCTAAAATTAATGTATGGAATACTGTTGTCGTATGACTATTTATGTTAAGGAGTAGTTGGTAACTCTAGATTGAATGAATGACTAAGTTACTAACTCATTGTTGAACTTGTGGTGAACCAGGTTCAATAGAAAGAAGCAAGGATGAGTAACCCATCCAGAAGACCTGGAAGACCGAGAGGCGGAGCCTCTAGCTCGAGGCTGCCTGTAGCTGAAGATCCAAGATTAGACGGTCTACTGAGGGCAATGGAAGGGCTCAGAGATATTATAAAGAGGCAGGCCCAGGATCGGGACTCTGCCATAGCCCAGGCAGTAGGAACTGCCCTAGCAGCCGTGAATACCAACACTGGCAACGCTGGTGGAAGTGGAAGTCAGGGCGAGCCGAACCAAAGTAACGAAATGGTGAACCCTCAAGAGGAAATCATTGTGGCCAGGCAAATGGGCCAACTAGTGAAACGGTTCATGAAGCTGAAGTCGACACAGTTTGACGGGATTGGAGATCCCGAGCTAGCGCCTAGATGGATAGAAAAACTAGAGAAAACTTTTGGGGTGCTAAGGTGCACAGATGAGAAAAAGGTGCTGCTAGCCGTATATCAACTGGAGGGTACGGCAAATGATTGGTGGGCTGCCACCAAGGATGGAGTCTTCCCTGAAGGAGTGGCCATTAACTGGAACACTTTTAAGAGGGCATTTAACGATAAGTATTTTTCAGAAACGACCAGAGAAAGGAAACAGATTGAGTTCCTACAACTGCGTCAGAACCAGCTAACGATAGATCAGTACTAAGATAAGTTCGCGAGGCTCTCGAGGTATGCACCTCGATCTGTGGAAGACACTTTGGAAAAGGCACGAAGATTCAGGGATGGTCTAAGGCCCGCACTCCGCAGCCAGATGATAGCTTTGAACTTGAGGACTTATGGGAGATAAACGAGCGAGGCTAGATGATTGAACGAGATTTGAGGGAAAGAAATACCGCGACCGGATCGCGGTTTCCCTCATTCAAAGACCATCTCCAAGTGGGCAAGAGGCCGATGGCAAACAACAGACGCTTTGTACCTCCTGTGCGAAAGAACATCGCGAAGCCGCCAAATCCAGCGAACTGGAATTGCAAATTTTGTGGCAGGAGACATGGAAACGGGACATGCCCTGTTAGGACGGGAGCACGTTTCAAGTGTGGTCAACTGGGCCATCAGATGAGAACGTGCCCAAATTAGGCTCCAGCAAGTCGACCGCAAGGACAAAAGCCGCAAGCGGGACCGTCAACTGCCGCACCTCAGATCGAACAGCGCAGACCACAGGCACAAGGCAGGGTATACGCTGTAGTTCGTAGCGAGGTGGAGGAAGTGCCAGGAGTGGTCACAAGTACACTCTACTTGTGCAATCAAACTGCTTATGCATTGTTTGACTCGGGTGCCACACACTCTTTCGTGTCTGCACAGTTTGCTAAATTAGTAGGCATAAAATTCAAACCGTTGAACATGATCTTGCATGTTACCACACCCTTAAAGGATAATACAATAGTCTCGTTGGGCTGTGCTGGTTGTGAGATTCTGATTGGAGGAAATAAGGAAAGTATCGACTTAGTCGTATTGCCTATGTTTGATTTCGACGTAATAATAGGAATGGATTGGTTGGGTAAGCAGGGGGCCGTGGTAGACTATGGTAGTAGAACAATTCGGTTTTATCCGAGAGGCCACCCTAGCTTTGAATTGGTGAGAAGTCAAGGAGGAATCCCGATTCCCTTAGTCTTTTCTTTGGAAGTAACTAAGTTGATGTCTGAAGACTGTCAGGCATACTTAATAACAGTAATGGATACGACTGCCGAAGAGCCAAAGCTAGAAAGTATCCCGGTAGTGCGTGAGTTTTCGGACATGTTTCCCTAGGAATTGTCAGGATTACCACCAGAACGAGAAATAGAGTTTGTAATTGAATTAGCCCTTGGAACAGAACCGATATCAAAAGCATCGTACAGGATGTCCCTGTCGGAATTAAAGGAGTTAAAGGTGCAAATGCAAGAGCTGCTTGACAAAGGATTCATCCGACCAAGTGCTTCACCGTAGGAAGCACCAGTGCTGTTTGTAAGAAAGAAAGATGGATCGTTGCGGCTATGCATTGACTACCGACAGCTGAATCAGATGACGGTAAAGAACAAGTATCCGCTGCCGAGGATTGATGATCTATTCGATCAGTTACAAGGAGCAGCAGTATTTTCGAAGATTGACTTGAGGACGGGGTATCACCAGCTGAGGATCAAGAAGGAAGACATGCCGAAGACGGCATTCAGGACGAGGTATGGTCATTACGAGTTTACGGTGATCCCATTTGGATTGACGAATGCTCCAGCTGCTTTTATGGACCTAATGCATCGAGTATTCAAGGAGTTTCTGGACAGATTCGTCATAGTTTTCATTGACGATATCTTGATTTACTCAAGGAGCGATGCAGAACATGAAGAGCATTTGAGAATCGTACTGAGGACCTCTGAGGGAACATTCACTGTATGCGAAGTTAAGCAAGTGTGAATTTTGGTTGAACAAATGGGTCATGTGGTGTCTGGTGAAGGGATTGCAGTGGACCCTGCAAAGATTGAGGTTGTAACCAACTGGCTAAGGCCTACTACTGTCATAGAGGTCAGAAGCTTCTTGGGACTGGCGGGATATTATAGGCGATTTGTGGAAAAATTCTCATCCATCATCGTCCCACTGACATGGTTAACGAAGAAGGAAACGAAATTCGAATGGACTGATAGATGTGAACAAAGTTTTCAAGAGCTTAAGCATAGATTGACAACCGCGCCAGTGTTGACCATTCCGTCGGGACCGGGAGGATGTGAGATTTACAGCGATGCTTCGCTGAAAGGATTGGGTTGTGTATTGATGCAGCATGGAAGGGTAGTAGCCTATGCATCCAAGCGGTTGAGGTCACACGAGATGAATTACCCGACCCACGACTTGGAGTTAGCGGCAATTGTATTTGCCTTGAAGATTTGGAGCCACTATCTTTACGGCTAGAAGTTTCAGATATACACAGACCACCATAGTTTGAAATACTTGTTTTCCTAGAAGGAGTTGAACATGAGACAGCGCAGGTGGATGGAGCTGTTGAAAGATTTTGATTGTGAGATCTTGTATCATCCTAGGAAAGCAAACAGAGTAATAGATGCATTAAGACGAAAGCCAAGTATCGCATGCCTGCTAGTGAAAAGTTGGTCGACGATAGAGGACTTGAGAGATTCTGAATTCAGATTAGAGGTCAATCAGTTATCTAGTCTGATAGCGACTCTGAGGGTGGAACCTGAGGTCCAAGAAGGAATTAAAGCACTACAGTCTACGGACCCGGAGATTCAGAAAATTGTCGAGATGGATGCGGCAAAGAGGAAGCCAGAATTCCAGGTATCTGATGATGGAATTTTGAGGTTTCGAGGACGGCTGTGTGTATCGAAGGACGAAGGACTCCGAGAAAGAATCTTGTCAGAAGCTCATCGAAGCAACTATAGTGTCCACCCTAGAAGTACAAAGATGTACCAGAATCTACGACAACACTATTGGTGGAACAGAATGAAGGTAGACGTGGCAAGATACGTGGCTAAGTGCTTGACTTGCCAGCAGGTGGAGGCGCAGCACTGTAAACTTGGAGGACTGCTACAGCTATTGGAAATTTCGGAATGGAAGTGGGAGCACATAACCATGGATTTTGTAATGGGACTTCCGAGAAGCCAAAGAGGCCACAACTCGATATGGGCAGTCGTAGACCGATTGACCAAGTCCGTCCACTTCATTCCGTACGAAAGGACTTCGCCATGGATAAATACGCAGATCTGTACATGAGGCAGGTTGTAAGATTACACGGAGTGCCAGTGACGATCACTTCGGATAGAGATCCAAAGTTCACGGCGAATTTCTAGAAAAGCCTGCAAGAAGCTATGGGGACCCGACTGCAGTTCAGTACTGCATATCATCCCCAGACAGATGAACAGTCAAAAAGGACAATCCAGACACTAGAGGACATGTTGAGAGCGTGCGTCATAGATTTCAAAGGCGGATGGAAAGATCAGTTGCACCTGGTAGAGTTTGCGTACAATAATAGCTACCAGCAGAGTATACGGATGGCACCATTTAAGGCACTCTACGGTAGAGCCTGCAAAATACCGATTTGCTGGGACGAGGTAGGAGAAAGGAGTATCACAAGTCCTAAATTAGTAGAGCAATCGGTGGAAGCAGTAAAAGTGATCCGGGATAGACTGAGGATGGCGCAGAGTCGCCAGAAGAGCTATGCAGACAAGCGGCGCAAGCCTCTGGAGTTTCAAGTGGGCGATCATGTCTTCCTCAAGGTGTCACCAATGAGAGAACTCTCGCGATTCGGAAGAAAAGGGAAGCTAAGCCCAAGATATGTAGGCCCTTTTGAGATATTGGAGAGAATTGGAACATTGGCCTACCAGCTTGCTCTGCCGCCAAATCTATCCTAGGTACATAACGTATTCCATGTGTCGATGTTGAGGAAGTACGAACCTGACCCGACACATGTGCTAAGTTATGAGACCATAGAAGTGGACGATAGAGTGTCTTACATAAAGAGACCAATAAGGATCGAGAACCGAAAAGAGCAGATCCTCAGAAATAAGAAGATTACGCTGGTCAAAGTTGTATGGGAGCACCACGGAACGGAAGGAGCCACATGGGAGAATGAAGATACGATGAGGCGACAGAACCTCCATTTATTTGAATAGTTGAGTGTAATGTAAATTTCAAGGACGAAATTTTTGTAAGGGGGGAAGAGTTGTGACATTCTAATTTCCAGTTAGTTTCAGACTCTGTAATGAGAAGTTTATAAATATCAAGCGACGTATTTCAGTTGTATTCCGCTCAAATCTGATCAATTTGAGTAAACTGACCAAAGGAAAAAGGCTAACGCGAGACGAGGTACATGGACCTAGGCGACTCGGATAAGAAATGATGCTTTGACTATAAAGATTGTCGATGGGATATTTAGAACCATCAAAAAGCCAATCTAAGAACGATCGAGGATTACCATGCGAGTGTCATACGATTGGAGTGCGGGTGATGCGCTTAACCAGCATATGATTTGCAAAATTATCCTAAATCAGACTGTGACGATCGAGACCATAGGGACTAGTGATAAACCCTCACAATTACATGACAACCAAAGCTGCATGAATTGACGAGCCCTAAACATGACGAGAATCACGGGGTCGATACGCGTAATGTCTGCAAAAGCCGTCCATCAGTTCGGGATAAGCTCGAATCACGTCTGATAGAGAAAACTATCAGAAACGAGTCCTGAAAAGTTTGAAATGGAAAATCAAGAATTCCAACATCATTTGGATTGGTCGTCGCCCTATCGAATAATCCTAGAATGAAAAAAATGACGTTCGGAACGTCGAGGGTAAAATGACCATTTTACCCCTTAATCTTGAAGCCTTGCCTATACAACTCAAGAAGGGTAATTTGGACATTATGCCCCCCTTGGCTGCCGAAAATTGAAGGAAAAAAATGGCCATTGGATCTTCATGGAAACTAACAATGCCAAGTGTCAAGGATCCAACCAAGGATAGTCATGTCACCTTTTTGCCACCTAACATTCAAAGCCATTGACCAAGAGTTGAATATAGCAATCTCTCTTCTCTCTCTCACTCACTCATTCAGCCATATCCCCCCAAAAAGCAACCGAGCACCATATTCTTCTTGTTTCTTCTCCAGCTCGCCGCCCGACCAGACTGAAAGCCGCCGTTCGCCGACCATGTTCGCCGTCTTCAGCCATCACCTACTGTCAGCCGACCAACCAAACGTAGATCCACGTCTTGCTGACGTCCTCCAATAGGAATCAGGCCATTTGGAGCTCTGTGGAGTTCTGGGCAGAAGTTTTCCCAACAGCCGACGGAATAGGAAGCAACCAGAGGTAGGTCCGGTTCTTGCCCCTTTTCATGGCCAAAATCTTTGAGTCTTGAGCTCAAAATTCGTGGAGGCTTAGTAGACATATATAGAATTCTATGGTAAAAATTGGAGATTTTTTTGATAATTTCTTGATCACGAACCGCCCTTCTATATATGGGATAGAATCTGCCAGTATTCGGCGCTTGGACGATCCGGCGAACTTCAACGGGAAACCGGCGGCCATTTGACTTGAAATTCACGGTGAGCCTCCCAAACCCTTAGGTAGATGTTATGAGAGGTAGGATAGTATATAATTGGTGGATTTGGAGCAGATTAGGACTGATTGGACCCAGCATGGACAGAACAGAATGGAACCGGTTCAGCGCCGGGCCAAACCGATTTTGTTGGAGGCTGGTGATGATGGATTTGTGCTGCAAATTGGTGTTTATGATGTGATGAAGTGTTGAGAGTTGAATTATGGATGATTTGGATTGATGAATTGAGGAATTGGACTTGGAAATTGATGGATCGATTGAATATTTTAGGTTGCGCGACAAATTGGCCCTTGGACTTGAGTTGGCTGAAACTTAGGAGGTTCAAGAAGAAGTGATTTGTGCTACCAAGCAAAGGTAAGGGATTTCCTAAATCCAAGCTAGGGGGATTGGACTCGATTGGGTGAGTCGGGGCCTAATTGGATGGATTCATGTGGGAATTTTAGTAGAGCTAGTTTGTACGGTGACCTAAAATATTATAGGACGTATATGTGTGTGACATTGACTATGTTTGATTGCTCGCCACGTCTGGACATCATTTGATTGCCTCGTATGCCATGAGATTTGTGAATTGCACTTGATATTGTGAATGCATATGATTTGAAAAGCATGGCATGAGTTGTGGTGGAGGCATGGTTGAGATGAGACAAGCCCTAAGGCGTGTGAGACGTGGGGTGGGAAGTTGAGACCCTGATGCGATGAGGTCGCGGGGTGAGGCATGCTTGGTGGCGTCCTGATGCGAAATGTTCACGGGACGGAGCATGAGTTAATGAGCCTTGCCTGGAGAATTCATCGGGACCTGATGCGTTTACGCAGGTCACCAATGACGGTCTGATGCGTTTACGCGGACCGAGCCTGAGGCGACTAGTTTGCGGGCTAGAGAATGAGGCAGGCAGAGGTTGGTGGATGTGGTGAAGTGGCAGGCTGAGTATATATGTGCATATGAGTGTGACATGAGATCATAAATACTTGTCTGTCTTCTATGTGTTGTTGTTCATTGAGTTGTGATTGTCATGTGCATGTGTTCATGAATTTGGATCAGTCGAGTGACGCGACTACCTGAGTGGACTGTCAACCTGACCTAGGGTTAGGTTTTTCTTACTAAGATGTATATCTCACCCCTTTTGGAGAACCCTTCTTTTTACAGATCCTAGGCCGTAGGAATGTGGTTTATTCGATTTGGTGACCCAAAGGAAATGACGGCGTACTATGATGAGTTCCCCGACAGGCAGGGGAACATTTTTGTAAAGAAATGTACAATATTATGGGTCGATAAGGGCAAGCCGGACTGGAAGACTCACAGGTTCGAGGCGTGGTTCAGGAAGGATGGGGATAGACAGGTCGAGCCACTGAAACCCCACGAGGTACCCCCGGGTGTCATACTTGATTGGTGCCAGACTGTGGCAGACCAGAGAGGACACCAACTTTGGAGTTCACCGAGGAGCAGGAGTGGGAGGAGGTTATAGTTTTGGGGGCGTTCGGGGGTGACCTCGCTGAGCTGTCGTAGGAGGCGACTATGGAGTATTCAGTGGAGGTTCCGTCCGAGACCTTTTTCCGGGTATGAGCCTACCGAGGACGCAAAGGATACGAGCGACTCCAGCAGCTCATCCTAGGATACTCCAGTTGGTGGATTGACCTTGACTGGCGACCTGACTCCGCTCCTGAGGGATTTTGTGGATGTTTTCTTTTGAAATGCTTATCTTGTCGCTCTTTTTGGTTTAACGGGTTTAGTACTCGGGTTACATGAACAGTACGCCTTGATGTATGAATGATTAGTATGGTGCTATCCTGGTCCCACTTAATATATATATATATATATATATATATATATATATATATATTGTACGGGGTTTTATATGAGTATCGCTTCCGCATACTTGATGAGTTTATCATATCTCTCAATTCATATTGGTGGATCTTGGGACCGCCGAGAGATTATTATTGGTTTGGTTGCAGGAATATTAGTGTGCCCGTGCCTGGGACGCGGGGCGTGACAGACGTCCTCTTGGCGATCTCCCTAGGTGAATGTATTAAACTTATGCGACACGCTCCCAAAGATGTCTCGTCATCACTAGTTGTCCGATCGTTACACAATTGACGTGTAACTGGACAAATTTTTGCAAAACAATGCTGCTTTGCTTATATTCTTTTATGTGGTTTATTTCTTTTTATTTCTTTTCTTTAGGTTCTGTTCATCTTCCTCTTCCTTCGTGTAAAGCCCCATGAATAGTTATCGGCGTCCGATTGGAATGGCCAAACTCTAAGAAGAAGAGCCACAAATTAAACTAATGGAAGGAGAGGAGGACTAAAAGAGGCTTAACTTTTCTTATAGAAATACTCCCAAAGTACGTGGATCCAACATTTTACTAGCATTAGCAAGTTCTTCGCTCGTTCTCCACGATGCAGCCATTCACTTTATTGGCACATTCAGATCCAGCGAATAATTGACTTTAAGGTTTTTTTTTTATTTCACGAAAAATGAACTATTTGGAAAAAAAATTGCTAAATGTTTTTTCATTATCGACACAAATATTTAATGTAAGGCTGAAGGAGTCTCCTCTTTTGTATTTGTCCCCATTAGGAGCTGGGTAGCCAAAGAATGAAGAAGAAAGGAAGTAGATGACTGAAAAAAACAATCTCAAATGAATCCCGTCTTGAATATTTATAATATGGACATCAGGGCCGAAAATATCTCTGTGAAATTTTCTTTACACCAGCGCTAAATGGTCTATTTTAACCCCTTTTTTTATTTTTTATGTAGTAAACGTTGCAAGAGCCTAAACTTGGTCCTCTGTGGACCCAATGAGTCTTAGGAACTGATGCATCGCGGTATTTGTTGCCAAGTCTATTAAGCTAAGTCCAGGTCAGTTGTTAATTGTCTAAGTCTACATGTGACATTCACATGACTCTAACATGAAGAACGGCTATAATGGGCCTAATTTGGTAGATAGTAAAGCAGAGCCCAAGAAGCAAGTAGTTCGTATGGTGAGTCCTACATATGTGGCCATGGTGAACCTAGGGCACCAATTGCACCTTTCCATATCTTTTTTTTTCTTTGAAACCTTCCCATATATTTGCCTCTTTTTTGTTTGAGCTATATTTTGGTTCACCTCATAGCTATTGGGCCTCAAGTGAAAATCATGTAATATTATGAGTGACATCGTTTGGGTTCGTGCAAAATGGGTTTATGCAATAAAAAGAACTTTTCATTTCTTCTAAACATGGTTCTAATGGATTTTCTAAGCTTAAGTTATGGTCAAGGCCAAGTTGATCTTTATGGCACTTTGGTCGAGGTTATTTATTTATTTATTTATTTGTCTAGGTTGTCCCCTTCAAAGTTTTGTCATCTTTTGACACTTTGGATGAGAATGACTCATTTAAATAGTAAAGTTAGGTAATTGAGTATCATTTAAAATGAGTAGTGCGTTGTCACTGAGTATATATAAGCAATTAAATTAGCCCAAGTTGTCGACAAGGTTAGGTAATCGTGGTATCAAATCAATAACACGGCCAGCGAATCAATTTTTGTCCACTAGCGGTGGAGGGAAGATGAAATTTAACAAATATTTGTCCGTCGGCCGTGGAGGAAAAGATGGTTTATCTAATGAAAGTTTGTCTGATCACTGTTTGTCTTTGAGTGGTGGAGGAAAGAATAGATGTCTAATCGATGTTTGTCCATTAGCGGTGGAGGAAATAATAGAGACTTAACAAAATGTTTGTCCATTTGCCGTGGAGGGTTTGCCTAATCAATGTTTGTATAATCATTGTTTGTCTCTAATCGGGGCAAGAAAGAATGGACACCTAATCAATAAGGACGGAGACCTAAACATTGGCAATGGTGACTCGTCAAGGAACAACATTATATATATAAGATGGTGACTAAGACATTAGGATTAGTACCTAGCCAATGTTTATATTACTCGATTGTTTATGTGTACACATTGTTGTCTTGATTGAGGTGACCGAGTCTTTTTTTACTTTTTATTTTGCAGGGTTCTCTTCTCAAGTTTGTCGTCTTTTTCGCACTTTGTTTGAGGTTGAATCACCCACATAGTAATGGTTAAGCAATGGCATCTCATTAAAATGGGCATGGTCAGCAAGTACATATAAGTCTCTAAGTTAGCCCAAGTCTAATATTGAGATTCCCCACACCATTAGATTTTTCAATCTGGAACCACTAGTTTGAGTTTCCATTTTCGGAAATGTTTATGACTAAGACTTTTACATTATTAACATTTTATATTTATTTTTGTGTGTAAATATGAGTTGTGTTCAATGAATTATAGTAGCAAATGGTGATCAGGAGTCATTGTAAATGTTCAATTAAGAATACACGTGGAAGATGGATAGACCTCAATTAAGAATACACGTGGAAGATGGATAGACCCTAAAACCGATCTTGGAACCTATAATGTGATCGGATCTAGGTTTCATGATATGTATAGTAGGTTTCAGATTCTAAAAAATGAGAAACTTATTCCACCGGTAGATTTCATATGAAATTTGTACGGAGCTTGAAATCGCTCATCCATAAAACACAAAGTTTTAAGTCCATATCTCGATAACCTTACGCATCATTCTCTTTGTTCAAATGCTCACCGACAATGGCTTTGAGACATTTAAAATTATTCTACATTTATAATGTTAGAAAATTTGGAAGATCATACGGTGAGAATTTCATTTTGAGAGACCACAAAGCAATGTTACTCGTGGCTCATAATCGTTTCCCATACTGTTGTGTCACGTAAAGATTAGCAATATCCCTGAAAGTGAACTGGTATAAAATGTTAATGAAGAATGGTAAATGTTTAACTTACACAATATTTCTAATCTCAAAATTACTTTGAAGTTACGTCCAACCTAACAATCTCAACTGAAATTCTAATATAACGATTAGCTCAATTGTGTCTTTCTTCTATAATTTTGCCACATTTTTAGAACCAGAACGAGGTATGGACCCCTAATGAATGTTTGTCCATTAGACATGGGAAATGATGATTCCGTAATTTACGTTTGTCTAATCTATGATTCGTCCATTATCATTACTTAGACATTTGTGATGGTGCTTAGTCAAGAAAAGAAACAACAAACTGCAACAAACCATCAACTACATTTGTAGAATCTACGTTTGTCCAAAATATTTGTATACTTTTATGGGTCATTCAATTATTACTCGATTGTTTATAAGTACAGGCTATTGTCTTCATTGAGGTGACCGACAACGGTCTTTCTTTATTTTTATTTTTGGCCTGTGAAAAACTTGAAGCGGAGCAGTCTCCTCCCCGACCAAGGTTTTAGCTTCCCAAGAAATTGACTGGTGATTTTTTTTTTTTGGAACCAACTAGTTTATTTATATCATAAATCAGACAGAGTAGCATAGTCCAGACGTGGGGCATCCTTACGACGCAAGGCCCAAAGGGCCGGGAGTGGGAAATACAACCAGCTCTATGGGAGATATCGATTTCGATTGGTGCTGACTGCTTAGTTAAGTTTTAACTAAAGTTTGGTTACAAACAGAAAAACCGAACATATACAATTTATTTTTAGCAAAATTGACATATTGGTCAGTCCATATTTTTAACCCATCAATCAAAAGCTTGATAAAGATGGAAATAAATAAACTTTTACTTAAAAAAACTCTCATTTGCTAAGTGAGTCATCCGAAGATGTCTCAATGGACGAAAAAGTCCAATGAAATGTAAATACCGAATCATTACAAACCAGGCAAAACAAAGTGACATTATTACTTGTTGCGTCAAATAATTTTGTCCTTATCTCTTTCTCCTTTTCCCGAAACTATAACAAATGACGCTTGCACTTCATATGACTTATATTATATATAGCAACAATGTGATTGGTTTTAATTAAGAACGTTGTCATGGGATTCCCATCCAAGTCAAGTACATGCAAATCAATCACGAAAAGAAGCCAACCCATACCATCTGACTAGGTATTTGCTTTCTTAAGAAATTGTAAATAATACTAAAAACTATTATTCTTTTAAAATAAAATATCATATTTAACATCTTTTTCTCGCAATTATTGAATATCAATAATAAATATAAATAATTAACTTAAATACATAATACAAAACATACTTAATCTTTACAATAAGAAATTATACATGCTTAAGTCTAGGATTTGTGCAGCTAGTTGGAACATTGTGGAATTTCCAGCTCAAAAACTGAAGGTTCATTAGAATCCCATAGGGAAAATTATCAAAAAAAGTCCTAAATTTTTTGCACTTTTTTCATTTCAATTCTAAACGTTTTAAATTTGATGATTCAGTCATAAACCTCTTCAACTTTTGTCATTTCAATCCTACTCGCCGAAAATCAAGGATATGAATGATGGCAGTCTTACGTGGTATCGTTGGCACTGACGTGGATAATTTATAATAATATTTTATTTTTAAATTTTTTTCAATTCTCTCTTTTTTTGTTATTTTTTCTATCTTTCTGTTCCTTTTTTTTAACCTCTAGCCACGGCCTCCACCGGTGTCAAAGGTTAGGCATCAGGCGAGGGCCATGTTATTGATTTGGGGAGTAAATACCAAATTTTGATAATGCTAACCTTGTTGACATATTAGACTTGAGCTAATTTAGATCCTTGCATCTTCTTGATGACAATGCTCATTCTAATGAGATAATGCGATCCCATTACCTAACCTTGACATTTAAATGAGCCAATCTCAATGAAGTGCCAAAAAGATGACAAAGACATTATCATTGTTTATCTAACCATCGTCTGCCTCTAAGCGATGCAAAAAGAATGGATACCTAATCAATATTTGTCCATGAACGGTGGAGTAAAAGATGGAGACTTAACAAATACGGGAACAAGAATACCCCAAGTGTCAATACTTATGTACGACGCTCACTTTGGTGTCAATATTTTCTTTGAGATCACTTAAGTATCAAATTGGAGAAAAAAGATCACTTTAGCGCCAATGACGAGAAATTCCGACGGCCTAACCAGAGTTGGCACTTAAATAATTATTTTTAAAAAAAAATTGACACTTAAGTTATCCAAAAAACGATCACTTTAGTGTCAAACCAGAGAAAAGAAATCATTTTAGTGCAAATTCAATGACCTCATTGTTTTTTTTTCAAATTGACAATTAAGTTATCCGTAAAAAAAACATTACCATCAAAATGAGCGTTGTACATAAATTTGACACTTGAGGTTCCCTTTTGCCAATAAACATGTGTCCATTAGCCATGGAAGAACGGGTGGTTTACCTAATCAATGTTTGTATTAATCAATTGTTTATGTGTCCTCATTATTGAGGCGACGAAGAGAGTGGTCTTTTTTAAATTTTACATGTCCTCCCGTGAAGAAAGGATGGTCTACCTAACATGTCAAATGGTCTCCCAATGCTGCAGGCCAAGGTCAAACAGGTGGTCCAGCCGTAGCATCCGATCAAGACCCCCTCAACCAAAGAACGTCGAATTTTTAATGTAAAGCTTGTCGCAGTATGTATGACTCGATTCGTGGTACCACATCATTCTATCATGGTTGAATTACTTGTCATAATTTTTAAAATTAAATGAAAAAAAATTGGAGAATCTCTTCGTTGTGGTGAGAAAACAAGAGATGGGTTTTTTTTTTATTGCGATAGGCTATATATCTATAACTGTTGGGAAAAAAGGCGGATAATATGCGAAAGCGAAACTCTTTCTCCCTCCTTGTGTGATCAAGATAGGCAAGAAGAAAAATGAAGTAACGTAGAAGCGGAGACACACGGATTTTACGTGGAAAACCCGAAAGGGAAAAACCACGAAGATCGTCCACTATAGTAGCAGGATTACAACAATATGTCTTCATCGAAATTGGTGGAACACCCTCACCGGTATAGTGGAATACAAACAAGTACAAGAGGATAACACTCTCTTTCACACTCTTCATACAATGGTGGAAAGCTCTCTCCCTCTCGGAGGATATCTCTTGTTTTGTCGAAACTGACGACGAGACTTGTCGAACTTGGCTTCAACGCTTTCTCTCCTCGATGCAGAATGTGCACCGGAACTCTCACTCTATGCAATGCCTCAACGCATCTCTTCATCCCCTATTTATAGGAGGCCATGAGATCGCTCTTCCATACTCTAGAATCTTCACCAATTAATGAGGTGGATTTACCAAGATGATTAGCACCTTCTCAATGCACGGAGCCACGAGAATTCACTTTCCCATGCGAGGTGGTTGCATTCGAACTACGTGATCATCAATGCATTAATTCTCCCAAGTAATTAAGGAGAATCCCAACAAATCTCCAACTTCGACTTAATTAGAGGGGATTATCACCACACCGGCACCTTTGCAACATTCGTCAAATTTCTTCGATGAGACGACCTTGGTCATCATGTCAAATTAGTTCTTTTCGGTGTGAACCTTGTCAAGTTATCGATGCTTCTCCTCTATGATATCTCAAATCCAATGATATCACATATCGATATGTTTTGATCAAGAGTGATAAGCTAAATTCTTCGATAAGTGTATGACACTCTGATTATCACATCTTAGCACATACTTTTCTTGCTTATGTCCTCGCTCAAGCAAGAAGTTCTTCATGCACAGCATTTCTTTACATGCTTTTGTGGCTGCAATATATTCGGCTTCGGCAGCAGATAAGGCAACGCATTTTTGGAGCTTCGATGCCAAGACACAGCCCCCTGTAAAAGTAGTCAAGTACCCTGACGCCAACTTTCTCGAATCGACATCACCACCTAAATCTGCATCTGTGTAACATTCTAACACGGGTTTTCCTTCGCCGAAGCACAAACATCTTTTCGATGTGCCTGGAGATATAGAAATATCCATTTGACAACGGCCCAGTGCTCCTTTCCAAGATTTGAAAGATATCAACTTACAATACCGACGGCATGAGCAATATCGGGCCTAGTGCAAATCATTGCATACATGAGGCTGATGAATATGGCACATTCTTCATCTCTTCTTTATCTTTCTCTATCGATGGACTCTGCTTCTTACTCAATTTGAAATGTCCAGCAAGAGTAATACTTACTAGTTTAGCCTTGTTCATATCGAATCTCCTGAGAATCTTCTCGATATACTTCACTTGGGATAGCCATAACAGCTTCTTCGAACGATCTCGCAAGATCTTCATCCCAAGGATTTGCTTCGCTGCACCTAGATCTTTCATAGCGAATGACTTGCTCAAGGCTTTCTTCAGGGCAGAAATTTTCTTCAAGTCTTGCCTGTCGCGACCCAATCGCGGTCCTCGCGAATCTGGCAGGTTAATAGGTCGTCCCCTCTAGTCGGACGCGAGCCTCTCCCAATGCTTGTTACCCAAGTCACAACGAAGGAATACGTGGTTTTGTGGAGGATTCGATTGGAAACCCTATCGAATAGCTGGGAGCATCCCATTTAATTCTACGGAAACCAGATAAATGGGATCGAAGACTTTGTTACACTAACTATCAAAGTTGATGCCATTTCGGCACCTAAGTTGAATGATTTATTTAAACCCTAAGATTTCATGCAGATGAGTTGTGACATTCTAATTTCCAGTCAATTTCAGGCTCATCGACGAGAAATGTGTATCTAGAGATGTATTTCAGTCATATTCCGCTCGAACCTAATCAATTCGAGTAGACTGACCAAAAGGGAAAGGTTAACGCGAGACAAGGTACGTGGACCTAGGGAACTCGAATAGGAAACGGCGCTTTGGCCATAAGGATTGTCGAGGGAACTAGTGATAGACCCTCACAATTACATGACAACCAAAGCCACCACGAATTGACGAGCCCTAAACGTGATATGAATCACGAGGTCGATAAGCATAATGTCTGCAAAAGCCGTCCGTCGGTTTGGGATAGGCTGGAACCACGTCTGATAGAGAAAATTATCAGAAACGAGCCTTGAAAGATTGAAAACGGAAATTCAAGAACTCCGACGTTATTCGGATTGGCCATCGCCTTATCGAAGATTTTCAGAACGAGAAAAATGACGTTTTGAACGTCAGGGATAAAATCACCGTTTTGCCCCTCAAGCTTAGAACTTTGCCCAAGCAATGGAAAAAGGGCATTTTGGACATTAAACCCTCTACTATGGCTACCAAAAATGAGAAGAAATGAGGGCCATTAGATCTCCTTGAGAAGACAAGTGGACAAGTGTCAATGGATGTGCTAAAGAGTGGTCTTGTCCATTATTACCCAACTACCATTCAACCATTGACTTTGGGTCTTGAATATGGTCTTGCTCTCTCTCTCTCTTCTCTATTGGCCGGCCATTTGCCCAAGAGAACCACTGAAACCACCATAGCTTCTTCTTCTTCTTCTTCTTCTTCTTCTTCTTCTTCTTCTTCTTCTCCTTGCCTCTCTGCTCCGACAACAGTTTCTGGGGGTTCTGTTCGCCGGCCACGTCGGCCACCTCCAGCCATTTTCTGATCACCGACCAGTTACACCAACAAAGTTCTATGTCTTGCCGACCTCCTCAAAGTGGAATCGAGGCATTTGGAGCATCGAGGAGTCCGAAGCAAGGATTCTCCTGAGAGTCGACGGAAACTGACTCAAACTGAGGCAGGTTCGGTTCTCAGTCTCATTGGTGGTCGAAATGTTGGAATATTTGGCTCAAATTTTGTGAAGATCAAGCTGAGACATGTAGAAATCTGTGGTAAAAAGTTGGGCTTGATTTGATAAGTTTTTTTACCATGAACCGACCTTGTACATTTTGCCCAGAAACTGCCGGAAAATTGACTTGGAGGAACCGGCGTGTTTCCGGCAACCAATCGACTCGAAACTCATGGTGAGCCTCCCAAACCCCTAGATAAACATGTTAAGGGGTAGAATGTTGATTAAATGATGGATTTAGGAGTTGATTAAGGTCTGAATGTGTTCAGTCTGCACCAAACCAAGAAGGATTGGTTCGGTTTTGTGCAAACCGAATCTGTGAGAGGGCTGATGATGGATGATTCAAATCTCAAATTGGTGATTAGAATATGTTAAGATGTTGAGGATTGTGCTATGGAGGATTAGGATGCATGGATGGTTGAATTGGACTAGGGAATTAATAAATTGATTGGATTTTACTAGGTTGCGTGACAAGTCCGGTCTTGGACATTGAGGGCCGAAACTTTGAGGCTCAAAAGGAGTAAATTGTGTTGGCGAATCAAATGTAAGGGAATTCGTAACCTTATGCTAGGAAGATTGGACTTTATTGGGTGAATCACGAATTGAATTGGTTGAATTAAGGTGATTTGTCTAAGGAGATAGTTTTGTCATATCCTAAGATGTTATAGGACGACCTTGTGTGATATTGGATATGCCTGAGTTGTTTGCCATGTCCGGATTACAATTGACTGGCTTGTATGCTATGGATCTTGAGTTGTGCTTGAATTGCACATATCGTCTTGTATGGAGAGTTATTTGAAAAACCATGGCACAAGTGTGGCATGGCAAGGCCCTAAGGTGTATGAGACGTGGGGCAGTGACATGGCAAAGCCCTGAAGCGTATGAGACGCGGGGCATGAGATATATATACCCTGATGTGACGAGTTTGCGGGGTGAAGTTGAGGTGACGTAGCGCCCTGATGCGATGTGATCGCGGGGTTGATATAGCCACGGTCCGATGCGATTTAATTGCAGGAAGGAGAAGCCTTGAGGCGTATGAGATGCGGGGCAGTGACATGGCAAAGCCCTGAAGCGTATGAGACGCGGGGTAGGAAATATAAATACCCTGATGCGACGAGTTCGCGGGGTGAAGTTGAGGTGACGAGGCACCCTGATGCGATGTGATCGCGGGGTTGATATACCACGGTCCTGATGCGATTTTATCACGGGACGGAGAAACCCTGAGGCGTAAGAGACGTGGGGCAGGAGAAGTAAACCCTGATGCGACGAGTTCGCGGGGTGAAGTGATGTGATGTGGCACCCTGATGCGATGTGATCGTGGGGTTGAGATAGTCAATAGAACTGCTCAAATGAAATTCTCACCCTATGATTTCCCAAATTTTCTAGCATTATAAATGCAGAATAACAAATTAGCTATAACAAATAAATAACTTTTAATGTTAAATATCATTATCTATTATCATTTGAACGAAGAGAATTATCTGTAATGTCACTGGCATTCGAACTTACTAGCTTGTATAGATGATCTTTAATACAATAAAAATGAAAGTTCAAAAGTGAAGAATCTAAGAATTGGAGATTAGGTAATGATATTTCGGAAACTTATGGCAAAAGTTCAATGAAAGAATAAACATATTTTGATAACATGGAACATGCTTATGCCCCAATCTTTTTTAGCGAATGAGCATTTTTTTTTTGTGATTCGTACACTGAAAATGTTTTTCTAGATAAATTCTTTAATCAAAATTTTGAAATAAGAGGAGTAGGTGAGAATATTTAAATCAGAATCTCTTATGAAGTGTCTCCCATAAATAAGACACAAGACAGTAAATGAGAGAAAATGAAGAAGGCAGTTTTTTTTTAATAAATAAAAAGCTGTTCTATTAGTGGTTGAGCATATACTTATGTGTGGAGGACACATTGTTCAGTTTACTTAAATGGATGTGGTTTAAGCTATATTGTGTACATGTATACACCAATTGTCAAAACAACAATAGAAGATCTTCCTAACTTATTTGGAAATTTTCTTTTATAGTCATATGAAATTTCATATTCTAACATTCATTGCTCGGTCCAGTGAAGCAATTTTTAGTGGAAGATTGGAGATGCATATCAATATCCACAATGCCAAAAAGAAGACATACCTTAGAGAAGAGCACGACTCATCCCTAGTTATTGTTGGGATTCTCCTTAATTAGTTGGGAGAATTAATGCATTGATGATCACGTAGTTCCAATGCAACCACCTCGCACGGGAAAGTGAATTCTCGTGGCTCCGTGCATTGAGAAGGTGCTAATCATCTGCGTAAATTCACCTCATTAATTGGTGAATATTCTAGAGCATGAAAGAGCGATCTCATGGCCTCCTATAAATAGGGGATGAAGAGATGCGTTGAGGCATTGCATAGAGTGAGAGTTCCGGTGCACATTCCGCATCGAAGAGAGAAAGTGTCGAAGCCAAATTCGACAAGTCTCGTCGTTAGTTTTGACAAAACAAGAGATATCTTCCGAGAGGGAGAGAGCCATCTACCATTGTGTGAAGAGTGTGAGGGAGAGTGTTATCCTCTTGTACTTGTTTGCATTCCACCATACTGGTGAGGGTGCTCCACCAATTTCGGTGAAGACATATTATTGTAATCCTACTATTATAGTAGACGATTTTCGTGATTTTTCCCTTTCGAGTTTTCCATGTAAAATCCATGTGTCTCCACTTCTACATTACTTCATTTTTCTTCTTGCCCATCTTGATCACGCAAGGAGGGAGAAAGAGTTTCGCTTCCGCATATTACCCGCCTTTTTTCTCAACAGTGGCATAAGAGCTTGGTTCAAGGGCATCGTGTGTTTCAAGATAGAGGCTATCGTCACCCATGATGGTGATATGTTCTAACTCACTGCGGAAAACTATTCCTATTGGAAGCCCATGATGGAGGACCACATGTATTGCAGGGATTTGTACGAGCCAATCCTAAATGAGGAGCAGTCGAAAGGAAAAGACAATAAAGAGTAGGAGTTCTTGAATCGCAAAGCGGGAGCCATGATCCGCAAATATATCGACAAAAGTTTGTTCGAGCATGTGTCGATTTACACTAATGTTCATGAATTATGGTTGAAGCTTGAATCCATGATTCAAAAGAAGACTCCTCACAATAAAGCTCATCTTGTGCGACGTTTGGTGAAGCTGGAATATAAGGATGACCAAAGTATGATCGAGTACTTAAACTCCTTTGAAGGGCTCGTGAATCAACTGACGAAGATCGAGATGAAGATTGATGATGAGTTGCAAGCCCTTCTACTCCTCAGTTCCATACCAGGAAGTTGGGACACGTTGGTCGTTACTCTAAGTAACTCTATCGACAGCCTAATGAATGAAGAAGCTAGGCGACAAGAACGAGGCACGTCCAACCAATATGAGGCCAGCCTCGTTGATAATCATGTGAGAAGTGAGACCCGTGGAAGAAGCAAAAGCCGCGGACATGACAAGTCTCGTGGGCGGTCTAAATCTCGCCCCAAGCTAACTTGCTATTATTGCGGGAAGCCCGGTCACAAGAAACCAAAGTGCCGAATTCTCAAGAGAGATCAGAAGGCTAGTAATGTCAAGCCAGATCAGATTGACCCAAATAAGAAGGAGGAGAAGAGCACTACGGCTGTCGCTGCAACTGAAGTTGATGATATCTTTCTAATTGGAGAAGCCAACTATCTCAATGTTGCCAACGATGATTATTCGTGGATCGTTGACTTAGGTGCACCCTTTCACCTCACTCCTCATGAAGGTTTCTTCTCATCCTACCAAAGCGGTGACTTTGGTACAATCAAGATGGGAAACCGCGTCACCAGCAAAATTGTTGGAATTGGTGAAGTCACTCTGTTGATTGACGTGAGATACAAGTTAGTATTAGGTTAGGCATGTTCTAGATATGCACCTTAACCTTATCTCAGCTGGGAAGCTGTGTGACATTCCAAATTCTGACTCTCTCTAGGCTATTGAATGGAAGGATATTGATTGATGTATTTCAGTTATAACTCGCTCAGAGTTGGCCACTCTTGAATTAACTGACCAAAAGGGAAAGACTGAGGCGGAGTCGGGTATGTGGACCTGGGGAATTGGAATGAGAAATGACACTATGACCATTAAGATTGTCGATGGAATATTCTGGGCTAGCAGAGATTGATCTAAGGACGATCATGGAATGTCTTGCTAGCGTTATACGTTGGGACGTGGGTGACTCCGCTTAACCAATGTGTAATTTGCGAGAATTTCCTAAATCGGATTCCGATGATCATGATCGACAGAACGAATGATAAACCCTCACAATTACATGATAACCAAAGTCGCCACGGCTTAAGAAAAATCCCAAGGTCGATATGCGTAACGCCTGCAAAAGTCGTCCGTCAGTTAGAGCTAAGCTAGAATTACAATCGACGAGAGTTCGACATGAAATTAGACCTCGAGATTTGGGTATTGGACATTGAGGAATTATAATATTTGAATCGCAATGGACGTCGCCTCATCGAGGGTGGTTTATATTGGAAAAAAATAGAATTACGGATAAAAAGTACAAAATTACCATTTTGCCCCTTAACCATTTGCCCTTGCCTTAACATTTCAAAAGGACGAAATGGTCAATTCCCATTCATGCAT
Source organism: Rhodomyrtus tomentosa (assembly GCA_028455895.1). Classification (NCBI taxonomy): domain Eukaryota; kingdom Viridiplantae; phylum Streptophyta; class Magnoliopsida; order Myrtales; family Myrtaceae; genus Rhodomyrtus; species Rhodomyrtus tomentosa. The sequence goes on along the minus strand of JAPCWY010000011.1, from coordinate 36,207,249 downwards.
ATGGCTGCCGAAAATTAAGAGGATATGGTCAAATGAAGTCAAAGCTATGATTGGAATATGCCATGTGTCACTCATTAGAGGCCTTAGGCATTTATTGCCCACATGAACCCATCTTGTCACATTTAATCTCAATTATGTGTGTGAAATATGTCTTGAGACAACCCTTCTGCCTTGTATAGCATTTTCCCTTCATTTCCCTTTGATTTTTCTCTCTTTTCCTCTTCACCGAAAATCTACTTTGCCGACCGGTTTTTGCCTTGCCATTCGCTCCTCTCACTGGCCACCTTCCGTCGCCGCCTTGCTGTGTTCTGACCATCACAAGTTAGCTTAACCTCTCCTTGACAAGTTCCAAGTGGTATTTTGTAAATTGGTTGAGTAGTTTTTACCGCATAGCCTTGAGACCAAAATTGGACAGAATCTGCGCGAGCTGGGGTAAGGCTTATGTTCTCCCTCTTAGAGACTCTGAATGGCCTCAAGCTTTTTGTAAGAGCTTCATAACATCTAGTACTCAAGTTGGATGATCTGTGGTTGCAAGTTTGGTGTGTTAAAATAGGATTTCACGGCTGATTTTGAATGATTAAAATTGGACAAATTCTGATCGTGTGAGGATCGTGAAGGAAACAAGTTGTTTGAAGGTCTTGTGGATTTGTTTTACATCAAAACTTTTGGTGAGCTTCCTAAACACATAGATTAAGGTCTTAGAAAGTTTATTTTGTGAGGAATTGATGTTTGGGGTTGAGATATGGCTTGATTGAATGAATTGAACCAGGAACTGGTTATGTTTTGGGGGAGTATCTGTTTTGGCCGAACCTAATGATGGCCATTTAAGTGGTATTTTGACTTCAAATTAATTTTTAAGAATATATAGGACATTGTGTGAGGTGTTAATGGGAAGTATGTGAAGTGGATTGGGATTTAGAAGTGATTTAAATGCTATTTGGCACATAAAACCCCAAGTTATATTCCACCTTGCATGTGGCTATGTAAACCGAATATATTGAGGGTTCATGGGAGTATTGTCATGTGTTCAATTGATCGATAAGGCGTCTTGAATTGCTAATTGAAAGGCTATTAAGGGATTGGTTTAGTAGAAGTGAAATTAAATGGCTTTTGATTCGAAATTGATGAACCTCTCTAAGTTAACGAGGGATTCTTGGTGGATTGCATACTTGTGGAATTGAAAAGGATCCCTTGGTGTGAAGTTTTGCTAATCGATCAAGGTAAGTGTTTCCTATACCTTTATCTAAATGCTAGGACACTACTGGATAGAGTAGTCGAGTGATTTGATTGCTTTATGAAGCCTATGGCTTGAATTGCTTGATTGAATAGTGGATTCCATGACTTGAATGGCATAACATGACAATTGAACTGTGGTAGGCCTTGATGAAATATTTGGCTATTGAGCACTTGATTGTTTAATTGGCTGTGACGCCTACGTAACTTATATGGCTATAGCGCTTGTGATATTGAAGTGGTTATGAAGCCTTGTTGTTGAATTGGCCATATATTATTGAATTGGTTATAATTCCTGTGTTATATGAATAGGCGTAGTGCCCTAGCGATCAATTGGCCTATGGCCCCGGAGATCGCGTTGGCTGTAAGTCCCTAAGAAGACAATTGGTTGTGAGCCTCGAAAGTACCAATTGGCCTGTGGCCCCAATGGTACCGATTGACTAAAAGTCCTGATATTACCGATTGGCCTATGGCCCCAGTGGTATCGAATAGTTGTGAGTTCGAATAATAATGAGGATACTGATTTTCCTATGGCCCAAGTGGTATCGAGCGGCTATGAGCCCTGAAGTGATAATTGGCTATGAACCCCATGAGATACCGATTGGCCTGTAGCCCTAGTGGTATTGATTGGCAGTGAGCCCAGAAGTACCGATTGCCCTATGGCCCTAGTGGTACGAGTTGACTAAAAGTCATTACAATATCGATTAGCCTATGGCCCCAGTGAAATCATTTGGCAAGAGTGCTAGAGAAGTACATGGTGGCCTGAGTGCCGGGCGATGAAAGACTGTGATGAATCTGAAAGTGGTGTGTGTTTGTTTATATGTCATGTGCTTTGAGCTTGAACCCATAAGATTATCTATGCCTGGTTTGTTAACATGTCTGATTTATGAAGGCCTTGTGCCATTGCATTGATGAAAGCCTGCATATGATAGCATGTACGAGTGTGGTCTGAGGGGATTGGTGTTCAGGTTTAGGTTTATGTTTCACTTGCCGAGATATATATATTTCACCCCAGTGGGGGATTAACTTTTTTTTTCAGGCCTTTGAAGACGGAAGTACATGCGAGATGATGATGAGATCTCGATGAAGTAATGGCATGAATGGTTTTATGTATTTTGTGGCCTTAGGGATTGTATCTGAATTTTGGGGAATTAGGAACTGAATTTTGGGTACTCGACTGCGATAACTTCTGAGGACAATTTTATCTATAAAAAGTGTATACCCTTTGTCTTGAGTCATTTCATTATGGAATTATACGGAGCAGTTTTATGACTTCCACGATCTTATTCCTTTGTCAAATTGTTATATGATTGGTCTAAGGATCCTGGATGGCACAGCTTGATTACGGCCTGGTGGGATGTTCGCGTGCTCGTCGAGTTCGCGGCGTGACATCCCTGTTTCAGTGGTATTAGAGCAAGGTCAGCTCGATCTATTGTGATTGAGGTTTGGAGTGATAAGCCGTGATGACTTAAGGATAATTTGATAGTGAAACCTTTAGGATTAAGCATGCTTTGCTGAATTTTGAGGATTATAGGCTTGAACTTTTGAGGTATTCTAATGGTCCTAGTGAGTGTCAATTTAATGGATGACCTTGAGTGATTTTATGGATAAGGCTCACAAGGAAGTGAGTAGAGATTGAGGAGTCATAAGCCTGGATTTGAGGTTGCTAGAGAATTGCTTGTGAATGAGGAGTATATGATTGTGACCGTGCCTTGTCGATGACCCAACTTGGGGAATATGAGTTATAAAGAGACGACTGATATTAGTGTATTTAGGCTTGAATTACATTGTATCTTGATGGTTTAGATATCGATTGCTATTAACAGCCTTAGATGGTATGAGATGAGGTGTATACAGGGAAGCGAGGAAGGAATATTTGGATTAAAGATCAGCTGTGATCGAATGCATGTCGATTTGATTTGACTAGCGACTTAACTTGAGGTATACGGTTGAACATAGGCAAGTGATCTGAAAGATGTGACGGTCATTGGTGGAACAAGAGGTTTTCTATAATTGAGGTTTGATGTGGAAATGATTGTGGTATGATAAGTGGTGAGAACAAACATGTTGTACATGTGTTAGTGGCTTTGAAACGAAAGCTGATGAGGGTACATGCATAAACTTATCGCTGTTGGACTTCATAAACTGTCGCTTGGTATGGGACAAATGGATGTGATACCTATAAACTGTAATGAAGCATGGTATGAGATGTGAGGAACGGGGTTTTCTTTGTAGAGGTATAACTTGGGATAACCTGCAACGGTCAGGACTGATGAGGGCAGGGAATGATTACCGGGACAGAGAGGTCTAGACAAGGAGCGGCTTCTGACAGGCTTCTAAGATGGCAAGAGGCAGGAATGAACCAAGTCATAACTTGAAAGGGAAAATCTAGGTATCAGGTTGAGTCCAATTGTGGTTAAGAGATGTATGGCACGGGATTGAGTCCCAAGCGAATGTTCAAAGTGGCATGGCATGTGTAATGACGCCTGTGAGTGGTATGGTTAAAAGCTTTGTGCTTGGCAAAGGATGCCGTTTGAAAAAGAAAAGTGATGTTGTGATTGGCCTGTTAGGCGTGTTTTATGATTGACATCATGTGATTGGCTTAGCAAAGATCTAACTAAGAGATTAGACAGCGTGTGGGGAGTTTATACCCCGTTAAACTGATGCCTATTGAGAATGAGATAGCCTGTCGTGTTCGTGACAGAGTGGCAGATGCCTCTAGGCATAAAGTATGGGCTATTGACTCAATGAATTGTTGTCTTGATGCTTGCTTGATAGTTGCCTCGTTGAGGCTTGCTTAGTAATTGGCTGTTAACTGAGAAATCGCCTTGTTGAGGCTGTCCCGTTGAATAGTCATTGACTGATGAGGATCTGGAATCCTTGGGCAATGGACAACTAGTTGAGAGTTGTTTGGAAACCATTGGAAGATTGATAATAATGAATGATGAGATGAGCAGCTCGAGACTGCTAGACTTGAGTGGGTGACTTAAGTCTTTGATTCCTAGAGGGAATCATAGTGGTTCAAGTGACATGAGAACCTAATGACATTGAACGACCAAAGTATGGTCGTAGAAGAGCATTGGGGTCGAGTACGTAAGATATGGGAAGATCCAAAAACTGAGATGGATCATGAGAATTGAGTAAAGATGAGCGACTAGAATATAAGTATTGGAAGAAAATATGGCTCGACTTGTTAATCGTACAAAACCCAAGTGTAATAAGGGGTTGTGAGAACTTTAAATGGAAATAAGAAAAAACTGATAGGAAGGCAAGTTCGAGGAGGAGCTGCCATTGTTGCCTGAGTCACTGTAGCGACAAATGCTAGTACTGATAAGTTAAATGATGTAAGTCACGGAAAAGTTGACTCTGAGTTAATTCTTTCTAAATTGAATGCGTGGGAAGAACCATGAGAGTTTTGAAAAGCTTGTGAAGCTATGGATAAGTTGAGATTGACTGAGTTTGAAGGAGGGATGAGATTTGAAATTGTCTCCCTCTGGATTGGAAATCTTGATAAGGAAACTTTAGAGGTTTTGGGTACACTGAGGAAAGAACGTGACCCTGGCAGTTTTAGCCTTAAGAGGCTGTTAATAGTTGGTGAAAGGTCACCAAAGGAAAAGTTTTCATCAAAGGCATGAGATCTGCCTAGACTACCTCTATTTAGTTGTTCGACGGAAAGTATTTTCCTAGGATTGCTTGAGAGTAAAGGTTGTTTGGATCCTGATAGTTTTGTAAGGATCAGAGGATGATCGACCAATATGAGACAGAATTCTCAAGGTCGCCTAAGTACATTAAGAGTGGGCACTTTCCGGCTAATTGCTATTCCTGAGTGGATTGAAATTTGAAAGCCTTATAACTAATTGTTATTCCTAATTTTGAGAAACTGTAATGGATTTTAATAAAAGGAGTGAATGATTGGAAGAAATACGAGTAAAGAGAACGTCACTTGTGGAACACGAAAAGTGTCTCCAAGGAATGGTTGATTACTTGGGCATAAAACCCATGGTGGAAAATGGGTAGTTCGTCTCATTTGTTATGAAATGAGTTGAGGAAAATCGACATGCTAGTTTGACTAGAATTAATGATTTCCTGGGATTGGTTGATTGAACTAGAATCATGAGAAATGAAATCATGAGTTGTTGTTCCCTAAAAAATAGGGCGTTGTTCTTAAAAGGCGATTGGACCATGAGATGGTCGTTGATGAAAAGAAAAGCGAATGGACTTGATGGTCCTAGCGACTTGCGATTTTAATGAATGGGTGAATAAGCAAAATGGGTGCTTAGATTGTAATTGCAAGGCGACTCGAGGTAGTCGGATTGAATATCTGAAATATGAATGTATGGAGATCGAGGAAGAACGAACCTTGTTACTCGAGGTGATTGAGTTGTGGGAAGAAGAACGTCAGGTATGGTGACATTTGAATCCTGAAGTAAAGGTATCGTCGTTGGTGCAGACTCCAAGATTGACATCCTATGGAATGGGAAGGACAAGGTGGGTTCGAAGTGAGAGAATGCCACTAAAGTGTACAGTTTCCTTCATAGGGTAACTGACCCTAGTATGGAAGGAAGAGAAAATTCTAATTGTCTTGGTATTAAAACTGAGCGTCTCGACGGAGAAAGAAGACGCGGAATTTGAATGATTCTTGGAAGGGAAGTTTGAGAAACTGTCCTATAGATAATGTCGAATTTCGAGATGATGTTGACGTTTAGTTGAATGGATGAAATTGGGATAAAGTCACATTGACTAGTTATGGAAACCGGCGGTTAAAATAAGAGTGCTTCCTCAGGGAATAGTGACAAAAATGAACAAAATGATGTGTGGTCCTAATGGAGTCCCATGGCAACAAAGGGCCAAGGTTTGAGCTCTCAAGTGAAAAATGTGAAGAATAGTTTGAAGATTTGACACTTGATAGAAAAAAAGTTGATAGTAGTCGAATTAAATGCTCGAGGAATGATTGAGTTGATTGTTACCGTCTTGAGAGACGATGATTGGACTCATTTAAGGAGTCATGAGAAATATGAACAGCTTTGATAATATCCTATGGACTCTAAGGAGATGCTCATTATAAGCTAAATATGAAGCGTACGAGTTGTGGACTAGATAAGGTAAGATTCCTTAGCTATGAAGTTTCTGGAAAATGAAATTCCTGTGGAGCACTTACCAAATGAAATCAATATGAATCCACTAAAGTCGATGTGAGTTGCTGAAACTTGAAGTTTCCAGAGATTGATGAATTGTTACAGATGGATTGTGGGAAGCTTCCCCACAAGAGGTGTTCTATTGATGAAATAAACTAAAGACGAGATGTAACGTGAATGAATGAACGAACATGAAATGAGTTTTCAAGGACTTGAGTCAAGTTGATGATTGCGTTGGTAATAGCGTTCCTGTTTGGAATCAAAAGAGTCAAGATAATCAATTTGAGGCATAACAAGGCAATTTGAAATGGATATTTCTTGTACGTCGTGACAAAAATGCCATATGAATTGGAATGCTTAGAGCATGATTGGAGTTGGGTTGTGAATGTCCTCGTAACAAAGTTTGGGAAACATTGTTTGGGTGGAAGAATATTTCAAGTTTGTATCCACTCCAAAAGATATCGAGTAATAGTTTTTCGAGAGGAATTGATGAGAAGCAACGCTGATGGATGAAATTACTTACGGATACGGGAGCGTTGCTCGTGTAAGGAAAGACCTCGCAACTGTGTGAACTGCAAGAGTTGGAAATGTTAATTGATTTAAAGGAAATGAAGGGAAAGCATAACCATTGCAGGTTAATGGATTAAATTGGTCATTGGAGGATCTCGAATGTAATCGAGAAAGAGCTATTAAGGACTCAATCATGAGATTGCCTGAGAAGTCGAGAAGGCTATGATTCGATTTGAACAATCGATGGTAAGCTAATGGAATTTGTTCATCCCCAATGATACGAAAAGATGTTTGAATTGGATGATTATGCCAAATGATAGAGGCACCAAGGAGTATGTTTTCATGATGATTTGGTAATGATCGTGAGAGGAAAAGAACAAGAATTTAAGGTGACGTTTTGGAAAAGCCTTCCGACTAGGAATTTCAAAAGCAGGAGGAATTTCAAAAGCAGGGTTGCATGTGTTGCACGTATTATCTTTGGACCAATAGACAGATTGAAATGAAGATTCGAATGCTCGAAGGTGTATCACCGACAGATATTGTGAATGTCGGAAGAGAGTAGAGAAAAGCAAGTACAGGTTGAGGACTAAGGGAAGCAAGTCCTGGAGGAAGACGATTTTTGTCAGAAAGGACAAGTGAGAACGTCAAGTAATGGGATGAACTACTTTGGAAAATGAGGATGCAATGAGGCGTCGATACCCCATGAGATTGGATAATTTGAAATTGGCAAACTTCGAGAACAGAATTTCTTTAAGAAGAATTGGGACATTCTGAATTCCGACCCTCTCGAGGCTATTGAATGGAAGGATATCGATCGATGTATTTCAGTTATAACTCGCTCGGAGTTGGCCACTCTTGAGTTAACTGACCAAAAGGGACGCGGAGTCGGGTACGTGGTCCTGGGGAATTCGAATGAAAAATAGCACTTTGACCATAAGGATTGTCGAGGGAATATTCTGGGCCAGCAGAGATCGATTTAAGGACGATAATGGAATGTCTTGCTAGCGTTATACGTTGGGATGCAAGTGATTTCGCTTAACCAATGTGTAATTTGCGAGAATTTCCTAAATCGGATTTCGATGATCAGATCGATGGAGCGAATGATAAATCCTCATAATTACATGACAACCAAAGTCGCCACGGCTTAAGAAAAATCCCAAGGTCGATAAGCGTAGCGCCTCGAAGAGTCACCCGTTAGTTAGAGTTAAACTGGAATTACAATCGACGAGAGTACGACATGAAATTGGACCTCGAAATTTGGATATTGGACATTGAGGAATTCCAATGTTTGAATTGCAATGGACATCGCCTCATCGATGGTGGTTTATATTGGAAAGAATGGAATTTCGGACAGAAAGTGCAAAATTACCATTTTGCCCCACGACCATTTGCCCTTGCCTTAACATTTTAGAAGGACGAAATGGTCAATTCCCATTCATGCATATGGATGCCGGAAAATTAAGAGGATATGGTCAAATGGAGTCAAAACTATGATTGGAATGTGCCATGTGTCACTCATTGGAGGCCTTAAGCATTTATTGCCCACATGAACCCATCTTGTCACATTTAATCTCAATTATGTGTGTGAAACATGTCTTTAGACAACCCTTCAGCCGTGTATAGCATTTTCCCTCCATTTCCCTTTGATTTTTCTCTCTTTTCCTCTTCACCGAAAGTCTACTATGCCAACCGGTTTCTGCCCTATAATTCGCTCCTCTCGCCGGCCACCTCCCGTCGCCGCCTTGCCGTGCTCCGACCATCACAAGCTAGCTTAACCTCTCCTTGACAAGTTTCAAGTGGTATTTTGTCAATTGGTTGAGTATTTTTTACCGTGTAGCCCCAAGACCAAAATTGGCCAGAATCTGTGCGAGCTGGGGTAATGCTTTTGTTCTCCCTCTTAGAGACTCTGAATTGCCTCGAACATTTTGTGAGAGCTTCATAACATCTAGTATTCAAGTTGGATGGTCTGTAGTTGCAAGTTTGGTGGTGTTAAAATAGGATTTCATAGATGATTTTGGATGATTAAAACTGGACAAATTCTAATAGTGCAAGGATCGTGAAGGAAACAGGCTGTTTAAAGGCCTTGTGGATTTGTTTTGCATCGAAACTCTTGGTGAGCTTCCTTAATACATATATTGAGGTCCTAGAAAGTTTATTTTGTGATGAATAGAGGTTTGAGATTGAGATATGGCTTGATTGAGCGGATTGAACCAAGAACCGGTTTTGTTTTGGGGGAGTATCTGTTCTGGCCGAACCTGATGATGGCCATTTAAGTGATATTTTGACTTCAAATTGATTTATAAGAATATATAGGACGTTGTGTGAGGTGTTAATGGGAAGTATGTGAAGTAAATTGGGATTTAGAAGTGATTTAAAGGCTATTTGGTACATAAAACCCCAAGTTATATTCCACCTTGCATGTGGCTATGCGAACCGAATATATTGAGGGTTCGTGGGAGTGTTGTCATGTGTTCAATTGATCGATAATGCGTCTTGAGTTGCCAATTGAATGGCTATTGAGGGATTGGTTCAATAGAAGTGAAATTCAATGGCTTTTGATCCAAATTTGATGAACCTTTCTAGGTTAACAAGAGATTCTTGGTGGATTGCATACTTGTGAATTGAAAAGGATCCCTTGATGTGAAGTTTTGACAATTGATCAAGGTAAGTGTTTCCTAAACCTTTATCTAAATGCTCGGACAATACTAGATAATGTGGTCAAGTGATTTGATTGCTTTATGAAGCCTATGGCTTGAATTACTTGATTGAGTAGTGGATTCCATGACTTGAATGGCATAGCATGACAATTGGATTATGGTAGGTCTTGATGACATATTTGGCTATTGAGCCTTTGATTGTTTAATTGGATGTGACGCCTACGTGACTTATATGGCTATAGCGCCTGTGATATTGAAGTGGCTATGAAGCTCTGTTGTTGAATTGGCCATAGTGTCTATATTATTGAATTGGCTATAATGCCTATGTTATATGAATGGGCTGTAGTGCCCTAGCGATTAATTGGCCCGTGGCCTCGGAAATCGCTTTGGTTTTGAGTCCCTGAGATGACAATTGGCTGTGAGCCTCGAAAGTATCGATTGGCCTGTAGCCCCAGTAGTATCGATTGACTAAAAGTCTTGATGATACCGATTGGCCTATGGCCCCAGTGGTATCGAATGGTTGTGAGTTCGAATAATAATGAGGATACTGATTTTCCTGTGGCCCAAGTGGTATCGAGCGGCTATGAGCACTGAAGTGATAATTGGCTATGAACCCCACGAGATACCGATTGGCCTATGGCCCTAGTGGTATTGATTGGCGGTGAGTCCAGAAGTATTGATTGGCCTATGGCCCCAATGGTACGAGTTCACTAAAAGTCATTATGATATCCATTGTCATGTGGCCCCAGTGATATAAGTAGGCAAGAGTGTCAGAGAAGTACATGGTGGCCTGAATGCTGAGAGATGAAAGATAGTGATGAATCTGAAAGTGGCGTGTGTTTGTTTATATGTCATGTGCTTTGAGCTTGAACCCCTAAGATTGTCTATGCCTGATTTGTTAACATGTCTGATTGATGAAAGCCTGCATCTGGTAGCATGTGCGAGTGTGGTCTAGGGGGACTGGTGTTCAGGTCTAGATTTAGGTTTCACTTGTTGAGATATATATATTTCGCCCCAATGGGGGATTAGCTTTTTTCAGGCCCTTGAAGATGGAAGTACAGGCAAGATGAGGATGAGCTCTCGATGAAGTAATGGCATGAATGATTTTATGTATTTTGTGGCCTTATGGATTATATCTGAATTTTGAGGAATTGGGAATTGAATTTTGGGTACTTTACAGCGATAACTTCTAAGGAGAATTTTATTTATAATAAGTGTATACCCTTTATCCTGAATCATTTCATTATGGAATCGTACGGAGCAGTTTTATGGCTTCTGCGATCTTGTTCCTTTGTGAAGTTGTTATATAATTGGTCAAATGATTCTGGATGGCACAACTTGATTACAGCCTGGTGGGATGTTCGCGTACTCGCCGGGTTTTGGGCGTGACAAGTTGGATGATGCCGGGATAGTGAATCACTTCGGTGCGGCAAATGGAAACTCGCCAAAGGGAGTATAGTTATTGCCCGAGGAAAGAAAGAAGGCTCCTTGTTTGTCATACAAGAAATAGTGAGCAACAGAGATGCTAACGTTGCCCACAGTGACTCAAGCATAGAGTTATAGCACAAGAGGCTTGGTCACATGAGCGAAAAGGGTTTGCAGATCCTCGCCAAGAAAATTCTTCTTTCTGACGTTAAAGGCCAATTGTTGGAGGCCTGCACTCATTGCTTAATCGGCAAACAACGCTGAATGTCATTCCAGAAACTAGATTGACCAAGAATGAGAAGGTATGTTCTTGATTTGGTTCATACTAATGTTTGTTCGATGACAAAGAAATCTCTTGGTGGTTCATATTATTTTGTCATCTTTATCGATGATCACTCAAGGAAAATATGGGTGTCCTTGATGAGCACGAAAGATCAAGTTTTCCAAGCGTTCAAGGAGTACCATGCCATGGTGGAACGAGAGACTGGGATGAAATTGAAGTGCGTGCGAGCCGATAATGGTGGTGAGTATCGTGGTACATTCGATGCATATTGCAGGTCACATGGTATCAAACTGGAGAAGACGCCTCCAAAGACGCCTCAGCTAAATGGTGTAGCTGATAGGATGAATTGGACCATTAAAGAGGGAGTCCGATGCATGTTATCTCATGCCAAACTACCCAAGTCATTTTGGGGTGAAGCCGTGAATATTGTTGTTGATATAATCAACTTGTCGACCTTTGGATGGAGGTATCCCAGAGGAGGTTTGGACAAGGAAGAAGGCGTCGCCCAGTCATTTGAAAGTGTTCAATTGCCGAGCGTTCGTCCATATTCCTAAAGACGAACGATCTATGCTCGATGCGAAGACCAAGGAATGTATCTACCTTGGTTCTCTAAAAGATGAGTTTGGCTTTTGCTTATGGAATCCTATCAAAAGGAGGATCGTCAGAAGCCGTGATGTTGTGTTCTTTGAAGATCAGACTCACGAAGATGTCAACAAGACAAAGACCAAGATTGTTACCCATTCTGATCATGTGTTATTTTTTAAGGAACGTGGTGATTCAGGAGGAGAATCATCGTAGAATGACAATGAAGAAGTTGGTGATGTCGAAACACCAACGGTAGAGCCTGTCGCAATGACAGAGACAGAGCTTGTCGAACAAAAGCCTGAAGTGCAATCTCAGTTGAGGCAATCTACCAGAATCAGGCGTCCTTCGACTAGTTATCCTGCGGATGACTTCATAGTCCTTAGGGAGCCTCAGTGCTATGAAGAAGCTGTTGCCAACAATGAGAAAGAAGAATGGGAGAAAACCATGCAAGAGGAGATGCAATCCTTGCATGAGAATCACACCTATGAACTTGTTGAGTTTCCAAAGGGAAGGCGAACGTTGAAAAACAAGTGTTTAAACTTAAAGCGGATCAAAGAAGCTTGCGACCAAGGTATAAAGCTTGACTTGTTGTCAAAGGATGCAACTAGAAGAAGGGCATCGATTTCGATGAGATATTTTCCCCCCTAGTGAAGATATCATCTATCCGAGCTGTCCTTGGTATAGCCACCAGTCTAGATTTGGAGATCGAACAACTCAATGTGAAAATTGCTTTTCTTCACGGAGACCTAGAGGAAGAAATCTATATAGAGCAACCCAAGAGTTTTGGAGCAACCAAGTAAAGAGCGCATGGTGTGTCGTCTCAAGAAGAGTCTCTATGGTCTGAAATAAGCACCAAGACAGCGGTACAAGAAGTTCGACTCGTTCATGGCAGAACATGACTTCAAGAAGACTGCCGCTGACCACTGCGTGTTTATTAAGAGGTATGCCAGTGGTGATTTTATAATCCTTTTGCTTTATGTCGATGATATGCTGATAGTTGGGCAATGTTAACACCTGATTTTCGATTAATTTTTTTTTAGTTTATTTTTGAAAAATTCGTAAAAATTCATAAAAAATTGAAAAATTGAAAAATCAAGTTTGGTAGCCTTGGCCAAGCCCAAGAAATCATTTTTGGCCAAAAAATTAATTTTTGTTTATAATTTTCACTTTTTTGGTATTTTTAGAAAATAAGAAAATACTCGAAAATTCTGGATGAATAGCATTCGAGGTCACAAAAATATGAAAAAAATAGTCGATAATTTATTTTAATTTCCTTATATTTTTGACCTCATAAAAAGTTCAAATTCAAGTTCAATTTTATGTGTTTTTTTGTTACACGTATGATTGAATTTAGTAAAAAAATGTCATTTGAGTTTTTTAATTTGCAATTTTGGCATTTTTAAGACCTTGACATTCAATTTAATTATCCTTCATTGCAATTTTGCCCAATTATTTGCACAAATTGCTCAATTGTATGAATTGGGCAAAATTGCATACTTAATTGAAAAAAAGTCCTTGAATTTGGGCATACATGAAATTACTTTCAATTCAAGGGCTATCTTTACCAATTGAAGCCACTACCTAATGGTTTCCATCATTCTGAGTCGATTGGCATAGGTGGTTTGGTCTAATTTGACTGTTTGAGCCTTCAATTGCACAATTTTTCGATTTGCAATTAAATGAAAATTTGAGGTTTTTATAGAAATTGGCTAGAAATTTTGGGAAAAAATACATTTTTAGATAATATCCATGTCTTAGGTTCAATTATGAAATTTAATTATAAAAATTTTCACAAAATTGTGACTAATTTTGGAAAAATCAAGTTAGAACTGGTTCTGACTGGTCAGAGTGGTCGAACCGGTCTGCTACAGTGTCATCTTCAACCTTAGACTCCCGCACAGATGAAAAGTCCCTAGGATGATTTTGATCATCAAATTGAAGGCCAATTCACAGATAATTGGACAGGAAATGGTGGGCGTATTGTTGCCCTCACCCTTAACTGTCGATCGACACCGGCATCACCATTCGACGTCGCTGGAGGAGTGAGTAATCGACCAGTCAACCTCACAAACCTGCAAAAGTCTGCATTTCTAAAACTTAGTTCAAATCCGTGTCAAATTCACACTAAATGGGACTTCCCGGAGCACCTAACAAAGATTGGATGATTTCCCAACCGCTTCCGTCGCCATCAGAATGCCATTTGGCACGTAACAGCACGTGAATCCAAGGTGGCAAGCATCCACCGATTGAGCGGGAAATTGAAATTGGTATATAGCCTTTAAGGGCTTTCTAGAAGAGGGAGGTCGGCTCATTCTATTTCTGAGGAGTAATAGAGTCGAGAGATCGAGAGAGAGAGAGAGAGAGAGAGAGAGAGGGGGGGAGGGAGGGAGGGAGGGCGGAGAGAGAGAGCTCGCTCTCCAATTGCCATTGTAGAGGGCTTGAGCTCGAAAGAAACGGCACTAGTCAGGCCATTCTAGGCTAGGTCGAAGCCGAATATCACCTTTAGGAGTTCGACGAGGTACACATGAAGCGATCACAATCGACGACGTCGCTTGAAACGCTGAAAAATGGTAAGTCGAACTTCAAGCTTAACTTCTGTTCATTAATGACGGATCTGTATTGCGGCCTTAATACTTCCAATTGATATGTGCGAATTACATTTGAGACATCACTAAACGCCTCCATACGTTTTGATTGCATTGAAATCGAGTCAAACCTCACATCTAAACTTCGTTGCCATCACCGATTGAATCAAAGCTAGTCTAGGCTATCCTAGACCTTACCAAGTCAATCTCACTTGTAGGTAAGTCTCCTGAACTTGAGGCGAAGCTATCCTGTGATCGAATTACCTAGATTGTGTGTAAATTGCTCGATTGAACTTCCATGGTTGTACTCGGCATTTTGCAAGATGTTCGTGATTCTGTGGATGGAATGCCTTAATTCTGATATATATGAAACTAGATGATAAGGCAAGTCGAATGGCACCGATTTTATGTTAATCGGTCTAGATTTAGTCGTTCATCAGCGTCGAAGAAGTCTTGGCCATCCGTTTAGTTACAATCAGGAGGAAGAAGACGAAACTGACGTAGTAGGTCAACGAGTCAGCGGCTTAGGTGACAGAGTGTAACTGGTCCACGTGGATATCGAGTCACAATTTGTTAGGATGAGTCAGTTTTCATCGGATGGCTTAGATTAATCGAGTGCTATTTTTAGTGGCCGTCCGATTAAAAATTAGGAATATTTGAAAGTGATTTTTAATCAAAAAATCAAAACAATTTGAAACGGTACTGTTTAGGTTAAGGGTGGAGCGGCGTCGTTTAGGTAAGTGAGGACGGACGATCCAGATTGTGTCTTGGCTTTTAATCGTGGCTGTAGGTTTAAGTAATCATATCTAACGACTAAGGGGTAGTCCACTTTTAATCTGAGCCGTAGATTTTAGTAAGCCAATAATAAGGCCATGGAGTAGTCACGTAGTTCAATAGAGACCGTCGGATTAAATCCGAATAGTAAAAAAATAAAAAAAAGTGAAACGACGTCGTTTTTGGGCGTGGGTCACTCGGGTCTGGGTCTAGGTCTTGGCCGGGTTCCGATCGGAGTGGGTCGGATCGACCCAGTCCGGATCATTTTTTTAATAAAAAATTCAGAAAATCATTGTAAAAAATAAAAAAATCAAAAAAATCCTAGAAAATTTTGAAAAATGTTAGAAAATCCTAGAAAATCCCAAAAAAATGTTGAAAATTTGTGGAAAATTCCTAAACATCTCAGAAAATCCTAAAAATTGAGAAATAACCACATACAACTGGTCAATCCTATTTTTAAGATTTCTCATCCGTTTTTATGGAAATTGACGATATTACCCTATAGGGGTAAATCGCCTATGTTTGGTATGTGAGATAGATCTAGAATGTCAACGTAAGAACTAGGGTCAGTCAAGTGACCAATTCTTATGCTTGGGTTCTTGATTCTCGTCTTTTTTCTGAAAATGATGATTTTACCCTTCTAAGGTTAAATCGCTTTTCTTATTCCGATCAAGTCGTGAAAATTGCTCAAGATTAGGATCTGGGTCTGGTGGTCGACCAATCCTTTTGTTTTTGTTTTTTTGTTGAAATCCTTCTATTTGACATTTTCACTTCTCATCACTTTCTGAAATGTCGATTTTACCCCTCAGGGGTAAATCGCTTCTAAAATTTCAGAAAAATTCTGAAAATTCCCGAAAAACAAGAAATGGATTGGCTTGGTGACCAATCCTATTTCCACCATCTTTTGACTCCATATTTCATTTGAATTGATAAATTCTCCCTTTTAGGGCAAGTTGTCCTGAAACTCTTCAAAATTACGATTCCGTCCTTCAAGGGTAAATCGTGTCAAGAATACTCATAAGCCTTGATTGACGTTTCTCTAGGCTAATAGGGCCTTGTTAGGGTTACCACGCTGTATTCATGTGATTTATCCACATGTTTTGATCATTGATTTGCGCACTTTCATTACTGATTGTAAGTGCTAGGATAATCACTCATATTTGCATGAACTCCTAGATTTAGGGTTCGTACCCCACTCATGTCACGCTCCGAACCCGGCGAGCGTGCGAATATCCCACCCAGCTATCCCTTTGATATTTTACTCCAAGATCCAATGGCCAATATCATATGCGTTGGAAGTAACGTACATACGGAAGCGATACCTTATCCATACATATAGAATAATTACAACCACATCCGATGACTCAGGACAGATGCATCAAATTACCTTAATCCATTATCTAAAAGACCAATCCATTATATTCACCAATTAATAATACAATCCCAATATTAAAAAGTGCAAATCCACTCAAAAGACAAATGACCAGCTAACGCTTCAAATGCCACTCCTTGGCAAGCTCGTGTTCCCTTCGCTTGGAACCTGAAAAATTAAGCATCCACTGGGGTGAGATATAAATCTCAGTAAGTTGGGTCCTAACCCTAGGTTAGGCCGACCGTCCACTCGGGCAGTCTTTTATCCCAAAACATCAAACTCATGAACATGTAGGCACTTCCAGCACAATTCCATAAAACATCAACATACAGGTGACCGGCGTACGATAGTGACCTCAAGTCCTACTCAGATAATCATGTCCACTCGGCCTGCCACTTCACCACATCCACTCATCTTTTCCTGTCTCAATCTCTAGCCCGCGATTAAATCGCATCAGGCTCGGTCCGCGTAAACGTATCAGACCGTCATTGGCAACCCGCGTAAACGCATCAGGTTCCGATAAATCTCCAGGCTAAGCTCATTAACTCATACTCCGTCCCGCAATTAGATCGCATCAGGATCATGGCTATCTCAACCCCGCGACCTTGTCGCATCAGGGCGCCATTCAACCATAACTTCACCCCGTGATCTTGTCGCATTAGGGTATCAACTTCTGCCCCGCATTTCGTACGCCTCAGGGCCTCTTCGTCCCGCGAATATTTTCGTATCAGGATTGCATCCCCGATGTTACTTTAAGAACAGTAGTTCTTACTAAACAGGAGAACGATGGAAGCTCATCGCTTGATTCAACTTGTTGACTATCTAAAAAAAAATGTGTTGAGCAAAGAGAAATCAACATTTTCCAGAATATGGATGTTCTACGCTAAGTATTCCTTATAAAATAGATAAAGGTTCTACTCAAACCTAATTATAAGGAGAGTGCCCCTCATGACTTTAATTGTTTTTATTAGACAAAATATTTTCGAACAGTCATAGTTCATTCACAGATTTATGGGTAAATTGACATTTCCAACCTAATAATTTTTATCGCCAAATTTGTCATGTACACGAGCAAAATATAAGAAAAGTCAGCTTAATATACAAAGCAGATCTGAGGCCAATATCGTGGACATCTATCTTTCATATGTTACTATTTTCTTTTTAACACTATAATTAGCTCCAAAAATTATGCAAAATGCAAAGTACTCTTATTCTTTACAATATAGAAATTATGCTTAGCCTCTCCATCTTACAATTATTTGATATCAGTGATATGATAAAAAGTGCAAAGTACAGTCATTCTATACCATAGAAAATTATGCTTCCATAACCACAGGATTGACGCGGTTCGTTGAGGCGTCGAGGGAATTTCCAACTTGAGATCTAGAGGTCTTCCGTTTTGCGTACAGACCACTCTAAATTAAAAGCATCTACATATGCCATGACCGGAGCTTAATCAATTCATGGGGCTTACACGATGCTAAAGCTATGTGGTAGATTGGTATCCACACTCATGCCCCTGAAATAAAACGGAAACATGCACACTCCAAGAGGATGCTAACGAAATATGGTAATTTTTGTTTTATATGCACTTTTTGTTGAAGTTTGTTTCTAAAACAAACAAAATATTACCTTTTTTACATCACACATAGAATAAAAGGTAAAGAGCAATTCACTTTATTAGTTAGAAGGCTAATATTGTCTTTCAAAGAAAGAAATAGGCAAGTAGGCTATACCTCACTATACCCACGTGTGATTACGCGATTATTAGACACACTTAGCACTTTGCACGATCGCGCTGCGAAATTAGCTCTATTAAACAATTATTTTTATTTTATTTTATTTCGAAATATTTTTTTTATAAATGAATTTCGTGACTCTTTAGAAACTCCGCCTATGTAGTCTACATAGCCTGTCCCAAGCCAGGTAAAGGAGGAGGGTTACGTCAGGCATAGCGAGCCGGTTATAAAAAAAGAGCTACCTCTATGAGATGAACCCTATTGATATTTCGTTGGAGTGTACCCTTCTTAGCGACGCGTTGCATCGGCGCCCGGGTGTGGGGAAAATGAGCAAGGGTCTTTGCACCAAGATAGGTGGGTGCAAGGGGTAAGGAGGCTAGCCTTGGGCCATCATTCCCAAAGTGATGCGCCACATCGGTGCCCGGATGTGGTGATAAATGAGCAAGGGTCCTCACACTTTCGTGGGTGAGTGTGGGGGGCAAGAAAAGCCCAGGGGGTAGGAATTAGATTGGGGAGTTGAAATGTAGGACCTTAACGGGTAAATTAAGGGAATTGACAGATACTTTTGCTAGAAGAAAAGTGAATATTGCTTGCCTGCAAGAGACTAAATGGAAAGGAGAGAAGACTAAGGAAGTGGATGGCACCGGATTCAAGCTATGGTATACAGGCACAACAAAGAGTATAAATGGAGTTGAGATTCTGATCAATAAAAATTTCAAGGATAGAGTGGTTGATGTTAAAAGAATAGGAGATAGGATTATTTTAGTTAAGCTAGTAGTGGGAGATTTGATTTTGAATATCCTTAGTGTGCATGCCCCTCAAGTTGGACTGCAAGCGTCCGAGAAGAGCAGATTTTGGGAAGATCTAGAAGAGATTTTAAGGCGGATACCACACGAGGAGAAGGTATTCATAGGAGGAGATATAAATGGACATGTCGATCAGAGTAGTGGAGGTTTTGACAGAGTTCATGGAGGTTTTAGATATGGGATTAGAAATGAGGCTGGCGAAGACATCTTGAGTGTGGCAATAGCTTATGATTTGATGTTGGCAAACACTTTTTTTAGGAAAAGAGAATCACATCTAATCACTTTTCGCAGCGGTCAAAATTAGCCAGATTGATTTCTTTCTTGCCAGGAGAGAGGATAGAGCTTCGTATGTAGATTGTAAGGTATACCCTGGTGAATGTGTAGTTACACAACATAAGTTGGTGGTCTCAGAAGTTCGGTATAATAAAGTACAGAAGATGAAGAGAAGTGCGTAGCACCCCAGAATAAGATGGTGGAAGTTACATGAGGAGAAACAAACAGAATTCAAGGAAAGAATGCTATAAAAAGGACTGTGGCAACTAGAGGGCGAAGTAAATATGATGTGGAAAGAGATGTCTAACTGCATCCAGACAGTGGCAAAAGGGGTGTTAGGGAAAAGTAGAGGGAATGGACATCAAACAAAAGAAACCTGGTGGTGGAATGAAGAGGTGCAGGAGGTAATTAAGCAGAAGAAGGAGTGTTTCAGATGTCTACATAAATGTCCTAATGAAGAGAATTTGCAAAAGTTTAGATTGGCGAGAAAAAGTGCCAAGAAAGCTGTACGAGAGGCCAGAGCCAAGGTTTTCACCGATATATACGACAAACTTGGGAGCAAAGAAGGAGAAAAAGGCATCTATAGACTTGCAAAATCAAGAGATAAGTAAATACTTGACATAGGTTAGATGTATCAAGGATGAAAATCAAACACTCTTGATAAGAGATGAAGATGTCAAGGGCAGGTGGATGAGTTATTTTAACAAACTTTTTAATGGGGAGAGCGATAGAAGCGAGGTGGATTTGGAAGATGCTTCTGATGATTCAAATAGAAGGTTTGTGCATAGAGTTAAAGCACGAGAAGTTAGGGAGGCATTAAAAAAGATGAAGACTAGTAAAGCCTTGGGACCCGATGTGGAGATGCTTAGGGAATGTAGCAATAAGTTGGTTGACTAGTCTTTTTAACAAGATCCTCCATACTAATAAGATGCTTGATGAATGGAGGAAGAGTATACTTGTGCCTATATATAAGAACAGGGGGATATCCAGAATTGTTCTAATTATAGAGGCATCAAGCTTATGAGCCATACAATGAAACTGTGGGAGAGAGTTATTGAGCATCGTTTAAGAATAGAGACCAAGATTTCTATCAATCAATTTGGATTTATGCCAAGATGATCTACCATGGAAGCTATTTTCTTAATACGACAATTGATGGAAAGATATCGAGAAAGAAAGAAGGACCTCCATATGGTGTTTATTGATCTCGAGAAGGCGTATGATAGGGTTTCAAAAAAAGTTTTGTGGTGGATTCTTGAGAAGAAAAAAGTACCTTCAAAGTATGTCGAGGCAATCAAGGACATGTATAACGGTGCTACTACATGTGTGAAGGTTTGTAATGGCACATCAAGTTATTTTCCAATTACAGTAGGCTTACATCAAGGTTCTACTTTGAGCCTTTACCTTTTTGCCCTAGTTATGGATGAGCTAACAAAAAATATTCAAGATGAGGTGCCGTGGTGTATGCTATTTGCAGACGATATCGTGCTTATTAATGAGACCAGGGCTGGGGTTAACGCTAAGTTAGAAGTATGGAGAAGCACGTTGGAGTCTAAAGGATTTACACTAAGTCGAAGTAAGATGGAATACTTGAAGTATGAGTTTGACAAGGCAGGAATAGGGGATCAAAAAGCCGTAAATATGCTCGAACAGGAGGTACCCAAAAAAGATACATTTAGATATCTGGGATCAATATTGCAAAAGGAGGGAGAGATTGATGAGGATGTAAGCCATAGAATCAAAGTAGGTTGGATGAAATGACGCAGTGCATCGGGATTTTTGTGTGATTGTAAAATTCCTCTTAGGTTAAAAGGAAAATTTTATAGAACAGCAGTCAGACCTGCCATGTCAGATGGAGTTGAATGTTGGCCAGCACAAAGGAAACATGAGCATAAAATAGGAGTAGCGAAAATGAGGATGTTAAGATGGATGTGTGGTCATACAAGGATGGATAAGATAATGAATGAAGAGATTCGACGAAAAGTTGGAGTAAAATCGGTGACGGAAAAGATTAGAGAGCATAGATTGAGATGGTTTGGGCATATTCTCCGAAGGCCCTTAGATGCACCGGTACGAACAGAAGTTTGCTATTGAGAGCATAACATGAAAAAAGCAAGAGGTCGGCCGAAACTTACTAGGGAGAAAGCAGTAAAATAAGATTTAATGGAGTGAGAAATAGATTGGCGTACGGTTTGTCTTAGAACGGAGTGGAGAGAGGCTATTAGTATTGTGGAGGGGTAGTGTATAGATAGATAGATATATAGATATATATACTTATTTATTTTTACACATTTATCTCTTTTCCCTCCCTTGATTCTGCTTTTATTTTTATGATTCTTTGGGGTTCATCGACCGCCGACCCCAACTAATTTGAGATAAAGGTGTTGTTAATGTTGATGATGTTGATGTTGAATTTCGTGACTCTTTAGAGCAGTGCAACTATTCATGGATATAAGTATTTATTACATCATTTGAAAGGTTTATGTCTGTTCGGACATAACTACCAAACTACCAAGCTGACACTCTTGTGACCTTTGGAGTGCTTGTGTTTGTGAAAATGTGTAATTGGATGTATAATTTCGAACGTAAAGAGGTATGTTTGAACTATCTGTTATTGAGTACGAAAGGTTGTAATATTTCGTACAGAAGGTTGTCTTCAAAAAAATTCTGAAAAGGCGTGTTTAAATAAACTGTTTTGAATATGAAGAGTTGCATGAGAATTAATATCTTTTCGGACGCGAAAAGTATGTTCATTTCCCATTATATATTCTAGTGTTCTGTTCATTTTAACTCACTTTTTTACTTTCAACTTTCATTTAAAACTCGAGAGATACAGCCTTCCTTTCTGATTATTTCCCAAAGAGTTCTTGGAGAGTTAGTAGAATTGCTATGTAATAATCCCACTTGAGACTCTATTATATCCTAGAGGATCTTTGCCGGTAACCATTAGCAACGTTGTGAGGGCAAATAATTCCTTAAAGATAGTAATATCACGCCTCAAAGTCTGATTCCTTTATTCATCCAATCCGACCATATCATCCAACACTTTTCACCATAAATTAGGTAGTCGCTATGCAAAAGATCCTTATCAACTTCATTTCAAAAAGATCGCCTCTCATGACTTTAGGTATTCAAGGCATTTTTTTTATAGGAGTCGTCATAACCTTTTGCTTTTGCGTTTGCATGTAACACGAGTAGTTAAAGAGAAACAAAGTTGGAATGCACTAATTAGAGGAGCTATGTGTAATGATTCAGCAACTTGCATATTAAGTCCGCAATTTACGACTTTTAGCCAATGGCTTTCGGCATAACCTTCTTCAAAATGATTGTCATGAAACAGGTATATGTGAGAGTGACTCCGAAAAGATTCCACACGACATTCCATCATCACTTTTACTGCATTTAGTTTTCCTGCTAGAAAATTAAAATTAAAAGAAAAGGGTTGCAGAACATAAAAGACTTATCCATGGGTAGCTCAGTTGGTTAGGGCGCACTTGAGATTGTGTGGTTGGCGCATTAGTCCTAGGCTCGATTCCTCATATGAACAACTGTTATTTAAGTGGAGGATCGTGGCGATGGGTTGTTGTACTAGTCTTCCCCAAGGAATAGTGGAGGTGTGCGTAAGCTGGCCCGGATACCTTGGTTATAAAAAAAAAAACATGAAAGACCATAAAACTATAATTGTCAATAACTATGTATTTTTTTGAAATTTTAAAACTCAACTTGTAATAGCCTCAATACTTGACGAATATACGTTAAAAGTAAAATATTCTAAGCATACTAACAGGGGGGGGGGGGAGGGAGCAATGTTAGTCATAGCTCAAAATCGTTTCCCATACTAATTTTGTCATGTAAAGATTAGTGGTATCCCCACAACTGAACCAGTATAAAATGTTAATGGAGAATGGCAAATGTTTAACTTACGCAATAGTTCTAATTTCAAAACTATTTTGAAGTTACGCCCAACCTAACAATCATAATTGAAATTATAAAATAACGATTAGCTCAATTGTGACATTTCTTCTGTAGTTTTAACATGTTTAGAACCAGTACGAGAAATGGGTTTAGGACTAGTTTGTCCATTAGTCATAGGAAATCATGAATACCTAATTTCCATTTGTCTAATCTATATTTGCCCATTATTGATACATAGACACTGGTGTTGGTGTTTGGTCAAGAAAAGAAACAATAAAATGCAAAAAGACCACCGAATATATTGCCAATTGTGCAAAGGCTTCTAATTCTGTAAATTGCTCTAATTCCAATTTTATGTAGAATATATGTTTGTCCATTATATTCGTATATTTTTGTGGTCATCCAATTTACTACTTGATTGTTTGGAAGTCCACATTATTGTCTTCATTGAGGTGACCAATAACGGTCTTTCTTTAATTTTCTTTTAGCCCGTGAAAGAATTGGAGCAGTTTCCTACCAAATTTTTAGTTTCCCAAGAAACTGATTGATGCTTAGTTAAAGTTTTAAGTAAGGTTAGTTTACAAATAGGAAAATCGAACACGTACAATATTTTTAGGTAAATTTACTTATTGGTCAGTTCATAATTTTTTAACCCATCAATCAAAAGCTTGATAAGGATGGAAATAAATAAACGTTAACTTAAAAGAAACTCTCATATGCTAAGTGAGTCATCCGACGATGTCTCAATGGGCAAAAAAAAATCCAATGAAATGTAAATACTGAATCATTACAAAGCATGAGAAAATAAAGTGAGATTATTACTTGTTGCGTCAAATAATTTTGTCCTTATCTCCTGCTACTTTTGCCCAACCTATATCAAATTAAATGAGTAATCTAATGTCCGAATACTTAATATGCTTATATTATAGATGAACCGGCAGCTAACTATCATTACGATATAGAAATAACGTGATTGACTTTAATTAAGAACATTGCCATGGGGTTTCCATGCAAGTCAAGTATATGCAAATCAATCACCAAAACGAGCCAACGCATACCATCTAACTAGGTATCTTCTTTTTTTAAGAAATTGTAAATAATACAAAAAACAATTATTCCTTTACAATAAAAAATCATACTTACTTGACATCTTTTTCTCGCAATTTTGAGTAACAATAATAAAAATAAATAATTAACAAATGATATATGATACAAAACATATTTAATCTTTGAAATAAAAAAACAATTACGTGTGCTTAACTCTAGGATTGTGCAGGTGGTTGGCGTTAAGATGCACATATAGATTGTGTTAGAACAAATCCTACGTCGGAAGGAGAATTGTGACATTCCAATTTTCCTGTCATTTTGAGACTTATCAATGAGAATGTATCTAACGATGTATTTTAGTTTTTTCTCGTTCAGATCTGATCAATCTCGAGTCAACCGACCAAAAGGAAAAGGCTAGCACAAGACAAGGTACATAGACCTAGAGGAACTCAATTAGGGAATGGCACTTTGACCATAAGGATTGTCGAGAGAGTATTTAGAACCATTAAAGGCCAATCTAAGAATGATTAAGGAATGCATTGCTAGCATTATACGATTGGAGCACAGGTGATGCCGCTTAACCAATGTATAATTTGTAAAAAAAATTTAAATTGAACAATGACGATCGAGACCGTCAGAACTAGTAATAGACCCTCGTAATTACATGACAACCAAAGTTGCCATGAGCTAACGAGCCCTAAGTGTGATGAGAATCACAGAATCGATACGCGTAACGTCTGCAAAAGCCGTCCGTTAATTCGAAATAGACTGGAATTACACTCGATGGAGAAATGATGCCAGGACGAGTCTCGACATTGAAAAATGAAAAACAAAGAATTTCAACATTATAATTGGATTGGACGTTGCCTCATCGAAGGAAATTTGAATTGGAAAAACGACATTCCGGATACGAGGGCGAAATTACCATTTTGCCCCTCAATGTTTGGCCTTGTCTTTATTAATGGATGAGGGCATTTTGGTCATTGACCCTATCCCAAGGCTGCCAAAAATTGGAAGGATTATTGGCCATTGGATGAGCTTGATTATTAACTAGAGGATAAGTGTCAATGGATGGCCAATTAGCATTAATTATCCAACTTTTAATCTATCATTCTTACTAGTTGACCAAACTCAAATGGTGTATAGCCTCTCTCTCCTCCATTCAGCCGAACCCCCTCCAACCTACCATCTTCTTCTTCCTTTCTCCTTCATCTTCATTCGACCGAGAACCAGTCCTGCCCGACCAACCCCTGCCGCTCCCTTCACTACTCTCGATCGCCACCCCCGACAACCGTCTAACCTCGCACCAATCACCAGCCCCTAGCCCTGCCTCTTGCCGACCATCTTCAAGTAGTAGCTTGCCATTTGGACACCCGCAGAGCTCCGACCAGCCATTCTCCCAAAAGCCGACGGATTTCGTCGCAACAGAAGGTAAGTCTTCATTTGATCTCTATATGACCTCGATTTGCTTCAAACTTCTGGTCAAGTTTTATAGACATATAGGGCAGTTATATACTGAGCTGAGGTAAAAAGTTTGGTTGAATTTGATGGAGTTTTGATGACTAAATGGTATTGATTCCGTGGACAGAAACTGACCGGCATTGGACCGAGGAAAACCTACGTTGTTTTGTGACTTTCGGGCGTCGACTCGCCACCAAATTTTTCGTGAGACTCCCTTAGACCTAGGACTATATGTTAGCAAGTAACTTATGTGAGGAATTGAGGTTTAAGGATGGTTTATGGGCTGATTAGTCGAGTACGAAATAGAATCGAAAAGTCCCCCATTCGGTTTGTGCAATTTGAGTTATCAAGGGCTGTTTAGGAGGTCGCCAAGCTCTAAATTCATCGTAAAGGCATAATAGAATGTCAATTTATATGTTATTGGGGTATATGCTTAGTAGTTCGACCATTAAGCGAGAAAAATTGATGAAATGGGTTGATTTCCCTAGGTTATACGCTGCCCTACTTTGGACCCTCAAGGCCGAACCTTTGGAGTGCTTGGGAAGGAGATTTTTGTTGAATTGAGCCTAAGGTAAGGAGTCCCTAAATCTTGGCTAGGAGGATAGGCCTCGACTGAATGATTTGGTTGTAAATTTGGTGAATTTCCATAAGTTTATTGTGTGGCTGTCCAATGTTCATCATTGTGAGTTGGTGAATGTTTGTATGCTTGCAAAATGCATATGCCTTGCATCGAATGCCATTTTTATGAATGATGAACTTGATTGCCTCGCAAGTCGTAGACTGTTAGCTCAATGCATGGGCTTATACTCGATCATGAAGTCTTGAAATGGAGAGGAATTGGGCATGCTTGAGAACTTGGATACCTTGATGCGTTGAGATGCGGGGTTGTGATGGCTAGTATCCTGAAGCGTTGAGACGCGAGATTGTGCGGAATAATGTCCTGATGCGTTGAGACGCGGGACAAGATTGATTATGTGCCGACGCAGGACTGGAATGGCATTGAAAACCCGATGCGTTTAACGCGGGCTTACCAATTTGATGGTCTGAGGTGTAATGACGCAGACCGAGCCTGTGGCGTTTTGACGTGGGTGAGAATCATGAGAAAATTTTGGAGGATGGAATGTGTGACTTGACTTTGTGTTCCATACCTGACTTGAGTTAAAAGTATGCTGATATGTTTGCATGATTATCATTCTTTGTTTCCACATGGCACGTTATGTCTATTGTTCCCTTGTACTGCTGAGAGTGATCTTGGTCATTATTTGCATTCATATGGGTGTACTATCAGCCCGACCTAGGGTTAGGACTTATCTTACTGAGATGTAAATCTCACCCGGTCGTGGGACCTTACTTTTTCAGACCCTAAACCTTGAAGATGCTACTAACACAACTAGGCGATCTGAAAGAAATGACTGCCTATTTTGATGAGTTCCTTGACGGTCGGGGTACTGTCTATGTGAGAAAGTGTACAGTGGTGTTGATAGACGAGGGAGGTCAAGACTGAAAACCGCATAGGTTTGAGGCCTGGTTTCATAGGGTATGTAATGTTACTACTGATCCGTTGAAGTCTACGGAGGTGCCTCGAGGAGTCATCCCTAGTTAGTGTCATCCCACTCGGGATTCTGTGGAGGGAGAGGTGTCTATAGCTGGCTCGAGGAATATATTTGAGAAGACCCGTACTTTGGAGGACACCGATGAGATGATTGAGATCGATGCCTCAGAGGACGAGCTGGAGGAAGACACGATGGATGACACATTGAATGTGCATTCCGAGACCTTTTCGGACTACGAGCCTGATGAGGATGCTGATGAGACTGACGATTCTAGCGGTTCGACCTAGGGGTTTCTAGCTTTTGCTTGGTTGTCTTTTGATGACCTCGTTGATCTGTAATCTTTTGGGGACCAAGAACTTTATGGTCTTTTGATTGTATTCCGATCGCCGACCCGTCTGCAGGAATTGGTTTGCCTACGCTTTTGTAAGGACTCATGTGGGTGTTTATATATTATGTTATCGTTATTCAGGTCCCATTTGGTTTATGTACGGAAGTGTTATCCATATTACGTTTCCGTATGCTTTTTCATGTTACACGTCTCTCGACAAGTATGTCCTAGGCCTCGAGAGTTTAGTAAAGGGGGTTGTGCGTTCGCGCACGAGGGCGCGGGCCGTGACATCCCCTCTTGTTTCGATATCAGAGCAAGGTCAACTCGATCCAAGTTGATTGAGGATTGGAGTGATAAGGAGGAATAAGTGGGGACAGGATGGGTAGCGATATCTTAGGAGGCTCGTTAGAATTAGGAACGAAACGCATGGCATATGACTTGGCGCATGTGATTGGCATGTAGTATTGGTGTAATTGTGGTGGTTTATAAAAATTGAGCTTCGTGTTTAGCGCTGGAAGTAATTCCTGGATTTTGGTTTGTATAACGGAAAATCATCGCTGGTTAGGATGAACCGCTGAAGTGAATGGAATTGAGTAATAGCCATGGATGGTTTATTGAAGTGCCTCTAGAAATAGTTGTGTATAAGGTTGTTTTGTTGCGATTGCTTCTCTTAAGCTATAATTTAGTATCGCTGGATTTGACTAGATGAGTAAGTCTCTAATTCTGTGGTGGAATTAAAGTGGTCCAGGTGTAGTGAGGATACGCAAGAATGAGTAATCCGCCCAGAAGGTTAGGAAGATCCAAGAGCAGAGCTTCTAGCTCGAGACCGCCTGTGGCGGAAGACCTAAGGATGGACGGAGTGCTGAGGGCACTCGAAAGGATCGGCGATCTCATCGACAGATCCAGGATAAGGATGCTGCCATAGCTCAAGTTGTAGGAGCTGCAATAGCTACTGTCAACGCCAATAACGGCAACAATAAAAATAAAAGAAAAAATGAAAATTGCTTGAGGTGGGATTCAAACCCATTTCTTTTGGTTGAAATAAAAGCCCTGAACCACTCAATTATCTTCAATTTAATTGTTCATATTGCAAATAATTATATATATATATATAAAAAGACACTACACTTACGAAAGAAACTACACTTCAGTTGCTAGTTAAATGCAACGCCGCAAAGACACTACACTTCCGAAAGACACATTTGCTTAGAAGAAAATCGGAAAATGAAGGAGCACTTCTTAAACAGAACCAACACCACCAGCATTATAACTGTTGGGAGCACTTGGAGAGATTGCTAAGAGGAAACCCAAGTCCGAGCCCGTCAATATATCCAGTTGGACTCACTTTCACTCAAAAGCTTAATAAGTGCTAAAATATTCGATCTTTCCGAAAAAAGGTATCAGACTTCTGCCGCGCACTCTCATCAATTGGTATTAGAGCCGATGGTTGATTGGTGAGCCTCCAATCTGTGCCGGTTACTGCATCTCAAGAAAGAATCTGGTGACTGCATCTCAAGGAGGAATCTGGTACCAACGTGGTTTCCGGACCGGTGGGTGTTATGGTGTACTAGCGCGAGCTCGATAGGCATTGATGGAGATTCAGATTGAGATGGAGGCAACGCGATTTCCAGGTCGGGTAGACGTTGTGATGCAGCAACGCGAGGCCAATGGGGGTTGATGGAAATTTAACTTGAGATAAGTTGGTGTAGAATGATACTTGGATTAAAGGAGAGCAAACCTAATATTGGAGCTCACACGTGAGAGGGAGATTGTTAGGATGCACGTATAAGTTGTGTTAGAGAAATCCCACATCGGAGAATTAATGTGATACTGAGTAGTTAATATATCCAAGTTGACCCATAACTCATTGGCTTAAGCTTTTGAGTGAAAGTGGGTCCAACTGGATATATTGACGGGCTCGGACTTAGTCTATCTCTTGGCAATCTCCCCAGGTGAAAAGTATTGGACTGTTGCTGCTGCTCCCAACAATAACAATGTAGATCCAGATTGCTTCATCTTCGATTTCCGTCTAATGACTTCCAGAACCATATTGGAGTCTGTCCAACCTGGGAAGAAGCTTTATTACGGTAGACTACCCATTTGCTGTGTTTGAAGAAGTCATGTAATCCTGGTGTTTGAGCAGGAAAACTCATGGAGTTAGTGACAAAAATCTTGATGGAGACAGATCTACTGAACAACAAATCCTAGCGCGACACGAGTAAGGTGATGTTCATTGATTAAGATGTTCTACAGTGGCTCGACACGACTAATGACTCCATTGGTTGGCCTAAAGGACCAGGCCCTTAGGGCAAAGATGAAATTAACAAAAAGTTTGTTGGCATGAAAAAAGCCTTTGAATAATGGATTTCTAGCAAGCATTGAAACAATTATCGTACGAAGCTTGGATTACAACAAACTAAAATTGGGTTAAAAAGTTGTAATCGTATACTCACTATATAAAGTGCTTTACCCGGGCACTTTATATAGTCAAATCATTTTGTTATTTTAGCAAACGATTCAAGCCACATGATGTGCGTGCAATTAAAAAATTTTGTTATTTACAGCAAACGATTCAAGTCAAATCATTTTGTTATTTCAATCGGTGGTAATCATATGTTTATTATTTTCTCTTCAAGCCACATGATGTGTGTGCAATTAAAAAAAAACATCGCTCTACTTTTTCAAACTACAAAAATAATTTTATAAAACATTATTTGAACTGTAATATTAAGCCTCGGCCTATTTGTATTTTTTTTTAATAGATAGAATTTGAGCTTAAGCTAATAATCATAATGGATTCAATACTGGTCTGGTGCATACCCACAAAGACAAACATAAAATACAAGGTGACTCAATGAATTGGTGACATTCTGTATGAAGTAAATGTCACGTGAGAGTGGACAGATCCCCGTCTATTTATTCATGTAATTAGTCACGATGTGTCATATTCACGACAACGTATTGCATGAAATACTTATTAAAACCTAATATCATTGACAACTACAATTGAGACTCCCAACGCCACGTTCATAATAATTTTTTATTTAAAGTCGAATCATGATCAGCCCTTTCCTTCGTCAAGTCAAATCTCTTCTTGGCCTTCTTTTGTCTCCCATCGCTCTGTGCTCTGCTCTGTTTCGCTCTCTCTACGCCTCGGCACAACCGTTCGTCCTCCTTCCTTCTATTCTCTTTCTTCAGTATCTGCTGCTCTGTTCTCCATCGTTCTCTCTCTCTCTCTCGCCGTCTCCTCGGCACAACCATTCTTCCTCTTCATCTTCAATATCTGCTGCTCTTTTTAATCGCTCTTTCTTTGATGATCATTGCCCTTCCCCTGCCTTCTTTGTCTCCCATCGCTCTTTGCTCTTGCTCTTGCTCTGTTTCGCTCTCCTCCTTATTTGCACTCAAATCTCCGTTTCCTTCTTGCTCCCCTTCCATCACTTCATCCTGATCTGCACACAAATATCCTGGCCTTCTTCGTCTCCCATCCTTCTTGTTCTGTTTTGCTCTTCTCCTCATTTGCATTCAATTCTCTGTTCCGTTGAAATTTCCGCTTCCTTCGTCCTCATTTGCACTCAAGGTCTCTTGACCTTGTTCGTCTCCCACCGTTCTTGCTCTGTTTCGCTCTTCTCCTTATTTGCTCTCAATTCTCTGTTTCTTTCTTGCTCCCCTTCCTCCATCCTCATCTGCACTCAAATCTCTTGGCTTTCTTTGTCTCTCATCGCTCTTGCTCTGTTTCGCCCTTCTCCTCTGCACAATCGTTTTTCTTCCTCCTCGACTTCTTCTTCTTGTTCTTCTTCATTATCTACTGACCCTTTTCATCAGCCTCTCTCTGTCTCTATCTCTCTGTTTTTGCGCTCCTTTTTTATCGGACAAAAAATCAAAGAAAAATGTCGATCGATGCTGCCATTGCTATTGTATGGGATGTCTTGAAGATGGGGTTTGCTCCCATCAAGCGTAGATTCGGATACGTCATGTCCTCCAAGAGCTACGCCGACAATCTTCAGCAGGAAGTCAACAATCTGGATGACTGGGTTCGCAGTGCCGACGACGAGGCCAGAAACAAAAATCGGAGTATCCACGCATGGGTCCCAGAGTTTCTGAAAAGTGCTGAGGAGGCCTCGTTGGAGGCAAAAGGTTTGTTGGGCGAATTCAACAGGGCGAGCAAGACTTGCTGCGGCGGTACTCTTCCCGACCCCAATTGTCGTTATCAATTTAGTAGGAAGGCCAAGAGGAAGACCGATTACATTCAGAAACTCATTCGGGAAAAAAAAGACCAGGAGATCTCCTTCATCAGTCCTATGGTATTCGCTGCCGATCTTGGGAATGAAGTCGGGAATCTTGTGAATCAGGTTGAGAGGGTTGCCGTTCTTGAAGAAGCGGCCGAAAATAATGTTCGCGACTTCCTCGGTGTCTTCAAGACGTGGAAGGACAAAGCTGAGAAGGCATTGAAGGAGGCGCGAGACCTGTTGGGCGACTTTGAACGGGCGAGCAAGACTTGCTGCCACGGGACTCTTCCCGACCCCTGTTGTTGCGTTCCGTTCAACAAGAAAGCCGAGGTCGAGATCGGGGTCATTAAGAACCTCGCTCAAGAAGGTAGCGGATTCAGGACAGTGGACGACATCTGCTTCGTCGGTCCTGCTCCGACTCCGGCCAGGAGAGAAGGCAAAGGTGTCGTCCAGTCGACCACCACCGCGACGGCCTCCGTTTTATCTGCCTCGATGTCCGTTAAGCTTAGGGACAGTGGCGTCTTTGAATCCAGAGCTTTGATGATACGGAACATCATGGACGCTCTTGCCGATGGCAACAAGAGTGTGGTCGGGGTTTACGGGATGGGCGGGGTCGGCAAGTCCACACTTTTGGAGGATGTCAAAAGGATGCTAATCGAAACCGAAGA
Source organism: Rhodomyrtus tomentosa (assembly GCA_028455895.1). NCBI lineage: Eukaryota > Viridiplantae > Streptophyta > Magnoliopsida > Myrtales > Myrtaceae > Rhodomyrtus > Rhodomyrtus tomentosa. The sequence goes on along the minus strand of JAPCWY010000011.1, from coordinate 36,174,674 downwards.
GAGGTTGTTTGATTGGGTCGCTAAGGCCGACGTCTCGAAAAATGCAAGCATCGAGACGATTCAAGCAGAGATTGCGGAAGGCTTGAAACTCACTGACCTAGAGAGCAAAAAGATTATTAGCGTGCGAGCGGAGCTTCTGCACAAGAGGTTGGAAAAGGAGAAGAAGGAGAAAAAGAAGGTGCTCATAATACTGGACAATCTCTGGGAACAGCTTGACTTGAAATCAGTCGGCATTCCTTGCGGCGATGACAACAAAGCTGTAGGATGCAAGTTGTTGTTGACGTCGAGATATCGCCATGTTTTGCTAAGGGAAATGCGCTGTGAGAGCGACGCTACCTTCCTCCTTGGTGAGCTGGAGGAGGAAGAGGCAAAAAGATTGTTGGAGAAGATGGTGGGAGGCAAAGTTCCAGTTGAGTTGGAACCCTTGGTGGAGGAAGCACTCCGCATATGTGCAGGTTTGCCTTTCCTAATTGTCGCAATATCAAAACTCTTTATAGACACTACTTACACCGTCTGTGAACATGCTTTGAAACAAATTTGGAGCGAAGATACCGGTAAGGTGATAACTAGGACGCTGCAACTTAGTTATGATCGTATAACCGACGAGGAGGCGAAGTCACTGTTACGACTTTGTGCTGTTTGTGGCGTCTCCGAGCCACCTCTCGAAGACTTGGCGAGGTACAGCTTCGGTTTGGGGATATTTCGAGGAGTTGGCAGCGTGCAAGAAACTAGAGATAGGTTGAGCTTCCTGATCCATACTTTACAATCCTCCTCCCTATTGTTACACGGTGAAGAATACACTGACGGTTTCAAGATTCATGACTTAGTACGTGAGTTTCTTGTCTCGTATACCTCAACTAATCACCCTTTTCTCCTTTTGAAAGATAAATATAAGTTGGAAAAAGCGTTGTCGGAAAGCAAGCTCAAAAGTTGTGAAGCGATATGCTTTCCCTACGTCGACTTGGAGGAGCTTTCCGAAAAATTAAATTGCCCCGAATTGCAGATCATTTTGTTGTTCTCAAAAAACAAATATCATCAAATCTCAGATTCGTATTTCAACTCTATGACGAATCTCATGGCCTTAGATCTTTTCGGGATACGTGTTAGTCGTTTGCCTTCACCATTTCAGTCTTTAAAGTACTTGCACACTTTGTGTGCTAATTGTTGTTCGTTAGAGGATGTGGCCATTCTTGGCGAGCTAAAAAGCCTCCAAATTCTCAGCCTTCGGAACTCCGACATTCAGCGATTGCCAAAAGAAATAGGGCAACTAACAGAGCTGAGATTATTAGATTTGGATGATTGTTCGGAACTACAGGTAATCGAACCGGGTGTGCTCGGAAGCTTGACCAAATTGGAGGAGTTGTATATGAAGGATAGCTTTGATAACTGGAATGCTGCGGAGCTGACTCCAGCAACTAATGCCAGTCTTATTGAGTTGAATAAGATGAAGAAACTATGCACTCTGCATGTATCCATTCCTGATCCGAATGTGCTCCCAAAAGACCTAGATGTTGAGAAATTAACTAAATATAGAATCCAGATAGGTAATGTGCAGCGCTGGAGTGAGTACAAAGGATCGACGGCAGTGGAGCTCAAGTTGGATCTAACAAGCGATGTTCTTCGAAAAGATTGCATACAAATTATCTTACGCAAAACAGACAAGTTGCTTTTGGACGGGTTGAATGGAAATGAGCAAAGTATCAATGCGTTACCCTTGGAAGGTCTTCCACGATTAAAGCATCTAAAAGTGGCGGATAGTTCGTCCTTCCGTTACATCCTCGAATGGTCTTCCCTTGCTGTTTTTAAGGCGTTGGAGACGTTACTTCTCAAGAATCTCGTCAACTTGGAGAAGATATGCCCCAACCATTTCTCCACCGAGTCCTTCAGAACATTAAAAATAGTACGAGTTATGCAGTGCGAAAAGATGGAAGTTCTGTTTCCTCGCTCGGTGGTGAGAGGACTTCCATTGCTAGAAGAGATCAAAGTTGTCAATTGCAAGTTAATGCAGGGGATCGTAGGAGCTGATGATGATCGTGGTAAACTTGAGTTGCCTAAGTTGCGTGTACTGGAATTGGATGGCTTGCCAAATATGGAGAATTTTTTCACTGCCAGCTCGACTCCTTCGAGCAGTTCATCAAATGATAAAGTTGGCACTCAAATTGCATTCTTCAATGGACAACAGGTAACTTTCTATCAAAAGAATATCAATTATTTATTACATTTTCCTTCCTTTGCTAATTAGATTTAACACAGATTATGATGATTATTCGATTTGTTAAATTCCTTTAATTTTCCTCCTGCTTGTCGTATCAGTTCATGCTTCTCTATAATTAGATAAAGCAATCTCTGGTTTCTCTTAACTGGACAGATGTCCGGCTAATAGTACGAAGTCCGTGTAAATTTAGTTTGTGATAGGCTCTGAGGAATTTTCAACTTACAGGCTGCTAGCATATCTACAATAACAGGGTTTCCTACAGCAAAATTGAAGGGAATTTTGGCATTAAAATAATTCCATAAGTAGAGTAGTTTCTAATCTTTTGAATGGTTTCCATGGAATTTCACGGCTTTGCTTATTTTTTTTTTATTCTCTCTCTTTTTTTTTTTTTTGGTCGTAGTTGTGCCGGAGATGATGATAGTCCAGTGAGCGAAGCACAGGGAAGGAAAAACTTGTTGTATGGATGGGAGCGATGAGTGATGTCCAGGTAGATGCGAGATTGTGAGCAACTTTAAAAGAAGAAGGATTTTCTAGAGTTAGTTCAATGAAGCTTTCCGTTGTAACCAGGGACAATTGTGTCTTTTAACCTAAAATATTATGATTCCAGATATGCTGGCTACGGATTTAGACTCGCTCTCAAAGAAATTACGACCATAAGGATGATTAATTGGATTAGGTTATGAGAGCTTATCTTATAAGAAGTAATTTAGCTTGAAGTACTTTATGATTTATGGGTAGATAATTTTCATTGTCATCAGTAAACTGAATGAGTGCGAATTCTGGATGACTTATTCTTAGGAAACTGCAAATAAAATCAAATAAATGTTAAAGTTAGTTTTTCTTTATCGTATATGTTTATGAATGGAAAAATTATCCTACTAAAGTTTGTAAATTATCTTTTGCTTGTAAAATTCCATTTATAATAACCTACCGTAGCATGTACCTTTCCTTCCGTTCCATTTTAATTGTAGATTCTATTGTTGACGGGATTGTTTGTCAGGTTTCAATCCCATCCTTAGAGTCCTTGATAATGGAAGGACTTCCCAATCTGAAAGAGAAATGGAGCGATGAATCTCCACTGGGGTTGAGCAATCTCCAATCTCTTAAAGTGATGGGATGTGGATCTCTCTCAAAGATTATCAGCTCCAGGTTGCTGGTAAAACTTCACAAGTTGCACACTTTAACTATCGAAGATTGTGATTCGGTGCAAGAAATTTTTGAGCTGGACGGGCCAAGCGCCAGTGGAGTTGTTGAGACTATGTCTGAGCTAACCACCTTGGAATTAGGTTCGTTGCCGAGCTTGAGGTGCATATGGAGTAAGGATCCTAGTGGCATAATGGGGTTCCATAATTTAAAGAAATTAAACGTGTTACGGTGTGACAACCTCGAGTTTATGTTTTTCCCATCCATGGTAAAATCTCTCACACAACTGAGAGATCTAGCCGTAGAAATTTGTGATAAGATGGAGACGATTATCACGGAGGAAGGAGGGCTGGGGATGGAAATATCAGAAACTTTGTCATTCCCGATGTTGACCAATTTATGCTTATCAGTTTTGAAAAGTCTAACGTCCTTCTCTCGTGCAAACCGTAAGATGTAGCTTCTTTTTCTTTTTTTTTTTATCGTCACTGAATATTTTCTTGTAGATAAGATACATCCATGCAATACGAACGATGATATTTTGTTCATTCAATGACAACCCGATGACAGGTTCACGGGAAGTTCGGAGTCAGGATGGCGTCCAACCATGCTCCACCGTACTTTTCAATCAAGAGGTATGTGAAATGTCAAAATGTTATATAAACCAGAGATGAAAACTAACTAAATTACTTACGAGCATCGGAGTTACCAACATGTATGAGTAGCAATTATGTACTTATAATTTCTCGGGAAATAGTTTCTATAAAGATGGTTGAGCATCTCTTATGGTACCTGCACAAAGCATGAACAGACATGTCTTTGGGGCTTTTTTAAAATTCTCGGGAGTTCTTCTTAGACACTGGCCAATGGCCATGCATATAATTTTGAATTTTTTTTGGAGATTTTATTACTCTGTTTTTTTAGTTTCTTCTTTTTTTTTTACCTCCCCTTGTACTCATCTATATTTACATTTGGGAAGTTCATGAATTTGAGATTTAATTGAATCACCAATTCCGTGAGCGAATTCCGCAGGTTGCCTTTTCGAGATTGGAGACATTAGAGGTCGGTGGCTTGAATAACTTCGGGTTTGTGTTTTTCCCGTCCACGGTTAAATCTCTTGCACAACTAAAAGCACTGATCGTATGGGCTTGCGACAACATGGAGGCAATCATTGTGGAGGAAGAAGGATTGGGAATGGATCCATCAGAAAATCTGGCATTCCCTATGTTAACCGATTTAGGCTTACATGATTCGCGAAGATTGAAGTGCTTCTCTCGCGGAATGTGTAAGATTAATCAATCCTTTTCATTACTCAAAATCTTCTTCTTGATAGATGCATTTTAACACAATACAAAAGATGACATTCTTTTCATCCAATGAAAAATCGGCGACAGGTTCACGAGAAACTCAAAGTCAAGATTGTGTTGAATCATGCTCCACTGCCTTCTTCAATCGAGAGGTACATGGCTAACCTTATGTCAATATATTAAATATATCATCAGATAAAGCATGGCTAAAATAAAAACCAAATAAATTATTCACAAAGCGTACGTACTTTGGTTAAAATTTCATGAAAGAAAATCGATAGTAGCGTGCAAGCGTAAGTGCACATGTATGAGTTGCAATTTCTTACTTTTAATATCTCTGGGGTTGGTTACCACAAAGATGCTTGAACATCTCTTACCATATCTGCAACAAAGCGTGAACAGATACATTGAAAGCAATTGAGAAAACGCTTTACTATCCGTCACCAAACTAAGTAAGATCTCTAGAATCCAGGACTACGAAAAACACCCCTTTTAGTTCTATTGTAACAAATGCCGAAAAAATAAACATAGAATATAATTATTTATGTGGTTCGATCAAGGTGATCTACGTCCACGGACAAGGGAAAATAAGATTTCACTATAGTCAAAGAGGGTGCAGATAATGTTCTCCCGAAACCCACGCTCAGCTGCATTTTTCTTTTACCACATCAATTGAGTGACTTATAAGTCCTAATGTTAATTACCCTGTTGACGTGGTTCTTGTTTCTTTAAATGAAATTCTTCCTCGTCTCTAAAGTGATTTAGCTGTTGCTACACATAGTAACTAATTCTTTATTTTAGGGAAGTAACTAAATTAAAGAGAGGGAGAGATTTTATTTAAATTTGGAATCCATGGGACACTAATGTGATTTATATGATTGCTATATTGAGCATATCCAAATTACTATCTTGTCCATTGTCAATAGATGGTTGAACAAAATTTGGTGGCGAGTCAGGGGAAGCGTGTAGCTTTTATAATGGCACGATAATAATTGAAATTGATGGTGGAGCCCAAGGCGCATAAGTTGTGGGTCCCGCAAGGCAGTTATCCGTTTATCTTCCGGGAGTGATAGTAATGAACCTTTGAAATAGGCTTAGTTACGCTTTCACACAATAATAAAATAATATGTAAATAGGGACAATTTGGTCTTTTCACCCTAAATGTTTTGGTCTCAAGACACATACGCTGCAGATTTGTACTTATTTTATCTTTTCATTGTACTTATTCTTAAAGAAAATTTAAAGGGAATTAAGTGTATTTAGTTTTTTCAGAGTGTGGAATGATGCAAATAAGATTTGTATATATGTTTGACCCTATCAATCCCTTTTCCAATTGCTTTCTTTTAGCCTCACTTTTAGCAATTTGGCAGTGTCGATAAAATCACACCTTTTCTTTCAAATTGCTAATATTCTTTCTCAGGCTATCCTCAGCTTCATTTTAATTGCACCAGCAAAAGGAAATCACTCATTTTAGTTTTTACATGAACAGCAAGACCATTCTTATGAAACTGTTGTTAAATAAATATTATACATTTCGCAGATCAATCATTTTAGTTGAGTCATCCGACTCGTCTAGCACTAATAAAAATCAAGGAATTTTAAAAGGAAAATTCAATCGATTTAAGTATATTTAGTTATTTCAAGTGTGGAATGATGCAAGTAAGATTTCTTCTTTTGACCCAAGTATTTTTTTTTTAATTGCTTTCTGTTAGACTAATATGACTATATGATTGTTATATGAGCATGTCCAGATTACTATTTTGTCCACTGTCAATAGAATCTGGTCGTGATAGAATTCCTATTTTTTATATGTCTCCAGTAATTTAAATAGCCTTCCCCTCTCATCCTAGAGTCATCCGCATCAGTATGGAGATGTCTTGCTAACTTTTTTTGTTTTATTCTTTTTTTCACCAATTTTGTGAATCTGTAATTTACATCTCGACACTCATCTGTATTTACATCTTGAAAGTTCATGAATTCATAATTTAATTGAAGATTGCCACGGTGAATTGCCGGGCAAATCTCCTTTGGCAGTGAGCTTACATTCCTTTCACTCTCAGTGAAAATGTTTGAGTACAAACCACCTGCCAAAGAAGTAAATGCCCAGTAATTGACCACTTACATGTGTTGTACACCACTACTCACGTACTATAATATAATGTGATTTCTAATTTTTTGGGCTTGGATGAACAGTGTTGGAGCGCAATATCTATTTATAGCCCCCAAGAAAGGCTAAAGTCATTTTCCATGCACACACCATATCCTGATAACATCCAAAGTCCATAAGATTTTCGACACTCAAATCACCCCTCCTGCTGTAGTGCACCATTTGATAATTGATTGGTTGCCATTTTAACCTCAGTCTTAGCTGCATTTCTCTTAATCAATTTACTAACTATTTTATTGTTGGGCTAGCAAGAAAAGCACAACGTGTGATTTGATTATTCTAGGAAATTAAATTAACGAGAGGGAGAGATTTTTTCTGAGTTTGGGATTCATTAGAAAATAAGGTCATCATAGGATTGTTACATGAGCGTATATCAAAATAAGGTCATCATGAGTACAGTAATTTAACGAAATCACCAATCCCTGAGCAAATACTGCAGGTTGCTTTTCCTAACTTGGAGACCTTACGTATTGATGGCATGGATAACATTGAGATGATATGGAGCAATCAACTTACTAAAGATTCTTTCCACAATCTGAAATCTATTAGCGTTTCTGGATGCCGGAGAATCACCTCTCTGTTTCCAGTCTCAATAGCCAATGCTCTAATGCAACTTGAGAAGTTGGAAATCCACAATAGTGGCATTGTGGAACTCATCGAGAAGGAAGAAGTACCAGCTCCCAAATTTGTATTCCCCAATTTAACCTCCCTCAAGCTTAAGGATATGACAGAGTTGAAGTGCCTCTACACCGGAACACATACTTCCCATTGGCCGGCATTGAAGACCTTGGAGGTGGATGGCTGTGACAAAATCGAGATATTCGCTTCCCAGACTGATAATGGGATGCGACATCATAAACAACCTCTTTTCTTGATAGAAAAGGTACGACCTGAGATTACATGTTTTGCTCCAGTGGTGAATATTTCGACTGATCTTTAAGGCCACAACTCTACATAACAAGATGAAAATTTTGGGCTCACCTCGAATCCATAGATATTTGGAACGTCACATGTTCTTCAAGCAGTGAGTGTACATTCTTGTTGTTGTCTGACTTATTATATTCATTTTCGTTGATTCTGTTTTAAAAAAAGTTTAGGCTAATCCCGGTGGTTTAGCTCTCTCTCCTAAGTGCTACAAAGATTCAAAAGATGTGGCATGTCGTGTGATATTACGGCGATACAGGTGTATTGTCAATTTTGAATCCTAAAAGGATTACTGATGTTATGCTGAAAAATGTAAAGCATTATCATTAACATCAATAACTGAAATTTGTAGTATTGTCAATTTTGAATCCTAAAAGGATTACTGATGTTATGCTGAAAAACGTAAAGCATTATCTTTAACATCAATAACTGAAATTTGTAAAACTGTGACTGTAATTGATGCATCATAAGTCATTTTCACGAGGAAGAAATCTTCAGAAGCTTGGATTTAAGAAGTCACTTAACTTAAATATGGATACAAGGCAAATATAAAAAGACTAACGATAATGTTTATTTGATGAAGAAAAATTTCCTTGCGTTGACTCACATGAGACTCAACATCTTGAAATGCAGTTATTGTGTGCTATGCTAAACTCATAATACATGCACGAATACTCTTTTAACCATGCTGGGTTTAAGTTCTTATTTGACTATTTTCCCAGGGCGCATTCCGTAATGTCCAAGAGTTAAAATTGGACTTGTCGGAACGGATGGAGATATGGCATGGACATTTTCACGATGAAGAATTATTCTGCCAGCTTAGATTTCTTGAGTTTCGTCATCTCTCCAGGGAATCTCAAATATCCACATGTCGTTTTGTTGAGAGTTTAACCAACTTGGAAGAGCTAGTTCTTTGTGAATCTTATCTAGGAGAGCCAAGCAGCAACGAGGAAGCCATAGAGGGCACAACTCATGAGCTAAAAGTAAAATTACTCTCATCAGGATATATTCTACGTCTACATACTCTATATGTGTCTGATTATGATGGATTATCAAAGATGTTCACTCCGTCAGTAGCTGAAAATTTGGTTGCACTCAAAAAATTGAAGATCAGTAATTGTAGAATATTGACAGAAGTCATTAATGATGAGGAAGGTGCGGAGGGGCGTGTAGTGGCTTTCAATCAGTTGAAGTATATTGAGCTTAATGGGTTGATAGAGCTGAGATGTTTTAGCTTAGGTGGATACACTTTGATGTTCCCTCTCTTGAAAGATGTCATTGTGAATGCATGTCCCAACATGAAGTATTTCTCCGAGGGACCAATACGGACGCCAAAGCTGGAGAGAGTACGAGTAGGTTGGAAATATTTTTGGAAGGGAAACCTCAACATCACCATCCAAAATATGTTTGAAGAAATGGTATGCATCAGAAATTAAATTTGTGATCACCAACAAAGTAATTGCTTTTTTGCTAACTAGAATTTTATGTTTAATGATTCATATGTTGACAGGCTACAATTGCTGGGGCTAAGTTTATGCGGCTGTTTGATTTCCCTGAGCTAGTTGAAAAATGGCACAACGAACTTAATCCCATTAAGTGCTCTTGGCAATTAGCTGAATTGGTGGTGGATAATTGTCCATCATTTATAAATGCAATTCCATCCAATTTGATGCTTGTTTTAGAGAACATGACAAGCTTGCAAGTGCGCAATTGCGAGTCCCTGGAAGAGATATTTAATCTTGAAGGGCTTGAGGCTGTGGGAAGCACTCAGGTGCTGCCTCGGCTATCACGTTTGGGCTTGATCAATCTACCAAAGTTGAGGCAATTATGGAACAAAGATCTTCAAGGGATGATGCGTTTCAATTCTCTATGTTCTCTAACCCTTTATGAATGTAGCAACTTGAGACACGCTCTCGCTCCATCAATGGCTCTGTGCCTTGCCACTATGACACACTTGAAAATAAAGGAGTGTAGCCAGATGGAAGGAGTGATCGAAGAAGAAGAGGAGGGAAGCGTAGTGAAGAAGATTACATTCCCGAATCTTCAAGGGATAGTGTTGGAATGCTTGCCCAATTTGATTAGTTTTCTCTTGCGAGAAAATCATAGGCTGGAATGTCCCCAATTAAAAGTGCTAACCATTACCCACTGCCCCAAGATGAGAAGTTTGACTTGGCAATCTTGGATGGAGATTGACAACCACACCGCTCCACTATTCACTCCACAGGTCATTCTTGTGTTTCTTTACCCAATGCTTTTGTTAGTTTCCCCATCTTTCGCGAAAAAATGAATAATTTGAAAAAAAAATCCTAAAAATGTTCACTTATATTGGTTGAAATAATTTGTATATTGCCATTGATAAAGAAAATATTTTCCGTTGATTAATTATTTCAAGCGATATAAGTGATTGTTTTTCTAGAAAATATTTTTTAGATAACTTATTTTTCGTGAAATCAATGGAGCTTTAGATTAATTATCTTTTCATATCAAAGTACCAATGAATATTTGCAATTAATATTAGTGCTGAATAGAAGAAATAATGATGAACCGTGCTTCTGCTTCAGTCATCATCACCATGCCCTTGCTTCTTCTCCAATTGTTAGGCATGTTCTACATTCAAGCAAATAAACCTAAGAAATATTAACCTTATCATAAGGTCAGTGCGAGCAACTTTGATAATAATTAGTGCAAGCAACTTTCGATTTCTTAATATTCACCTATGCACTCAAGTAAATGGAATTTTTCTATCTGTAATCCATAAACCGAGAAGTCATCATTGTAGTTTTCCAAATACTAAGGGGATAAGGCGTTGCTAGTATTAAATGTCAATTAAGCCACTTAAAACCCGAAGCTCAATGTGCTATGATTATAAATGCATTTATTATTTCATGCCTGTTGCAAATGCAATATACTTAAGCCCTCCCAGTTTATGTCGCTAACAGGCTCTTGCTTGCTTATGATTTGTGAGAGCGAGGGAAGTTTGGAAACTCCTTTTTTGAGGTCATAACTCGATGTATTCGCATTCATTGCATCATTTATTTTTTCATCATGGCAGGTACAATTTCCTCAGCTTCAGCAGATGAGTCTCTCCCATGTGGACAATTTAAGCAAAATATGGGCCGATGATCCTCAAGAAAATCTCACGTTTGACTATTTGCGGCAAGTGAATTTCCAAAACTGTAAGAGCCTCAAAAATTTGTTTCCGTATTGGATGGCTACAAGTCTAACCCTACTTAAGGAACTTCGAGTGGAGTCTTGTGGGATTGAGGAAATAGTTTCTAGTGGAGATGACACTCCACACTCCAATATTGCTCAAGTTCTTTTCCCAGCACTAGCCTCTCTAGTGTTATATGATATGCCAAGACTCAAGACCTTCTGCCCTAACTTGCCCACTTTGAACTGGCCACTCTTGGAGGAATTGCGAGTGAGTCACTGTGATAAAGTGAACACTTTGTCTTTTGCAACATTTATGAACAAGTGGACTCAGAGAAACGATCAACAAGATCTTTTGGAACAAGAAGCACACTTTTCGTTTGAGAGGGTATGATTACAACTAATTTTCCTCGGTTTCTATTTAGTTCTTTAACATACCCACTAATCTCATGTCCTCTACATAATCACGTCACGAATGATACTACAGAAAATATGATCTTCCTTGCCAATGAGTTTGTCAACATTGTAAGATATTTTTAATATCTCGAGTACACTTTTCATTTGTGAAAAAACATAAGATATTCCATTACGCGGAACTACAAAAATAATACGAGACTTTTGTTGTCTACACAATATGTTCGTAGCCTACTCTTATCTATTGGTCTCCATTGTTGAAACATGCCTTGCATTGTACTGTTATGCTCTTTTTTTTTCTACGAACTCTAAGAAGAATAAACTTAAACAATTTTTTTAACTTATTCTTTAATTCGCCCATTATATTGCGTGTCCTCTACTTGAGATTTGTATGTAGGTTTATCTTTACAGCACATGATTTATCCCGAAACCTTAGTTGAATTTACATCTCTTGTTGTTTTGGCAATTTGATAGGACTTTCCCAAATTAGAGAAACTTTTATTAGACGCTAAAGATATTCGGATGATACGGGAGGGAAAATATCCTGATGATATCTTTGGCAAGCCCAAAGCGCTAACATTGGCGTGCTTTCATGGAGGAAGTGCCGTTTTTCCTCCCATTTTCGTCCTAGAGAGATTTCAGAATTTGCAAAGCCTCGAGATCTTCTGTAGCTCCTTTGAAGATATATTCCCCGACGAAGGGTTTGTTGACGAGGGAAAACATTCGGTGCTTGAAAGTTTAACAGAACTTAAGTTGAGCAAGCTACACAAGCTGAAGCGTGTGTGGAGAGAAGATTATTTAGTGTCGAAAATTCTTCAGAGCATAAAAAAACTAGAGGTTTGGGATTGTCCCGGTTTGACGATTTTATTTCCAGCAGCGACATCTTTCCTGAATTTGACGAAGTCGGTGGTGAGGAATTCCTCTGGATTGGTACATCTAGGGATAGCTTCAACGGTTTCAAATTTGGTGAATCTTATTAAGATGACTATAATGGGATGCGAAAGAATGAAAGAAGTAGTAACAGACGATGAAAATGAAGGAAGAAGAGTGATTTATTTCAAGAAGCTACAGAGGTTAAAACTCGAGAACATGGCAAGGTTAGAATGCTTCTCCTCCACCACAAGTTGCATCTTGAAGTTTCCATCCTTGTGGCGGATTGAAGTGGAAGAGTGCCCCAAAATGAACATCTTTTCCAAGGGTGCGGTGAGCACGCCACGACTAGAATGTGTGAGGCTGTTTGGACACGAGTGGGGAGGCATCCGGGAGTGGGACGGTGATCTGAATAGAGCCATAAAGAAGTTGTCGGTGATATGCACAGCGCAATAAATAAAAATGAGGTAAAAGTAAATGTAGATCCTATTGAAATTCATGGCTTTCAGCAATTTTCATTTTTCATCTTTCATTTCTTTGCTTCGAGCTGAACAGTGCGCCGCGCCCTCCCCCATCGTAAGTTCCCGCTCCTTCATCCACATCATTTCTCCGGCTATCAGGATTTCTCCCGATTGCGCGTAAATTTGTTGAAGTCGGAAGCTGGTTTTGGTAAGACCTTCCTCCATCGTCGTCTTCTTCAGTTAGGCCTCTCTTTTTAATTTCTTTTCTTTTCATCCTTGCCCCTGTGACTTCAGATCGTGTAGCTTACCTTAGAATTGCCCCTAGAATCTACATCTTGTTCTTCTTCATTTTGAATTTGAAAGCAAGTCTCATAGACTTATTAAGATTATGGGTTTTATTTTTCCCACAGGGAATACCAAAGAGGTTCATGAGAAAATATGGTGAGAATCTCTCGAAAAGGATGCTTCTGAGCGTGTCAAATGGTGCAATTATTTGGCTTGTGGAATTGGAAAATGTGACGAGATGGTTGGGTTATCAAAGGGTTGGAATGAATTTGGAGAGCATTACTCTGTCAAAGAGTCTGGACAGTCCTTGCTATCAACGTCATACTCAACCCCCACTTTTGAAGTCCGGCAAACTCATAAGTTCATGCTTATTCGCGCATCATCTCTCCGGTCTGCCAGAATTTCTTCCGAGTTTCTTGTCTTGCACCTAAATTAGTTGAAGTCGGAAGCAGGTTTCGGTATGCCTTCCTCAATCATCGTCTTTTCCCTTGCATCTTTGACTTGAGGTCATGTAGCTCAACCCTAAAATCTACATCGTGCGTGCTTCTCCTGTGAGTATATATGGTCTCTTGTTTATCACACTGGCTGTTTGAAAATATGGATGGGCAGAGTACTCCCTGTGGATTCATCTAGAAACATTTTCATGGAAACAGAAAAGATTCAACTCTTAGGCATTTAGGCAGATTATGGCTGGTGAAGATAAGAAGCTTTCCCCACTATCATGTGGCCTTCTTTTTAGCAATTGAGTCTTGTTTCTGCTTTCACTACTCTCTTTTCTTTGTTCTTAACAAATTCCTGAACAGGTTTTAAGAAACTCTTTTGTATTCCAATCTCATTTTGATTACAAAATGCTAACTCCCAATCTATTCTAAATCTTGTCATAGCAAGTCAAATTAATGTAGTGCACATAAACTGTTTCTAAAGCTGTCGTTTTATAAGTATGGGAGGACCAAACAGTCAAGCAGATTGACATCGTGAGCTGGTTTTTTATGGTCCCACACACCCAAGGCCTCTCACTGCTCTTGAATCCGCCAACAAATTTCAAACGGAGCATCCCTTTTCAAGGTGATGATGAGGCCATCTTGTGTTAAGGATGGTAGGGTGAGATCCCAAGCTTATTAACTCAAACTGACATGTCTGAAAGTCAAATACATGAAGGCTATTCATATCCTTGCTTTTCTCTAGTGTTTTTCTAAGTTGACTTCGCTTGTGTAAAAACCACATGATATGTCATTCCTGGAAATGTTAATGGATATATGTTTAAAACCAGGTATATATCTTAACAATGGAATAATTGAAGCAGTCAAAGAATCAAAGGTGGGATATAAGCTGATGGACAGAGGTTCAAGAAGATAACAATCTTCTCTTTTGAGGATGTACAGAGTCTACATATTTTCTGCTGGCTGGGGCAGGCATTCTTTTCTGCTGGTTGGCCTGTATTTGCAAGAGAAAATATTTTGCATGTAGAGGATGTGCAGAGTCTACATTTTCACTAGTGCTGGTAAGGAGTTGATTTATAGATTGAGATGAACTCTGGAAGTGTCACTTTGGCTGGTCCAAAATAAATTCAGTATACCAAATAATATCTCCTTTTTATAGTCTTGATGAGTCAGTGAAGTGTACTAATATTCCATTTGGGTTTGTAAGGTTCATAATATCCAGATTCGCACACTCATTAATGTCACGTTCCAAATCTGAATGAACAGAAAAGGATGTGCTTCAGGATGTCCTGTTTGGTTTATGCATTCTTGTTATGTTCTTCATTTTGAATCTGAAATCAAGTCCGATAGGCTTATTAAGATTCTGAGTTTTATTTTTTCCAGAGGGAATACAAAGAGCTCTATGAGAAAAAACAGTGAGAATCTCTTCAAAAGGATGCTCCTGATAGTGTCAAATAGGGCAATCATTTGGCCTGTGGAATTGAAACAATGTGATGATATGGTTTAGTCATCAAAGGGTTGGAATGGATTTGCACAACATTACTTTATCTGTGTGGGCCCAATTTTTGGTCTTCAAATCTTAAGGGGACTTCATTTTCCGTGCAATCATATTTGATAAAAGCACGTCCGCGATAGAATATCCGCCGAACTGTTTGTATCGCCAAAAGTGGAAGATGCTGGTGATTGCCGTCATGTTTCGGCCAAGCTTGAAGTCTCGGGGGATGAATTGCATTCACCCAAGTGTCCTTGGCTTTGTAAGGCAATGGAATCTGATCAGGCTGCGAAGTTCATAGCAGGTCCTATGCACATTTATCAGCATGGAGTTAGGGGAAAATCAAAAGTTCAAAATGCTCATCATGAGATTTTCGAGGTGTGAATTTTAATCTACTAGCTAATTATCCCCTTGACTATGTTGTTCTTGTGTTTGATTCGAATTCCATACACGAACTTTCCATGTCGTTAGGCTAAGAGAGACTGTGATAGAGCTAATTCATCCTCGCAGTTGACATCCACTCCTTGGAGATTTTTTTCCATCTGTATAGTGTTTTTAATATAGTCCTAGATTTACTAGAACAATACTCATTAATAACATGTATTAGAAAAGATGTTAGCTGGCAATTTCTTTCATCCTTGAGCACTTTCAATGATAAATTTATCCTTGGATTTTTTCAACTTCAAATTATTACCTTCTTGCTCTTTGCCCTCTAATTTTATCCTTCGATTTCTCATTCCAGTTAAATGATTTCTTATTCTGGTTGTCCAAACATGAACTTGTGCAGGGTGTTTCGGTTGGATTCATCAAGCAACATATTCAGGAAAGCAAAGAGCAACTCTTAGGTATTTCAGGCTTTGTCTGTGTTGTCTTCTTGTTGATGTGCATTTCCGAGAGACTCATCTGTGTGTGGGAAATGTCCACGTGTTCGAGGTAATTGATGGGCATAATAATGTGTTCGAAGTCTCCATTTTGAGTGGTGCCAGTGATGACTTGATTTACGTTGTTGAAGAAGTGAGTACTCGAAGTGTCACTGTAGGTTGGTTATAGCATGACTTGACTTCTCCATTTACAATTATGCCTCTCTTATTTGGTTGTACTGCATCACTGGCAAGTACACTTTCTTTTCTTTGTTATTTATAAATAGACGCAAAATCATTTTAATAAGACTTTTGTGGTTCGTTTGGTACATTGTGATTTAGGTGGGGAATTCTGGGTAGTTTGTCTCTTCGGATGTGAAGACACTTGTGATGTATGCTCTGTCAAATTTTCTGAATTTTGATTGTCATGATAATGATAATTTACAATCTGCATAGATCTTTTCATAATAAGTCGATTGAAGAAATGCTAGTAAAGACTATAAAAGTTCTCATTTTTAGCTCAGCGCAGGAATGAACAGTCTCAATGCAGAGTGAACCATTTTGAGCTGGTTTTTCGTGATTCTGCACCTGCAAAGCCCCTCACTACTCCTGAATTAGCCGATGAATTTGATTGGGAGCATCCCTTCTTCGAAGTGGTGACACAGCAAGATCATGAGAAATAACATCAACTTCAATAACACTTTTATCTCAAACTAGTTGGGGTCGATGAACCCCAAAGAATTATAAAAAAAATTAAAGCAGAATCAAGCGAGGTAAAAGAGATAAATTTGTAAAAATAAATAAACAAACAAATATATATATATATATATAACTATCGATCTATCTATCTGTACATTACTGCTCCATAATATTAATAGCCTTCTTTCACTCCGTCTTAAGACAAACCGTACGTCAATTTATTTCTCACTCTATTAAATTTTATTTTACTGTTTTTTTCCAAGTAAGTTTCAGTCGACCTCTTACTTTCTTCGTGTTATGATCTCGATAGCAAATTTTTGTTTGTACCGGTGCATTTAAGGGCCTTTATACAGCAAGATCATAAGAGTAAAGTGGTAAAATCTCTTGCCTAGTCCGTCACCGATATTCTTCATAAGGTGCTCCATTTACTATCCAAGTGAGAGAATGGGCAGTCTCGCTTGAATGGTGAACTAACTGAACAAAGCTATTAACAGACAGCCACTTGTTAAAGAATGCTTTAGATTGCAAGTTAAGATGGACGACTTTCATGAGCCTCTTAAGACTGGTGGTTAAAGCTCCTGAACTAGCAAATATGGGAATGAATATAAATCATGTGCTATTTTTTTTTTGCGAGTGTGTTTTTATGTGATGTCTTTCTTTTAGCATACAGTGGTTTGTTCAAACACGTACATATGTGCAGGACTTTCCTGGTCGATTTGCAAAGCAACATATTCAAGAAACCGAGGAGATGGCAACTCATAAATATCATGGCCGATGAAGCTCTTAAGCGCTATGCATGAAATCTTGGGTGTCCTTCGCTGCTGTTTAGCCCGTATTTGCAGAAGAACTCATCCGTGTACGGGAAATATCTGTGTTTGAGCTCATTGATAGAGATGATGCTATGTTCCACGTCTCCATTTTGGGTAGTGCTAGTAAGGAGCCGATTTACCATGTCGATATAAATCCTGGATTCCTTGTTGTGCTACCTTTCCTCAGTCATTGCAAATCAATCAAAAGTAATCTTTTCTATTTTATGTTTTCTTCTTTTCTGCAGTAGTCTCAATTCTGTAACTTCCATTTTAGAAAGAAGCTCCCAAATTTGGTCCTTCTTTAAGGCTTCCAGTGTCTCAACCTGACCTCTAGAGCTTATAGGGTAATAATTTCAACTTACATCACAAACTTCTTGTCATCTCTTTTCAAGTTCTTGAAGATGTCGTGCAAATCTTTTGCCTATTGGTGATGTTTGATAGTTTCTTCTTATATGAAGAGCATTTGTAATTAATTCTGTCACATTAACAGAATATGGTTTTCATGATAACAATAATTTCCAACCTATGCTAAATCTTTCCGTAGCAAGTCAATTAGAGTGACGTTCAACGCGAATGTCTATAAAGTTCTCATGTTTTGCCACAGGTGGGTGGGATTGAGCCGTCCACATGAAGAGCGAGCCATTCTGAGATGGATTTTCATGGTCCTACACCTTTAAGGCCTCTCCCATCATTCATTTTTCAAACCGGTGACCCCCGCGATGTCATACCAATAGCCTGTTAAGATCTGGAGCTTACTTCGTCACTGATATAGCTCATGTTCAATATAAAATTTTTCATATTTTAGCTGTTCAAAACACGTAAATGTCCAGGGTCTTCTGGTTGGATTCAGCGGGGCAACATATTCTTGAAAAAAACGAATATCGACTCGGTGTTGATATCTAAATTTTGACTTTTCCTTTTAATCGTTTATTTTACATATAAAATCAGGAATTAAATTTTAGTTCCTATAAAAAATAACTAAATCATTTGTCATATATGATATTTTATTTTATGCATTGCATAGCATTTATATTTTATCCGGCGTAGAAAACAAACTTGAGATGAATACGCAGATTGGGATAGAGTTTAACGAAAAATTCAGCTAAAGTTTGGAAAAAGAGAGCCTAAGATCGCAACCCCATGATTTTTATACAGATCCATAAGGAAACCGTGGGCTGTCAGAAACAATTAAGATCAAATAGGAAAGAAAGAAATCAATTGAGGGAGAAATGAAAACTAAACGGTAATCTTGGACACGTCAAAGTCAATATTGGGCGCAAGCGGAGATTGCTCATCCACAATTTCGGACGCAAATTAGCCTCGGGCGGAGAAAAATCGTTCAACTCTTCGTCCATCACAAGGGAGTCTCTTCTCTCTCTTTAATTCTCGGTCAGGGAAATTCTGACTGATGCAAACACGTGAGAATAAGGTGAGAGAGGAAGAAAGCTTGGGGGTTCCGCGGTGTCTTTTCGTCGATTTGCTCGTGCACCACAGTGCCGCCCTCTTCTCGAGCCACTGCTTCCTCCATCATCAACGCTCGCCACACCGTCGCTCGTGATCCCACCGTGCTACACCGTATTTACCGCCATCTTCAACTGCTGTAATCGCTGATTCGAGCTGCTGTCTAGTGGAGTTTGGTGGTCGTACGTTGCTGAAATTTGCTGCTGGTTCAAGGCTCGTGTCGTTACAAATCAAGGACCAACTCTGGAGGTCATTCCATCACCGTTCGCTGCTATTTAGAGGCTTTTTGCTGCTATTCGGGGTCCAAAATAGCCCAGTTTTGGACTTTTTTAATTACTAATCACTGCAGGATTTTAGCTTATCGTTTGGGATCGATTACCACATCGTTTCCATGTCATTTTGCTGCTGTTTAGTGCTAATTTCCAGGTGATCGATTGCAACTGGACTGCTGCAAATCCAGTCTACTGGAGCCTAAAAATCGTGCAAAAGTAAACAACCACCTACACTTCGGACCAGGTGCAATTAAAAGATCTCGAGAGGCGAAAATAGACTATGCCAAAGCATGTTATTTCACCCTGAGCCCTCTCGTCGTTAGTCCTCTTGCACCACCGTTCGCACTAGCTAAAGTCCTTCCTACTTTTCTTGGCTTCGATTTTGGCTCAACCATACAAACTGAAACGACATTGGATAACTTCGGGTTTGTGTTTTTCCCGTCCACGGTTAAATCTCTTGCACAACTAAAAGAACTGAGCGTATGGTATTGCGACAACATGGAGGCGATCATTGTGGAGGAAGAAGGATTGGGAATGGATCCATCAGAAAATCTGGCATTCCCTATGTTAACCGATTTACGATTACGTTATTGAAGTGCTTCTCTCACGGAATGTGTAAGATTAATCAATCCTTTTCATTACTCAAAATCTTCTTCTTGATAGATGCGTTTTAACACAATACAAAAGATGACATTCTTTTCATCTAATGAAAAATCGGCGACAAGTTCACGAGAAACTCAAAGTCAGGATTGTGTTGAATCATGCTCCACTGCCTTCTTCAATCGAGAGGTACACGGCTAATCTTATATCAATATATTAAATATATCGTCAGACAAAGCATGGCTAAAATAAAAACCAAATAAATTATTTACAAAGCGTACGTACTTTGGTTAAAATTTCATGAAAGAAAATCGATAGTAGCGTGCAAGCATGTATGAGTTGCAATTTCTTACTTTTAATATCTCTGGGGTTGGTTTCCACAAAGATGGTTGAACATCTCTTACCATACCTGCAACAAAGCGTGAACAGGTACATTGAAAGCAATTGAGAAAACGTTTTACCGTCCGTCACCAAATCGAGTAAGATCTCTAGAATCCAGGGCTACGAAAAACACCCCTTTTAGTTCTGTTGTAACAAATGCGGAAAAAATCAAACACAGAACATAATATTTACGTGGTTCGATCAAGGCGATCTACATCCACGGGTAAGACAAAACAAGATTTCACCACAATCAAAGAGAATGCAGATTACAGAAATCAGTTTTCGCGACTCAACAAAAGCACACGGCTCACAAATTTCTAACCCTACAAAATAAACCCTAGCCGCAGTATAAATATAGCCCAAATTTTTTTTCAACTTTTGGGCCTAACTTTCCGCGTCACGAACCAAATTTCAATTTTCTCTCAACTTTTAGGCCGCACAAAAAATATGTCGGGTCGGGTGATAAACCAAACCAAGTGCGTAAAATTCAATACATATTTAACAAATTCTTACATGAATTGCTCGATTATGTCTTTGACAATTTAACTATTGGGTCCTCCGGCAACACCAAAATAATTAATGAAACTTAAAAGGAAAATCTGATAAATTAAGTATATTTAATTCTTTCAATTGTGGAATGATGTAAGTAACATCTCTAAAGTGATTTAGCTGTTGCTACACATAGTAGCTAATTGATCATTTTAGGGAAGTAACTAAATTAAAGAGAGAGAGATTTTATTTAAATTTGGAATCCATGGGACACTAATGTGATTATATGATTTGCTATATGAGCATATCCAAATTACTATCTTGTCCATTGTGAATAGATGGTTGAACAAAATTACTTATTCTTAAAGAAAATTTAAAGATGGTTGATTATACCTGCCCCCCACACACACACATATGTATATATAAACATATATTGAGAGGAAAGTGAGCAGTACGGTTCGAGTTCGAAGGGAGCTTTACTCTCTCTTAATTTACTTCATTTGCACTTACAGGACACGCAATTGACTTCATTTGCCGATCTCACTTTTTTTTGTCACGATCGAAAGAAGCGTTACTCTCTTAATTGCACCAGCAAAAGGAAATCACTCATTTTAGTTTTTACTGATTGTTATATGAGCATATCCAGATTACTATTTTGTCCACTGTCAATGGAATCTGGTCGTGATAGAATTCCTATTTTTTATATGTCTCCAGTAATTTAAATAGCCTTCCCCTCTCATCCTAGAGTCATCCGCATCAGTATGGAGATGTCTTGCTAACTTTTTTTGTTTTATTCTTTTTTTCACCAATTTTGTGAATCTGTAATTTACATCTCGACACTCATCTGTATTTACATCTTGGAAGTTCATGAATTCATAATTTAATTGAAGATTGCTACGGTGAATTGCCGGGCAAATCTCCTTTGGCAGTGAGCTTACATTCCTTTCACTCCCAGTGAAAATGTTTGAGTACAAACCACCTGCCAATGAAGTAAATGCCCAGTAATTGACCACTTACATGTGTTGTACACCACTACTCACGTACTATAATATAATGTGATTTCTGATTTTTTGGGCTTGGATGAACAGTGTTGGAGCGCAATATCTATTTATAGCCCCCAAGAAAGGCTAAAGTCATTTTCCATGCACACACCATATCCTGAGAACATCCAAAGTCCATAAGATTTTCGACACTCAAATCACCCGTCCTGCTGTAGTGCACCATTTGATAATTAATTGGTTGCCATTTTAACCTCAGTCTTAGCTGCATTTCTCTTAATCAATTTACTAACTATTTTATTGTTGGGCTAGAAGGAAGAGCACAACGTGTGATTTGATTATTCTAGGAAATTAAATTAAAGAGAGGGAGAGATTTTTTCTGAGTTTGGGTTTCATTAGAAAATAAGTTCATTATAGGATTGTTGCATAGGCATATATTCATCATGAGTACAGTAATTTAACGAAATCACCAATCCCTGAGCAAATACTGCAGGTTGCTTTTCCTAACTTGGAGACCTTATGGATTGATGGCATGGACAACATGGAGATGATATGGAGCAATCAACTTACTGAAGGTTCTTTCCACAATCTGAAATCTATTAGCGTTTCTAGATGCGAGAGAATCACCTCTCTGTTTCCAGTCTCAATAGCCAGTGATCTAATGCAACTTGAGGAGCTGGAGATCTGTGAATGTGGCATTGTGGAACTCATCGAGAAGGAAGAAGGATTAGTTCCCAGATTTGTATTCCCCAATTTAACCTTCCTCAAGCTTAAGCATCTGACAGAGCTGAAGTGCCTCTACACCGGAACACATACTTCCCATTGGCCGGCATTGAAGACCTTGGAGGTGGATGGCTGTGACAAAGTCGAGATATTCGCTTCCCAGTCTGACAATGAGATGCGATGTCGTAAACAGCCTCTCTTCTTGATAGAAAAGGTACGACCTGAGATTACATGTTTTGCTCCAGTGGCGAATATTTCGACTGATCTTTAAGGCCACAACTCTACATAACAAGATGTAAACTTTGGGCTCACCTTGAATCCATAGATATTTTGAACGTCACTTGTTTTTCAAGCAATGAGTGTACATTCTTGTCGTTGTCTGACTTATTATATTCATTTTCGTCGATTCCGTTTTGAAAAAAGTTTAGGCTAATCCCGGTGGTTTAGCTCTCTCTCCTAAGTGCTACAAAGATTCAAAAGATGTGGCATGTCGTGTGATATTACGGCGATACAGGTGTATTGTAAATTTTGAATCCTAAAAGGATTACTGATGTTATGCTGAAAAAAGTAAAGCATTATCATTAACATCAATAACTGAAATTTATAAAACTGTGACTGTAATTGATGCATCATAAGTCATTTTCACGAGGAAGAAATCTTTAGAAACGTGGATTTAAGAAGTCACTTAACTTAAATATGGATACAAGGCAAATATAAAAAGACTAACGATAATATTTATTTGATGAAGAAAAATTTCCTTGGGTTGACTCACATGAGACTCAACATCTTGCAATGCAGTTATTGTGTGCTATGCTAAACTCATAATACATGCACGAATACTCTTTTAACCATGCTGGGTTTAAGTTCTTATTTGACTATTTTCCCAGGGCGCATTCCGTAATGTCCAAGAGTTAAAATTGGACTTGTCGGAACGGATGGAGATATGGCATGGACATTTTCACGATGAAGAATTATTCTGCCAGCTTAGAGTTCTTGAGTTTCGTCATCTCTCCAGGGAATCTCAAATATCCACATGTCGTTTTGTTGAGAGTTTAACCAACTTGGAAGAGCTAGTTCTTTGTGAATCTTATCTAGGAGAGCCAAGCAGCAACGAGGAAGCCATAGAGGGCACAACTCATGAGCTAAAAGTAAAATTACTCTCATCAGGATATATTCTACGTCTACATACTCTATATGTGTCTGATTATGATGGATTATCAAAGATGTTCACTCCGTCAGTAGCTGAAAATTTGGTTGCACTCAAAAAATTGAAGATCAGTAATTGTAGAATATTGACAGAAGTCATTAATGATGAGGAAGGTGCGGAGGGGCGTGTAGTGGCTTTCAATCAGTTGAAGTATATTGAGCTTAATGGGTTGATAGAGCTGAGATGTTTTAGCTTAGGTGGATACACTTTGATGTTCCCTCTCTTGAAAGATGTCATTGTGAATGCATGTCCCAACATGAAGTATTTCTCCGAGGGACCAATACGGACGCCAAAGCTGGAGAGAGTACGAGTAGATTGGAAATATTTTTGGAAGGGAAACCTCAACATCACCATCCAAAATATGTTTGAAGAAATGGTATGCATCAGAAATTAAATTTGTGCGATTTTGGATTTTTTTTTTAATCACCGACAAAGTAGTTGCTTTTTTGCTAACTAGAATTTTATGTTTAATGATTCATATGTTGACAGGCTGCAGTTGTTGGGGCTAAGTTTATGCGGCTGTTTGATTTCCCTGAGCTAGTTGAAAAATGGCACAACGAACTTAATCCCATTAAGTGCTCTTGGCAATTAGCTGAATTGGTGGTGGATAATTGTCCATCATTTATAAATGCGATTCCGTCCAATTTGATGCTTGTTTTAGAGAAAATGACAAGGTTGCAAGTGCGCAATTGCGAGTCCTTGGAAGAGATATTCAATCTTGAAGGGCTTTAGGCTGTGGGAAGCACTCAGGTGCTGCCTCGGCTATCACGTTTGGGCTTGATCAATCTACCAAAGTTGAGGCAATTATGGAACAAAGATCTGCAAGGGATGATGTGTTTCAATTCTCTACGTTCTCTAACCCTTTATGAATGCAGCAACTTGAGACACGCTCTCGCTCCATCAATGGCTCTGTGCCTTGCCACTCTGACACACTTGAAAATAAAGGAGTGTAGCCAGATGGAAGGAGTGATCGAAGAAGAAGAGGAGGGAAGCGTAGTGAAGAAGATTACATTCCCGAATCTTCAAGGGATAGTGTTGGAATGCTTGCCCAATTTGACTAGTTTTCTCTTGTGGGAAAATCATAGGCTGGAATGTCCCCAATTAGAAGTGCTAACCATTACCAACTGCCCCAAGATGAGAAGTTTGACTTGGCAATCTTGGATGGAGATTGACAACCACACCCCTCCACTATTCACTCCACAGGTCATTCTTGTGTTTCTTTACCCAATGCTTTTGTTAGTTTCCCCATCTTTCGCGAAAAAATGAATAATTTGAAAAAAAAATCCTAAAAATGTTCAATTATATTGGTTGAAATAATTTGTATATTGCCATTGATAAAGAAAACATTTTCCGTTGATTAATTATTTCAAGCGATTTAAGTGCTTGCTTTTCTAGAAAATATTTTTTAGATAACTTATTTTTCGTGAAATCAATGGAGCATTAGATTAATTATCTTTTCATATCAAAGTAACAATGAATATTTGCAATTAATATTAGTGCTGAATAGAAGAAGTAATGATGAACCATGCTTCTGCTTCAGTCATCATCACCATGCCCTTGCTTCTTCTCCAATTGTTAGGCGTGTTCCACATTCAAGCAAATAAACCTAAGAAATATTAACCTTATCATAAGGTCAGTGCGAGCAACTTTGATAATAATTAGTGCCAGCAACTTTGATAATAATTAGTGCCAGCAACTTTCTATTTCTTAATATTCACCTATGCACTCAAGTAAAATGGAATTTTTCTATTTGTAATCCATAAACCAAGAAGTCATCATTGTAGTTTTCCAAATAATTAGGGGATAAGGCGTTGCTAGTATTAAATGTCAATTAAGCCACTTAAAACCCGATGCTCAATGTGCTATGATTATAAATGCATTTATTATTTCATGCCTGTTGCAATGCAATATACTTAAGCCCTCCCAGTTTATGTCGCTAACAGGCTCTTGCTTGCTTATGATTTGTGAGAGCGAGGGAAGTTTGGAAACTCCTTTTTTGAGGTCATAACTCGATGTATTCGCATTCATTGCATCATTTATTTTTTCATCATGGCAGGTACAATTTCCTCAGCTTCAGCGGATGAGTCTCTCCCATGTGGACAATTTAAGCAAAATATGGGCCGATGATCCTCAAGAAAATCTCACGTTTGACTATTTGCAGCAAGTAGATTTCCAAAACTGTAAGAGCCTCGAAAAGTTGTTTCCGTATTGGATGGCTACAAGTCTAACCCAACTTGAGGAACTTCGAGTGGAGTCTTGTGGGATTCAGGAAATAGTTTCTAGTGGAGATGACACTCCACACTCCAATATTGCTCAAGTTCTTTTTCCAGAACTAGCCTCTCTGGTGTTATACGATATGCCAAGACTCAAGACCTTCTGCCCTAACTTGCCCACTTTGAACTGGCCACTCTTGGAGGAATTGCGAGTGAGTCACTGTGATAAAGTGAACACTTTGTCTTTTGCAGCATTTATGAACAAGTGGAATCAGAGAAACGATCAGCAAGATCTTTTGGAACAAGAAGCACACTTTTCGTTTGAGAGGGTATGATTACAACTAATTTTCCTCGGTTTCTATGTAGTTCTTTAACATACCCACTAATCTCATGTCCTCTACATAATCACGTCACGAATGATACTACAGAAAATATGAGCTTCCTTGCCAATGAGTTTGTCGACAACGTAAGATATTTTTAATATCTCAAGTACACTTTTCATTTGTGGAAAAACATAAGATATCCCATTACGTGGAACTACAAAAATAATAAGAGACTTTTGTTGTCTACACAATATGTTCGTAGTCTACTCTTATCTAATGGTCTCCATTGTTGAAACATGCCTTGCATTGTACTGTTATGCTCTATTTTTTTCTACGAACTCTAAGAAGAATAAACTTAAACAATTTTTTTAAGTTATTCTTTAATTCGCCCATTATATTGCGTGTCCCCTACTTGAGATTTGTATGTAGGTTTATCTTTACAGCACATGATTTATCCCGAAACCTTAGTTGAATTTACATCTCTTGTTGTTTTGGCAATTTGACAGGACTTTCCCAAATTAAAGAAACTTTTATTAGACGCTAAAGATATTCGGATGATACGGGAGGGAAAATATCCTAATGATATCTTTGGCAAGCCCAAAGCGCTAACATTGGCGTGCTTTCATGGAGGAAGTGCCGTTTTTCCTCCCATTTTCGTCCTAGAGAGATTTCAGAATTTGCAAAGCCTCGAGATCTTCTGTAGCTCCTTTGAAGATATATTCCCGACGAAGGGTTTGTTGACGAGGGAAAACATTCGGTGCTTGAAAGTTTAACAGAACTTAAGTTGAGCAAGCTACACAAGATGAAGCGTGTGTGGAGAGAAGATTATTTAGTGTCGAAAATTCTTCAGAGCATAAAAAAACTAGAGGTTTGGGATTGTCCCGGTTTGACGATTTTATTTCCAGCAGCGACATCTTTCCTGAATTTGACGAAGTCGGTGGTGAGGAATTCCTCTGGATTGGTACATCTAGGGATAGCTTCAACGGTTTCAAATTTGGTGAATCTTATTAAGATGACTATAATGGGATGCGAAAGAATGAAAGAAGTAGTAACAGACGATGAAAATGAAGGAAGAAGAGTGATTTATTTCAAGAAGCTACAGAGGTTAAAACTCGAGAACATGGCAAGGTTAGAATGCTTCTCCTCCACCACAAGTTGCATCTTGAAGTTTCCATCCTTGTGGCGGATTGAAGTGGAAGAGTGCCCCAAAATGAACATCTTTTCCAAGGGTGCGGTGAGCACGCCACGACTAGAATGTGTGAGGCTGTTTGGACACGAGTGGGGAGGCATCCGGGAGTGGGACGGTGATCTGAATAGAGCCATAAAGAAGTTGTCGGTGATATGCACAGCGCAATAAATAAAAATGAGGTAAAAGTAAATGTAGATCCTATTGAAATTCATGGCTTTCAGCAATTTTCATTTTTCATCTTTCATTTCTTTGCTTCGAGCTGAACAGTGCGCCGCGCCCTCCCCCATCGTAAGTTCCCGCTCCTTCATCCACATCATTTCTCCGGCTATCAGGATTTCTCCCGATTGCGCGTAAATTTGTTGAAGTCGGAAGCTGGTTTTGGTAAGACCTTCCTCCATCGTCGTCTTCTTCAGTTAGGCCTCTCTTTTTAATTTCTTTTCTTTTCATCCTTGCCCCTGTGACTTCAGATCGTGTAGCTTACCTTAGAATTGCCCCTAGAATCTACATCTTGTTCTTCTTCATTTTGAATTTGAAAGCAAGTCTCATAGACTTATTAAGATTATGGGTTTTATTTTTCCCACAGGGAATACCAAAGAGGTTCATGAGAAAATATGGTGAGAATCTCTCGAAAAGGATGCTTCTGAGCGTGTCAAATGGTGCAATTATTTGGCTTGTGGAATTGGAAAATGTGACGAGATGGTTGGGTTATCAAAGGGTTGGAATGAATTTGGAGAGCATTACTCTGTCAAAGAGTCTGGACAGTCCTTGCTATCAACGTCATACTCAACCCCCACTTTTGAAGTCCGGCAAACTCATAAGTTCATGCTTATTCGCGCATCATCTCTCCGGTCTGCCAGAATTTCTTCCGAGTTTCTTGTCTTGCACCTAAATTAGTTGAAGTCGGAAGCAGGTTTCGGTATGCCTTCCTCAATCATCGTCTTTTCCCTTGCATCTTTGACTTGAGGTCATGTAGCTCAACCCTAAAATCTACATCGTGCGTGCTTCTCCTGTGAGTATATATGGTCTCTTGTTTATCACACTGGCTGTTTGAAAATATGGATGGGCAGAGTACTCCCTGTGGATTCATCAAGAAACATTTTTATGGAAACAGAAAAGATTCAACTCTTAGGCATTTAGGCAGATTATGGCTGGTGAAGATAAGAAGCTTTCCCCACTATCATGTGGCCTTCTTTTTAGCAATTGAGTCTTGTTTCTGCTTTCACTACTCTCTTTTCTTTGTTCTTAACAAATTCCTGAACAGGTTTTAAGAAACTCTTTTGTATTCCAATCTCATTTGATTACAAAATGCTAACTCCCAATCTATTCTAAATCTTGTCATAGCAAGTCAAATTAATGTAGTGCACATAAACTGTTTCTAAAGCTGTCGTTTTATAAGTATGGGAGGACCAAACAGTCAAGCAGATTGACATCGTGAGCTGGTTTTTTATGGTCCCACACACCCAAGGCCTCTCACTGCTCTTGAATCCGCCAACAAATTTCAAACGGAGCATCCCTTTTCAAGGTGATGATGACGCCATCTTGTGTTAAGGATGGCAGGGTGAGATCCCAAGCTTATTAACTCAAACTGGCATGTCTGAAAGTCAAATACATGAAGGCTATTCATATCCTTGCTTTTCTCTAGTGTTTTTCCAAGTTGACTTCGCTTGTGTAAAAACCACATGATATGTCATTCCTGGAAATGTTAATGGATATATGTTTAAAACCAGGTATATATCTTAACAATGGAATTATTGAAGCAGTCAAAGAATCAAAGGTGGGATATAAGCTGATGGACAGAGGTTCAAGAAGATAACAATCTTCTCTTTTGAGGATGTACAGAGTCTACATATTTTCTGCTGGCTGGGGCAGGCATTCTTTTCTGCTGGTTGGCCTGTATTTGCAAGAGAAAATATTTTGCATGTAGAGGATGTGCAGAGTCTACATTTTCACTAGTGCTGGTAAGGAGTTGATTTATAGATTGAGATGAACTCTGGAAGTGTCACTTTGGCTGGTCCAAAATAAATTCAGTATACCAAATAATATCTCCTTTTTATAGTCTTGATGAGTCAGTGAAGTGTACTAATATTCCATTTGGGTTTGTAAGGTTCATAATATCCAGATTCGCACACTCATTAATGTCACGTTCCAAATCTGAATGAACAGAAAAGGATGTGCTTCAGGATGTCCTGTTTGGTTTATGCATTCTTGTTATGTTCTTCATTTTGAATCTGAAATCAAGTCCGATAGGCTTATTAAGATTCTGAGTTTTATTTTTTCCAGAGGGAATACAAAGAGCTCTATGAGAAAAAACAGTGAGAATCTCTTCAAAAGGCTGCTCCTGATAGTGTCAAATAGGGCAATCATTTGGCCTGTGGAATTGAAACAATGTGATGATATGGTTTAGTCATCAAAGGGTTGGAATGGATTTGCACAACATTACTTTATCTGTGTGGGCCCAATTTTTGGTCTTCAAATCTTAAGGGGACTTCATTTTCCGTGCAATCATATTTGATAAAAGCACGTCCGCGATAGAATATCCGCCGAACTGTTTGTATCGCCAAAAGTGGAAGATGCTGGTGATTGCCGTCATGTTTCGGCCAAGCTTGAAGTCTAGGGGGATGAATTGCATTCACCCAAGTGTCCTTGGCTTTGTAAGGCAATGGAATCTGATCAGGCTGCGAAGTTCATAGCAGGTCCTATGAACATTTATCAGCATGGAGTTAGGGGAAAGCCAAAAGTTCAAAATGCTCATCACGAGATTTTCGAGGTGTGAATTTTAATCTACTAGCTAATTATCCCCTTGACTATGTTGTTCTTGTGTTTGATTTGAATTCCATACACAAACTTTCCATGTCGTTAGGCTAAGAGAGACTGTGATAGAGCTAATTCATCCTCGCAGTTGACATCCACTCCTTGGAGATTTTTTTCCATCTGTATAGTGTTTTTAATATAGTCCTAGATTTACTAGAACAATACTCATTAATAACATGTATTAGAAAAGATGTTAGCTGGCAATTTCTTTCATCCTTGAGCACTTTCAATGATAAATTTATCCTTGGATTTTTTCAACTTCAAATTATTACCTTCTTGCTCTTTGCCCTCTAATTTTATCCTTCGATTTCTCATTCCAGTTAAATGATTTCTTATTCTGGTTGTCCAAACATGAACTTGTGCAGGGTGTTTCGGTTGGATTCATCAAGCAACATATTCAGGAAAGCAAAGAGCAACTCTTAGGTATTTCAGGCTTTGTCTGTGTTGTCTTCTTGTTGATGTGCATTTCCGAGAGACTCATTTGTGTGTAGGAAATGTCCACGTGTTCGAGCTAATTGATGAGCATAATAATGTGTTCGAAGTCTCCATTTTGAGTGGTGCCAGTGAGGACTTGATTTACGTTGTTGAAGAAGTGAGTACTCGAAGTGTCACTGTAGGCTGGTTATAGCATGACTTGACTTCTCAATTTACAATTATGCCTCTCTTATTTGGTTGTACTGCATCACTGACAAGTACACTTTCTTTTCTTTGCTATTTATAAATAGACGCAAAATCATTTTAATTAGACTTTTGTGGTTCGTTTGGTACATTGTGATTTAGGTGGGGAATTCTAGGTAGTTTGTCTCTTCGGATGTGAAGACACTTGCGATGCTTGCTTCTGTCAAATTTTCTGAATTTTGATTGTCATGATAATGATAATTTACAATCTGCATAGATCTTTTCATAATAAGTCGATTGAAGAAATGCTAGTAAAGACTATAAAAGTTCTCAATTTTAGCTCAACGCAGGAATGAACAGTCTCAATGCAGAGTGAACCATTTTGAGCTGGTTTTTCGTGGTTCTGCACCACCTGCAAAGCCCCTCACAATTCCTGAATTAACCGATGAATTTGATTGGGAGCATCCCTTCTTCAAAGTGATGACACAGCAAGATCATGAGAGTCAACATCAATATCAACAACACTTTTATCTCAAATTATTTGGGGTCGTTGAACCCCAAGAATCATAAAAAAAATAAAAGCAGAATCAAGCGAGGGAAAAGAGATAAATATGTAAAAATAAATAAACAAACAAATATATATATATATATATAATTATCTATCTATTTATACACCACCGCTCCACAACATTAATAGCTTTCCATGACTAAGTCTCGGGTTTTGTGTATAAGAGGAGTCGATGTATCTCATTCGGGGGAGGGGGGAATTTTTCTGTTTTCGTCCATCACAAGGGAGTCTCTTCTCTCTCTTTAATTCTCGGTCAGGGAAATTCTTACTGATGCAAACACGTGAGAATAAGGTGAGAGAGGAAGAAAGCTTGGGGGTTCCGCGGTGTCTTTACGTCGATTTGCTCGTACACAACAGTGCCGCCCTCTTCTCGAGCCACTGCTTCCGCCATCATCAACGCTCGCCACACCGTCGCTCATGATCCCACCGTGCTACGCCGTATTTACCGCCGTCTTCAACTGCTGTAATTGCTGATTCGAGCTGCTGTCTAGTGGAGTTTGGTGGTCGTACGTTGCTGAAATTTGCTGCTGGTTCAAGGCTCGTGTCGTTACAAACCAAGGACCAATTCTGGAGGTCATTCCATCACCGTTCGCTGCTATTTAGAGGCTTTTTGCTGCTATTCGGGGTCCAAAATAGCCCAGTTTTGGACGTTTTTAATTACTAATCACTGCAGGATTTTAGCTTATCGTTTGGGATCGATTACCAAATCGTTTCCATGTCATTTTGCTATACTGTGTTGCTCGGTCACAATTTCCATTGCTTGTAGACATCACCTGGCGCAAGATTAGCACAGTCTGCGGAGTTCCTCACTTTGCTCGCCGTTTATCGCAACGATTAATGACAAACCCGACAAGCTCCAATAGTCATCGTTAACACCTTCGCGGATCCCTTCATCGGTGCTCAGCAACCTTGATTGCCTTTGCACACGTGCTGGGATTTTCCTTGAAAAGGTGAGGTAAAGCACCGAGAGCTGAATTTCATCTTTAAGAACAAGAGAGAACACAAAAAGAAGAAACGAAGGGTAGATCGGAAGAGAGTGGCAGAAAGATCACAGTGCGTTCGCTCACATTTTCTCTTTCAAGCTAAGTTTTCTCTTAATTCTTTGAGTTCTATCTGTCTTTTATATTTAGTTGTCAATTTGCTTTCCTAAATTCTCAATGGTATTTCCAGGTCCACTCTCACATTTTGAGCAGAACAAGGGTTCATTAAAAATAAAAGGGCTATCCGGAATATCAGTCCCTTTACGATTGCACTTCGGCAATTTGGAGTTTCTCACCTAGACTCAAACCACATACTGAAGAAATAATCCAAACTTTGGGATCGCCAATGGCGTACCACCACTCTCCCATGAGATGGTCATTCCTTGTGGTGTTCCGATTATCGAACATCCGAGATCCTCCGAAAATTCATTCGAATTTCGAATGCAAATTCACGCAAGTTCAAACGAGAAAAATAAACTTTGCAATCAAGGTATTTTCTTAATTTAAAACTTGATATATTTGATTGCATAATTTGATTGATTGAAATTGCATATTCTGAAAATTGTCCTGGGAGATTATAATGTTCACTTGCCTAATTAGGAAGATTGCACGTCAAGAATTAAATCTTGGATTTAGTCGATCTTACCTATCGCCACTTAGATCCGATTTGTCATCTTCAAATTGCTAATTTTCTAATTTGGAATGTGGAAATTTTCAGAAAAATTGAAAATGGGATGATGTTCGTGATTCTTTCATTATCTTGCTGAGAATATTGGTGATGGATTGCTATCTTGATTTGGCCTGCTATAGTCTGAAAATTTCTAAAGATTTTATTAAATTTTAAGCTTGCAAATCGTGATAATAAAATCTTTGGAATATCCTTATTGGCTGAAAATTTAAAAGAAAGGAACAAAAAATCTTATCAATGCATATCTCGCATATCTCGCGTAGTCTAGGATAGCATATTTAAAAAATCATGCATATATTATCCTCATTTTTGCATTATCTATTGCATATTGCACGTACCATATTTTCAAGTACTACCTCATATGTTCCAGATTTTCAAAATATCGTTGCATATCCTTAAGTTATATTTTTGCATCATCTCACGTCACTTGAATATCAAGTTTTTTGAATTCCACTCATCTTCTTGCCATATTTTTCGAAAATTTGCATTATACGTAAATTGCCATATCGTGTTTTCCATATCTCACACATATCTTTGCATATTTCATGTCTTGCATATCTCATATCTGCATATCACTTGTTAGCTTGCATATTATATTTTACGTATCATATCTTTGAGTATCATCATGTTATTGCATACCATATTTTTTTGGAAATCTCATGTTTGCATGTCATTATATTTGTTCAGGTCATATTTTTTGATGTTCGCATATTCACATTACTTATGACTGCATCTCTCATTTGCATATCTAACGTCGGATATCTCATACTCGCATCGTGTGCTTGCACGTCATGTCATTCATATGTTATATGTTTACATACCATGCCGTGTCATGTCACATATTCGCATCCTACATGTCACTTTTCGTCACGTCGTATTTGCTTGCTTGATGTCACGTCATTTTGCATGTCTTAATTAATTAATTAATTTTGTATATAGGGTAAGATAACTTTAATTTCGCATTGTCATTTATGTCATTGCATTTATCTATGCTCATTCATGCATTGCATTTATTTTTTGCCCATTCATGCATCATTATCACTCATGCATATTCATAAAAAGCGAAAACATAATAAACACCTCATTTGAACTTAAAGTGAATTCAATCAAGGTTGAGTTGCCGACCTAGGATATCACATGGAATTAAGGTACAAAAGGGCATTAGTTTTAATTAACTAGTGTAATTAAGTCCCCGAATCTTAAATATCTGATTCATAGAAGTAAAATAGTTCTCCCGCTATTTTACTTAGGTTTGTAATCAACCTACCAAAAATTATTAGTGGTGACTCTGAATTTTTAAATCATTCTAATTAATTGAACTCGCGATTTAGTAGTGCTTGGGAAAATCCGTATTAGGTTAGTCGTCAAAATTAACCTGATAAACCATTAACCTAAAAACCCTATTTTTTAGGTCGCGACACTTGGTTAGATAGTGGGCGTGTCTTAGAGGCCATGGATAGGCTAGAGGAACTCTGCATGTTCCTTTCCACCCGTTGGTGCGCAGTCGTGATAGCAACTCATCTGCGTGCAAGGAAATGTTTGTGTTTGAGCTCATTGATAGGGATGGTATTGTGTTCAAGGTCTTCACTTTGATTGGTGCTAGCAATGTCCCGATTCGTGTTGATTGAGTTGAACATCTAAAGCATTACTTTAGGCCATTGCAGCTTGGATATGAATTCAAGATTGTAGATATGCCTATTATTGAGTAGCGCAGCAATGAATAAATGAAAAGCACTCAGTTTTTGTGTTAGTTTTCTTCCTTCTTTCTTTTTGTGCTAGTTTCAATTCTCTGACTACCTTGATTGGAATTACTTCGGTGAACCTCCTCGAATTCTATAAATCTGTAAGGTTTCGGAGTGGCAGCTTAATCTGACCTGTGAATCTTAAAAAGTGTGAAAACATTGTGATGTTATGTATGTTTCACGGGGTACTATTCTTTTGGTTGGGTTGGGATCACCCCATATTCTGATGTAAAATGACAGTTTGATAGCAGTGCTTAGGAGATAGATTGTCCCACGTTAATTAAAGATGATATCTCGAATTCTAAGGGTTAGATTCTCTCAAGGAAAGGGGAAAATTTCGAAGATGTTGGGAGAACTTCAAGATTCTAGAGGAGTGGCAAAAATGGATGTCAATTTACACATGTCACCTGCATGATTGCATAATGAAATGGAAGGTGGACAATTGTAGTTAAATTTGATACATCTAACGTGAAGAGCATGTAAGGTTAAAGAAGTCCCCCTCAAGGACCGAGACTCAATTGAAAAGCTTCATCCATTGAAGTCGTCAATTGTGAAAGTGAGCATGGTAAGTTGCCAAAAACTCTCAAGGACCATTTATTTTGAAGTCCCCCAAAAGGACGAATTCGTTTAACCTACTAAAAGTGTAACAAAGTTTTAAAACTTGTTAAATTGGTGTGATCAAGTCCTTTCGTTAATTCCGTTCACTTGAAGTTTCGTGACAAGTTTTAAGACTTTTGGTGCCAATATCCCAAACAAAAATAAAGAAAAAGCTGATTTTGCCAGCACTTTTTTTTCGCTTCTAAATCTCGCGATATATATATTTATTTTGCACTTCTAAATATTCGCTTTTCTTCGAACCAAATCTTCCTCTTTTCATTTTTAGTCCCTAATTCGTCTCTCCCATTTTCTCAGGAATTTCAAGGAACGACCAGCATCCCCTCCAAGAGCCCATCCGCGACTTTCTACTTCCAATGAGCGAAGCTAACATCTGCTAGAGGTTGGCAAGCCTCCTCGGGCAAACATCTAGATCCGATGAGCGAAGGCGCTGGAGGTTGGCAAGCCCAACGCCTAGCATGCATAGACTGCGTGTGTCCAGATGTATCCCCGCGTGTCGGACACATGTTGGACACGCGACATGAGTCCGACAGCGACACAGTGGCTCCGACAACGTGTCAGTG
Source organism: Rhodomyrtus tomentosa (assembly GCA_028455895.1). NCBI lineage: Eukaryota > Viridiplantae > Streptophyta > Magnoliopsida > Myrtales > Myrtaceae > Rhodomyrtus > Rhodomyrtus tomentosa. Next base: position 36,139,000 of record JAPCWY010000011.1, on the reverse strand, counting down.
CTTCATAGGCATTTGGCATTGAGGGAATTTGCCATTGTGGGAGAAGGGATTTGGCTAGGTTTGGTCTGGTTGAGAGAGAGATTTAGGGAACTTTTTTTAGGAAAATTATTTTCCTTTTCAAATAACGGAAAATATTTTTCTATCATTTTTATGTTTTAATCAAAAGCCAGAAAATATGATCATTTTCTAGAAAAATGTTTTCCTAGAAAAAAATTCACAAATGTCATATTTTTTGCGAGGCTCCGTTTGTTTCTTGAAAAGTAAATGATTTGAAAAACTTTTTCCTAAAAACGATTGTTTGTGTTGCTTGAAATAATTAGTAAATGGAAAATATTTTTTATTATCGCCTATAGTTCACATCCAAACATTTTCGTGGACGATGAATTTTTTTTTAGTTTATTCATTCTTGTAAGAGATATAAGAGACCATTTTTAGGAATATTTTTCAAATAATTCATTTTTCACGAAATCAATGGAGTCGAGATAGAAAGCATCCGATCAGTTCCCAGCATGACACATGATCACTGTCAAAGACAGGATTCGAGGGCAAATAGCCCAACCTTGAACATTCGACAACCGCACTAGCGAAGAGGTGACATCGAGGTGCCAAGCCATCTTGTCAATGTACAATGAGTTGTTTCGCTTCATTGCCATCAAAAAGATATTAAAAGAAGAGCATGCGCTGCCAAAGAAATCATTTTCCGAAAAATTACTTTGTTTTCCTTTATTTGGAGATATTTAACCGATTTTTTATTTTTGATTCTCATTTGAAAAATTATTTTAATCTCATGATTTTATCTTAGGCAAAAAAAAATTTGAACTTTTTAGTTTTAAATTCGGATTATTTAGTTATTTATTTTTATATTTTCTTTTTCTTCTACCTTGCTAGTACAAATAGTTGAAAGTTCGGAAAATGAATTCCTGATAAATACTTTCACTCAAACAAAAAATACCCAAAAAATTATAATTATTGTATAATTAAGGAAAAGGTTCAAACAAGGGCGTGAAAAGGCTCATTTTTTCAAATAAGGGCCTCAATTGAACTATATTTCAAATAAGAGCTTAAAGTGTTTAAATCATTTTAAAGACTGGCATGATGGAAGGGCATTTTCATTCTTTAACTTTTATCTATCTTTTTAATTTTTTAATTTTCTCTTCTTTTTTCTTCTTTGTGTTTTTTTTTCTTCCCTTCGCACATCTCGCTCACCACCGCCATCTCCACTGCCACTTGCTAGTCCCACATCCCCCTCCCCTCGGGTGCCGCCGCCACTCACCACAACACCTTCTTAGAGGAGCATCGCCGCCAGCTCCTCTGCGCTTGACATGCTCCTCCTTCGCGATTTCCTCAATTCTTCCTTGAGCGCCATGGTCGCTTCTATTTGCTCACCTTATGGCCATTTCCCAAACCTGCAGACTTTGACCACGTCTACTCCCGTCACCTTCTCTGGGGTGGTCTTTGGTAAGTCCACTGTCAATCCTCCTCCTCCTCCTTCTCATTCTTCCATGAACTTCCACCTCATGGGAGACCATCTAATCTATCTCGTGAAGAGCTCTATCGGCACGAGCATCTCGACCACGCCGTCGATGACCACCGATGAACACAAGAATGACGTGGTGCAACTATTTCCTCAGAAATACTCACCGAAGTTCCTATCGATCATCCACCAATCAAAACAGCTAACTAGAGATGGCACAATGACCGAGCACAAGGGTTGATTCTTCAAGCCAGCTGGGTTGTCGTCTTCGTCCTAAGTCAGTTGCAGGATATGTCGCCCCAGATCAACATCAGAATCGCTATCCTCCTCCTCCACGCCAAGAAGATCCGGTGTGGGGTCTTTGGCGGCCGAGATGCCGAGATGGAAAAAGGATGGCGTGTTAGAATTGTTATAAGTTATTTTATTATTCATCATCATGTGTGGAAATGCCCACCGTATTACTATGTACTCTCTTCATTATTATAAATATGAGAGCATGCTAACCTAGAGGGTTAAACAATTCATTCATATCATGCTCCGCTTTTCTTCTTCTTTAGACATGGTATCAAAGCCAACCATAGTCGCCCCAAACTAAACCCTATCTAACACCCACTATCAGCGCAATCACCATCTATCACTTGCTTCTCTCTCTAATCTACTCTCTCGACCAGCTTGTCGACCACGTCCTAGGCTCTCGGCCAGGGATCTCAGCCAACTTGACCGGCCACGTCCCTGGGATTTCGACTAGATTGGCCGGCCACGTCTCAGGTTTCTCGGCCATCTTGGCCGGATACGCCAACCACTTCCCAGGGCTCTCGGCCATCTTGGCCGGCCACGACCCAGAGCTCTCGGCCATCTTGACTGGTAACGACCCAAGGCTCTAGGCCAACTTGGCCGGATATGTCTCAGGCTGTTCGGATTTGATTTATATGTCGAGGTCTGATTAGATCTAATCGGATCCATGAAACGATGGAGCTTGTGACTTTCTAATTAATCTAGTGTCTAGATTAAGTATTCGTCATGAGTAATACAGAAATTCAAATAGCTGCTGCTAAATCCGGTGAGATTGAATTAGCCATGAATAGATTGGTGCGACTGAATTTGATATGATGCGACCACGAGCTCCGACTTTTATATCTACTTCATCTAAGCTTGTTGAATTTGTTTTGACGGGACAGTCTACGTACACACTTTGAAAGAAGAATGTCTTTAAGAATTTGCACGGACAGTGTCTATCTCATCATCTTACCCAGCTTCCTCCGAGCAAGGATGACCCAACTTATGATGAATGGTACACTGTTGATTGTCATATTTATAGCTAATTGTTGAATGCTATGAATATTTCTATTTAGATTGTTGTTAGTAATAATGATACTGTTAAGGAGTTATGGGATGCTTTGGCAGATTTATACTCCTCTTTGAATGATTTTCGCGACTTTATGATGTCGTGTGTGGGTTATTGAAGCCAGCTCCTGCTGGTCGGCCTCTAAATGGATATTATGAGGAATTTAAATCCTTTGCTGATGAGTTTGATCGATTAGTCCCGTTTACATCTAATCAGGTTACTTTTCAAGAACAGCGAAATCAATTTCTGGTCATCTGCTATTTTAATGGAGTGGGAGCTCAGTTTGATACTGCTCGATCACAAATTCTTTCAAATGCTCAAGTACCTTCTCTTGGAGAAGTTTATCACCGTGTTCTTCATACCGAAAATCGTGAGGAAGTTAGATCTGCTCCTTCAAAAGTTGGTGAATAGGCTGCTGCTCTATATATAAACAGAGGAGGTGGCCATGGTAGTGGAGGCCGTGACCGAGGAGGAGGTCGTGGTAGCATTTTTGGTTGTGGTCGAGAGACTCATACTTGCAATTACTGTGGTATTGTTAGACATCTTCATAGCTATTGCCGAAAGTTACAAGCTGTACAGGCAGCTTTTGGTTCACGGACCACACCTGCTCATGTTGCATCTGAAATTGTGCCTATGGACCAAAAAGTTATCACAATGAATCCAGAGGAGTATGCTTGATACTTGGAGTTTCAAACCTCAAGAAGTGGAACTACATCCACCTCTGTTGCGATACTACAGCAGTCATCTGATTATTCCTTTAGCTCAGCATGTGTAGCTCTTCCTTCCGCTGATTGGATTATTGATTCTGGTGCAGGTGCTCACATGACGGGTAATAGAGGTATTCTTACTGCATATAAGTCCTTGTCTCCATTACGCCAGATTACTATTGCGAACGGGTCATCCGTGACAGTTTAGGGACACGGAGTTGCACGACCTTCCAACGAGATCTCCTTATCTTCTATTTTATATACTTCTGACATGCCATTTAATTTGTTATCTGTTGGTCGTATCACACGAGATTTGAATTGCTCCGTTACTTTCTATCCCGATTATTGTGTTTTGCAAGATCTCTTGACGCAGAAGACTACCAGTAAGGGAAGCGTCAATGGTGGTATCTATCAGCTGGATGGTACTTCCATTCCAGCTGCATTAGTGAAAGAGACTGGTGTTTTAGACATTCATTATCGTCTAGGACGTCCCTCTTTGTCTATGTTGCAGTCATTGTTTCCTCATTTTCGTTCGGTGTCTACAATAAATTGTGAGTCATGTCAGCTTGCAAAATATAGTCGTGTTTCTTTACCACTAAGTGTATCTCAACGAGCAACTACTCCATTTGCCTTGGTCCATTCTGATGTGTGGGGACCTGTCATATTGTTTCAGCCTTTGGTTATCGTTAATATGTTCTTTTTGTCGATGATTTCATAAGAATGTCATTTGTTTACTTAATAAAAAAATATCCTGAGTTATTTTCTATATTTCATAAATTTTATTCTTCTGTCTACACTCAATTCTATCATAATATCCAAGCCTTACAATCTGATCGTGGAGGGGAATATATGTCGGATCATCTCCATCAATTTCTTCGTTCTCATGGTATTCACCACCGTCTTTCATGTTCTCGCATACCTCAACAGAATGGTGTTGCTGAGCGGAAGAATCGCCATCTTATGGATACTGCTCGTGCTCTTCTTATACATATGCATGTTCCACAAAAGTTTTGGGGGGATGCTGTTCTTACAGCATGCTATCTCATTAATCGCATGCCTCTTTCCTCTCTTGGAGGCAATACGCCCCATGGGCTCCTCTTTTCTAAACGCAATCCCTTTCCTCTTTCTCCTAAAGTGTTTGAGTGTACTTGTTTTGTCCATGATGATCGTCCAAGTGTATCAAAACTAGATCCTCGTGCACTGAAATGTTTTTTTCTTGATTACTCACGAGTGTCAAAGGGTTATTGTTACTATTCTCCTACCTTAGGAAGAATGCTCACCTCTCGTCATGTTACCTTTATAGAGTCTCAACCTTTCTTTTATGCATGTGGCTCAAGTTCATCTTATCTAATCCCGCAATTGTCCGAATCCACATCTTCTGACTCCTTCCTTGTTTATTCTCCACCAACGGTCTCTCATCCAGTTATCTCTCCAACATCTTCACTAGACAATGCTCCCATTGACAATTCTCTTTCTGTGCCAGTCTCTCCCGTGGAGGATCCTCCTGCTGAGATAGTCTCTCGTGTTGCTGACCCACTTGAGACTGATACTACCGAGCAACCTATTGCTCTTCGTAAGAACTACCGTGCCTGCAGAGATCGTCCTCTTTATACACATTCCTACAAAGGTTTATTAGTAAGTTTGTCAGCTTTTGTGGCCAATATCGATGTTGTTTCTCTACCTGCTTTGGTTTTCTAGGCTCTTCAGCATGCCGGTTGGCGTTTAGCCATGGAGGAGGAAATGAGCGCCCTCCAACGCAATCAGACTTAGTCCTTGGTTAATTTTCCTTCTGGTGCTCAGGTTATTGGCTGTCGTTGGGTGTTTGCCGTGAAGGTCAATCTTGATGGAACTGTTGCTCATTTGAAAGCTCAATTGGTTGCTAAGTGTTATGCTCAAACTCATGGTCTTGATTATTTTGAGACATTTTCTCCGATTACAAAAATGGCCTTTATTCGCCTCTTCTTATCCCTTGCAACTGTGCATTCTTGGTCTCTCCATCAGTTGGATATCAAGAATGATTTCCTTCATGGTGATTTTGCCGAAGATATTTACATGGAGCAGCCCCTGGGATTTGCTACTCAGGGAGGAAAAATTTATAGCTTCGTCGCTCTTTGTATGGTTTGAAGCAGCCTCCTCGAGTATGGTTTGATAAATTCAGCTCAACTGTTCGGAGTTTTGGTTTGCTTCAGTCTCAAAAAGATCATGCAGTATTCTATCGACGTGCTACTACTGGGTGTATCTTTCTAGTTTTATATGTGGATGATATTGTCTTGACAGGGGATGACGAGCATGGTATTGCTGAACTGAAAAGATATTTGTATACTCACTTTGAGACGAAGTATCTCAATGATTTGAGATGCTTTCTTGAGATCGAGGTGGCCCAGAAGAAAGAAAGTATCTACTTGTCACAGCGTAAGTATATTATGGATATCTTAACTAAATTTAACATGCAGGTATCTCGCTCCGCAGAGTCCCTTATGGAACCAGGATTAAAACTTCTTCCTGATTAGGGTAACTTGTTTGAACATCCTGAAAGATACCGACGTATCGTTGGTAAACTAAACTATCTCACTACGATAACTAGGCCTGATCTTGCATATTCGATTAATGTGGTTAGTCAGTTTATGGCAGCACCTAGACAACTACATTGGGATGTTGTTTTGAGGATTTTAAGATATCTTCGAGGTAGTCCTGGCAAGGGAATTGTTTTTATGGCTCATGGTCATGCTCCCATGGAATGTTATACTGATGCTGATTGGGCTGGTTGCCCTATTGATAGGCGGTCTACCTCTGGATATGCTTTGTATGTTGGTGGTAATTTAGTTTCTTGGAAGAGTAAGAAACAGGATATTGTGGCGAGGAGTAGTGCTGAAGCAGAGTATCGAGCCATTGCTACAGCTACTGCAGAGATTATGTGGACTAGACATCTTCTGAATGAGATTGGATATGGATCGAGTAGTCCCACATCGTTATGGTGTGATAATAGTTCAGCAATTCATATTGCTTCAAATCCCGTTTTTCATGAGAGAACAAAGCATATTGAGATTGATTGTCATTTTGTTCGACAAGAGCTTACACGTGGTAGTTTCACTCTCTCACACATCCGCACTGGAGATCAGCTAGCAGATGTGGTCACTAAACCTTTAACTGGGTAATGGGTTCGCTTTATATGTAACAAACTGGGCATGGTCGATATCTATACTTCAGCTTGAGGGAGGGTGTTATAAGTTATTTTATTATTTATCATCATGTGTGGAAATGTCCACCGTATTACTATGTACCTTCTTTATTATTATAAATATGAAAGCATGCTAACCTAGAGGGTTAGACAATTCATTCATATCATTCTCCTCTTTTCTTCTTCTTTAGACAAGAATATATTATTTTTGGATATATTCAATTGTGGGCTTTATTAATTGTTATTGTAATTATTAATTGATCTAATAAAGGTAAGATATATACAGTTTTCTATTCTAGTCGGATATGGGACTGGATAGTATGGGCTGAGATAAACCTAATTTTTGATGAGGGGATAGGTTTCATTCTCTATAAATAGAGCTCAAGTCCCTCCTCTAAACCCTAATATCCACATAACCTCACATATAGAATCGTCTGAAGCGATAGTGAGAAACTGTATCATTGAAGCCAGTGATAAAGGGGGTTCATAGAGGAGAAGCTCTTGAGCATTGGATTCTCGTAATTCTGCATCAAGAACGATGAATCCGAAACAAGGTGCGTTAATTTTTTAACTCCATGGATTAATGATTTGTGTATCTGCACGTGTGTATTTTGGGAGATGCATACAGATGAAATACGCAGCTTACATGTGGTATCAGAGCCTACACGTTTCAGGTCGCGAATCACGTTCTCAATATTTTTTCGAATTTTTATTTTTATCGAAATCGAAAGGAAATTTTATATTCGGAAAGTACTCGACGAGACGAGCAAAACCATATAAAGATTGTCGCCGGCAACCTCCGAACACGCAGCCACGCGCCATGGCAATCGGGCCTGTGGCGGCCACGCGCCCCACACGTTACACGAGCTGATCCGGGCCCCGCAAGTGCGAGGCACGTGGGGGCTTACGTTAGCATGACGTCATCTTAGCTCGGGCAGACCCGACCCGATTCCGTTGACCCGACCCAGATAGTTGATCGTTGACTCAGATCGTTCGGTTGGACCGGTCATTGAACGGTTCGACCAAACCGCCTCGACCCGATTCGCTAAACTGATTCAGGGGTAGTGGTCGGACCGGTTTGAAGACCGGCTGAGACACTGAACACGTGCATTGCACATGTCAGCGGGTGGTCCTCACGTGCCGAAGCTACTAGTGGGGCGTGAGGGCGCGTGTGTGATCCAATGGGAAAGTTTCAGGTACTGGCGTACTCGTATACTTATGCTCTACGAGGTGGTATATTTATTTGACATGTTTGACACTTTTATAGATGGCAAATGCTTATGGAACTCCAAATACGAGTATATTTTAGGGTATTTTTTGCGTATTTCCAAGTATTTCTCTATGGTTTTATGAAATATAGGTGCAAAGCTCACATCTAAATACCACATATGAATATGTGGAGCATGATTTATCAATTACATGTTTATTGTTTGACATGAATTATTAAGGTATCAATGAAAATTAGCGAGGCGTGTAATTTTGAGATGATTGCCCCTAATTTCTGCAATTACATGCATACGGTAAATGTGAAATATAAAGTTGTATCTCAATTTTAGGTAAATTCAGTTGGGTTATGACGGCCAAAGCGACATGCTTGATTGAGTTTAATAAAGGATATGTTTTATTATATTGGGATGTCTCATGTTTTAAGCGTACTTATACTCCTAAAGGAGGTGATTGTGTATTGATGCATGAAAGGTTACATGTACAGCATATGGTTAAGAATTGATTGGTATAAATGTTGTCATACGCCCAAAAATGGTGATTAACAAAGATTGAAATAAATTCCCATGGCCACTGTCATGTATGGAGTATACAACTGCATGTCATGTTTTCTGCCCAAAGGTAATTATATGATGATGTATGTATCTCTCAGAGTGAAATTTCACATTATGCTAATTAAAAATATTGGATATTTTTCAGTCACATTTTCTGTGAACAGCAACTCCATGCTATTGAGATTCTTACTGGTGGTAATTTTAAGAAGTTGAGAGATGATTTTCTATTTGGTATGGAACTGGCGGATGTTCATATTGCTCTTAATGAAGATAGGCCGACAGTTTTTACTGATATGAGTACAAATGCTCAAAAGGCACATTTTGCTGATTGGGAAAAGAGTAATATGATTTGCTTACTGTCAATGAAGCGATCCGTACAGGAACATCTTAGAAGTGATTTTGCTGCTGACATCACTGCTAGACAAATGATGGAAGCCTTGGTAGCTAGAAATCGTGACTCTCCGAATGTTGAGGTTGGGACACATATGTCAAGTTTATTCAGTTTGAAGTATGATGGTTATGCTGGTGTTAGGGACTATGTCATGAGAATGGTTGATCTGCAATCAAAGCTCAAGGGGCTTAATGTTCCAATTTCCGATACTTGTATCATACATCTTACGCTTAATTCTCTTCCACCTGAGTTTGGTATTATCCAAACACAATATGACACCGCTGATCAAGCATGGACAATCAACGACTTGATTGCAAGGGCGGTGTCAGAAGAGACCAAGCTAAAGAAAAGTAACGCGCATATGGCTATGTATGCTGCTTATAGTTCTGGTGCCAAGAAGGGCAAGGGCAACAAGAATCTTAAAGGAACTCATTCATCTGCCGGTCAGCATGACAACTTGGGTCCAAAGAAATCGACCTTTAAAAGGTACGGTAATGATGGTAAGGATGGTCTTTATTTTTTTTGTAAGCAAGGAGGACACGTAAAGAAAGACTGCGCTAAATATAAGAATTGATTTATCTAAGCGTGAGCCTAAAGGTAATGGTTCTTTGGCGTTGGTTTGCGAATCTAATCTATCAGAAGTCACATCTTGTTCGTGGTGGCTAGATAGCGGTGCAACTAGCCATGTTGCGTTTACCATATATGGATTCATAAACCAGAGGAAGCCAAATAAGGATGAATCAAAACTCACCGTAGGAAACAACAATAAAGCTGATGTCGTCTTCGTGGGAGATATCATTTTAATTCTATATTCTAGTTTTAATTTGATGTTAAGGAATACAATTTATGTGCCTTCTTTTAGAGGGAATTTCATTTCCGTATCAAGTTTGGACATGTGTGGTTACTCTTTTAAGATTTCAAACTCTGCAATTTTATTTCTTTTAATTCAAATAAAATTGGGTATTGCACTATATCCAATGGATTGTACAGATTATGTTTGTCTCCCAAAAAAATATATATCACTTATACAGCTGAAAACGTTGTTTCTAAAAGACCTCTGCCTAAGAAACAATCCTACGCAATATGGCACAAACTCTTGGTCACATCTTTAAAGAAAGAGTAGAAAGACTGATAAAGGCTGTCATTCTACCTACTCTCATTAGTGACCTAGACACATGCGTAGACTGCTATAGATGTAAAATGACCAGAATAAAGAAGAAAACCGCAGTCCGTAGTTCTCTTTTGTTAGAGATCATCCATACAGATATAAGTGAACGCTATATAGTAACGTTGTATAGAAATTTTTATTTCATCACATTTATAGATGATTATTCCTGATATGGTTATTTGTACTTAATTAAGGAAAAGTTTGAATTTTTTGATAAGTTCAAGATTTTCCGGACTAAAGTTGAGAAACAGTTGGGGAAGGTCATAAAAATTGTCAGATCTAACCGTGATGGTGAGTATTATGGTTGACATGGCGATACTGGACAGCTTAAAGGGCCATTCGCCAAGTATTTAGAGAATTCTGAAATTGTGGCTCAGTTTACTATGCCCGATAGTCTTGAACAGAACGGTGTAGCCGAAAGGCGTAATCGCACTCTTATGGATATGTTGAGGAGTATGATTAGCGTATCTAATTTATCTAGTTTTTTATGGGGCGAGGCCTTGAAAACGGCATTTTATGTATTGAATCGTGTTCCTACTAAATCCGCGCCACTTACTCCTTTTGAATTGTGGACTGGACGGAAACCTGGCTTGAATCATCTGAAGGTTTGGGGATGCCCTGCAGAAGTAAAATTGTATAATCCAATTTTGAGCAAGTTGGACTCCAAAACTACTCATTGTTATTTTGTGTCTTATCCAGATCATTCAAAGGGATATCGATTTTATAATCCCAATGGAGGAACGAGAATTGTGGATTCACAGACAGCGAAATTCCTATAGCTTGATATAGTAGAAAAGGGTGATTGCTCACAAACTTTTGAAGATAATAACACGGTGAGTACTTCTATGTCGTTTTCTATACCTATACAGACAATTGTAGAAGTTCCAGTACCATAGATTGAACTTGTTGAGGCTCAGGAACCTGTTATTGAAGCAGTTCCTAATGAAGTTCCTCAAGCCTCTTAGGAACAGAATGATGTAGAAGATACTCCTCTAAGAAAATTTGTTAGGCAGAAACGATCACCTATACCACCAGAATATATAGTCTATCTAGGAGAACAGGATTATGATATAGGTTGTGTTCTTAATCCAGTGAATTATACATAAGTCATTTCTTATTTTCAATCTGATTTATGATTAGATGCAATGAAAGATGAGATGTTGTCTATGAAATATAATAATGTTTGGGAACTTGTTGAATTACCTAAAAGCTATAAACATGTTGGTTGTAAATGGGTTTTTAAGACCATGAAAGACTCCGCAGGAAAGATTGAAAATTTTAAATTTAGACTAATAGCTAAGGGATTTACTCAGAGAGAAGGAATAGATTATGAGTCAACTTTTTCTCTAGTTACTTCTAAAGACTCTTTTAGAGTAATTATGGCTTTAGTAGCTCATTTTGATATGGAGCTTCATTAAATGGATGTTAAAACTGCTTTTCTAAATGGAGATCTAGATGAATAAGTTTACATGGCACAACCAGAAGGTTTTGTGACAGGTGATACAAGTAATTTGGTTTGTACATTGAAAAAGTCTATCTATGGTTTGAAGCAGGCTTCTAGACAGTAGTACTTGAAGTTTCATAGTGTTGTTACTTCTTTTGGTTTTGTTGAGAACAAGCTAAATCAATGCATATATTGCAAGGTCAGTGGGAGAAAATTTATTTTTCTCGATCTTTATGTTGATGATATCTTGCTTGCTAGTAGCAATATTGCATTGATGCATGAGACAAAAAGGATGTTGTCACAAAATTTTGACATGAAGGATCTTGGTGAAGGGTATTTTGTCCTTGGTATTGAGATCCATAGGGATCGTTCTCGCCGCATATTGGGCTTATCTCAGAGGGCTTACATTGATCGTATTTTAAAAATATTCAATATGCATGAGTCAAAGATAGGGATTGCTTCAGTCTGCAAAGGTGATAAATTGAGTCTTTTATAATGCCCTCATTCAGATATTGAGAAAGCACAAATGAAGAATGTACCTTATGTTAGTGCACTTGGTAGTATCATGTATGCTCAAGTTTGTACTAGGCCAGACATTGCTTTTGCAACGGGACTTTTAGGCATGTATCAATCGAATCTATGATACGATCACTATATTACTACTAAGAAGGTTTTGAGGTACTTAAAAAGAACTAAAGACAATATGTTGATTTATAGATATGTTCAGAACTTGCAGCTAGTGGGATATTCAAATTCAGATTATGCTGGTTGTCAGGATGACAAGAAGTCGACAATAGGGTATATCTTTATGCTAGCAAGTGGTGCAGTATCATGGAAAAGAGAAAAACAGAATACGCTATCATCCTCTACTATGCAAGCAGAGTTCATAGCATGCTTTACAGCTGCTACTCAGGCTATTTGGCTCCAGAATCTCATTAGAGAGTTGACCATGTTTGATTTTGTTAATAGACTCATACAATTGTATTGTGACAATAGCTATGCAGTGTTGTTCATTAACAGCAACAGAGGTTTCAAGGGGTCTAAGCATATGGAGGTCAAGTTTTTTACCATAAAAGAATATGTGCAGAATGGTGACGTTGCAGTAGAGCATATAACTACAGATGCTATGATTGCTGATCCACTGACGAAAGGTCTACGCCCTTGTATATTTGAACGACATGTCATTAACATGGGCTTAGAAGCATCATGGGACGCCATTGTTTAGTAGGAGCTTTCTAGTTTTTGCTCTAATAAAATTTACGGTGTTATGCTACTTTTAGTAATGATTCTGATATGTATTAAACTTTTACATTCTGTGAAGAATTTTTTAATGTGATATTGTTATGAATGCATATCTGTTAAAAATCTCAAGGAATTATGTAAACCTTGAGTCATGGCTAGGGCATTTATTTTAGCGAAAAGGCTTATGTCTTGTTACACATAAAGTGTAGTTAACTATAAAGATGAGATATATGTTGGTTCGTTGGAACCGTAAAGATGTTCTCTAGTGACACATAAAGTGAGAGAATGGTGACTGACAAGGAGGATAACATATAAGGTGTCTCTTTTATTTGAGATGTTATCTGTTTGCCATACTACCATATCAAATCCATATCAGTAAAGTTAAGAGTATTCGTGATTATGAATGGCTCTGTGTCTTCTGATGCAGTTACTGACATGGTTCGGTGCTTGAGATTTTATGGAATCAAATTGACTTTTGGGAATTATCTCTAGACCAACATAAATATGCGCATATACAGTACAATTATAATTAATTTAGCCCAAGTGGGAGAATGTTAGAATATATTCTTTTTGGATATATTCAACTGTGGGCTTTATTAATTATTACTGTAATTATTAATTGATATAATAAATGTAATATATATACAATTTCCTATTCTAATCGGATATGGGGCTAGATAGTATGGCTGAGATAAACCTAATCTTTGATGAAGGGATATGTTTCATTATCTATAAATAGAGCTTAAGTCCTCCTTTAAACCTTAATGTCCACATAACCTCACATATAGAATCGTCTGAAGCGATAGTGAGGGGTCGTCTCATTAAAGCCAGTAATAAATGGGGTTCATAGAGCAGAAGCTCTTAAGCATCGGATTCTCATAATTCCGCATCAAGAACGATGAATCCGAAACAAGATGCATTAATTTTTTAACTCTATAGATTAGTGATTCGTGTATCTGCACGTGTGTATCTTAGGTCACTGCATACGGATGAAATATACAGCTTACATGGCGTTCCATGGACCAGGATTTTGAGGACATGGGAGCGTAATGTGATGAGCATATGCACAGAGCACATGTATATATATATATATATATAGGTAGAAAAGAGGGGGGACGAAATAGGTTGCTCTGTTTGGGGTCAATGTATGAAATCCAGGGTTTGCAAGTGAAATGGTTCGGAGAAACGTCTCCAGATGGAAGTCCAGGGTCTACGAGCAGTTCTTCCCAAAATCATTGTCGTCGTGCCAAAGAACCAGCAGGCTTGCTCATCTGCCTCCGCCACCGAAAAGCCTCATGCTTCACTGGAGTGCTTCGTGGTCGGTAATGAGTGCGTGTCCGACTTGACAACGAGCTTGGAGTAGCTGGGGAGCTTCGACATACTTGCTGCTGTTGGACCACAGGCCATGGCGTCGTGGGGCGAGTGACCATAGAGCAGATTGCAGATGATGAAACGATTTAAGCATTTCGGGTTTTTATATGAAATAAAGTCAATCTTAGGGTTTTATTTGAGAAAATGATAGCATTTCAGGACCTTTTTTGAAATTTTTTCAATAATTAAACATAGACATCGTTGTCTCTACACTCAAATGCACAAAAATAGTATATTGATTGCTTATTCAAATTAAGCTCCAATATCATATTAATACTTTTGAGCTCAAATCTAGTTTTGAATACCGAGCACGGGAATGACCCGATCTCGATTTTGGTAGTGTAGCGGCTCGATTTGGCCCCTGGGCGCCATGTTGGCACCCAATTCGATTAATGGAAATGAACTTATCTATTGAAGTGGCTAATAATTCTGACGTGCAAAATTGGTGTATAGGATTGTTCTTGAGAAATCTCATTACTCAGGATTTGGTACTTGCGATTCTTCTGTATTTTTTCTCTCTATGAAAAGCGGTAGCTAAAACGATAAAAGTAAGTCAGCATTAATAAATGTAGGCACAGAGAAATTTTAACCACCAAATGTCCTCCTTTCAATTTTTTCATAAATTGACTCGGAATGTGCACATAGAAGTCCTTGATAATTTTAATTTTTGGACTTGACTGAGTAATTACTAGATTCGCGCCGCGGCATTCCCTCGTCCCTTGTAATATTCAACGTATATTTCCTATGGTTAAAGGAAACTTACACTTTTATTTTATTTCAATTCCAAAGCAATATTTTTTTTTTTCAATTTTCCTAGGCCCATAATTGGAAAATTTAGGTAATGTGATTTACGGTGATCGCTATATATAATCATCAACAACAACAAAATAATAATCATAAATGAATTTTGTCTCCTTCAAGTTAAATAGAGAATAATAAAAAATCAAGAATTGTTAACTTCTGAGAAATTAAAGAGGAAGAGGAGGAAGAAGAAGAAGATCCGTAGGTTTTCCATATATTGGGGTTTCGAGTAGAGCTGTCAATATGAGTCACAAACCCATATTTAAATCATATTTATATAAAATAAATCAAATATGAGTCATTAACTTATAAAAGGTTCATTAAAAATGGGTCAATAATGGGTCACTTAAATCCATATTGACTCATTTTCGATTCATATTAAACATATTTTCGATTCGTAAGGACAACATATTTCCACTAGTTACAAGTGGTCCTAGGATCGAGATCGGCGATCGAGCCCGGGATCGGGCTCGAGACGAGCGACCGAGGCTGAGAATGAAACCAGTGTCGGGCCTTGGGCCCCTAGCCGGATCAGGGACAAGAGTCGAGAACTGGCGACTGGGATCGAGACCGAAACCAGGGGGCCGGGGATCGACGACCGAGGTTGGGACTGGTGCTGGGGATCAGGTTCTGGGGCCAAGGATCGGGGCTAGGGCCAGTGTCGTGACCGGGGCCGAGGCCGAAACCTGGACCGGGGTCGGGACCTAGACCGGGGTAGGGGCCGGGGACGTGATTGGAGTAGCGGTCGGGTCCCCAGGTCGGGTCCAGAGACAGGAGCCGGAGTCATGGCCGGGGACGGGGTCGAGATCGGGACCCGAGTCGAGCACCGAGGCTGAGACTCGTGGCAGGTATCGGGGCTGAGATCTGTGATTAGAGATCAAGGACGGGGTCGGGGCCAGGAGCACGACCAGTGCAGGGATTAGGGCCGAGATCGAGACTAAGAAGTATTTTAGTATTATTATTTTTTTTAAAATATTATTATGTTTTGATAAAATGGATCAAAATGAATCGAGTCGGGTATAAATCAATCACGAATCGAATCGATTATGAGTCGTTAAATATAAATCAATATGAATGGATCGGAACATATTCGTCCGGACCGGACCCACGCATTTGCCGCCTTTCGACCATCGGGCACTCTGCTTCTTTTCGATCTCCACTCGCTAAAAATCTCTCTTCCTGTCGATCTTGCAACATCACACAATCTCTCTCTCCAACCTCGGGCCGAGCTGCTCAGCCTATCTCGCCTTCCGACCACCGCCGTATCCGCGCCGCCAGTCACCTTGGCGTTTGGCATCAGCGTCGCCCCTCTTTCTCTGCTTCCAAACCCCTTCCAAACCCTAGGTGTCTTGCTTCGATTCTCCGGGATTGTCGAAGATGGATGAGGACCAGGAGATGGAGAGGTTCGGGATGGACAATGATTACGAGGACGCGCAGTGGATCGATGGGGAGTTCTATTACCGGCGGCGGAGGGACAAGCGCGTGCAGACCAAGGAGGACGTGCTCTACGGTGTCTTCGCGTCGGGGGACTCTGATTCCGACTACGACGACTCCTCCAAAAGGAAGCGAAAGAAGAACAGAGACCTCCTGGGTAAGGCTGATCTATCTAAACCTGTGAATTTCGTTTCCACCGGCACAGTCATGCCGAACAGAGAGATTGATGAGAATTCGAAGAGAGAGAATGAGGATGACGAGTCCGCTGCCATGGATGAGGATAGGCCGGGCTTGGGGGTTGGTGCTGGTGTGGGTTTGGGGTTTAAGAAGCGAGACGATGGTTTCGATGAGAACGGTGAGGAGGAGGAGGAAAGGTTCTTGCCAACAGCATTTGGGCGGAAGATCAAGGAGGGAGCGGAGAGGAGGAGAGAGCAATCCAAATTGGAGAAGAAAGCACAGCAAGATGCGGTTAAGAGGGATTCTTATGAATCAGGGAATGTGGGTGGCTTCGAAAAGTGCACCAAGGGAATTGGACTAAAGTTGCTCGAGAAAATGGGTTACAAAGGGGGCGGTCTTGGGAAGAACCAGCAGGGGATTGTGACACCCATTGAAGCAAAGCTGCGTCCTAAGAACATGGGCATGGGTTTCAACGACTACAAAGAAACTTCTGCAAAGGCGCCTGTTGCCTCACTGACGCCAGAGGAAAAGAAGTCATTACCTGATGTGCCCAGTAAGGAGAAGCTTTGGTCTAAGCAAGCGAAGAAGGTGACGCTGAAAAACAAAGTGACATATGTTACAGCAGAAGAGCTGTTGGCAAAGAAGCAGGAGCAGGGCGTTGAAGTTGTGCAAAAGGTACTTGACATGCGTGGACCTCAGGTTAGGGTATTAGCAAACTTGGAGAATCTGAATGCGGAAGAGAAGGCAAGGGAGAGTGATGTTCCAATGCCGGAGCTCCAGCACAATATAAGGTTGATTGTGGACCTGGCTGAGCTGGATATTCAGAAGATCGACAGGGATCTGAGGAATGAAAAGGAAACAGCTCTGAGCTTGCAAGAGGAAAAAGAGAAGTTTCGAGCTGAGGCAGAACTCCAGAAGAAACAACTCAATAATATGAAGGAAATAATGACTACGCTAGGCCGGATTGAGGAGGAAAAGTCAATGGGATCATTGACATTAGACTCGCTAGCCAAGTATTTCAGTGACATGCAAAGAAGGTTTCCTGATGATTATAAACTTTGTAACTTATCCTGCATTGCTTGCTCATTTGCACTCCCTCTGTTTATCAGAGTTTTTCAGGGATGGGATCCTCTTCGGAATCCCTCACATGGGTTGGAAGTTGTTTCACAGTGGAAATCTCTATTGCAAGGACAGGAATGTCTTGATATATGGGATTTGGGATCCCCTTATACCCAGTTGGTTTCAGAAGTTGTCTTGCCTGCTGTGAGAATATCTGGCATCAATACTTGGGAGGCAAGGGATCCAGAACCAATGCTTCGCTTCATCGAGACATGGGAGAAATTGTTACCTTCTTCTGTTCTGCAGTCCATACTGAACATGGTTGTCATGCCAAAATTGTCGAGTGCCGTGGACTTATGGGACCCCCGTCGGGAAACTGTTCCTATCCATGTCTGGGTGCATCCGTGGTTACCCTTGTTGGGACAAAAGTTGGAGGGCCACTATCAGATCATACGGTCAAAACTGAGTAACGTACTTCATGCCTGGCACCCGAGTGATGGCTCTGCATACACCATTTTGTCACCTTGGAAGACCGTGTTTGATTCCGCCAGTTGGGAAGATTTTATGCGCCGATTTATCGTTCCAAAGTTGCAGCTTGTCCTCCAGGAGTTCCAGATAAATCCGGCTGATCAGAAGCTGGATCAATTCTATTGGGTCATGTCTTGGGCTTCTGCTATCCCGATCCATCTCATGGTTGACATGATGGAGAAGTTCTTTTTCGTTAAGTGGCTACAGGTGTTATATCACTGGTTGTGTTCTAACCCAGACTTCAATGAAGTTATGAACTGGTACCGAGGTTGGCGGGATCTTTTCCCACAAGAGCTGCTAGCAAATGAGAGCATCAGATATCAGCTTAGAATTGGTTTAGACATGATGGACAATGCAGCTGAAGGCATGGAGGTTGTCCAACCTGGTGTTAGAGAAAACTTAAGTTATCATAGGGTCCTTGAGCAGAGGCAGTTTGAGGCTCAGCAGAAAGCAGCGGCCTATGCTCGACAACAAGCTGCTGTTGGTGCTGGTGGCACCTCTCAGGTGGATGCTGGTGGTGGCATACCCGATATGAAGCTGAAAGAAGTCATCGAGGCCTATGCACAGCAGCATGAGTTGCTATTCAAACCTAAGCCCGGTCGGATGCACAATGGCCTTCAGATATATGGTTTTGGTAATGTGAGCATCATTGTGGACTCTATTAATCAGAAGGTATTTGCCCAAAACGAGGAAGCATGGTCTTTGGTATCTCTTGAGGATCTGCTGAAGATGCACTACAGTTCACTGGCAAAGAGACGTTAGATGATAATTCTTTGAATACCGGCCGGTTGGAGAGTTGTAGATCGGTGAGGTTGTAAATATCATGCTGAGAAAATCAAAGTTAGTCTTTCTAGCTTTTCTGTGAAATTCATGATCTTGTTATTTCATCTGAAATCACAATGGCAATTTTCACAGACATTAACGTGAAAATGTAACACAGTTTCAGTTTTGTCTTTGAACCAATCAAGTTTAGGAGATAACTGAAGTGTCAGTGAGCTTGAATGAAGTAATTAGGGGTCTGAGCCTTTTGCTTTTAGCATCTTATCCTTATGGAACAACCAACATGGTAGTTGTAGTGGTATATGTTACTGTACTATGGCATCTGATGATACCTGTAAGCTTACAGCAGCAGTATTGTTGACCAGAAAATCCTCATCTCTATTATCTGAATATTGACTTACTTATCGTAGTTTCTTTGTAACTAGGTTAAAAAAATGATCCATTGAGAAGTGGACTATCTATTCGCCCTAATTTTATGTTTCGAAGTTCTTGAAGACAGAGGCTAATATATCCAAAACTCTGCTTTGACAGCTTGCTTCGTTCGCTGAGGCAATGTTGCGTGATTCATGTCTATCAAACTTTTGGTAGTCAAAGTAAGAAAGTATGTATGGACGCTTCTGGTTCAATATCAATACAACAACAACAACAACAACACCTTTATCCCAAACTAGTTGGGGTTGGCGGTCGATGAACCCCAAAGAATCATAAAAATAAAAGCAGAATCAAGGGAGGAAAAAGAGATAAATGTGTAAAAATAAATAAGTAAATATATATATATATCTATCTATCTATACATTACCCCTCCACAACACTAATAGCATTTCTCCACTCCGTCCTAAGACAAACTGTACGCCAATCTATTTCTCACTCCATTAAATCTTGTTTTACTGCTTTCCTCCAAGTAAGTTTCGGCCGACCTCTTGCTTTCTTCGTGTTTTCTGGTTCAATATCAATACTTGTCGAAATATGCCAATTACTTGTAGGTTCCCCATAGCGTCTATAACGCACTTGATTGGTTCAGTACATACGGCACACCCATATTTGATAAGTTTGACAACCGGTACAATGGTAGCATAATTGGATAAATAAGGATGGTCATTGGTCATACTTGACGTATTATATTATTCTGGCCTCCCATGATGCTCCGTTTATTACTGATTGATAGTTTTGCAATTAAAAGCACTTCGAATGGGTAATATTCGGGTATCGATTCTCTTATCTTTTATTTGTACAATTGTATATCTTGGATCTCTTCTCTAGATATAAATATAAATCTCAACTTCTCTCATTTCTAGTTTTGTTGCTATTATAGTTCAAACCCCAGTCAATGTCTATCATAAGTAGCTTGAGTCGTTGAAGTTTATCCAATTTGTCTCTCCATACAGGTTATAAAAATATCGAAATATATCTATATTGACATTTAGAAAGAGCTAGTGCGGTCTGTTTGGAACAGGAGTTCCAAAGGGCACCTGTGAGCTGCATCTTTGGGAGCAAGCTTGTAAAGGACTCAGTTTTCACTTTCGACTTATTTTCAAGGGCCTCCCAAATGCTTTACTTGAGCTCTTGTAGCTTCTCAAAAGCAAGCTTTTAAAGCACTCCCAAACACAGACTAGGAGTTTGTTGGGTATAGCTAGTGTAGTTTTATTATGACATGTTGGAACATTTGTGTTTTGCAACATCCTTTTAAGGATGCAGTTATTAAAACTATGTGGGGCAGCTTCGTAATAGCAATTGGGAAATGCTGCAGCAGGGGTGCTACAGCAGTATGGTATTCCAGACCATGTAAAGTGACTATAACCAACATTCCTGGATCCAAGAATTTGCCCATTGTCAACTAATCTCTCTTTCTTAACATCGAGCAAAGAATTGTGGGGACAAACAGTCTAATTTTTTATCTAACTTGCTACTTATGAAGTATACTGCCAGTTTGATGTCTAAGACCCTTTATCTCTTCGTGTGCTGGAATGCAGGAAATCTACCGTTGGGGCCTGCATTCTAGAATTTATAATTCACATGGATAGAAGAAAATTTTGGATGTGCATTTGTGAATTTGTTATTTTCTATTTATTTGACTCTCTTACATCCTACCAAAATCCTACCAATTGAATTAATCATTGTAGTTTGATCTGTTGGTAACTTTGTCTATGTAATATTGTATATGTGTCACTGGACTTAGCATTGGATTTCGTGAGAAAATGTGGAAAAAATCAAAAGATGTGTTAAGTTGAGCAGGTTTTGTCCCAGAGAGCAGGCAGGTTTCTTCCCATGCGGTTTGTCTTGCAACCCTTTGCTTTTTGCACCTGTGTGTACGTTTCTTGCTCCTGTTCTTTTTTCCGTTTTGTTTTGTTGGGTAGGATGTGATCTCACTTCTTTCCCTTCAGAGTTTGGACTCCTCTTTCTTTCAATTTTACTGCTTCCAATGTGTTGTCTTGTTTCTTTCTGCATATGTATTTGCTTTTAATATTTTTTTGGTATGATGACACGTATATTTTTTTCCTCCTAACTAATTTACCGTCCTTAAAGTGAGATTGAATGGTTATACATGCGTATCTTTCACGGTAGATAAAAACTGTCCTTTCCGATTTCCCCTTTCGACTTCTGTTTTAGGAAGGCATTTTGGTTTCTCTGTTTTGACTTTGTTCTGGTATGTCATAACTCAAGCTTTAGGAATTTGGAGTGCGTGTCTTTTGACTTTTCTTGCAACTCTACATCCTATTATCAGAAGGAATTTTGGTGTGTGTGTGTTCTGATTTTGGACTGGTAATGCTATAATTCAATCTTCTGAAAATTGGAATGCAAATGATTTGACATTTAGACCACATAGCATGTCATCTGTAAATGAAAGGTTGATCATTCTTTTTACTTTATGAATTTACATAGAATGATCTGTGAAATTGGATTTAGTTTTTAGTATGATTGATTAATACAATGTCAGTGGTGAATAATCCATTCAAAAGTTTCTAAGGTGATTACAATTAATTCTCCATTGAGGAATGCTTCCCAGAAACAATCACGCGATAGAGGACAAGTTGGACACTTCTTATTTCTGTCACTTACAGGATGAGGTTATGCATTAAATTAAGTGCTCTCTAGCTTTTCAAGCAGCAATCCTTTTTGGTACATTTTGCCAGAAAAGTATACTTAGTTAACTATAATCTCTTTCAGATGTGTAATCTCATTATGAAAGAGAGCCTTTTCTGTCTTTGTGAGACTTGCAGCATGGTCGACTTCTGCACATATCTTACTTATGGCTAAAACCCCTTTAAGAGAGTGGTATCCTTTCTTTTCCGTTATTTTTTTGAACTTTTCCGCATGTCAACATTCAATATGGTCCTTACCCAAAAAAAAAAAAAAAAAAAAAAAAAAAAAAAAAAAAACACATTCAATATGGTTGACTTCTTTTGCGGGTGCCACAAATTTCTCGTTTGAGCCTCTCCCTCGGTTTTTGGCGGGCGTCTTACCTGATTTATAAAGTTTGCAGGTACTTCGTGGGCTCGGGCCTTTACCGAACACACAAATACCAGTATGATTGCTCCATTTTTTTGTCAATTGATGCAATTGCCGTTGAATTGCGGCAAATACACAGTTAGCTCATTTGGTAGATTCAAAGTCCCAAGTGCCTTTGCCACTAAGCCACACATTGTTATCTCCCGTCGGCAGGCAAATCCCTTAGTTGCGGTTCATGAATGAAATCAAGTTTCACACATTCATTCCATGTTGGAATGCTGCAACAGTCACATCACTTACCCAGACCCACATAGGAAATTTAATGGATTTTGCGTCGACGACTCGATAGTATATACTTGATTGCTATTCTAGACAATTACTGCTCTCTCTAAATGGAGTCAATTTTGTGTTCTGAGAAACCGTGTTGGTTGTATCTTTTATAAGTAACCCTCTTAGATTTTGCTGTCCGTGATCTTCTTTGCACTTGGTTTCTTTTGTGAGATTCAAGCCCTGAGCAGCTTCCGCGCCATCTCAGAGAAGTCGAAGAGTAGTAATGCCCTTAGGCATGGTAATTTGTTTTTGTAGATATTACTTTTTGTTTTCATTAGTCTACAGGACTAGGTTCAGATTATCTCATAATCTATTTGTTACACTGATCGGTTTTTTCTTTCTTGGATTGGTTGAAGCCGGTTTTACGTAATTAGCGGCTCTTAGGTCTTGGTGAACTGCGATATCTTATGCAAGTTTACCTAGTGGCTGTGATCTTTCGGAATAGTGTTGAAATCCCGAGCTGCATACGATTTGTCACATTTTCCTCAAGAATTTGCACTTATGAGCGGCAAATGGTAAAACCACGAGCCCCCGCTTTCTTGCTGGGTGTAGGATTGAGGTTCCGGTTATAGCTAGAGATAAGACGGCAGTGCTTGGGAAGCATCTGCTTTGGAAGCTTGTTTGTACTGGCTTCTTGAAAGACGACAGTGGAATGTCCTCGTTGGCGCTGCCTCCGCACTGGTTTTTCCTGTGGAATCTCCCCATTTTAAACAAAGACTGCGTCTTATCCTGACCTGTCTGCCAATGTCGGCAGGGTGTAAAACTACAATTGAAATCCTCGATGATGATATAGAAGTTTGAATTTCTCGCCAAGGGCGTTTGGAGAACACAATTTGTTGAAGTTTTGGAAGAGTATCTGTAGTCAAATAGCAACGAGAAACGCAAGGATGATAGTGAAGATGGTTGCTGCCGTGTTGGCCCATTCTTTGAAACCTACGCTGATTTATTTTGTACAATTAAAGAATCGAGCACAAGGAGCTTTTGGTATTCAATTTTTGCCGTTGCCGCTATTAGCTTGCATTGGTTGCTAGACTGCAACCGGACAGACTCAATGGTATGGTAAGTGGATCTCGCATAATGCAGCTTTGGCGGAAACTTAGGTTTTGAATGCTAATGTTTTTGGAATTAATTTATGGCAAGAGATAGATTTTTTTTTAATTCTAGTTTCTAACAAGTTTTTGAGTAAATAAATATGTTTAATAACGACACAAAATTTATATTCCTGAAACAAAAATTCGTTTGATAATAGCAAGGACGACGGGCCCATGATTGGTGAATCGAGGGATGGCAGACCGGCGACCGGCAAACGGTACACTGGTGACCAACGGACCAAGGGACCGGCTGACGTTGAACAGAGGAGCCAACGCACCGGTGATCAGGATGTGAGAGAGAAAAGTTAAAAATTTTAACTTCTCATTTCTGTTTCAAACATATTTCAAAAATAAATTTTTGTTCCAAAAATATAAAAATGAAATTGCATTACGGAACAAATTTCTATTCCAAACATGGACGACATTCTCTTTCTTGTTTGTCCTTATATGATTTTCCTCACCAAGGAACGCTAGCTCTCATCCACATGCTACGGCCGTCGAAAGATGACAGAGAAGATATAGACGCTTGCATTCGTTACGCAACGGCTAATTAATTTGCTAATTAGATTATCAACTCGAAGTTACGCTCCTTCAGAAGTGCCTGTTTCAAAGCCATAGAGATCGCCAAAGATGGACGGCAGCTAAGAAAGAAGGATGATAATGTCCCGAGAAGAACTTTGTGACTGCCTTGTTATCAACTGATCCGTCTTTCCCTGCAAAAGGGTGTGATTGGCATTGAAATCACAAGAACCTTTTTATCGGGTTGAACTGATCGCAATTACAAAAGCACTGCTTCACTTGTGGGTTTATTCCTGTACAGTCACTTGAAGGCATTACACCTTTTACTCCAGAGTTTTGGCTCAGAACATAATGTTAAATTGTACCGAACCGTTGCTGAATAATTAGCTGAGCACCTTCAACTAATCTCCTCACCACTTCCCCGGCAGGCAGAATCTCTTTGATAAGCCCTACGCCTTGTCCCGCATACATCGCCATGCTCTCTATGTCGCCGGTGGTCGTCGAGTTTGGGACCGTCCCTGTAAAGCGATGTACTTGCTTCTCCTGTTCGAAAAAACATAAGCAAATAATCTGCTGAGCTCTAACTTAAAGCAGTTATAGTAATGGCAATATTTTCTCATTTCTAGCATGAGACAGTGATCTTGATTGAAATGGCAATCTTGCTGTTAGATATCAAGTCTCACCACTCCATGTATTGTTGATCGACCGATTATGGGCTGGTTCACCTCGTTCTCATTGGGAGGAAGAGATCTCCAGTCATTGAAGAATGGTGTTTTCAGGACACGCTGAGGTGCCCCTGGCCACCGCGCCCGTCCAAAGATGTCTGTGTACTCTGTTTGGTCATACTCAACCAACTTTCTCTTGTATAGAGGGTGCGCATTGCTTTCTTCTGTAGCAAGAAATCTGCGAATGGATAAAACATTGGGGGGTGAATAAATCAACTCCATTTCTGGTTTCAATTGACCTCACTCAGATCGTTATCAAGTTCTATATTTTGCTCTTGCGACTCCAAGTAGCTAGATTCTTTGTTCAAAGAGTGTGTCCGAGATGTAACAGACTATATTCTAAAGGATATTCTTATTCTATGAATTCCTTTTCTTTTGCTTCACAGTTTATTGGCTCACATAGGCTCTTCATGCAAAATAAAATTTACTGATGATGCTTTGGAGCAATAATGGGAGTTAAGGAACATTAATTTGCATAGAAATTCATAAGGATCTCGCGGTTGAGTCACTGCTATAGCAAACTTACCGAGTGCCAATGCAGACACCTGTTGCTCCAAGAGCTAAAGCCGCAACGTAGCCACGTCCATCCACAATGCCCCCAGCACCGATCACTGGTATTTTTTTGTCTCCAACTATATCCACCACCCTGGGCACCAAGGTAATCAAAGCATCCTGACAGATTTGAATAGGGCAATCGTTCACAACATGGCGAGGAATGTGACTGACGATACAAACCCACAAGCAATTACAGAATGAGTTTACCTTCAGATTGCTTCAGAGTTACACCAATTATATCAATTCTTCAACTCTCCTATTAATTGAATATCAAACACCATAGCGTGATATAATATCGTAGAGGAAGATACTTATAAAGGCGCATTCGGAAATTCTCTTATAAGAAAGGAGCACCAAGTCCAGGATATTGACAGAGACTTTGAGCGGGCTTCCACATCAAGTTTTGAAGCTAGTACTTTTTTAAGGTTATTAACTTTCTTCCATGATGTAATTACAGCTATTTACAAAAGAAGAAGAGCATAGTATACTTAATCACAACATATCACTAATTGACAAGGTTCCTCTAATCTGAAGAAGCAAATTCCTATCTCAAATGCAGACAGTACAAGAGAGGATGTAAATGTGTAGTCGCCCTACGAAAATATTGCAACAGTTGTAGTGCAACCACTCATACCTGCTGGCAACATATCTAATGCAACCAATTGGGTCAGCTAAATCACAAGTGAACAGCCAAAACAAAACTCTGTACCTGACCAATAATATGTCCTCCAGCTTCACGACCTTGGACGATGATCGCATCTACACCAACATTGATAGCCCTTCTGGCCTCTTCAAAGCTACCAACCTGAAGGTTATACAAGAAGATGTGAGGAATCAAATCAAATAGAATATGTAAGGATTCTTTTTTAAAGAGAGAGAAGGTTGCTAAGATCAATCACTTACTTGAGGCACAACTTTGACGCCGACTCTATGAGCTTCTTCGACAAGCTCCTGTGTACACTCGCCCCAGTAAAGCTGGAGTACATCTACCTTTTCATCCAGTATCACCTTGAGGTTCTCTTCATGGGGAAATGCCAGAACAACACCTATCCCAAATGGCTTATTGGTCAAGGACCGGGTCTTCCTAATCAGCTCCCTCACGTGATCAGGTGCCTCCTGAATACACGCCGATTTCAAGAAAAAAGCAAATTTACCATCCAAAAACATGGGACAGAAAAAAGGTAGGCTCAAGACATATGGATCGCTTGTCCAAATTCTCATTTAGAACTCGCTACCTCGCTTTGTAACGTGATATCCTAAATTAGTCCTGCCACTAGTGGCATCACTCCTCAAGAACGAGTGCTGTTGTTAGGCCATCAATCCATCCCCACTCAGCGAAACACGCAACTTAACATTTCCAGGTCAGGGGTGACAAAAACGACCAAGGATGTGAAACTGGGAAATGCATTTGCAATCGATCATCTGATTTCCTTTTAATTCCTAAGACAGCTTTTTGGTCAAGATTGAAACACCCAAGTCAAGAATCTCTCTCTCTTTCTGCTTTAGGACATAATAACCCAATAACATACAAGACTCGATGAATCTCAGACGCATGGATCGAAGCTCAAGGCATGTTCCAAGAAGACAGAGAATAATAGCAACGAGCGAGGAGCGTTACCCAGTCAGGAGCTCTGAGGAGGCCAAGGCCACCGGCATTAGAGACGGCGGCGACGAGCTCCGGCCCCGAAATGTCCGGCCCCAGCGGCGCCTGAACGATCCCGTAATCGCAACCCAGTAACCCTCTCCACCCCATCTCTGTCTCTCTTTCTCTCTTTGGAAAGAGGGTGCTCAAGATCACCCCATCAATCAAAGAATATAAAAGAGAGAGGAATGTACAGAAAGGCTGCTAGCAGTCAAGCGCAAGAGGACAGAGAGGGAGAGGATGAGGAGGCAAAAGGCGATCTTTTCTTCTCCTCCACTCTGCACGATTGAATCATTTTTGTGCCGATCGTGCGTTTCCGAACGTCAGTGCGGACGTCTGGCGTTCCAACATTTTCTTCATTTTTAATTTCAACGCAAAGTGTTGGAGAAGGAGGTTCTTCAAGGCACGCCGCATCCCACTTGCTCCGCAGCATTTTACTACATCGATTATTGAGTAGAAGGCTTTGAGGCAATTTAGAATTTGCCCATGTCAAGTACCCCGCTCAAAAACCTTTGTTAATTTTCGTCCGTGATAAGGAAAATTATGTGATCTTTGCACGAAATATTTATCGGGTGGGCGTGCCTAGTTCGCCTATTTTTCTTTCTGGGCTGACCGGCCCTGGACAAGCACAGCAAGCCGCCAGGTCCCTGATCATCTATCGGGGATATTGAGTGCGTCGAAATTGTTAAAAGCCGCGGCAAGGGACGTCCAAACGCATCTCTCACCGTAATTAAGTAATGGCTCACATTATTTCCACAAAGGATGTCACCTTTCAGGCTAATACACCCATGAAATCATCACTAAGGCCTGTATGGAAACTCTCCAAAAAAACTTTTTCTGTTCCAAAAGTGTCCGGCCACCGCCGGACTTTTTCGATCGCCAGCGGTGACTGAAAAAAGTATTTTTTTTTTTTACTTAACAAACGCGTTTTTGTTCTCAAAAATCGTAGCAGGGAACAGAAATACAAAAAATTATTTCTGTTCAAAAAATGCTCCCAGGAACATAAATGTTACCATACGCGGCCTAAAAAGTTTCTCTCTCTCTCATCGTGTCACTTTTGAGGCTCTGTCTATTTCCCGAAAAAATGAGTGATTTCTATTAATAGGAAATATTTCTATTGTTTCATGCTCAAACTTTTTCGTGAACGGTGAAATTTTTTTGTTTTCATTCATGAATTTTTATAAGCTATGTAAGCATTCTTTTTTTGAGGAAAATATCTTCCAAATTATTAATTTTTCGCGAAATAAACGGAGAATCGGAGTCACTTGGTCGAGGGTTGCTTGAACTCGAAAACAAAAAATCATTTTCGTAAACATGAACACAAAACCAAACCATACTTGCTTGAGGCGTATTCCAATTGCCAATGTCTTCTTCGATACACTGTACAACCCTTACTTTTAGTCACGAAATATAGATAGAAAGCTCCCAAGATTCGCGAATGACTAAAATTCATTGGCAAGATTCACTTTTAGTCAAAGATCAAACCAGAAATACTTATAATCTGACTAATGATAAACAATTTCTAATCAAGATAAGCTGCAAGAAAAAAAAAAAAAAAAAAAACTCGAGCCGACAAATGGAGTTGTGTTTTGGGCCGACTTAATTTTGCCTATTTCTATTGAGGGCGTGACTTTCTCATTAACAAAAGGGGGTTGTGATAATAGAGTAATTAACTAGTGCCCTAAGGGCGCTCTAAAACTAAAATCATGAACGCGCCGGGGTATTACAAAGAACATGCCCTTGAGATTATTATCCAAGGAGGTGGACTATTTCTTTTTTTTTTTCAAAAAGGAGCCGGCTCGTCCAAACCGGCAGCATTCCTACGTCGTTCGTTCAATTGCCCGTTGTCCCTCGACGACAAGGTCGAGAAGTACCATGATTCCCCCATCCCCCTTCTTTCTCTCAGTCCCACCCCGCAAGATATGGCTCAGCTAGTTTTTTTTTTTTTTTTGGGTCGGAAAGATAACTTTTATTGCCTAAACGTTGATGAAACACATCTCATGCCAGACTCATTACATAATGAAATCCACAGGGGTTGAGGGGGTTTAGAACACCAGTTACTAGGTAGAGAATTGTCCCGGTGGGCCTTAACTAACCAGCCTGCAATCCTATTGGCTTCACGGGGCACGTAAGACAGTAACTGCTTTAAGTTGGCCCAACAAGAACTTGCAATCTTCAATAATGGCTCTCACAGACCATGAGCTTACCGCGTGGTCTGAAAGGCACTCAACTACTGTTGAGTAATCAGTTTCCACATCCACTTTTACACACAGATCAGAAGAGATGGAAGGCTTCAGTTCTTCTGACTTCATCAACCTCGACAAAACTTCTCGAAGAGCAAGGGTCTCAATTTTAAGGGGGAATCAGCATGGATCTTCAAGGCAAAACCATCAGTGATAACTCCATCGGAGTTTCTGCAGATTCCGGCGACAGCTCCCACCAAGGATTCGCCGGTCCATGAGCCAGACGCCATCAAACCGATTAAACGAACATGTTGAACAGACCTTACTATAGGTCCAAGTGTTATTTGATTAAAGGGAAAAATTTATCAAAAATCTCAAATTACATTTAGTGAGGAAAATTACTAAAAAAAAGTTTTAAATTGTTGACACATGATTTTTGTTTTTAGGAAATTCATTTATTTCACGAAATGAGAATTAATCATAATTCTAGCAAAAAGAAATTCTCATACATTGCATAAAAAATGCTTTGGATATTCAGAAAATTTCAATCCTACGGTGGATATCCCGCATGAAATCTCGATGGTCAAGATTAAATCCTAGAATATTACCCTAATCCTCTATATATATATATCATTATGCTTAGGGTTATGAGGGGATGACATAATTTTCTGACAGCATACACATTCTCTCTCTATTCAATCGCCGCCGCTCCTCCATCAACGTTATCACCTCCGAACGAAGTCAGCCGCATCGCCATCCACCCGAACCATCGCTCCTCCATCAACGTCACCACCCTCGAACGAAGTCAGCCAATTCGCCGTCCAACCGCACCTCCGCTCCTCTCCGTCACCAGCCCCTGCTCGCTTCTGTTCGACCCTACGCACGCCGATTCTGTGCTACTGTTGCTCTTGCTGTCCAGCGGAGTTTTCACCTTAAGCCAACCCCAATTGTCGCCTTGCGAATTAAGGTAATGTGTCTACACTTACCAATTTCTGCACATGTTTTTTTTCTGGATGAATTTTGATGTCGTTTGCTTGCCAATTTTACGTGATTAGCATGTTGTTTTTGCTCGAAAATGCTTCGTTTTTTGCATGTTCCGTGTCGTTAACTTGTGCAAAATTTTGTGGAGACTTAGTGATTGAATTCTAGAATTTTATGACAGCTGTTTTGCATATTTTGGTGCTATAATTGAGGTGAAGATCAAACCCTTTTTCTGGAAGTTTATGAACGATTTTTTTATCTAAACCTTCGAGCATTAATTTTCGCCAAAAAATTTTGGATTTGGTTAATCTGACCTATCACCGCTTAGGTCCGATTCGCCATCTTTAGAGAATCGATCTCTAATGGAAGGTTGGTTAAATTTTTGGAAATTGAAAGGGATAACGATACGATCATGATTTATTTCCTTATCTCATGGTGAATATTCGGGTGGATACGTTGTCTTGATTGGACTTGCCATGTTTCAAAATTTCGTGAAGATTTTAGTCAGATGTGGTTTACTAAAAACCCCATCTAATTGATTTTTTAGGAAGATAAGGTTTCTTAAAAACCTTATCTCACTAAACCATAGGCATTTAAATCAAAACAAAAAATCTCCAATATATCCCTATAATGGACGAATTTTTTTTTAAGAAGGGAAAGACGAAAATCACATCCAAGCTCATATGGCATATTTCCCATTAATTATGATAGCATATATTCAATCGTGTGCACATATCGCGTCTGCATATTAGGTTAAATAGGATAACTTCTTAATTCATTCTTTTTTTCATAAATCCGAAAAAAGATGCATAAAAATAAAAATAAAAATAGAATCATTTGCCATGTCATTTTGCCACGCCATTTTTTCACGTCATTTGCCACGTCATTTTTCCATGTCATTTTGCCACGACATTTTGCCATGTCATTATGCCATGTCGTTTTGTTATGTCATTTTACATGCCATTAGTCTTATGTTTAGGGTATTCATGTTAGGTGAGTCTAATTGCTTGATTGATTTTCTTGAATTAGAAGTTGCATGCCACTTCGTCTAATTATAATTTTTCGCATGTTATATATGGTCCTTACATGATTAGTTTAGTTAATTGCATTTTGTCCCATCGAATTGCCATGTGTTGTCATTCTTTTTGCATGTTTTAATCAATTAGTTAAACTTTGCATATAGGGAAACACGGCATTAAGTGTGTGTGACCTGCATTGCATCCATTTATTTGGTCATCTATTCATGTCATTTAGATAGTTTCATGCATTACATATAAAAAGCGAAAATCAAAAAAAAAAAAAAAGAATTCCATTTTCGAGGTTTAAAATTGGTTCAATCTGAGTCGTCAATTTAGAACATCTCATATGAAATTAAGGTACTAAAAGGGCATTAGTTTTAATTAACTAGTGTAATCAAGTCCCGAATACTCCACAATCTCTGATTAGTAGAAGTAAAATAGTTCTCCCGCTGTTTTACTTAGTTTTATAATCAACCTACCAAAAATGATTAGTGGCAACTTCAAATTTTAAATCATTTTAATTAATTTAAGTTGCGATTTGGTAGTACTTGAGAGAGTCCGTATTAGGTTAGTTATTAAAATTAGCCTGATAATCCATTAGCCTAATAGTTTTTTTAAATTTTGAGATCGCGACATAAACATATTGCAATTGTGTCAGTTCAATCCTAAAACCTTTTTTTTTGCCAATTCAGTCCTAAACATTTTAGTTTTATGTCAATTGCAACTGACGTTGATATGACCAAAATTTAACATTATTTTAATGTATCTTTTTTAATCTTTTATAATTTATTATTTTCTATTTTCTATTTTCTATTTAATTTTTTTTCCTCTTCGTCTTGCTCCTAGACCATCCTATAGGCTATTGAGTTCTTATGCTTCCTCTTCAGTCCTCTTCAAGCCTTTTACTGGGTTGATGAACGTTAACCATAAATGAGTTGCAACAACATTCGTCGCGGCAAGGCGGGGCAAGGGACGGCGAGGCGGGGCGAGGACAGCGAGGTGTGATCTCACCATGGCCGGGCGAGGTCTTGTCTCGCCGTGGCTGAACAAAGTCGTGCCTTGCCAGATCTGTGTGAGGCACAACCTTGTCGAGGCTAGGGAGGCAACCACACCATGGCCGGGCGAGGTCATGCCTCACCAGATCTAGGTGCGGCGCAACCTCGTCGAGGCTAGGCGCGGCTAGATGGGGAGAGCGACGGCACGGCGACGCAAGGACAGAGAGGCGTGACCTTGGCCGGGCAAGGGACGGAAAGACGTGGCCTCGTCATGGCCGGGCGACGTCGTTCCTCGCCAGATCTGGGCGAGATCAAGGCTAACCTCGGGTTAATGACGCAAGGTCGCGCCTTGCAGTCCTCGTCGCGCCGGAGATACTGAGTCCTCGACTTGCCTCACCACGCCACGTCGAAGGTACCGTTGCACATCAGTATACTATTTTTTTTTTTTGGGTAAAACAACTCAGTATACTGTTCATGTTCAAAAGGCTTGAGGATGAAGAACGTGGGTTTTTTTTCCCATTTTAATATTTAAAAAATAATTATTTACTGATAGGTCTCGCATGCCACTCTAAGCAGCGCGCGAGTTCTTGCGCCCTACTCAGAGCGCGCTACTTTAAGTGGCGCGCACTCATGAGAGTGCCTTGTGCCGCACTCACCTATTTTTTTTAATTATTTTTTATTTTGTAATTTTTTTACATAATTTAATTGTTTTATATTTTCATGACCACTTTTTTTTTCTTGCTTGCAAGGGTAATACGTATTCGACAACCCAAAAAAAATTATATTTTTTTATTTCATATGTTTTTTAGTTTTTTTATTATTTTATATTTTAAAATTCCGCGAATTCGACAACCCAATATGAAAAACAGTAGCATGAATATATTTTCGACAATATTTATTTCGTATCGTTGGTTATTTTATATTTTCAGGACTAAAATGATGCACAACGGTTATTTCGTATGGAGGAATTAAGTACTCTTATATGAAGCCTACGCTTTCTCGCAAGCAACTCTATGCATCACATAAAAGCAAGTGTATTGTGCGGCAATTCACTGCCATACGAAATAACCATTGTGCATCATTTTGGTCCTAAAAATATAAAATAACCAACGATACGAAATAAATGTTGTCGAAAATATATTCCTGCTACCGTTTTTCATATTGGGTTGTCGAATCCGCGGAATTTTAAAATATAAAATAATTGAAAAAACTAAAAACATATGAAATAAAAAATAATAATTTTTTTTGAGTTGTTGAATACGTATTAGCTTTGCAAGCAAGAAAAAAAATTGGTCCTGAAAATATAAACAATTAAATTATGTAAAAAATTACAAAATTAAAAATAATCAAAAAACAAAAAAAAAGTGAGTGCCTTGTGCGGCACTTTTTGGCCGCACATGGCACGGTGCACGCCAGTTAGAGTAGCGCGCTGCTCAGAGTGGCGTGGGATCTTGCGCGCTACTTAGAGTGACACTCGAAATCCAAATCAGTAAATATATTTACTTTTTAAATAATTTAGTAAATAATTTTTTAATATTAAATTGGAAAAAAAAAACCCGAAGAACGAAACCCAACAAAAGGCTCGAGAATGAAGAGAAAGCTAAAAAAAGTAAATAGAAAAAGAAAAATAACAATAAATAATAATAAATTTAAAATATATATTAAAATTTGACTACGCCAGCGATTTCAGGTCAAATTTGATCGGAATAACTGAATTGGCATAAATACAAAAGGTTTAGGATTGAATTAG
This sequence comes from Rhodomyrtus tomentosa, assembly GCA_028455895.1. Taxonomy (NCBI): domain Eukaryota; kingdom Viridiplantae; phylum Streptophyta; class Magnoliopsida; order Myrtales; family Myrtaceae; genus Rhodomyrtus; species Rhodomyrtus tomentosa. The sequence goes on along the minus strand of JAPCWY010000011.1, from coordinate 36,104,886 downwards.
CAAAAAAAAAAAGATTTATGACTGAATTGACACAATTGCAATAGGCTTGAAACTTTTTTGCTAATTTTCCTTATTTAGTGTGATACATTTAACCTCAACTATTTTTGTGACATAAAAAAACCCTCACGCTATATCCACTACGACATATTTACTCTAAATTTTTTCTTGTACATAAACAGTTACCGGAGATGATCGGTTCCTTATCTCATCCAGGGCCGATTCCCAGTTTCTGGGATCAGGAATCGGACCAAAGCATGCCAATGAAATTAGTGAAGAAATAGTTTGTCAAAACGGGATTGATATACTACATGTGGCCTAAACTTAAGGGCTTTGGTTTTCGGAGTCATGGGAGCAATAAGAAGAAAAAGCAATTTTGGCTCGAGGTTGAAGATGGAGTGCAAAATAAAAATCGGAGTCTCGGGAACCAAACCCACCCGGCCAACCAAGTCCAATCTGTTTCTCCCTTGGGATAGTGAACTGGATCGACCGTAACTGTTTCCATAAAATTGAAGCCGAAAATCATACCTTATCGGCCGGTTCAATCCATCCATCTTACTCATCCCTAAGTTTTGCCCTCCATCAAGGCCCCATAGCATGATTTTTCTACCAAACAATGTTACTTTATTTTACTTAAGCTAAGCGAGTACTGTTAAAATTCAGCACACAAATCACAATGAAACAAAGTTTAGAAACGAGAAAGAGAAAATGAGAACGAGATTAATCTTGGTTCACCATTAAGTTAGGGCTACGTCCAACAGAGAATTCCACTATAATTGGTGTATTACGCCTTTCATTATATCACTCAATTACAAGAAAAAAAGAGTATATATAGCAGTACATATTCATGAGCTTAAGCCAAGACTACTAACGATAAATTATAAGCTCAAACTATAAAAGTCATATGGAGTCCAATGGGTGCTACCCCCTTGATACCATCGCCAAGGCGACTCTCCCAAACTTCCGCCCACTAAGCATGGAGCGGGCTCCACATTTTTCCTTGTCGATAGAAAATATAAACCACATCCAAATAGCTGTCATGTCAACACCAATGGTTATTCGGCGTCCATATAGATAAACTTTCAACGGTGCTCATTGACGAAAATTTAACAGAGGGCAAATGTGGTACACCCACAAAAAAAAAAACGAATGTGTCACGGTATACATAATTTAAGGTCGTTGGTGACTTTTTTTCCTTTAATTAAAGTCGGTATAGAAAATGGGAGAGTTAGACCTTGGAAATGGGTATTGTTATAGTGGGGGATCTCCTCCACCGAAACAAATTGGGCCCGAAATAATAATCCATGTAGAGCCGAATCAATGTGAAGAGCCACGTTGTAAGTTGGGCCATTGACAATTGTTACGGACCGGACGGTGATCTAATGGAAAAAAGATGATGAGCTTTGCTGCATTTCTATGAGATCCATTGGGGTAACATAGGACTGAGATTGCTCAGTCTGTACACGAGATAGTTTCCCCATGACCACTTCGGTCTTATTTGGTAACGTTCTTTATTCTCTTCAGAACAGAAACCTCTATGTGTACCTGAAATGATTTTATTATTCTCGAGATCCGATCAGCAGTCAAGGAGTATATTTGGAACAAAAATGAGAAGTAAAAGAATAGCTTCTTTGTTCACGGAAACAAAAAGAAAAACAATATATGCCGTTTTGAAAAAGAAGCTCGTGTAAATGTTTGTTTTTACAACCACGAGTTCACTGCCTGTCGTGAACAGCGTTGCTTGGGTTTGACTTTTTCATTTACTTGTGGTGTGTATGGCAACACTTCTGCTTCAAAAATACCATCAGAAGCAGAAGTTGATTTTTCAACTTCTTCATCAAATGCAGAAGTTGATTTTTTAAATTCTCCATCAAAAGTTGATTTCTGATCAAAGAAAAGCGTTTGATAAAATTTCTACTTTCGAAATTTCTATTTTTGAAACATTATTAACAAAATCTACGGGTGTGGTGGTCGGTAGAGACCGGCGTCAGCAGCACCGGTGAACAGCAACCGGAGGCCGGTGATCGGCGATTGGCGGAGGCAACGGTGGCCACCGACGACCTGCGACGGTCGGTGACAGTCACCGAAGGCCGGTTATCAGCAATTAGCGGCGACGACAGCCATTGATTGGCGGCGGCTGGCGGCAGGAGGTGACCGGCGGCGGACGACGGCCAACAACCAGAGGCGAGTGGCGGTTGTCGGCGAAGACCGATGTAGTTGAAGAAGTGATTTCTGAAGCTGAGAAGTTATAATTTTTAAATTCTCAAAGTTAACTAAAAATCCAATCAGAAATAGAAATCTCTTCCAGAATTGGAAAATCTCAATATTTTTACCAAACAGATTTCAGCTTTAGAATCAATTCTGAAGTGTTTTTACCAAATGGATTTTAGCTTCAGAAGTAATTCTGAAGCAAAAATTCTGCTTTTGAAGTGTTATCATGCGTCCTTAGTCTCCACGACTGCTGACGTGCTGAGATGAAGACGGCGTGAGTACTCCAAATTAAGGAAATATTCACGGACAGACATGTTTGATTATCCCAAACAAAACAAAAAAAAATAAGACGCAAGAGAGATTCATCTTATCTAAAGGGCTTGTCCTAAGCACCCCTATGGCCTCGACCGCTGCTTGGTTGGGGAGGTGGGAGAGAGAGAAAGGATCTCACCAGTGCGTCGCCGGCAAGTTTGCGTATGGTCCGGCCACGTCAATTCACGACTCGGCACTTTGACGGAGTGAACAAAATGCAGCGACTAATTAGCTAAATCAAAGCGACAATGAACAGTCGGGTATAAGACTCGGAGGTCGAGATATTTAGGAGAAGCCGATTAAAGTTCGGGTTATTTAAGATATTACTCCTGTTTTACTCGACATATTCATCCTCTTTTGATTAGATATTCTGTTTTAGTGTACTTTTTAATGCTTTAGCTGATTTATTGAGTCGGCTTCATTTGAGATACTTGCTAGAACGCAGATGAATTCACATATTTCCCCAAAAAAGAAACCCTAGCTCCGTCACTGATTGAAAAAACGCCATGTTAGCAAATAAAGGCTTCTCAAACTCAACGATAGACCCAAATTGAACTTAAAAAAATTACGGTCAGGTACTTTATTGTTGATGAATATTAAAGGTGGGGCTAAAATTATAAAAAAAAAAATGAATTAAAGGTCCGGTTTCAAATAATATATTAGGTCACTCATCAATCCAAAGCGACATTATCATCTCGAAGGATCATTACTCTAGTGGCCCTTCTATAACAAAAGTTTTATACGGGGGCTCCACGCCATTGACACATCTTTGAAAAATAAAATGACGTTCTAAAGTATTGGCCATGATTGCATTAATGACATCATCTATCACATCACTTCCATATCCATAATTTATTTTATTTTGCAAGCATTTATTCTGATTTTTTTTGTCTCAATTTTCCAAATCGTAGTTGATAAAAGATAAAGGTGATCGCTCCGACGGTGGATAGATTTCAAATTTGGAATGTGAAACCTATCATGTCAGAGCATATTCCTAGTTCCTTGCTTACGTTGGCATCCTCAAATTTGTAGGACTCGATTTTAAACTTGCTCAAAATCGATTCTACCCAAAACTCTTCGAGGAGCCGGTCTTTTGAATAGGCCAAAGGCGGTTCCCAAACTTATCTCCATGAGAATTACCCTCATTGGCTCGATTCAAATCGAATCGCGGTGTTCGAGTTGAATTGATCCAATTGCTCTCCTAAATAAAGGACAACCCATGAATATGACATTTTCGTACAACCTTTTTCATTATTGGACATGAGAATAGCTATTTTCAACAGCACTTTTAACTTGACAATGCCACGAATCACGACAAAGCCAAACCCTGCATATAGAGAAGTCATTTCAATGCGTACCAATAATCTAATTTGACTTGCCTAAGCAAAGAAAAAGTTCATCTATAAGGACCAATAATTGGTACTCTCCACGTCACGATGCGATCGTGACAATTTGACCACGCAGACATAATTATATTATTTTTCGATCACAAATATAATTACAGACACATAACGGTATGCCATTAACATTGTAGTAGTAAGAGATTGTCCTATTAAACGAACATATTAGTGATTGCGTCGTCCGCCAATGTAAGCTTGAATTATGCTTCAAGTTCAATCTCCCACTTTCATAATTATACATGAAATTAAAACATGTACACTTTGTACATGAAACCTTATCGTTTAAGCACATGTTCAATTTTATTTTTTTTACAATGTGAATGATCGTTTGTTTTCTATAATTCACTTAACTTATTAAGTTTTTTGGTTAAATTCTCTATTGTATTTGCAGTAAAAGAGGGAAGATGAAAGTTTGGATGATATATTGTGAGATTTTGTATAATCATTGATGTTTTAAAAACTTTAGCTATTAGATAAAAGTAACTATAAGTATACCTCAAGTGTCATAAGTTGTGTACAGCGCTCACTCCAATGCCAAAACTTTCAAATCGATCGCTTTAATGCTAATTATCTATAATTTCGATCAATTAAGTGCTAACTTCTTTTTAAAATGATTATTTTAATGCCAAATCCGATTTAAACTGAGATGACTAGTCGAAAATTCGAAACGTATATTTTTTATTATTATTTGAGCTGATGTGACTCATCAAACTCGACGCTGAAGTGATCGTTTTTAAAAGAAGTTGGCACTTAAGTGATCGAAGTTACAAAAATTTAGCACTAAAGTGATCGATTTGAAAATTATGGCACTGAAGTGATCGAAATTACAAAAATTTAGTACTAAAGTGATCAATTTAAAAGTTTTGGCACTAAATTAAGCGGCGTACACAACTTATGGTACTTGAAGTGTACTTAACCCAACAAAAGTATGGATTATTATTTAAAAAATTCAATTAAGAGCTCAAAATGCCTTCATTTTTTCAAATAAAGGTTTGAAATGGTATTTGTTTCAAATAAAGACATGAATTGCCCTCCTTATTACAAATAAGGGTAAGAAGTAGCTATGCATGTTTCAAATAAGGGATTGATCTTGACCGGCCAACCGGCTAAATATTCTGACTGGTCAATGGTATTTTCGCCATACAATTTTAATTTAATCTTTAGTTAAATTTAAAAAAAAAAAAAAAAAAAAAAAAAAAAAAAGAGGAAGCACAAACAGGAGGGCTGCCACTCCACTACACTGGGTAGCAACGGTTATTGGGGTCACCGATGACTCGGCGAGGATCGACGATCTCACTGACCAGTGACGAGGGCCAGCCAGGAGAGGACCATGACTAGATATGTCCATTTGAAACCGTGGGCCTGGAACCGGCTTGTTGATCGGAACTGCTAGGAAAAAAAAAGGGGCGAGGGCCACGGGCCTCGTCCCTCAAGAATAGCCAAACAGCTCTTCCCGGTCCCCTACTAGGTGGGCCCGGAAGAAGAGTCGTTGGCTCTTCCTCAGGCCCAATGAGCCTTCGGACAACGGTCTGAAGGTCGTTGCGGTTTCCTTAAAATAAATAAATAAATAAATAATCTATAAAAACCTCTTAATCCCTCTTCATTTTTCTCACAATTTCTCTTAATTCTCTTCAATATTCTCAACTCTCAAGTCTCAATCTCTCAAATTCTGTCAAATTCTCTCAATCCTTTATTCTCTCTCAATTCCGTTTTAATTCTTTAAATCAACTTTTTGATAAATTCTCTCAAAAAATGGCATGTGGAAGCAAAAATGCTGAAAAGGAAAAGAGCCCAATGGAAGAATCTGATTATCTTGTTTGTGATTATGCATGTTGGGAAGACGTCGATATTTCCAATCCCAACGTCGAGCACGCCTTTATCCTCCTACTGGTGCCGAAGAAACGTCGATAGCAAAGGAGCTGGGATGAAAGAGTTGAGAATCCGACTTATGACTACACTTCAATAAAGTATGGAATGAAAATGAAGGCAAGTTTGATATAAGCTGTAAATATTATCCGCAAACATACAAACTTAGTGAAAGAGATGGTTACGGAACATTTCATTGGCATCTGATGAAAAAACATCCAACGCAAGAGGGGATTGACACTAGCCAACAACAAATTTTCAAGTTCGTCAATCCTAACTATCATCCTTTATTCCGTTTCACTAATGCAATTTATAAACAAACATTAGTAGAATATGTTGCCTTTAAGCATACTCCGTTCAATGCTAATGAAAATTTTAATTTTAGATATTTGGTAAACACTGCGCGGCTTTGCAAACACCATCTGTTCCAAAAACTACTCTTAGACGCGAACTTAAACAAGTTTATAAAAAACGAAAAAATGCTTTGATAAGTTTTTTTGGAGAATTCAATGGACGTGTACATATAGGTAGTGATATTTGGAGTGATGCTTGGAATATTAATTCTTATATGGGTGTCACATACCATTGGATAGGTGATGATTGTGTTATTCAAAAAAGACTTCTTGCATTTCTAGTTTTTCGTGAAAGGCATACGGCCCATAATATTTATAAACTAATTAGAAAAGTTTTAGAATAATATGATTTGATTAATAAAGTTTTTTTAATTGGTTTTGATAATGCCGAAGCAAATACTGCTTTCATTCCCAAGTTAGAAAAAATTTGTAAACCCTCTTTTGGCGGATAATTTTTTCATAATAGATGTACTTGCCATGTTTTGAATTTATGTATACAAGATGGTTTACGATCTCTTATAACTTATCTCCATCCAATCAATAGTGCAATTATATTTTTATGGAGCCGCCCTCATCTTATGAAAGAGTGGGGAAAATTTTGTAAATAAAATGGGAGAATGGTAAAAAGGTTTCCAAAAGATATTTCGACTCATTGAAATTCTACCCACGAGATGCTTCTACAAATTTTTTTTACAAAGATTTGTTATGTTCTTTTATTTCGAATATCATTCCTGATATTTCATTACTCCCGCAACATTGGGACATTTGCAAAAAAAAAAGATTTTTTGAAAGTTTTTAATGACGCTACTAATACTTTATCTGATATTTATTATCTCATTACGCATTTATTTTTTATAGAGTGTGTTAATATTGCCAGTGTTTTTAATGAATATGAAAAAGATACTGAATTAGCTATTTTAGTAATGTGAGAAAAATGATTGCATTATTATTTGAACATTCCTCTTGTCTATTTAGTTGGTATTATTTTCGATCAACGTGCTAAATTAGATGGTTTATTAGATTATCTGAATGCTTATTATTATGATTGTTTACATTTGAATGAAGCAGCAAATATTTCAATTATACAAGCGGAGGTTAAACAAGTTACAGTAGCATTTTATAATAAATTTTTTAGTAGATATGGTTTAAGTGACAGTGAATGTGAATCTGCCCAACATAGTGTCTCACAAAGCGATGCGAGTATTTCAATTAATAGATGGTATAAAATGTTCATGATGAGGCAAAAAAAAACACAAAGGGACGTCAACATGTAATATTTCCGAATTAGAACACTTTTTGACAATTGCTTTTGAGTTTAATGATTTCAAACACAGCGTAGATTTCAAGATTCTTGAGTGGTGAAAGAATCATTCAACTCAATTTCAAGTTCTCTCCCTCATTGCGAAATAAATATTAGCGACTCATTCTTCAACAATGGCAGTTGAACAAACATTTAGTGCTGGAGGATTAATTTTGGACCCTCGTCGTTCAAGATTAAGTCCGAAAAGTGTGGAGATTCAATTTTATGTCGATGATTGGACAAAGGCTAAATTTCGACAACAAGAGCTGGATCGAGAAAACGAATTCTTCAGTGATGACTGTGGAGATACTACGCCGCCACAACAACGGATAGACGATTGACGATGAGGTAAGTTGGGATTATCGAAGATAATAGAATTACATGGATTTTAATTCTTCTATCCCCAAGAAGATATGTAGGCGCTTAATGATAATTCATTAAGTTTAAACCCATTTCTTCTCTCTCTCTTTTTCAAATTTTATTACAATGTACAATTTGATTAATGATTATAATTTATAATTTATAATTTATTTATTTTATTATTTTAAAAATAAAAATAAAAATTCGAAACCAGAACTGAGAACCAGCCTGGAACTGCCGGTTCCCCCTTTGGGTGGAATCGGAACCGGCGGTTCTGTGGAACCGGCCACGTCTAACCATGACCCTCTCCTAGATCTGGCAAGGGTACCAACCCTTGACTGTACGGTATCCTAATTGAGAACTTTTTCCAAAATAATACATGTAACAGAGCCGAAGAATAAAAAAATGAAACAAAATAAAAAGAGCCGATTCCTAAGTCAACTTTTACCGATTTCAAAAACTTAGAACCGAAACTTGTCTATAGATGTCATATTGTGTTCGTCATGTATTGTGTGCTGGTTACGAGATCATACTTTTTCCTCACGCGTCCCCACTCTACTCCTCCTTAAGGTAGGGATACACCCCTCTTTCTAGATAGAAATGCAAAGAGTGGCCACCAGAACAATCCCACAGTGATTAGAATCGAATTTGACAGAATAAGTTATATAGGTTTGAAAATTGGAATGTACGATCGTTAGTGATCACTTAGTTTGTCAGTCATATTTCAGTCCAAAATAAAGCTTAATGTCAATTTAGTGATTAGACAGTTGAAGACGCATCTTCACAGCGACGAAGGATACTTCCTTGAAAAAGAAAAGTACGATTAGGCAACACATCCTGGAGATCGTAACACGAGGCCGTGCGTTAGGTAAGATGCTCATGCGGCACTCGGATGAGCACTATGGAGTAGCGGAATGGACTTATTTTGCCACGAGATGCATGCGTTGCACTGGGTGCACTTTGCACTAGGTGTATTAGGGTTGCCTCAGGAATGGAGGTCCTGATACCATGTGAAATTATGTAGAATCATAGCCAATTGTTCTAAAGTTTTAAATTATAAAATGAAGGCGTGAATAATTCTATATATATCAAGTTTCGTGTGAAAAGGGAAAGTTGTAAAAAACTTTAAAGTTCAGGCACTTCACTTCTGAATGCTCGTTTCCCCTATTGAACATAGCATTGTATAGTTATCATAAAATGGGCCATATCGTTGTTGATGACTTAGTGTTTTTTTTTTTAACCTTTTATAAGATATCCCACTGGGAAAAGAGGTTTGGTTCAATGTTTACTATATATTTCCACAATGGTCCCATATGGTGCCATTTTTAACTCAACAGTTAGGGATGTCCGTAAGAATCCAACGGACCCCTCTTAAAAGCAAATAAGTGAATGTCGTGGAACTGGCTTGCTTCCATGAGTAAACAACCAGAGAAAGAGAGCTTGTTGACCATAAGGGGGAAGGCCAGTTAGAGCACACTCTCCGTAGTTGAAGCAAAATCAAGAACAGGGACCAAGGGGTCTCTTGATAGTGAAAACTTGTTTTATACGAGTGGAGTTCGAGGGTGGTCCAGTCCAGGGCTCCGAAGCAAACGAGCTTCGCCGGTAGGATGATATCGAAAGGCTGAAAGCAGTGCTCGCTCCCTTGTGTTTGAGGGAGTTGATGCGAGTTGGATTTTTACTATCCTTGTGGAAAAGTATCGAAATTTTTGTGGGAATGATGGAAAGAAAGTTTAATGTTGTTGGTTTTTTAATTAGTTAGATGACAATCTAATAGTACTGTTAGCTATTTCTAAATACATAATCTCTCAATCAATGAGTATTTTATACAAAATATGCTGTGGTGGTGTGGCATTTACATTTGAGATTGCATCATCCCTAACAGTATTATCAGGAAAGCATTTTCTTTTTAATTATTGAAATTTATACTTAATTGGAATACATGTTATCCAATAGATACCTATAATAACATACATTAAGACATATGGGTGAATAAAAAAATCATGATCCATCCAAACCAGACCGAACTGTATCCAACCGGCCGATTTTGGATGATAACCATTCCCAGTTCGGTTCCTAATTTCGGGTGAAAATCATCCAATCGATCCTACCGAGCTAGTCCTTCTATGTAATACGAATGTATATTCTTTTGAAATAACTTATGCAAATATTACAATGCTTGTTATTTTGTATATTGAAATTTTTCATGTGACAATGGTACCAAATCGTTGTCCCCATTATCATTTTGTATTATTGAAATTTTTCCTCCTACAATCGCAAGGGATTGATTCCTTTTTCTTTTTTTAATTGATGTTGGTGTTCAGTAGGACCATGTTGCGACCCTAAAAAAAATTAGGCTAATGGATTATTATGTCAATTATCATCAACTAACCTAATACGGACTCTCACAATCCCTACCAATTTTCAACTTAAATTTCATTGAAATGATTTATAAACTAGAGTCGTCACTAATCATTATTGGTAGGTTGATTAGAAACTTAAGTAAAATGGTGGGATAACCATTTTACTTCTACAAACCAAAGATTATGGATTCGAGGACTTAATTACACTAGTTAATCAAAATTAATGCCCTTTCGGTACCAATTTTATGCAAAGGTCTTTTGATTAGTTTATATGACTTGATTTTTTTTTAAAAGCCTCTTTTATTAAATGTGATGCTAATGCAACCTAACTATATATCATATAACGTGCAATGACAGAAAAAAATAACATGGCATTTATGTATGGATGACGTGTAATAATGACATGGCGAGATGACGTGGCATTTATGCATGGATGACGTGTAAAAATGACATGGCAAGATGACGTGGCGAAATGACATGAAATTATGTAATATGCAGTGCCAATGGTAAATTTTTTTGGTAATTTCTTTTATGCATTTTCGGATTTTTTTTAATAATCAATCAATCAGACATACCTAATCGGAAATGCTTGATGAGGAAATCTTATCTCCCTAAAAAAAATCAATCAATCAAACAAACATGATTTATAGGAAGCCGTATCTTACTAATTTTTTTAGAAATTTTCTGGTTATGTGAAAAATCAATCATTCATTCAATCTACCAATCGACATTCTCGACAATATCACAAATATCCTATTCTTTTCAAATTTTCCCAAAAAAATTCAGATCTTGAATTAAATATTGATTTTTTCAGAGACAGCACATCAGACCTAAACGATGATAGGTCAGATTAGCTATATCTAAGATTTTCTAGACAAAATTTAAGTTTTGAATTTTTAATCACCAGAGTCGTCCTCGACCTTCTGAAAAAAAGATTGGTCTTTATTTCGATTATGGTGTCAGAAACATGCGAGGATAATTTCAAATAAGAAAGTAATATACCAATAATGCGGAAAAACAAAAACAAAAACAAAAACAAAAAAACAGCGAACAATTAGCCATGAATCGCTCAACAAAAATGCTTGAATTAACCCTAAATTTGTAAGATTGTTACCTTGATTTGCCAAATAAGCTTCCTTTTATGATCTTGCACCCGAATTAGCCACGAATCTCCAGCACCGATAATTGTACTCAACGGACTAACGGCAACGAAGAGAACGTTCATGGCTGATGATACGAACCGAGAATTCTCAATGAATCAAGGGTCGTCATGGAACCAGCAAACGAACTCTAATGATTGGACTGATCGACTATGGGATGATGCACACCCTGGAGAGTTCAGCAAAATCTGGACAGCAGCTAGATTCACCCAAACAACAAACTAAAATCAACCTTCAAACAGGAGTTCGAACTTGCTCTAACAATGTCCCCAAAGCACGCTCAAATAGCAGCAAAACCTGACTAGACAGCGGCGCGAATTCGTGAAGACCTAGCTTGAACGTCGACGAGTCAAGGCGATCTGGCGGATGGTCTGACCGTAGAACCGAACGGTTGGTGCAGGTAACAATGGTGGCTACTGGATGGTGACGCTAATGCTTACGGATGGTGGAGTTGGGGTGTGCAGGCGGTGGACCGAGAGAGGCGTGAGAGGGAGAGAGACGTGAGAGACAGAGAAAGAGAAAATCTGTCAGAAAATTATGTCGTTCCCCTCTCTAAAAATTCTGACGTGTTTCCGTGGGAACCCCCTTGAACCCTAGGCATAAAGGAATATATATAGAGAAAACTAGGGTAGAACGCAAGATTCGATCTCGGCCGTCGGACAAAGAAACTTATGATAGGATAATAGCCGTAGGATTTAAAAATATGAATATCAAAGGGCTTCATCCTCAAAAAAATTCGACCACTAAGGGGAGCACAAAGGCTTGCCGAAAATTACCAATTGATGGGCTTATCTACGTGAATTTAGAGCGTGATCGGATTTTAATTAATAAAATGGGTAATTAATTTAAAAGCTCTGTATTTAAACAAGCTAAAATGGGCTGCGTTGATTTCGGATTGAGCCCAAATTCATAAAAATTCAGAAATTCCCCCCCCCCCCTTTGCCGAAAACTCAAAATTTGAAATTGAATCATACTCGATTGACTCACCTAATGCAAATGATTGACTGAAAAAAAAAATATGTAATGCATGAATGCTAAAAATAAATATAAAAAATTATATGATTATTTTTTATAGAAAATAAAATTAATCCCTAATTTTTTATGCAAAATAAATTATTAAAATTGAGGTGTCAACAAACCGTAATCAGGATCTAATCGGGAATCGGACTGAACTAATGGTTCGATTTTCAAATGGATCTATAAAATAAGCGGATGGTTTACGGTTCACATTTTGTAGAAACGGTCCTTAGTATGCGGTTATCGATTCTAAGGTGGGAACCATACATCCTGAAACCGATCACCCCTATTGAAACGTACCCTCCTCTTTTCCTTTCTTTGTTGCCCGTATAGCAATGGTGACCATACTCCGTGTGTCGGGATGCCTCGTGAGGCGAAATTACTCGTGAAGCTCCACGAATCGAGAAGTTTCGAAAGTATTCGGGATACCTCGAAGTTCAAGTGCCTCATGTGTCGAGATGCTCCAAAAGTGTCTGGAAATGAGATAACATGCAAGTATCTTCTATAATTGTAGTCGTGATTTTGTGGATACAGATGAGTTAGTCAGAGAAATCACATTGTAGTCGACGGTGATGCCCTGAAGCATGGGTTCGTTCAGTCAAATGGTTTGGCATCGTTCTCGGATTCGTCAATGTCACGCAGAAGCATGGCTACTTCATCCTCATTAATGAGACTAGCCATTTGAGTCAGTGCGCAATGGTCTGGACTGGCTGACCTCTCTCGTCGTATTTATCTGCATTTTAGTAGCCATCTCATTCATTCATCAAGAAAACTTAGTAATATTTGATATATTAACATATCTCGAAATTGAGTACATGGTATTTGGCCTATCTCATTCCAAAAACTAACTTAAAAGAGTAAGCTTTCCCTCACACTTATAAACCAACTACTACAACCCATATCTCTCTCGTGTGATTATTGGCTCCAAACTTGTTAGTAACCTGGGTTCTGATAATATGTGATTATTGACTCCAGACTTGTTGGTAATCTAGGTTCTGATACAATGTATGTTCAACCGAAAAGCTAGCTAAAAGGTTGAGAATTTCCCTCACACTTATAAATCGATCACCAACCCCTTCCACAACCGATAACCCGTATCTCTCCCGTATGACTGTTGGGTCCAGACTTGTTGGTAACTTGAGCTCTGATACCAGTGTTCGGTGATTTTGGGCTTCTCTCATTCCAAAAGCTAACTTAAAAGATGAGGTTTTTACTCACACTTATAAACCGACCACGAACTATTTCTACAACCGATGTGGGACAACCCAACATGAACGCGCGAGAAGAAAATATAACATAATAATATATAAGGATTCATATGAAACCGATCTCTCTTGGTAAGGAGGTTGATCACATGACGACATCAAAAGGCCCATCCGAATAATTGGCCGACGTGCGTGCGTGCGTGCGTGAAAAATTATTGATACAAAAAAATCATTGGCGAGAATATCTTCAATGCATCCATGCAAAGCACGCATGATGTTATACATAGAACAAATATAGAATAAGCAAGGGGATGAACTAACTCGAGAAATAATCTTTTCAAAGTGTCAATCGATATCTTGAATGCAGCCAAATAACTTGATCTTAAGGATAGCATAATGACCACGAAAACTCGAGTGCTAGATTTGATGTTTACTTTTATGCTCTAATTTTCATCCTCTACAAGCTTTTTCTTTTTCTTTTTTTCTAATAAATCCTTTGAGGAATCTGGAAAGCAAAGCAATCAACCAAGAGCCATGCACACCATAAGCATACATGGACACCAGACCATGTCCAGGTCTTATTGTGAAACAAAAAAGCGGCCCCGAAATGAAGTTGTCTTCAAGGACAAGAAGTTCGATCTCGACGCTATTGTGGACGCTATCGTGGTGACAGTATTAATTACCTTACATTGTTTTCAAAAATGGAGCTCACCAATTTCTGAATCGGAATCAAGAGAAGGAATATCGCCGACTATCTGGAAGGCTTTCAAAAACCAAACCTCTAAGGTCAACGTTGATGGAGCTTTCTTACCCGATTCAAGGGAAGGTTTTGTCGTCTGTCCATGTCGCGATGCAGCAGGCTGGTTGCTAAACGGAGGGGGGGAAGACGGTGGCTGCATCGTCGGATCTCATGGTAGAAGCCCTCGCCTTAGTCGAGGCTCTGAGGTGCAACCTTTCTCTCCTATCTGAAGAAGTTGAAGCCCCAAATTTTGGAGGTATATTGCAGCTTAATGAAGTAGAGATACAAACAGACCATAAGGTCCTTGTGGAAGCTCTTTCATGCCCATGCACAACCTCGAGGCAAATTCACGTGCCAGTTAAAATATACAAAGGATATTTAGGTATTTTTTCCCAAATATCGGGTAACCTATGTATCGAGAGAAACCAACCAGATTGCCAATTTGGTAGCCAAAACTCATAGTAAAAATGTATTGCACCGGGGTTGAGTTTCCTCTCCCCCTTTCTACTCTTTGAGATTTACTCTGTACTGAAACCCATCTGTCGGACTTGACTGCTTTGAGTTAGCTTTAATGAAAAGTTTATTATCACCACACAAAAAAAAAAAAAAAAAAGAAACTAAACTATGTCATGAGAAGAAGGCAGTGGCCAAAATTAATTATGAAGAGACGATAGCACTGAGGACGGGTGGAGTGAAGGCTGCAAGGTACCGACAAAGGCACGTCCACATTTTGGCATTTGTGGCGCTGCAAAAACATAGGGGGGGCCAAAACTTATCCTTCATAAAGCTGCCACAAGGATATTAGGTGTGTATACATTAATTTAAAAGAATTAAAAATATATTCTTTTTGCTGGGTTGTAATAGGATAGATAGTTATCCATATTGAGTGTAAATTATTTGGCTAAAGCCAACTTATTAGTTTAATAAGTCAATGTTAATATAGATGGGAGGAATTACTCAAGCTAGGACAACTCGGGATTGCTGACGTGGCACGCATCTATTTTCGGAGTAAGGACTGAATTTGAAATTTTTCAAAATTATACGGGTCAAATCATAAAGTTCCGGTAATTTCTTCTCTAAAAAGTATTTTCATTTTTATAAAATACATAAAATTTTATCATTGAGGACAGAGGAACCAATGAAGATTGGAGCAAACTCAGGGGACCCACCCAATGAGCGTATGACAA
Organism: Rhodomyrtus tomentosa; assembly: GCA_028455895.1. NCBI lineage: Eukaryota > Viridiplantae > Streptophyta > Magnoliopsida > Myrtales > Myrtaceae > Rhodomyrtus > Rhodomyrtus tomentosa. The sequence continues at coordinate 36,089,419 of JAPCWY010000011.1, read as the reverse complement.
GCCAACACGTGTAAAAAAGGGCCAAAAATATTTTGCCGACGGACTTTATGAAAGCAAGGTGGGCTTTGGCCTTGGCATGATGTGCACATATTTTCGCCGAGTGTTGACGCCGAGTTTGTCCGCTTGTGTGCCGGCCCCCTCCCACGCTCCGCCGCTTCACGCGCGTGATACTCGCCTTGAAAAATTTTATTGAATTTCCGCCCTCATTGCTTTTATTTTGTTTCCTTGCCTCTGGAGCCTGGACAATAAGCCTAACGCAGTTCTAAATAGAAATGTCAATGATTCGGTTCATTTCGATATTTTTAAGTCATAAATTAACCACCGGGTAAAAGCTTGAATCAAATAGCATCTTGCCCCGAGCAAAATATGAATCGAACCTCAGTTGGGTTCGATTCAATTCGATTTTTCATGTTTCTTTTTTAAAATTTTATTTTTATTTCGGCGATCATGTCAACCCTTTTCACCAAAAAAAGTAAAATAAAACAGAATGGTTATTTTGGATATTTTCAGTGTGATTTGTTTAACAAAACTGAAGTAGTCGAACTGAACAAAAAGAATGATGTTTTTTCAGTTACCTGAATCGAAAATCGAATCGAATCGAATCCAAGCGCACGAATTTTCGGTTCAATTTAGTTGCCTAGCAGTTCGATTCAATTTTTCGGTTCTATTTTAATGCCCCTAATTGTAAGCATCCTTTGGTAGTTTTGCATAGAAGGAATGTGTGTCGATTTTGCAGGACTTTCTAGTAGTTGTATTCCATAACACTACAATGACTACTTACACCATTCCCCCACCATCGACAAGGGCTCGGCGAAGGCGGCGAATTGGTTGGGAGATGGGAGAGAGAAAAGGGAGGAGAAAACGGTATCGTTATAGTTGGTCAAAGATATGGAGCGATGGATTTCAAGGTGTGTAAATTCTAGATCAAGAATACCATAAATTTCGGACCAAAATTGTGGCATGTGCCCGTCTCAGTTGCCTACTCAAGTTGGAGTGCTCAACTTTGTTAATTTTTTTTTTTTTTGCAAAAGTTATTAATTAATAGACTTTGAGCAATCAATTTTGAACTGGTTCAACATCGATTGTATCTAAGAGCAGGCCTTAGAATCGATTCCACTTTAGATCGATCAAGGATGGTCTTCAAACTTTTTTACTCGAGGACCGAATCGGTCCCCATCTGAAACAGTTTCGAGTTGAGCTAGTAAGGCCGATTCTACTCGGTTTGGTTTTCGGATTGAACCTTTCCAGATGCTCACCCTTACATGAGGCAACCCACGAAGTTGCCGCAATTCAACTAACCTTATCATTATTGAACATGAGAGTCAATATTTTGAACGACACTTTTAACTTGACAGTGCCATGAGTCACGAGAAAGCCAAACCATACAAAGCCATTTCAACGCCAACCTAAAAAAGAACCGATAATTTAATTTGACTCGCCTAATCAAAGTACGAGTCTATCAAAATGGACCAATAATTGGAAGTGTCCACATCACAACCCGATGGTGACAATCTTGACCACGAAATAATTATATTCTTTTTTCAATAACATATACAATTATATATAGACACATAATTGTATAGCATTAACATTTATAACAACGGCATCCTCCAATATAAATGATCGTGTCGGTCGCCAATGTAAGGTTGAATAATTCCTCAAAAAGATGAATTTGAAGTCTCCCACTTGTGATATTAAAAGATGTGCACTTGCTTACCTAAAACATTATTGACTTATTGTTTAAGCTCATCTATAAGTTCGAACATAATAGATTTTAAATAGTTCAAATTTACAATGTGCGAGATAGCTTATTTTGCATTGTTCACTGCTTGCGAGAACGAATGATCTGATACTAACATTCACGGGAAAATTACTAAAAAATTCATAAATATATTATAATTATGCCAATTCAATATCAAATTTTTTTTATCGATTCAGTCCCAAATCTTTTACAATCTTGCCAAATCAGTCCATCCGGCGAATTTTGGCCGGCCGGTGGCCTGCCGGAAATCTAATATTTTTTTGGATTTTTTTTAAATTTTAATATGTTTTTAAAATACTTTTTTCATTTCTTTTTTTTGTCCCCCCAGTTCTTCGTCCTCGTCTTCTTGCTCTGCTCCAATCATTGTCTTCTTCCACTTTCGCGACCGACTTAAGGACGGCCGGAGAGCTGAGCATCGCTCGGCCATGGGGGGCGTCGACCTCGCGAGCCTCACGAGCGGGAAGTTGATCGGCCATGAGCCGCAACTTCACAGGTCGAAGAAGAAGCACTGCCGTCACGCGCATTGCACGGGAACGCGAAGCCACCACGCTAGTACCGGGACGCGGCCGCCTGCGGGTTTCCGCGACGCAAGGAGTGGACACGAGGATCCACTGGGAAAACGAGGACGAAGGATGGATCGGGGGCAGGGACTCGAGGTCGGAGGAGGGTGGGAAGCAGCTGGGCGCGGAGGAGGAGCGGAGGAATCTCTTGGGTGAGAAATTCGCCGATTTGCTCAACGAGTCCTCGGATTCCCACTACCAGTGAGCATCGCACTGATAATCACCCTAATAATCGCTCCTCCTCCCCTTTTTTCTTCTTCATTTCTTGCTTTTGCATTTGGCGGTTCTTTTTGTTTCTCCTGTAATCAATTGATCAGCGAAAATGACAATTGTGGCTTTGAGCTGCTCGTATTGGTTCGAGCGTAGACATGGCACGGAGATGTGGAAGGAATTGAACCGCGTCGGAGATCGGCCCAGATCTGGAATTGCGAAGTTGACCCTCGCCCAGCCATGGGTTCGACCTCGCCGTCCTGCCTCGTCCGGCGACCCTTAACTCTCCGGCCGTCCTCAAGTCGATCGCGGAAGTGGAAGAAGACGATGATTTGAGCAGAGCCAGAGCAAGAAGATGAGGATGAAGAATAGTGGGGAAACGAAAAAAGAAAAAGAAATGAAAAAAGTATTTTAAAATATATTAAAATCTAAAAAATCTAAAATATATATATTAAAAATATTAGTTTGCCGACTAGCCGACATCCACGCTAGCGCCGGCCGGCCAAAATTCGCCGGATGAACTGATTTGGCAAGATTGTAAAAGGTTTATGATTAAATCGGTAAAAAAAATAAGTTTGGGACTAAATTGGCACGAGTACAATAAGTTTAGTACTTTTTTAGTAATTTTTCCTGACATTCTCTAGCCTTTACCGGAATAAATACACAAGCCATATCATCCAAATTGTTAAAGTATTTGATATTGCTTTATCAATCTTCAAATACATATGGTTCTCCTCCACTTTAGTTCAATTTTTTTTTATTGGATTTTTTAACACAAATAGTATTATATTTAGGGGAAATTTTTTTGAATTTTCCGTAAGGGTGAATTTTTACTATTGTTTTTAATTATAAAAAACTATACTTCCTGAAAAAAAAAGTTATCAACATAATTGCTATAAATGTGCACTTTAATAAAATATGTCCTCCTTCCTTCCATTATTATGTTCGCAATATTGCGGATATATATTATTTAATTGGCTTAATTAGAGAAATCATATACAAGATGAAGATGATCTCATGGTTTCTTCCGGTCAATGGTTTGACTTTGCTGTCGTCGTCGTCGTCGTCGTCGTCGTCACGCGCACGTGTCGCTACTTCCTCCTCATTAATGGGACTCAACATTGAAGGCCAACATCTAGGGGACCTGATCCAATCTCAGCCGTTGGATCGATCGATTCGCAGCAATCTTCATCAAATTTATGTTTCTGTGGAAATTGTACGACTTGTCCATTCACCATTTAAGTCTGTGCACGCTGGTCAGGACTGGGACTGGGTCTCTCTCGCAGTTTTGTGCAATTTTTAATAATTGTCTCACTCATTCCTCCAGATAATACAGTAGTGTTTGTCATAAATGATGCTTAATTTTTTATTTGACGTGCAACATGGTATGCAGATCTCTTAATTTTAATTTAATGTGTCATATTATTTCTGAATTTTCAATTTATTTAATATTGTTCAAGAATTAAAAATTGTTCAAAATTTCTCAATCTATTACATTTTTTTCCTAATTTAGTGCTATTTTTTAAAATTTTACAAATCCAATTCTAAAACTTTTTATTTTTTTTAAATTATATCCATCTGGTCAATTTTAATCAAAATCGCTGATGTAAATGCCAACTATTCTGATTCTCCGACATTGAAATTGACATTTTTTTAACTTAAACAAAAAGAAAGGAAAAATTAAAAAAATATTAAAAAAATTTCATGTCGGCACCAGCATCCATGTCAGCATTTTTCGGTCGAAATTGATCAGATAAACTCAATTGACAGAACACGAAAGTATTTATAATCAAATTGACAAAAGGTGCAGTAGGTTTAAGACTTGTTGAATAATTTTTTCGTTCAAGAATCACATTGAACAAAATAAAAATTTAGTGACGATGTTGCAACATTGCGCCAAATTTCAAGAATAACGTCAAACAAATAGAAATTACATGGGGCAACGTTGTACGTAGGATTAAAGTTCGTGAATCATCTATATTACTTTTCATAATGTATATACATCAAGATATCTCGATATTGACATCGCAAAAATAAAGAATTAAAGACCGTTATCAGTGACATTAGTATCAAAAATGATCCTATGGTAGAATGGAGGGAGAAAATTGTTGAATTAAAATTAAGAGATCAAGTTAAATTGAGTTTGGGCGGCCAGATGACGGTAGTCTAATTAGATTTGCTCTTCGATGAATCCTCGATGGCTCGATCTCATCCTCGCTTTTGCGACCACCCTACTCTCATCATCATCCATACCTAACTTTATTAATATCTAGATGTAACGTGCGGCTGATCATATAGTACTAAAAGAACGAAAGAAGAAGAAGAAGAAGAAAATCAACACAAGGACAACACAATGTTACAATTTGTGTGCTCTCAATTTCCGGCTCGATCCAAATTTTAAGTGTTGTGTTTTTTCACCTATTATTTCAGCTCCGGGCATGAAAAGAGGACGTTCTCTGTTTGTAGGCCACTCCAAACACGTACCGAGATTGCGAAAAATCATTAATCTGGATAGTTTGAAACAAATAAATAAAATTGGGGAAAAGCATTATTTTTTTCCTATTTTCTTGCAATTATTTGGCTTTAAATGGGTACATATAAAATCGGACCTCTCTTGGTACGGTGCTCGGTTGCACGACCACATCCAAAGGCCCATCAAAATGATTGTCAAGCGTGCGATGCATTGCATGCATGCATGCAAAGTCATTGAATCACATCATTGGTGGGGGATGTCCTTGGCGCATCCACGCGAAGCCCTTGTGATGTGATGCGAAGAACAAGGTAACGAACGAAATAATATTTTCAAAGTGTTAATTGATGATCTGAACGCGATCGATAGCTATAATTATTACAAATAATTATAACAATCGCGAAGTCTCGGAACCAAGATATGATCTTATTAGCCTCGCTCGCCCGTGCTATGCGCGAATTTCGATCTTTCTCCACATTTTTTTTTTTTTGCCGCATTAGGTCAAAATTATCACAATCCTTGGAATAAAGCTAAAGGATGTCATAAGAAGAAGGTGTGGCCGAAACTGATTATGAAGGGACGATAGTACAAAGGAGGACAGGTGGCGTTGAAGATGAGGAAGATGAACGGACAGAGGAACGCCCCCATTTTGGCATTTATAGCAGTACAAAAAACATTGAGGACCAAACTTGTCCTTTCATAATGCCAGGCACGTTTGAAAATTGATTTACCAAATTCAGATATATATATATATATATATATATATATATATATATATATATATTTTGGGTAACCAAATTATTTGGTAAAACTTGGTAACCAAATTGGATTACTTCCCATTTGGAATTGCACAAAAAAAATTATTTATTTCAGAGAGGTTTATGTAAAATATTGGGAAAACGAAAACGATTATTGTCTTCCTCGCTCACAACCGGCCCAAAAGGGAAAGGATCTTTTCTTATGGGGGTAGAAAAATCATGATCGGGATAGCGGATCCAAGTCTATGGAACTTGGGTGTGGGTCTTTTGTCGAAATTAAATAGCCTTCCTTTTTTTCTTTTTATTTATTATTTCTCATTAAGGGCTGAAAAATGAAATATAGAATACCTCATCCTATTTTATTTTATTTTATGCGCCGTAACTCTTCCTCAGCTAGGCTTGGTCAAAATAGCATAGCAAGTCAAAATATTAGTAGCATAGCAAAAATACATTCCTCATCATTAATACGGTTGCTTGTGGTAATTGTGGCCTCTCGGGAAGATCGATAACTGCATTTTTGGTGCACTTGCTAGTACTAGTATATCTGAGAATTCTTACATGGGGTTAACGCCTTTTGAAAATTTAAATTGGTACCTCCACGACCCATTTAATCATACATTAATTTTTTGTCTTACAAAAATTTTAAATTGGTACACCTACCCAAAACATATTATCCGTTAGCATTCTGTCCGATATCCTATTAGAATGCATGTTGTCAGCACGCGTGTTGCATATCCATCTTGCGGTTGTCTACCTCGTGCGTCAGCACATATGCATTTAGTGTAGGATTGATCTGGACCGGTGGCATCGATTTGGGATTTTTTCATAAGAAGAAAAACTAATTTAGATTAAATGTTTCACGAATGCATGGATTTTGAAATTTTCTATGTGACGAAATTCAATTGCGAAAGTGTTATGGAAGTATCGGTTTGAGATTTTTAATGTATTAACACTAGTAAATATGTGCAAGCGTTACTCAAGCATGAATGACTCCAAGGGGGGGGGGGGTTGGAGATGTTCATTTTGCATGAGGAATATGTTATATTTATGGAAATGAATAAGTTCATCTCGAAAAAAATTGGCTAGTCTGACAATATTATCAGTTATTTCTAATCTCATGATCTCTTATTTAATAAATATTTTATACAAAACATGCGATAATGATACGTGAATTTACGATTGAAATTGTACCGTCTTTGATAGTACTGAGTATATTTTTCTTTCTAAAACACCCGATGAGTGTACGAGAAGCCAACACGTCTAAAATACTTTCATTAAAATGCAAAAATCAAAGGAACGACAAAGTGGGCCAAAAGCCAAAATGTTTGACGACAATCTTTATGAAAAAGCGAGTGGGGGGTTTGGCCTTTGGCATCGTGCGCGGATGTTTTCTTCGAGTGTTGACCCCGACTTCGTCCGCTTGCTCTCGCCGACTCCCCCCGCCCCCGCCCTCGCCCCACAACTGCCCACGCGCCGCCGGGTCACCCACGTGATACTTGCCTTGAAATTATTGAATTTCCTCCCTCTTTCCCTTTCTTTCAATTCTTTCTTCTTCTTTTTTATCCCTTGGATGAATGTTGACTATGACCATTGCTTCCTAATTTTTTTTTTTATAAAAAAAGAAGAAGAGCTAATTATTTTCACCGCTCGTGCGTGTGTACTACTCTCTCTTTACCCACTATAATATCGGATTAATCTATTCGACCAAGGCGGTTATTGCGAAAACAATAGATGGAAGATTGAAACAAGGGCTGTGTTTTCTTCCATCTCGGATCGGAACCTCCAATCACATCTTCGATTGGAGGGTTACAAAGCCTGTAAGTTTGCACGCGTGTGATGTGATTGCCATGAATTGCATCCAACTAAACAAAACATGATCGGGGGAAATTTCCTTTAATCATAAATAAAGAAAGACATGGCCAAAATCGATTTGATTTCAATAGATCAAACAAATCACATTAAAAAACAAACATGCCCCATGATCCGCCGCTTCTAATCCGAACTACGATTCTCTCTCTTTATAGGGCGAGAGAGAAATTCTTGGTTGGATTCGTATAGGCCTGTTAGAAATGACTCATGATCTCATTTTTCAACCCATGCTTGATGGGTCGAGTTGTTATATCGATTGGTTATATTTAGCAAATGAATCATAAATGAGTTCAGAATGATAATGTCCAAAATTATATGACTATTAAATAGGTTGACTACTTACTTAGATCTAATTCACATCTATGTCTCTCTCTCTCTCACAGTCACTTAATCTCTTGTTTACTTATCTCGCGCTCTCCTTTTAGTTATTTTACGAGTTTCCCTAGATTTGATTAAATACAAAAGTGTTTCAACAATATGGATTCGATTGAGTATGAATATGAATCTAGATGAGGTACTGAGTTACACTAAATTTATGTTGTACGAATTGAATTAAAACGGAATAAGTGAATCAAATTGTTTTCGACTCAGACTTACCCATGCGATGGATCTAACTTCGATCGTGGCGAACGACGATCGCTCATCTTGTGAGAGATCAACGGTTGTGATTCATATGATCCATGTCAGGCAAGTCATTTTCGTCTGTGGTAGGTCCGAAGGAGTAAGTAAATTTCTGAATTATTCTTTGCATGGTTCAGCGGATTTGGGCCAAAATTCGCGTGAGAGCACGGAGACGCTTTACCCCTCTTCGTTAACTCTGCTGGCACCTTACCTACGCGCGCAACCAAGATAGCTGACGTCATCCTAGGCTCGGGTCTATTTTTACACCCACTGCGCGACAGCTTTTTCCCTGCTCCGTTGCTCCGAGACACTCCCCCCCCCCCCCCCTAAATCGTCTCGATGTGGATTAAGATAGGAAGAGAAGCACTGTCGTCGGGACGGATGGTGTTGTCGTTTTGTGATTATTGTTTGATTCTGTTCCTAATCCAAAGTTTTTATATAAATATAAATATATACAAGCGCAGAGTAATCTTTCTACTTAAAGAATATTCTCAAGACATCGATTGAATATATTTATCGAGATCATTTTCGATTTTCGAGATACTATTGGATATCACGAAAAATAGTTAATATATTAATGTTTCACAATATCTTCACATTTAGTTACTTAGACTCTCTTTAGTAACATTTTTTTTTTTCGAAAACAGAAAAAAGAAAAACTTTATTTAATAAGGTCAGTTAATTTTTATGTTTCGGAAATAGATTTGAAACGTAAACAAAATGTAAAAAAAAAAATATGGTTCTCTATTTTAGGGAACAAATTTATAAAAGAATATCTTTGCTCATAATTTATTTTTTAGAACAAAATTATTATCAAACAAGTCCTTAACGAGCATAAAAAATAAACACTTCTGACAATATTGATAAAATAAAAGCGGTTTTTTTCCTTCTAGATTCCTGTTAACGAGCCTGCTAAGGCATTTATTGCCAAGACACACTTTGCTTAGCATATTTATTAACCCTGGCACAAAGACAAGCTTTCGATTGCTAAAATATCTATTAATATCATTAAAGAGAACTAGTGTCCTAAAAGTTATTTATTTGGTCATAAAATAAGTTTTTACGCTAAAGTTCCATGCGTGCTATTTGACATCTTACTCGAGCATTCGCGATTGAAAATCGGATTTGTACGCTTAGACATTAGGCGGCTAAAACAAGTTCGAATGCGCACTCCGCTCAAAATTTGAATTAAAACTTCGGCCAACACTTGTTTGATTTGCGAAACTAGGGATCGTACCATTAGTCCAGAGTTTATCTACCCGTTCCTCTTCATAGGAGAACGTCTCGATTGTGAATAACTTTCACGGGTCTAAACATAGGCTGATAATTCGCACTAATCATCATTTCATAATCCGTGTAGACACACAAATAAAATGAACCTTTTCCCGCTCCCTATCCAAATTTTTTTGTGTGCGTGCAACACGTTTGACATGTTGCTCGGTGTTAATGTCGTGTGAACGGGTAGCGTCGAAAGTGGTCTGTCCGCACTTTCCGAATGTGTTCATATGTTGGATTACAATAAGATAGAGAACGTTGAAATTTTGGAGAAAGAGACCAAAAACATGAAAGAGAGGTTGATTTTGTCGGGGTCAGGACGTAAAGTTATGGGAAAAGGAGGGAGGCTATTGGGAAGGTGTGATAAATGCGCACACATCCTCTTTATATATATATATATATATATATATATATATATTCGTGGATGGGCATCTCTCGAGGGCACCGGTTAATTGTACTCAGCGAAGAGCTCCACATGAATTTTCAATTTGCCGATTCCACCGTCACACGCGAAGAGGGCATGCTTCGGAAATTGCAGTCTTTCCTTCTTCGGATGTATAATAACTGCCCTTGGACATTGTCGATGAGAAAATTTTGAATAACTCCCGCAAGAAATTTTGAATGGGGCGAAATGATTGCAAAATTCAAAATTTCTTGGGTCATCACAAAAAAAAAATTTCAATTTTAGCATTTGTAACAGTTATGGACAAAACTTTTTTATCTCATAAAAAATCTTTAATTTTTATATTTGTTCTAATTCTACCTTAAAATTTTACTTTTGTCCCGATTTTACAAACTTAGTACCCAAAAAAATCCTAAACTTTAGCATATGTCCCAATTATATTCAATTTTTTTGTCTCATAAAAAAATCTAATTGTTATTTTTGTTCCAATTATACTATTATTAGTTTTCCGTCCTTGATCATTATTAGTTAATCTTACGTGGCATTATTACGTTAGCAAAGTTAACGTGAAAAAAATCGTGAACTTCTCTTGTGTAGTTTGATTTCTCTACATATTGCCGGGAGATATAGAGTCACTTTAGATGGCATATTTCGTATTTTCTCTGATACTCAGCAGCCCAAAAAATGGCTAGATATATAGATATTTTGATTAATGATATAAAATATCATCCGCCTTTGAAACATATTGTTTCTAAATTTTGAAGATTGATTAGTAAGTTTGGCAAAAAAAAAAACTCGAACCACGTAGAATTAATCAATGGTGATTGTGGACGGAATACTCACGGTAGTAGAATTGGGATAAAATTAAAAATTACATGTTTTTTAAGAGAATTTATTTTGGATATAATTGGGATATATGCTAAAATTTAGGATTTTTTTGGGTACTAGGTCGATAGATTCGGGATAAAAGTAAAAATTAAAGATTTTTTATGAGATAAAAAAAATTTTGGATGTAATTATCATAAATGTTAAAATTTGAGGTTTTTTTTTTAAATATTACTTATTAGGCTAAATTTCTTTCGGGACTTATTTGAAAAGAAAAGTACTATTTCGTTTTTATTCTCTTTTTTCAGAAGGGCGAGGGGGGCTTTTTTTTTTTTTTTGGACGAAGGCGAGGGGGACTTCAAAATTGGCGTCGAGGGAACCCCTACAGTGTCAGGGTCGCCATCAAGAAGCTACTACGGGCCTCCCTCCCTACAGCTCAGACCGCCACGTCCTCCATAGACACCCTCACAGCCTGGCAGAGACTGCCATCCCCGCATTGTCCCGCCAATTGCTTCTCTCCACGTGGCGAAAACTTTGACGTTGACCCCTCATTCTTTCACTGGCGAGAATTGTATTTTTGTGCACACCCCGTTATTGCGCAGGCGACTATTCGGCGCCATTGAATTTGTACCATAACACAAAATAATATGAATAAAGAATGAAAATCCTTCTCAAAAATTCAAAATTTCGAATAGGGCGAAATGATTGCAAAATTCAAAATTTATTGAGTCAATACAAAAACAAAATTCAGTTTTAGTATTTGTAATAATTATATCAAAATAAATTATCTCATAAAAAATCTTTAAATTTCGTATTTGTTCTAATTCTACCCAATTTTTACTTTTGTCCCAATTTTACCGATTTAGTACCCAAAAAATTCATAAACTTTAGCATATGTCCCAATTATATCTATTTTTTTATCTCATAGAAAACATCCAACTGTTACTTTTATCCTAATTCTATTATTATTAGTTTTCTATCCATAATCATCATTATTTAATTCTATGTGATATTATCACATTATTAATAAATTACACCTCGGCAAAACTAATGTGAAAAAATTCATGAACTTCTCTTGTGTAGTTTGCTTCCCATACATATTGCCGGGAGATATAGAGCCATTCAAGATAGCATGTTTCGTATTCTCTCCGACACTCAGTAGCCCAAAAAATAACTAGACATAAAGATATTTGGACTAATGATATAAAATTTTGTCGATTTTGAAACTTATTGTTTCTAAATTTTGAAGATTGATTATTAAGTTTGGCGAAAAAACTTGAGCCATGTAGAATTAATCAAATATGGTTATGGACGGAAGATTGACGGTAGTAGAATTGACATAAAAAAAGTAAAGTTAGAGATTTTTTAAGAGATGATTTTTTTTTTATGTAATCGAGACATATGTTAAAGTTTAAGATTTGTTTGGCTATTAGGTCGGTCGATTCGGGATAAAAGTAAAAATTAAAGATTTTTTATGAGATAAAGAAATTTTTGGATATAATCAACATAAATGTTAAAATTGGAGTTTTTTTTAGGCATTAATTATTAGGTTAAATTTTTTGTGGGACTTATTTGAAAAGAAAAGTACTATTTCATTTTTATTTCTTTTTTCAGAAGGGGGCGGGGGACTTCAAAATTGGCGTGCATTGGGTGGGGGGAGCCCCTAAAGTCTCAGGGTCGCCTTCAAGAAACTACTACGGGCCTCCCCCCCACCCTACAGCTCAGACTGCCACGTCATCCCTAGGACCCCCTCTCCCCTCACAGCCTGCCAGATACTGCCATCCCCCCATTGGCCCGCCAACTGTTTCTCTCCACGTGGCAACGACTTTGATGTTGACCCCCGGTTCTTTCTCTCGCGAGAATTGTATTTTTGTGCACACCCCGTTATTGCACAGCTGACCATTCCACGGTTTTGAATTTGTGCCACAACACAAGAATAATATGAATAAAGAATGAAAATCCTTAGGACGAAAATACGTGACTCTCAACTTCGCGAATGAAGGACAATTCGGACCAAATTGTCATCATTTATTTGTCAGTTTAGGCGATCCTACGTGGCAACTGATATTTTTATAGTTATACCGACTATTTAAAATTATAAGGGAAAGTAATCTACATTAGGGGAGGGGAAAAAATAACATTCTTAAAGTTAAACCCAACTCAATCCTCAATTTAGCTTGCCCCTTCCATCGCTCGTTGTGGGCCCGTGGCTGTGGCCGTGGTCGATGAGCCCTTGATTTCGCCCGAATTGAGGAATGGCTTTAGCAGGGGCAAGATTTTTTTCAAAAGCGGATTTTGCAAGCATAATAATGTTTTGGTAACCGTGAAAATAACAATGTATTGCGAACCACAAATTTCTAAAAAACAGCAACAAATTATATATTTCTTATTTGTTATGCCCCAGAACAAATTGTTAATCATATTGTTACCTAGCGGACAAACATGAGGTCCATAGTTTCTAAAGTTTCAGGGTTCATTTTATCTTGTATAATGCAATTTCAATTCTACATGAATTATTTAAGTTTATAGCAACGCGTAGATATTTAATTGATCCGAATCATCAAAATTAATATGATTATGTGAATCTTGTAAAGTCCAAATATATAAACAAAAAAATTGCACTTGACTTGTAGACTCGATATCAAGGAGGAATTTCCCCCTTTCGGTGGCACAAAAAACAACCCACTTTTGTACGTGCGACATATAGCTAAAAATATTCGATTTAAACACAGTGTTCGACTTAATTGCACCATCAAACACGAACTACCCCGTGCCTAAACTGGCGTTTTAACTTTTTTTTTTTGGACTTAAAGTCGTTTTAACTTTACATATTCAGTATAAATATATGCATGGAAAATAAATTTGAATTATGGCTAGAAAAAAAAAAGAAAAACAAATTTGATTAAAGTTGAAAACACGTGGCAAGACTCACAACGAGGGTACATATACAAAATACTTAGCTCTGGCACAGCTGTCTCCCTCTTCTTCTCTTCACAATATAAATAACCCCCCTCTCTTCATTTATTTCTCCCAGTTCTCTCTCCTCTCTTTCTCTCTCCCTTTACAAAGCTTCGAGGCAACGTCAATGGCTTCTCACTCTCTGGCCCTCTCTGTCTTCTTCTTCCTCCTCCCGTGCTTCATCTCCTCCTCTACAGCCGCTTTGGTCCAGGAACAGCCTCTGGTTCTCAAGTACCACAATGGAGCTCTTCTAAAGGGCAACGTCACCGTCGACCTCGTCTGGTATGGTCTCTTCACCCCCACCCACCGCTCCGTCATCGTCGACTTCATCCGCTCCCTCGGCTTCGCCCGCTCCCCTACCCCCTCCGCCGCCTCCTGGTGGCGCACCACCGAGAAGTACAAGGGCGGAAGCTCCAACCTCGTCGTCGGAAGACAAGCCCTCCACGGGGCGTACACCCTCGGCAAGTCCCTCAAGGACCGCCACCTCCGCGCCCTCGCCGGAAAGTTCAACGCCGCCCCCGGCACCATCACCGTCGTCCTCACGGCCGCGGACGTCGCCGTGGATGGGTTCTGCATGCGGTGCGGGTCGCACGGGTCGTTCAGGCCCGGGTCAGCGTTCGTGTGGGTCGGCAACTCGGAGACGCAGTGCCCGGGTCAGTGCGCGTGGCCGTTCCACCAGCCCATGTACGGCCCGCAGTCGCCGCCGCTGGTGGCGCCGAGCGGCGACGTCGGGGCCGACGGCATGGTGATCAACCTGGCGACGCTCCTCGCCGGCGCCGTCACTAACCCGTTCGGGAACGGGTACTTCCAGGGCCCGGCGGACGCGCCGCTCGAGGCGGTGTCGGCCTGCACGGGTATTTACGGGTCGGGTGCGTACCCAGGCTATCCGGGCCGGCTCTTGGTGGACAAGGTGACCGGTGCGAGCTACAACGCCCACGGCCTCGGCGGCCGGAAGTTCCTGTTGCCGGCGATGTGGGATCCGGAGACGTCCGCGTGCAAGACCCTCGTGTGATCGGGCCACGTGGACGACGAACGGAGATCATCATCATCCATGTACGGTTTGTGCATATCGTCGGGGCGGTTCGCTGTTACTGTCGTATCAAAACTCTGTCTAGAGTCTAGACTCGGTTCGTGGTTGACCGAGTGACCCGAATCGAACCCGGCTCGGTTCGTTTCGGACCGGGTTTAGGCCGAGAGTTAGCGACGGTCGGTGTAGTGTGTCGCGGGGTTCGAGGGATGTGGGATAAAGATGAGTCCCACTTATCTTTCTTTGGAGTTTCTTTTTTGGTTTTTTTTCTTTGGCACCTGCTCTTGTAGGAGTGTGAAATGTATTTAAAGAAAAGTAAAAATAGAATATATATAAATTTCGAAAGTTTATATTTGCATGGATATGAAGAGCTTATAAATTCGATCTTCTTATTGTAATTTGTTCCTTCGGAAACGGGATTTGAAGATAATTTTATTTTCAATATAATTTAGAAGTAGGTTCAGAACAGAAATAATAAATAGGAATACCGCGAGAAAAGCGCTTGCTTCCCCGGCCGCCAGTTCCGGTCTGCCGGCTCACCGGTCTAAAATTAACATGCATTGAAATCAAGCTGAAACATGTCATGCGAAGGTGGTGTCGCAAAAGGCTGATGATGGAGAGAGAGATGATAGTTGCCAATGCACACCCACAGTCTGTCATTTATAGGGGTGAAAAAACATCCGGGACCAAACTTATCCTTCATAAAGCTTCGACAACAACATTACCTATATGTTGAAATCACATTACCAAATCGAATATATTTCCAAATTAAGGTACTTACAAAAAAAGGTGGATTGATATCAATAAGGAAAAGTTGCAATTTCGGCTGCGCCCCGCTGTACGGATTTCAACTGGCATCTTAAATCTCTAAATTTTTTTTTCAATGGAGTACTAAACTCTTATATGAAATTCCAACATAATCATTTCGATTCCGATCGATCGATTGTCCTCTGTAATTTGTCGACATGACGATCCAGACATTGCAAACCGTTTTCGTCAAGTTTCTAGAGAAAAAAGACATCATAAGTGCACATACTTCTATCTCCTTCTACTTGTTATATTTTTTATTTGATAGACGCAGCGCGCCTGTAGTTTTTGCTTATCAAAACTGACAAAAGAGTCGGCTAAGTTCGACATTTTAATCTTATTTTATCTGACATATTTATCCTATTATGATGGGATTTTTCATTTTAGCAAAGTTCTTTTAATTTTATTGTTCTCCTTTATTAATTCATTGAATTGGCTTTCTTCGATACTTATCAAAACGAAAATTAACGAAAAATATTAACTGTAACATAATCAAAATCTCGACCTCCCAAAGGAAAAAAAAAATCCTAACTCGATCACTGATTGAACTATAAGAAAAAAAAAAGGCGACTTAATTATTGATGAACACTAAAGGTCGGGCTAAAATTAAGAAATGGACTTAAAAGGCACGGATTCTAATAGCACAGTGGGTCACTCATCCCAAGCAACTTTAGACCGTCGAAGGATCATTATTCTAGTCGAATTATCATCGCTAGGTTGAACCTCGAATGTACTCTAGGTGGTTATTATAATAAAATAATTATATCTATCCTATTGAGAACAAAAAATATTATCATAATTAGGGGCTCCACTCTATTTTCCCTAGGAGACATGTTTGAAAAATTAAAAGGGCGTTCGAAAGTACTTTGCCATGGTCGAATCAATGACCTCATCTATCATATCAGTTCTTTCTATGTTATTATTATTTAAATTACAAGCATTTCAAGTAGTTTTGTTGTCTATTTGTTCTTGATCCTAATCATAATTTGATTAAAGATAAGGATGATCAATTTATGGTTGGGTAGGTCAAGATTAGACCTCCGCGACCTATCCTGTTAGAACCGGTTATTGAATTTCTGCTTGTATTGGAATGCCTGAACTTTTCTTTTTCTTTTTTTTGCAAAAATTCTCAACTAAGAGACTTGTATGGTTTGGTTTTGAACCAATTCAAAATCGGTTCTACTCGAGAGCCAGTCTTCGAATCAAGCAGAACATTCGAAGTCGAGGATTGGGAACAATTTCAGTCACGGTCGATTTTCAAATTCTTTACTCGAGAACTAACCTAGTCCCTCTGCGAATGAGCTCGAAATCAATCGGATAGGATTTGTTCGATTTGATTTTTGAGGTGAATCGATTTTGTTGCTTACCTCGACTAAATCATAGGATAAATATACTAGATTAGAGATCTTAAAAAAATTGTTAGGAAAGTGTAATTGAATCCCAAAAATTTCAAAAAGTGCAATTTAATCATAAAATTCGTCAGAAAATGCAATTGAGTCACAAAATTTTTTAAAAAGTGCAATTGAGTTCTAAAACTTGTTAAATTGGTAAAATCAAGTCCTTCCATTGATTGTACTTTTTAAAAGTTTTAGTACTCGTGTGCACTTGCATGATCAGTTTTAGGACTTAATTGCATATTTTGAAAGTCTTAGGACTCAAAATTGTATTTTTGTGATAAGTTTTATAAATTAATTGCAATTTTTGATAATTTTAAGATTTAATTGTATTTTCATAACAAATTTTAAGATTTTTAATACACTTATCCCAATAAAACACAACCCAAATGCCGTACTTCATCTTAATCTTTTTCAGTGTTAAACATGAGAATCACCATTTTCCACAACACTATTACTTGACAGGGCCTTGAGTCACGACTCGTGACAAAGCCAACCATGCATGAGGA
Source organism: Rhodomyrtus tomentosa (assembly GCA_028455895.1). Classification (NCBI taxonomy): domain Eukaryota; kingdom Viridiplantae; phylum Streptophyta; class Magnoliopsida; order Myrtales; family Myrtaceae; genus Rhodomyrtus; species Rhodomyrtus tomentosa. Next base: position 36,071,971 of record JAPCWY010000011.1, on the reverse strand, counting down.
GAAACCATTTCAACGCCTACCTAAACAGAAACCAATAATTTAATTTTACTCGCCCAATCCAAGAATATGTTCATCTATAAAGACCAACAATTGGGACTGTCCACGTCACGATGGGATGGTGATCATTTGATCACGCAGATATAAATTATATTTCTTTTTAATAAGAATATATAATAATAGAACATAACTGTATAGCATTAACATTGTAATGATGGCATTCTCCTATTTAAACCAAAAAATAAAATATTAATGAATTTGTTGTCCGCCGATGTAAGCCTGAATCATTGCAATAATTATGCGGTGAGAGGGTGGATAAAAGAAAAAAAAAATTAATGATGGGTTAAAGCCTTCCGCTTGTTATAACGGAAAAATTATTTAAAAAATCATAAACTTATTATAATTACGTTAATTTATTTTTAAAATATTTTGTATCGATTCAATTCTAAATATTTCATAATGATGACAATTCAGTTTATCTGATCAAATTTGACTTGTCACGTTGATGTCGACCTGATTCGGCGGTCCAGTAATATTATATTTTAATTTATTTTATTTCATTATTTATTTATTTTTTTATCTTTACTCTCCTTTCTCCAAACATCGCACTTGCCAGGCCAGATCAAGTGAGATCGAGCATTTCCCAACCATGGTGAGGATTGTTGCTAGTGAAAGAAGCCTCCTCGAAGGAATGGCTGAATTCCCTTATGCAAAACTGCCTTTTGATGTCTTCTTTGCAGGAGTTGCTCCGTAGCTGCAACCCAAATTTTTACTCAATTTCCTCCTAGCCATGACCGCACGAGGCTCACCTCATTGTGGTTACGCGAGGCCAAGCCTCACCAAATTTGGACTGATGAGGTCGACGTAGCCAGCAGTTGCCTCTGGCCAATCACCGAAGTCCGGCGATTGACTAAAGGAAGAAAAGAAAAAGGCTATAAAAAATTTAAAAATATTACGTCGCCAGACAACCAGCATCAGACTGCTTCCATGTCACGCCGGCCGGCCAAAATTGATTGGACAGACTTAATGGGCAGAATGCAAAAGGTATGGATTGAAAAAAAAGAATTATGACTAAATTGACACAATTGCAATAATTTTAAATTTTTTTGGTAATTCTCCTCGTTATAACAATACGCCATAGTTAAAAAGTTTCCGCTTGCTACCTAAAACCTTATCTTAAGCCAAACTTTAAATTCGAATGTAAAAAACTCTAAATAATTTGGATTTTACAATATGCGTGACCGTTTATATTTTATCATTCCCTACTTGCTAAAACCAATGAATGCGTCTGTCGTGGCCGAGACATGTTATTTACCCGACGAAGTCGTTCTCTAATCTTAGCCGCAACTAAAAATATGCTATATTAAGAAGGAAAACAAAAACAAAAATAAAGAGAGGGAAGATGAAAGTTTGGATGAAAAATGGGAAAAATATATAGTAGGAAAAAATATGAAATGGAAGGAGAAAATTATCAAGAAAAAGTATAGAATCTAAATTGAGTTTGAGGTACATATGACGCTTGTCTTATTAGACTTGCTCTCCAACGAATTCTCGATGGCTCGTTTCGCGGTTCAAATCCATCCTCTCTGTTGCGACCCCTACCCTCATTACCACCCATACCTAACTTCATAAATCATAATATCTAGATGTAACATGTGAGTCATGTAGCACCAAACGAATGACAATTTTTCTCGAGACAATGACGATAGAATTTCCCAATTTGGGCGTTATCTGTTCCAATTTGATCCAAATCGACTCCATGTATCTCTAAACCTAGCTAACTTATCGGTCGACATGTTATTGCCATATCATGGCCAAATCAACCACGCTACAACGACTGTAGTGAGGGAATGGTCTTGTACCTTCATTATACTAGTCAAATTCTTTCACGCGTCAATTTCTACTATAATCATGGGAACATTCTATTTTACTACTAGATAACCCTATCCAGGTCCTCAATTCTTTATTTATCTTTAGATAGTTAGAAAATAATGATGGAATTGGTGAATAACAGAATCAGACTTTGAGGCGTGAAAAACACTCTTTTTAAGGATTTATTTGCCACGCAATGTTGTTAATGGTTTCGGCAAATATTCTCAAGGATACAACAAAATTTCAATGAGAATAACATATAGCAATTTTGATATTTTTTCAAGATCTATTAAGAAAAATAATTGGAAACAATGGTTGTGTATTTTTTTGAGAAAAAACGAAAATTAAAGTTCAGAAGTGACTGAAAACGAACAAAGCCACTCAATATATAAAACTTGAAAGAAGATCACTTTTGATGTCTCAAAAAGTGTCATTCAATCATAACTATTCATGTCTAAATAACAGTTACTTTCGGATATATCACTTCATGCGTGAAGAGTAGTTAATTCGAACACACCACTTCATGTTAGAAGATCAGTTAATTCAGACACAAGTCATTATTATCTGAAAAACAATTTATTTGAACACAACTCTTCATTGTCCAAAAGCTGTATTGTCTGAAATATTGCAACTCTTGGACATAAACAGATAGTTAAAATTCAAAAATAAATTTAATAAAATAAATGCGACTCCTACATGAATAGTCGCATTGTTTCGATAGTAATCAAAAATTTATTTTAATTATAAGTACAAGAAATTAAAAAATTAAAAATTAATTAGTTGCTTATTAATGCCAATAATTATACGCAATCATGAGAGCGTGCTAAGTGCGGCTACTAATCGTGCACCCGCACGCGAGTATGGTGGGTCTAGCCCACTTGCTCACTTCTATTTATTTGAATAACCTTCTAAATAATAAGAGACTTTTTATCTACCTTCCATCCTATGTGGGATGCAAAAAAGGCACTATATTTTGTTTCATTTTTCGAACAAATATCAACATAGATTTCACTTTACGTTACTATGTAATGTTGTGATGATATATAATAACTCAATCCGCGGATGTAAAGACGATATTCTCTACATCTTTGTAAAGTTTGACAGTTGATATGTGCCTCGTCCAAACTTTGGGGAGAAATGAAAGTCCATTGTATTTAATTCTTTAAAAACCGGGAAACAAAACTAAATCTTTTTAAGTGTTGTTATTTATTGAATTTCTAAAAAAATAAATAAAAGAAAAACATAAATTTACACAAAAACAATAATAACACAGGGCACTTCTTACCGAGATTGAGAAACTATAAAAATACATACATATTATTTGGAATGGTTTTCCTATTTTATGTAATCGAACATATAGACAGATGATTGGTACGGCGTTGGTTGTAAGAGCACATCAAAAGGCCCATCAGAGTGATTGCCGAGCGTGCATGCAACGCATGGCATGAAAAAGAAAAATCATTCAAGCAATTGAAGCAAATCCTTGGTGGGGACGAATTCCTCGAGAAACAATCTTTTTGAAGCGTTAATCGGCGACTAGAATGCGGTCGGTACCCGGACCTTAATGGCTACAAAACAATTGCGAAGGCTCGAATCCAAAGACCCAATCGATTCGCGATATTGACCTTTTCAATCAAACCTCGGCCGCCCACATTATGCATATGCAAACTCTAATGGTCCATAAGCTTTGACCTAATGTGCGATGTAGTCGCTGAACTTCTAATTTATGTTATGTTGTCTCTGGACTTTAGTCAAATATACAATGTAGTCCTTCAGATTTTACTATATTTAATGTGGCCCATAAATTTTGGGTACATATGTTCAACTTAATACGCAAACTATGTTAAAAAAGTGCAGTATTGTTGTTTTATTAATTCAAATTCGAAAAATTTTGGACATTTTCATAAAATTCAAGGGCTAAACGTGCACCAAAAGTTCAGAAATCACGTTGAACGCATCGAAAGTTCAAAGAAGACATTGTGTATTGAGCTAAAATCTAGAAATTACATTGCATATTAGACCAAAGTTCGAAGTAAAATTATGTAATTATTCCATTTTTTTAATTAGTCCAATTTATCTCTCTATCTCGTTTGGCTCCAGTTTATCCCGTGCATTGAAGAGATGATAGCGCTATGGACAAGTGGAGTGGAACATCTGTCGGATGTACGGAGAAAGGCACCTTCATGTTTGGTATTTATAGCGGTAGAAAAACATTCGGGACCAAACTTATCATTTCGTAAAGCCGCCACAGTAAATGTTACGTACGTTGAAATTAATTCACCAAATTAGAATATATTCCTTTTCCCGGGCAGCGAAATTATCTGGTAAAGCTTGTATACTAGATTAATAGGTCGATCTTAATATATAAGGGTTAATGTTAAAAATCTCAAACCTCGCACTTTCATGATGTATTTAATTCAAATTAAATTTTGCTTCTGAACAAAGATTTTGCTACACCTAGCCCACAATTATCGTTTGTTAGTATTCTGTCCAATATCACTATAAAATGCATATTGTCAGTATATGTGTCACAAACTTGTCTTGCGACTGTTCGCGCCGTGCATTGACACGTACACAATTCCAATGTTGGGTAGATTTGGATTGATGATAATTGTTAGGGATTTTTCGTAAGAAGGAAAACTAGTTTGGGGTGAATATCAGCTTTGAATTTTTTTGGAAATCAATTCTAAAAGTGTTATAAAGGTATAGGTTTGAGATTTTTAATGGCATTAAACCTAATAACTTTTATTTTCAATAAAGAATAAGTTATTTTCGAGGAAATTAAGGAATGCATCTCCAAAAAATATTCCCAAAAAGTGAAAGTTTTATCTGAATGGATCCATTCATTCCGATGAGGACTGGGCAGTGGGGACCAACTTGGAGGGACACACTCAATGAGCGTACGCGAAACCGACCGACACGTATAAAATAGGAATACAAATCAAAGGAATGATAATGGGGGCCACCCAAAATGTTTTGAGTGTTGATGTTGACCCCGAGAGTTTGTCGGCTTGTGTGCCGACTCCTCCCACGCGCCGCCACGCCAAGAGCGTGACACTCGCCTTGGAATTATTGAATTTAATTCCCACCTCACTTGCTCTTTTTTTGCCGCCGTTGCCCTTTCTCTTCTTCTGTTTCCGATGCCGTTTTTGCTTCCTCAAATTAAGGGAAAAAAAGATGGAATTATATAATGTCGTAATCGGTAAAACAAAATGTTTTCACCACTTAGTGTGTCCCTCGCCGCCAAATCAAATGCCCTGATTAGCCAAGGCAGTTATACCCTGTTCGATCTAGACTTTCGGTTCAAATCTCTTACAATAAAGAGATTTTTTTTGAGTTTTTTGGAGAAATGATCAGTGCAGTTTTGCCTAGATTTTAACAGGGCACAAGATCCATTTCCCTCTCCCCCACTCTAATACCGGATCATTTTCTCCATTTATTTCCTTAATAACTTTTTTTTATTTGACGAATTCAGTTATTATACAAACGATCGACCTAGGAATTTAAACAAGGTTAACCATATATTTGAGTGATGAATTACAAACTTGAATATTACAAATTTTTAAATTGAGTTAGTTTTGCACGCGTGTGATTGCCAACCAATTAAACAAAGCACGGTTTAAAAAAAGAAAAAGAAAGCATAGTTGGAGGATATTTCCTTTAATTGGAATAGAAGAAAAATATAGCCAAAATAAAAAAGCATCTTACATGGTGGTATCAAAGAGACTGTAATAGTTCGACCAAAAAAAAGAAGAGAAACTGTAATAGCAAATTTATAAAAAAATGTACATCGATAATTAAGAATCCATACATGAACGGTCTTTATTTTTATAAATTGTATGATGAATGGTTAATAATTCTAGAGTGATGTACACAAGATTAGATGACATCGTGCTTGTACTCTATTTATTTTACGAAAAATGAAACATTTTTAAAGTACTAACTTCGTTTATTGAGAACATTTTAATATACCATCGACGTCCCCTCCATGCAAATTGGCTGATGAAGACTCGAGAAAGAAGAAAAAAAAAAGTGACATTCAAATCGATGTCAACATGATGATTCGTTCGGTCAATTGTTGACTTTAATCTCGCACGATTCGTCACTTTCACACGTGTTGGCAACCGTAGGCTAATTAATTTGCATGAGTAGTCTATTTCAATAATGTGCATGCATCATGCGATTTTACGTTTTGCCCTTTTTTTTCTTATGTAATTATTGGACATCGCTTGCTTTAGGACATTAATGATCTTATTTAATGCGCTCAAATCATGTATTATTTTTGGATTTTCGACTACAGTTAGTTTAATCAAGTGAATTTATTCTTGCTATGTGTAAATCATGTTTCGTACATCTCATGTCATTTATAGTTGAAAGGAAAAAGACCAATAAAAAGCTAAGTTCCAAAGCAAATTGGGCAAGCGTGCTTTTTGAAAAATGAGTGACTTGAAAAATATATATTTTTAAAAAATCGCTGACATCGTTAGAGATAATCAATTGATTGATGAAAATATTTTGATTATCGATAATAATTTATGTATAAACATTTCGTGAATAATAAAAATATTTTTCTTTCATTCATTTTCACAAGCGAAATAAATAAATAATTTTTAAGAAAATAATTTTCAAATCATTTATATTTTGCGAGACAAACGCACCAGTTTGGTTAAAAAAAAAATCGCAAATTACTTTTGGATCAACCGACATTATCTTGGTCTTGGACATGATGCCCCAACATGAAGCTTCCCCACTTTTGTACTCACATGCTTAATTGCGCAGACAAATTCCAAGTGAAAACGGAAATTCGACCCGTTGAGATTGCATGGATTTTTCACCGTGCATGGACTTACAAATCGCACAAGTCATAAGATACAGAGAAACGAATGCGCTACAAGAAATTGTTGAAAAGGATTCGTGATCATTGGACGGCAAGCGATCGACGTGATCGGAATAAGCAACGGTATCGTTTTTTGCACATCGAAGACGCCGCGTTGGGTCTGTCTGCCTACTCGAGTGAAACCGTACACCCTAGCCACCAAGAACGTCCCGGTTGTCCGAAACTCGGTCTGGGCATTCTTGCGAGCACGAATTGGGTGGTCACTACAGCGACCCACCTCCCTCCCATAATCCACCTAATCCAAACCCAGACACACTCTCTGTCTCTCTCTCATAGTAGAGATTAACCTTGTAATATACGATTTTTAAGATTGTAGTACAATTAGAGATGGCAAAATTGGTCGAGAATCCATATTCTAATCTTTATTTAAGAGTGTGAGTCATAAATGAATTGCTTAACAAACTCAAATAGGTTATAAATAGGTTAGCTAACTATCTTAAGTAAATCATAATTTTTTTTTCATTTTTTTTCTTTCTTTCTTTTATTTTTTCCACCTGCATCATCAATCACAGACCCTAGGCCCTCACTTGTGGTTGATGCGACCGACCCTGGCCAGTGACCGGCTACGTTTGGCTAGCAATCCTCGCTAGACTTTGAAAAATGAAAATAAATAAATAAATATAAATATAAAATAAAAAAAGAAAAAGGAAAGGAAAGGACACTATAAAAAAGAAAAATATATATTTTAGCAAAAATTGTCCATAATTAAATAATAAAATTAAACAAAATTAAATATGAAAGTGTTTTTAGTGTTATGGGTCGGGTCAAATATAGATTGAGTTGCATATGGGTCGTCAGATTTGTACTCCCTGTTACATCGACATGGCAATTGAAAATTTTTTGTCGTGTCGGACGGCGGGACATATATATATATATATTTACGTTCATACACTTAAAATAGTCAAAAAGGCCCAATTTTGTATTTGATAATCGATAGAAAATTGCCTATGAGGTATTTGTCTTTTATGCATATATAAAAATATACATAAAATATATTTATTAAAAACTTGAAACATGACTATATCGCGCGCGCGCGTGTCCAAGTGTGTCAAAATCCTCTATTTTTTGAGCATTCCGTTATCGTGCCGTGTCTTATCTTGTGTCCGTGAAACATAATTTCATATATCAAAATGATTTAAATGAGTCCATATAGATCGAATCATATTCAATACAATGAATCCGTTTGACACTTCTAAGTACAATAACTTCCTTCGGATAGAGAATTTCTAGCCTCGATCCGAGTCTGATGGATCATACCAATGATGGTCGATTGTCCGGTGACGGTTGTGATTCATGCGATCGACGGATTAGCGTGTCTTGGTGGTCATCGTGGTCCAGAGAAGAGTCAATAATAAATTCCTGAATTATTGTTGTCCGTTTCAGCGGATTTGGGTCATGGTCAGGCAAAGCACGTCATCCCAGATTTTGCCTATTTTTTCACCCGCTGCGCGACAGCTTTCCCCTGTCAGCTATCATTCGATTTTTCACCCCATTTTTTTTTTATCAAAACAATTCCCACTTTTCTTTGAAAAATTTGAGAGTTCTTAAATACATAACTCTATTGGACGTCATGATTTTTCACCCCCATTTGAACATCATGATTTTTGCGCAAAAAAAAAAAAAACATCTTGATTTTTATAATAATTTATGAATTCGAATCAATTTGCGAAACAAATGTATCTAATCATGGTCACGGGTCGGGTTGCGCTCAGAACGGACTCGGCACAAACACGAAATCAGCCCATGGCATACAAGCTCGATCGCAGTTTTTTCAAATCTTAAATCAAGCTCGGAACTGCCGAATCGTGAATAAAAAAATAATTAAAAAAGAAAGAAAGAGTCATCGCCCGTAAGTATGAGGTTATCAAACGTAAGATAACTATATAGATTTTGATTTTTCTATTCTCAAAAAGATTCGTAGTTGTTTAACAATAATTCATTAGGTTCAAGCCCCGTCCCCCTCCTTCTTTTTTCCTCCTTGAATTAGATTATAATTTGATTACAATTTATTTTTGATAATTTAATAATTTCATAATTCATTATTTGACAATTTTATTACCATTTAATTTTTAAACTCAAAAACCGTAACTAAAACCGGAGGTTTCATTTTCAATTTTGAACCGGAGTAAGACCCCAAATCGGCCCGGAACCGTCAGATCAAAATAGAAACTAGAACCTCCACTTAAGAGCTCGGTTCCAGTTCCCCGTAAATTGGAACTGGCATTTTTCGATCCGTGGCCATCACTATGATCCTTTTTTTTTTCTCCCTGGAAATTCGTTTCTCGTCTGGAATGTTTATCATATCGTGCAAATGGGTCGTATCCAAGAATTACGAGCATAAGACCTTCCAAGGCAGTCTATATGTCACATTTTGGGATATAAGGATACATAAAATGTGAAGGAAGGAACCAAAATATGAAAGAGAGATTGATTTTTGTTAGGGTCTACACCCAATTCTAGGAAAAGGAGGGGCAGGCTTTGGGAATGGGAAGGTGGAATGATGCACCCGTCCTTTTTTTTTGACTCATTCTCCCATATCCCATGGTAGGACAGCTAATGAAACAATTGGATGACGTACCAGGCACTCTTCACCCATAATTTTCTTGTTGTTGGCCGGCTAATATCTCAGCTCACCATCCTTCTCCGACGATAACAACATGAATTGCTCTCTGTGGTCCTCAAAATTCCCCTTCTTTCCTAACTTTGATTGACATGGAATTCTTAGCTTGTCACTCCCAAACAAGAAATGGAAATTGGGTATCTTGTTTCTTCTTCGTCTTCCTCTTTTTTTTCTCCAACAAGGTTTAATCAGATGCTCGTATCTTGTTGATGAACGTCTCGAGACACTAATTAATTATACTTAGGATAGAGCTATTTCGACCGCGCTTTGAAAATGCGAGTCACTTGTTGTTTGGATAGTTTAGTAAGTGCACTTGGACAACGTTAACGAATATCTAGATATAGGATAATTATGCTTTCTTATATATATATCGATATTGTAAAGATAAAATAGTCCATCATCAACCATGTTTCACAAATGTTGAGACGTTATTGACTAGATTCTCCACACGCAACATATACGCATCTCGTTTGTTTTAACTTTTTTAAATTTAAAAGTAAAAAATCAATTCTTAAAGTAAAAAGTAAAAAGACTTTTGAATTTGTTGAATAAAGGTTAAATCAAACAATGTCTATCTGCTTATTGAGGATACCCACAGCTATTTGATAAGATGACTATAATTATGTTTTGAAACTTTCGTTCCTATGTGTGCCATCGTAAAAAGAGAACAATTTTTTTTCGTCCTTCGATATTTGTAAACATGTTTTGATAATTGACCTCTCCAAATTCAGAATATTGTGGAGTGTCCTTACGAGATTTACTACTCATGCATATTGAGCCAAAATATAAGGATTTGCATTAATAATTCCTTACATTTGTGGTTTAAAGGAGTGCCCCTGATCAAAATCCAACTTAGAAAAGTCAGAGCCCTTCTCTCTCTCTCTCTCTCTCTCTCTCTCCATTCGGACGCTGCTGGTCATCAATGCAGAGACAACAAAAATCTAGAGCGCAACTGTGCAATTTAATGCATGAGCTCACCAATCAGACAAAGGGTAGGGCCTAATCTAATATAATCTAAATAGTGGGGAGGTCAAAATTGAAAGATTAAGAAGGAAATGGGTGCAGAATTGAGATACTTTTGTGCTGTATAAATTAGAGAGAGGAATCCGACCAAAAAAACAAAACAATAATAAGAATAAAAAATTAGAGAGAAGGCGAGGAATTGGAGTGAAGTGACGATTTTGCCCTTGGCTCTTGGCAATAGATTGCAAATTCAGAAATTCAGAAATTCTCATTAATTTATCTCTTGATTTGGATGTGAAAAGTGCTACAAATAAAACAGTTAAATTTGTGACGACCTCATGTCGAGAAATTCTTTGTTATCGGTCTTTAACAATATTCATATTTCGTAATTAATAAAGTTTCACAATAATTCACAAATTAATAGGGAGCATTTTTATTTCTTTTGATTTTTTTGTTATTCGATAATAAAAAAAGACATCACCTAATATATTTATTGATTTATATATTTTTGTATCTCTTCAAAATTGGCGTGCACGGGGGGCGGAGTTCTAGAAACGTAAAAGTGAGAGTCGCCATCAAGAAGCTACTAGCCTACTACGAGTCTTCGCCTACAGATTACAGCTCAGACCGCCATGTCATCCATCAGACGTGACAGCCTGGCAAGGACTCCCATCCTACCCCACATCCCTCACCAATTGATTCTCTCCACATGGCAATTCCTTTGACCTTGACCACGATTCTTTATCTCGCGAGATTATATTTTGCGCAAGCTAATCATTGCTCAGTATTGACCCAAAAAAAAATATATATATATATTGCTAGTGCGAGCATCCTACGCCATTACAACGATTACATGCACCAAATTCCTTAAGAAAAAAAAAATGCACGTACTTCCTAAATGGCCATCCTTTTTTTTCCCCCCAATTTGAAGAGAAAAAGAGATTGACGCGACACTTTTCATTATGAAAAATTTCAAAAAATAAAAATCATTGATTTAATAGAATAATTTTCATAAGAAAGAAAGAGAGAGAATCGTTGATCCATCTTCATGCAAACCCCTCACCTCTTTTCATGTGTCGTTGCAACCGCAGATGATCCCTTGATCATCGGACATGACCCAAGAGAACGGTTCATCGGCAGCGAGGAAGTACATTTACAACCAATTTTGTGAAAGAGTAATAATTACTTTTTTTTAATCTTTTAAAAAGCAAGGTTAATAATGTCTAGGACTTTTTTTTTCTTTTGATTTTTTTGGGGGGTGGTTCTAATTATTTCTCATTTAATGTATGATTATTTTATCTGTACGAAAATCGAATATTTATTCGATCCAGATCAATCGAAATTAATATGATGATGTGAATGTTGTGAAATCCAATCACAAATACAATTGTACTTGATTTATAGAATCATTAAGAATAATCAATATTTATTTTTGCATGTATTACGTATAATAATTTAGACGGAAATAATTGACTCAATCGCATCATCACATACAAACACGGAACTCCGTGTCTAAGTTGGTCATATGACTCATTTCTATATGTATCGAAAATAAATTTGACTATGGCCAGAAAAAAAGAAAACGAATTTGATTAACATTAAAAATCACAAATCACAAGGATGCTGCATGCATATGAAAATAACTTAGATTTTCTCACAGCTGTCATCCTTTCCTCCTCCCTATATAAATGCCCTTCCCCTTCGTATTTTTTCCCATTCCTCTCTCTCGGCGCATTTCCCTCATAGCTTCGAGGCAACGTCAATGGCTTCTCACTCTCTCGTCCTCTCACTCGTCTTCTTCCTCCTCTCGTGCTTCATCTCCTCTTCCACCGCCGCTCTGGTCCAGCAACAGCCCCTCGTCCTCAAGTACCACAACGGTGCTCTTCTGAAGGGCGACATAACCGTCGACCTCGTCTGGTACGGTCGCTTCACCCCCACCCAGCGCTCCGTCATCGTCGACTTCATCCGCTCCCTCGCTTCCACCCGCTCACCTGCCCCCTCCGCCGCCTCCTGGTGGCGCACCACCGAGAAGTACAAGGGCGGCAGCTCCAACCTCGTCGTCGGACGGCAGGCCCTCCACGAGGCGTACACCCTCGGGAAGTCCCTCAAGGACCGCCATCTCCACGCCCTCGCCGGGAAGTTTAACGCCGTCGCCGGCACCATCACCGTCGTCCTCACGTCGGCGGACGTCGCCGTGGACGGTTTCTGCATGCGGTGCGGGTCGCACGGGTCGTCCAGGCCTGGGTCAGCGTTCGTGTGGGTTGGGAATTCGGAGACGCAGTGCCCAGGTCAGTGCGCATGGCCGTACCACCAGCCCATGTACGGCCCACAGACTCCGCCGCTGGTGGCCCCGAGTGGCGACGTCGGCGCCGACGGCATGGTGATCAACCTGGCGACGCTCCTCGCCGGCGCCGTCACGAATCCGTTTGGAAGCGGGTACTTCCAGGGCCCGGCGGATGCGCCGCTGGAGGCTGTGTCGGCGTGCACGGGGATATACGGGTCGGGTGCGTACCCAGGCTATCCGGGCCGACTCCTGGTGGACAAGGTGACCGGGGCGAGCTACAACGCCAACGGGATCGGCGGCCGGAAGTTTCTGTTGCCGGCGATGTGGGACCCGGAGACGTCCGCGTGCAAGACCCTCGTGTGATCGGGCCACGTCGACAACGGAGAAAGATGACCATCATCCATGTACCGTCTGTGCATATCGTCCGGGTGGTTCACTTCACTTCACTGTTGCTGTTGTATCAAAGTTCAAAACTCTGTCCAGACTCCAGGCTGGGTTCACTTCACGGTTGACCGATTGACCCGAGTCGAACCCGGCTCGGATCATTTCGGACCGGGTTTAAGCCGAGAATTAGCGACGGTCGGTGTTGTGTGTCCCCGCGAGGGATGTGGTATAGTGATGAGTTCACTCGTCTTTCCTTTGGTTTCTTTTTTCCTTTTTAAATTTTTCTTTGGCACCTGTTCTGCTAGGAGTGTGAAATGTATTTAAGAAAGGGAAAAATCGAATTTGATAAAAAAAAAGGGGAAAAATCGAATATACATAAATTTCGAAAGTTTAAGTTCGCATGGATACGAAGAATTTATCGATCTTCTTGATGTAATTTATTATTCCAAGGGTGTGAACTATAATCCGTTTTTGATAATGGATTTGAAACATAAATTTATTTAGTAAAGAAATTTTAGTTTTTATTTTGTTTGGAACAAAGTCCATTTCTTTTCTCTTGCGTGCGCTTTCTCTCGCTCGAGTCCCCGGCGACCAATCCCCGGTTCGTCGGTCGGTCTACAATTCATCACATGCATTGAAATCAACGTACACCATGTCATGAGAAGGTGGTGTGGCAAAGGCTGATAATGGAGAGAGAAGATAGTACCAAAGCACCAGCATAGATGGGCATTTATTAGGGTACAAAAACATCCGGTACCAAACTTATCCTTCATAAAGCTGCGACAACAACGTTAGTAGGTACATGTTAAAATCACATTACCAAATTGATTATATTCCAAATTAAGGTATTTACATAATAGGATGGCTTGATATCAATAAGGAAAAGTTGCAATTTCGGTTGTACCCCTGCTGTACGGATTCCAACTAAAATCCTAAATCTTTTAATTATTTCAAATACAGTGTTAAGCTTTTACGTGAAATTTCGACATAATCAATCCGATCGGTCATCATCTGTCATTTTCTGATACGACGTTCCAGTCATAGCTAGTCATTTCATCGAGTTTGTAGGGAGAAAAAGACACCACAAGTGTATCTACTTCTATCTCCTTCTGCAGGTTGGATTTTTTTATTTGATAGAAGCAACGCACATGTAGTTTCTGCTTATATCACTCGAGATTATTTTTTTAAAAAAAAAATGACTAGAGGTCGGGTTATTTTGAGAGCTAATCATGTTTTATCTTCGATTGGGTATTTCATCTTAGTGAAGTTCTTCTAAATTTAATGCTCTTTTTAACTAATTTATTGAGTTGGCCTTCTTTGATACCTGTCAAAACCCAAATTAACAAAAATAGGAACTGCATCATAATAAAAATTTCAACCTACGAAAGTTCAAAAAAATAATAATAAAAATCTTAACTCGGTCATTGATCGAATTAAAATTAAGGCGCCATGCAAGCAACTTAAAGACTACTCTTAACTCAACGACGGACCCAAATTGAATGGAAATTGATGATTAGGTACTTCATTATTGATTAATATTAAAGGTGGGGCTAAAATTAAAAATTTGGCTCAAAGGCCTGGTTTCATATTAGGCGACTCATCAATCCCTGGCAGCATTATACTCTCGAAGGATCATTATTTCAGTCGAATTATCATCGCTAGCTTGAACCTCGAATATACTCTAAGTGGTTTTTTTTGCAATAGTTTTCAATAAAAAGACTTGTATGGTTTGGTTTTGGACCAATTCAAAATCGGTTCTATTGCTTACCTCGAACAGAACACGGGAAAAAAAAGATGCACTAGAGGACCTCAAATTTGGCCTCGCTTGCAATTGAATTCTGAAACTTTCAAAAAGCACGATTCACTCATAAAATTTGTCAGAAAGTGCAATCTAGTCATAAAACTTTTAAAAAAAGTGAAATCAAGTTTTAAAACTTGTTAAATTGGTGAAATCAAATAATTCTGTTTGATTGTACTCTTAATTGCGTTTTTTTTAAAGTTTTATGACTCGTTTGCACTTGCGTGATAAGTTTTGGGACTTGATTGCATATTTTGAAAGTTTTATTATTCGATTGTGATTTTGTGATAATTTTTAGGATTTAATTACACTTTTTTTTAAAATTTTAAGATTTAATTACACTTTGATAATAAGTTTTAGTACTTTTAACGTGATTATCCTAACAAAACTCAGTCCGCGAATGTCGTACTTCGACTAAATCTTTTTCGGTGTTAAACATGAGAATCGCCATTTTCCACTGCACTATTACTCGACAGTGCCATGAGCAATGACTCACGACAAAGCCTAACCATGCATGAGGAGAAACCATTTCAACGCCTACCTAAAAAGAAACCAATAATTTAATTTGACTTGCCTAATCCAAGAATATGTTCATCTATAAAGACCAATAATTGGGACTGTCCACGTCACGATGGGATGGTGATCATTTGATCACGCAGATATAGATTATATTCTTTTTTAATAACAACATATAATAATAGAAACATAACTGTATAGCATTAACGTCGTAACAATGACATTCTCTTATTTAAACAAAAAAATTATTAATGACTGTTTCGTCCGCCTTCGTAAGCCTGAATCATGCTTAAAAAATAAAATAACTATGCGGTGAGAAGGTGGATAAAAGAAAAAGAAATCATTGATGGATTGAAGTCTTCCGCTTGTCCTAATGGAAAACTATATATAAAAAAATGCTAAATTTATTGCAACCTTGTCAATTCAGCTTTAAATTATTTTTTTGACTATCCAAACTTTTTGCAATTATACCATTTTAGTCCATCCACTCAATTTTGATCGGCCGTCATTGATATGAATGCCAGCCTGCTTGAGCTGTTCTAGGCATATAATATTTTAAAATTTTTAGAATTTTTTATTTTTATTTTTATTTTATTTTACCTTTTATTATTTTTTTAATCTTCCCTCTCCTTCCTCCAATTAGTCGCCGGATGGCCGCCATTGATGTCGAGCTCACGGACCTCAAGCGAAGCTCGCCCCAGCCGGCCACTGGAGAGAGCGAGCCTCGTCAGCCCAAATCAAGCAAGGTCGAGCCTCGCCGAGCCATGGTGAGTCTCGTCATTAGCCAAAGGGGCCTCTCGAGGTAATGGTTGATTTCCCTTAGGCAAAACCGCCCCCTGGTGTCTCTTTTGCAGGCGTTGCTCCGCTGATGCAACCCATATTTTACTCAATTTCCTCCTCACCATGGCAAGGGCAAGGCGCATCTCATCGTGGCTATGCGAAGCCAAGCCTTACCAGCCAGATCTGGCGAGGTCGACATAACCAACCATCGCCTTTGACCAATCGTTGCCTGGCGATTGACTGGAGGAAGGAGAGGGAAGAAAAGAAAAAGAAAATAAAAAATATTAAAATATTATGGCGGCATACAACGTCCACATCAGTACCATATGGATTTTATTGGTATAATATAAAAAGTTTAAGACTGAATCTAAAAAAAAAAAGTTTATGAATGAAATGTACAATTGCTGTAGTCTTTTTTTTTTCTTTTGGATAATTTTTTTCTGTCATAACAATATGTCGTAATTAAAAGGTGTACACTGTCTACCTAAAACCTTATCGCTGAAGCACATCTTTAAATTGGAAAGTCATAAACTCTAAGTGAATGTGCCTGTCGTGGCCCAGACATGGTATTGAACCGACGGAATCGTTCTCTAACCTTAGCCAGAACTAAAACTACGCTATATTAAGAAGGACAAAAAAGAAAAAAAGATGAAAGTTCAGATGAAAAATGAGAAATATATATCGTAAGAAATATATATTGTGTTTGAAAAATGATTCTTAGAAAGAATTCGGTTTATATAGTAGGAAAAAAGTGAAATAAAGGGAGAAAATTGTCAAGAAAAAATTTAGAATCTAAATTAAGTTGATTGTCTTGTTAGACTTGGTCTCCAATGGATCCTCGATGGGTCGTTTCGCTGTTCAAATCTGTCCTATCTTTTGTGACCCCTCCTCTCATTACCACACATACCTAACTTCATAAGATCTAGATGAAACATGTAGATCACGTAACATCAAACGAATAACAATTTTTCTCGACACAAGGACGGTAGAATGTCCCAATTTTGGCGCTATCTGCTCCAATCCGATCCAAGTCGGCTCCATGTATCTCTAAACCTAACTCATCGGTCGATATTGCCGTATCATGGCCAAATCAATCACGCAATAAAGTAGTGGGAGAAGTGTCCTGTATTTTCATTGTACTAGTCCAATTCTTTCATGTGTCAATTTTCTATCGATATTGATGGGAGCATTCTATTTTACTACTAGAGAAAAACCCGACCCAGGTCCTTAAAATCGCATAATAAAACTAAATCTTTTTAAGTCTTGTTATTTATTGGATTTTGCTCTTTTTTGGAATCGAACATATAGACAAACGCTTGGTACGGTGTTGGTTATAAGACCACATCGAAAGGCCAATCAAAATGATTGCCGAGCGTGCATGCGATGCATGCATGGAGAGCTGTTCAAGCAAATCGTCGGTGGGGATGACTTTCCTCGACAAATAATCTTTTTGAAGTGTTGAATCGACAACTCGAATGCAGTCGGTAGCCGGCTCTTATCGACTACATAACAATTGCGAAGGCTCGAACCCGAATACCTAATCAATTCGCGATATTGACTTTTCAGTCAATCTCGACCGCGCCCATGCTATGCGAAAAATTTTCATCCCAAGCAATTTTTTTTTTTTTTTGAAAAACGACATAAATTATCTATAAACTTTTGGCTTAATGTGTAACGCAATCCATGACCTTTTAATTTGTTTAATGTTGTCTTTGAACTTCAGTCTAATGTGTTATGTAGTCCTTAAACTTTTAATTTATTCAATATGATCCATAAATTTTGGGTTTATATTCGATTTAATCCAAAACGGTGTAAAAAAAAATGTTCGATGTTCTCATTTTATTGATTCAACTCTGGAAAACTATGGACATTTTTATAAAGTTCAAGGGCTAGGCATGCACCCAAAGTTCATGGATCACGTTAAACACATTAAAAGTTCAGGGATGATATTACATATTGGAGTAAAATTCAGGAATTACATTGCATATTAGATCAAAATTCGGACATCATTTTTTTTGTAATCATCCCTTCTTTTATAAGTCCAATTTATCTCTCTGTCTTGTTGGCCGTGAGTCCAGTTTATCACATGAATTGAGATCAAACTAAGCCATGTCACGAGAAGAAGGTGTGGCCAAACAAGTGGAGAGAACACGTGTGGAATGCACGGAGAAAGGCACCTTCATTTTCAGCATTTATGCCGGTACAAAAACATTCGGGACCAAACTTATCATTTCACAAAGTTGCCGCAATAATATTAGGCACGTTAAAATTAAATCACCAAATTAGAATATGTTCCTTTTCCCTGGGAGCAAAAGTTATCTGGTAAAGCTTATATGCTAGATTAATAGGTCGATCTTAATATAGTGGTTTAATACCGTTAGAAATCTCAAACCGGTAATTTCATGATATGTTTAATCAAAATTAATTTTTATTTCTCACAAAAACTGCAAATTGCTACACTCAACCCGCATTTATCATTTGTTAGGTATTATGTTCAATATTTCTTTAAAATGCATGTTGTCAGTATATGTGTCACAAATCTGTCTTGAGGCTATTTGCGTCTGTGTCGTATCGTGTTTGTGTAACATAGCCCCCAGAGTTCGTCGACTTGTTTGCCGACTCCTCCCGCACGCCGCCGCCACGCTGAAGACGTGACACCCGCCTTTGGAATTATTGAATTTCCACCTCTCTTCCTCCTGTTTTGGCTTCTTTGCCCTTTTTCTTCTGCTTTCCCATGCCATTTTGCTTCCTAAAATTAAGGGAAAAGGAGGAAATAACGAAATTTTACTTACCGGCAAAACAAAATCTTTTCACCGCCCTCGCACGGGTACTCTATCTCTTTCACCCGCTATGATAATCCGGAATTAATTTTTCTGTTTCTCTCCTTAATGACCATTTTCTATCTGATTAACCTGATTCCCGCCGAAACAAAAGGTTTAAACAAAGGTTAATCATGTCTTCGATTGGCGAAATACAATGAATATAAAAAAACTTTGAAATTGAGCTAATGTTGCATGTATGTGATTGCCAATAACGTGCTTAGTCGGGCAAAAGAGAGACTGCGATATCAAATCTAAAGAGGTACATCATGATTAAAAATGCCAGCATGATTTTTTTTTTAAAAATTTTATAATTGTATCATGAATCATTAATAATTCTAAAGTGATGTACAAAAAGTTAATATATCTTCATTGATGATGGATTATTGGAAAAAATTTAATATATCATCCACGTTCCATCCACGTTAAAAAAAAATAAAAATTGGTCGGACTATCCATGTAAATTGACTGACGAAGACTTGAGAAGGCAAAAAAAAAAGTGCTATTCAAATCGATATCAACATGATGGCTCGTTCGGTCAATCGTTGACTTCAATCTCGCACGATTCGTCGCTTTCACACGTGTTGGCAGCCACAGCCTAATTAATTTTGCATGAGTCGTCTGTTTCAGTAATGTGCATGCACCATGTGATTTTTCGTTTTGCCTTTATTTTTTTAAAATAAATAATTATTGGACACCGCTTGTCTTATTGCCATCTGTCATTTCCAGGACATTAACGATCTTTTTTTAATGTTTTTTTTTTGGGCTCTCGACTAAATCATGTTTTGTTACATCTCATGTCTTTTGTAGCTGGAACGAAAAGGATCAATAAAAGGCCTAGCTCCCAAGCAAGTTGCCGCCGTTTCATTTTCCGGAAAAATAAGTGATCTAGGCAATATTTATTTAAAAAATAATCGGTTATATCGCTAGAAATAATCGATCAATAAGAAATATTTTGATTATTGATAATAAATTATGTCTAAATATTTACATGAACGATGAAAATATTTTTCATTCATTCAATTTTGTAAGAGGTACAAATAATTACTTTTTAAAAATAATATTTTTCAAATTATTTATATTTCGAGTTTGGAATAAAAAGCATTGCTAAACTTACGGACCAACCGAGCTCATCTTGGTCTTGGACATGAAGCTCCCTCACTTTTTTGTACTCACATGCTTAATTGCGCAAAGAAAATTCCAAGTGAAAACAGAAATTCGACCCGTTGAGAGCTTAGTCCGTGCATTCTTGCGAGCACGAATTGGGTGGTCACTACAGCGAATCGCCTCCCTCCCATGATCCACCCAATCCAAATCCCGACTCTCTCTCTCTCTCACAAGTAGAGATTAACATAGTAATATATGATTTTTAAGATTATAGTATAATTAGAGGTGGCAAAATGGATCAAGAACCCATATCCTAATCATTACATAAGAGTATGAGTTATAAATGAGTTGCTTAAAAACTCAAATAGATCATAAATGGGTTAGCTAACTATATTAAGTGTCTACCAAAACTATCTTAAGTGAGTCGTAAAAGTATTTTATATTTTATATTTTATATTTTTTCTTTCTTTCTTTTATTTGTTTTCCCCGATGGGTCTAGCGAGGACAAGTTGCAGCACAATCACAGGCTCTTGGCCCTCGCTTGTGGTTGATCAGGGTCGATCGACCCTGGCCTGTGACTAGCTACGGTTGGCCGGCAATCCTCGCCGAACTTTCAAAAATGAAATGAAAAAAAAAAGAAATAAAAAAAGGAAAAGGGAAATGAAACTATAAAAAATAAAAAGAAAAAAATGTTTTAGTAAAAATTGTCCGTAATTAAAAAAATATGTTAATGTGTTTTTAGTGATGTGGGTCGGATTGAATATGAATTGAGTTGAATATGTATCATTAAATTTGTACTATATGAAAATAAATCAAAACAGATTAAATAAATCAATATGAATCGAATCATATTCAACATGGCGCGATCCGTTTAACAACTCTAAATACAATGACAGCCTTCAGAGAGTGAATTCCTTGCCTCGACCCGAGCTCGATGGATCATACCAAAGACGGTCGCTGGTCCTACGCCGGTTGTGATTCATCCGATCTATCAATTAAATCCAGGAAAGTGTTTTTGTCATTGTGGTCCAGGGGGGAGAATCAGGAGTAAATTCCTGAATTATTGTTTTGTGGTTCAGTGGATTTGGGTCATGGCCTGGCAAAGCACGTCATCCCAGATTTTCATCCACCTTAAGACAGCTTTTCCCTGTTCCTTTGCTTGTCATTCCGATGTGGATAAAGGAGCAAATTTCATCGGACGTGTTGGATTGTCGTCTTCTTGTTATTTGCCGATTCCTGTTCCAAATCTAAATCGGATCATAGCATCTCACTTCTTACGGAATGTCCCGCAAACGCTTACTAAGATAAAAATTAGTGATAAGTATACCGTGAGCGTCATAATTTGTTTACGGCGTTACTTGAATGTCATAATTTTCAAAACGTTCAATTGAGTGCCGTGACTTTTAAAAATCGTTCACTTGAATGTTACATTTAACTTTTCCGGTGTACACATCATCTTTCCGACATACCACGTTAGCTTTTCGGCGTGCGACGTCAGTTTTTCGACATGCCGTGTTAGCTTTTTCGGTGTTCACGTCAGCGATGATATTTAAGTGAACGATTTTTCAAAGTTATGTTATTCAAGTGAACGTTACACAAAAGTTATGGCATTTAAACTGAACGTTTTGAAAGTTATGGCACTCAAGTGAACGACGTATAAAATTTATGGCAATGGTGTACTTTTCTCGATAAAATTATGTGCGATATTTATAGTATTGATTTTGCGTCACAAGTGCAGTTGATGCCGTTAATATTTTCAGTAGCGCTATATATGCACTTTCAAAAAAAAAAATTTAATGACATATAAGCGGTTTTTGATAGGTTCTTATTAACAGGATTTGTTGCCAAAACGCACTCTTATTTAACAAATTTACTAACCCAAGCCTCTCCAAATAAGAAAACGTGCCTTCAATTTATAAAGCACTGATTATTTCATTAAAGAGAAGAGAACCCACGTCTTGGAAGTTATTTATTTGATTATACAACAAAGTTTCCAGCCAAAGTCCTATGCTTGCTATTTGGCACACATGGATATTTTATTTAAGTATTTGCAATGAAACGTCAGCTTTGTTAGTGAATAAACTAGTAGCGCGGCATGAGTTCGATTTTTTCACGCCATTGAGAAAAGGCAAATGAACGGCGAAAATCTTGTCGCCTTGGCCTCGGCTTTGTATAGAACATCATGAATTCTCTCTGTAATAAATTATGAACACGTGATGATTAGAATCGACG
This sequence comes from Rhodomyrtus tomentosa, assembly GCA_028455895.1. Classification (NCBI taxonomy): domain Eukaryota; kingdom Viridiplantae; phylum Streptophyta; class Magnoliopsida; order Myrtales; family Myrtaceae; genus Rhodomyrtus; species Rhodomyrtus tomentosa. The sequence continues at coordinate 36,049,702 of JAPCWY010000011.1, read as the reverse complement.
TGCAAAAAAAAATATATCTTCTCGCATTCTATCTACTCTTTTTTTTTTTTCCCGAAAATTCGTTTCTCAACCTGGAGTGCTGGTCATGTCGTGCAAATGGGTCGTGCCCAAGAATTACCAGCACAAGACATTCCGAGGGAGTCAATGTGTCACATTTTTTAGATACAAGTGACACATAAAATGTGTAGGAAGAAACCAAAACATGAAAGGGAGAGTGATTTTTGTACGGGTCTAGACTTAAAGTCCTAGGAAGGTGGGATGATGCGCACATCCTTCTTTGGACTCTTTCTCCCATCCCATGTAAAGCCAGCTAATGAAAACAATTGGATGACGTACCACACGCTCTTCACCAATAATTTTCTTCCTTGTTGGCCGGCGAATATCTCAGCTCGCCATCCTTCTCCGACGATAACAACATGAATTGCTCCCACTGTGGTCCTCAAAATTCCCCTTCTTTCCTAACTTTGATTGACATGGAATTCTTAGCTTGTCACTCCCAAACAAGAAAAGGAAATTGGGTATCTTGTTTCTTCTTCTTCTTCCTCTTCTTTTTCTCCAACAAGGTTTAATCAGATGCTCGTATCTTGTTGATGAACGTCTCGAGGCACTAATTAATTATACTTAGGATAGAGCTATTTCGACCGCGCTTTGAAAATAGGAATCTTTCGGTGTTTGGATAGTTTAGTAAGTGCCCTTGGACATCGTCAACAAATATCTTTTTTTTTTATTTTATGATCGAGGTGTTCGGGCCAGATTGCGATCACCTCAACTATTTTTCGGAGGAACTAGTATGATAATCACCAACGACGACCCCCACTTAAGTCTCGAAGTGCGAGTTGAGATATTTGAACCAGAGACCTGATAATACATAGTCCATCTTTTAACAAATTATCCGTTTTATTATATTTATATATATAGCGTACTCGATGGCAATATAAAAGATCAATGTTGTAAAGATCAAATGGTCCATCATGAGCCATGTTTTACAAATGTTGCAACGCTAGTGACTAGATTCTCCACCCGTGACATATACATGTCTCGTTTGTTTGAAACTTTTTTAAAGTTAAAATTAAAAAAAAAATCAGTTTCTCACGGTGACCATAATAGCATGAAACTTACGTTCCTATGTGTGACATCATGAAAAGAGAATAAATTTCCGTTCTTCGATACTTTTAGACATGTTTTGATAATTGACTCTCAAAATTCAGATTCTTATCGAGTGTCCTTAGGATACTTATGCCAAAATTTAAGGATTCGCACAAAATCCAAAGTAGAAAAGCCAGAGCCTGCCTCTCTATCTGTTCGGACGCTGCTGGTCATCAATGCACGGAAATATTGAGAAGAGAAGTGACGAGGAGAGAAAAAGAGACACAGGATCAGTTCAGAATTTAGAGCACAACTGTGCAATTTAATGCATGAGCTAATCAATCAAGCAGTGGTGGGGTCCCTAATCTAACCTAGTCTAGAATAGTTTTGGGGGGAGGGGGGGTGTTTTGCAATTGAAGTTAAAACGATATAAATATTTTTTAAATTTTGACATAACGTGCAACATGATTTATAAATTTTTAATTTGTTCAATATAATTCGTTAATTTTAAAATAATGTGTAATATGATCCTTAAATTTTAACTCGTTTAATTTAATTCTTGAGCTTTTAATACATATTCAATTTAGTTCTTGGATCATAAAAAATGTTCATTATTATTTCTGATTTTGAATTAATAAAATGATTACATTGAGCATTTATCTATATTTCAGAAACTACATTAAACATGTAGCAAAAGTCTATGAATCACATTGAACAAATTAAAAATTTATGGATCATATTGAATATTATATTAAAGTTCAATGACCGGAATGAATAAATTAAAAGTTTAGGGACCACATTGCATATTCTGTCAAAGTTCAAGGACCATTTATGTTATTATCTCGAAATTGAAAGATTGAGAAAGAAATAGGTGCAGAATTGACATAGTTTTGTGCTCTCTAAATTGGTGAGCAAGGGCGAGGAATTGGAGTGAAGTGACGACTTTCCCCTTGGCTCGGGCAATAGATTGCAACTTCAAAAATTCTTTGTTAGGGACTTATTTGAAAAAAATATAAATGTTATTCTGTCTACCTTTTTTTTTATGACAAGCTAAATATTTAGTATACCTAATATCACATAAAAAAAAACGAATGAAATAATTATCCGATTAACATATCTATACTAATAGTTCACTGATTAAGATATCATCGAGGAATTATCAATCGATTTGGCAATAATAAAAAGATTACTAGTAATCATTGTCACTTGCACTAAAGTGCCCACCCACAAACATATCAATATTATCACTTGAGCCTCGGTTGCCCCACTTTCACCACGGCGATTCGAATTAAAGAAGAAATGGTTCGAATGTAATCATACGATTACCTATACCGTACACTTTATTTATTGGGATTTGTAATTCAATTGGTTGGAACACCGCCCTGTCAATACATAATCTGCGGGTTCGAGCCCATCAGTCTTGACGGAATCAAATATAACAAAGAATACATTAATTCATTCATCAATTTGGATGTGAAAAGACCTAAAAATAAAATAGTCAAATTTCCGACGGCCTCTTGCCGAGAAATCCCTTTTTTATCGCTCTTTAACGATAGCCTTATTTCGTAATTCATAAGAGTCCACAATGATTCACAAAATAACAGGGAGCATTTTTTTATTTTTATTTTTGATTTTTCGATATTCAATCATCAAAAAAAGATATCAACTAATTTATTTATTTATTTATTTGTTTTTATGTCTATTCAAAATTGGCGTACACGGGAAGAGGGGGGAGGGTGTCTAGAACCATAAAAGTCAGAGTCACCATCAAGAAGCTACTACGAGCCTCCCCTCTTACTCGCTACAGCTCAGACCACCTCGTCATCCCTCAGTCCCTGACAACCTGACAAAGACTCTCGGGATCCGGATCAAACTTTATTTAGAATTTTAGGTATTTAATCTTGCAATCTGGACTGTTTATTTTTGGACGGACGGTCCAAATTTACAATTTTTATAGAGTAATTTTTTAAATTTTTTAATATTTTTTTATTAATTATAATGTTATATATACATTCAAAACAAGAACGAGCTAAATTGCAAAGTTTGTGGCTAAAATTCTAAATAAAATTTCTCGTCCCCACCCCACATCCATGACCAACCGTTTCTCTCCACGTGGCAACCCTTGACGTTGACCCCGACCAATTATCGCACGCACGAGTGTCCTACGCCATTACATGTACCAAGTACCTTTAAAAAAGAAAAAGCAAAAAGCGCGTACTTCCCAAGTGGTGCAAAAGCAAAGACATGAAAATGGTCATCGTCTTTTTTTTTTTTCGTTCAATTTAATCAGAGAAAAAAATTTGAAATTTCTATAAATGCAAAATCAATGATTTAACGGAAAATAATTTACACTAAGAAAAAGAAGAAGAGAATTCTCCATCCGTATTCATCTTCAATTTAGCAAATCTCTCCCTCTATCCCTTGTCATGTGTCATTACCATGAATGATCCCTTTGTTGCTCATGACCCAAGACAAAGATTGTGCGAATGCTTCGAAATCATAATGACACTTGACTTATAAACTCAAGTTCAGATAAAAATTTAGATTTCAACAGCACAAAGAATAAATAACTTTTTATTTTTGCGCATATTATGAATAATGATTTAGACGCAAACATTTGACTTAATTGCATCATCACATTCAAACATTGCCATATCTATATGTATTGAAAATAAATTTGAGTATCGCGAGAAAAAAAAAAAGAAAAACGAATTTGATTAACATTAAAAAATCACAAACGACAAGGATGCATATGAAAATAACTTAGATTTTCTCACGGCTGTCTTCCTCCTCTCCTCCTCCTCCTATAAATACCCTCTCCCTTCGTATTTTTTACCCACTCCTCTCTCTCATTGTCTCTGTCAAAGCTTCGGGGGGACGTCAATGGCTTCTCACTCTCTGGCACTCGCTCTCTTCTTCTTCCTTCTCTCGTGCTGCATCTCCTCCTCCACCGCCGCCCTGGTCCAGCAACAGCCCCTCGTCCTCAAGTACCACAACGGTGCTCTTCTGAAGGGCAACATCACCGTCGACCTCGTCTGGTACGGTCGCTTCACCACCACCCAGCGCTCCGTCATCGTCGACTTCCTCCGCTCCCTCGCCTCCGCCCACTCCCCTCCTCCCTCCGCCGCCTCCTGGTGGCGCACCACCGAGAAGTACAAGGGCGGCAGCTCCAACCTCGTCGTCGGACGGCAGGCCCTCCACGAGGCGTACACCCTCGGGAAGTCCCTCAAGGATCGCCAGCTCCGCGCCCTCGCCGGGAAGTTCAACGCCGTCGCCGGCACCATCACTGTCGTCCTCACGGCGGCGGACGTCGCCGTGGATGGTTTCTGCATGCGGTGCGGGTCGCACGGGTCGTCCAGGCCCGGGTCAGCGTTCGTGTGGGTCGGGAACTCGGAGACGCAGTGCCCGGGTCAGTGCGCATGGCCGTTCCACCAGCCCATGTACGGCCCGCAGACTCCGCCGCTGGTGGCCCCGAGCGGCGACGTCGGGGCCGACGGCATGGTGATCAACCTGGCGACCCTCCTCGCCGGCGCCGTCACAAATCCGTTTGGGAGCGGTTACTTCCAGGGCCCGGCGGATGCGCCGCTGGAGGCTGTGTCGGCGTGCACGGGGATATACGGGTCGGGCGCGTACCCGGGCTATCCAGGCCGGCTCCTGGTGGACAAGGTGACCGGGGCTAGCTACAACGCCAACGGGATCGGCGGCCGGAAGTTCCTGTTGCCGGCGATGTGGGACCCGGAGACGTTGGCGTGCAAGACCCCGGTGTGATCGCGCCACATGGACGAAGAAGATCATCATCCATGTACTACGGTCTGTAGATATTGTTGGGAGTGGTTCAATCACTGTTACTGTTATATTAAAACTCTGTCTAGACTCGGTTCGCTGTTGACCGGCTGGCCCGAGTCGAGCTCGGATCGGTTTAAATTCGGACCGGGTTTAGTCTGAGAATTAGCGACGGTCAGTGTTTCGTGTCGCGAAGTTGGAGGGTTAAGGGGATAACGGATGAGGAGGTTCTGTCTCTCCTTTTTTTTTTTTTGTGGGGGGGGGGGGGGGGGGTGGTGGGCGCTTGGTTTTTTTTTATTTTATTTTTTAAAATTTCTTTGGCACGCAAAAAAGAAGAAGAAGAATAAGCTACTCATGTAAATTGGATTTGAGAAAAGGAAAGAAAAGTGTGTATATATATATATGAATGAAGGGAAATGATCAAAATGTGTTTAAAATAAAGTGAATTCTTGTCTTTTTGTGGGCCCCATGTTATTGTAATGATGCTCTGACTGGAGAGAACAATAATGCCATGCCATGCCATGCGACCGACCACTTTTTCCGGTGAAAGGATTGAAATGCTATTATTGCATCTGGCTCGATCATTACATTTATTTAATTGTGAAATCTCCAATTTTTTTTATCTAAAAAATTTACTTTTAAATCCTGTAAGGTTCTTATGTTACGAAGTTGACATTTGTTTAATGGCTCTCTTTTGGACCACAAGGAATGCATTGCATTTGCTGGATTTGAGGTTTGATTCGATTAGTATTCGTTCGAAGTGATTTTGTTTTATCCTTTCTTTTCTTTTGGTTGAAAGAAGACGCTATTCATATCAAAATAATTCTCGAAAAGTTAGATTTTTTAAACCTAGCAATTCCGAAATATCTGCACAACAAAGCAAAAGCTAAAAAGTAAAAATAAAGCACAGTCCGTAGCTCGAATCCTTCTCATCCTTGAGGAGCTTTAGTGGTTGTTCATTAAATTCAGTGGCGATCATATGTCAAGATCTCCCTCTCCACATCTAGATTCAATGTCATCGTCACCATTGTTCGTGCAGAGACACCAACATCGATATTTGAAAAAATTCATGTGAAATACATGTAGATCATTTTCAGATCTAAATCGAGATTTAGTTCAGAAGAGTAAAACCTTCAAATCTTGACCTAAATCTAAATTGAAAGAGGAAAGTGTCCTAATTTCAAAGAAGATTGTGGAGCCACGTCACGAACAATGGCTGGACGGATGGCCAAATATATAGGGGAGGGGGAACTTTTATTTCTATATCAAGGGTGGGGATCTGCTGCCTTAGAAAAACAAAGACAGGGGATCCGGATCCAAGGGAGAGAGAGGGAGGGAGAGAGGTGTCCTCTCTCTATGGAATTAGCAAAATTTGATGTTATACTCCATGCTAAAAACATGTCGTTTATGTGATCAGGGACGGGTCTAAATTTAGTCTAGGGTTTTCAAGTCATGCTAAATTAATTTCGCCTAAGAAACAACTTTGTCCCCATCATATTTCTTAAAAAACATGCAACTAAGTCAATTGTATATATATTCGCTTGAATTTGCCTCCACAAATTGACGATGCTTGATGAAGAATTCCACAATCATGAAAATTGTAACTGTTACCGATGAATAAAGCGTAACAATATCATACCAATCGCCAAAAGTGAAGCTTCTTGACCAAAATTTGGCCCGTAACTTTTGACCAAATAACATAGGTCTCGACATTAAAACACTTTTTCCCCCCAGTTTTGAGTTTGTAGCATATGCTCAAAATCCAAACAGCACATGTAGCTCATGCTCATGTCCTTTGTTTGCTCTTTTACTTTTTGTCCTTTCTCGTTTTACACGTTTCCCACGGGCATAGGATCCAGCTCCCCTGCCTTGCCTTAAAGGCAGGAGTGACTTAATGGATCTCGACCGTCCATTTCAAAATGGACGGGCGAGATCCTGTATATAAGGAGAAATATTTTGGGTTTCTTTAAAAAAAAGATCTAAGCCGTCTATTTTTGCAATGGTCGGCCTGCGCTCGCTTAATCGGATGTGGATTCATTACTATAATGGTAGGGGATCATTGAAATCCCCACCCTTTGCATGAAGGGATCCACCACAATCAATGATGGGCATTTCAATGTATGGAGATTTCCATGATAGGAAATTTCCACCCCGCTTAACTACGTACGTCTCAGGAAAATAAACATATTTTCAGTTGCTAGGGCCTCAATTTCACAGTATTTACATCGTCGGAGGGAACTAATTTTTAAGTTTCTTTGTCAGTCCTTTTCGGCTCCAACCTACATAATATAACGAGGGTCCATTTGTGCTTTCAGAATATGCCCCAGAATACGCGAAGGAGGACTCAAAAAACTTTTCCATCCATTGGTTTTGGTTGCATGCAATAATTGCAGCTTTTACCTTCACCTATCACAAACACCCCCACGAAGAATACAATATTATGAAAATCTAAGGGCTGGATTCCAATGTCTCCCAACCAGTTTCCAAGTCGCAGAAAGAATTTCTCAATCGAATTGCCTGTACCTGAATTATTATGATTGGCATGAGATGACCATCTGGTTCATGGATACAAGATGTTACGTATCACCGGTTACAAGACTCTTATTTCATCAATCTCAATCAGAGCAAAGACCTTAATGATTCCTCGCAATGTCGCGAAATTTGGTTCAGTATTTGTTCCGACAAATAGGATACAATCGTCTACACTGTAATTACGAATTGGGAAATACCCGTTGTCAAGACATTTTCAGATACGGGTGGTCCCTGTACTTGGCGTACAACGGCAAATCGAGGGCTTTCTCCGCGATCTCCCCATCCTCGTGGATCTTCGCTATTAGGCTCTCGAGCGATGGGAAATTCGCCTGAATATTTCCACAGCAGATTCATGTGACGCTTATTAGTCGTATTCGATTTGTCTAAAACAGAAGAAACGCCAAAGTGAGAGATGCATGTTCGAACGATACCTCTGGTCGTATATAGCCAACGATGATGAGATGCAGTTCCTCTCCATAGAAATCCTCGTTGAACCTGTGTAACAGCCAGGGCTCCTGAACGAAAAAATTCCATTCAATGTGTTGCGGGAAAAAATTTCATGGTAAATGTGTAGCTACACAACATAAGTTGGTGGTCTTAGAAGTTCGGTAGAATAAAGTACAGAAGATGGAGAGAAGTGCGCAGCACCCCAGAGTAAGATGGTTAAAGTTACATGAGGAGAAACAAACAGAATTCAAGGAAAGAATGCTATAGGAAGGACCATGACGACTGGAGAATGAAGTAAATATGATGTGGAAGGAGATGTCTAATTGCATCCAGACAGTGGCAAAAGGGGTGTTAGGAGAAAGTAGAGGGAATAGACATCAAACAAAGGAAACCTGATGGTGGAATGAAGAGGGTGCAGGAGACAATTAAGTAGAAGAATGAGTGTTTCAGATGCCTACATAAATGTCCTAATAAAGAGAATTTGCAAAAGTTTAGATTGGCGAGAAAAAGTGCCAAGAAAGCTATGCAAGAGGCCAGAGGCAAGGTTTTTACCGATATGTACAACAAACTTGGGAGCAAAGAAGGAGAAAAAGACATCTATAGACTTGTAAAGTCAAGGGACAAGAAAAGTAAAGATTTGACACGAGTTAGATGTATCAAGGATGAAAATCAAATACTGTTGATAAGAGATGAAGAGGTTAAGGGCAGGTGGATGGGTTATTTTAACAAACTTTTTAATGGGGAGAGCGACAGAAGTGAGGTAGATTTGGAAGATGCTTCTGATGATTCAAACAGAAAATTTGTGCGTAGAGTTAAAGCCCGGGAAGGTAGGGAGACATTAAAAAAGATGAAAACTAGTAAAGCCTTGTGACCCGATGGTATTCCTATTGAAGTGTGGAGATGCTTAGGGGATGTAGCAATAAGTTGGTTGACTAGTATTTTTAACAAGATTTTCCGTACTAATAAGATGCTTGATGAATGGAAGAAGAGTATACTTGTGCCTATATACAAGAACAAAGGTGATATCTAGGATTGTTCTAACTATAGAGGCATCAAGTTTATGAACCATATAATGAAGCTGTGAGAGAGAGTCATTGAACATCGTTTGAGAATAAAGATCAAGGTTTCTGTCAATCAATTTGGATTTATGCCAGGAAGATCTACCATGGAAGCTATTTTCTTGATACGATAATTGATGGAGAGATATCGAGAAAGAAAGAAGTACCTCTATATGGTGTTTATCGATCTCGAGAAGGCACATGATAGGGTTCCAAGAAAGGTCTTGTGGTGGATTCTTGAGAAGAAAAAAGTACCTTCAAAGTATGTAGAGACAATCAATGACATGTATGACGGTGCTACTACATGTGTGAAGGCTTGTAATGGCATATCAAATTATTTTTCAATCACCGTAGACTAACACCAAGGTTCTGCTTTGAGCCCTTACCTTTTTGCCCTAGTTATGGATGAGCTAACAAAAGACATTCAAGATGAGGTGCCGTGGTGTATATTATTTGCAGACGATATCGTGCTTATTGATGAGATCAGGGCTGGGGTTAACGCTAAGTTAGAAGTATGGAGAAGCACGTTAGAGTCTAAAGGATTTACGCTAAGTCAAAATAAGACGGAATACTTGAAGTGTGAGTTTGACACGGCAGGAAGAGGGGATCAAGAAGCCGTAAATATGCTCAGACATGAGGTATCCAAGAAATATAAATTTAGATATCTAGAATCAATATTGCAAAATGAGGGAGAGATTGATGAGGATGTAAGCTATAGAATCAGAGCAGGTTGGATGAAATGGCGCAGTGCATTTACATTTTTGTGTGATCACAAAATTCCTCTTAGGTTAAAAGTAAAATTTTATAGAACAACAGTCAGACCTGCCATGTTATACGAAGCTGAATGTTGGCCAGCACAAAGGAAACATGAGCATAAAATGAGAGTAACGGAAATGGGGATGTTAAGGTGGATGCGTGGTTAAATAAAGATGGATAAAATAAGGAATGAAGAGATTCGATGAAAAGTTGGAGTAAAACCGGTGGCGGAAAAGATGAGAGAACATAGATTGAGATGGTTTGGGCATATACTCTGAAAGCCCTTCAATGCACCGGTACGAACAAAAGTTTGCTATCGAGAGCATAACACGAAAAAAGCAAAAGATCGGTCGAAACTTACTTGGAGGAAAGCAGTAAAGCAAGATTTAATGGAGTGAGAAATATAATGGCGTACGGTTTATCTTATGACGGAGTGGAGGAAGATTATTAGTGTTGTGGAGAGGTAGTGTATAGATAGATAAATAGATAGATATATAGATATGGCGATATATATATTTATTTATTTTTACACATTTATTTATTTTACCTCGTTTGATTTTACTTTTATTTTTATTATTTTTATTATTTTTTGGGGTTCATCAACCGATGATCCCAACTAGTTTGGGATAAAGGTGTTGTTGATGTTGGTGTTGGTGTTGATGTTGAAATGTGTTTCAGCAGGAGATTGCACCACCTGGTTGGGTGTACTTACGATTGTCTTCTCCTTGTTGTCAAAGTACGGATTCCGACCAATGCTCATGACCATTTTATAGATACCTCTGACTGATAGTCCAGCCCAACCAAAATAAACTCCGGAGGGATGTTCTGAGAGTTGATCTGAATACCCTTCTGCCGATAGATTAGCTGGAAAAGAAAAAGGTTTTACAAGGGGAAAAAAGTGCCACAGCTAGTGTAAGTAACAAACTGTTGAAGCTATAAAACATGACATGAAATTGGCGATCACAAACAATTGAGCAGAAGAAAAGAAACTAGGAGGAGTCGTAAAAATGCACTCTGGGCTTCACTCATTGCTAGTCTAATAGAAGTCTATCATATCTCAATAAGAACAACCTCACATTTTCCTGTCTCGAAATCAGGATCTAAAACATGGCTACTTGATTTATTTCTCATTTAGAGAGAGGGCATTTCAATGCTAATCTGACAGTACCTGTTGGAATCCCAAGAACTTTGGAGCCACGACCGAATCCCTTGATGACAGGGCCACCAATATGCCATGGTTCAATTGGCAAAGTACCCTCGATCCCTGCCATTAAAACAAATCTTCTGAATAAGAATCTGTCATGATAAAAGTTAGCTATCATAAAGCATAATCGTGAGTGAAGGTCTCGGGTTTTACAATCTTGAAATGGAGGCAAGCCCCACTTTTCAGGTCGTAAATCAAGTAATGAGTTGATGATCTCGTCGGCTGAAGTGTAAAGGTGATTCTGTTTGGGAAGGGATGGCACAGCAACCACTTCCATCCCGGCAGCCTTGCCAGCAGTAACACCAGGTCTGACATTATATAAACAAGTGAAAATTGGCAAAATGACCTAGACATGAAAAAGAGTCCACAAGGAATACGAGATGGCGGACTCATTCACGAATAATATATGAATGATGGAAAAAGGAAGGACCTCCACAATGCTACCTTAATTGAAGCTCTACTTAAGACTGTAAAGAAAAGGAAAAAAAAAAGAATAGGAAGATGAGATCCTACCAAAAACATCCAGAATGTGAACTCATTTGTAACTTACACCTGGAAGAGAATAGCAGCCATTATCTATTCAATAAGACATAAGACGCCCTGTTACAAGCATTAGATAAACTATGTTTAAAAGACTCTTCTAAGGCGCATTAAAAGTTATGCACTAGCAAGACAGGCTCAGATAACACAAATCATTTGAGGGGAAGACTCCCCATGTAAAATGTGATCTGTGCAATTTATTAACTAGAATTGCTCAGAATTCGCAAATCATCAACATCAACATCAACAACACTTTTATTCCAAACTAGTTGGAGTCGGCGGTCGATGAACCCCAAAAAATCACAAAAATAAAAGCAGAATTAAAGGAGGGAAAAGAGATAAATGTGTAAAAATAAATAAGTATATATGTATATATCTATCTATACACTACCCCTCCACAATACTAATAGCCTCCTTCCATTCCGTCCTAAGACAAACCGTACGCCAATCTATTTCCCACTCCATTAAATCTTGTTTTACTACTTTCCCCCAAGTAAGTTTCGGCCGACCTCTTGCTTTTTTCGTGTTATACTCTCAATAGCAAACTTCTGTTCGTACCGGTGCATTTAAGGGTCTTCAGAGAATATGCACAAACCATCTCAATTTATGCTCTCTCATCTTTTTGGCTACTGGTTCTACTCCAACTTTTCGTTGAATCTCTACATTCCTTATCTTATGCATCCTTGTATGACCACACATTCACCTTAACATCTTCATTTTCGCTACTCCCATTTTATGCTCACGTTTCCTTTGTGCTGGCTAACATTCAGCTCCATATAACATGACAGGTTTGATTACTGTTCTATACAATTTTCCTTTTAACCTAAGAGGAATTTTGCGATCATATAAAAATCCCGATGCACTGCGCCATTTCATCCAACATGCTCTGATTCTATGACTTACATCCTCACCAATTTCTCCCTCCTTTTGCAATATTGATCTTAAATATCTAAATGTATCTTTTTTGGGTACCTCCTATCCAAGCATATTTACGGCTTCTTAATCCCCTATTCCTGCCGTGTCAAACTCACTTCAAGTATTCCGTCTTACTTCGAATTAGCATAAATCCTTTAGATTCCAACGTGCTTCTCCATACTTCTAACTTAGTGTTAACCCCAACCCTGGTCTCATCAATAAGCACGATTCGTCTGCAAATAGCATACACCACGACATCTCGTCTTGAATATTTTTTGTTAGCTCATCCATAATCAGGGCAAAAAGGTAAGGGCTCAAAGCAGAACCTTGGTGTAAGCCTACTGTGATTGGAAAATAACTTGATGTGCCATTACAAGCCTTCACACATGTAATAGCACTGTTATACATGTCCTTGATTGCCTCGACATACTTTGAAGGTACTTTTTTTGTCTTAAGAATCCACCACAAAACCTTTCTTGGAATCCTATCATACGCCTTCTCGAGATCAATAAACACCATATGGAGGTCCTTTTTTCTTTCTTGATATCTTTCCATCAATTGCCGTTTTAAGAAAATAGCCTTCATGGTAGATCGTCCTAGCATAAATCCAAATTTATTGACAGAAACCTTGGTCTCTATTCTTAAACGATGCTCAATAACTCTCTCCCATAGTTGTATGGCTCATAAGCTTGATGCCTCTATAATTAGAACAATTCTGGATATCCCCCTTGTTCTTGTATATAGGCACAAGTATACTCTTCCTCCATTCATCAGGCATCTTATTAGTATGGAGGATCTTGTTAAAAAGACTAGTTAACCAACTTATTGCTACATCCCCTAAGTATCTCCACACTTCAATAGGAATACCATCAGGTCCCAAGGCTTTACTAGTTTTCATCTTTTTTAATGTCTCCCTAACTTCTCGTGCTTTAACTCTACGCACAAACCTTCTATTTGAATCATCAAAAGCATCTTCCAAATTCACCTCACTTCTATCGCTCTCCCCATTAAAAAGTTTGTTAAAATAACTCATCCACTTGCCCTTGATGTCTTCATTTTTTATCAAGAGTGTTTGATTTTCATCCTTGATACATCTAACCTGTGTTAAGTTTTTACTTTTCTTGTCTCTTGATTTTGCAAGTCTATAGATGCCTTTTTTTCCTTCTTTGCTCCCAAGTTTGTTGTACATATCGGTGAAAACCTTGCCTCTGGCCTCTCGTACAGCTTTCTTGGCACTTTTTCTCGCCAATCTAAACTTTTGCAACTTCCACCATCCTACTCTGGGGTGCTGCGCACTTCTCTTCATCTTCTGTACTTTGTTATATCGAACTTCTAAGACCACCAACTTATGTTGTATAACTACACATTTACCAGGGTATACCTTACAATCTACATACGAAGCTCTATCCTCTCTCCTGGCAAGAAAGAAATCAATCTGACTACAATTTTGACCGCTGCGAAAAGTGATCAGATGTGATTCTCTTTTCCTAAAAAAAGTGTTTGCCAACATCAAATCATAAGCTATTGCCACACTCAAGATGTCTTTGCCAGCCTCATTTCTAGTCTCATATCCAAAACCTCAGTGAACTCTGTCAAAACCTCCACTACTCTAACCGACATGTCCATTTAGATCTCCTCCTATGAATACCTTCTCCTCGTGTGGTATCCGCCTTAAAATCTCTTCCAGATCTTCCCAAAATCTGCTCTTCTCGGACGCTTGCAGTCCAACTTGAGAGGCATACACACTAAGGATTTTCAAAATCAAATCCCCCACTACTAGCTTAACTAAAATAATCTTATCTCCTATTCTTTTAACATCAACCACTCTATCCTTGAAATTTTTATCGATCAAAATCCCAATTCCATTTATACTCTTTGTTGTGCCTGTATACCATAGCTTGAATCCGATGCCATCCACTTCCTTAGCTTTTTCTCCTTTCCATTTAGTCTCTTGCAGGCAAGCAATATTCACTTTTCTTCTAGCAAAAGTATCTGTCAATTCCCTCAATTTACCCGTTAAGGTTCCCACATTCCAACTCCCCAATCTAATTCCTACCCCCTGGGCTTTTCTTGCCCCCCACACTTGCCCACGGAAGTGAGGACGCTTGCTTATTTATCACCACATCCGGGCACCGATGTGGCGCATCACTTTGGGAATGATGGCTCAAGGCTAGCTTCCTTATCCCTTGTACCCACCTATCTTGGTGCAAAGACTCTTGCTCATTTTTCGCTACACCTGAGCGCCGATGCAACGCATCGCTAAGAAGGATACGCTCCAACGAAATATTAATAGGGTTCATCTTATAGAGGTAGATCTTTTTTTATAACCGGCTTGCTACGCCTGATGTAACCCTCCTCCTTTACCTGGCTTGGGATAGGTTATGTAGACTACATAGGCGGAGTTGAATTCGCAAATCATAAAGTAGAAAAAAAAATATGTTGAAATTTTCAGCAAGGACATCCTTTTGACAGGAGCCCATCATCAAGGACCTAGTAATACTTTAGAAAGACAGTTCTCTTTCAATTTTTAACTTATGCTGCTTCTATAAAAGTAGTTACATTGGTACAAAAAAGTGTATTGAAAAGCAGCCGCATCAGTTTATACCTTTCTAAATTGAACGAATGCACTAGTCAATATGAATATATATTTTAAATAGAGAGAAAAGAAGAAATAAAAGGCTCCAAGGTTGTGCTGATAGAAACTATTTTGACAAACGGTAGCAACACCAAGTAATTTGTAACTTCAATGCAATGTTTCTGACAAATCACTCCATTAAGTGGAACTTGAAGTGAGCATAATGACAACCTCATGACTCATGAGGCAGAAGATTCATAATGCCAGAGCAAAGGACAAAATTATCACCGTTGATATAAATCACTTACACAGAATCTTCAATAACCAGCAAGTTAGAAGGTTTGATCTTTAATCTATTAGCTGCTTCAAGAAATCTGAAATTCACAGCAAAGGCCACAGTTTAGAAGAACATACTCCATTACTAGTCATTTGAATGATGCAGAGATGACTATATGTTACAAATGTGCATAATCTCACATTTCAGGAGATGGCTTTCCGTTGCTCACTTCATCGCCCCCCATGATGACAGAAAATGACTCTTTCCAACCTGTGTTTTAATGCATAGTTGCTTTAGCAATCCTAGCCGCAGGTCAAAAGATATCAAGGATATGAATACCTACCTTGATGATATGATATTTTTGTTTCAATATTTTCTTTTGGAGAATTTGATGCCAGTGCCATTGGTATTTCATGCTGCCTCATGTGCTTTATTAACCGGTTGGCACCTGGAAGTGGCTTAATTTTGCACCATCTGCATCGAGATCAAATAAACAGGAATTAAAAAATCTCCGACATGTATTACAGTGCATCCAAAGCAAGCTGCTAATAACTTCTACATACATCGAACAACTGCCTGAGATTGCCACTGGAGTGGTTGTCAAGAAAACATAATAACCCATGCATGAATTGCTTATCTTGATCAAATGAATTGCACATCTTTAATAGAAGATTTTTTTTTTCTATTTCATACATGAACACAAAGAATGTATTAGCAGACATAACCTAATAGAGTATCACTGGATAAAAGGAATCTAGGATCTCAGCCACACATAGAATGAAATGTCTGTAATGCCTTTGGTTGATGAAATACATATTATCACAAAAAGGTAGGTCTTAAGAATCTCGGAGTACGAAATAAGCATGTAACAAAATTAAACAAAGTTTATAGCTCAATTACTGATTGATAAACATTGGAATGATTTCAGAGATGAATTCTTCTGTTGCACAAGGAAGTCCGTAGTCTTCAACTATAACAGCTGCAGACTCAAAGGGTGTCTTCCCTGCTATTTTAGGAACTTCTCTACCATCCCAATGTTTTCCATATTTAACCAAGAATGCTTTTAAAATCTCGCTTACAATGCCATCTGCAATGAATGAAAAATAACAAATTAGTCAAAAGGAGGGACTTTAACATAGGGAAAGACAATAGATAATTTAAGCACTCATAGACATTTGAGTCTTCATCGGAATAATAATTCAACTACATGCTTCAAAGTATGTTTTCCACCCAAAAAGTTCTTGTGTTCGCCTACTGCATCAGATTATGAGGGGGAAAATATAGCCCTCTGACTAAGATTGATATTTCTCAAATTGCATCTTGACCAACACAGAAAACACAAACAGATACACAGATGACAAACAGGGCATGTTTCATGAATAAAGTGGAGATAAATAGTCTTCACAATTTCCTTACAAAAAAAAAAAAAATAGTCTTCACAATGGAAAGACGGGTGATAGAATAATGATCATGGAATATTACGTGGACACGACGTACCAAAAAAAAAAGAACAGAAAAAACGACCTGTGTTCAAAAGAGTGCCATCCAAATCAAGGACAACGCCCGAGATTAACTTCTTCAGAGGCTGTGTGGTAGACATTCGAGCAAACCTACGCAGATTATGATTCAGTTGCAATGCTCTTGCTCCTGGATCATGCCTAAAACAGAGACACACATCTGTCAGTCCAAGAGCTAACAAGCAGGAGAAATTTGCACAGCATCAATCTGACAACGCCCTCAAAGTCGCCCTTTTCACCAATTGGTTACTCAGAACCGAGGAGTTCGCGAAAATGAGATTACAAACTCCGGAATATAGAATCAAAAGGGAACTCCACCACATAGTAACGAACTGAAGTGCCGACATTACTTCTCCCTTACGGCTTCGTTGGGTCCGTCGATATAGAATTCGGAATAAAAATACAACTCAAAAAACAATCAAATTCCTCAAGAGGAGGGTTCACAATCAAGGGTTTGGTAGTAGTCGCTTATAGCCGCTCATATTCGTCACTTCAACTAGATTTACTAGGCAATAGATCCTAAGTTTAGCCGCAATGTTCTCACAGAAGCATTTGATCGAACATGTTAGATGCAGCCAAAAAGGCGAACTAGCTTCCAATAGCGGACTTACCGAGAGAGAGAGAGAGAGTACCGTCGACGGCGGAGGGACACCGGCGCCGCGACGGAGAAGGGTGCGGGGCGCAATCTGCACGACCAATGGTTTCTAGATTGTCACGTGGGGTTTGGTAAGTTCTCTTAACTTATCCCACCAACGGAATATGCCCCATGGCCGGCCAAATTTGGTAAGTCTTTTTTTATTTTACTTTTCGATTTAAAGAATCGGATTTCTTCTTTCCTTAAAATTTTTGACAGGGCATCAAAACAAGAAAAAAACCTAGTTCCCATTAAAAAAAAAAACACAAACTTTCACCTTTTTTTCTCATATAAAATTATTAATTTTAGCTTGGATTTTAATTCTGATCTAACCTTTTTTTATATAGTAAATAATTACAAGCTTCAACTAAAAAAAAATTTAACATCATGAAAAATTCAAAAGTGATAAATTTACCAAAAATTAATTTTTGGGATTTTTATATTTTGTTTATTACATGTATACCAGATTAGAGTTTTTTCTGATAACAACCCAATTTAACAAAAAGTAACGAAAGGTAAATTTGTCATAAATAAGTAAATTTGTCACATACGTATTAATATATGACTTTTTATGGCCAAAAAATCATTTAAAAATAAATTTATCACACGTATATCAATTTGAATTTTGATGTTAATCCAATCAAGAAAAAAAAAAACAATAGTTCGACAATATAAAGTCATTTTCTTTCCGTCTGATTGTCTCAACTTCTTATTATGAGTATTATTTCAAAATACATTACTTTTAGTCCATTCTGGATAAGAGACTACACGAAAGAGTGAGTTATATATTATATTACCGCATCGAAAAGAATTACAAGATCTTTCTCAATAAATCCAGCAGAGGCACTCGTCCTATTGTAGATTTTCCGTATTTAATCTATTTCCTCAACCAAATTTGTGAAATTAAATACTCGTCACCGACGAGGTAGAAATTGACACGTGGCTGTGCATGTCGCACTAATCATTTTTTCACAAAAGAGAAAATGTAATATCCAAGTCTCTGTAAATATAGCATACAAAATGACATCCTGAGGAGTAATATAGGCCAAGTGTCTATACATATGGATATACATCTCTTCATTGCCCGAGTCTAAAGATGAGCCATGTTCACGTTTCAATAATTACTAAAACTCAGCATACTTTCACACACCACCTGCTATACTCTGCATCTGTAAACTGCAAAAGGAGCATGGAACCGGCGAGGTCGATGAGAGCCTTCCCTTAGAGCCTGAAAGAAGATGGAGGGCTCCGAGGTCCGAGCCGTCTTCTTCTCAACCGCTCGGCGATGATGAACGCGAGCTCCAGCGACTGGGAAGCATTCAGCCTCGGGTCACAGTGGGTGTGGTAGCGCGAGCTGAGGTCATTGTAGGTTACAGTGCGGGAGCCTCCCACGCATTCCGTGACGTTTTGCCCCGTCATCTCCAGATGAACTCCGCCCGGGTAACTTCCTTCTTGATCATGAACGTCGAAAAACGCTCTTACCTCGGCCTACAGCAATAGCAGTATCATCAGCAACTTTACAGAGAACGCAACTCTAATAATCTAGAATGATAATGTGGAAATGAACGAATGAGGTGATACCCGACAGGCGAACAAGGGGCTTCTCTTAGTTAACAATCTTATTTCTACGCTCATCAAGCGTTTAAATGTTGCGGAAACTGAGGATAATGGTGAACTCCATTAAGAGGCTTAAAGGAAGAAAGGATCCTAAATTCCATTCGGAGCTCTATTAAGCAGCGACTACAACGAAATTTGTAAAAAGATCATACCCTGATCGCATCAAAAGATCGAGTCTTGAGTCCACAAGGAGCTTTGATTGTGTTTCCATGCATGGGATCGCTAACCCAAGTGACAATTTGACCAGCTCTGCGAACTGCTCTTATCAGATGAGGAAGCTTGACTCTCATGTTCTCTGCTCCCATCCTCACAATCACCGTTATCCTGCCGGGCTTATTCCTAGGATTCAGAATGTCTACGAGCCTAACGAGCTCGGCAGGGTCCATCTTGTCGCTCGCCTGCATCACAATTCAGAAATGCTGCGTAATAAGTATGAAACACATTTAAAACATAGTAGATCATGTATTCGGAGCTGAACTACTGACCTGCAAACTAAGAAAGATCCACAAAGATTTACAATGTTTTGAATGGAAAAGCTAGACACGGAGTTTTCTTTGCCATTTAAACGATTCCAGGAATAAACTTATCTACCAAGGATGCGCGCGTGCTGATTTTAAGTTCCAACACCACAAATTCTTAAAGTTAAAAATCATGAATAGGACTCCAGAAGTAAAAGTAGAAGTGATGTTAAAAGCATAACTCATCTCATATAAACATTAGACACACATTCATACCTTAATACCAAGGGGATTAGAGACACCTCGCAGGAACTCAACATGAGCACCATCGAGTTGACGTGTACGTTCCCCGACCCAAAGCATATGGGCAGAGCAGTCATAGTAAAGTCCAGAAGTTGAGTCCTCCCTGGTTAGAGCTTGCTCATAGGGCAAAAGCAAGCACTCATGGGAAGTCCAGAATTCAGTTGTAGTCATTATTGGGTGATCAACTGTGAGGCCAGCAGCGGCCATGAAACCTAGGGCTTCGTCCACCCGATGAGCCAGTTCACGATATCTGGCAAAATACAAAACCATCAAACTCAAATGTCAACATTTACTGACCCCCTAAATTCTATTGATGATGTGAATCCAATCTCAGTTGAGATTTTAACTAGGAGTGTTCAAATTATAAGAAAAGAAACGATTTTCATGTTCTCTTTGTTTGATTTTGAATAAAAGCATCAAATTTTACCAAAAACCAAGGGTCCTGTGACCTCGTCGCACTGCTCAAATTTAAAGGATCGAACCAAAATTTTATAGAGCCAAGAATTTATCCACAACTTCCATGGATTGAGGCTGAGATCACTCAACATCTCTTCAGATCTCAGCCTTGTTATACTGTTTTTTATAGGCATTTTAAATCAGATATGGATCACTTAAATTTTAAATTCCTCAATCTGCAAGCACACCCGCCAAAAACATCCATGACCAAGCAAAGTTACTTGTGCATTTTCCCTACTAGTGTTGAATTTGGATGTTCAACTCTCATCTGAAATAAAAGAATCAGGAAAATTAGATTGGTACAGCTTTATTGTTAGAAAGATCCAGCTAGCAAAAGCAATTAGCTACTAACAATAATTGAAATGAAAGGTTGAATATGTCACAGCAATACACCACAGGAGTGAACTTAACCAAACATTAAAATTTTCCAACAGTAGCATTTTACAGGACTACAGCATATTAGGACTTCGGAAAGTAATCTAGAAAGCAGTCCCCGAACTTTTGCTCTTCATTTGACCATAAAATAGCATCAGCAGAGAAGAGGGGGAATAACTTTGAATTTAAGAAGCATGGTGATATAGCAGCAATTTGTCTAAATCATGCCTAATGAGACCATTTAAAGTCCACCTGTAGCTTGCCAAAAGTAAGCCACTCATTCTTACTTTAAAAAGATAGTGCCAATCTTTTTGAGAAACCGAACCACAAAATGAGAATAAGAAAGGAAAGCGACTTGCTATTGGAAATTGAAGCATAAAGCCAATGGATCATTTGACGTGAAAAATATCAACAACAACACCCCTACCTTTATCCCAAACTAGTTGGGATAAAGGTGACGTGAAACATAGGGGAGTGCAAAAAAGTTACCTGTCACCTTGCTCACTATGCTCTGTGAAATCCAAATTCCAGTGTGTGACTCGCTGCATGGCCGCATATCCTCCCGTTGCAAAAGCTCTCAGAAGGTTCAAAGTAGCCACAGACTGAGTGTAGGCCCGAATCATTCTCTTGGGATCTGGGACTCTCGATACTTCATCAAATGCATCACCATTTATATTGTCTCCTCTGTAACTAGGCAGTTTCACTCCATCCTTCTCTTCAAACGATTCAGATCTGGGCTTTGCAAACTGTCCAGCCATTCTCCCTACCTAAAACATAATAACAATGATTTCTGGTCCTCTTATAAGGCAGCTATTAGAAAAGAAAATCCATCCAAAGGTCATCCAATGTGCTGTTGAAAAAGGAGGGGAAAAGGAAAATTACAGCAAACATGGTACGCTGATTTTAGCAAAATAATGATTCACTCCAATTCTGGAATGGCTTCAAAGCGAACAGATCGGATATTAGTTCATCAAATCATCAGTCATGAAGCGAACAGAAAAGAATAAGTGACCATAGCCTTGACCTTCAGTCGCAAAGTCAACCTTTCACTTCAAAATGCTAAATTGTATCACATTAGAATTTATTTTAAGTCGATGTTGAAGTTCTTGCCGTCACAAATAATCACCCTCTGGAAACTTGATGCACTTCAACTTTTCCTCCTATACGGAACGTGTTGTCAAAGGCAAAACTGCACACGTGAGATCATAAGACCCAAAAAAGCTGAGGCAAGTGAAGAAATTAAACAAGCTCACCCAAAGCCAAGCCTCACTTCTTCATTGTTCAGTTTCTTTCCCTAGGTAATAACAGAACACTATCGGACTCCGGTAGCAGTACAACATGCATCCGGTTCACCTCAACCAGAGTCGTACAATGGTCTCTTAAAAGAAACAGCAAAACGATTAAATTCTCCTAAATCTATAGAGTACAAAAAAATCAGTATGATCAACATGAGAAGATACTCAAAAAAACTACCGAAAAATCAGAAATTCCTAGTGATCATGGAGTCAATGGGAACCACCAAACGAAATATAGAACTCAAGCACAAGGCAAAGGATCTCAAATTCAGCGACACACATTGGGACGCATTTGGTTTTCAGTACGAGGAACCGAATGCGTCCAAAATATCAATTAGTCTCAGACAAGCAAAAGTCTCTGCTTTCCATTGTCAGTGAGACATTAATGAATTAGCAGGTGAAATTGAAGTTAACAGATAACACAGAATTGACTTCTTGCCAGGGAAGCAGGGTCTATCCATGCAAGTCCTGCAATTAAAGGCACTGTTTTGATTGAACTCTCGAAATTCAACACAAAGAAAAATCACCAACTCGGAGATTTCCAAGCACCAAACGACCCATGCAGGCCGAGAGAGAGGGGAAAAAAATAAAAACAATTTTTTAACGCAATTCAACAAACAAAATTTTGCCATTGACGATCACGGATTCTGAACCAACCTTAATGACGGGCATCTGGCCGCCGAACATGAGCACGACGCCCATCTGGAGGATGACCCGGAAGGTGTCACGGATGTTGTTGGCGTTGAACTCCTTGAAGCTCTCGGCGCAGTCGCCGCCCTGGAGCAAGAAAGCGTCGCCCATGGCGGCCTGGCCGAGCCTCTCCTCCAGGCTCCGCGCCTCGCCGGCGAAGACGACGGGCGGGAACGACTCGAGGGTCCTGAGCACGGACTCGAGCGCGTCCGGGTCCGGGTAGTCGGGGAGCTGAAGGGCGTTCTTGGCCTTCCAGCTCTCGAGGGTCCATTGCGTGGGGACCGCGGAGGACGAGGATGAAGAAAGAGGAGGCGGGTCCGTCGCCCGGACGGCCGAGATGGGCCTCGCGGCGGGGACGGGGAGGTGGGAGCGGCGGGGGTGGAAGAAGGAGAGAGGGTGGAGGAGGGACTTGGAGGAGAGAGAGGGTGGAGCTGTGACGAGACCCATTGAAGGAGGAGATGGGAGGAGAGAGAAAGTGGAAAGTTTCGGGAGAGGAGGAGGGAAGGGAAGGTCTCTGTCTGTGACGTGCACTTCCAAAAGAATACGGCCAGTGGCAGCAAGATATTTCCCAATTCAACTCCTAAATTTGTTCATCGACCAAAAAAAAAAAAAAAACCAAATCCTAAATTTGTTCGACCAAATAAAAAACGATAGCTTGTATTACTATTTTCTAAAAACGATCATTTGCAATGCTTAAAGCCTTAAGATAATTATTCAACACAAAATATTTTAATTATCGATAATAATTTATTTTTTATTTTCAAGCATTTTCGTGATTGATGAAAATGTTTTTTGCTTATTCATTTTTGCAACAATAAAGCAATAGCTTTTTAGAAATATTTTTTCAAATCATTTATTTTTCACGAAATAAAGAAAGCTTAAATCTCCATTAAACCTCGAACTTAAAAGGGTTTGAGAGGACAAGGTAAGTATGCATGACTACATCTAACGAACATGAATTCAAAAGCTAAGTGGGTCATTCCGTTATTTGTACAAATTTGGCCGCGTCTCTAACGTTGAAAATCTTCGGGACTCTTTGCATTATGCGCTAAGCATTAAAACTCCATAAGAAAATTTTAATAAAAGTCTCGAAGTAATATTATTTTCTCAAATAAAAATCGAAATATACCTTATTTCAAAATTACGTGAACGTACTCATTGGCTCCTCATGGTTCCCACCCCACTCCCCTTAAAGGTAAGGATCCGCACACCCCACATCGCTCTTTCCAAACGAGAATAGAAGCCACTTGGCCAATTGGTTATACTTGTCCCTACTTGAGGAGCCGAGATTCACAAGCCTCCAATAGTTAACATAGTACGTCTCGTCGGGATCGTATAGTGCCCTAACCCTAGCACACTTTGCCGTTCTTTTTCGCTTCATCTCATACGTGCATGATTCACTGACTCCTTTAAGTATTAGAGGGTATTTGTAAGGGCAGGCTCAAGAGGATCTCTTTTCTTCGTGATGCGCAGGCTTGACCGCTACAGTTGAGCCTGCCGTCGCCGGAAACTAGCCCTTAAAATTCACGCATTAACGGTGTCGCCAATCCGTGGTAACACAAACTAGAAGTTGTGTTTCGGCACACTATTCTTCGTGATGAAAACTGAAATGGTGGATTCGTTTTTATCGAGTGAAAAAAATTGGGGACGAATTTATTGAGTGGATGTTGATATCAGGGGTAGATTTATCTCTTCGCTTAAAAAAAAAAGATGCGAATTAGTCATGCGGGCCGTGAAAATAAATTCTCGCTTGAATTGTTACCGTAAATTTTCACTAATCGATTTGTTTTTCATATGGCGAAAATGGTTTGTATTAGCTAATGAAATTAAATAAAACTAGGCAAGTGAATAAATGAATTCTAACACGACCGTCAATTTCTAGTAGAGTGGCCATTAATGTGCCAATTAAGCAAATCTTTTATCGTATGACCATAGATTATAAATAGGTAATATTCATAATTCTCTCATAATAGAAAATCGGTTTGGGTTCTTCTTTCACACATTCACTCTGGCATTCGTTTCTTCTTTCAGATATTTCTATTGATTGACATAAAACAAAACGCATTTAATGAGAGGTTCGCTAGCCCTCTTCCTCCTTCCTCCCTCTAGCTCTCCTGTGACGAGAACTTTCCTTTTATGGCAAAGTAAAGCTCACGCTGCCACTGGACGGGTTCACCTCACGAACTGGTTCACTCCACCGTGCTGCTTCGATTGAAGACAGACGACGGCCATTGCGAGGTCCAGGAGAGTGCCCCGGGCCGGTGGCTGGCGGGGTCGCTAGGGCCCTTGCCCAGATCCCCCGCCATCGCCGAGGCCGTGATGGCTCAGGGCAAGTCGATCCTGGTCCCTGGGCCATGCGGTTGTGGCCGATGATGGCCGCCAGTGACCTCGCCGGTTAACAGGTAATCAATGGTTTTTTTTAAATATTAAATAATTAAAGGAACAAAAAAAGAAAAATCTGTAAAAAGTAAAAAAAATATGCAAAATTTCTCCTGTACAATAAAATATTTTTAAAAAATCATCTCGCCGTGTTACGTCAACTTTTTCGAATTTTACATAAGTGAGTACTTAAGTCATTTTGCTCAAGTGAATTATGATACTTTTTAGTGTGCTTATCTCCAAACATAAAATGTGTTTGAAATGATTTATCATTATAAAATTCAAACTCGCGCGCATTCTCTCTGTGTGGCCGAGCTTGACCTCCAAGCAACGCGCACGTGGAGACGACGGAGAACGGACAAGCCAAAGAGGAGGCCACCGCCGTCCGTGACGGCTCGATTTTCGGACACGAGTCTCTCGATCGCCTCCTTCGCGCCCATCACCACCCCCAAGTCTTTCAGGTCTTCGTTTCTCATCGCATTGTCGTATCCTCATCTGAACTACAATTTCTTAACCTGATTAACAGATAGAGAGAGAGACGAGGCTCGGTGTCACTTAATCGGTACCGGCTTGCGAAGCAGTGTCGGGTGGATTTGAAATCCTCCTCACCGCCGATCCGATTGACTTGGCTTGTAGTGTCGTCAGTCTTCTTCGACTGGAACTTTAACCTAAGTGATTGAGGAAATGAAGTTTATAGTGTTAAATCCGTCGAATTAAATGGTACGTTTAGGCTATACGGACAACGATTTGGTCAGATGTTTGAATTAAGTTCCGAGCGACATTCTTTTGTAATGGACAATGGTGACAATCTTGAGCTATTCTGTCGATAGGAGAATGTTATCTCGTGACGTCTCTTTACATATCTTCTCTGTCTTCACTGAGGAACTGAATCGTATTTCAAAACTAACAGGAGCTATATTATTCCATTGTGATACAATCTTACTACGTCGTTGAACCATTAGGATGCTGATTGCAGGAAATCAGTCGTTTACTTCTGGGACTGAATTGTGGAAGGACTCTCGACGCTGTTCCTCTCGCAGATTCTGCAAAAGCTCTCATCTGAGCGTGATTTTGACATCCGGGTAAACCTCTGTTTTTCTGCTGCTTATGTAAGACAGTTTTCTAGGTAGTATGACACTTGATTGGGGTCTGCAAATGGGACTTCTGGCCAACAAATGTTTGGCAGTGCTCTTGAGGAGCATGAGCAAAGATCTTCCAATGTGTGCACCTGCTCTGTTTGAGAAGGAGCATAGGGAGTTTCTATCTATAGCTGGGAAGTTTTCCACAGTGATGATAGATAAAACAGTCCGGACCAAATAAAATCACGTTGCTGAAATTTATATCAATGGCCCTAACTGGGAAATAAATGTTCAAAAGTAAAGAATTGCCAACGTCCGGTCCAGATGTCCTTTGGCAATATTGAGAACTTGTTATTGGAGGGTGGTCTTGAATAGCATAGTCCTGAAAAACGGTTTCTTATGAAATCTATTTTAGCTTGGATACTTGATTCTGAGCTTTTCCATGACATGAAGGTGCGAGAAATTTTGATTTATATAGTTTTGTACCTTGTTGGGATTCTATAGAGTTGGTGAACCGACGGAATGGAAAAGCATGCAAAGTTTGAGGTAGTCAAATTATTCTAGTTGATTAAACTTCCTATCATGGAAGCTAAGAAGTACTCTTGCATAATCTTCAATTCGTAGTAGTCGCTATTTGCTAGATGCTAACTTTAATTGAAAATCATTACCTTGCTTCCTGTATCTGTTAAGAGGATTCCTTAGTTTTTATTCCTTCTGACTTTTTAACCAATTTATTCTGATTTTCTTCCAGGCATTTCGTTTTACAGCAGACAGGGAGTTATTAAGAGAACCGCGAGTTGTCACAGTCGGCCTTATTCAAAACTCTATAGGTCTTCCCACAACTGCTCCCTTTCCGGATCAGAAGAGCGCTATCCATGACAAAGTCAAACCAATGATAGATGCTGCAGGTGCTTCAGGAGTGAACATATTATACTTGCAGGTTAGTCGCGGCAGGAAGCGCGAGCTATACATTTTTGGGTTTCTCCTTTTGGACTTGAAAGACTGAAGTTCAGCTGCTGAACTAAATAATCTTGATCTAGGAAGCGTGAATGATGCCATTTGCCTTTTGCACAAGAGAGAAGAGGTGGTGCGAATTCGCAGAGTCTGTTGATGGGGAATCGACAAGGTTTCTTCAGGATCTAGCAGAAAAGTATAACATGGTCATTGTTAATCCTATCCTTGAGAGGGATATAAACCATGGGGAGACTTTCTGGAATACTACTGTTATTATAGGCAATCACGGAAATATCATAGGCAAGCATCGAAAGGTAAGTGTAAAGGTCGCGGGGAGCTATGTTTGATGCATCCCTTTGGACTTGTCATATTGAACAGCTTGATGATTGCATTTGACAGAACCACCTCACCCGGGCTGGAGAGAGTAACTACTACATGGAAGGAAATACAGGGCATCCTGTGTTTGAGACTGCTTATGGAAAGATCGCTGTCAATATTGGTTATGGGAGACACCATCCTTTGAATTGGTTAGCATTTGGCTTGAATGGTGCTGAGGTTGAGTTCAACCCTTGTGGACTCAGCGAGCCAATGTGGCTGATTGAGGTATTGAACTTGTTGCAATTGTGGAACTCTCTCTAATCCATCATCTCAGCCTCACACTCTTTGCGAGGCATGTAACCCTAATCCACCAAGTGTCACCTCATCGAGAACCTCACCGTCGACCACACCGTGGACCAGTCGCCCGTCCTCGTGATAAAACCATCCTCGATTTCAATTCACAATTCTAGTGCCTAATTTGAATAGATTGGGATCCACCTTGATTTTTTTTAGATTTTAGGCATATCCCAACCGGAAAACATCTTTAATTCGACAACAACGTGCGCATAATTGGTAGCGCGATCTCTAAAAAAGAGATAGGGTTATGCAGTGCACGGAATATCGGCAGCCTAATCCTTAAGCCTCAAGATTACGGCGTTGGTTTAATTTGTTTCCAAATTTGAGTAGATTGGGTAACCCATTTTGGTGATTTTGATGCCTATCTTTTGCGTTTGATGTTTATATCTTTGTTTGATTTATTTCCCATTCAAAAAAAAAATGCCAAAAAAGATTGCATGATGGATTATGATAGATTTTAGCTAGATTTCGTGATAGATTAAGATAGTTTTGGGATAAAATTCCATGTTTATATAGATTCTTGAGATTTTGGATAAGTTTTCATTTTAGTAATTATTAATTATGTTTTTTTAATAAAATGAAATAAAAAATAATACATGCATATCATATAGAATAGATTGTAGTAAATCATTGTTTGCTATGTCAGTCTTGCAACATTATCATATAATGCCATGTCATCAAGTTTGCCATGTCATCCATTGCGGCATCATCACATCTTGTCATGTCACCATGCCATATTAGTTATGTCATGTAGTCATTTTTGCCATGCCATTTAGATTGCATGTTATTTTTAAATCATTAATTCCATAACATGTTAGAATAGCTTTATTTACACATCATCTAGAGATAGGACTGAGAGATTACATTTTCATGTCATGTTAATAGTTGTATGTATAACCATAGTTACCAAACACTAGCTTTATTTCTAGATGAGAGGAAACCCCAAAAATTAATCAATAGTTAGTGATGTTTGATTTTCAAACTCTTTTGAGCAATTTGTTCATTGTTTTTTATTAGTGAGTGTTAATTTATTGATTGCACATCCACATGATCATCCAATTTAATGTTAGTGGTTATGATGCAAATATTGTGTGATATTTAGGCATATTTTATTTTTAGGTAATTTTCTATTTTTAGGATATTTTCGTAATTTTGCGAATCTTATTGTCATTAGGGGTTAACGTGTTTCGAGGGTTTTGAGGAGTTTTTGAATATTTGAAAAATATACGATTTGATATCGTTTCTGAAAGAACAATGATTCTTCCTCATTTTTTCGATTTTGCTCTTCATCGCCTTCTTTCTATCGTATTTCGGCATCATTTGATATCAGAGCATAAGTTGCTTCGAACTGATGGCTGAACAAAATCGTGGTGGTCGAAGGCAGTGTGGTCGTGGAGGCTAGGGACGTGGAGTCGTTCCTGATGCAGATGAACAACCGCGTATATGAGACCTGCGAGACATAGAAATGAAGAGCTGAGGAGACAAGTTTAAGGTATGCAGCGACGTCTTGTGGAGGCAGGGCTTGACGCGCAACTTGACGAAGAAGTGGAATCTGCTGACTCAACCGAGGTTGAAGAAGAGGAAGACAACCCTATTGTGATTCTGAACTAGGGCGGAATCGAGGCGTACGACCTGGAAATCAGACTTCTTCTCAAAATTTCGAGATGAAGATTGAAATTCCTGAGTTTCATGGTAAGACTCATCCTGATGAGTTTATCGATTGGTTATATACGGTAGGGCGGATCTTTGATCTCAAGGATCTGACCGAGAGCCAAAAGATAAAATTGGTGGCTATTAGGCTACGAAAACATGCATCGATTTAGTGGGAACACGTAAGAAAGCAACGTGCTAGAGAAGGGAAGCCAAAGGTGGATCGTTGGGAGAAGGTAAAAAAACTGTTAAATTTTTTTTTTCCTACCCGTTATAGGCAAGAGGTGTTTATCGAATATCATAATGTAAAGCAAGGTGATCAGTCCGTTGAGGAGTTTATGGAGGAATTTGATCGATTGCGGATGCATTGTGATGTAGCGGAGGGAGACAAGCAAACTATTGCTCGATACCTCACAGAGTTGCGTTATGAGATTTCTGACAGTGTCCAATTACAACAATATTGGACATATGAGGATGTATGTAGATGGGCCCTAAAGGCGGAGGGACAGTGTAAAAGAAAGAGCAACAGTTCTAAGTGGTCAAACAGCAATTCCAAGTGGTCAAGTAAAGAATTCCGAGGGAGAGTAGGGAGTTATTCAGCTCCGGCAACAATTAAGGGCACAAGTTCAAATTCTGCACAAAAAGAAGAACATGGTAGTAGTGGTTCTAGCGGGGGAGGAGCTGTAGCTAAGCAATACTTTAAGTGTCAGGGACTGGGGCATTTCGCGATTGATTGCCTGAACAGGCAGATTGTGACATTTGTTGATAAATCATCGCTTTTGGAAGATCCAGTTAACAAAGAATTTGAAGAAGAAAGAGAGAATGCATAATTAGATCGAGACGACATTCTCTATGCCTATTCTTGTGAGTCTCTAGTTGTGTGTAGGATTTTAAATATTGCCGAGGTAGATGATGAATCGTGGCTTAGGCATAATATCTTTCATACGAAGTGCACTAGTGGAGGAAAGGTGTGTAGTATGATAATTGATAGAGGAAGTTGCGAAAACGTGATATCTACTACTATGGTCGAAAAGTTGGGATTGAAAATTGTCGAACATTTTCAACCCTATAAGCTGTCTTGGCTTAAAAAGGAAAACAAAGTTAAATTGAACAAAAGGTGTTTAGTGCAGTTCTCGATCGGGAAGAAATATACTGATGAAGTGTGGGGGGACGTAGTTCCAATGGATGCATATCATATTCTGTTGGGAAGACCTTGGCAGTTTGACAGGAAAACGTAGCATGATGGATTAAAAAATACATACACCTTCAAGAAGGATGGTCGGACCATTACTCTGGGTCTTTCAGATTTGAGAAAAGAAGGAAAAAATAATCTGCATTCTAAATCAGAATTTCAGAAAGAGGTGGTGAGCGCGCCATAGCTTTTTGCTATTGTATTCATGGAACAGAATTTTGATAGTCTAGAGATTCCAACTCAAGTTTTGCCTATAATTGAAGAGTTTGCTGATATCGTACCGGAGCAATTACCACCCATGAGGGACATTCAACACTGTATAGATATCATTTCTGGAGCTGTTATCCCTAATAAGACAGCTTATAGGATGAATCCTAAGGAACATGAGGAGATGTAAAGGCAAATGCAAAAATTATTAGAAAAGGGTTCAATCCGAGAGAGCATGAGCCCCAGTGCAGTGCCGGCTTTAGTGGTTCTAAAGAAAAACGGGTCGTGGAAACTGTGCGTGGATAGTAAAGCTGTTAACAAGATCACGGTAAGGTATTGCTTTCCTATCTCAAGATTTGATGATTTAATTGATCAGTTATATGGGGCGACTGTCTTCTTAAAGATAGACTTGAGAAGTGGATATCATCAGATTAGAGTGCAATCTAGAGATGAGTGGAAGACAGCTTTTAAAACTAGAAATGGTCTGCATGAGTAGATGGTGATGCCTTTTGGGTTGTCTAACGCGCCGAGCACCTTTATGAGGCTGATGAATTAGATGTTTTGCCCTTTTATTAGTCAAATTGTTGTCGTTTATTTCGATGATATTTTGGTCTATAGTGCATCAATTGAATAACACTTGCAGCATTTAAGAAGGGTGTTTGAAACATTGAGGGAGTAGAAATTATATGATAACACCAAGAAGTGTCACTTCATGACTGATCATGTGACCCTTTTGGGGTATATTTTATCCAAAGAGGGCATCCGCATGGATCTAGCTAAAATTGAAGCTATTACAAACCGGGAGATTTCGAAAAATATTCATGAGGTATTTAGATTTCATGGGCTTGCGTCTTTTCACCGGAGTTTTGTTCGGGATTTCAGTACTATTATTGCACCTCTAACGGATTGTCTGAAAGGAGGTAAATTTGTGTGGACTAAGGAGGCAGATGCTGCCTTTCAATTATTGAAAAGGAAGTTGACTGAGGAACTTTTTCTAGTGCTTCATGACTTTAATGAGAGTTTTGAAGTGCATTGTGATGCTTCAGGCATTAGTTTTGGGGGTGTACTAAGTCAAAAAAGTAAACCTGTATCATTCTTCAGTGAGAAGCTGAATGAAGCAAAAAAGAAGTATTCAACTTGTGATAAAGAATTTTATACTATTGTGAGGAGTTTGGAGCATTGGAGGCACTATCTGATTTCGAGGGAGTTTCTCTTGTATTCTGATCATGAAGCCTATAAATATATCAATGGATAGTGCAAACTAAACATTAGGCATGTGAAGTGGGTGGAGTTTCTTCAAGCTTTTTGTTTTTCCATGAAGCATAAGGCGGTGTGCTAAATAGTGTGGCTGATGCATTAAGCAGAAAACACTCTTTGCTGTTGTCGCGATCCGCTCTTTCGAGGTGGGCTAATGGGCTGGCCACTCTGGTCGGACGCGGGCCTCTCCCAAGGCCCGTTACTCAAGTCGCAACGGCGGTATACGTGGTCGACCTTTGGTGTGGTTTGGTGACATGTGATTCGTGTACATACCAAGGAGTCGCCACCAATCGTTCTGTGGAGGGTACGATTGGAAACCCTATCGACTAGTTAGGAGCATTCTATTCAGTTCTGCGAAAATAAGATAAATGGGATCGGAGACTTTGTTACGTTAACTATCAGAATTGACGCCTTTCGGATTCCAACTGGGCTATTATTTTCTTCATCCTAACGTATTGCTCTGTGTCAAGTTCGTTATCTATCATTTGAAGACAACTGTGAGTTGTCAATCTAAATGACACATCTTCCATCCCTCTTGAGAGATCATCCACTTATACCTTTATGCGTAGAAAATGTCCCGATATCACTCGGTTGAGTGATGATTCAGGTTTTTCTGTTAAAGGCTCTATTACCGCCTTCAATATTTCTAATTGAATAGGATCATCCATACCTCTCCATCCATCGGGTAAAATATGCTTCATTTTCTGGAAGAAACTGGGGGGAGCAGAGTGCTTCACTTTGAAATTGTACCCACCTGAATCCTCGCCTAGATTATCTATAATCTCGCCTCTTCCTAGTGCTTCAGTTACAAATCTACGATCAGCCAGATTTTGCTTGGCAGCTTTCAATTTGTCTTCATCAAAGTCTTCTTTTGATTTGGTAATCAGTACTATGTCGCCTACCAGATTTTCATGTGGGACATTCCATATACTTCCTCGCCCGGTTTCAACCACAAATTGGTTCCATTCTAAGTTCACCGATGCCTTGATCCCTTCAAATTCGTCATCAGCGACACTTGACATTATCCCTAAGCTCATCATCTGAATAATGCATAACTTCTTTCTTTCAGTCGATACTTCTATCTCTTTTGGGTATGGTGATGTGATTGCTAGAATGTTGGTTAGTCTAGATACATTCACCTTCAGCTCCAGATGGTTCCATTCCTCGTCATCAAATATTGTACCAACTGCCTTGTGGTCAGGAAGTGGATTTTCTTGCACATTTGGAGCTACATTATCAAATTTTAAAATTTGATTGTCAATGAGAGCCTGAACCTTCAGCTTAAGGATGTAGGAATTATCTACATTATGTCCTCTGTCACCCATATGATAAGTGCAAGTCTGGCTTTCATCGAAACTAGGATATTTTGCTAGATTTGTTCTGGGAGGTTCCTTTGCCACTAAGTGCTGCTCTAACAACATCAGGAGTAATTCAGACAACGATCTGAGAAAATGATAGAATTGCTTTGGAGGCTGTCTTTTCCTGGGCTTTTGTTCTTTAGACATTGACTTTGACGATCTTCCTCTTGCCTGATTGGAATTAGTGAACACCTTGGGTTTATTGGAATCTGGCACAAAGGCTATATCAACCCCAGTCTCTCTTTCTTTCCTTGAGGAATACTGTTTTTTTGTTGAAGTTTCATGTGGCTTTCTTTCTCTCAAAGCCCACTCCAATCTTTCAGCCACCTTTATCAATTGTGCAAAGATTTGACATCCTAAAGTGTTTAGTCAAAGTACTCATAGGGAAGTGCCTTTAAGAGCAGGTCAATCAAGTCATCTTCCGGGATCGGCGGTTTCACTTGAGTTGCCAAGGCTCGCTATCTCTGAGCATATGTTCTGATTGTTTCACTTCTCCCTTTTACCGTTTGCAACAGATCTTCTCTTGTCGGGGTCGTAGCCGTGTTAAACTTATACTGCCTGAGGAAATCTTCAGCAAAATCCTCCCATCCGTCGTAATCATCCAAGTCTAACTCAATAAACCAAGTTAAAGCAGTGCCAGCCAGATTTTCTTGAAACGTATTCATCAGAAGGGGAATATAGTCAGAATAGTGCGCCATCTTACGCAGATAGTTGAGGTGAGCACGTGGACAGCCTGTCTCATTGTATTTTCTCACAAAGTCTGGCTCTTGTAGTTCAGAGGAGTCTCTACTTTAGCAAACGGTGATATCTTGTCGAAACGAGCTAACTCATAGCCTTAATTGCTCAAGTACTCTTCAATCTTGGCTATTCTCTTAGCCTCGGCTTCAGTTTTCCCAGCCTGCTTTCCTTTCTCCTTCTTCTCGAGGTTGATGATAATAGGAGGCATTTTCGATTGTAGCTGGACATTTGGCGCACGAATGTCCTCTACGGCATGTTGGGCACGTTCAGCCGTCCCTTTGTCAGTTGTATTAGGTATTGAAGATTGACCTGAGTCGTTCAGGTTAGGTACCACCGTTTGTCTGGCTTGGAAGGCTTCCAACATAGCCTTAATTTCAGCTATCATGGTGGTCATGGTAGTCATCTGAGTCTCTAACATGCCCACTCGTGGAGTCAGTTCTTGTTGTTCCATCCTCGTCTTAAGTCGTGTACGTAAACGATGTCTTGGTAATTCCGTGATTAGAGAATTTCTGTTTATTTGAAAATAACAAGTAAGCATTTCTTTAGGATAAATAAGAAAAGTACAAGATTCCTTCAATTGCATGTTGTTTTTATTGATGAACGAGAAAAATGACTACCTTGCAAGCCTTAGTCTCGAATAAACAGTTTTTTCAATCATTTGCCAAGAGAATTCATGAAATTAAAGGAAGCGCAATCTTTGACGATAGTTTTGATACCTCGATAAAACATGGTTATGCTCATACACATGTGTTAAAAGTAACATTTAATACAAATGAGTATCCAAATGTCAAGAAAACATTATAATGTTCACACGTTTTACACTTGACAAAATAGTCTATCCAAGTCTAAGGCGCTTAGGGTCTAAGGCACTCTCATCATCCCAGCAAAGATCAAATCCCTCATTCTAGGAATCCTCGTCTCCTGAATATGATGGCGATCCCATGTCTTCAGGTATATACGGCTCCACTCCAAGCACGTATGACACAATGTATTCGGGTAGATAAGGTTCGACGAAGCTGCGTTTGGTCTCAGGGAAATCTTTCTAGAAGAAAGGACAACGAAACTCGCCCAGAATTACTTTTGGCGTCTTCTTTAATTTCGTTAATATTTGTATATAGTAATTTAGCAAGTTGACTTAAAGGCTCAAACCCTATTGGAGGTTGGACTAACAAGTGAGTGAACTCAACCCTAATGGCGGCGCTATATTCCTCCAAGGTAGGGGTAACCTCCAATTCTTCCATGTAGAAAGTCACGATGGTTGGATCCCAATAGAGTGCCATGGCTTGGATAAAGGCAGACGTACATTCGATCTTCAGCATGTCCAACAAATATCCTAGCCCCAATCTAGCGTACTTCTAGCTGGCTCCACCCATGCTACCTCACCAGGCTATGAGCTCAGCTCGAAGTACTTTGAACACTTGGATATCATTGTTTTCCATCAAGTCTAAAATATGCAAATAATTTTAAAAGATTAATCGCCAAAGATTACTTTTAAACATGATTATGCAAATGTCATAAAATATGCATGGACTGATTTAATTGCATATTCCAGTTAATGAAATGGAAATTAGAATTCCTTTCAAGCATGAAGAACCTGATTCAAAGTCTAATTTGAATTTCAAAGAAATGAGTTATGCAATTTGTTAGAATCATCATAGTGACTCAAGGAAATAACAATGTCACATTCTATTGGTCAATCCCTCAACTGTGAACATAACAGGTGAAATTCCTTATTACAAAAAGGCTATGCTACTATAGAAAGATTGAGATGGGTCTTAAGAGGAGGTGAGACACTGATCGAATTTTATTCTAAAATAAGAAAGCCATAAAAGGCCTCTGGAATATGAGGTCTAAACTATCTTTCCCTAATACCTAATCTTCTATGGGATGATAGTCTATTGAGGTTTCCTCCTTAGTGGCATCTATGTCTTGCCTCTCTTCAAGATACGGCTCGGCAATTAGGACTTCTCCCTTAGTTGAGCGTTCCTTAGGATGCAAAGGATAGTCTTGTTGGGTTTTACCTTTTTGAGTATGATTCGCCTTGGCTTTTTCTTAGTTGCAGGGCGTCTTTTCTTCCCCCAAAGAGAAATCACAGGTTGATTCTCCCTGACTTGATGCTTAGCTTTTCGGCGGGCATAGTATTCTCTAGCTAAACTGTTGCGATACTCCATTCACTTCTAGATAGTGCTTGAACATTTCTTTCGCCTGTTGCTTAAACTTAAGGTTATCGACATGATAACTAGTCTAGCAATCTTCAACATATCTCGGCTTACGTCCAGTCAGCTCCCGGCCGTGTACAAACCTAGTAAAATGCAATCTTGTGTACGGTCCAAGACGAGTGACTTTCCTTAAACACTCAAAGGCCACTAGTTTCGTCGAACTTCTAGGAAATAACGTTATCCTATCTCCTATTATTGTTATTTCAATCAGTCACTAGAATGATTTCATAATGCATGTAGATGCAAATAATATGCAATACATGAACAAACTATGAAACAGGGAGTAAGGAAATACATCAAAAGTAAATGCCTTACTAACCAAAATTTCATGGAACATGAAATATTTCCTTGTAACAATGTGTGGTTTTAAGTATATCAACCTTCCACAGACATGCGCATGAGATAAGTGGGAATATACTCTAGAAATAAAATCGGGTGAGGAACCTATGGCTCAGGCTCTCACGATCCAAATATGGCAGAGTACCCACCCAAGAGGGCTAGATATCACCAATTTGGATCGTGAGCGGGAACGAATACGAGAGTCTCAAGTGCCATCAAACACGAGATCCTTTCGTAACCCTTCCCCATCTAAGGTAACCTAGAGGTGGTTGCAGTCGGGGTTTGACCGCCAGTGTGTGAGATGTGTCGTGATCATCATAATGCAAGATCATGCACAACAGTTTGTATCAAATACCGCTTCAATATATGCATAAAATAAACATACAATCTAAACTCCAACCTGCAAGAAAGATGTCAACAATCACTCCACCCCTTATTTCTCCAGTCTGCAAAAATATCTAATACAATGGTTAGGATACGTACCTCACCTTCGAGAGCATCTGTAGAAAATAGGGTTAGATAAACCAATCAATCTTTTAATCGGTTCAAGTACTCTAAAATTCATAACTAGAGATTTTGGTTTGGAATGTCCCCAATGGAGTCGCCAGTCTATCGCGACCCTCTTCGGAGGGTACGAAGAGGGTTAATGGGCCATCCGACCAGAGGTCGGACGCGGGCCTCTCCTAAGGCCCATTGCCCAAGTCGCAACGACGGTATACGTGGTCGACCTTCGGTGTGGTCTGGTGACATGTGATACGTGTACATGCCAAGGAGTCGCCACCAATCGTTCTGTGGATGGTACGATTAGAAATCTTATGGAATAGTTGGGAGCATTCTATTTAATTCTGCGAAAACCAGAGAAATGAGATCGGGGACTTTATTACGCCAACTATCAGAGTTGATGCCTTTCGGTACCTAAGTCGAATGATTTATCTAACCCTAAGATTTCATGCAGATGAGAAAGGTGCGAACTCTCAGACTAGGAGCTCATGTAGATAGGAGTGACAACCCTAATACTCACAATCAATAAAATGAATGCGTAAATCAATGATCCAATACGTTCGAATAGATCACATGAAAGCAACGTGACATCCCTAATAAGGCTCTATTAGCCTAGAGAAATGTCAATCAAGGCTCATGAATATTTTTGACATGATTTGCCCTTGAGAGGCAAAATCATAATTTTGAAGAATTTTAGGACAATTTGCCCAAAAAGGGAAAATTTATCATACGGATGAAATATGGAGTCCAAAGATGGTGGAAATAGGTTTGCTCACCAAATCAATCTATTTTCTATATTTTGGGGAATTTTTAGAATTTTTCTGGAATTTTAGAAGTGATTTAACCTATGAGGGGTAAAATCGTTATTTGAAAAAGTGATGAGAAGTGAAAATCTCAAACAGAAGGATTGATCGACCTCTTGACCCAAATCATGATTTTGAGCAATTTTCACGACTCGGTTGGAATAGGGAAGACGATTTACCCTTAAAGGGTAGAATCGTCATTTCACAAAAAAAAGGACGAGATTCGAAAGCCCAAGTACAAGAATTGATTGTCTAATCGACCCTAATTCTTATCTTGGCATTATTGACCTATCTCGCTTACAAGACAGAGATGATTTACCTCTAAAGGGTAATATCGTCAATTTTCGGATGAACGGATAAGAAATCCCAAAAGTAGGATTTGATTAGTTGTCTATGGTCATTCATCAATTTTTGGAAATTTCTGGAATGTCTAGAAATTTTCCACAATTTTTCTACATTTTTTTAGGTTTTCTAGGATTTTCTAATATTTTTTAGAATTTTTTTATTATTTAAAAGTTATTTTCGGATTTTTATTATTAAAAAAATAATTTGGACCGGTTCGACCCGACCCACTCGGATCGGATACCCGACCCAGACTTGGACCCGCACGGCCTACACATCGAAATGACGCTATTTCTCGTTTTTTTATTTTTCGATTTTAATCCAACGGTTCCTGTTGAACCACGTGGCTGTTCCTCGGCCTTAGGATAGGTTGACTGAAATCTACGGCTCACATCAAAATCCGACTACTCCTTGGTCGTCAAATCTGATTACTTAAACCTACGGCCACAATTAAAAGATAAGGTTCAATCCAGACCGTTTATCCCTACTAACCTAAACGACGTCGCTTACTCACTTATCCAAACGACACCGTTTCGATTTATTTTGACTTCTGATTATAAAACCATTTTCGGATATTCCTAATTTCTAATTGGACGGTCATTAAAAAAAGGAATCGATTAATTTTGACCGTCCGATCTAAACTGACTCAACCTAAACAGGCTAACGGTCAAGCTGATTCAACTTCCACGTGGACCAATCACGCTCTGCCACCTAGAACCGTTGACTCTTTGACCAGACATGTCAGCTTCGTCTTCAACCTCGCGACTGCGACTAAATGGACGGCTATGGATCTCTGGCGACGATCCAACGGTGAAACCTTAATGAAATTGCATGAGACCAACGTTGATCGACTCGCGATAATCTCTAGTTCGACATATTCATGAATCAAGGCATTTCATCCGCTAAGTCATGTACAACATGCAGAGCGTCGAGTACGGCCATGAGAATTTAATCAAGCAACAAAGAGCAAATCGAACCAATTCCTTCACACAATCGTATCTATATGAGTTCAAAACACTTACCTACAGGTCCGATTGTCCTGGTTAAGGCTAGCTTGAGCTAGGGAAGCTTCGACAGGATTGGCTATGGTGACGCGGTTCAAAAGCAAGGTTCGACTCGATTTAAATGCAATCAAAGCATAGAGCAGTGTTTAGTGATGTAGCAGATACGAAATGCACATATCAATCGAAAGAATTGAAGCCGAAACGAAGATCTGCCATTGATGAACAGAAGTTGAAGTTGAAGTTCCACTTACCGTTTCTCGAGATGAAAGGCAGCGCATGTTGGTGCGATCGACTCTGTGGAGCTAGAGGAAGCTTTTCAAAATGGAATGACGACTCGATTCAACATGAATCGTCGTCACCGATCGCTTGCAGGTCGAGCTCAAGCTCTTGATGGCAGGGGCCAGAGAGTGAGCTCTCACTCTAGATTTCTCTCTCTCTCTCTCTCTCTCTCTCTCTCTCTCTCTCTCTATTCTGTTCTTCCTCCCCAAACAGAATGAACCGACCTTATCTTCTAGAAAGCCTGTTTAGGCCATATACTACTTTTAGAATTTTGGCGCCGAACGGGGAACGACAACTTGTCCCACTTACGTGCCTCCCATGCGCCATTTGGTCACCGGACAGTGACGGAATTCGTTGGGTGTCCGTCCATGCCTGTCAGGATCTCCGGCATTCTCCATTTTGCGCGAATTTGGCAAGGATTTGAGCCGAGTTTGATTTCTTTAATTTTTGCAGGTCCTGCGAGCTTGACTGGCCAATTACTCTTTACTCTGACGACGTTGAGTGGGGCCGCCGGTGTTAATCGACAGGGGACGATAAGTGGAACAGAACGCCTACCTTTTCCCTTCCAATTGTTCGCGAAATGATCTTCAATTTGGAGAACAAAATTCGCCCAGAAACTATTCATTCACGCGGGAGCTTGGGGGAGAAGACGATACTGTAACGGACCGGTTCGACCGGTCTGAACCGGTTTCGACTTGACATTTTCAAAATTAGCCCAAATTAGTGGGGAATTTTTGCAATTAAATCTCATAATTGAACTTAGGACATGAAAATTGTCTAAAAATATGATTTTACCCAAAAGTTCATATTAATTTCTATAAAAATTCCAAATTTATCCTTAATTTCAATTCGAAAATTTACGAAATTGAAGGCTTAAACGATCAAATTGGACCAAACCACCGATGCCAATTGATTCAGAATGATGAAATACATTGGGCAGTGGCCTCAATTGGCAAAGGTAGCCCTTGAATTGAAAGTAATTTCAATTATGTCCAAATTCAAGGACTAAATTGCAATAAAGTATGCAATTTTACTCAATTCATACAATTGAACAATTTGTACAAATAATTGGGCTAAATTGCAATGAGTGACAATCAGATTGAATATTAAGATCCTAAAAATGCCGAAATTACAAATTAAAAGACTCAATTGACATTTTTTTTACCAAATTTAATCATATGTGTAACAAAGGAACACATAAAATTGAACTTGGATTTTGACTTTTTATTAGGTAAAAAATACAAGGGAATTAAAATAAAAATATTGACTATTTTTCCATATTTTTGTGACCACAAATGCTATTTTTCTTGATTTTTCATCTATTTTCTTATTTTTTTGAAAATATTAAAAAATACGAAAAATAAAAAAATTATTTTTGTTCAAAAATAGTTTATTAGGCTTGGCCAAGGCTACCAAAGTTTACTTTATTTTTTTTTTGACTTTTTATGGATTTTTTTTATGATTTTTTAAAATAAGACTGAAAAAAGACTAATCCAAAAATTGGGTGTCAACAACTGTCTACAATGCATGTAAAAGTTTTAGGCTTTGAAACTTTTAAGGATTTATATGTTGATGATCCTTATTTTGGAGATATTTGGAGGAAGAGCCAAGCGGAGCCTTTTCAGCAATTTTAGATTGTGGATGGCTATCTCTTTAAAGGTAATAGACTGTGCATTCCTAAATGTTCTTTGAGGGAGTCTATTATTATTGATGGTCATGGTGGAGGTCTAGTTGGGCACTTTGGCATGGATAAGACGATGGCCTTGTTGTGCGAACATTATTATTGGCCACGAATGGAGCGAGACGTGAAGCGTTTTATAGAGAGGTGCTAGGTATGTCATGTAGCGAAAATCAAGAGTACTAATGCTGGCCTATATATGTCTCTATCTGTTCCAGTCGCACCATGGGAGGATGTCAGCCTTGACTTTGTCTTGGGTTTGCCAAGAACGCAGCGGAATAAGTGTTCCATCATGGTGGTTGTTGACAGGTTTTTGAAGATGGCGTGCTTTATTCCATTAACAAGACTTTTGATGCTTCACATGTCACTCGATTGTTTTTGCAGGAAATTGTTAAACTGCATGGAGTTCCTAAGTCTATAACCTCAGATCGTGATGTGAAGTTTGTAAGTCACTTCTGGTGTACTCTTTGGAGGCACATGGGCACAAATCTAAAGTTTAGCTCCTCTCATTATCCTCAGACTGATGGTCAGACAGAAGTTGTCAATAGGAGTTTAAGAAATTTGCTGCGGAGTTTGATTGGAGATAACCCACGACAATGGGATTTGGTGTTGCCTCAGGCAGAATTTGCGTACAACAGATCTGAGAATCGTACTACAGGCAAGACTACTTTTGAGGTGGTTTATGGGCGTAATCCAATTACTTCTTTGGATCTCACTCCATTACCATTTCACAAGTAGTTTAGCTCAGACACTGAAGAACACGTAGAGCATATCAAAGAGTTGCATTCCCAGGTCCATAATCAGATCAACAGACAGAACATGAAGTATAAGCATCACATTAATAGTCACAGGAAAAAAGTTGTCTTTAAGGAGGGTGACCTAGTTTGGATTCACCTTAGCAAAGAGCGTTTTCCAGCAGGCAAGTTTGGTAAGCTACAACCTAGAGCTGACAGACCCTTCAGAGTTCTGGAGCGAATTAGTGACAATGCTTACAAGATTGATCTGCCGGGTAAGTATAATGTATTCGAAACTTTTAATGTAGCAGATTTGTCACCTTATCACACGGACGAGGAAGAAGACCCTGAAGAGATTGGCGACAATGAAGATGAAGTAGATTCGAGGGCGAATCTTTTCCTAACAGGGGAGAATGATGCAAATATTGTGTGATATTTAGGCATCTTTTATTTTTAGGCAATTTTCTATTTTTATGATATTTTCGTAATTTTGCGAATCTTATTGTCATTAGGGTTAACACTCTATATATGTTTTGTTTTGAGGGCTTTGATGAGTTTTTGAATATTTGAAGAATACACGATTTGATATCGTTTCCGAGAGAACAACGATTGTTCCTTATTCTATCGATTTTGTTCTTCATCGCCTTCTTTCTGTCGTATTTCGGCATCAGGTTAGCTATTAATCCAATTTGCTTGTGTAATAATTATTTTTTTTGCAAATAAAAAAGAAAAAGTACAGAAAGAGCTTTAGTCTAACGTAATCAAGTCTCCAAATTTATTTACTTATTCATAGAAATAAAGTATGTTCCCACACTTTACTTAAGATAGTTTTTTTTTTGTCATAAGATACTTAGGATAGTTGGC
Organism: Rhodomyrtus tomentosa; assembly: GCA_028455895.1. NCBI lineage: Eukaryota > Viridiplantae > Streptophyta > Magnoliopsida > Myrtales > Myrtaceae > Rhodomyrtus > Rhodomyrtus tomentosa. The sequence goes on along the minus strand of JAPCWY010000011.1, from coordinate 36,006,932 downwards.
CACTGAGAGCTGAGAAAGGAGATTTGTCGAACAACGATTTAAACCCTCTAATTGTTTCTGCTAGACCAACATATTTCCAAGGGGCAAAAGAGGGGCAATCGGCAACATTAAAATTACCTTACGGAGAGGTCCATTTGATATCCAAAAACTGCTCAGAAAAAAGGATTCCTCACTTATTTCTCTCATTCAAAACCGTTTCCTTTGTTAATTGTGGTACATGTCTCGTTTAAATATTCATCAATTTGAATCCTATTTCCATTAACCTTCATTTTTTTTTCAATATAGATAGAGTAATTATAAATAGATAGTGCTCTTATACAAAACAAATATGATTTTCTCGCTTTTACCTGCCTTCGGATGAATTTTTTCTAATGAAGAAAATGAATTCAAACAAAATTATCCGAATCCTGTGTCTGTGGCCTCACCATGCCCCTCCCCTTGGAAACCTCCTGTGTTCTTGAAACTCATCGCGACGCCCATGTTCGTCCGAATGCTTTTGTTGTTGAATCATTTAATTTGTTTTGACTCATTTCCTAAGTAGCATTGACACCGACGCTGATACGACATGATACGTCGACACATCATTTCTCAAAAATAGAAAAATCCAACACGTCAAGAACTCGTTGTATTAAATATGTATTTTTGAATACAAAAAAAAATAAAGCCAAAACAAGTATCATATGTTGGAAATCAATGAAAGCAACAATTTATTGGCTTTGTCATCATTTACACTTTGAATCATAAGCCTATAATTGATCCCACATCGGTAATAAAGGGGAGAGAGACAAGCATGAAGCATTTTTTAAAAAGCTAAAGCTGACACTTTGAGACTTACCTCTTGATGAAAATAATCCCATATTGGTTGCCTAATAAGCATAATAAGTGAGATGACTTTTTTAAAATGCCAATAAATGGACAAAGAGGCTTATATTTCTTGGTTTTTTGCCGAAGTTTTTTTTTTGATCAAATTTTGGCTAAGTTGATATGTAGTTAAAATTAAATTTTTAGTGAAAAGGCCCACCATTATAGTTAGGCCCTTTCAAGTGCTGCCCTAGACTGACTTGCCTGTCTGAGTTCTGAATCGCTTTTAGGGTTTTAAATATTGAAACTTTTATTTTTATTTGACACACATGTCGATAGCATGTTGGTCGCACTGAAAGCGTGTCAAACGCGTGTCGGTGTCCGACACTGACACACACTGTGTCGGTGCTTCATAGCTCATTTCATGCGGTACAAATTTAATGACTCATATTCAATCCTTATTTCTTAAATATTTTTATATTTAACCAAATCATACGATGCTTGTTTCTTATAATTTGATAAAAAAATTATATTGTTTAAACACTTCATGCAATACAAATTTAGTGAATTTTTAAAATTTAAAATTTTATTTTTCTTTCCTTTTTCTTTTCCCTCCTTCCTCCGTCAGTTGTAGGCTTTGGCCACGGCCGACAGCTAGGCAACCTGCCACGTCCTTACGACCTCAAGCTCGGCTAAGACTGGTGAGGTTAGGGCTCGCCGATGGCCGTGTGATGGAGGTAGGCAGAGGTAAGCAGAAAACCTGTAGGAGGAAAAGGAGTAAAAAAGAAAAAAACAAAAAGAAGAAAGAAAAAATAGAAAATAAAATAAAATATTAAAAAGTTAAAAAATCATTTTTTTAAAATATTCAAAAAACTTATTTATGTCTCACTTAAAATAGTTACCATAGCTAATCAATTTATGGCCTATTTAAAATTCATTTTGGACTTATTGAGTTTCTAAGTAGCCCATTTTGATCCATTTCTAAAACTTAAGTAATCCATTTTTGACTGACCATCATTAAAATATACGAGCCAAACATAGGTTCTAGACTTACTTTGCCATCTCTAATTTTATCTTTGTAATTGCATTTTTCGAACCAAACACATGGAAATTGCACGAGTTGCAACAGCTTTGCTGTGTTTAAGTACCTTAGATGAATAATGATGTCATTGGTCCTACCTATTACGGGCCGGCATATGTAGACGTACCATTTATTTTCCAAGTTGAATAGAAGTTGGACTTGGATTGTAGTGATATTTCCCATGACTTTTCAAGATTGCAATGGTCATGGTCTCCCAAAATTGTTCGACGGTCCCGCATAAGAGTCATTGCCAGCTGTGGAGGGGCTTTTTAATTTTTAATTTTATTTTGTAGCTTAATTCTTTGGTTTGTACTTTTGTTTAGGTATATATTGAGCGCGTTGTTTATTTTAAATTTGGAATTTTATTTTATTCTGAAACTTAAAGTCAATAACGATAGAAGTTTCCAATTGCTCATGGCATTAGAAAAAAGATTATCAAACAATGTCTAATTTATGACACGAATAGAAGTCTCAATATGGTAAATAGGAAAATTTACCAGATAAGTAGTTGAATCAAAAGGTTGGAATAATTAGATAATACTTGTTGCTCACGAAACTGAAAGCAAAAAGAGAAAAAGAGAAAGGTAAAGAGCCCTAAAAAAATAAAGAACAATCAATGATTCTCATTTGATTGTGGCTTACGTGGGGCTGATTTCGAGCTTCTAAATTATTTTCCTATCTAGTGTTTCCATTTAACCATTACATAGGGTATGATTCGGCGCTCTAATACTAAATCATTGGATCGTTGGCTCGAGAAAGGATTTAATGACATAAATTTATGATGCCATTAAATCTGGGTTATCTAATTCAAAATAGGCGGCCTAGATCAATAAACAGTTTTTTAGTGAGAAATGATGTGGACTGATCTGGACAGTTCTTGAACGTTCATTTTGAATTGGATGGCTCAGATCGATCATGGTAATAAATGGTAGAAATTTTTTAATGATAGTAAAAAAATTACAATTTTTTTTATCCACTACGTGCCTTCTCAACTTTTCTATCCTAAGGACGATGGCGTAATTTGTTTCACAATATCTTCCATAATCTCGAGAGAGGAACCGCTAAGCTTCATCTTAATGAAAGTTCTACATTCAAATATCCAAATCAATGGTGATAGTTATGGATAGTGTGACAAACATTTTTATGCAGAAGATGTATGTTCTTTGGATTATTGACAAATATGTGACGTGCATGGGATATAGTTTTTATATGTTAAGATTGGTTTTTTTTTTTTTTTGATGATGCAACATTCAAATAAATAGGATCACTGCTTATAAAAACCGTGAGGTTAACTGAATAATTCAAATCTTTGTTATTGACAATATCTCCCATAATCTCGAGAAAAGAGATTGAACAGTTATTCTATTTTAATTTTCAAATTTTCTTATCGGCTAAAAGACCTTTTCGATTCAACCACTATGTAAAGAACAATGCATGCACAGAAACGAAACAACACAAGCGCACACAACAAGAGAGAACCAGCGAAAAGCCACAGCCTTTGAACTCCCACGCAGCCTAAGGATACCGATGTTCGTGCGTGTGCAAGCACCGTCTCATTGGACAGGTGCGTGCATGTGCTTGCATACGCAGGAGACGTCGGTGTCCTTGATCGCTTCGCAGCAAGGTTGTGTCTGTTCTGCCTTCAAGACGAAGAGCTCGTGTGCCAAAACCACTGCCGCAGACGAAGAGCTCGCGAGCCAAAACCACTGCCGCGGCTAAACAGAGATTTAGCTTTGCCATTTTTTTTTGGCTGCTTCTCGTTTCTTTTTGCTGCTTTGTGTGGGCGCTTGTGTATTTTGTGTGTGTGTGTGTGTGTGGATGTTTTTTAATCTTTCAATTTGTGAGATGCTGATAACAAAGGGATTAGTTATGAATTCTAGGTGTCCAGCAAAGTATAGCACTTCTTTTATTTTGCAATTTCGTTGATGTCTTTTGCTAAGATCTGCTTATTCTTGTGCTTTCTTTTATCGAGGTTGTCCAACTCCTGCGAGGAGAGATGGCAAAGAGGCCGTCCAATCGACCACCGTGAGGGCCTCCCCTTCTTCTGCCTTGACCCCTGATTAGGTACGATGGTCTTGAAATCCAGAGTTGAGATTATAAGGGACATCATGGACGGTCTTGCCGATAACAACAATAGAGTGGTAATGGTTGGGATCCACGGGATGGGCAGGGTCGAGAAGTCTGCTCTTTGGGCGGATGCCGGAAGGAGAAGGGAATAGAAGTTCTTTGATTGGGTCGCTAAGGCCGATGCGTCGGAGCATCAATAAATAAATCAAGGCGTTAGGCCTAAGTGTGAACCCATTCAACTGGGTTGGTAAAGCAGGCACATTTCATGAGATTCTGTCTGTCGGCATTGGTACCAATGGATGGCCACAGTATTAGAGCCGCCACGCGCATCATCGAGGCCGTTCTCTTGGATCCTATTACCACCGTGGCTATTCCCACCTAAAATGTTATTAGCCTCTCTCTCAATGAGTATTGATGGCTTAGTGACCTAGTGCAGTGATCTCTTGAGAAGAACCAGTGTGGCACCATCATATAGAGAGATTCATTCAGGTTGTTTGACTAAAAAGTGATGCAGAGGATAAGGATCATCCTTTTCAATTAAAGATATAACTCATCTAAAAGATGACAATAAGTTACCGTCTGCCGTGAGATTTTCTATGACATTAATTTACCGTCTGTGAGATTTTCTTCTTATATGTGGGTACTTATCAAATTTAATTTCACCAATAAATTTCTTTTCAATTTCCCACAGAGTTTTTGTTTGCAATAAAAAGGAGATTACAAGAACAATATTCCTGATCTTTTCAATTCTTGTAGGTTAGATTTGCTTCGTCTCAATATTTTTCTTCTTTCTTGACGCCCTTACTGCTTTAAATGGAACTCCAACTGGAGCTCCTTGTGGTGTTGATCTAACATGTGCTTGTGTACCAACTCTTTATCTCTTATCTTAATATTATTAGATAATGGTGTTTGTGATGCCGCTGACCCAACGTTCTAGTAGGGCATGTCAAACTGTTTTGTCCCGTCATAAACTAGGATTATGCAATAGGTCCATAGCGACTTAGTTACAAAAAGAACAACCTTCATGACTTTAATTAGTCATGACATTTTTTTTCTGGGTTAGAAATTAGTCATTACCCTTTCCATATAGACATAATGAATATACGGATTGAGGAGCAATTCAAATTCAAGTCTAAAAATATGGTGGGCACAAAAATAAAATTAAAAGGACTTCAATTTTTCCTTATGAACTAGCTCTTTTTTTTTTCACTCAATGGGATGATTATGAAGGGCTTTATTTCAAGTCGACGAACCCCCTGAGAATTTGAAAGATAATACATGAAAAGTCAAGACTTGTCTTCAATTAATCGTAAATATTATTTAGTTATAAGGATTTACAGTAACCCAAGTCTAATATGTTGATAAGTAGAACATAATCAAAAAATTGCTATTCAATAGATGCATCGATAATACTGACATTTTACGTTTTGGAGAGCTATTTGAACAGCATAACACCTTCAAAATTACACTTAAATCTTTTTTCCCGTTGAACTAGCTAATAACAATGCACTAAATCGAAATTTTTTGGGTGGTTAAGTTATAATTCGAGTTAACAGTAGTTTCTTTAGCTTTTCCTACTTTAGTTTGGCTTTATATTGACCATGTTGTTTATTTTATTTTAATTTTGGAGTTTTGTTTTATTCTGAAACTTAAGGTCAATAATGATAGAAGTTTCCAAAGTTGCTTATGGAATTATAAAAGATTATAAAATAATGTCTAATTTTTGACATGAACGGAAGTCACGATATGGTTCAGTTATGACATCCTCCTTTTTTTTTTCCTTTTTTTTGTGGGTCCAATTGACATCCTAGTTTTTTTTTTGGTCGAATTGACATCGTAGTTGGAGAGAAGGAAATAGTGCAGCCTTGAGCAAAGAACAAGTCTAGCATGGCGAGCCAGATATTTCCACGAAGATGGATATGGAATGCGCACCTTGCAATTGACACGAAAACTGCAAAGACGTACACGGAATGCGATTTCTATTGGCAATGCTATTTCTATTTATCCTGATTTTTGAAGAGTGGAGTGCCATGATTGCTGCTGAAGAAGCTTATTCCGCCGAAGGGTACAAAGTCCTCGACAGAGGGACGGTAGTGGTCCGTAATCAGGACGAGATAGGGGGCTTTAATGGAGTTATTGGAAGAAGTTCCATGGCCCTATCAGCTCGACAGGGAGACCCGTGAGGCTAGCGGATTCCGACTTCAAGAAGGGTACGGTGATTTAATCTATTTGGACGAGCACCTGCCACCTACGCCATTCCTCGAGATGGGAAAGAGGTAAAGGAGGAAAGACAAGAGTAGCAGGTTCATCTGTGTTAATCTCAGAGAGAGAAACGTCGTGTGACTGCAAATGCCTTTTTTAATCTTCTTGTTAGAATTCTTCTGGCCAATACTTTTTTTTTTTTGCGTAACTTTTATTTTGTGTATCGATCTTCCAATGCCATGATTCGATGGTTGGATATGAATCACAGGAAGATTAATTTTGTTGGATCACTTGTTAAATATGTTTAATGCGGCACAATTCAGCTTTAAAATTATTGTTCTCTCAGCGCCAGCAAGTCCCATAGAGTCGTAAACCGGCCTCAGTCACGACGGACCAGCCCCAGTGCACTAGATTTCCATCTTGCTGATCGTCCCCACACCAATCCCTCGGCAACACAAGCTAGCCATCATTAGGTTTAAAAAAGTAATTTGTGATAAATTTGTCAAAAATAATTTGGATAAATTTGTCACATGTATACTGATATGAGATTTTTCATGATATTAATTCTAAATATTTTATTCCATCTATAAGGCCATATACGGGATAATTGATTTCATAGATCCAAGTGATATTTTGATCTTTGAGGGTTAAAATCAATTTATCGATTTTAATTTGGCATATTTTTTTGGTTGATATGGATACACTTTCCACATTCGGATAACAATGGATGTTATTATCGTTCATGATTGAATGCATGTTTTGCTTAATTGCTTTCCATATTCAAAAACTTACATCACGCAATGGGCATACCTTGTTTTCTGGAAATTAAATGCCCAATGCAGCCTCGAGGGAGAAAACGGTTGTCTACCGTTCTCGTTCAAGGGACGAGTTGTCATTCTTCTTCTCTCTATTATTTGCTGAAAGAATGTCTTAAGCGAGACACTTCGAAAATAACGTAATAGTATTCTTTTACTGGAAAGAAATCGCCCAACCTTTCTTTAGAAGGTTAGGCTCTAACACATTGAATAATTCTAAGTTTCCAAGTTACTTTCCTTTCTACATTGGCCATCGAACCATCACGCAGGGAATGATTTGATATTGCTTGCTGCTTTCGAAACTTAAAGCACAAAGACGAAACGAAAAAAGTAAAAAGCCATCACCAGCAAAAGTGCATAATCAACGATTTGGATTTTATTATACTTGTTGGAGTCAGCCACGTAATTCTAAGTTTGTTCTGTTTTTGTTTAGGTTTTCTTGGGTGTTTTCTTTGCATTTAATTTAGAATTTCATGCTTTGCAGAAATTTAAAGTCCATAAAGATAGAAGCTTCCAATTAAATATGGCATAAGAAGAAAGAATATCAAATAATGTGCAGCTTTATGACATGAATCAAGATCTCAATTTGGTAAATAGGAAAAATTATCGGTTAAGAAGTAGAATCAAAAGGCAGGGAATGATTTGGCACTCGATAACTAAATCGATGGACCGCTAGTACTAAATCTTAGTCGTTGGTTGTCAACTCTTCCAGCAAAAAGTTGATGTGTTTCTTTATAACTTACGCTCTCTCCACCCAAAAGGAAGGTCTGTGTTGCTAAATAAGAAGTCTTATCTCGCATGTGAGAAGAACATCCAATGATGTCCTTATTAAGGCTACGCTCGTTTCACATAAAAATGAGGTGATTCTAGGAAATATTTTCCAAAAAGTCATTTCTTTAGGAAAATGACAATATTTACCAATTTTCAACTGAAACCCGACAATGACTTGAAAACCTTTTCAGTTGCTCGGTACGAAAAATTGGGTTTGATTTTCCTCTCCATGCAATCCTTTAAATAAATTTATTATTATTTTTTTATATTTTCTCTTTCTTATATTTGTTTTAAATGATAATATTTATTTTTTTCTCTTTTCTTTATTTTTTCATTTTTTTTATTTTTTCGTTCGTTTTCCACTCTCCTTCAGCCGGTTGTCGGCATCATCAAGCGAGGCCAAAATGCATGTGGCTCTACATAAACAGTTTGAGTTATTATGACAATTTTCAGAGATGTAAAACTTAGGCATGTCAAAATGCATGACCAGTGCAAATTTGGATTAATAAAAAAAATAAAATGTAAAATTGACCCGATTCATTTTGTCATTACATTTTACCTCGAGTCAAAGTAAATGAATCTTTGTAATTATAGTTTGTCTTTTCTCAAACCAAAATTTCATTGTGCGCCTAACAAGGGGGACGATGAGCAATTTACGTTGTCAATGTGCAGCACACACCGCGACGTCCCAATCTCTTTTGACATGAGGATTTGTAGTATAATGGATATCACTGTTCCGATTTAACGGGTGAAAAATAGCGCGAGCCTTCTTTTATACGCAATTCTTCCTCATAAACTTGGCAGTTATTATGTAAAAAGTCCTTATCAACTTAATTACAAGGAGAACATCCCTCATGACTTTAATTAGTCATAACAATTTATTTTTGTTCAAAATTGATCGTTACTAAACCTGTCAAAATGGGTTAAAAACTCATTTAATAACCCACAAACATTTAAACGGGTCATAAGTAGGTCATGACAAACTTAGCATACTTAGCATAACAAAGTTAGCCGGGCTGCAGAATAGGTTCTCAAAACAAAGGGGCCAACATGAGTGGGTTAAAATTGGGTCCATTGCGATCCATTTACAACCCAATTATAAGATACCTCTACCCTTTCTTCCAATTTTCTTTTTAATTTTTATTTCTTTTCTATTTGTTTTATTTTTTCTCCTGCGAAACCCGCAATGCTCAGCCTCACCAGCAATTGGGGCCTCTCGGACTCTGGCGATGCTCGGCCTCCTGTGCCTCCGCCACCCTCATCAGCAATCAATGCCTCTCGGACCCCAGCAGCACTTTGCCTCTTGCGCCTTGCCAGTGTTGCTCATCTTCATGGCAATGCTCGGCCTCCGGTGCAAGGAGGTCGCGAGGGTGCTGCTGAAGGATGTAGCTAGAGGAACAACTTAGTATTGTACTCGTGTTACTGTCCAATCGAGCAAGGCAAAGCTTGTCGTGATGCCTCCCTCGCGAGGAAATATTGGATATCCACTTGACATTGATGATCTGGTCCCATATACATTCACTTTACGCCATGTGTTCCTAAATGGGCCCCACCAGTCAGAAGAAGTCAAAACTCTCCTCTCTCATCTCATGATGACGGTCTTCGTCTCTCTCTCTCTCCTGTCTTTCTCTCTCTTCACCCTCCTCTCTCTCGTCCTCTTCTTTTCCGACTTTGAGCTCGGGCCCCACCGATGAAGAGTGGAGTTGGCATCTTTGTCCCTAACCGAAACTTCAGGTTGCTCTTGTTCTCCATCGGCGTCAAGTTCAGGTCCAATCATAAAACCCTTCGGCTATTCGACTTCTTCACCACAGGCACTTGCGTCGGCGACACCACGAAGATCTGCCACGAAGGAGGAGCCGCCGCCGCCGATGTTCGGGCTGTCCCCTCGCTGGCCGCGGCTCTATGCCTCCTCATGCGGCCCCCAACGGCCTGCCCGATTGCGAACTCTAGGCTGCAGATCGAGCACTCATGCGTCTTTAGCTTCACGAGCGACGACGACGACCCTTGCGACTGCGCCGCCTCGTCGCCGGATGCGAGCCTTGGCTTCTTGTGGCTCACCCTGTGCCCGTCCGGGGCTTGGAATGACGAAAGATGGTTAGGCGGACGAGAGAGAGAGAGAGGAGGGTGAAGAGAGAGAGAGACAGGAGAGAGGGTGAGAGATGGAGACCGTCGCCGCGAGAAGAGAGAGGAAAGTTTTGACTTCTTCTCACTGATGGGCCCGCTTAGGAAACATGGTGCAAAATGAGTGGATATGGAGACCAAATTAGCAATGGCCCGTGGGTATCCAATATTTTCTCATGACTCCAACGCTTGGAATCAGCACATAGTCCTCAAGGTCCCGTCGAGGCAGACCCCCTCCCCGACCCACCTGACTCAGTCAACAAGCAATCCCCCACAAACTAACCCAAAGTTTCCAACCAAGTGTTCAAAATACCAATTAAAATATTTCGTTTTTCCTTTGAAAAAGGAAAAGAATGGATGAATTTCTGGGAGTTCATCATCGTTTTGCTCATTGTCTTGGCCATATATTGCGAACCATTTTGGGGTAGAGGCGACGCGGGCGGATTTCGCAACTGAAAACAACCTCGCGACGTCCTCGTCAGTTGCCTATGAGAGGTCAATATATACCATGGCTTGCTGGTTCGAGCACCTAGCTTCCAGGCCGAATCCAAGAGTTCCGGTCACTAGCTTCATTGGTATACCGCAATACAAAAATCAGAATACACAACTGTGGTTGGCGAGGGTCTGCCGGTGATACTTGTCGGTCTTAGAAGCAAAAAAAAAAAAATAAATAAAAAAAATCGGATTTTAAAAATAAATGAAATATAAAAAAAAATCTCACGATGATTTAGTAACATGATTTTTTTTATATCAATTTATAAGAAATAAGTTTTCTTACATTGGATCAAATATAAAAGTGTTTTAGTAATATGAGTCGAGTCGGGTACGGGACAAGTCTAATATGGATCAAAGAATTTGCATTTGCATAAATGGACCACAAATGGGTTAATGAGTCAATTTGAATCGGACTATTTATAACCCGGTCCAAACTCGACCCGACCCGATCCACACTAACATTACGCACAAACAAAAAAACAAAAATTATGGATTTTATGAGTAATTGGACATGCTAATCGGACAATTATGGCTGGCAAGAAAATTAATCAATTTTTCCTTATGAACCGAGAGGGATTTTGTTTTCACTTAAAGGGATGATTATGAGGGCTTGCTATCAATGAGTTTGGGAAAATTCGATACGTGAAAAGTCAAGATTTATTTTCCTCTAATGGTCAACATTACTAAGGTATAAGGTCCAAGCTAGCCCAAGTCTAATATGCCAATAAGTGGAAGCTTATAAAAAAAATTTCCATTTCAATATAAAAACAAATAACACGGCCATTTTAGGACTGTGAAGAGAATCAGACAATACCAAGATTATGGCATTAGGAAATCCAACTATTTCCAATTTATTTTCTCTTTCACTTTGCTATTAATACTAAATCTCAACCGTTGATCATCAACTTTTCTAGCAAAACTCTCTCCATCTACAAGGAAGGTATTGTATCTGCTAGTCGTCAAGTCTTATTCCCCTTCTTCGTCACCCAATTCTTTGTTTCGTTCTTGCTTCCCTTCCTTCATCCTCATTTGAACTGAAATCTCTAGGCCTTCTTCGTCTCCTACCGTTCTTGCTCCGTTTCGCTCCTTTCCTCGTTTGCACCCAAATTCTCTGTTTCGTTCTTGCTCTCCTTCCTTCATTCTCGTCTGCAACTCAAATCTCTTGGCCGTCTTTGTCTCACATCGCTCTTGCTCTGTTTCGCTCTTCTCCTCCGCACAACCGTTCTTCTTCCTCCTCGGCTTCTTTGTCTCCTCCTTGTTCTTCATTATTTGCTACTCCTTTTCATCACTCTCTCTGTTTTTCGCCCTCTCTGTTTCTCGGACAAAAAATTAAAGAAAAATGTCTGTCGATTCTGCCGTTTCAATTGTGTGGGATCTCTTCAAGGTCGTGTTTGTTCCCATCAAGCGTGGATACGGATACGTCATGTCCTCCGAGAGCTATGCCAGCAATCTTCGGAAGGAAGTCGGGAATCTAGAGTACGAGACTGCTAGGGTCCGCGATGCCGAGGAAGAGGCCAGAAACAATCTTCGGAATGTCCATGGATGCGTCCCAGAGTTTCTGGCAAGTGCTGAAGCGGCCTTGAGGGAGGCGTGAGGCCTGTTGGGCGAATTCGAAGAGGCGAGCAAGACATGCTGCCGGGGGACTCTTCCCGACCCCATTTGTCGCTACCAGTTCAGCAGGAAGGCCAAGCACAAGACCGATGACATTAAGAATCTCATTCCAGAAAACAGTAGCAAGGAGATCTCCTTCAGCGGTCCTGCTCCGGGTAACGTTGCTGCTCCAATTTTGGACAGGAGAGAAGGCAAAGAGGTCGTCCAGTCGACCAACGCGATTGGCCCTGCTTCTTCTGCCTCCTCATCGATTAAGCAGAGGGACGACGGGGTCTTCGAATCCAGAGATTTTGTCATACAGAATATCATGGATGCTCTCGCCTAGGACACGAGGAGCGTGGTCGGGGTTCACGGAATGGGCGGAGTCGGGAAGTCCACCCTTTTGGCGGATGTCGAAAGGAGAATAAGGGAAAAAAGATCGTTCGATCTGGTCGCTAAGGCCGACGTGTCCGAAAATCCAGAGATCAAGAGGATCCAAGGAGAGATTGCGCACTGGTTGGCCCTTACTGACTTAGAGAAACAAGACAATGTCAGTTTGCGAGCAAACCTTCTGCGCGGGAGGTTGGAAAAGGAGGAGAGGGAGAAAAAGAAGGTGCTCATAATACTGGACAACTTGTGAGAGAGGCTGGACTTACACAAAGTCGGCATTCCTTGCGGACCCGACAACAAGGCCGAAGGATGCAAGTTGTTGTTGACGTCAAGATATGAACGTGTTTTGCGAAGGGAAATGCGCTGTGACGGTGCCTTCCCTCTTGGTGGGCTGGAGGAGGAAGAGGCAAAAGGATTGTTTGAGCAGATGGTGGGAGGCAAAGTTCCAATTGAGTTGGAACCCTTGGTGGAGGAAGCACTCCGCATATGTGCAGGTTTGCCTTTCCTAATTGTCGCAATATCAAAACTCTTTATAGACACTACTTACTCCGACTGTGAATATGCTTTGATACCGGTAAGGTGATAACTAGGACGCTGCAACTTAGTTATGATCGTATAACCGACGGGGAGGCGAAGTCACTGTTACAACTCATTGCTGTTTATGGAGTCTCTCGGCCCTCTTTTGAAAATTTGGTGAGGTACGGCTTTGGTTTGGGGTTATTTGGAGAAGAAAGTAGCATGGAAGATGCTAGAAATATGTTGAATTCACTCATCGAAACTCTTCAAGACACCTCACTGTTGTTACCCAGTGAAGAAGGTGATGGTTTCAAGATACATGATCTGGTTCGTGAGTTTGTTGACTCTGTCGCTTCAGAAGATGAACCACTTCTAGTGTTGAAAGATAAAGATAAGTCCGTAACAGAGTTGCCAAAGGACCAGTTGAAAAATTGTAAGGCGATATGCTTTCCCTATGACATGAAGGAGCTTCCTGAAGAATTAGATTGTCCCGAATTGCAGATCTATTTGTTGTTCACAAATAGTGAATCTCTTCACGTTTCGGAATCATTATTTAAGTCTATGAGGAAACTCATGGTCTTAAGTCTTACTAGGATACGTCTCACTCGTTTGCCTTTGTCGTTTCAGTCACTGGTGAGCTTGCACAGTTTGTGCCTTCATCTTTGCATGTTAGATGACATAGCCATTCTCGGTGAGCTGAAAGAGTTACGAATTCTCAGCCTTGCATACTCCAATATTCGGCGATTGCCGAAAGAAATTGAGCAGCTGGTAGACCTCAAGTTGTTAGACTTGAGCTATTGTTCACGACTTGAGACAATTCAGCCGGGTGTGCTTGGAAAATTGATCAAACTGGATGAGTTGTATATAAAGCATCGCTTTCGACAATGGAATTCTGTGGAGCAAACTACACCAACTACTGCCCGTCTGATTGAGTTGAATCGCATGGAGAAACTCCGCACTTTGCATAGGTGGGTTTACGATCCGGAGATGCTCCCCGAGAACCTAAACCTCGAGAAATTGACCGAGTATCTTATAAGTATCGGAAATATGTGGCACTGGAACGAGGACAAAGGACAGAGGATATTGGAGCTCGGTTTGCATCCAATGAGTGATGTCATTCGAAAAGGATGCATACAAAGCATCTTAGGCAAAACTGACAATTTGTTTTTGATTGGGTTGGACGAAATTGAGCAAAGCATTTGCGCATTATCTAGAAAAGGTTTCCCAAAATTAAAGCATCTACGTGTTGTCAATTGCCCCACCGTCCATTACATCCTCCAATCGACATCCCATACAAATTTTAGTACGTTGGAGTCGTTAATTCTCTTTGGTCTCATCAACTTGGAGAAAGTATGCCACAGACATATCACCTCTAAAGTCCTTCAGTGCATTGAAAAAAGTCCGGATTGAAAGATGCCACGAGACGGAAGTTCTATTTCCTCTTTCAGTGGCGAGAGAACTTCTACAGCTAGAAGAGGTTGAAGTTGTCGATTGCAGGATAGCGCAAGGGATTGTAGAAGCTGATGATTGTGGCAAATGTGAGTTGCCTAGGTTGCGTGTATTGAAGTTGCATGACTTGCCATATATCAAGAACTTTTTCTCCGTCGGGACAGCTCCATCGAGTAGCGCATCAGGCGACCCAATTGACACTCAAATTGCATTCTTCAACGGGGATCAGGTAACTTTCTATGAAAAGAACATCAATTATTTTTCTCGAGTTTTACGTCCTTTGCTACTTAGATGTAACAAAGATCATGATGCTCACACGTTCATGCCTTCTCTGTAATTAGAAAAAGCAATCTGCCATTTCTATTAATTGTGTAGAAATCCAACTAACTGTAGGAAAATCCACGTAAATTTAGCTTGTGATGGGTTCAAGTTACATGCTCCAAGTATATCTATTCAATGAGGTTTCATTAACCGTAATATAGGGGAATTCCGGCATTAATTTTTTGTTTTTAGTCATAATTGCTAATCTGATTGACCCACCTCTTTTGTGTACTGTGTATTTACATCAATTAAGTGACCTCCGGTGTTGCTTACTCTTTTGAATTAATGCGGAACAATGTATATGGTTCCACTTTTTATATAGACGAAGGTAATAGTCAATTTACGAAATTTTGCCCATAAAGGAAATTGCGTCCATTTCATTAGTTTGCAGTGATACAAAGTGTGATTTGATTAGTTTACGCGATGAATATTGTAGGGTTTGCAAAAATGAAAAGATCATGTCAATACATTGTTCAGATGGAATAGAGGTGGCTCAGTAATCAAATTAGGCTCTCCGATTCAAAGTTGTTTGCCCGTGAAAAGACCGGAGAAAGATTTAGGTATTGTTCTCTCAAATACTTAAGGAAATTAGAAGCCGTATTAGTAAGGAGATCCTTTTTACTCCTCTTTTTTTCCTATTGTGCAGCTTAAAAATCCTCCCTTTCGCACTCATCTATATTTAAATCAGGAAGTTCTTGAAATTCGTAATCTAACTGACTCACCAATTCGGTGGATGAATCTATCAGGTTGCCTTTCCGATACCGGAGACATTAGAAATCACTGGCTTGGATAACCTCAAACATATGTTTTCCCCATCCATGGTTAAATCTCTCGCACAACCGAGAAAACTAAGCATAAGTGATTGCATGAGTATGGAGACAGATCGTTACGGAGGAAGAAGGATGGGGAATAGAAGCATCGGAAACTTTGGCATTCCCAAATTTAACTTATTTATACCTACAACGTTTGGAAAGTTTGACGTGCTTCTCTCGCCAAAAATGTAAGATTGATTTAATTTTTTTTTCTTTCCATCATTGAAGATCTTCCTGCAGATTGATTCATATAGGCAATATGTGTGGTGACGTTTTTTTTTTTTTAATCCATGAAAAACCAATGACAGGTTCGCGAGAAGCTCGAAGTCAGGACTGCAACAAATCATGCTCCCGTGCACTCTTCAATCGAGAGGTACGCGATTAACGTTACGTCAAAATATTAATATACCGGAGACAAAGCATAGTCTAAATAAAAACTAACTAAATTACTTACAATGTGTATTTTGGTTAAAATATTCTAACATAAAATGACTAGCATACAAGCGTAAGTTAGGAGGACCGCTGAATTCTGAGCAAAAAAAAAAGAAAAAGGACCGCTGAATAGGACGACCACAATCAACAGCAATCAATCTGCCAATATTGAATAAATATCGGTCCTTTTTGCTCTCAAATAATTCTTGTTGCATTTTCAACTGTCCTTCATGGTTAGGACAACCACAATCGATAGACCATGATCGTTAGGAGGACCACTGCTTCTTCCATGAGTTTTCTTGTACCTTGAAATTTTTTATGTTTCATTTCACCCCAATATATTACTCAACTTTTTTATTTATGTGCTTATGGTTTCTTTTAAGGAATTCTTCCTCAGTCTTGCTCAATTTTGCAATTTCCTCGAAGATGTTCGTCCATGTTACTAATTGAAATAACCATCTCTAAATGATGTTACAATTGCTATAAATAGTGTGGTTTGGTTATTTGTGGGAAATCAAACTAAACTAAGTGTCGGAAAGATTAGATTTAGATTTAGAGAATCTGTAACAGACTAATTTGATTGTGTATATATATTATTCATTACACACTGGCTATGCATATTGTTTGAGCTTGTTGGGCCAAAACTTGAGGTTGAAGGTATTGTTGGGTCTGCTTTCTTATGTAGACAGACAAGTGATGCTCCACTTGCTAACCCATTCTCAGGGAGAAATTCTTCGGATGGAAGTCTTTTACTCCTTTTTTATGTTAATCGTTTATTTTCCTTTTGTGCAACTTAATAATCCTCCTCACCCGTTAGCCACTCATCTATACTTACATCTTCCAGCTTCATGTATTCCTAATTTAATTGAATCACCAATGCTATGTGTGAATTTCACAAGTTGCATTTTCCTAGCCTGGAGACATTAAATATCTTCGCAATTGGTAACGTCGAGATGATATGGGACAAAGGGAGTATATTTTCAACATCGGAAGACTCTCGATGTGTCATTTTGCGATCGGTTATCCCGCATTTTCACACTGACAAAAGAAGGAAATTTAGTGCAACTCACAAAATTGAGGATAAGTAATTGTAAAATGTTGACAGAAGTCATTGCTGATGAGAGAGGCAAAGAGTGAAATATAGTGGCATTCAAACAATTGAAGTATTTGGAGCTTCATATGTTGATGGGGTTGAGACGTTTTAGCTCAAGTGGATACACTTTGAGGTTCCCTCTTTTAGAAGGCGTAATTGTGATTGGATGTCTCAACATGGATTTATTGACCAACAGAGGCGTCAAAGCTAGACAAAGTACAAGTAGATGAACCTGAAGTGTGGTTTTGGAAGGAAAACCTCAATGCCACAATCCAAAACATGTTTGAAGTAATGGTATGCGTCATTTACCGATTTTTATGCGATTGGATTGGTTGGATCAGCAGAGTAGTTTCTTTTTAGTAACTAGAATTTTTACAAATCCGCCTATGTAGTCTACGTAGCCTGTCCCAAACCAGGTAAAGGAGGAGGGTTACGTCAGGCGTAGCGAGCCGGTTATAAAAAAAGAGCTACTTCTATGAGATGAACCCTATTGATATTCCGTTGGAGCGCACTCTTCTTAGCGACGCGTTGCATGTAGCGAAAAATGAGCAAGGGTCTTTGCACCAAGATAGGTGGGTGCAAGGGGTAAGGAAGCTAACCTTGGGCCATCATTTCCAAAGTGATGTGCCACATCGGTGCCCGGATGTGGTGATAAATGAACAAGAGTCCTCACACTTCCGTAGGCGAGTGTGGGGGGCAAGAAAAGCCCAAGGGGTAGGAATTAGATTGGAGAGTTGGAATGTAGGAACCTTAACAGGTAAATTGAGGGAATTGACAGACACTTTTGCTAGAAGAAAAGTGAATATTGCTTGCCTGCAATGGAAAGGAGAGAAGGCTAAGGAAGTGGATGTCTCCGGATTCAAGCTATGGTATACAGGCATAACAAAGAGTATAAATGGAGTTGGGATTCTGATCGATAAAAATTTCAAGGATAGAGTGGTTGATGTTAAAAGAATAAGAGATAGGATTATTTTAGTTAAGCTAGTAATGGGGGATTTGATTTTGAATATCCTTAGTGTGTATGCCCCTCAAGTTGGACTGCAAGCGTCCGAGAAGAGCTGATTTTGGGAAGATCTGGAAGAGATTTTAAGGCGGATACCACACGAGGAGAAGGTATTAATAGGAGGAGATCTAAATGGACACGCCGGTCAGAGTAGTGAAGGTTTTGACAGAGTTCATGGAGGTTTTGGATATGAGACTAAAAATGAGACTGGCGAAGACATCTTGAGTGTGGCAATAGCTTATGATTTGATGTTGGCAAATATTTTTTTTAGGAAAAGAGAATCACATCTGATCACTTTTCACAGCGGTCAAAATTGTAGCCAGATTGATTTTTTTCTTGCCAGGAGAGAGGATAGAGTTTCGTATGTAGATTGCAAGGTATACCCTGGTGAATGTGTAGTTACACAACATAAGTTGGTGGTCTTAGAAGTTCGGTATAATAAAGTACAGAAGATGAAGAGAGTGCGCAGCACCCCATAGTAAGATGGTGGAAGTTACATGAGGAGAAACAAACAGAATTTAAGGAAAGAATGCTACAGGAAGGACCGTAGCAACTAGAAGGCGAAGTAAATATGATGTGGAAAGAGATGTCTAACTGCATCCAGACAGTGGCAAAAGGGGTGTTAGGGGAAAGTAGAGAGAATGAACATCAAACAAAAGAAACCTGGTGGTGGAATGAAGAGGTGCATGAGGCAATTTAGCAGAAGAAGGAGTGTTTCAGATGCCTACATAAATGTCCTAATGAAGAGAATTTGCAAAAGTTTAGATTGGCGAGAAAAAGTGTCAAGAAAACTGTACGAGAGGCCATAGGCAAGGTTTTCACCGATATGTACGACAAACTTGGGAGCAAAGAAGGAGAAAAAGGCATCTATAGACTTGCAAAATCAAGAGACAAGAAAAGTAAAGACTTGACACAGGTTAGATGTATCAAGGATGAAAATCAAACACTTTTGATAAGAGATGAAGACGTAAAGGGCAGCTGGATGAGTTATTTTAACAAACTTTTTAATGGGGAGAGCGATAAAAGTGAGGTGGATTTGGAAGATGCTTCTGATGATTCAAATAGAAGGTTTGTGCATAAAGTTAAAGCACGAGAAGTTAAGGAGGCATTAAAAAAGATGAAGACTAGTAAAGCCTTGGGACCCGATGGTATTCCTATTGAAGTGTGGAGATGCTTAGGGGATGTAGCAATAAGTTGATTGACTAGTCTTTTTAACAAGATCCTCCATACTAATAAGATGCCTGATGAATGAAGGAAAAGTATACTTGTGCCTATATACAAGAACAAGGGGGATATCCAAAATTGTTCTAATTATAGAGGCATCAAGCTTATGAGCCATACAATGAAACTGTGGGAGAGAGTTATTGAGCATCGTTTAAGAATAAATACCAAGATTTCTGTCAATCAATTTGGATTTATGTTAGGACGATCTACCATGGAGGCTATTTTCTTAATACGGCAATTGATGGAAAGATATCGAGAAAGAAAGAAGGACCTCCATATGGTGTTTATTGATCTCGAGAAGGCGTATGATAGGGTTCCAAGAAAGGTTTTGTGGTGGATTCTTGAGAAGAAAAAAGTACCTTCAAAGTATGTCGAGGCAATCAAGGACATGTATAACGGTGCTACTACATGTGTGAAGGCTTGTAATGACACATCAAGTTATTTTTCAATCACAGTAGGCTTACACCAAGGTTCTGTTTTGAGCTCTTACCTTTTTGCCTTGGTTATGGATGAGCTAACAAAATATATTCAAGATGAGGTGCCGTGGTGTATGCTATTTGCAGACGATATTGTGCTTATGGATGAGACCAGGGCTGGGGTTAACGCTAAATTAGAAGTATGGAGAAGCACGTTGGAGTCTAAAGGATTTACGCTAAGTCGAAGTAAGACGAAATACTTGAAGTGTGAGTTGACACGACAGGAATAGGGGATCAAGAAGCCGTAAATATGCTCGGACAGGAGGTACCCAAAAAAGATACATTTAGATATCTCGGATCAATATTGCAAAAGGAGGGAGAGATTGATGAGGATGCAAGCCATAGAATCAGAGCAGGTTGGATGAAATGACGCAGTGTATCGGGATTTTTATGTGATCGCAAAATTCCTCTTAAGTTAAAAGGAAAATTTTATAGAACAGCAGTCAGACTTGCCATATTATATGGAGTTGAATGTTGGCTAGCACAAAGAAAACATGAGCATAAAATGGGAGTAGCAGAAATGAGGATGTTAAGGTGGATGTGTGGTCATACAAGGATGGATAAGATAAGGAATGAAGAGATTCGACGAAAAGTTAGAGTAGAACCGGTGGCGGAAAAGATGAGAGAGCATAGATTGAGATGGTTTGGCAATATTTTTCGAAGACCCTTAGATGCACCAGTACGAACAAAAGTTTGCTATCGAGAGCATAATACGAAAAAAGCAAGAGGTCGGCCGAAACTTACTTGGGAGAAAGCAGTAAAACAAGATTTAATGGAGTGGGAAATAGATTGGCGTACGGTTTGTCTTAGGACGGAGTGGAGGGATGCTATTAGTATTGTGGAGGGGTAGTATATATATATATATATATATATATATATATATATATATATATATATATATATGCTTATTTACTTTTACACATTTATCTCTTTTTCCTCCCTTCCCTCCCTCCCTTGATTCTTCTTTTATTTTTATGATTTTTTGGGGTTCATCGACTGGCGACCCCAACTAGTTTGGGATAAAGGTGTTGTTGATGTTGATGTTGATGTTAATGTAACTAGAATTTTTACATTATTTGATGCATTTTCTGTCAGGCAATGATTGCTAGAGTAAAGAAATTGCGACTGCGTGAGTGCCCCAAGTTGATTGAAAAATGGCACGGTGAACTTATTTCCATCAAGCCATCTTGGCAATTAAAATCATTAGTGGTGGATAAATGTCCATCGTTTATTAATGTCATTTCATCCAGATTGATGCTTATTTTAGACAATATGAAGACATTGCAAGTGCGCGATTGTGATTCGGTAGAAGAAATATTCGATCTTAAAGGCCTGGATGGTCTGGAAAGCACGCGGTTGCTGCCTTCCTTTCAGACTTTGGACTTGATCGATCTACCACAGTTGAGGCGACCGTGGAACAAAGATCTTCAAGGAGCAATGTGCTTCAATTCTTTATCTTCTTTGACTTTTTATAGATGCAGCAACTTGAGACATGCTTTCACTCCATTGATAGCTCGATGCCTTGCCAAACTTGGGAGGATGGAAATAAAGGAGTGCGGTCAGATGGAAGGAGCGATCGCAAACGAGGAAGGGCGGGAAAGCGTCTTGAAGAAGATCACATTCCCAAATCTCTTGGAGGTTAAGTTGGAATGCTTGCCCAATTTGACTAGTTTTCTCTTGGGGAAGAATCATGCTCTGGATTGTGCCGGTTTAAGATATCTAACTATCAGCCACTGCCCCAAGATGAGAAGCTTGACTTGGCAAATCTTTGGTGGAGAATGAGCTCGACACCCCTTCACTTTTCACCCCACAGGTCGGTATTTCAAATAAATACATTTTTGGCATTTCATTTGCAACATATTCTCTTATAATTGGACAAATGCACAGTACATGCCATGTTCGGACACAAATGCTACATTAAATGATCGAACTTTCAGTTATCAGTGCTTTGATCAAATCTAATCAGGACTTGTGTTTCATACCAAACCAAAGATGACCAAAATAATTACTTGAATGTGGTTTATTTATCATACACGAGTTGTCCTGTAATAATAGGTTATCGTAATACAAAGTTTTTCGGGAACGGCAGTCATCGCATATAAGTTATCATGTAATAATAGTCATCCCACATTGCTATAGTATTTCAAAAAGTCATACTAATGCTCAATTTTGATCATTAATGGTTTTAGGGAAGTGTGGAAATAGTCATTCTATTTTTTGGTAGTGACAAGTCCGGATTGCGTTAATTTTCTTCATCATAAACAAATAAGCAATGTCCATCCTCAGCTACTCATGGGGATCATCTGATTGAGTTTGATATCTTCGTGGACCGTTCTACACTAGTATGATGAATTTGTCTTTTTCCATGGTTCGGGGACTTGGGGGTAGATTATTAACAGTATACTCGGCCTTAGTCATCAATCAACTGAATAGAAAGCATCTTTTAGCCTCTCACCGTTTGTGTCGCTAATAAGCTCTTGAATTTTCATGATTTGTGAAAGCTAGGGAAGTTTAGAAATTCCTTCTTTGTGTTCATAACTTAATGTACCGAGATTCATTATGTCAATTTTTTTTATCCAATATGATTCCTTGACTTTCGTTGATTGTTCTCTCCGACATGGACAGTTTAAGCAAACTATGGACCGACAATCCTCTAGAAACTCTCACTTGTGAACAATTATGGAAAGTGGATGACTGTAAGGGCCTTGAAAATCTATTTCCGCATTGGTTGGTTGCAAGTCTAAACGGACTTCGCAATCTACGGGTGGAGTCTTGTGGGTTTGAGGAAATAGTCTCGAGTGAAGACGACACTCCACACTCCACACTCCACTCTTTTTCCGAAATTGACCTCTTTGGCATTGCATGATATGCCGCGTCTCAAGATCTTTTGTCCTAACTTTCCTACCTTGAGATGGTCATCCTCGCAGGAATTGCGAGTGACTCACTGTGATAAATTGAACATGTTGTCCTTTGCGGCACTTATGAACAAGTGGACTCGGAGAGACCACGAACAGGATCTTTCAAACCAAGAAGCACACTCTTTATTTGAGAGGGTATGACTTCTACAGCTCTTTCTCAGTTTTTTTTTTTTTTTCCTAAACGCATTCACTAATTTCATGTCCACCGCATAGTCATTGTCATTGCCTATCAGTTTATCCACAGCATAAGATATGTCTTTTTTAATATTGTGAGTGTACTTTTTGTTTGTGGACACCCATAAGATATTCCATTCGCTAAAATTACAAAAATAATTACATGATGTTGTTGGCACCATGCGATATTCCACATCTAAGCCAACTGAAATTTGTGTATCCTGGTGCTCCGTGCTGCTCGTGGAAGCCAATAAAACATAAGTAGACAAGCGGTCCTCTCCATTTTTGACACATCTAAGCCAACCAAATTTTTCCTCTCTTTTGTATCTTCTACAAATTCTTAAAAGCATATATTTAACAGTGGAAAAAACATTAGAAATTTAATTCATTATATTCTATTTTTTCTTTGACCACGCGTTATATCTCATGTCCACTGCATAGCCATGTCACATGATGATACCATTCGACAACCCGAAGCTCTTTTAACTGTCAATTCGTCGACAACATGAGATATCTCCAATATCATAAGCGCAATTTTAAGTTTGGGGACCCCCCATATATTTTAAAATGACTATGACTGCATCTTGTTATACAAAATTCTAATAAAAAGTCGAATTTGGACAGCTAGGTGGTTTTGAATTTAAAATCACTCTACCAATCCGACGGTACAAACCTCTACACAAAAAAATTTCTTCAAAAATTCAATATGGATGGTAGTAGTGGAGCACTCGATCACAGTGGTGTTTTGTATCATGACTTTAAAAGCTTGAGCCTTGTATGCATGGCTCTTGAGATCTAGTGAATCGTAAGAAGATGGTACATTCCATGTGAATTATCTGAGTTAGGTTTACCTTTTTAAAACCCATGATATATTATTGAACCTTTCTTGAATTTACTTTTCTCGTTGTATTGGCAATTTGACAGGACTTTTCCAAGTTAGAGAGACTTTCACTAGTCAAAAAGGATATTCAGATGATACAGGATGGAAAATTTCATATAGACATCTGTGCCAAGCGAAAACCACAAACATTGGCATGTTTTCATGATGAAAAGGCCGTCTTTCCTCTGAAATTCCTCCTAGAAAGGTTTCAGAAGCTAGAAAGTCTTGAAGTGTTCTGTAGCTCCTTTGAAGATGAATTCCCTGACGAAGGGTTTGTTGATGAGGGAAAACATTCGGTGCTTGAGAATTTAAGAGAACTTAAGTTAAGCAAGCTATAGAACCTAAAGCGTATATGGAGTGGAGACTATTTCACGGCGAAAATCCTTCAGAGAATAGAAACATTTGAGGTTTGGGATTGTCCTGGTTTGATAATATTATTTCCAACAGCGACATCCTTCTAGAATTTGATGAAGTTGGTGGTGAAGAATTCTTCTGGATTGGTACATTTAGGAGTAGCTTCAACGGTCGTAAATTTAGTAAATCTCACAAAAATGATTATAACAGGATGCGAAAGAATGAAAGAAATAGTGACAAACGATCGAAATGGAGAAGGAAAAGTGATTTCGTTTTGGAAGCTAGAAATGTTGATACTCCAAAATTTGGCAAGTATTGAATGCTTCTCCTCCACCACAAGTTGCATCTTGATGTTTCCATCCTTACAGTCGATTAAAGTGGAAGAGTGCCCCAAAATGAACATATTTTCTAAGGGTGAGCTGAGGGCACCAAGGCTAAGTCATGCGTCACTGTTCGGATACAAGTGGGATTGGGACTGGGAACGGGGGAAGTGGGAGGGTGATCTCAATGAAACCATGCAAAGGTTATCAGCATAAACAGACAAACGCGCATGAAATCAGTAAGACCCAATTTTAATTCATCCATTCTCTCTCATCCTTTTTTGTATTAAGGTAGTGAGTTTCTTCATGTTCTTAAGCTTGTCCCCAGCCCCAGTCTACGGGCGCGCAGAGCAGACAAGCTACAGAGGAGGCCGCGGTCCCTCGCGACGGCTCTTATTTGCGGATACGATTCGCTCCATCGCCTCCTCCGCCAGAATCTCAGCCCCCAAGTCTTTTGGGTGTTCCTTTCTCCATTGCATCTCTCTCCCCATCTCAGTGTCGCTTGATCGATCCTAGCTCGCGACGCGGTATGTGGTCGATTTGAATCCTTGTCCCTGTTTATCCAATTGACTTGGCATGTATTTCTGGAGTGGTATCGTCTTCTTCTTCGATTGGAATTGTGACCTGAGTTTGTTAAGGAAATGAAGTTGATTCCGTGAAATCCACGGGATTAGAAACGACAAAGTTACGTTTTGTGGAAGACGTTCTAGCAACTGGTGCTTTTCTGTAAGCTTGATGATGTAGATTTCGAATTGGTGCTAATCAGGAAATCAAAGGCTGCCTGGAGAAGGGCTGTTGCACTAAAATATTATTGAATGAAATACACAGATGATGTGGTCAGATAGTATAGTTCTGTTCTGCTCGCTTTTTCCAATTAAACTTATGGAAATCGCACAAGTTGCATATGCTTTGCCGTTTAGATGAATGGTGAAGTCGCTAGTCAATCCAGGAGAATGTTTGTACCTGTTCTGCATCTCACGGGTCAGCATATGTAGATAGACGTACCGTTTGCTAGTCGAGTTAAATAGGAGCTGGACTTCAGTCGGAAAGGTGGATCTTGGGGATTTTAGTGGTGTTATTCGGTTACTTTTCACGATTGGAATGGTTGTGGCCTCCCGAATCGTACGACTGTCCACTATTTGAGCAAGCTTAGAAGTCTTATTATAGGAAGTCGGAGTTGATCAAGTAATTTCAAGTCCAAATGGGTTTTCAATAGGCACGGATCAACCGCCCAAGAAAATATTTGTTGTGACAACTGAAATGGCTCAGCAAATGGGTGCCTTTCTTCTTCCTAAAACGTCAAATGGACTTTGTTGTTAAATCTTGATGATACTGATTTCGTGAAGTCAGTCGTTTACTTGTTGGATTGAATTGTGGAAGGACTGGTGGATTCTGCAAAAGCTCTCTCATCTGAATGCAATTTTGAAATTCAGGTGATCCTGTGTATTCTGTTTTTGTGCTGCTTATTGGATGTCGCGATTTAAAGGTTGTTGCTAAGAGTCCTGGTCACACTGATCTGCACTGTTTCATGCGCTTCAATACCATTTGGTTGGAGCTTGATAAAGACTTCACTATAATATAAGTCAAGTAGATTCCTCATGTAAAACAGTTTTCTAGGTAGTATGAATCTTGTCTTCTCAGCGCTTGGAGCATATGGAGAATCTGAGCGTGTGCATAAGGAAATACTTGCTTGTCATGGGAGAGATGACTGAACACCCTCAGAGGACTGAAAATGCTTTTTGGCGTGCTTATCTCCTCCATGAGCTATATAGCATAGAAAAAGAAGATGGAAAGGAATAAGTCACATCTTCTGAACACTGAAAGTATCTAGGGCAACTAGTTTCAATGACTTATGTTCCTTTACGCAACCATGGAAGAAAAAGCCGCTTAACTCCACCCAACAAATGCTCAATTTATGATTGCCCTAATCCAATGTCACCTCAGTAGCCTCTGAAGCAAGTTCCTCCAGCATTGCTCAGCCTGCAAATGGGAGTTCAGGCCAACAAGTGCTTGGAAGTGCTCCGAGGAACATGAGCAAATATATTCCAATGTGTTGTCGCGAACTAAAATTCTAGTTAATGGATTATTAGGTTAATTAGATGAATTAACTAACTTAATGCGGACTCTCCCAAACCCATGCCAAATCGCAACTTAAATTAAGTGTAAACGATTTAGATTTGGAGTCGCTACTAATCATTTTTGGTAGGTTGATTAGAAACCTAAGTAAAACAGCGGGAGAACCATTTTACTTCTACGAATCAGAGATTGTGAATTCGGAGACTTGGTTACACTAGTTAATTAAAACTAATGCCCTTTCGGTACCTTAATTCCAATGAGATATCCTAATTGGCAGCTCAGATCAAATTGGTTTTTAAATTTGAATGGAGTGTTTCTTTGTGGTTTCGTTTTTTAGATGAATATGCATAAGTGATTGTGATGCATGAATGGGCACAGACAAAAGCAATGGTATGGACAGAGGAGGCAAAGCAAGACAATTCAATGTAACGAAATGCAAATATGTAATTAACTAAACTAATCATGCAAGGACTAGCTATAACATGCAAAAAAATTATAGTTAGATTAAGTAGCATGCAATTTTTTAATTTAAGCAAATCAACTAAGCAATTAGACTAACCTAGCACGGATGCCCTAAACATGATACTAATAACATGTAAAATGATATGGCAAAATATAATGCAACAAAAACATGCAAATTATGAGACATGCAAAATGCTCTGATATAATATGATTTTCAAAAAATATGATGATGCATGAGTATATGCAATTTCAAAATTTAATGAATGGCATGGCAACTGATGAATATATATATATATATATATATATATTTGTCTTTTTATCATTTTTTGGAAAATGAAATGTGCATAAAACAAAATATAGTCTAAAGATATGCAAGGATATTTTGAAAATATGGAATGCAATGAGTGATATTCGAAAATATGATATGGATATGCACTAAAACAGGGACATGGTTGGATATGCTAAAGATATGCATGAAATATTCATAAATGTGATATTTGCTCTTTCCTTTTTTTAAAATTTTGGCCATTGAGGTATTTTTTGGAAGATTTACGTTATCTTGACTTTATTTGCTTACAGCTTGATGAGATAAAGTTTCTAAGAAAGATCAATTAGACATGCTTTGTAGGAAACCATATCTTACTAATTTTTTTTAGGAATCTTCAGAATATAGCAAAAATCAATCAAGATAGCAATTCGTCAATCAATATTCATAGCAAAATCGCAACTGCCATCTTCCTTTCAAAATTTCCAAAAATTTTCACGTCTCGAGTTAAAAATTGTCTTTTCAAAGATAGCAAATTAGATATAAAAGGTGATAGGTCAGTTTGAGTAAATCCAAGATTTTCCTTCGAAAAAATTAGGATCCGACGGTTTAGGTAAAAAAAGCCGTTATCTTGAATTTCTAAAAAAAGGTTTGCACTTCGCTTAATGTTGGCATCATGTAGAACAATGCTAGAACATTCAAAGATTCATCTTTTAATCTCCTAACGTGAAAAAAACTATCTAACATGCAAGTCATCCTTTGCGTGCAAACGTGACAAGAAACTCATGCCGTCAAGAAAAATTCGTTCCCAACAATGGATCTAACCGAGACTAGAATACTTTTACATGCCATTGATTTGATTTTCAGTTTTAGCACGAACTTGATGGAAAAGATTCAACTTATTCGAATTCCAATAGCAACTTAACATGGATTTCCAATCAAAAATTCGAAGAATTTTGCCTTTTCCAGACTGAAAATTTTGCACTAGAGTGTTTGCCTAGAACAACCTCCTTTTGACACGAAACTTGCCGAAAAATCGCCTTTCAACCTGCAAGGGAATTTGTACGAAATCAACAACGAAGGCCACCTTTTATAGCAGTGAAAGCCGGCCTTGGACAGCAGCAGAGATCGAGCGGCAGCAACAACTATTAATTGGCAGTGGAATGGCGGCTGCAGTGAAGAACAGAAGCGATAGCAGAGGCAAGGTGTCGGATGGGAGTGGCACGACGTCGGCTTTGGAGTGGTGGCAGTGACGGAACAGCGGCATCGCACGACTATAACGGGCGGTTGACGGTGAGAGTAAAAGAGAGAGAAAAGTCGTAGGAGAGAGAGAGAGTGATCAGAGTGTTAGAAAATTATGTTGTCCCCCCTATAACCCTAAGCATAATGATGTATATATAGAGGGGATTAGGGTAATATTTTATGATTGAATCTTGACCATCGAGATTTCATTCAGGCTATCCACCGTAGGATTGGAATTTTCTAAATATCCAAGGCCTTTTTTTATGCAATGTATGAGAATTTCTTTTTGCGAGAATTATGATTAACTCTCATTTCGTGAAATAAATGAATTTCCTAAAAACTAAAATTTATGTGTCAACAGCTACCCCTCTTTGAGTGGAAGCTTGCAGAGTTTTCGCTTAAAGACTAAAATTAAAACCTAAATCTTGCAAATGCAAATAATGATGAGATTTTTTGGTGGGAGTTTAAATCCCGTTTTCTAATACACAAGAGAAATGATGCATGAAATGCAAGAACATAAATAACATGTGCTAAAATTTCTCTTTTCACTGTTTTAGAGAAACATGCACATGAATCATATATGAAAATAACCGTTATACCAAATACCTCATATTCTGATGATTCCCTTAATTTCTAAGCTTTCAACAAATAACCGTTATACCAACCACTGAACCCTCCGGAAACTCCTGATCCGAAGTCGTCGACACCATGGAGGTATAACACCCTTCGAAACCTCGTGAGGCTTCAATGACCCGACCTTTCTATCCCCGTCCTGTCTAAAACAAGCTTCAAACCGATGATGCTTCCAGTCTGGTTTGCCCTCATCTACCCAAACTACTGTACATTTCCTTAAGTATATATTTCCCTGCCTATCGGGGAACTCATCGTAATACGCCTTCATCTCGTACGGGTCCCCGAACCTGATAGGCCACATAGCTACTGCCTAGGATCTGTAAAGTAAAATTTCCCCAAAAGTGATGAGATACACATCTTAGTAAGAAAAACCTAACCCTAGGTCAGGTTGACCGTCCACTCAGGCAGTCAAGTCACTCAACCTATCCAACTCATGTACTCATGTATGTATGACATTCATAATTCAATAAACAATAATGCATAGATGACAGGCATGCATTTATATTCTCATGTCATACACAGTTGCACGTATATGCTCGGCCTGTCACTTCACTGCATCAATCAACCTCTGCCTGCCCTCATTCTCTAGCCTGCGATTAAATAGCATTAGGCTCGGCCAGCGTAAAAGCGTCAGGCCCCGGTTAAATTTCCAGGTAAAGTCTATGAGCTCGTATTCTTTCCCGCGATTATATCGCATCAGGACTGTGGCTATCTCACCCCGCGACTTCGTCGCATCAGGGCGCCACTTTTTCATAATCCACCCCGCGACCTTGTCGCATTAGGGTCTCAACCTTTGCCCCGCGTCTCATACGCCTTAGGGCCATGCCATGCAATGCCACAATCATGTCTCATGCCACATCATATCAATTAACTTGATTTTTTTAAAAAAATTAAATTTCATAACCAATGGCCAATGCGTATGATAATATGTTTAATAAATTTCGTGACAACCAATTCAATTCAAATGATACTCAGGCACTCAGATAATTCAAGCATAGGCTAGGTCAAACAATCATTCTATAACGTCCAAGAACGCATCAAGCTATTACATGCGAGGGTTTTCTCATAAATTGTTCCATTCGGCCCTCGACTTACCCAATCGAGTCCAATCCCCCTAGCTTTGGTTTAGGAAATTCTTTACCTCCGCTTAATAACGCAAATTACTCCTCCTTGCACCTCTTAAGGTTCGGCCAACTCAAGTCCAAGGTCAATCCGTCGCACAACCTAGGATAATCAATCGATTTTGTCAAATTTCAAGTTCAATCCCTCCATTCATCCATCCAAATCATCCATTAGATACTCCTTATCATCACAACACATCATACACACCAAATTACATCACAAATCCAGCCTATTCAGCCATCCACAAAACCGGTTTGGCCCGCCATTAAATCGGTTCCATTTGGTTCTGTTCATGCCGGGTCCAACCGGCCTTAATTTATCTCAAATCCATCAAATATACACCATTCTACCTCTTATAATGTCTACCTAAGAGTTTGGAGGTCTCACCGTGATTTTCAAGTCGCGTGGTTGCCGAAAAGTAATCGGAAGTCGCCGGATCACTCAAACATAGAATACCGGCAGATTCTGGGCATAATGTACAAGGGTGGCTCATGGTCAAAAACTTATCAAATAAATCTTAATTTTATCACAGAACCATCTATATATCTACTTGATCTCCACAAAATTTGAGCCAAAGATTCCAAATTTTCGGCTGTCTAAAGGGTTCAGAACCGAACCTACTTCAAATTGGAATAGAATTTGTCGACCTGTGGGAGAATGCTTGCCTCGAATTCATCAGAGCTCCAAATGACCTGATTCAAGTTGGAGGACGTCGGTAAGACGTAGGGCTATGTTTGGATGGTTAGCCGGAAGCAGGGGAAGGCCGAAGGCGGCGATCGTACGGACCGAACGGCGGCGTCCGGTAGGGTCGGGTGAAGCAGAAACTGGAGAAGAAGAAGAAGAAAGGGAAATGGTGGTGCTCTGCAATTTTTGGCCGAATGGGGGGGTTTGAGGAGAGAGAGAGAGCTAGTTATTATTCCAAAAATTTAAATTAATTGAGGTGATTGATATGTGAGCATTAATTGGTGAAATGATCTACTACCCTTGGATGCTTGACACTTGTCCATTGTTCTTCTCAAGGGCATCCAATGGCCATCAATTGCTCTTCAATTTTCACCAGCTTGGGGGGGAGAAATGTCCATTTTGCCCTTTCTTCAATTATAAAGACAAAGTCTTAAGCTTGAGGAGCATTATGGTCTTTTTACCTCCGACATTCGGAACGTCGTTTTTCTCGATCCTGACTTCTTCGATAGGGCGATGGCCAATCCAATTGACGTTGAAATTCTTGATTTTCCTTTTTCAAACTTTTCAGGACTCAATTCTGATCGTTCCTTCTACCAGACGTGATTCCAGCCTATTTCGAACCGACGAGCGGCTTTTGCAGACTATACGCGTATCGACCCCGTAATTCTCATCACGTTTAGAGCTCGTCAATTCATGGCGGCCTTGGTTGTCATGTAATTGCAAGGGCTTATCGCTAGTCCCTGTGGACTCGATCGTCACAGTCCGATTTAGGATAATTTTGCAAATCGTATGTTGGTTAAGCGGCATCACCCGCGCTCCAATCGTACGACGCTCGCATGGTAATCCCTAATCGTTCTTAGATCGGCCTTTTTGCGGTCCTAAATATCCCTTCGACAATCTTTATGGTCAAAGCGTCATTTCCTATTCGAGTCGCCTAGGTCCATGTATCTCGTCTTGCGTTAGCCTTTCCCCTTTGGTCAGTCTACTCAAATTTATCAGATTTGAGCGGAATACAACTGAAATACATCGCTTGATATAAATAAACTTCTCATTA
Source organism: Rhodomyrtus tomentosa (assembly GCA_028455895.1). Taxonomy (NCBI): domain Eukaryota; kingdom Viridiplantae; phylum Streptophyta; class Magnoliopsida; order Myrtales; family Myrtaceae; genus Rhodomyrtus; species Rhodomyrtus tomentosa. The sequence goes on along the minus strand of JAPCWY010000011.1, from coordinate 35,975,089 downwards.
GAGAGTCTGAAGTTGATTGAAAATCAGAATGTCACACTAAGGTACTAACCCATTTGTTGCCAGAAGTTTTTTTCTGACGCGAAATGGTGCAAGATCTGTGTAGAGTCTGAAAATGTAATCGAATTATGGTTCGAGTTAGCCATTTATTTTTTCGAAATTACAAGAACGCATACATTGTGAAATCGAAAAAGAAACCAAGATCACATGTGGATCTTAGGTTTTGGGGCCCTTATCCGTTACCAAAGATTTCTCTTTGATGCAGGACATTGTAAGATATGTGTAGGGTTGAAAATGTGCTCGAGTTATGGTTCGAGCTAGTTATTTATCTCTTGGGGACCTCCTCAATGGGTCACTATGAGTCTATAAAATAATCTCTTACGACCTTCTCTAGAAAGTCTCACTGTATCAAGACGAGAGTTGCCTCTTGGGACCTCCTCAATGGGTCACCATGAGACGGTAAAATGTCTCTTGCGACCTCTTTAACGGGTTAACATGAGTAGGTAATGTGTCTCTTGCGACCTCCTCAACGGGTCAACATGAGTCGGTAAAATAATCTCTCGCGACCTTCTCAAGCAGGTCTCACCGTATCAAGACGAGAGTTGCCTCTTGGGACCTCCTCAACGGGTCACCATAATGCGGTAGAAATAATCTCTTGCGACCTTCTCAAGCAGGTCTCATTGTATCAAGACAAGAGATAATGTATTATCTGAATTGGATCACTATGAATGCAAAATGGTGTGATGCCTGAACAATTGTCAATGCAACCACAAGGGGGTACGACTAAAGTCGACTTTAAAAGGGTTCAGAAAACTTACTTGGATTTTCTAAGTGACGAATGAATAATGGGTAGACTGATTGTATCACACATGTCCATTCTCTTGAAAAATGATGACATGCATAAGCTCAATGTAAATGCAATATCATATGCTAGAAAAATTCGTGAGCTTTTGCTTGTATTATAAAGCTTCATTGGGGAATTTGTCAATAAGGAAGCCTATTTGACCTTTCTGACAATTTTGATCAATTTGAATGAGGAACTTCAGTCAGACCACTCGGTCAGACCGGTCGAACCGGTCCGCTACAGTGTCATCGTCTTCCTCAAGAACTCGCACAGTTGAACAGTGACAGGCCGAGCTTTGAAGGTCAAATTTAAGGTTCAATCGACCATAATCGGTAGATATATGGTGGGGGTTTTAATCTTTAAGAGGAGACGCATCGATCAAGACTAGTGGTGATGTCAATGATCGCCGGAGGAAGGCGAAATCAACCGGTCAATGTCGCGGTGGCCATGAAAGTCAACTTTCATAGAATGGCCAAATTGGACGTCCATTTGTAGACGCTAGAAGACCATTTGAGTTGGACGGAATTACCCATCGTTGCCGTCGCCGTTTGGACCAAATGGCACGCACGATCACGTGCCATTTGAAGTCCGTTAGTTCCTATCGTTCGGCGCCAAAAATTGAGGATCGATATATAGCCTTTGAGAGGCTTTCGGTTGCGAGGAGGAGTTCATTCTGTTGCTAAGGGTCAACAGAATTGAGAGAGAGAGAGAGAGAGAAAGCGAGAGAGAGCTTGTTCTTCGGCTCCCGTCGTCGAGGACTTGAGCTATACTGCAAGGCGCTGGTTAGACCGTCTCCGGCCAAATCGAAACCTAAGAAGAACGTGGGAAGCCTGCTTGAAGTTCTAGGGAGCGATCGCCGTCGGCCGTGCCGTCTGAAACAGCGGGAATAGGTGATTCAGAACTTCGAGCTTCTCACTGAGCATCAATGGCCGATTTCATCTTTGACCTTAATCTTTGCTTTTAGTGTATGCGTTTTGTATCCCAAGCATCACTAACCACGATCGCATCACATTTTTGTCTCGATTTTGCATAATAATCTCTGTCTGAGTCTCCAAACCTCTCACCATAGACAGAGAACTGTTCATTCTTGCCTAGCCTAATCTAGGCCGAGCGAGCTCAATCGGAGCTCGAGGTAAGTGTTCTGAACTCTAGTATAACCTTCTCTGTGAATGAATTTGCTTGATATGCCATGAATCGCATGTATGAAGTCGCCATATCCGACCTGGTTCGAGTTTGCCTATGCTTGATTTTAGGGATAAAATGCTTTGATTCTGATATATATGAAACTAGACGATAAGGCGAGTTAATTGGCGTTGGTTTTGTGTAATTCCATTGAGATTTCACCGTTAGATCATCGCCGGAAGTTTTCAGCCGTTCATTTAGTCGTCGTTGCGAGGTTGAAGACGAAGCTGACGTGTCTGGTCAAAGAGTCAAAGTCCTAGGTGTCCATTTGTTATTGATCCACATGTTCGCCTAGTAGCATGGCCGTTGGAGTTTGTTATTCGAATAAATGGATCGGACGGCTCAGATAAAATCGAGTCTAAATTTTAGTGGCCGTCCAATTAGTAATTAGGAATATTTGGAATTGGTTTTATAATCAGAAAATTAAAATGAATCGAAACGGTGTCGTTTGGATAAGTGAGTAGGCGATGTTGTTTGAGCTTGTAAGGGTGGACGATCAAGATCGAGTCTCGGCTTCTAATCGTGACTGTAGGTTTAGGTAATCAGATTTGATGTTTGAGGAGTTAATCGGCTTTTGAACTGAGCCATAGGCTCTAGTAATTCAATCCTAAGGCTATGGAATAGCCACGTGGTTCAATAGGAACCGGCGGATTAAATCTGAATAAATCGAAAATTAAAAAGACTGAAACAACGTCGTTTTGGAGCTGGGACTCGTGGGTCTGGGTTTGGGTCGGGTTCCCACCCGAATGGGTCAAGTCTACCCATCTGAATCATTTTTTTATTAATAAAATTTTATTTTTTTGAAAAAAATAAAAAAATCAGAAAAATCATAGAAAATCCTAAAAAAAATGCTAGAAAATGCTAGAAAATCCCAAAAAAATGTAGAAAAATTGTGAAAAATTCCTTGACACTTCAGAAATTTCCAAAAATTGATGATCAACCATAGACAACTGATCGATCCTATTTTTGAGATTTCTTATCTGTTCATCCGAAAATTGACGATATTACCCTTTAGGAGTAAGTCGTCTCTGCCTTGTATGCGAGATAGGTCGATAATGCCAAGATAAGAATTAGGGTTGGTTAGGTGATCAATTCTTATGCTTGGATTTTCGAATCTCGCCCATTTTTCTGAAATGACGATTTTACCCCTCAAAGGGTAAATCGCCTTTTCTATTCCAATCGAGCCGTGAAAATTGCTCAAAGTTAGTATTTGGGTCAAAGGGTCGACTAATCCTTATGTTTGGGATTTTCACTACTCATCACTTTCTAAATGACAGTTTTACCCCTCAAAAGGTAACTCGCTCCAAAAATTTCAGAAAAATTCTAGAAGTTCCTAAAAAAATAGGAAATTGATTGGTATGGTGACTAATCTTATTTCCACCATCTTTTGACTCCCTATTTCATCTGAAATAAAAAATTTGCCCTTTTGGGGTAAATTGTCTCAAAATCTTCAAAATTACGATTTTGCCTTTCAAAGTCAAATCATGTCAAAAGTACTTCTGAGACTTGATTGCATTTCTCTAGGCTAATAGGGCGTCATTAGGGATGCCATGTTGATTTCATGCGATTTATCCGCACGTATTGGATCCTTGACTTGCGTATTCATTTTATTGATTGTGAGTGCTAGGGTAGTCACTCTATCTGTATGAACTCCTAGTTTTAGTGTTCACACCTCATTTATCTACACGAAATCTCAGGTTAGATACATCATTCAACTTAGGTGTCGAAAGGGCGTCAACTTTGACAGTTGGCATAACAAATTCCTCAATCTCGTTTCTCTAGTTTTTGCAGAATTGAATAGAACGCTCCTAACTATTCGATAAAGTTTCCAATCGTACCCTCGACAGAACGATTGGTGACGACTTCTTGGCATGTACACGTATCACACGTCACCAGATCGCACAAAAGGTCGATCACGTATACCGCCGTTGCGACTTGGGTAACAGGCCTTGGAAGAGGCCCGCATCAGACCAGAAGAGCGGACGACCCATTAGCCCACCTCGAGACCATGACGTGCACTCGAAGATGATGGTCACGACAACCATTTCTAACGCAACCTAACCTAATAGATTAATCAGGAAGCATCACAGGAGTTCAAGGAGGCTTACATGGCCATCGCGGACCTTCGGTTTGATCTATAGCAAGCAATCGAACTTGCGACAGGTTAGAGAGAGGTAGGCCTGACTTGATGATTTCGACGATGAAATCACATGCGGTCAAAAAGAAAAATGCTCATTGATGCAAGACAAGCAGATTGCAACAAATAGAGCGACAAATGAACGGCTCTAGCTCAAGTTGCTATTAGACGCCGAGTTCGAGCTTGAAGATGACTCTCACCTTTTTTCGGGGTTTCAAGCAGGGTTGTCGATCTTGATCGCTTCCTATGTACTCCAACGAACTCCCGATGATAATCTTTAGCTTCGGTTTAGCCTAAAAAGGAATGACCAGCGCAGTATGGATTCGAGCTCTAGCTCTCGACAATGGAGGTTGGAGAATGAGTTCTCTCTCTTCTATTATTCTCCAGGAACAGAATGAGCGATCCCCCTCCCAAAACGTCTGAGTTTTGTTCAAATACCGCTTTCGAAATTTTGGTCGCGCGTGAGGAGTATGAGTCGGTGACCTTCGCACGTGCAGTCACGTGCGAAATGGTCACCGGACATCGGTGAACGTTGGGGATGAATTAGCCATCAATTTTGACCATCCATTTACCCTAACTCCGCTCGAATTTGGTATGCATCACTTTGCATCTTGAGCAAAATCAGCCACCACAAAGAATAGCCTCATCGGCGACATTCCAGTGGACCAATGCCATTGGACTGGTTGCAATCGACGGGGGACGTTGCAAGGTACAAAATGCCTTAACCAATTTCATCGATTAATACCGATTGTCCTGTCAATTTGGTAATCAAAATTAACCTTGCAAAACTGTGATAGGCGCGGGAAAATGTAATCTATTTGAATTGGGTTCAACCGGTTTGTGGGCCGATTTGGTCCGATCCGCGGACATCAGTTTGAACTATTTTTGATTTCAATGAAAATTTACAGGGAATTTTCCAAATTAAATCTCAAAATTGGATTTGGGACAATTAAATTAAATGTCAAGACTCTTAAAATACAAAATTTACGACTTAAAAAACTCGAATGACATTTTTTACCAAGTTCAATTCTATGTGTAATAATGAAACACCCAAAATTGAACTTGAATTTTGAATTTTGAGGAGGTCAAAATGAAAAGGGAATTAAAATAAAATATTGACTATTTTTTGATTTTTTTGACCTCAAATGCTATATTTCTTGATTTTCCAGGCATTTTCTTATTTTCTAAAAATACTAAAATATACGAAAAATATGAAAAATTATTTTTTGTTCAACAATGGTTCCTAGGATTGGCCAAGGATATCAAAATTGATTTTGTAATTTTTCAATTTTTTATGAAGTTTTTTTTTATGAATTCTTTCTAATATAAAGAAAAAAAAACCTGATAAAAAACCAGAAGTGAACAATGATTATGCAAGAATACTGATGACCATAGTAATGGATAGAGCAAACCATCTCGTTGAATATCGGTTGAGGCGATTCCTCGTTTTCTTCGACCATTTCCCTAACTTCCTCTTGACACTTTTATGACTCGGGATGAACACGCAAAAATCACAGCACCGCCGAATATTTTAAGGGAGGCAAACTCATCACATCTACCTTTGATCGACCTCCTTTTTCTTTGGGAACCACATCCTCCATATGTGCACAATCCATAATTTCTAGTATCTGCAATTTCCCCAAGGTTGCGGCCGTAAAATAGGGGGAGAGATATCTTAGCTCAGAGCAACGGCAAACATTGACTTCTTTTAGATTAGGAAAACTCCAAACCGTTTGGGAGTCGCTCTTCGCCACTCGTCTTAGCCTTCCTGCTTCACTTACCCTCACTACTTTCAGTTTGGGGAGCAATGCCCTTGTTTGTTCTGTATATGAATCAAGGGACCCGCAATCGAGCAACGATTGTAGGGAGGGACAACTTTCAACGAGGACTCTTTTCAGCTTGGGAAGCAATACCCTTGTTTTTGTTCGGTAGTTGAATCAAGGGTCCCGCAATCAAATACTGATTCCAATGAAGGACGACTTGAAACTTTGACTTCTTTCAGGTTCTGCAATCTCCCAATAATTGTGGAAGGGACGACGTCAATAGTTCAGAGCAATTATCAAGGGTGAGGATGGGTAATTCGCAGAAGGAACTTCTGAAGAGTTCTCCGTGCCATATCCTTTTGAAGGATCCTACTGAGAAAAGCCTACACTCCTCCAAGTTTGGCAAACTAACCTACTCATAGGAGTTTATCTGTCAGATCATAGCTATGAAAAATTTGACAAATTTAGCCTGATCTTGACGATTTATCAGATGTGGTGGAAGAATAAATTTTCAGCACTGGGCTTTACTCCGACAAATGTCGTCACGAGTTATAAAAATTTAACTAGTAAAACCGAGGAAATAAAAATCTTCGAGGAGATGTTATCATCTTCTGTGTAAAGTGTGTGCCTATCGCTATTATCATAAAAACGTGAAGAGAAGGGAAACGCACCTTTCGATTGAAGAAGGAGTCGGAATAAGCATTTCGTGAATATGAAGAAGTGGTTACTAACTCTTTCTTTCCACTAGGACATGAGAAGAAGTTCAACGTAGGTCAATAACATATATGTAGTCATTCCAGTTTCGGGAACTCTATAATATCATCTGTCCCTCTTTCTATAACATCATCAGAAGTAATGGCTACTAACTCTTTCTTGCATCATTCCTGATCCTCCTCCTCATTTTGGAGCCTCTTAAAATTACCAGAATGAGTCCACAAGGTAAAAGAGGCTTCAGAACGATCATAACGTGGCGTCTATGGGCCTAGGTGTTTTCTAATCATTATTAATCGTCTCTTCCTCTTCGAATCCGCTCAAGAACATGTCTATGACGATTGACGCCTTCCAAGTGGTCCCAGCTGATTGCTTGATGCGCTTGAGCATGATTGGGCGAAAACACATGATGGCTAATTCAAATAGGCCAACGATAATAATTGCTATCTTTCTTTTTTGTATTATCGTCAACTACACGACCCCGATAGCTTCTTCCTTTGTCGAGGATTTCCACTAGAATCGACTCTTCTCATCTCATGTTTTTTATCACACTTTCACATTGGTTCTTTCCTCATCGAACTAGTGTTAAGGTTAACGAATAAAATGTTTAATGCTTGCATGTATGGATTAGGCGTACGGTTGGCTACTCTTTTTTTTTTGGGTTAGTGTTGGCTACTAATTTGGTTCTTCTAATTGTCGATAATAATGATAGCAATCTTGTATAGGATCAGCTTTCTTATAAACTGAGGTGAATTTTCTCATTAAATTATGCACACTAATTAATCACTCAAAACCAGTCGAAATTACATACAATACCAAACCATCTTCCAACGAAACAATCACCTTGGCAACAATCAAAAACACTGAGAAAAAGAACTATAGAAATCAGGAATTATTCAGAGCAAAATTTCTCTGCTCTTGCTCATCCATAGCATCAGAGAGCGTCGTCCCTCTTGTCTCCGGCAACGAAAGCACCGCGAGCCCGCAAAAAATGATGGCTATTCCAAACACTGAGTAGGTCAAATGGGGTATTTCCCTGCCAGCCGAGATCAACGTCGGATCGAATAGAACACCAAGTGTGATGGCTTGTCTCATCAACGACGTCGCCGAATTTCTCACGCTTGTAGGAAACAACTCGATGGTGTAGATCACGAGCACATTGTAAGCCATGCAAGTGAAGAAGAAAGAGGCAAGCTCCAACCCTATTTCCACACTCCCACTCCCCACAAAAGCACATGCCACACTTAGCACTCCACTCACCATTGTGAAGCCAAGCAATGTGCTCTTCCTATTCCATTCATTTAGTAAAAAATAGGACACAAAATAGGATGGTATGATTATCAAGGCATTGAAGGTGACGCCTAGGTAGATGTTGAACCCTAGGTTTCCGACCCCCAACAGCATCCCGTAGTACATCATCCCGATGCCAAACCCGAGTGCCATCACCTTTGCCAACCGGGTCAGCGCCCACCGCCTCCGAAATAGGTCTTTGATTGAGGAGTAGAGATCGAGTTTTGTGGTTTCTTGCTTGTTGGGAAAGCTTGACAGGTACAACTTCAGCCTGCCGTGCTTTGTCGGCAGCGTGATATTCCTCAGTATGGCCATGGCCTCTTCCTCGCGGCCCTGCATGAAGAGCCATTTTGGAGACTCGGGGATGAAGAAAAAGATGAGGAGGCAGTATAAGATGGTGGGTGCTGAGGTCGAAACGTAGAGGTATCTCCACGAAGCATCTCTGAGGAGGTATGCTATGGCAGGCAAGGATAATAATCCTAATGTTCCGAAGAACAGGCCAATCATGCCAATGAGTCCTCTCGACTTTTTCCCGACTATCTCAGTCGACAGGACCAGGGCACTCGTGCCAATGGACGCTCGTCCGAACCCACTGACAAGTCGCAGTGCCGAGTAGACCCAGAGGTTGGGGGAGAACGAAGTGGCCAAGGCGGCCAACGACATAATTGAACACGAAAGGAGGAGGAGGTTCTTTCGGCCGAGAGTGGAGTCGGCGAGGGTGGCAAATGCGAAGCCACCAATTAGGCAGCCCAAGTAGAAGCATGAGGTCGGGAGGCCAGTGATGAAGGAGCTCGCGCACTCGAGCCCCCACTCCGTTATGATGGAACTGTAGACAGTCCTGCTCCTGGCCAAGTCGCACGTGGCTCCGGTGTCACTGTAGTCGCTAATGCACGCCTGTTGTCCATCGAAGAACCAGGCCAATGAGACGACCAGGGCTTGGAGAAACCGCCGCCAGCCGAACCCCTCGACGCACCACTCGATCATCTCGTCCAGCGTTTGGAGGCCGATCTCGTTGTTGTTTAGATCTCCTAACTCCGGTGACTCAGTTTCCAACAGGAGGGGCGTTGAATTCGCCATTGCTTGATCTCAACCCTGGCCCTATGTTAATAATGTGTGCATGTATTGTTGTGGGGTGGCGGTCTTGTATTCATAGGTCGGACATTGATTGATTCAACCAAATAAAGCAGTTTACGACAATTTACTATGCATGGTCACCACATGAATTAATAGCCAAATTGTGTCCTTATCTACAATCTTGGGTACTGATTAGATGACTTTATGCCCCACTCATTAGGCCCATTTTCATCTCTCTTTGACAATTAACATGCTAAACAACAGTTCACTAATTGCTCTTTCTCTTATGACAATACTAAAAGAGGGGTCTGCGAAGGTTTTCTCCCTTTCTTTTGTTTTTTGTTTTTTTGTTTTTTCATTTTTTAAGGTAAGATATTCATTTTTCTTATTAAGTATATTTAGAACATATACATATATATATATTTTGTAAGGTAAGTGTGTATTGACTTTTCAAAAACTAGGTACAAAAGAACCAGACACAAAATTCATGAAATAATAATGGCATCGGACTGTCAAAATGGGTTCAACGGTGAACCGGTTGTAAGATATATCATCGCGTTACGCGCGCTCTACCTAGAGGCCAAAGACGGCCATCACAACATAAGAGTAGAATCCGAATAAGTGGCCGAAGAAAGGATGGTCATGGCAACGGGGGATTAGCCAAACAAGTTGGCCGAAAATGAACAAGAGCAGCCCTGGGCACCAAAACAGAGTAAAAACGGCCAAACAAGCAGCCTAAAATGAAAAAGCAAAGGAACCAACAAAGTCCCACTTAAACCAGTCAGCACACCAGCCAAGGATTTACAAGATCCCATAGGAGAAGCAGCCGGGAGGCGTTGCCTTGGTCTTGGTCTGCAGCGAGTGAAGTGGTCAGTTGACGTGATCCTGTGGAGGACCGACCAGCCAAAAAGCCAGCATGGGCGGATGAAACCTGTGATGAGTAGACAAAAACAGATGGCCAAAACAATGCCATACCAGAATGGAAAAGGCCAAATACACGGCCAGAGAAAAAATAGAAAAACTGAGTAGAGCAGTAGATTAGTCATCCCAAGCTGTAGCCAATTTCGTCGCCTGTAGGTGCTCCAGCCTGGGGTGCAGCAGTCAAGAGTGGGAGCAGCATACGTCCGACTACATGAGGCTTCAAGATGAGGTAGACTCCTGGTCATGTAGCAACAACACAGTAGCCAAATCTGCCTTTTACAGTTCTGGACATAAGGCAGACCTGGACGGCGAGATGGATGCCCAAAGGGGGGCCAAATCCATTCACCAACAAAAGTATACAGAATTAAAAGAACAAGTACAGTATAATTTAAAAGAAATTGCTACAACACAACCACACAGCTAAGACAGGAAAAGAATAGGAACCGCATCAGTCTAGGGTGTCGCCAGAACAGTCGGTCGATTGAGATCCAACCAGGGGTGCAACAGCTAGACTGAGCAGAAGTAGTATAATTCGGACCGTCTGAGGCTTGAAACTGAAATGGACTCCTGGTCTTGTAACGACAGGACCTCGCACAAACTAATTTGGGTAATTAACCCTTTTCTGAAAGTTTCTCTTTAAGTGAAACGATCTTTTCAAGGCGAAAAATTTCTTTTACTTTGCTCAGGAAAACAGTGTGACTATGTTATGACGGAGGAGGATGCGATGGAGTCTCAAAGCTTACCTTGAAAAGTTTCCTATCTAATTTCATGTCAAGTCCTTCTTTGGGAGTTATTTCGACCGTCAATTTCCTATTTGCAAGCTATCTTGATCTCGTAATCAAGTCCTTCTTAGACGGGTCGACATTTAGTATCGAGGGCTCCGAGCACTTATAGTATTAGTGGGTAGATCCTCAATCGACAGTCGCAAAGGTGGCCAGCCCTCAAGCTTATTTTTTTCAATAGTTTACACCAATTTTAGCACCCACCTAATACTTCGGCACATCAATACAAGCCATCGGTTACAGAATATCGGATCAAGTCGTTGACTTCGCTATCATGCCGAAAAACTTTATAGCAAAATAATCCTCTCCTAAACCTATGCCTTCTTAAAATTTAGCCCGTCCTGATACATCGGTACATCGATACAGACCCACGGTAGTGTATTGATGGCACTGATTTGCCTTAGGTGCTCCTAAAGCAATATCCTTTCTTGAAAAATCGAAGGAGCGTGCAAAAAGGTCACCCGCATTTGCTGCTTGCTTTCCTGCGGCTATTGAAGAAAAACTTTTTTTTTTCTTTTTTTTTTTGGGTATGGTGGGTAAGAAAAACTATCCATGACTTGTAAAAAGGAAAATAAAAACACTATTTGTCATAAATGAAAGAATGCTAGTGTTGAAAAAGAAAAAAAAAAAAAGAAGGGCAATGTTTGCTTCCCTTCAACATTCATTGTCTTGTCTTTTATGCGTTTCATTTATTGCCTTGTATTTATTTGATTTTTTGGTGCATTTTGTGGACCTTATTCGTTGGTCTTGGTCAAAAGATGTTTTCCAATGGTCCATTTCATGGGCGTTGAAAATCAATCTTCGTGAAAGATATTTCACGTGTTTTGCTATTATATAAGGACGGGAGTATGAGTATTGTGTTAAGTGTCCATCTATCTTTAATCCTCCCACACACATCCATCTATCCAAACAGTCGTTGTCAGAATTCTCTTTGATAATAGAGCCACAGAACCTCTCTTGATAAAAATCGAAGAACGAATTACGGTAAAAGATTTCCATGTCACAAAACAATCAAACAAGTTCCAACTAGAAGGACAACCACAAAAGAGAGAGCTTGTAGCAGTAGACGTATATCGAAATCTAGAGCAAGCGAGAAGTCATTTAGACGATACAACAGTAGTCAGAAAGAGGGGCACGAGACGTTGATATAGGGTGGCTTCATTTTATTATTATTTTCCAAAGATGCCCCCTTGTGTCCACCAATGCAAACAAGCTGCACAAAATGTATCCACTCTACCGTCTCTTAAAAAAAAATGGTTATGTAACGGTTTTTAAGTGGCTATAAAGTACCAGACCGAAAAAGTGGCTATTTAATTAACAATCTATTTAGAATTACAAAAATATAAAAATAATTAATCAAAATTTCTTATGAAATTTACTTTGCAAAAATTTATGACTCAGAATACTTTGTTAGTCTTTCAATAAGTCATTGTTGACGCGGGTGCTATCCTGCTGACTACCACTGTCATCATCCATCAATGGTTTTATGCATGCTTTGCTCCAGCAATCGGCAGCAGCAGCGAGACACGCCAATCTCCACCGGCGACCGATCCAAACAATGCACTAACAATCCCAGTCATTTCACGAGCTCTTTAAGCATCAACTTTCACAAAGTGGGACAATAATAAGAGTCCACTTTAGTGCAATGATGCTTTGTATTATTGTCGTTGAAACTTCAATCTCAAAATCCCGTATAAAGTTGAATGAAAAATGAAGAGCTGTTTCGATTCGTAACCTTTATCAACGGAACCGTACGACTTCTTAACGTTTCGTCGAAACTGTATGATTTCGTGACGTTCCATCAAATCATTTCGATGAAATCGTGTCTTTTCGTCGAAGAACCTTTTTAATGAAGCCATATGTGCTCATGACTCTTCGCTTCACTCTCTATAAATAAAGCATTTGCCATCGCATTAGAAACTAGTATCAAACACGAGCATTAGATATAATTGTTATGCTCATCATTCATTCATCATCATCATCATTTTGTGCGATTATTTCGCGAACTTCTGTTCGAAGATTTTCTCTAAAACAAGTACCGCTTTCGATGAAAGTTGATCCATTCTATTCTGGGAGGCAATTGTCTAAGAATCTTGAGTACCGATTGATGGACAAATTTATCTTAAGGACATAACGTGAATTCGTTGGGTTCAGATAATTCATTTGCATTCAAATTGCTCGTTTGCAATTAGTTTCAAGTTTGTCTATCAACCTAATTTTCTATGCGAACATCAAGTCCCTCTTATAGGCGACAACAATGTTAAAATACTAACTTCTACCCTCTTAGTGGACATCAATCTTCAGATAATTTTGTTTTTTTTGTTTTTTAGTGCTTGGTTTGTATAGCTATTTTTGTTGTATATATTTTGTTCTGATGCAGTATTTTTAGTTTCATCCGATGAAAACTATATTTGATTGCATATTCGGATTCGTCTTGTTGATATGATAAAAATAAGTGATCGCTCGTTGCGAGGCGACGCTGGGTCACGCCGCACACATGGCAGCGTGGCATGTGCCGCCACGGGAAAGAGTTCTCGGGCAGTGACGAAGTGTCACAATTTTGTGCCATTACCAGTAAAAATGACATTTAAGCATACCATCGAGATCATATCATCCATACAAGCATTTAGAGGGGCCAATCACCATAGGAGAACACCGAAAACCATCACGTGTTGCGCGGAACAAGAGATCCATCAATAAAATAGATAAAACGAGTAAACTAAATTGGATACCAGATATACGTGGTTCGGACGTAGATTCTACGTCCATGGGGAGAGCAGCAACAAATTCCACTATAGAACGAACGATATATGAAGATTATAGATCACATTCGAGTTACACAAACACTCTCGGTGTTTCCCTGTCCCAATTACATCCAATAATGCACACAGTGTTTAGCCCTTAATTCCTAGCGAAATAATCTCTCAATCTAGCAAAGGAATTAAAACACAAATCTAACCTCAAGATTTAACCGGCTCCAACACTTGTATAATTGAAGTAATTCTCACGAAGAAATCCTTTGCCAAGCACTCGTCGAGAAAACGGTGCTTCGATCAACCTATCTAGGCCATGGCGTGCGTTGCTTTATATATGTAAAACAAGACCTACGATAAAAAAAAAAATCGAGACATATTATAACAATCTTCGCCTTGGCTCGACGTTTGAGCCAAATCGCAATCTCTTTGCTGATAATCAGAATATCATCTGCTACTACTCTCCCAACAACCCCAATGGGCTCAACCGCCACAGATATCATCCAAGTTCAAGCTGCGCTTGAACTTTGCCAAAACCAAGGATCCCATCAGTTCACCAACTGCACATGCACCTTTAACTACTCCATAAGGACTATCTAACACAAGCTCCTTAGTCACAAATAAAGTAAAACCACCATTGTATCCATATCTGCAAGGAGATCGAATACATACCTTGTCGCTATCAGCAGCTACAGCAACCGTTGGCTCTATATGCTTCACCTTGCTACAAGCACCATCTGTGTCGATTACCACGCTAGTACCTGCTACCTTAGGAGTTTCTGGTTGCAACTCCACCTCAAGCTGAACAACATTCAGATCCGTTTTTACACTATTATAATCACTCCTAGCTAGAAGTATTGTAGACTCGTTAAAAGTAACTTCTCTGCTGCAAACAGGTGAATTTATACTCGGGCACCACACTAATAGCCCCGCTCACCTCGTACATAGCCATGAAATATGCACCTTGCCCTCTCATCGAGCTTACAATCACTTACTCGATAATAACACGAGCAACCAAACATTCTAAAATTAGAATCATCAGCAACATTACCTGACCACACTTTTTTATGAGTCTGATATATAATCGCAGTCGATGTGGATCTATTCACCAAGTAACTCGCCATACTAAGCGCCTCCGCTAGAATACTCCTAGCCATATCAGCTCTAGAGATCTTTTTACAGGCCATCTCTAGTAATGTTCTGCTTATTAATTCTGCAAAGTGCTGTGGTTTACTAGAATTAGTGAGGTGTTTCACTATGCTATTTTTCATGCATAATTTATGTACCAGTTTCGAGCAGGACTCCATGCTATTGTCAGTTCGCACATGCTTGATCGACTTACCAGTCTCCGTTCCAATCAAAGATCTTGACCGCGTATTCCTGACAACAACATCAAACTTGTGCTTCTGCACAAACACCCAGGCCTTCCTTGAGTTGCCATTAGACTCTCAAACATATATCGATGTCTTAGGAGCGAAACTTATCAATGTCTCACCTTGAAGTTCATACAAGCTGTCATGCTTAATTCCTTTCATTAGCACCAGGGTACCTCGAACAATCCTCAGAACTCCATCTCGTGAAGAACACCTGCATCCAACTGAATCTAGGGCACCCAAGAAAATTAAGTTTCATTTCAATTTTGGAACATGTCTTACTCCAGTCAATGTCCTCACAGTACCATCATGCATCCTGATTTTAACATTACCAACACCCACAACATCACATTCAGCGTTGTTCTCCAATTGCACTTTACTATTATCCATGCACTGATAAGAAGTAAACCAGTTCCTATTTGGTGTAGCATGAAAAGAACAACCAGAATCCATAATATATCCGTCGAACGACGAATCCTCAGTGACAGACAAGTCACCATCGACACCATCAGAATTTTCATCTATAGCTGCAATATCATCCGCAGATTCAACTCTAATTCCCTCACTAGTTTCATTTTTCAGCTTAAAGCAATTTCTTCTAAGATTCCCCCTCTTGCCAAAGTTTCAACAGACATCACCACTAGTCCTAGACTAACTGTGTCTATTCATGTTTATACTACTTCTGCTAACATGAGTACTAGCTCTTCCACTTTCACCTACCAAAGCAGCATATACAGATTCACCAGATTCTCTTCTACGGATATCCTCACTTAGAATTAAATCTCGAATCCTATCGAATGTTAAACTTGTCAACCCAGAGGAATTACTAACAATAGTAACAGTAGTATTCCAACTATTATGCAATGAGGATAATAGAATCAAAGCACGTACATATTCTTCAAAGTCAATTTCAACTGAACTCAATTGACTAATGGTCACGTTGAATTCATTGATATGATTAATAACTGATGTACCTTCGCTCATATTCAAGTTAAATAAACGTCGCATCAAATAGGCCTTGTTGATCATGGAGGGCTTCTCGTACATGTCCGACAGGGCTTTCACCAAACCCGCAGTAGTCTTCTCCTTGACGATATTCAACACGACGTTACAAGCCAACGTCAGCCGAATAACACCCATCGCTCGTCTATCCAACAATTCCCAGTCGGCTTGCTTCATCGTATCTGGCTTATCCCCAAATAAGGGTTCATATAGTTTTATCTGATACAAATAATCTTCAATTTGCATCTTCCAGCAATCAAAATCCTTCCTATCAAATCTATTGCTTTTTACTTTAGCTTATTTTATGGCCATCGATTCGCTTCAACTCAAGCAAGTCTAACTCTGATACCAATTGTTGTGCGGAACTAGCGATCGAATAATAAAATAGACATAACGGGTAAAATAAATCGGACACCAGATGTCCGTGGTTCGGTTGTAGAGACCCACGTCCACGGGAAAAGCGGCAACAAATCCACTATAGAATGAGCGATACACGGAGATTACACATCATACTCGAGTTACACAAACACTCTCGATGTTTTCTTGCCCCAATTACATCCAATAACGTACACAGTGTTTAGCCCTCAATTCCTAACGAAATAATCTCTCAATCTCGCAAAGGAATAAAACACAAATCTAATCTCAAAGATTTAACCGGCTCCAACACTTGTATAGTTGATGTAATTCTCACGAAGAAATCCTCTGCCAATCACTTGTCGAGAAAACGACGCTTTGACCAACCTTCCTCGGCCATGACGTGCGTTGCTTTATATATGTAAAGCAAGACCTACAATAAAAAAAAAAAAAAGTATCCCTTGAACTCTTTTATCATCACCAAAGAACCGAATGTTTATCCAATTCAAGTCCACGCTGGACTTTCCTGCATTAGTCCAAAGATCGCAGAATTCGAATATTCTGCAAATCTTTCTTTGTATAAAGACAAATTAAACCCATGCAGAAGTATGTAGCCAAGTCCATGATGAAGCCCAATCTGAGTTAAAAAAAACTAATATCTTTTAGTTTCCTTCATTAACTTCAAACGTCGAAGAATACCATATATACCAATGAATATCCACCTTCTGTGACTTGAATTATGTTGAACAAGAATTGTGATTTCCATGATAAACGTCCACATATATTAAAAACAAATTCACAGTCTTTGCTCGCGGGCCTCAAAATCGAGACATATTATAACAACATGCGCCATCATGCGCGCCGATGGTGGCGGCGTGCGACGATCACTGGTGAACGCTTTTGTTCGGGCCTCTTTTGTGTGTTTTCGTTCAATAAATTTTAGTTTTGAATACATAGTCAAATAGGACTCATCGAGACGAACGTTTTGAATGGTTGACGGTCGTCGGAGGCCTCACGACAGTGATGCACGCGCTTGACCGATGAATCGTCGCGTTCGTTGACCATGTGTTGACTAGTGAAGGCTGAAACTTTGACCAACTCTTACGAGCGCATACGAGCTTTATTTGAGGCATGTGAGGTATCGTTGCGTTCGTCTCGAAATTATCTTCATTTTGATATATTATTCGAACATATTTGATGCATTTAAAATTATTAAAATGCATATGAAACTCTATATACGTGTATTTTTCAAGGGTATGTTGAGCTATTTTCATGGTTTCGACATCGATAATGTTTATTGCGTCTATCCCTACTCTTGGAGAGAAGCCAAAAAAGTTTAATGGTCTGATTTTTAAGAGATGACAATAGAAGATGATTGTTCTATGTCACGACATTGAATTTGGTAAGGTTCCTCAATAAGGTTCCTCCTAAGTTGGATGAAGAAGAGACAAACATGGAAAGGATTGTTGTTGTAGATGTGTGAAAGCATTTTGACTTCACGTGTCACAACTAAATCCTCAATGGTCTAGACAATTTCCTCTATAATGTTTATAGCCTAATGAAAATGGTTAAGAAATTATGAAAAAGTCTGGATGAAAAATGCAATACAGAAGATGATGGGTTCAAGAGATTCATTGTTGGCAAGTTTCTGGACTTAAAAATGGTTGATTTCATAATCGTTCTAAATCAAGTCCTGAAAACTCCAAGTGATTATGCATAACATTCATGCATAAGATATGGTTCTAAGTGAATTATTTCAAATGAATGTTTTCATTGAAATGCTACCATCGTCTTAAAAGGATTTCAAGTATTATCTCAAAGTATAGGGACGAGAATGTTATGTGTATCGATAAGTCTCGACATATACATCGAAGACACGATATTGTAATACAACTTCTCTCTAGTAGAATTATCACAAATGACTATGTAAAGTCAAAGGATAATGTTGCGGATTCATTAACAAAATGCCTAACTAGAGAGATGGTTGCGAAAATATTAAGGAGAATAGGTTTGAGGCCATAAATAAGTCATCATAGCAGAATCCTACCTAGTTGACTGGAGATCCCAAGATCTAGGTTCAAAGGGACAACTAAGTTATAAAGGCTGTGTTGAGTACAGTAAATTATTACTCATTCCCGTATGGAGACAATACTAATATGTGAAGTTTAAGCATAAGCTTTTAATGATTATGAATCGAGTATATGATATACTATATATTCAGAAATCACCTATGTGAATGGGAAGTGAAGGCCGCTTCTGTGAGATTGAAAATGCCGAAGTCTCTAAAGCACTCATGAGGCCAAACGATGCTCATGCGCAAAACGAACACAACAATGAGAACCAACTTTGTTCAAGAGAAAATTGTGTGTTTCTTATTGTCTAGGTTTACATCAAAGGTCGACAGTTCAAAAACATCAAGTCTAATGATTGACTGAGTAAGTCCGATAGGTCACCATTAGGGTAAGTTCAAAGTCTCAAACTACTTATCTCGATGCAACGATCTCTCAGGGAATATTCGCACATTGCATGTCATGCATTCATGGAGAATTTTGATAGTTGAAATTCGTATTCATGTAGGGGGATTGTTGGAACTTTGATCTCAAAATCCCGTATAAAGTTGAATGATAAATGAATAGTTATTTCAGTTTGTAATCCTTCATCCACGAAACCGTACGACTTCATAATGTTTAGTCAAAACTGTACGATTTCGTGACGTTAGATCGAATCCTTTTGAAGAAATTGTGTCTTTTGTCAAAGAACTCTTTTGATGAAGCCATATGTGTTCATGACTCTTCGTTTCACTTACTATAAATATATCATTGACCATCGCATTATAAACGAGTATTAGACATGAACATTAGATACAATTGTTATCTTCATCATTCATTCATCATCGTCATCATTTTGTGTAATTATTCCGCGAAGTTGTGTTCAAAGGTTTCCTCTGAAACAATACCGCTTTCGAGAAAAGACGACCCGTTCTATCCTGAAAGGCAATTATCCAATAATCTTGAGTACCAGTTGAGGGGATAAATTTGTCTTAAGGACACAACGTGAATTCGTTAGGCTCGGATCATTCATATGCATTTAGATTACTCATTGGCAATTAGTTTCAGGTTTGTCTCTCAACCTAATTTTCTATATGAACATCAAGTCCCGCTTATAGGCATCAGCAATCTTAATATACGAACTTCTACCGTATTAGTGGACAACAACTGTATTATGTGCCCACCACCAGTTTTGGTCAAAGTGTTGTTTTCATCCTTTCCTCTTTTGTAGAAGTTTGTATCATTTTCATGCAAAAGCCTCTTGTAATGCTTGCATGAAGTATGGTTATAGCGCATATAAAAAGTTTGAAATACACCTTGTTATGTAATGCATCTATTTTTATGGCGCTCACTTGAATATTATATTTTTGCATAGCGCCTACTTGAGAGCTATAATTTTTTTTTTATCATTAACGTTCAATTAATTGTCACAATTTTTTTCAAGACATTCACCACAAGTGTCTGAAATTCAATTTAAACGTTTTTTTTTAAATGATTGATTGAAGGTCATGTCACTCTAGTGAATGATTTTTAGAAGTCATGGCACTTAATATATAGGAAAAAAAACCATGATACTCAAGAAACCGTCGTGAAAGTTACGGGAATTGTAGTGTCCTTATCCTAGCTAACTTCTATCAGAAGTTGCATCAGAGTTGGAAAGTGTTTGAATCAAGATACAGTGTTCAAGTTGCATAAGAGTTGAAGCTAGCAGATAGCCGGTTAAAGATAACATCAGCGAGTGTCATCTCACTAATACCATCCATCCTGTGCTTTGCAACAAGACGTAGTCCTTCGTATTCGGCATCTAATAGTTTCCACTACGCCTTCTTCTTGATCATTCGATCCGACAACATGCTCCACAAGTTTGACCTTCAGCCTAACCAGAAGCTCTCCAACCATCAATTTGATGAGTTCCCGGAGTCAGTCCAGAAGAATTGCCAAAACTAGTCAGATGAAGAAATAAAAAATGACAATTTAATAAAACTTCCGATAAAATATAGTGTTTGAACTTGACTCTTATCCGTGGAAAGTCAATGTGCACTAACATCTCCCGTAAGTGCCGTGCAATTTTCCACAATGCTTCGAGAATTCGGGTCGGGTACATTCAACTCTACCCATCCTTAAGAGAATCTAATTTTCTTAATTGCTTAGAAATCTTCTTTCTAACTTTTCTCGATTATCGAACACAATGTTCCCGCAAGTCCTGCTCCAATTGTCATACCATACAAATGACTATTTTTGAAAATTTCTAAGTGTTTATATGGTGCTGACACTTCGGGTAAAAATTGCAGCATTGTATTTGATGTAGAACAGTTGAGAAATGCATACCTCAAAACGTTTGAGGGTCCTAAGAGGGCCAAGATATCAAATCAAAGAATATTGTGAGATCTTAGAAGTTGCAAACTAGCTATACTAATTTTGGCAATTTTTGATCTCCAAATTGACTCATTTCCCATGATTATTGCAAGATCAGAGATTTCGAACGAATTTCCCATCTATCAACATTTTTCCATAATTTCATGATTTGATTTTAATTATTTCCTAAAGAGCGATCTCCTTATAAAAAGGCATCTAAGACATTGTAAGAATGATAACTATCATTGAGAATAAACATTTATCCTCGCAACATTTTCCAAGTATTTCTTCCTTTGGGGTCAGTATCAAGGTGCGACATGAGATCGATTCCTCGAGTGACCGGGGAAGGCTGGATAAAAACGGGTAATAAATTATTTGGTGACGTACATATTATTGTACCTAGAGTTCTCTACAATAACTTTATCACGAACTAAAATTGTCCTAAATGTCTTAACGATAATACTGGGCAAAAACCAGAATTTCAGGAGGACTTTGCTACAATCGAAAATGTCATATGATGTTCATGTTATGCATCTTGTTGTCGTGAGAATACTATCTTGCCCACCAGATCGAAGCGGAGGAAAATCCGAAACAGAAGCTGAGACTGAAGCGAACGCCATTCTCAAAAGCTAAAATGAAGGCAATATTTTACCTTCCTCCGACACTTGAAAATCCCGGTACTTGTTATTGAGGATCCTATGATCTTTTTACAATATGAAGTAATCCTTCCCCAAAAGCTTGCTCCATTTCGTACTTTTTGTCAATGCATCAAGCCGCCCGCGATTAGATGCATCCGGTAAGGCTTCACCTACTGGAAATTATTAAAGATTCCTTTTATGTCAACCTCATGCCGCAGATGGGAGCACGATTTCACAAATCGTGTGTCACGTTGCAATTATTAAAGCTTCTTGTCATCTCAACCTCATCAAAATTTCTACCAAGCTGTCGACAACACTTTCAATGAAGGACAGAAGATAATGAAGGCACACATAGTGATTGCAAGATGGCAAATGTGACAGTGTAACGCCCCGATCATTGAGCACGCGTCATCCCTATAATATCACCTCGGGTCATAATAGATAACGTCTCCCAAGCACGTTATCGACCATTATTTTATCTTTGTTTATACATGCAAAAATGTGCAATTCCCAAACATCAAATCAAACAACACGGATAGTTAAACAGTCAGTCATCTCAATCAAATCATGATAGCTTGTAAAGTCAACCTTTTATTTAACTATCTTGTTTAGATAATAGTCACAAGCCATTATTCGTCTCCTAGTCTACAACTCCAAGACTATCAGGTTAGGTCTAACACGATCTCCGAGACTGCTCCAATAAGTCCACGTCTTAGTACCCACGAGGTTTCATCACTTGAGACTTGAAAAATGTTACCCACGACGATGTGAGATATAAATTTCAGTGAAGTCAACGCCTAAGTTCGTTTAGGACAAAACAATGGCTTGAAGCTCCAAAAATTATCTAAGAATGCGTCAGCATCACTTTTGAAGGATGGCCAATGTGATATTCTGATTTTTCCTGTCATTTCGAGACTTATTAATGAGAATATATCTAACGATGTATTTTAGTCGTATCTCGCTCGGATCCGATCAATCTCGAGTTAACTGACCAAAAAAGAAAGGCTAACGCAAGACAAGGTACGTGGACCTAGGGAACTCAAATAGGAAATGACACTTTAATCATAAAGATTGTCGAGGGAACATTTAGAGGCATAAAAGGCCGATCTAAGAATGATTAAAGAATGTTTTGCTAGCCTGTACGATTGGAGTGCGGGTGATGCTGCTTAACCAGTGCATAATTTGCAAAATTTTCTTAAATCGAACGATGACGATCGAGATCGTCGGAACTAGTAATAGACCCTCGCCATGAATTGACGAGCCCTAAGTGTGATATGAATCACATAGTCGATACGCGAAACGTCTGCAAAAGCAGCCCGTCAATTTGGGATAGGCTGGAATCACATCTGACGGAGAAAAGAATCAAAGACGAGTCTCGAAATTAGAAAATAGAGAATCAAGAATTCCAACATTATAATTAAATTGGATGTCGCCTCATCGAAAAAAATTGAAATCAGAAAAACGATGATTCGGACGTCGAGGGTAAAATTATCATTTTGTCCCTCAAGCCTTACCACGCCTTAATAAATGGAATGGGGGCATTTTTGTCAATCACAATACCTAAGACTGCCTAAAATGAGGAAAAATAACAGCCCTCGGATGAGCCATTGATTGACATGAAGACAAGTGTCAAAGGATTAGGCATTAGCATTTAATGTCCAACTTTTAACCTACCATTCTTGCAAGTTTGACTCTTAAATTTGTGTATACAGCCTCTCTCCCCTCCATTCAGCCAAAACCCTCCTCAGCCTTCATCATCATCATCATCTTCTTCTTCTTCCTCCAGTCGAGAACAGCTTTTGCCCGAACAGCCACTGCCGCCAGTTTCGCCGCCGTCGAGCGCCATTTCCGGCCACTACCTAAGCTCAAGCCGACCACCAGCACCTTCTCATCCTCTTTCCGACAACCTCCAACTTGAATCACGGCATATAACCCACCGAGAAGCTTCGACTAGCCATTCTCCCAAGAGTCGACGGAAATTATCGCAACTGGAGGTAAGCTGTTGTTTAGACTTCGTAGGACCTCGAAACGTTCGAATCTTTCGACCAAATTTTGTGGACATCTAGGGAACATATAGATTGAGTTGTGGTAAAATATTTGGATGAATTTAATGGAGTTTTGACCCCAAATGGATCTTGTGTTTGAAGGGCAAAAAATTGACCGGTTGAGGACTTAGAGGAACCGGTGTTGTTCGTGGACTTTCCGACGTCGCCTTGGCTTTAAATTTTCGATGAGACTTTCCAACTCCTAGAACTACATGATAGCAAGTAGATTAGTGGATAAATTGAGGATTTAAATTAGTTTAAGGGCTGATTGATTGAGATATGCACATAACCGAAAATGCTTTGTTTCGGTTTTGTGCAGACTGAATCTGTGGGGACTGTTTGTGATGGAGTTGAGTTCCAATTTCATCATTGTGAATTATGAGGATGTTAATCAATATGTCCATGAGGTGTATGTTTAGTGAATTGACGAATTGAGCAAGAAAGATTGACGATTGGATGAATTTTCTTAGGTTGCGCGGCTGACTTGTTCTTGCACCATTAAAATGAAAAATTGAGGTGTTTGGAAGAAGATTTGTGTTGATTTTAGCACAAGGTAAAGGGTTTCTAAACCTTGACTAGGAGGATTGGACTCGATTGGGTGAATTGGGTGCGAATTAAGTTGGTTCTCGGGAGTTATGGTGTGATTGTTCATTATGCGTCCTTGAGATGTATAAATGGCATGAATGCTTGTTGAATGCTTGTGCCATGAATTGATTACCACATTTGAGTGTTGAATTTAATTGTCTCGCATGCCATAGATGTGTTACTCATTGCATGAGTTTGCACTTGACCATGAGGTTCTGAATTGAAATGAGTTTTTGGCATGTATGAGAAACTTGTGATACCCTGAGGCATTGAGATGCAGGATTGTATGGTTTGATACCCTGAGGTGTTTATGCGGGGTTGTGTGGAGTTGTACCCTGATACGTTAAAACGTGGGATTGAAATGGCCAAGATCCTGATGCGTTGAAACGCGAGACGAAATTTAAGATATGTCAACACAGGCCTAGAATGAAATTGAAAACCTGATGCGTTTACGCGGGTTTGTTAATGAGATGGTCTGAGGCGTAATTACGCGGACCGAACCTAAGGCGTTCTAAACGCGGGCGTGAATCAAATAAGAAGGACTGGAAGGGTGGAAGGTGTGATCTGGCTTGGTAATATGTGATTGATTCCACTGATGTGATGTGATCCCATGATTGCATGCTTGATACTCGTTTGTATCCGTATGTTATTTAATGACTATTGAATGCCTCATGTGATTGCTTGCGCATTTTTGTTCGTGATTGTATTCATCTTAGTGTACGATTAGCCTGACCTAGGATTAAGGTCTGTCTTACTGAGATGTAAATCTCACCCCGTTGTGGGACCCCATTTCCAAATCCTAGGCCGTGAGAATGCTGGCAATCAGATTTGATGACCCGAAAGAAATGTCCGTATATTTTGAGGAGTTCCCGGATGGACATGGAACCGTGTACATTAGGAAGTGTACTATAGTCTGGGTCGATGAGGGTGGAAAGTGCTGGAAGCCTCATAGGTTCGAGGCTTGGTTTCGGAGGGTAGAGGAAGTTACTACAGGGCCACTGAAGCCCACTGAGATACCCCGTGGGGTAATTCGTAGTTGGTGTCATCCCGCTTGAGATTCTGTGGAGGTCGAGGGGTTAGCAGTCGGTTCAAGGAACATTCTCGAGAGGACCCCAACCCTGAAAGACACCGACGAAATCATTGAGATTGAAGCCACCGAGGACGACCTGGTAGAGCAGTCAGCTGACGAGACGATGGAGGATATGGTGGAGGTATGCTTGGAGACTTTCTCAGAGTACGAGTCTACTGAAGATGCTGAGGAGACTGACGACTCCAGCAGCTTGACTTAGGGGTTTCCGTTTTCTGGACTGTTATTTTATTGATGACCTCGATACCCTGCTTCTTTTTGGAAATGTTGATGATCGTCTTTTTTACTGGTCTTGCCACCCCTACCGACTACCAGGTTTAGTCTGCCAGTGCTTTTGTATGAACAGTTGGGAGGTTATGTGTTTAATGGTATTCTTGCTACCCAGGTCCCCTTTATTATTGCACGAAGAAGTTTATTTGTGATCGCTTCCGCATGCTATCGATCTTTCGCATCTCTCGATATTTGTGAATCCCGAGACGGTCGAGAGAGGGTTTTCGCTTGCAGGGGGGTCGCGCGCTCGTGCTTAGGACACGGGACGTGACATTACCCGTACTTGCATGGTATCAGAGCAATGTCAGCTCGATCTAAGTTGATTGAGGATTGAAGTGATAAGGAGGATTAAGTTGGGACAGGACGGGTAGCAAGACCTTAGGAAACTTGTTAGAATGAGGAACGAGATGCATGATATATGACTTGACGCATGTGATTGATTTTGGTCTTGACAAGATTATGTGGTTTATAAGGACTAAGTTCCATGCTTAGCGCTGAAAGTCATTTTTGAATTTTCGTTTGTTGGGTAGATGAGCATGGCTAGTTTTGGTGAACCGTTGAAGTGGATGGAATGGAGTAATGGCCATGGACTGTTTAGTGAAGTGCCTCTAGAATTAGTTGTGTGAAAGGTTGTTATATTATGACTGTTTTCATTAAGGCATAGTTTGTTAGCTTTGAACTTGGTTGGATGAATGAGTTACTAACTCCTTGGTGAAATTGTAGTGGTCCAGGCTTGGTGAAAGTATACTAGAATGAGTAATCTACCTACAAGACTTGGAAGACCCAGGAGCGAAGCCTCTAGTTCGAGGCCACCTGTGGCGGAAGACTCGAGAATGGACAGAGTGCTGAGAGTACCGGAAAAGATTGGCGATCTCATCGACAGGCAGACCCAGGATAGGGATGTTTCCATAGCCCAAGCAGTGGGAGCCGCAATAGTCGCTGTCAATGCCAATAACGACAACAATGGGGCCATTGGAAACAACGGCGATCATGGCCAGGGCAATGAGGCAGTGAATGCGCAGGAAGAAGTTGTTGTGGCAAGACAGATGAGATAACTGGTCGAACAGTTTATCAAGCTGAAGCCAACCCAGTTCGACGGGACTGGAGACCCTGAACTAGCACCGAGATGGATCGAGAAACTGGAAAAGGCCTTTGGAGTGCTGAGGTGCACATATGAGGAAAAGGTATTGTTGGCGATGTATCAGCTAGAAGGTGCCGCAAATGACTGGTGAGCTGCAACCAAGAATAAAGTCTTTCCAGACAGAATGGCCTTGACTTGTAATGTCTTTACTACGGCATTCAATGACAAGTACTTCTCGGAGACAGCCCGAGAACAGAAGCAAGTGGAGTTCTTATAGCTACGTCAGAATCACCTGACTGTGTACTAGTGTGAAGCTGAGTTCTCTAAATTGTCAAGGTATGCACCTCGATCGGTAGAGGATTCCCTAGAGAAGGCGCGGAGATTTCAGAGTAGACTGAAGCTTGAACTTCGCAGTCAAATGATAGCTCTGAACCTGAGGACCTATAAAGAAATATATGAACGAGGACAGATAATCGAGAGAGATTTGAAAGAGAGAAATGATGCATTTGGATCGCGGTTTAATTCATTCAGAGATAACCGCCAGACCGGCAAGAAGCCTATGGCTGGCAATAAACGCTTCGTCCCTTCGATAAGGAAGAACATGGCGAAGCCGCCGAACCCAATGAACTGGAGTTGTCGCCTCTGTGGCAAAAGACATGGAAATAGACCTTGCCCGACAAAGACTGGAGTGTGTTTCAAACGTGGTCAGATGGGCCATCAGATGAAAATTTCCTTGAACCAAGCTCCAATAACTAGACGTCAAGGGCAACAACCACCGGGAGGACCGTTAACTGCCACTCTCCAAAATGATCAGAACCGACCCCTAGCTCAGGGAAAGGGTCTATGTTGTGGCACGCAGGGAAGCAGAAGAAGCGCCAAGCGTGGTCACAGGTACGATTTATTTGTGTGGCCAAGCTGCTTATGCTTTGTTTGATCCTGGCGCATCACACTCATTTGTGTCTGCTCGGTTTGCTCATTTAGTTGATAAGGAATTGAAACCATTGAGTATGATTCTGCATGTAGCCACCCGTTGAGAGATAATGTGCTGGTTTCGTTGGGATGTGCTGATTGTAAAATCGTAATTGGCGGTAGTAAAGAGAGTATCGACTTAGCTATGTTGCCCCTCTATGACTTCAATGTGATCATAGGAATGAATTGGATGGATAAGCAAAGGGCAGTAGTTGATTGTGGTAGTAAGATAATCCGTTTCTATCCGGAAGGTCGTCCTTGTTTTGAATTTGTGGGAAGTCGAGGGGGAACCTCGATTCCTTTAGTTTCATCTCTTGAAGCGACAAAATTGATAGCTGAAGGATGTCAGGCTTACTTAGTCGCAGTTATGGACACGACTGCTGAGGAACCTAAACTAGAAAGTATTCTGGTAGTGCGTGAGTTTCCTGACATGTTTCCCCAAGAGTTATTAGAGCTGCCACCAGAATGAGAAATAAAATTCGTGATTGAGTTAGCCCCTAGAACGAAGCCGATCTCAAAGGCACCCTATAGGATGTCCCTATCAGAATTGAAAGAGTTAAAGGTGTAAATGCAAAAATTATTGGATAAGGGATTTATTTGATCGAGTACTTGACCGTAGGGAGCGCCGGTGTTGTTTGTGAGAAAAAAGAATGGGTTCTTACGTTTATGCATTGACTACAAGTAGCCGAATTAAGTGACTGTAAAGAATAAGTACCCACTGCCGAGAATTGATGACTTATTTGATCAGTTGCAAGGAGCTGTGGTATTCTCTAAAATTGACCTGAGCACCAAGTATCATCAATTGATAATTAAGAAGGAAGACATACCTAAGACCGCTTTTACGACAATGTATGATCATTACGAATTCACTGTGATGCATTTTGGACTGACCAATGCTCCAGCCCCATTTATGGACTTGATGCATCGGGTGTTCAAGGAATTCTTAGATATATTTGTTATAGTTTTTATCGACGATATCCTGATTTACTCTAAGAGTAACGAAGAGCATCTGAGGATTGTTTTGCAGACCTTGAGAGAGTACTCGCTTTACGCTAAGTTTAGCAAATGCGAGTTCTGCCTGAATAAAGTGGTATTTCTTGGCCATGTGGTGTCTGGAGAAGGTATTGCTGTAAATCCTACGAAGATCGAAGCCGTTATGAATTGGCCTAGGCCTACTAAGGTCACGGAAGTCCGAAATTTCTTAGGATTGACAAGATATTACAGTCGTTTCGTGGAGAAATTTTTATCTATGGCCATTCCACTAACGAGATTGACTAAGAAATAAACGAAGTTCGAATGTACGGATAAGTGTGAAAGGAGTTTTCAAGAGTTTAAGCATCGGTTAACAACCGCGCCGGTATTGACGATTCCATCAAGACCTGGAGATTACGAAATATATAGCAATACTTCGCTAAAGGGACTAGGCTGTGTGCTAATGCAATATGGAAGAGTGGTTGCCTATGCGTCCCGACAGCTGAGACCGCATGAGATGAATTATCCGACTCATGATTTGAAACTGGCAGTGATCATTTTTGTTCTGAAGATCTGGAGGCATTATTTTTGTGGTGAGAAATTTCAGATTTATACGGATCACCAGAGCCTGAAGTATTTATTTTCCCAAAAGGAATTGAACATGAGGCAGCGTCGATGGATGGAGCTGCTTAAGGATTACGAGTGCGGCATATTATATCATCTTGGGAAGGCGAATCGAGTTGCAGATGCGCTCAATCGGAAGTCTAGTATTGCCTATCTACTGGTGAAAGGATGGTCGTTATTTGAAAATTTGAGGGATTCTGAGTTCAGACTGGAAGTTTGTCAACTATCCAGTTTGGAAGCCATACTGAGGATAGAACCCGAGATCCAAGAAAGGATAAAAGCCTTACAGTCTACGGACCCGAAAATTCAGAAAATCCTAGAGATGAGTGCTACGAAGAGGAAACTAGAGTTTCAAGTATTAGAGGATGGAAACTTGAAATTTCGAGAGCATCTATGCGTACCAAAAGATGAAGAGCTTAGGGAAAGGATTTTATCAGAGGCTCACAGAAGCAATTATAGTGTCCACCCAGGTAGTACGAAAATGTACCAGAACTTACGTCAGCACTACTGCTGGAACGAGATGAAGGTAGATGTAGCCAGATATGTGGCAATGTGCTTAACGTGCCAGCAGGTAAAGGCACAACACTGTAAGCCTGGTGGATTATTACAACCATTGGAGATTCCTGAATGGAAATAGGAACACGTGACTATGGACTTTGTCATGGGACTACCAAGGAGCCCAAGAGGCTGTGATTCTATTTGGGTAGTCGTGGACAGGTTGATCAAGTCTGCACACTTTATTCCTGTGCGAAAGAATGTCGCGATGGACAGATATGCCGAACTGTATATGCGGTAGATAGTGAGGTTTCATGGAGTACCCGTGACGATCACATCGGACAGAGATCTCAAATTCACGGCGAACTTCTGGAAGAGTCTTTAAGATGCCATGGGAACTCGAACACCATTTAATATAGCATACCATCCATAGACGGATGGACAATCGGAAAGGACAATTTAGATGCTTGAGGATATGTTACGAGCGTGCGTGATAGACTTCAAAGATAGATGGGAGGATAAGCTACATTGGTAGAGTTCGCGTATAACAACAGCTATGAACAGAGTATTCGAATGACACCTTTTGAGGCACTCTATGGAAGGGCTTGCAGGACGCCGATTTGCTGGGACAAAGTTGGAGAAAGAAGTATTATAGGCTCAAAGTTGGTAGAGCAATCAGTAGAGGCGGTGAAAATAATTCGGATAGACTGAAGACTGCACAAAGTCGTCAGAAGAGTTATGCGGATAAACGACGTTAGCCTTTGAAGTTTCAAGTAGGCGATCATGTTTTCCTGAAGATATCGCCGATGAGGGGATTATCTCGATTTGGAAAGAAAGGAAAATGGAGCCCAAGGTACGTAGGACCTTTTGAAATTTTAGAACGAATTGGTACCTCAGCCTAGAGGCTTGCCTTACCGCCTAACTTGTCTTAAGAACACAACCTCTTCCATGTGTCAATGCTACAGGAGTACGAGCCGGACCCGAGCATGTATTGGATTACGAAGTCATATAAGTGGATGACGGGGTATCCTACGTAGAAAAGCTAGTCATGATCGAAGATTGAAAGGAGCATATTCTAAGGAATAAGACGATTCCATTTGTCAAAGTTGTTTGGAAACACCATGGAATCGAAGGCGCTACGTGGGAAAGCGAGGAAATGATGAGGTGTCAATACCCCTATTTATTTGAGTAACTAGGTTTATTGTAAATTTCGAGGACGAAATTTTTGTAAGGGGGAAGAGTTATGACATTTTGATTTTTGTTGTCATTTCGAGACTTATTAATTATAATATATCTAACGATGTATTTCAGTTGTATTTCGCTCGGATCTGATCAATCTCGAGTTAACTAACCAAAAGGGAAAGGGTAATGCGAGAAAAGATACGTAGACCGAGGGAACTCAAATAGGAAATGACACTTTGACCATAAGGATTGTCGATGGGACATTTAGAGCCATAAAAAGTCGATCTAAGAACGATTAAAGGATGCCTTGCTAGCGTTATACGATTGGGGCGCGGGTGATACCGCTTAACCAATGTATAATTTGCAAAATTTTTCTAAATCGAACGATGACGATCAAGACCGTCGGAACTAGTAATAGACCCTCGCCATGAATTGACAAGCCCTAAGTGTGACATGAATCACAGAGTCGATACACGTAACGTATGCAAAAGCAGCCGATCAATTTGGGATAGGCTGGAATCACATCTGATACAGCAAAGAATCAGAGACGAGTCTCGAAATTAGAAAATGGAGAATAAAAAATTCGAACATTATAATTAAATTGGACGCCGCCTTATCGAAGAAAATTGAAATCAGAAAAACGACATTCTAGACGTCGAGGGTAAAATTACTATTTTGTCTCTCAAATCATAACCTTGCCTTAATAAAGGGAATGAGGGCATTTTGGTCAATCACAATACCCCAAGGCTGTCGAAAATGAGGAAAAATTACAGCCATTGGATGAGCTATTGATTGACATGAAGAGAAGTGTCAAAGGATTAGGCATTGGCGTTTAATGTCCAATTTTTAACCTATCATTCTTGCAAGTTTGACTCTCAAATTTGTGTATACACCCTCTCTCCCCTCCATTCAGCCAAAACCCTCCTCAGCCTTCATCTTCTTCTTCTTCTTCTTTTTCCTCCAACCGAGAGCAGCTTCCGCCCGACCAGCCACTGCCGCTAGTTTCGCCGCCGTTGAGCGCCACTTCCGGCCACCACCTGAGCTCGAGCTGACCGCCAGAACCTTCCTCATCCTCTTGCCAACAACCTACAACTTGAATCACGGCATTTGACCCACCAAAGAGCTCAGACCGGCCATTCTCCCAAGGGTCGACGGAAACTGTCGCAGCTGGAGATAATTCGCTGTTTAGATTCCGTAGAACCTCGAAACATTCGAATATTTTGGCCAAATTTTGTGGATATCTAGGGGACATGTAGAATGAGTTGTGGTAAATGGTTTGGATGAATTTGATGGAGTTTTGACCTTAAATGGATCTTGTGTTTGAAGGGTAAAAAACTGACCGGTTGAAGACTTGGAGGAACCGGTGTTGTTCATGGACTTTCCGACGTCGCCTTGGCTTCAAATATTCGGTGAGGCTTCCCAACTCCTAGAACTACATGTTAGCAAGTAGATTAGTGGATAAATTAAGGATTTAAGTTATTTTAAGGGCTGATTGGTTGAGATATGCACAGAATCGAAAATGTCATGTTTCTGTTCTGTGCATACCGAATCTGTGGGGGCCTGTTGGTGATGGAGTTGAGTTCTAATTTCATCGTTGTGAAGTATGAGGATGTTAATCGATATGTTCATGAGGTGTATGTTTAGTGAACTGACAAATTGAGCAAGAAAGATT
This sequence comes from Rhodomyrtus tomentosa, assembly GCA_028455895.1. Lineage (NCBI taxonomy): Eukaryota > Viridiplantae > Streptophyta > Magnoliopsida > Myrtales > Myrtaceae > Rhodomyrtus > Rhodomyrtus tomentosa. The sequence goes on along the minus strand of JAPCWY010000011.1, from coordinate 35,942,883 downwards.
GACGATTGGATGAATTTCCTTAGGTTGCACGGCTGACTTGTTCTTGGACAATTAGAACGAACCATTGAGGTGCGTGGAAGAAGATTTGTGTTGATTTTAGCATAAGGTAAGGGGTTTCTAAACCTTGGCTAGGAGGATTGGACTCGATTGGGTGAATTGAGTGCGAATTAGGTTTGTTCTTGAGAATTATGGTGTGATTGTTCATTGTGCGTCCTTGAGATGTATAGATGGCGTGAATGCTTGTTGAATGCTTATGCCATGAATTGATTACCACATTTGAGTGTTGAATTTAATTGTCTCGCATGCCATAGATGTGTTGCTTATTGCATGAGTTTACACTTGACCATGAGGCTCTGAATTGAAATGAGTTTTTGGCACGTCTGAGAAACTTGTGATTCCCTGAGGCGTTTACGTGGGATTGTATGGAGTTGTACCCTGATGCGTTGAACCGTGGGGTTGAAATGACCAAGATCCTGAAACGTTGAAACGAGGGATGAAATTTGAGATGTGTCGACATAGACCTAAAATGAAATTGAAAACCTGATACGTTTACTCGTGTTTGTCAATGAGATGGTGTGAGGCGTAATTACGCGAACCGACCCTGAGGCGTTCTAAACGCCGGCGTGAATCAAATAAGGAGGACTGAAGGGTGAAAGGTGTGATCTGGCTTGGTAATATGCGCTTGATTTCATTGATGTGATGGGATGCCATGATTGCATGCTTGACACTCGTTTGTATCCGTTTGTTATTTAATGACTGTTGAATGTCTCATGTTATTGCTTGCGCATTTTTGTTTGTGATTATATTCACCTGAGTGTGCGATTAGCCTGACCTAAGATTAGGGACTGTCTTACTAAGATGTAAATCTCACCCCGTTGTGGGACCCCATTTTCATATCCTAGGCCGTGAGAATGCTGCCAATCAGATTTGTTGACCCGAAAGAAATGTCTGCGTATTTTAAGGAGTTCCCGGACGGACATGGAACCGTGTACGTTAAGAAGTGTACTATAGTATGGGTTGATGAGGGTGGAAAGAGCTGGAAACCTCATAGGTTCGAGACTTGGTTTCGGAGGGTAGGAGAAGTTACTATAGGGCTACTGAAGCCCACTAAGGTACCCCGTGGGTAATCCCTAGTTGGTGTCATCCCGCTCGGGATTCTGTAGAGGTCGAGGGATTAGTAGCCGGTTCGAGGAACATTCTCGAGAGGTCCCCAACCTTGGAAGACACTGACGAGGTCATTGAGATTAAAGCCATCGAGAACGACTTGGTGGAGCAGTCAGCTGACGAGACGATAGAGGTATGCTCGGAGACTTTCTCGGAGTACTAGCCTACTGAGGATGCTGAGGAGACTGACGACTCCAGTAGCTCGATTTAGGGGTTTTCGTTTTCTGGACTGTTATTTTGTTGATGACCTCGATGCCCTGTTTCTTTTTGGAAATGTTGATGATCGTTTTTGTACTGGTCCTGCCACCCCTACCTACTAGCAAGTTTAGTTTGCCAGTGCTTTTGTATGAACAGTTGGGGGGTTATGTGTTTAATGATGTTCTCGTTACCCAGGTCTCCTTTATTATTGTACGAAGAAGTTTGTTTGTGATCGCTTCCGCATGCTATCGATCTTTCGCATCTCTTGATATTTGTGAATCCTGGGACGGTTGAGAGAGGATTTTCACTTGTAGGGGGTCGCGCGCTCGTGCCGGGGGTGTGAGGCGTGACGGCCAATGAGCGTTCTTCCTAGTGTAACATGAACCCAAATAGGTTTTAGGTAGGATGGTGTTGACGTAAATAAAGAAAAGTACCGAATAGCCTTCAAGATCATTAAAACCCGATTTGATCTTATGTCAGTAAAATAAAGAATAACTTATTGAGAATCGGCAAAGTTGGCTGCGGGGTGCTAGGGATTAGAAGAACCTGATATTCGGGAAGTGGTTAGTGAGACTGCACGTTACCAATGTTCTGTAAGTAGTCACGAATTGGTAAATTCCTGAAAGTCACAGAGAGATGATAAAGAATGGTCACGGACATGAGAGGCAATGGATCAACCTAGCTAGTCACGTCAGTCGAAATTTATGAGACAGGAGCGAAAGTAATGGGCATGAATGGATCATGGGAAGTTATTCAAGCGTTCAAATCTAAAATCATGGGAACAGTTGAATGTCAATTTTGGAGGACAAAAGCTATGAAGAACGTGGGCAACAAGGGGTGGTTATCGAAGGCACCGGACTTCAAGATTTGAAAATGATAACCGTTTGAGCAATTACAAAATGTAAGGGAATACAAATACCCAGAAGGAAGAGCAAGAAAGGAGACCAACAACATACACAAAGACATCAAATTTCCTTTGCAATTTAGCTTCCTTCATACTTTCAATTTCTAACACCTTTAGTTTCTGCAAATCAATTTCATTCTAAGTTATTTACAGCTTTCCTAGAAGTATTGTAATTTAGTCTGATCCCTTTATTGATCTCAAACCCATTATCAATTCATACATTTTCGTCCATATCCATGTCTTCTCTATGTGATTTGTTCTTCGCCATACATATTTCTTTGACAACTGAGCCACATAATTTTCTTAATAAAAATCGAAGAATGAATTTCGATGAAATATATTTTTTTTTGGTTGCAAAACCAGCGAATAGATGGCCAATGGGCGGTGTCATTTTCAACCCGTACTCCCTGGCATTTCAATGTCTGTCCATGGTGAGATGAATGAATATTTCAGCAAAGATGAAAAAACCAAGGAAGACAATATCGATCTTTTGATGTGCTCGATTGTGCCGTCGGAGTCCACCTTCAGTACTAGCCAAAGGCTTATTAGAGGCAACAAGCAATTGTTGAGTCACCAGAATATGGCAATGTCTAGCACCTGCATCTCTTGGCCCGTCCCCAATGCTCAAATGTCGTGCAGTATGTGACCAAATTATCTATATGCACCTATGGAATCGCTAAAAAAAAAAAAACGTAAATGCCTCCATTTGATTATGCTTGACCTCAACAAACCCTAAATTGTGTTTTTGAAAAACAAATCTCTCCAAAATCATGTATTCTGCTAATTAAAAACAAAGGGACCACTCCCCCATTTCTTTGTACCAAAATTGCATTGCCAACTAAATGCTAGAGCAGTCCAATTACCCTGCACTATCATCTTCTATGGAAGCTTACCATGAATCTTTAATGCGTGGTTATGACTTGCATGTTGTTATTTCACATGGATTGCAGTTGCAACTTCGTTTGCTAGAACACCAAACAAAGTTTTTTTTTTTTTTATAATTGAGGTGTTCGAGTCAGCTTGCGCGCACCTTGACTATTCTTCGAGAAATACTAGCATAACAACCCACCGCCATGACCCTTCACTTAAATTACAGGTGCTCATTTGGGGAATCGAACCTAGTAGCAGTGCGCCTAACCACACAATCCCAAGTTTGTACATATTCAAGACAAGAAAATGATTTCATTTTCTATAATTGGATGTAATAACATCACACGCCCACAAAAGCCAAATCAATACAGTTTTTTCCCTCACAATCTAACTTCTCTGAACTTATCATCAGTGCTTCCTAGACTTGCTTGGGGAAATTACTCTCAACTTCTTCTACATGTCTATTCACACCGATTTTTATCTTGACAATAAAGAAATGGGCCGATGACCTCCAAAGCCGAACGACATTTTCCGTTGGGCTGTTGTAACCATTTGGAGGCAAAATTATTAATTGCAAAACACTACAAGAGTAATGCACTACCATGTTTCTAAGTCTCGTCGCTCAAATATTATTTTTCAACATTTGATCTAACTGAAAAAATAAAACAAAAAGGAAAATGTCTATTATAAGCATTATTGTCGAAAAGGATTATTTTATCTTATGATTTTGTGTGTGAAGGAAAGTTTATCGAAGTCATCGGGGAAGTGGATGTTGGAATATCTTTTAATATTCATGTGGACTTTATTAATTGTTATTGTAAATATTGATTGGTCTAGTAAAGAAAGATATATACAGTTTCCCAATTCTAGTTGAATATGGGGCTGGATAGTATGAGCCGAGATAAACTATGTTTCATTCTCTATAAATATAACTCAATTTTTTACTCTAAATCCTAATTTCCGCATAACCTCACATAAGAATCGTCAGAAGCTATGCATGAGAAGCCATCTCATTGAAACTAGCGATAAAGAGGGTTCAAAGAGGAAAAGTTTTTGAGTATCAGATCGTCGCAATACCACATCAAGAACGATGGATCCGAAACAAGGTGCGTTAATTGTTCTACTTTATGAATCTGTGATTCGTTTCAAAGAGGAAAAGTTCTTGACCATCAGATCGTTGCAATTCCATATCAAGAACGATGTATCCGAAACAAGGTGTGTTAATTATTCTACTTTATGAATTTGTAATTCGTGTATCTATACGTGTAATTCTAGGGTCGTTGCATACGAATTAAAATCGCAGCTTACATGTGGCATCGGAGCCTGCAAATTTTAGATCTTGAATCACATTTTTTTTTTGTTGATTTACGGATTCTTTATTCAAATTGAGCATCGGGTTTTTTGAGTATTAATCGACAGTTCTTCACATGCGAGAATAATGTGAAAAACGGTTGGACTGATTTTAATACATTTTTATGTTCGACAATTCACGAGATCGTCGGGGAGTCTTCGGTAAAGGGTTAAAATCCAGAGGGGTGGTCTTCTTGTACGCCCATTCGTTGACATGCGAGGAAACGAATGCCTTCAGCGTTTCTCTTTTGGCAATTTTTATTCTGCTTCATGTGGCTATGTTTCTTTGTTGAGTACGGCTTTAAATAAAAAAAAAGGGATTACGCGGTGAGCAGATGAAGTAACATCATGTTGGGACTTCTTGAGCACGGATACCATGTCGGTTAAATAACCTCGTCATCCGAAATAGTTAAAATCAATTAGATTGCTATTTCATTCCAGGCTGCATTATGACCTGATGTTTATCCGATTGCTAATTCTAGCCTTCTGAATCACGACTCTCGCAATTCAACAAGCGATACAATTGGCCACTCGACGCACAATAGAGTATCCCCACGCAAGCAAGACTTGGGGCCACATGTGCATGACGCGTGCAAGCTGATGTCACTTGACATCACTCAAGTCCGGGTGACTCGACCAAACTCGGTGGTCCGATCCGACTTGTGAACCCGACTCAACTAATTGACTATTGACTCGGGCCATTCGGTCGAAAGGGTCATTGACCCGTTCGGGCCGGATCGCATGACCTAGTTTGCTAATGGGTTCATGGGATAATGGTTGGATTGGATAAACCAGTTGAACCGATTTTCAGTACCGGCTGAGACCGAACACGTGCGATGCATGTGTCAACGCGTGGGGACCATGCGTAGAGGGAAAAAGGCATGCCTGAGGGCGCATGACTGCTCCGATCGACGACTTTTAGGTATTTTTATATGGTTTCGTAAAATACAGGTGCAAAGCTCATATGCTAGTACCACATACGAATATGTAGAGCATGATTTATCAATTAAATGTTTATGGTTTGACATGTATTGTTGGTTGTATCGATGATAATTAGCATGTCATATAATTTTGAGGAAAATTGTCCATTTCTAAAATTATGTACATACGATAAATGAGAAATATGAAGTTTATGTCTCAAATTTAGGTAAATTCAATTGGGTTGCGACTGCCAAAACGGCACACTTAGTTGAGTTTAATACAGAACAGTTTACAAAGTATTGGCATATCTCCTGTTTTAGTCGTAGTTATACTCCCAAAAGAGGTAATTGAGTATTATTGCATGAGTGTTACATGTACAACATATGGTTGAGGATTAATTAGTCTAAGTGTTGTCATACACCCAAAGATGGTTATTAACAAAGATTGAAATAAATTATAATGGTCGTTGTAGTGTAGAAAGTATATAACTGCATGTCATGTTTTCTGCCCAAAGGTGATTATATGATGATGTATGTATTTCTCAAGGTAAAATTTTACGTTATGCTAATGAAAAATATTGATTATTTTTTCAGTCACCATTTCTGTGAAAACTCTGTTAAAATTGAGAATTGAGATTTATCTAGGTTCAAGTTGAGAACTTAATGAGGATTTTCCGTTTACACATAACTAGCAAATATTTGCATTGCTCTTGTCAAGAAAGACCCCGTAGTTCTCACTTTCACTAGTGATAACTTTCAAAAGCATTATGTGTTCATTGGGCAAGGAGCGATAGGATTCGCTTATTTGATATAAAGCGGTCCATTAAAGAACACTTGAAAAGTAATTTTGCCAGTTAACTGCACTGATAAAGGAAGCATTGGATGCTTTGAAGTTATATCTCTTATATTACTAAGAGTGGTATATATGTGTAATGACTTCTCAACATCAGATGTAATGGTTCTATTGAGATTAAAAATTACGTCATAAGTTGGTAGAATTGCATATTAAGTGGTTGCAAAATCATACTCATTGAAGTTTGTATCAAATCACCTGTTATTCTGACGATTTGGATCCATGAAAAGCATCTTTTAAGAAGGATGATGATCTATATTTCTTTTGTAAGAAGAGCGATCACATAAAGAAAGATTACAGTTAATTCAAAGACTTGGTTATCTAAGTATGATTATAAAGTAATGATTCTTTGGTATTGATTTGTGAATTTATTCTAACCTCATCTGATTTGTGATGGCTAGATAGCGGTGTAACATATTATGTTGCATTTACCATATAGGAATTCATAAATTGAAAGATACCAAATCAAGTTGAATCAAACTTGTTATGGAAACAACTATAAAGCTGACGTTGAATTGATGGGGATGTCATTCCAGATTCTGATTTTAATGTGACATTAAGAAACATATTTTTTGTACTCTCCTTAAAGATAAAATTTATTTTCTGTATCAAGTTTGGACTGTGTAGTTACTCTTTTGAGACTTCAAATAAAACAATTACAATATCTTTTAATTAAAATAAAGCTGGGTACTACTCTATGTCCAACGGATTGTACAAATTATGCTTATCTCACAATGCATTATACGTCACTTATATAGATGAAAATGTTGTTTCAACAGGACCTCTGTCTAAGGTATAGTCATACGCATTATGGAAATTATTTCTTGATCACATTAGTAAAGAAAGAATGGAAAGACTGATAAAGGCAAACATTTTGTTCACTCTTAAAGTGACCTAGATACACGCGTAGTTTGATACAAAGGTAAGATAACTAAGATAAAGAATGAAACTATAGTCGATAATCATGACCTATTGGTAATCATTCATACTGCAGTAAGTGAATCCTCTATGGCAATATTGTGTAAAGATTTTTATTACATCACATTTAAATGAGGATTTTTCTCTATATGCTTTTGTACTTGATTAAAGAAAAGTTTAGTTTTCGTGACAAGTTCAACATATTTCTGACTATAGTCAATAAACTTTTAAAATAAAATAAAAATCAAAAGATTGTCAGATTTGATTGAGATGTTAAATATAGTGGTCGACATGGCAATGTTGAATAGTTTCAAGAGTCATTTTCCAAATACATAAAGTATTATGGGATAGTAGCTTTGTCAATTCTTCTTAAAATTCTTAAACAGAAAGGTGTGGCTAAAAGACAAAATCACATGCTAAGGATACGATAAAGAGTATGATTTGTAAAACTGACTTATATGATTCTCTGTGGGGTGAAATTTAAAATTAACCCATTATTTTTCTACCAAAAATATTGTACGTTAATCTAGTTTGAACCATATTAAGGTCTGAGGTGTTCATACAGAAATAAAGTTACACAGTCCAACTTCAGATAAGTTGGACTCCAGAGTCACTCAGTTTTACTTCATACCTTGCACTGATCATCTAAAGAGGTATTGATTTATCATCCCAAATGAGACACAAGAATTGTGGAATTACAGATAGCTAAATTGCTGGAGCTTGATATAGCTGAATAAGGGTAATTGCTCATAGACTATTAAAGGTAACGGTATAGTAGCGACTACTGTATCATTTTTCTCTGTCTATACATGTGATCTTAGAGCATCCTAAATTATGATTATGTTGGGGTTCAAGATCTTGTTATTAAGACAATTTCTAATGAAGTTTATCAGACCCCGCAAGCCACCTCGGAACCCCCGGTCCCCTGTTTAAGGGGTTGTATATATTTTGCTTCTATTTCGGCGAGTTTCACCACCGTCGCCGCGCACAACCACCCCCGACGGCCACTCCAGGCTTCCCTCTAGACCCTTAAAGAGTGTGGAAGCCGGTCGTCGTTTGTAGGCTGCGAAAAGTCCTTCGTACTAGCTTCCATGTTCTACTTGTCGTTCCATTATTTCTGCTCGAGTTGCTATTCGTAGTTGTCGGGCTGTCCCCGGCCTCCTTGCAGCGTTCCTTGCCGGTCCCGACGGACATCTTTGGCCCATAGGTGAGCATTCGAATCTTCCATGACCTTGCCTTAGCCAATGAGGCCGTGAATCTCCCTAAAACACCCCTCGTTTCCCTGTTTCAAATGTCAACCGATTCTGTTTTGACTGAATGGCCGCTTGTCGGAGCCCTACTGTCGCCATCAGCTCCTCGCTGGACCTCTATGTTGTGTACCAGCCATTGTCGGGTCGTGTCACCACTCGAGGAAACCTAGAACCTCGAGATTCGAAGCTTGGTTTTTTGTTTGTCCAGACTCACCATCGCCACTACCGCCGTAATTTTGAGACGACCCGAGCTTACTCACTTTGTGAGTTAACATTATTCTTGGTTAGGGCGCTAATTGTGCTTCGAATTAGTCGATTAACCGATTAGAGTGCTTAAGTAGTGTGATCATGGTCGGTTTAGACAGAAATCAGGTTTAGAGTAAATGGCCACGATCGATTGAATTAGTCAAATAAGCCTAGGTCGTCTGTGGCTAATTGATTGATCGATTGATTGACTGCATGTTATGATTTGATCGCGAGCAATCGATAGGTTAGGGACGACCGAACGATCAACGATTTTAAATCAAACCGACTAATAAATGATTATTGCACTATTTCGAGCCTTTATGTGGTCTAATCTATTTGAATTATTCATGTTTGTATTGATGGCCTTTATTAGATTGATCACCTCGTTGGATTGCTTGATGGGATCTGTTGAATGCCCATTGGTGTTTGATCATCGATTGGGGGTTAATTGCCCCGGTTGTGATTGCAATGTCTAATGGATAATCTGAATATGCATACGACCAGGTGCGAAATCAAAAGAAATATTTTAGTATGAAAATGGCCATTGGCCAAGTCATTGAGCACATCCGTAAAAATATCTGGCTTTAATCAAAGATAAAGAAATGGATTGATTGCCGAGTGTGTACTGTATGGTCATATGAGAGGACGATGATAGATTTTCTTGGCAAGTTTGTATTGTACTAATTGTACACACCACACCGTTTATATGGAATCACACGACTTGCCAGAAGAACGATAATTCATGCCCGTATGAAACGTGCTGTTTTAAAAGATTATCGGATGCTGGTCGCAGCTTGTGATGGATTGACGCCCCTTATAAGAACAACTACTTGTCGTGCCATGTAGGATACAATAGATACACTGCTTGTAGTAACTATTGCCTCAAGGGAAAAGGAACGTAGCCTGGTCTTGCCAGAGGAGTGTGAGACCGCATTAATTGTGAGGGTTAATCATGCTAATCGCATGGATCATAGTTAATAAATGGTCTCGTGTGATGTCCTGTGCGTACTTGTGGGTGCAATGCCTTGTTTGAGTGATTGACTAATGTGAATGCTGAATTTCGAGTATTGGATTACGTATGGATGAATACTATATTGTGACTATACTTGATCGTTACTTGTGGATAGATGATTTTGTGATCCTTGTGAGTAGGATGTTATAAACGAATCAGTGTCTTAACTGAGTTTAGGCTTGATTTACTGAGATTTATTCTTATTTCGTCGTAGGATAATATTTTCAAGTTCAAGTAAAGGAGCCTCGTGGATGCTAAAGCGTGGCTATTGGAGCAACTTTTTGGAGTAGATAAGCCTTTACCCTTACCCGACCAAGAAATTCTTTTGGGGTCGTAGAGAGCCGCCGCGAAGTATGGGTTGTATGTCAGCTGTAATTCTGTAGGGTTAAAACTCCTCTACTTTGGTTTAGTATAATGAATTGTCTTTTGCTGAGTTGACGTGTTGATTTACTGCTTCTCTATCTCATGCTGATCTTGTTATTTGGGAGTTATGCACGTTCCGCATGCACAGTATGTTGTAGGTCAGTAGTGTGCCTGAGATGCTATCTCCATGATGTAGTGGCGATTTGATAAGGGATGTCGCGGAAACGAGAGTCGGGATGTGACATAATCCGACATAAGCATATAGTCAGCACAATTGTAGTGCAACAGGAGAAGCTATTTTTCTATTGATTGTAGATGTATACGTTACACGTGTGTATTGAAGAAGACGAGCGCGCGTGAGAAGACAGGAGCCACCGAAGCAAAATAGAGCGCACGATTGAACTATCCATGTTGATTGGTCCAATGAAGAGAACGGTAGAATTTGTTTTTGTTACATCTTCTTAGATGTTGGAGGAAACATATGGAAATAAGAAGACCCTGTTGACATTTGAATTTATGTTGATAGGACAAACATGCATTTTTTTTTTGTAATAAATAATGTAGAAATGGTAAAGCAATAAAAATAAATAAACAAACAAAAGAAATAATAACAAAAAAGAGCATCGTTTGTGGTCACGCCGAAGGTGATGGAGTGAGGACGTTCACAGCAACTTTTGACTCTCTCTCTCTCGATCTATCTTTCCATCTCATCTAACCACAGTTTGAGAGCTCTTCGTAACGGAATCAGCCACGAGGGAGGCGAACAAAAGGGCGGACGGGATCAATTCTCTCTCTAGCGACTTGGAATTTCCCTTTAATAACTCAGATTCTGCTTTTCTAATCATCTCTCCTTCAATTAAGTTCGACAAGCTTCTTTAATGCTTACCAGGTTAACTAATTGCCACCTCCCACCCTTATTTCAGCTGCGACGCCGCCATCATCAAAGCCACCCTGATCGTCGGCCAGTCCGCCCTAAAAGTGCACTAGATCGGCGAGGTGTCGCTGGAGTGTGCCGTGTGATTGAACAAATTCGAGGCGGCAGTCGGGTAGAAGGCGTGGTCGCACTGAGGGATCAGGCGGAACGTGTCAAACACATGGTGCGCTCCGACAACGCCTCGCCAATCTTTTACCCCCTCAAGGTAGAGCAGACAACGGTCGAGAAGGTTTTGATGACGGTAGAGTTGAGGCCGCGAGGGATTGGGAGAAGGAGATAACCGAAGTAGAGCATGGCGATGCAAAGGAGAGCCCATGTGACGCGGAATCTATTAATAATGCATTTTTGGACTGATTGGATCGGCGAAAATCCAATCGGAAGGCGAAACGATGATGATGCGACTAGAACCGACGAATCCGAAAAGGCATCGGATCGAGCTCAAATTCGATCGGATAAAGCGAAACGACTTGCTGATCAATACTAACGGACTTTGGCCATGAACTATGATGAATGGTAATTTAGGATCGTTAGATGGGTTTTTCAATTATTTTAGTTATTTTGGATTTAATTTTATTTTAGTGGTATTTTCGTAATTTTTGTGATTTGGATGTCATTAGAGTTGACACCTTATATAAGCTTGTTTTAGGATTTTGGATGACATATGGTGCGTTTGGGAACCAATTTTCCAATGGGCATTGGATGGCCAAAGTACCTTGTGCAAAATTTTTAGTGTTTGGTAAATTTTTTAGGAACAGCCTTGGCCCAAAGTAAGATTTCAAAATGCTGAAAGCCCAAGGCAGCTTCAAGGTTGCCTTGAGCTGCTGCCTTGGGCTTTCGGCATTCTCGGCATGCAATGGAGAATAATAAACTTGTTCTTTTATTTTGCCGCTATTGTCCTCAATACCTTTTATTATTCCAAGTTTGCCCCTTTCGGAACCCTAGATCGGCCTCCTTAGTTTACCAGATTCGAAGCGGTCGTTCATCCTCCCCTCTTCTTCGCGTCTCTTCTGTCCTCACTCCATCGCTCGCTTGCTCGCTCTCCGTCTCCGATTCCTTCCGATCTTCGAATTTGGCCTGCATTTCTGGTGAGTTTCATTGTGGACGCTTTGAACAATTCTTCATCATGCTTCGTTTTCTCTCGCATTTTTGGAGAATTGAGTGGATCTTGTAGTTAGGCAGCGTTTTCTACCCTCTGCTTCTCGTCGCTTGGAGAGAGAGCCAGAAGACTGGCCGGTGCTTCAACCCCACCTCGCCGCACGAGCTCTTCCCACTTGCTCTACACACCTTCCGTTTGCCCTTCACATTGAATCGCCGATCGTGTCCCACAATCTACGAGCGGCTTCGTCCTACTCCAACTTCTCGTAAAGCCCGTTTCGAACTTTCATTGGAAGAGACTACTAGTCGATTTGCATTGTTTTTTGCTCAGTAGGTTTAATTTCTTGTTCATTTTATTCCTGTTGGTGTTGATTTCGACGTCTATTTCAGTTTCGACGAACTGGGATTTCCCTTTTTAACTAATTGTGCCTTGATGGTATTAGCGTATTAGCTGTGGATGTTGAGTTGCTTTTTTTTAGGTGTTTGCTCTGCGATTTTTTTTGCTTTGAGTTTCAGATTTCGATTTAGAGTTGGCAGTTCGTTTACGATCAGTTCGAGTTGATAATGGGAAAGAAAGCAAAGAAGAAGCCTCTGTTCCTCACCGTCCTCCTAAAAAAATAAATAAAAAAATAGAAGTCCCCTCATGCATAAACGGAATGCTTCGTTACTGAGATATCTTGCAAGATTAGAATGATATCCTGCAAGATTTTGGGAGTCGAACAATAATAACGAGTGTTGCTTCCTCGTTTTGGATGTTGTTGATCATGCAAAGGGTCGGCAAGTAGTTTCTATTTCTAGCATTAAGTAAACAAATGCCTTTGTCTGACTAATGATCGACTCCCCACAGTTACTCTTCCTCTGTTCATATTGAGCATGTCCCTGAGAAGTCACAGGAGATGTGTGAACTGTTTAGCGATATCCCAGTTCGTGGTGTTTGTATAAAGATACTTCTTTGAAGGTAGCAATTGTTAGGATCAATGTCTTTGGGTCTTGATTTGTGGTTTGGTGAATTGGTGGAAAATCCTTCGAAGTAGCTGCGAATTTGCTATCAGGGGTCGATTTTATCTCGGTTTCCAGTGTCATTAAGGGACTTTAGAGTTGAAGTTCTTTACTTTGGGTTGGAGAACACTGTGTCGTGAGGTTTAGGGTCATTGACCAATGCGGCAAATACCTGTAGGACCTATTTTGAGGTAAAATTTTCCTTTTATCAAGGTCCTCATACAGCAACTTGCTGTAGCATTAGTTTTAGCCCTTGAGTTGGATTTCACAGTATCCTGTTTCACAATTTAAGTGGAAGAACCGGATCCTTGATCTCCTTGTGGTGCGATATTTTAAAGAGAAGGTAATTTCGCTTTATTTGCTGATGCCTTGCCCCTTGCATTGTAGGTGATTGATGTTCTGCAATCGGAAAGACCCAATTTTTCCAAGGTAACCGCAGTTTGGAAGTTACAAACTTCAGTGTTGTTATAGGATCTTTTTGCCTATTTGATTGTTTTATGTCACAATTAACTTTAATGAAAGCTGTTGGTTTGCACCTTGTGTTTTGTTTTTATTTTTTAATCTCAGGCCGAGATTAAGGAGAAGCTTGGAAGAATGTATGATGTGAAGGATCCCAACTCAATGATACACATTTTGCAATAGCTAATTTGGATGTCGATTATGGATATTCAGTTAACCTTAACGATGTAAATGAGGGGTATAGTGCTTCAAATGATAAATTATCTTCTAACATAGAATGTTTACGTGATCAAATAGCCTTGAGTTTAGTAAATATTTATTATAATGAAAGTACTCTCTTTTTAATTGCGAAAGAAGTCCACTTTGATATGATTTTTTATTTATTTATAAATTCGTTGGTACGTCTGTATCACATTATTCTCAATGCATACATATAAACATGGAGTCATTATTTTCTTTTTCCAATTTTAAGCAAATTAAAATAAAAAAAATCTAAACAGGTCATATTAAATTGACTTTCTAAAAATATATTTACCAAACATGATTTTTCCAAAAGCCCTTCTCAAGGCACTTTTCAATTATAATTTACCAAACAGTTTTTACATTTCACCAAATTCCTTCGGACTAAAGGCGTTTGTATTTTGCCAAAGGCTTTCCCCAAAAGTCTTTACAAATGCAGTCATAATATACTTTTGATACTTGTTTTTTCAGGCTGAATGCTGCGTCAGGTGGTATCAGAGCTTATGGTGACTGACGGTAGTCTTCGTGACGATGATCAGGAAACTGAAGCCCCTATTTTTAGGGACGACGCACTGCAACATTTGAAGCAGCATTTAATGAAACACATAGATTAACGAATTGATCTCGGACTTCATTGTATAAAGAAGTAGTTTGAAAAATTGGCAAATCGATTTGAAGGTCATTCATGTCCGCGGGCAGAATAACCCTTCGTTTTCAGAGAGTTTGGAGAAGAGGAACATGAATTTTTTTATGATAAATGTGCTAGTTATGGAGGGAGAAACCGTCAAAGAGGATTTCGAAGGGGATACGATGGAAGAGACGACACACGATGTTACGACGATAGTGAAGGTAACGACTTTAATTTGAAAGTCAATATCCCTGATTTTAATGGAAGTCTGTGAATAAAATAAATTCTGAATTGGATTGCTAATATAGACAATTTCTTCGATTATATGGAGATCCCTAATGAGAAAAAGGTGCGACTAGTAGCATGTCGATTGGGGAGAGTGCGTTTGCATGGTAGGAAAGATTGCAGAATAAGAGAGAGCTTGAAGGAAAAGAGAGAGTTCAAACATGGACTCGGATGAGGAGGCTACTCAAACAAGAGTTTATTCCACCCAATTAAGAGTAGATTATGTTCCAACAATGCCAACGCTACCGGCAAGGCAATCGGACTATACATGAGTATACGGCGAAATTTATGAGATTGGCAGAGCTGAATAATCTTCCGGAGACGGAAGAACATCAAGTAGCCAGATATCTTGATGGCTTGAAACCCTTCATTCGAGATAAACTTGAGGTGCAATTTTTGTGAAATCTGTATAAAGCCAAGATGTAACAGTTCGAGTAGTTCGATGGAGAAGAGCGGCTTCAACCATCACTATAATTCAGGGTGAAATCAGGATGATAAGATAGTAGAAAGTTGCTCTACAAATGAGGCTAGGGACGAGGGATCTCAACCACAGAAAACTGTAAACCCGAATCCTTATGCTAAACCAGCAGCGGTTAAGTGTTACAGGTGTAGTCAACTTAGGCATCACTCTAATGAATGACCTCAAAGGAAGATAGTAAACGTGGCTGCTAGGGAAGAGAAGGAAGATGGATACTGTTGTGAGCCAGATGGAGAGGAAGCATGTTTTGAAGATGAGGATATCGTTATGCGTTTTGAGATATCTTTAAATTTGATTTGCAATATTTCAATATTCGTTCCCTATTTTAGGATATTTAGCAGTAGAGATATATGCAATATTTGATTTGAATTCTCTTTTGATTAGATTTGATTTGATTCAAATTGATGTAGGACAATTACGCGCACAAAGATTTGTTCGGAAACTCGGTAAATCGCAATCGGCAAATCGTAATTAGTAAGTAGTCTGATATTCGGTAAGTCGATTGGAATTCGATAAGTCGTCGAATCGGATTTGAGCGAGATCCAAGTTGATTTTTGCGCACGTAATTGTCATACATCACAATGTTGGATGGAGATTGACCCCTGACATGCCTTCATTTTTCACTTCCGGGCTCAGACTTTTTTTCCCCCTTCTTCTTTACAGATTAACCACTTGTCAAATCCAATGAAGAGTGTTTCGGCCTTACACCGGAAGATTGGATTGGCTGATTCACGATTATATACCGTGTCAGTCACGATGACCTCATGTCTTGAATTTCAACATCGGAGCAAATGAAATCGCAAAATTCGGCCGAGTAAGACTAGGCGGTAGGCAAAGTAAACTAAAGTTAGCTTTCTTTGTTGATAAAGCTGCAAAATAATAAGCTTTCACTTAGCTCTAAACCGAGAATGTATCGCACGATAAAGCCACTTGACCTCGCTCAGAATGTCTAATCACTAGTCATATTTCCGATCTTTGCAGGGATTAGCCTTTTTAGTATTCAGTACACACATTTGAAAAAAAATAAAAAATTTGAACCATTTATTTGAGAAAATAAACTTTGCATCGACTCGATTTATGGTACCAACCATTGAAAACATCGCGTCGGATTACAATATTATCGAACTTGATCCAAATTGTACCGGATCAAACACGTTTGGCGATTAATCGTAGCATTTCAAATGTTAAGGATTGAATTTGTTCGATATGAAAAATGTTTAGGGCCTTTTTTGTTTTTTCTTTTGTGTGTTGTCTGATTTTATTTTCCGAACATGCTGAAAGAAAAAATTGAAAGACGGAAAAATACAGCCGTTCTAATATTTGCTCCGTCACTAATCATCTTTGCTGGGTATTTCTTGTCGTGACGTTGGAAATGATTCCTCCTCATTTAAATTCAGAGTCTATCTCTCTCTCTCTCTCTCTCTTCAAATTCCACTTGAGCACGCCTTTCCAGCTCTCTCTTTCTCTCCAAGCTTGAACCGCGATTCTGCGAGCGACGCGATCATGGAGACGACGCAGAACGGACAAGCTAAAGAGGAGGCCGCCGCCACCGCTCGCGACGGCTCGATTTGCGGATACGAGTCTCTCGATCGCCTCCTCCGCGACAATCTCAGCCCACAAGTCTTTCAGGTCTTCGTTTCTCAATTGCATCTCTCTCCTCAGTGTCGCTTGATCGATAGTAGCTCGCGAAGCGGTATCCGTTCGATTTGAATCCTTGTCTCTGTTCATCCGATTGACTTGGGGTATATTTCTGGGATGTTATTCTTCGATTGGATTTTGACCTGAGCGAGTCAGGAAATGAAGTTAATTTCGTGAAATCCGCGGAATTAAAAACGACGAAATTCGTTTTGTGGAAGATATTCTGGCACGCCTGATGATGGTAGCATATGCAGATTTCGAATTGGTGCTCATCAGGAAAGCAAAGGCTGCATCGAGAAGGGTGGTTGCTTGGAATGAAACACACAAAAATGATGTGGTCAGATAGTAGAATATTAGATGAACATTGATGTCAATAGTCAATCTAGCAGAATGTTTGATCTGTCCTGCATCTTACGTGTCTGCATGTGTAGACATACCATCTACTAGTCAAATTAAATAGGAGCTGGATCTTAGGGATTTTAGTGGTGTTATTCTGTTACTTTCCACGACGACTGGTTGTGGCCTCCTGAATCGTATGACCGTCCACTATTTAAGCGCTAAAAGTAAGGATAGACAACTTAAAAGTTTTATTGGAGAAAGCTAGAGTTGATAAAGTAATTTCAAGTCCAAATGAATTTTAAATTGATATGGATCAAGCACCCATGAAAATATTTGTTGAGACAATTGAAATGACTCAGCAATTGGTCCCTTTCTTCTTCCTAAAATGTCAAAAACTCAAAGCATGTCATGATACAATCTTACTTTGTTGTTAAAACTTATATGATATTTATTTCAGGAAGTCAGTCGTTTACTTATTGGATTGAATTGTGGAAGGACCGTTGAAGCTGTTCATCTGGTGGATTCTGCAAAAGCTCTCTCATCTGAATGTAATTTTGACATACAGGTGATCCTGTGTTTTCTGTTTTTGTGCTGCTTATTGTATGTGGCAATCTAAATGCTGTTGCTAAGATTACACTAATCTGCACTGTTGTTTCATGTACTTCTATAGCATTTGGTTGGAGTTTGATAAAGACCCACTATTAGTCAAATAGATTCCTCATGTAAAATTTTTTTTAGATAGTATTAAACTTGCCTTCTCATCACATTCCTGCTTGGGGCATATGGAGAATCTGAGTGTGTGCATAGGAAATACTTGCTTGTAATGGGTCAGATGACTGAACACCCTGAAAGGACTGAAAATGCTTTTTGGCATACTTATCTCCTCCATGAGCTAGCATAGAAAAAGTAGATGGAAAGAACTAAGTCACATCATCTGAAAACTGAAAGTATCTAGGGCAATCAGTTTCAGACTTATGTTCCTTTCCGCAACCATGAAGACAAAGTTTATCAACTCCACCCAACAAACACTCAATTTATGATTGCCTTAATCCTATGTCACCTCAATAGCCTCTGAAGCAAGTTCCTCCAGCATTGCTTAGGCCTGCAAATGGGAGTTCAGGCCAACAACTGTTTGGAAGTTCTGTGACGAACATGAGCGAAAATCGTCCAACGTGTGCTCCTTGTTCTCTTTGCGAAGGGGCATAGGGACCTTCCGTTTATAACTCAGCAATCTTTCATGTCTGTGACAGATAAAAGAGAGCGGACCGAATAATATTATCTCACTGCGATTCAAACATATGGTCCTAACTGGGGAAGTATTTGTTTTAAAGCAATGAATTGCAAATGTATTGTTCAGATGTCCTTGGCAATATTGAGAACATATCACTAGGGAGGTCTTGAAGAGCATAGTCCTGGAAATGAGCTCTTTTCAAATCTGTTTTAGCATAGATTCTTGGTTCTGAGTTTTTCTATGGAGTTGGTGAGCCAATAGATAGTGAAACGTGCAAAGTTTGATGAAGTCAAATTATTCT
This sequence comes from Rhodomyrtus tomentosa, assembly GCA_028455895.1. NCBI lineage: Eukaryota > Viridiplantae > Streptophyta > Magnoliopsida > Myrtales > Myrtaceae > Rhodomyrtus > Rhodomyrtus tomentosa. Next base: position 35,924,208 of record JAPCWY010000011.1, on the reverse strand, counting down.
AGCTGATTAAACTTGCTACGGTGGACGCTAGGATGTACTCTTACATATTCTTTGTGGCAGTCGCTATTTGGTAGTTGTTTACTTTTATTGAAAGCCATTACTGCAGTTCTTGGCAGGATCCATTCATTCTGACCAGTTTTGTGGAATCTTTGATCAATTTGTTCTGATTTTCTTTCAGGCATTTCTCTTTACGGCAGATAAGGAGTTATTAAGAGAACCGCGAGTCGTCAGAGTTGGGCTTATTCAAAACTCTATAGTTCTTCCCACAACTGCTTCCTTTCTAGATCAAAAGAATGCTATCCATCAGAAAGTAAAACCAATGATAGATGCTGCAGGTGCTTCAGGAGTGAACATATTATGCTTGCAGGTTAGCCATGCCATGAAGCTTGAGCTATACATTTTTTGGTTTCTCCCTTTGGACTTGAAAGACTGAAGTTCTGCTAATGACCTAAATAATTTAAATTTAGGAAGCATGGATGATGCCATTCGCCTTTTGTACAAGAGAGAAGAGGTGGTGTGAATTCGCAGAGCCTGTCGATGGAGAATCGACAAGGTTTCTTCAGGATCTGGCAAAAAAATATAACATGGTCATTGTTAATCCTATCCTCGAGAGGGATGTGAATCATGGCGAAACTATCTGGAATACTGCTGTTATTATAGGCAATCATGGCAATATTATAGGCAAGCATCGAAAGGTAAGTGTAAATGTTGCGGGCCCTTATGTCTGATGTATCCCTTTGGACTTGTGACATTTTAAAGTTTGCTGATAGCATTTGGCAGAATCACATTCCCAGAGTTGGAGACTTCAATGAAAGTACCTACTATATGGAAGGAAATACTGGGCATCCTGTGTTTGAGACTGCTTATGGAAAGATCGCTGTCAATATTTGTTATGGGAGACACCATCCCTTGAATTGGTTAGCATTTGGCTTGAATGGTGCAGAGATTGTATTCAACCCTTCTGCGACGGTCGGTGAACTTAGCGAACCAATGTGGCCAATCGAGGTATTTACATATCCTTATCATATGCTTGATTTATTGAATTTGTGCTATGAATATACAGTGATCATTATCTTTGGGGTTTATCGACCGCCGATCCCAACTAGTTTGGGATAAAGGTGTTGTTGATGTTGAATATATAGTGATCATTATTCTTTTCTTGATAGATTTCTGGAACCTCTCTGTGTTATGCTTACTGGCACAAAGGTTACCATGACCCCCCCTTTTTTTTTTCCTTGTTCTTTCTTTAACAGAAAGGGAAAAGATTAGAAAATAATAAGAATAAAAAAGAGTTGCACAAAGTTGGATCTTATCAAATAATTGCTGATTCTGACCAAAATAATAATAATAATAATAATAATTGCTGATTGAAATGAACTGATTGGATTATCGCCTCAGTTATCTGTGATTAACTGTAAAATCAATTTGCAGGCCCGAAATGCTGCCATTGCCAACAGTTATTTTGTTGGATCAATTAATCGGGTAGGAACAGAAACGTTTCCCAATCCATTCACATCAGGTGACGGGAAGCCACAGCACACAGATTTCGGGCACTTCTATGGATCCACTCACTTTTCAGCTCCAGATGCTTCTTGCACGCCATCACTATCCCGTCACAGAGATGGATTGCTGGTTTCGGACATGGATCTCAACCTCTGCAGGCAGCTGAAAGACAAATGGGGGTTCCGAATGACTGCTCGGTACGAGCTCTACGCGGATATGCTCGCTCAGTATCTGAAGCCGGACTTTGAACCCCAGGTCATATCCGATCCCTTGCTGCATAAGAAGTCCTCTTAAGTTCTTCATTCTCAATGATATACATTTAGGGATGACTGCATCAAAATAATGTTTACTTTCTGGACATCGGCTTGTCTGTTTGTTCGATGAGTTGGATTGTAAATAAAATAAGAAGCCTTCAGAAAAACGACTTCTTTCCAGATCTATAGTATCACTTCTTCATTCAAATATTTGCAATCACAAATGTCGATCCCAGTATTGACACGAATTGGATGGTAACTCAAATCATGTAAATTAACTTCCGTTCGATTAATCTATCTACCTAACCATGAACTACCTAATCATGTAAACACTTTTGTTCCGAAAAATACTTTTAAAGAAACAAAAAAAAAAACTCGCTTCTTGGTTTTGAAACACTTTTGAAACTACCACCTATCGCTTTCGATACGGGCACCACCCATCGGCCATCATTGCTGTTGCCATTGCCGGCGGAAAAAAGTATTTTTTTTTTCGTAATTACCAAATGCATTTCTGTTTTCATAAATCTTAGTTGATAAGAGAAACACAAAAAAATATTTTTATTCTAAATATGTTTTCAGGAATAGAAATGTTACTATACGCAGCCTTAACGTCACTAGACTGACATTATGATAACAAGAGATAATTTTGTGTTAATTTTCACGGTGATAGACTTAATTGAACTCTGTTTGTGTTTCGAACCACATAAGGCAGGATTTAGACATCATATATGAATATATGCAAAAAAAAAAAATGAATAAAGACAACCATACAAATTATTCGAGAAATTCAAATCCGACAAAAAAGGACTCACGACTAAAAGGGACCGTACGTGTCCTACAAAAGTCACGATCCTAATCAATACATCATTAGATATCTCCAACTATGAGCCATACTAGACATCGTAAAGAAGTCTTGCTAATCCTCCAACGGAGTGACGTGACAGTCCTTTGTTCATTGAACAGGTCGCACTTGTTTCACCATCCAATAAAAGACCGCCACATCATCAAGAAGGGCAGTTTGTGTAAAGTTTCTCGGTGCTCGTAACACTTTCTCGAACTATCATGCGCGAGCAATCGCACTGTGGCCTGCCAAGGCGAGCATGGACGCAATAGCATGACCAATCCCACGGGGTCCACCCAATTTTTCCCGCTGCACTAGGTCTTGGGTTTGACTTTTTCTGCGGCGGGCGGGAAACCAGACCAGCTTCGGTCCTCCACCCTTCCATCACCTGATCGGTTGGGCTACGGTAAGACCCAGATGGGCGGGAGATCGGGCCTGCCTTGGTCCGGAACCCGACCACCACCGGATCACATGGGCAGCAATGAAAGGCCCACGGTCCCTCGCCCCTTTCCCTCTCCTCTGCGCACTCTTCGCAAACAATGTAGCTGCTCTTCGCGCTAATGGCCTTCCCAACGACTATGCTAAATACGTGGCGAGACTCGCAACCCTTTGACATAGTCGGATCTTCTTGCGGTTGCCACGGCACCATGGCACGGTTTTCCGTCTCATTGTGCATCTTTGTTTCGAACTCCATCTTGCTGTGTGTGGTTGCAATTTGATGACCCAATACTAATTTGAAAGAGTTGAGTGACAACTATAGTATTCGGTGTATTTGATATAATGTCTCTGTTGGTATTCGACCACGAGTCGGATTCTAGTTTTGGTAGGATAAGTGAAAGAACATGAGCATAGAATTCTTATCTGTTAATCTATTAATTTTTTAATTTTTTGAACTTGAAGCCGGTGCGACAAAAATGCAATCTGGTGTCTAAACATAAAGCCCTCGGAGTCGGACGCAGGGAATCAACAGTGAAAACTCCGAGACAAACAAAAAGAGTTTCGTGAGGGAATAAGCATTTGCTAATTTAAATGAACATGATACTTTTAGTTTTTCAAACTTGAATGTTTTGAATTAACTAACATATGTTCAAATATGAATTTTTAAACTAACAACTTTAAAAATTTACTATTTTTCAATCATCTCTCCAGTCAAATAATCTTGTAGGCTTACCTTTTATTTCGATTATGGGAAATATAGTTACATCCATTCTTATTTACGTATTAGGAATATCTGGTTATTTTATTTTTTTAACTTATAATCACGAGATTTGATACTTATTTTTTTTTTTTTCAATCTGTCAAAGCAAACTATTGATGATGATCGTAACACCTTTAATTTAGAGATCTCAGCACAATGGATTCCATATCGATTAATATCCAATTTTACCCGGAAAGCAAATGTCAAGACTTAAGACTTAATGCTGATGTGCATTGTTCAAATTATAAAATAAAACAGCGCGTAGAAAAAATAACTGTTTCTTATATTGATGTGATTTGCACGTGGAAATTAACGACATCGAAGCAATGATCGAAGAAAAATTGTTTGAGGAACTCAAATCTGACCAACTATACAAACTCAATCCTACGAGAATTATATTATATTTTTACTGTCTATGCCCGAACCCGAGCTATATTTCAGCAACAACACGAAATCCCGAGCATGGACCCACGGCCACCGCCGACTCCACGGCGTCCAACCCATTCTTTCCGCTATTGCGGAATCCCAGCCGGGCGTTTTCTTTGGCAGGCAGGCTCTCGGGCCCTCTTTGGTCTAGAATTCGGCTATCATCGGATCATTTGATCGCAATTGTGGAACCCTAATCCATCATCTCTTTTCAATCAAAATTGACCAGATAACTAAATTGACAAATTATCTAATTGTGGGACGACTAAAATGACACAATTGAAAAGTATAAGACTGAATTAGCAACGGTACAATAAATTTAAGATTTTTTTTACTATTGTTCTAATACAGCCCCGTATTGAAATTGGGGCCCATGTGATTTCTTCAATTAAGAGAACATAATAGTAAAGTACTATATTCTTCCTACCTCTTCTATGTTCTTGACCACCAATTTTCGCGACAAGCCAAGGGCCTAAAGTTGGAGGGAGGGGAGTTTTAATTTGTAAATTGTATAGAAAATTATGCAGATAATTCCTTTTTTGTATACGTTCTTTAGAATTTCCTTTAATTGTAAATTTTATTAAAAATCATGCGGATAATTCCTTTTCTTTTCTTTTTCTTTATTCGACCAAACAAAATTCCTTTTCTTTAATAACTTTTGTTAGACTTCCTTCCTCGACCACCATTAAAATTCCGATAGAGCATTGTCCACCCATGATACCACGTTGGATCCGTTAGTTATTACGGAAAGTTCATTATGAACGTAAAAATATATCTAAGTTATTAGTGTAAATTTGGAGAATTCGTAAGAATTTTTTTTTTTAAGGATATTGATCTCGTATGGCAAAAAAAAAAGTTTTAGATTTTTTTATGGATTTCTTTTCAAAGGATTGAAACACACTTGTAGCTTACTACGTCCTAATTTTTAAATTTTTGTTATGTCTTGTTGACAGGATTGAGGTTGCCATTCGTGTTTCAAAACTAGCACAGTTTTCTTTTTAATTGAACTCCGTTTATATTTCCAAACGTGAAAAGCATGATCTAGACATCATATATGAACATATGTGAGAATATAAATAGACATAAAAACATAGAAATTAATCGATAAACTCAAATTCGAAAAATAAAAACTCGCAGCTAAAATTGACCGCATGTGTCCGGCAAAAATATCACTTCTAGCTTATATACATCACATATATCTCGAACTATGAGCAATGCTAGACATCTTTAGAAATCTCACTAATTCTCCAACTAAGTGACATCGTGATCTTTTATCGGATGTGAATTGATTATACAATGCATAGGCCGCACCTATTTCTACACCCAATAAAAGACCGCCACGTCGTCTAGTAAGGTTTCTGGGTGCGCATAACACTGTTTCTCGAACTATTATAGCAACCACATGTTGGCAGACCAAGACGAGCATGGACACAAAGGCATGACCAATCCCACGAGGTCCACCCGGTTATTTCTGCGGCACTAGGGCTCTGGTCGAACTTTTCTGGCGATGTGCGGGAGATCGGACCCGCCTTGATCCTGAACCCGACCGCCAGCGGATCGCACGGGCAGCAGTGAAATGCAAATGGCCCCTCGCCCCTTTCCCTCTCCTCTGCGCACTCTTCGCAAACGATGTAGTCGCACTTTGCGCTAATGGCCTTCCTAATGGTGCTAAATCCATCATGGTCTCGACCCTTTGGCATAGTCGGATCTCCTTGCGGTTGCCACAACACCAAGGCATTGTTTTTCGTCTCATCGTGCATCGTGGTTGCGAAATCCATCTCGCGTTGGGTGATTACAATTTGATGACTGAATACTAATTTCAAAAAGTTGAGTGAGAGCTATTGTGTTCGGTGTCTCTATATATGCAATTTTGAGCTTGAGTATTTGATATAGAGTCTCTTTAGGTGTCCGACTACAAGTCTAATTCTAGTAGGAAACATGAAAGAACTTGAATATATAATTATTATCTGTTAATTAATTTATTTATGTTTTTGAATTTGAAATTGGTGCGATAAAATATAAATAATCTGGTATATAACCGTAATGTCCCCCGTACATAATCTTATTTCTTCTCATGAGTTTATAATCTTATCTTCTAACGTTTGAAGAGAAGGAATAAGTACTTCGTTAACTTAAATAAATATGATATCTGTAGTTTTTCAGCCATATGAATTTAAGAGTCAGCCAACATATTTTTAAATTTTTAGAAACTTATTATCTTTCAATCATCTCTATTGTCAAATAATCTTGTGACTTACCTTTTTATTTACATATTACGTACATTTGGTTATTTTATTTTTAGTTTACAATCACAAGTTTTGAAAGTTAATCCTTACTTTTTTCAGTTGACTAAAACAATATTGTAGACGTTACCTTCTTCGCTTGGATTCCTGCCCTCGAAACCGTCGCAGCTTCTTTGTGTCCCCTGACGTCTTTACGCTTCAGCATGACAGCGCGGGCACTATATTTTGATTGCGAGAACCAATAAGTCCACCTGGCTTTTTTTTATTAATTTTTTTAATGTTACGTGGATATTTTTAATAAAATGTCAGTCCATGTAGAATTTTTTTAAAAATCAGGTACATGTGGCGATTTTATTTAGAAGGGACTGAATTTTCACAAATTAACCCAATTTTTCTAAAATGTTAACTTAAATTTAAAAAGTAAGATTAAAAACTCATTAAAAAAAAATAACGACTTTGCACAGTGATTTTTTAAGTTTTAGCTTTTTTCAGGCTTTTAGCTTAATTTAATTTTTTTTGATATTACGTGAATTTTTATATTAATTTTTAGTATTTTTATTGCTGATTGAGATATTTCAGCGAGCCACATAGATGTCATGTTCCAGCGAAACTCACCGGAGTTGGCACTCAAATAATCGTTTTTCAAAAAAAAAATTAGCACTTAAATGATAAAAAAGTATCGGCATCAAAGTAAGTGTCGTACAAAAATATTGTCACTTGTGTCCTTCTACCGTCTTGAAAATCATGGAGTATTTTAAGAAGACAGCACCAATTCTAGAGGCTAACTTGAATTTTCCCTCATGTCGACAATTTGTTTTCAAAAATATTTTCATTAAGCACATATATTGTCAATTCATTAACCTAATGTACATGAAGCTACTAATCGTGGAATTGAAAGTCCCTTTAATTCCACTGCAGAGCAATGAGGGTCCTAGGGGACAAAACTCGACACATCTTAAGATTGTCTCTGTCTCTTTCTCCTTCCCTCCCTTCTTTGGTTATTGGCCTATTTGAAGCAAAGTCTATTTGACATATTACATACAATCAGTGTACTCTTTCGAATGTAATTTAATGTTTTTAAGGATTTTGATTGATGAGTTCAGAGCATGACTGATCAACAAATTTAATTTCATGGGCTTGATGTTGTTTCTTACCGTTCCCCCCAACCCTACAGCACAAACACGACACATGGCGACTTCTCGTTGGCCCATGTCATCATAACATATGGCAAGCCACCATAAGACAGCATCACTTTTACATGTGGCAATCTATCAACAACTGATTTCTCGTCATCTAGATAGCCACGTGGTCAGATCCTATCCATTCATCACGAGCTATCTCTCACTATAAGTATTGATATACTGATTTAGGGTGATTCTCGCTTGTGCAAATAGGAAAGGGATCCACTGCCCTTCAATCAGGACAGGGGCACCCTAATCAATCTCGATCGTTCGTTCAACAACGGATGGCTCAATTTTTTATTTTTTTTTTAAAAGAGAAGCAAAAGAACCTCCTCCTATTATGAGGGATCTGGGCCGTCCGTTTTTGAACGGACGGCCCAGATTGATCAGAGTACCCCTGTCCTGATTGGACAAGGGCAGAAGATCCGGATCCGCGAGAATAATCCGGGTTTTCAATTTTTAAAAAAGTCAATTCCTGGGGTTGATGATGATGAATGGTGCAGTTCGGTTCAAAAGTCAAATTCGAGGCTAACCGAACCGATTCGCACTAAAACAGGAAATAAGTTGGATACATCGAAACAGCAACAACATACTCTATTATGATTTTCTTATTTTGTTGATTATGCCGCTAGTTCCCAATCAAATCAAATAATAAAAAATTCATCCAACTGTATTAAAAAAATAAATAATAATAATATCTTTATTGTTTGGATTTAGCGAGAACAATCCAGAAATATATATATATATATATATATATATATATATATATTATCTTTTGAACGTGGGAGCAAAATCAGAATTAAGCAAAAAGATAGGTTGTGAATTGCATCCCGATATTTGGCAATATCTTCTATTGATGTATTATTGATAATCTGATTTTGAAAGCACAAAATTATTAAACAAATCTTCGAAAAATATGAACAATTCAATGAACCAAAAACAAGAAAAGAATGGGTTATCTTCAGAGAACGAATGTGAACAAAAACCATCCGCTTCGAGTAATAAAAAATGTCACATTTATCAGTTTTTCCGCATAAATTTTATATGTGCACGGATGCGTTGCTAGCCAGCCAATGCTTCGCAATCTAACGAGTTCTTTCCGCCACATCTAGAACCAGGCTTCTCGCTAGAACTGTGCCAAAGACTTTTTGCAGATGGGCCGCCGATTGGACCCGTTGGTGCCAAATCTTATTATCACCACATCATTTGGGCAAAAGTGAAATCCTAATCCACCATCTTTGCCTTCTCTTTCTCGCATTCTTTGCAATGCACTTGACCCACCTTCGTAACTTGCAATAAACCCGACAACTTCGACTTATCCTGCCCAGTTGACGTCGATAGCTTCGACTTTTCTTGCCCACTTGATGTTGATAGCTTCGATTGCTCCGGCCATATTGTGGTCGACAGCTTCACCTCCTCTAGATCCATGACGTCACGTCATCGTCCTCAATAGCTAGCTCGAAATCTTCAAGAATCCTTCGCATCCTCTGAGCTCTTTTGGAATGCTTCCGCACCATGGCACGGTGCATCTTCTTCGCGCGAGTTGAAACCGGCTTGGTTAGTGAGGCCGACTTCATGACTCTGAATTTGGATTGGATTGTGAATGTTAAAATTCAGAGAGTGAGCGAGGGATTCAGTGTACCTATATACGTTGTACTTTGAAGTAGGTGTGAACATAATTCTTTCAAAGATTCAAATTTGACGCTAACTGTGAATTATAGAAATTCGTGGGGATATTTAGTTTTTTATACCTTTTGTTAGACTTCCTTAATTTTGAATTGTAAAGAAATTCGTTGATGATTCCTTCTTAATACATTTTGTTACACTTCCATCCTCTCGCCATTAAACTTCTGATGTGGCTGTTATAAATATATTAGGATTCTGTTTGAAATATATGACGATTTTGTGTATCTTCCAGAGTGTAGTCATGACTGCCCGCAATTGATATTTTTAATCTTATGTTACTATAAATAATCCCGTAAAATCTATAAATAGGCTCATGTTAGACATTGAAGCACATATAGAAATTCTACAACTTCATTAATTATTAATAGTGGCATTGTCCCACCCATGCTGCCACGTCGGATTTTATTAGTTAACATGGATTGGTCATTATGCACGGAACGGTAATGAAAATTATACCTAAATTATTGATATAAATTTGGAGTATTGGTGGGATGAGAATGTTTGGGATATTAACGCAGCTTGCTAGCTTGCTAAAACCTAGATAAAAGGTTTATCGAAGCTATACGCACGGGTTCATAAACGCTGCTCCTCATTTCTTTGTCACTTAATTATAACCAAAGGCCACGTATGACAAGGGCCTAACATATTTAAGATTTCTACATCATAATTTTGAAAATTTTTGTCAGCTCTTAGACAAGATTGGATATTAATCATGTCTCAAAACTTTAACATAGTTTTGTTTTCTTTTTCACGATGATAGACTTAATTGAACTCAGTTTTATGTTGCCAACAACAGAAAGCATGATCTAGACATGTTATATCCACATATACAAAAAAAAAAGTTAATAAAAGAAAAACATAGAAATTAATCGAGAAACTCAAATACGACAAATGGAAACTCACAACTAAAATGGACTGCACGTGCTCGGGAAAAAACATATTCCTAGCCCATACATAAGATATATCTCGAATTTTGAGCAGTACTAGACATCTTAAAGAAATATTGCTAATCCTCCAATGTGATGATCTTTTGTCGGGATTTTGATTATTCAACGAATGGGTCGCCCTTGTTTCAATGGCCAATGAAAAATCGCCGCATCGTCTGCACCCGTGCATCGTTTAAATTCTAAATACCGCAGAACATGGAAAAAAATTTACAGATTCATACACAGAGAAATTAACAAGAGTTTTGAGGAACTCAAATCCGACGAACTATACCAAACTCAATATTACCAGAGTCATATTTCTACTGTCTACGTTTGAACCCCAAGCTGTATTTCAGCAACGACAAGAAATATCGAGCCGAGCATGGACGCACGGCCAATGCCAACTCCACAGGGTCCAACCTAGTCTTTCTGCTGTTGCGGAATCCTGGCCGACCGTTTTCGCTGGCAAGTGGGCGATCGGGCCTCCGGTGGTCCTGAATCCAGCTATCACCGAATCGTTGCGAGCGCAACTGTGGAACCCAAATCCATCATCTCTATCCCTCCCAGCCTCATGCTCTTTGCAAAGCACGTGACCTGCCTCTTGCCAACGCAGAACCGTCTCTTTCTTCCCATGGATTCCTTTGTCGACGCCCTCGAAAGCATCGCAGCTCCTCTGTGTTCTCCGACTTCTTTGCGATTGCTTCAGCATGACGGCGCGGGGCACCATCTTTTCACGAGTCATAGTTGCGAGACCCATCTTCGTCGGCGTTTCTTCAACTTGATGCCTGAGTACTAATGGGAAAGAGTTTGAGTGAAGAGAGCAATGTACACTCGCTGCGTTGTGTGTGTGTATATATATGCACACACTTGAGCTTGAGCAGGAAATATTTGACATCAAGTTTTGATTCTTACTTAGGAAAGAAAACAAGTATTCGATATCTCGCTCAAGTGTGAGGCCGTTCGAAACAAATATATTGCAGAAGGAAATCTTTCCTGTTCTGCGCTTACGGTTATTGTGGAACTTGGCCTAACTTTTCTTATTTCTTCTGTTTGATTTTTTATGATTAAAAAACTCACTAGCTAACCTTTTTACACTGTGTTTTACGTGAAGGTGTTTTTACTGGAATCACTTCCTTGTAGGGGTCCATTTGTTACGTGGATTCCACGGTGGGTCTCATGTGATCAATGGTGGAGATGAGTTTGGTCTGCACGTTATATAGGCCATGGAACTGCACCACAATAAATGAAATGAATCAAGGTCGTGAGATTTAACTAATAGAATAACTCTTCTATCTAATTTGATGCTGAATATAGAGATAAATCGTCCAAACCTCCTACATTTTCTCTCCAATAAGATTGCATATCTATATGTATATTATACTAAATGCAATCTAACAATTTATTTATTTTTAATATTACGAATTCCTATAGCTGCATTGAATGTATAACTAAGTAAAAACATAACAATATCAATCCATAACAGCACTGGTGATGACTATCCTGATCAATCAAATTATAGTTACTTTGAGTTTTGTCTAGTAATTATTGTCCGGCACTTGTAAGTTATCAAATGAGGATAGATGTTAGGCTTGAAGTTATCTTTCTCAAAATATGTGTTTAAAAAACTAAACATTTCCTTATTTAATAATTACCAGCACCTCTCTCTCTCTCTCTCTCTATTTTGGAATAAATTTGCCAATCTTTAATTTTTCTCCAATTTGTATAAGGACAAAAGAAGGGACAATTACACATCCGCTTCCATCCGCACGCACGACTAGACTGGGAACTAGTGGCTCCCAAGGCATCAATTAGAATAGTATATAGAATAATTTCTGGTTGGACGGGCTAAAGAGGCATGGGGAGGATTGTCAAAAAAAAATTGTATCATACGGCATACAATTCAGTTATAAATATTTTAACTAAATCAGTTTAATCCTAAATCTTTTGATAATTTATTAATGGAGTCTTTCTGATCAATTTTAGCAATTCCGCACATAAATTTTTAAATTTTATAGAATTTTCTGAAAATTTGTACTTTCTTTTCACTTGTGACCTTTCCTGATCTACTGATGCTCACATAGCAAGCCCGGCCACTGCCTGAGATTGATGACTGGCAAAAGAAAAGGGAAAAATAATTCCTTTTTTCTATACGTTCTTTGAAATTTCCTTTAATTGTAAATTCGATTAAAAATCGTGCGGATAATTCTTTTTCTTTAATACCTTTTGTTAGACTTCCTTCCTCGACCGCCAATAAAATTCAGATATGGAGTTGTCCGCCCATGATGCCATGTTGGATCCATTAGTTATTATGGAAAGTTCATTATGGACGGAAAAAACTATATTTAAGTTATTAGTGTAAATTTGGAGAATTCGTAAGACATTGTTTTTAGGATATTGATCCCGTATGGCATAAAAAAAAAAGGTTGTCGATTTTTTTTTTATGGATTTCTTTTCAAAGGATTGAAACACACTTGTAGCTTACTACGTCCTAATTTTTAAATTTTTGTTATGTCTTGTTGACAGGATTGGGATTGCCATTCGTGTTTCAAAACTAACACAGTTTTCTTTTTAATTGAACTCCGTTTATATTTCCAAACATGAAAAGCATGATCTAGACATCATATATGAACATATGTGAGAATATAAATAGACATAAAAACATAGAAATTAATCGATAAACTCAAATTCGAAAAATAAAAACTCGCAGCTAAAATTGACCGCATGTGTCCGGCAAAAATATCACTTCTAGCTTATATACATCACATATATCTCGAACTATGAGCAATGCTAGACATCTTTAGAAATCTCACTAATTCTCCAACTAAGTGATATCGTGATCTTTTATCGGATGTGAATTGATTATACAATGCATAGGCCGCACCTATTTCTACACCCAATAAAAGACCGCCACGTCGTCTAGTAAGGTTTCTGGGTGCGCATAGCACCGTTTCTCGAACTATTATAGCAACCACATGTTGGCAGACCAAGACGAGCGTGGACACAAAGGCATGACCAATCCCACGAGGTCCACCCAGTTATTTCTGCGGCACTAGGGCTCTGGTCGAACTTTTCTGGCGATGTGCGGGAGATCGGACCCGCCTTGATCCTGAACCCGACCGCCAGCGGATCGCACGGGCAGCAGTGAAAGGCGAATGGCCCCTCGCCCCTTTCCCTCTCCTCTGCGCACTCTTCGCAAACGACGTAGTCGCACTTTGCGCTGATGGCCTTCCTAGTGGTGCTAAATCCATCATGGTCTCGACCCTTTGGCATAGTCGGATCTCCTTGCGGTTGCCACAACACCAAGGCATTGTTTTTCGTCTCATCGTGCATCGTGGTTGCGAAATCCATCTCGCGTTGGGTGATTACAATTTGATGACTGAATACTAATTTCAAAAAGTTGAGTGAGAGCTATTGTGTTCGGTGTCTCTATATATGCAATTTTGAGCTTGAGTATTTGATATAGAGTCTCTTTAGGTGTCCGACTACAAGTCTAATTCTAGTAGGAAACATGAAAGAACTTGAATATATAATTATTATCTGTTAATTAATTTATTTATGTTTTTGAATTTGAAATTGGTGCGATAAAATATAAATAATCTGGTATATAACCGTAATGTCCCCCGTACATAATCTTATTTCTTCTCATGAGTTTATAATCTTATCTTCTAACGTTTGAAGAGAAGGAATAAGTACTTCGTTAACTTAAATAAATATGATATCTGTAGTTTTTCAGCCATATGAATTTAAGAGTCAGCCAACATATTTTCAAATTTTTAGAAACTTATTATCTTTCAATCATCTCTATTGTCAAATAATCTTGTGACTTACCTTTTTATTTACATATTACGTACATTTGGTTATTTTATTTTTAGTTTACAATCACAAGTTTTGAAAGTTAATCCTTACTTTTTTCAGTTGACTAAAACAATCTTGTAGACGTTACCTTCTTCGCTTGGATTCCTGCCCTCGAAACCGTCGCAGCTTCTTTGTGTCCCCTGACGTCTTTACGCTTAAGCATGACAGCGCGGGCACTATATTTTGATTGCGAGAACCAATAAGTCCACCTGGCTTTTTTTTATTAATTTTTTTAATGTTACGTGGATATTTTTAATAAAATGTCAGTCCATGTAGAATTTTTTTAAAAATCAGGTACATGTGGTGATTTTATTTAGAAGGTACTGAATTTTTACAAATTAACCCAATTTTTCTAAAATGTTAACTTAAATTTAAAAAGTAAGCTTAAAAACTTATTTTAAAAAAAAAGAACTACTTTGCACAGTGATTTTTTAAGTTTTTGCTTTTTTAGGCTTTTAGCTTAATTTAATTTTTTTAATATTACGTGAATTTTTATATTAATTTTTAGCATTTTTATTGTTGACTGAGATCTTTCAGGGAGCCACATAGATGTCATGTTCTAGTGAAGCTCACCGGAGTTGGCACTGAAAGAATCGTTTTTTTTTAAATTAGCACTGAAATGATAAAAAAAAATATCGGCACCAAAATAAGTGTCGTACAAAAATATCGTCACTTGTGTCCTTCTACTGTCTTGAAAATCAAGGAGTATTTTAAGAAGACAGCACCAATTCTAGAGGCTAACTTGAATTTTCCTTCATGTTCACCATTTATTTTCAAATATATTTTCATTAAACACATATATTGTCAATTCATTAACCAAATTTACTTGAAGCTACTAATCGTGAAATTGAAAGTCCCTTCAATTCCACTGCAGAGCAATGAGAGGTCCTAGGGGACAAAACTCGACACATCTTAAGATTGTATCTTTCTCCTTCCCTCCCTTCTTTGGTTATTGGCCTATTTGAAGCAAAGTCTATTTGACATATTACATACAATCAGTGTACTCTTTCGAAATCAATTTAATGTTTTTAAGGATTTTGATTTGATGAGTTCAGAGCATGACTGATCAACAAATTTAATTTCATGGGCTTGATGTTGTTTCTTACCGCTCCCCCCAACCCAACACCACAAACACATGACACATGGTAACTTCTCGTTGTCCCATGTCATCATAACATATGGCAAGCCACCATTTGACAACATCACTCTTACATGCGGCAATCTATCAACCATTGATTTCTCATCATCTAGAGAGCCACATGGTCAGATCCTATCCATTCATCATGAGCTCTCTCGCACTATAAGTATCGATATCACATGGATTAGATCTACTGATTTAGGGTGATTCTCGCTTGCGCAAATAGGAAAGGGATCCCTTGCCCTTGTCCAATCAGGGCAGGGGGCACCCTAATCAATCTTGGTCGTTCGTTCAACAACGGACGGCCCAAATTCCTCACAGAGTACCCATGCCCTAATTGGACAAGGGAAGCCGGGTTTTCGATTTTGAAATTTGGAATAAGGAATAATTGATGCAATTCTTAAGTAGGAACGGATCATAAATTCTATATTTCAAATTTTTCTATTATGATAACAGGATAATTTATTCAGAATCTTATATCGTTTTGTGACTTTCGTGGAGTCACCCCATTTTATTGCAATGGACATGACCTTCCAAAACACGGCAGGGTCGAAGAAGTAACAAACCTTGGCTGTTTGAAACATGGCAGGGTCGAAGAAGGAACAATCCGTGCCTGTCCAGGATAGCACCGACCCGTCAACATTCTATCAATACAGCTTTGAGGGGTACCAAGATACGCTCATTACAGACAAATTGAGGCAACTCGACATCTACGACACGATTGACTTCATATGCGGAGGTGCGAATGTGGTCTTTGAGAATTGCACGGTATACCTTGCCGCCCAAACAAAGGCCAAATGCCATAACCGCCCAAGCAAGAGTTGATCTGAGTGTGGACTCAAGCATCTAGTTCTGTTATTACACCATTAGAGCCGTCGATTACTTGACCTCGAGCATTTGCTCGATAGACACATTTATAGGGCGACCGTGGCAGGACTTCTCGAGGACGGTTTACATGCATACGTTCATGGACAGTTTAATTCACCTTGCGGGTTGAGTTTAATTCACCTTGTGGGCTGGCACAACTGGGATGATGATTTTGCGCTGAGCACACTTTAATATGTATAACACAGTAATACCGAACCGACCTCGAGATCATGAACCAAGTGACTTGGTTTGGATACTATGTAAATTAGTGCAGACAAGGCATCACATTTTGGCAGATCAAACTTCTCTCATGAGCAAATGAACTGCCGTTGCGGATGAAGAAAACTCTTTTACCTATTTTTTCTTAGATTGCTCCTAGACAAGTAGAGTAATTCACATTAGTTTTAGGGAGAAAAGAAGGACATGCTTGCTCGACCACAGGCCCGTTTGCACGAGAAAATAAAGAAATTTATCGGGCGGACCATGTGGATTCAGGCCAACCCGACCCAACCTAATCATAATTTATATATACACACAAAAGCTTAGTAGAATTTACATTTTTCAGATTTGGAAAATAAAATGAGAAATGGGAAAATCCAATTTAACCTATTCCTATTTTAAGCCTTAAGGAAAAAATAAAGTAAATCTGGCGGGAGTCGTCAAAAATTAAGTGTCAACATCGAGTAGGGACATATGACCAATCCCATGAGTTCCGGCCTTTCTTTTTTCTTTCTTTTTTCGCTGCATTGGGACTTAGGTTGGACTTTTTCTGCGACATGCGAGAAATTGCACCTGCTCATCACCTAATCAGATGGGCCAAGGCGAGCCCTCGATGGGTGAGAGATTGGACCCGTTTGCATATGATAGTTATAGTTTTTCCTCAACATAAATTGGAGCCCTCGATGGTTGGGATAGTCCATCTCTTAACCAATTCGGCCATGCATAGGTGGGTATATATATATATATATATATATATATATATGTTTTTATACTTTTTCTTTTTCCTTTTTTTTCAACCCCTCGTTCTCCCTCTCCCTGCCCCTCCCCTTCCCCCTCCTCCTCCCTTCCTCTTAGCAGAACATCTCTAGCCGGTCGCCACAGTCCGATGACTAGGCAGAGGCGCGGCCAGAGAGGCCTCGCCTGGCCATGGTGGGGACCGGCCTCGCCATCGTTGAGTGAGGCAGTGACGACGAGGTTGAGCCTCGCCAGTCACAGTCGTCGGGCAAGGCAAATTGTCTCTCACGGCAAGGGCCTGCCTCAATCTAGGCTTCTCCGCCTTTGTTTCCTCTTTATTGATCTCCGTCCTCACCCCATCATTCGACCGCTCGCGGGACAAGTAGGCAGCAATTGGGTCAGAGGACAGGTCAGAATTGGACGCAAGTTGGATGATGAAGTCCCGGGGGAAGGGGGAGATGCGGGCGCCGAGGGGCTCGGGAGAGCCGAGTAAGGGGTGGCAATCGGAGAGAGGGAGGCCGGAGGCACGAGGGACGGGGGAGTTGGAGGTGAGGAGGAGGCGGTCGACGTATACGAAGTGGCCGAGCTAGAGGCGGTTGGAAAGGATGAATTTGGTGTTGCGGTCCTTGAGGGAGACGTAGGTGAAGTTGAGGGAGTCAAAGAGGTGGAGGAAGAAGACGTTGTCGGGCCAGAGGTCATCAGGGGTAGAGAGGACGTGGACGATGCTAATGACCTGGAGGAGGGCAGAGCGATGCTCGCCGGCAATGCGGGTGTTGGAGTTCATGGACTAGAGGAGCTTCAGGAGGATCCCTTGCATAAGAGTCGCCATTTCTATCGATTTGCTCCGCATGTGCGCGTGGTGGGGGAGACAGAGAGGATACTTAGATCTGGGTCAGCGAGGTTGAGCCTCGCTGTTGTTGCCTTGCCCGGCGACAAAAAGGTCGGCCCCCACCATGGCCGAGCAAGGCCTCTCTAGATACCTTGGTTATAAAAATAATAATAATAATAAATAAATAAATAATTACGATATTTGATTTCAATTCCGTTTGATTAGATTAGATTTGATTCATTTTAGTGTTATCTTGTGTAATTCTATTTCCTTTTAGAGTCCTATCTATATAAATGACGCCCATCTCTCTATAATCTTCAGACTATGATCAATTGAATTCAGATTATTTGTGTAAATGCTTTCTAGTTATCGCTACCTTGCGTCATGCTTCCACCTCAATAGCTAGTTCGAGATCGTCATTAATCCTTCGTATCCTCTGATCTCTTTCCGACTACTTCCGCGCCATGGTGCACTAGTTGAAACCTTTTGGATGGTGAGAACGACTTCATGACTGTGAATTGGAGTGGATGCGGATCACAAAATTCGGAGAGTTGACCGAGGACATTATCACTGTACTTATTCATGTATGGTGTCATTCCTTGAAGTGCATGCGGACATAACTCTTTCAAATCTCAAATTTGGCACATGAAATTTGGCATTTCCAACTGTTTCTGCACCATGGCGTGGTGCATCTTTCTTGCCGCGAGTTGAAACCTGTGAAGCCGACTTCATCACTATGGATGTGGATCGAATGCGGATAATAATTCAGAGAGTTGAGCGAGGGCATTACCACTGTACTTATATTCAGTGCATGTGGATATAGTTCTTTCAAATTTCAAATTTGGCACGTGAAATTGGCATTTCAAACTATTTCCGCACCATGGCGCGGTGCATCTTCTTGCTGCAAGTTGAAACCTCTTGGATGGTGAGGCCGACTTTATGACTATGAATTTGGTTAGGATGCGGATGATAAAATTCAGAGAGTTAAGCGAGGCATTATCACTATACTTATTCATGTATGGCGTTGAAGTTCATGTGGACATAATTCTTTCAAATTTCAAATTTGGCAGATGATTTCTCTGATTTCTATAGTCATTGTTGTTTATAGACTTGTAGTTTTCTTTTACTAGTATAGTAGTATGATATACATTTTTGTATATTAGGATTATATCGATTGCCGTGCAAGCTTTATTTGGAATTAACCAGAATTATAGCTATAATTTCAAATAAACAGAGGAGTATGAATAAACTCTCAAAGTTTGTGCGTTAAAATGAAAATACTACCCAATATATATATATATATATAAACTATGCCCAGTAACCTTAATATCCCAAATTGCTTTTGTCACCACAACTGCAGTAAATGTACCAATGTGACATACTCGGTGTTTACCAAAAAATAAGTCCTAAATTTTTCTTGTAATGACATCAATACCTTTTTTTGGTGTTCGTCATTAGTAGCCTAAACAACGGTACAAGTTTTGGTCGTTTTTGTGACCAGACAAAAAAAAACATAAAAAATGGAGAATTTGTATCACCATAAGAATTGTTTTGGATTTGGTGACCTAATTAAAATTTTGGGATGTCAATGTCACTGTGACCATAGTTTAGAGTTTTTTAGTAGTATTATCCTTTCTTGAAAATACACTTAGTATTGCAAGGACGTGTTTGATTCGGCTCTTAAAATGGAAAAGCCCACTCTACGTATCTGCGCCAAAAACACTAGTAAATTTTAAGACTTGATTGCACTAACTTAATAAGCTTTTTTTTTTTAATTGTACTATCTGAAAGTATTAGGACTTGATTATATTTTCATGACATGCCATAGAAATTGAGTTTTAGGACTCAACAATATTTTCTTGGTAAATCTTAAGACTTTCAGTAAACTTATAAAATGTAAATATAAATAATATAAAGAGAGACATGCGCGCACATACATACATAATATCTACGAATGAACTGAAACATCAAGGACAACCGAAAGAGTCTAGCATCAAAGTCAATTGAAAGCTGAGAGCTTAGGTTGCTTGTAATTTTCCTTCCAATACGTGATTTGAATACTAAATCTTTCCTTACATAATATCAGCAGCATCTTTCTTGTCTTGTTTTTAGTTTTTAATCCCACTAAAAGTTCTGGATTTTCCTCGTGTAATATCTTTATTCATTCCACCAAAAAACATCTTTGCCCGAATTTTTATTTTCGGTGGAACCAATGTATCCAAATTTGTATCAATCAACGTCAACATCAATATCAACAACACATTTATCCCAAACTAGTTGGGGTCGGCGGTCAATGAACCCCAAAGAATCATAAAAATAAAAGCAGAATTAAGGGAGGGAAAAGAGATAAATGTGTAAAAATAAATAAGTGTATATATATATATATATATATATATATATATATATCTATCTATCTATATACTACCCCTCCACAATACTAATAGTCTCCCTCCACTCTGTCCTAAGACAAACCGTACGCCAATCTATTTCCCACTCCATTAAATCTTGTTTTACTGCTTTCCCCCAAGTAAGTTTCGGCGACTTCTTGCTTTTTTCGTGTTATGCTCTCGATAGCAAACTTCTGTTCGTACTGATACATCTAAGGATCTTCGGAGAATATGCCCAAACCATCTCAATCTATGCTCTCTCATCTTTTCCGCAACCGGTTCTACTCCAACTTTTCGTCGAATCTCTTCATTCCTTATCTTATCCATCCTTGTATGACCACACATCCACCTTAACATACTCATTTCCGCTACTCCCATTTTATGCCCATGTTTCCTTAGTGCTGGCCAACATTCAGCTCAATATAACATGGCAGGTCTGATTGTTGTTCTATAAAATTTTTCTTTTAACCTAAGAGGAATTTTGCGATCTCAAATAATATATTTAATTAGATTTCCATCCATAATAGCCCTTAAAAATCCGTCGTGGTGTTGTCCATATATTCTGTGACATTAGGTATTTCAAGTATCATTGCGTAAAAATATTATTCAGATAGTCTTAAATTTATTGCACTTTTGTCAATTCAGTCATAAAATTTTTAATTTTACCAATCAAGTTAATCTGGCCAACTTTTGGCCTGAAATTGGCTGCCATTCATTGCTAAGATAATGATGCTTTGAGACGTGCATAGCCTTAAAAGGCTTGGGCGCAATTAATGAGTTCAAACGGGCCAAGGTCATATTATATATGACATTGTGAAGGTACATGATGCTGCTGCAGTTAACATAATCCAACAATTTGTACACCAATGTGGTTCTATGGGGTTTGTTCAATTTTATGCAACTATAGATGAACTCGAAGTGATGAATTATTCAGATGGGGAGGGCTTTGATGTCGGTGAAGATGATGTGGAGTATGGTGATAATGATGATGACGATACTGATAAAAAAGATGATGGTTGGACAGACACTGACTGATGACAGTGATGAAAAAAATGTCTAAGGTGAAAATATGGAGGCCTACCACAACACACATTATGATAATCCCATTTTGCCATTAGTACATCCACCTCCCTATTCAGAGATCGACTTTGATATGATGCAAGTCGATACAAGAGCCAAGCCAAGCCATATGCTGTTTGATCCGGCAAAAGAATTTGAGGTGGGGATGTTATTTCCATCATGGGATGCTTTGCAATCGCTGCGAAAGAGTATTCTCTGAGAAGAAATCATCACTTTCATAGCGATAAGTCAAAAAAGACAAAATATGTCGACTTTGATATGATGCAAGTCAATACAAGAGACAAGCTGGGCCATATGTTGTTTGATCCGGCAAAAGAATTTGAGGTGGGGATGTTATTTCCATCACGGGATGCTTTACAGTTGTTGTGAAAGAGTATTCTCTGAGAAGAAATCATCACTTTCATAGCGATAAGTCAAAAAAGACAAAATATGTGATAAACTGTGATAATGCAAACAGGCCTTGTGGTTGAAGGCTTCGCGCAATTACTAAAGTGGGTGCCATGTTTTGGGAAATAACCAAGTACAGTGGACCACTTATATGCAGTAATCCGCAAATGTCAAGGGATCATCGTCAACTTGATCAGAAGTTCCTATGCGACCAGATAGAAGCAATGGATGCTGACCAACCAAGTTTTAAAATTAAGATACTAATAGCTAAGTTTCATGACAA
This sequence comes from Rhodomyrtus tomentosa, assembly GCA_028455895.1. Classification (NCBI taxonomy): domain Eukaryota; kingdom Viridiplantae; phylum Streptophyta; class Magnoliopsida; order Myrtales; family Myrtaceae; genus Rhodomyrtus; species Rhodomyrtus tomentosa. The sequence continues at coordinate 35,902,170 of JAPCWY010000011.1, read as the reverse complement.
GGTGGGCTTCGAACCTATGTATCGTAAAACCTGACCAAGTTTCATGACAAGGTTGGAGTCATATGTCGAGGAAGTATATGAATAGAATGGTCGCCAAGAATCTAGGTTCTCATTTTGTGATTGACGATCACATGAACCAAAATCGGAGTTGCAAAATTTTTAACCGGATGTTCTAGACTTTCAAGCAGACGATTGAAGGCTTCAAAGTTCGTCCTGTGATATTTGTTGATGGAACTTTTTTGTATGGGAAATATCGTGGAATGCTACTTGGTGCGACCTCATTTGATGGCAACAATCATATATTTCCATTGGCATTTGCTATGGTCGATAGGGAAGATGTTGATAATTGGACTTGGTTTATGACTTTGTTGCGGATATATGTCACTAGGAGAGAAAATATTTGTGTAATATCAGACAGGCATATCGGGATTCAAAGAGCAATGGAGACAGAAGGGTGGCGTACTCCATATGGCCACCATAGATATTGCATTCGGCATATTGTCAGCAATTATAATAAACAATTAAAAAATGCTAACGGAAAAATATTTGTTCAGATGACAAGTAAATTTTCAAATTTTCAAATTTGAGAAGAATACATGTTCATAAATTTACTTCGTTAAATATTTATTATTATTGTAATATACATTTTACGATGTCAATAGCAAAAGTTCATACGCATCATGAACCGACTTAGGGAGTTCGATCTAAACACAACATCATAGTGTGACCAGATTTCAAAGGAAAAAAATACGAAGGCTTATGATGAAGGGAGGATATATGGAGCGATGACAACGAATTTAATTGAATTAGTTAATGGGATGCTGACCTAGTTTGCGAATGACACGCTCTGCGAAAACACAGAAAAAGCGAATGACCATGAAGTGATACGATTCGACTCTGACATAAGGCTTTTTGAAGTTAAAACTAGACATAACAGATGCAGAGGATCAAGGGGCCGAATATATATAGGAAGTCTAAACCTGCAAACATGCACATGTGAAAAATTTCAAGAGATGAAAATCTCGTGTTCCTATGTAATTGCAGCATGTCAAAGATATGCAATTGATTGCCATGCGTTCATGGATGAATTCTATACATTAGATAAAATGCTTTAGTGCTATCAGTACCCGTTTTGTCCATCGAGAGATTTAGCTTACTGGCCCGAACCTGACGAGATGCTATTAGTGCCAGACTCAAACTGTATTAAGAAGAAATGAAGGTCTCGTGCATCACAAATACGTAATGAGATGGACTGGAGGACATTAAGCAGCGACACCTTGCGGAACCATTATACGAACTGTAGGAAATCACGGTACAACAGGCAAACTTGTGCATATAGATTGGCCGCACAGTAAAATTTACATGGTGTGCAAGCGTACAATGTAATACATCTTATTTCCATAGAAAATTAAGTTGTCTGAATTATTGTAATGAAATTTTTTTAATGTTCTAATATCTCAATTATGCGATATTTATTAATTTCCTCTGTTCAGTTTGTAGATATGGCACAAAGGAATTACATTCATTTGGGACCTCAAGATGGTTCACTACTTACACAGCAAACCCGACATAAATGAGAGAACATGTGGAGCGATCAGGTACTTAAGAAATTTAGCTATTGATATGTCATTTGTAACAGTTGTATCATCATGAAATTGTTACTAATAGTTAATGCAACATCTTGTAGGACTTCGAGAATAAAATTCTTAAATGTCAGCGAGGTGGATCGACACTACACGCAACTGAACTTGATCCGCGCATCCTACTGTATCTTTAGTCTTCGGGATTCTACAGAATTTATTCCATGGCATTTTGGCAACTCGATTGGCATTTGATTACAGCCTTGGTCGAGCGGTGGAGGCCCGAGACTTACACCTTTCATATGCTGAAAGGTGAATACACGATAGAACTGCAGGATATCGCGATTCTCATAGGACTTCTCATAAATGGAAATGCAGTTACTGGCCCCAATGATTGGAATTGAGGTACTCTGTGACATTTTGATTTTCCTGTCATTTCGAGACTTATTAATGAGAATATATATAGCGATGTGTTTCAGTCGTATCTCGCTCAAATTTGATCAATCTCGAGTTAACTAACCAAAAGGGAAAGGCTAACGCGAGACAAGGTACGTGGACCTAGGGAATTCAAATAGGAAATGTCACTTTGACCAAAAGGATTATCGATGAGACATTTAGAGTCATAAAAGGCCAATCTAAGAACGATTAAGGAATGCATTGGTAGCGTTATACGATTGGAGCGCGGGTGATGCCGCTTAACCAGAGTATAATTTGTGAAATTTTCCTAAATTGAACAATGACGATCGAGACCGTTGGAACTAGTAACAGACCCTTGCAATTACATGACAACCAAAGTCGCCATGAATTGACGAGACATAAGTATGATATGAATCACAGAGTCAATACGCGTAACGTCTGCAAAAGCCGCTCCTCAGTTCGGGATAGGTTGAAATCACATCTGACAGAAAAATAATTTAGAGACGAGTCTCGAAATTAGAAAATTGAGAATCAAGGATTTCAACATTATAATTGGATTGGACGTCGCCTCATCGAAGAAGATTTGAATCAGAAAAACGACGTTCTGGACGTTGAGGGTAAAATTACCATTTTGCCCCTCAAGTCTTGACATTGCCTCAATGAATGAACAGGGGCATTTTGCTCATTGATATCCGTACTATAACTGCCGAAAAATTGAGAAATTGGCAGCCATTGGATGAAATATTGATTGACATATAGACAAGTGTCAATGGATGGTGAATGAGCATTTATTAAACAACTTTTAGCCTATCATTCTCACTTGTTTGACCAAGCCATTTTGTGTATACACCCCTCTCTCTCTCCCCTTCAGCCGAACACCCTACCAGCCATCATCTTCTTCATCTTCTCTTCTCCAGTCATGAATTGCTCAACGCCCGACCAGCCCGCAACCTCTCCTTCGCCACTTCCGACCACCACTTCCGGCGACTTCCAACCGTCGAGCTGACCACCAGCGTCTTCTTCATCCTCCTGCCGACCACTTCCAAGTGGTAGCTTGGCATTTAACTCACTGAGGAGCTCCGGCCAGCCATTTTCCCGCGAGTTGATAGAAACCTTCGCAGCAAGAGGTAAGCTGCTATTTGGACTCTGTAAGACCTCTAATCATTTGAATCTTTTGGCCAAATTTTGTGGACATCTAGGGTATATGTATACTGAGTTGTGGTAGAAATTTGAGCTGAGTTTGATGAAGTCTCGACCCTAAATAGGTGTTGTGTTTGAAGGACAAAAACTGACCGGTTGAGGACTTGGGAAGGCCAGCGTTGTTTGTTGACTTTTTGACGTCGCCTTAATCTCAAATTTTCGGTGAGGTTTTCCAACATGTAGAACTAGATGTTAGCAAGTAGTTTAGTGGATAATTTGATGATTTATGGTAGTTAATGGGCTGATTGAGTGAGATATGCACAGAACTGAAAATGCCTTGTTTCGGTTCTGTGCATACCGAATCATGGGGGGCTACTTGTGATGGAATTGAGCTCCAATTTCATCATTGAGGCTTAGGAGGATGTCAATTGATATGTCAAGAGGGTTTATGCTTAGTGAATTGATGAATTAAACAGGAAAATTAACGAATTAGTGCGCGGCTGACTTGTCCTTAGACCATTAGAACCGAAGCATAGGTGTGCTTAGAGGAGGATTTTTGCTAAATTAAGCTTACGGTAAGGAGTTCCTAAACTTTGGCTACGATGATTGGACTCGATTGGATGAATTTGGTTGTGGATTGAGTTAGTTTCGTGAGTCATGGCCTAATTGTTCAATGTTCGTCATGGTGGATGAATGATTGCATGAATGCTTGCTCAATACGCATGTCATTAATTGATTGCCTTGTGCGAGTGCTGAAATTGATTATCTTGCATGCCATAGACGTCTAGCTCGATTTTAAAATCAATTAATGAACCATTTTAAAAAAAATTAGCACTTAAGTGATCGTTTATAAAAAAAAGTTGGCACTAAAGTGAACGATTTGAAAGTTTTGGCACTATAATGCATGATTTGAAAAAAAAAAGTTAACATTAAAGTGGACGGTTTGAAAGTTTTAGCACTAAAATATAGGGGTGTCAAATATACCCACGCCGGCCCAGCCCGACCGAAAATTTTCTTGAATTTTTGGGCCTTTTTGGACCGAGTTTGGCACTAGGACTTGGTCGGGCCGAGCCGGCCTGCCGCCCAACTTTATTTGATACCTATTTTTATTTTTATATTTTCTTTCTATACTCTTTCATTTTATGGGTTTATTAATTGATTTTAATTTCAAAAAATTTAAAAAAGGAAAAGGAAAGAAAACAAATTCGGGCTGGCCCGAGCATGGTACTGCTCCGTTCGGGCCGACCCGGTCCGACCCGGCCCATTGACAACCCTACTAAATCGCATGCCGTACATAACTTTTGGCACTTGGCGCTGTGCTTTAGCCGTCTTTTATGGAATGTTGTTGATTATTTAATTCATGGTTCGCACTTATTTCAACATTCAAAAAAAAGATCATCACAGTATGAGAGTTTTAGTAAGGCGCGCTGGCGTTCCGAGACGAGCATGGAAATGAAGGCATGGCCAATCGCGCGGGGTGCACCCAGTTTTTTCTGCTGCACTGGGGCTCGTGTTGGACTTTTTCTGCGACGAGCAGAGGACCGGACTTGTCTCGTTCCCCAGCCCAACCGTCACCTGATCTCATGGGCCATGATGGGACTCCGATTTTGGGGATTGGGGGAGGAGATCAGACCCGCCTTGGGCCTAAACCCAGCACCACCGGATCACACGGGCAGCAGTTCTCCTTTGCACACTCATTCGCAAAAAATATAGCTGCTCTTCGTGCTAATGGCCTTTCCGACGTGCCCTTCGGCGTAGTCAGCCACGGCACTACAGCAGCGTTTTCCGTCTCATCATGCATCGTTGTTGCGAAATCCATCTTGATGTAGGTGACTGTATCTATATGCCTAGGAATGCGATATAGAGTCTCTTTAGGTGTTCGACTACGAGTCTAATTCTAGGTTTGGCAAGTAACATGAACAAATCTTTCTATTTATGTACTTGACTCTTTTGAATTTTGAACTGGCGGACTAAAAGGATTGTAATCTGTATCCGACTATTTAAGTTTCGTCAACAATAAAATCTTGAGAGTCAAGCAACGATCTTGACCCACCCTGAATACAATATTTGACTTCGAGTGTTGATTCATATTTAGGAAAGAAAACATGAACTTCTCATCTAAGCACGTGGACTCAAAACTCAGAAAAAATAGAATAATATCTAAATTATATTCTCGCGGCCAACGAGCAGTTGAGAAAAGAAATATTCGCTTTCCAGATTGCGGGTTAGAGCATGACACGAACGTGAAAGAGAAAAAAACTCGAATTGAAACAGACTGAACCAAAAACATGAACCTCTAAAACATTGAAACGAAACGATCTAATTTTAAGTTTTTCGACAAAAGGTTTTATATGAGCACGGATGCATCGCTGCCCCGCCAATACTACCGGGTTCGAGGAGTTCTTCCATGCGCAAGCTTCTTGTTGATGGGCTGCCAATCGAACCCACCTTGGTATTGAATCCTGTCATCACCTCGTCGTTTGGGCAAAAGTGAAACCCTAATCCGTCACCCCTTGCCCTCTCTTTCTCACACTCCTTGCAAGGCACGTGACTCGACTTCGTAACATGCTGTTGCGAACCCGGTATACCTGATGACTCCCGCAGCCTCGCGTTCTCTGGCAGCAGTGACGTGGATGGCCTCGCGTTCTCCTGTGGCGTGGCCTGCTTCACCTTCTCCGGGGCCAGCTTCACCTTCTCCCGACGCGTCTCCATAACGTCAACGTGCTCACCCTCGATAGCTGATTCAAGATCTTCATGAATCCTTCGCATCCTTTGATCTCTTTCCGACTGTTTTCGCACCATGGCCCGGTGCATCTTCTTGCCGCGAGTTGAAACTGGTGAGGCCGACATCATGACTGATTGGATTGCAAGGAATAAAATTCAGATATTTGAGCGAGGGAAATATCACCGTATTTGTATTGGTGTATGATGCGGTACTTTGAAGTTGTTGCGGCTATAATCCGTTATTGATTCAAATTTGGCACTACTGACGAAAGTATTGTGTAGCATATAGATCATGCAGACCAAAAACATCTCGACCATTAATTACGTGGATCTATCGTGAGATCGACGGTGGAGATGAATTTGGTCTAGATGACCAACAGACAATGATAAAGTAGTTGTATAAGATTGCAATATCGAAAAGCAATATTTAGTCATATATTCATGGAAGCCGAGATCAAAAAGGAATTCTTGGTGGGCTGAAGGCGAGGATTTTGGTCAAAAAACAAGGGCACAAGTCTCGGCCAGAATATATGGAAGGGAAAAAAAAAAGAGTCAGGGGGAACCAATGCGGTCTTTTCGTGGTTGAAATAAGAACTTTTTTCAACTATCCCATCAATGTGATTGAAGTCAAATTATCCAAAAACTCATAAATCTATTAATTTAGAACTAAATCTTTGATTTTATCAATTGAGTCTTTAAATATTTAGATAATTTGTCAATTGAGTCCTATTACCCGGAAGCCAAAGGAAAAAAGATGAAGATTATAGTCAAATTGGCGGATACATTCAATCGATTAATTTGATTGCAAGAAAAATTATCCGAAAAGATCTAAAGCTATCATACTACCTTTTGACTTTTTCAATTGAGTCCTAAACCTTAGGATAATTTTCCAACTGAGTCCTATTAGCCAGAAATCATTGCATGTCGATGTGGATAAACTTTGAAAATTGGCCAGCAAATGTCATCTTTTTGTAGTTAAAATAAGAATTTTTTTTCCATTATCCGATTAATTGGATTGCAAAAAAAAAAAATTATCCAAAAAGTTCTAAACCTATCAAACTACTTGTTACTTTATCAATTGAGTTCTAATATAATTTTTCAAATGGAGTCCTATTAGGCAAAAATTGTCGCTGATCGACCTACACGAACGACTTTAGATAAACTTTGAAAATTTTATTTTAAAAATTTTGAATTATTGGTTATTTTTTTGAATTGTTTTAGTTCTCTTTTTTGTTTTTTCATTGTGACGATGAGGGACATGCCAGTTGTGAAAGCCTTGGGCAAGACCACTTTGGCCGGGCCACGAAGGCCCTGGGCGAGGCCATTGTGGCGATGGTAGTGGACAACCCATGCCGACACAATGAAAAAAAATAATTAAATAAATTCAAAAAAAAAAATCAAGTATGGTCACCCGTACCACGTAAAACAATCGACATTCACATCAAAGATTTCTAGCCAATAGGTCTCAATTGGCAAACAGACTGATCGAGCTAGCTGGTTGGGTCCGGTTATAGAAAGTGCTGAGTCCGATTCTTCGTTTCACAAAATTGGAACCGGTGTCTTGGTGGTTCAGTTCTCGGGTCTAAAGGAGAACCACACCAATCAGACCCCCAAGCCAGACTGAATAATTTTTTATTTTTATTTTTAGAATTCATAACCCTAAACCTAAACTTAAACCTAATATTGATTCACTCGCAACCTCTTCTTTCCCCTTCGTCGGGCCTCTTTCACAAAATCACAATCGCGACTTTCGCCTGGTAGGCCACGCGCAGAATGTAGTCATTTGCTGTTTTATTTGCTTAATAGGGGAATTGCTGTATTGAGTAGACCTGCTGGAGTGCGAGGGTTTTGTGTACCCGAGCTTGGATCCTATATTTAATCTGAGCTGTGGCTCTTTTCTCCCTTTGCTCGATCGGCCAAAGCTTCCTTCCAGTTAATTTTTGTCATTAAACTCTTGATGTTTGCTGCTTCTTGTGTATGCGAGCGAGTGTATTCACATGCACGAGTAATGAATTGCTAATTTGTGAGGATATATTGCCACTACCAGAATCATAACATCGTTGTTAAAGACCTGACGTGTTGCTTCTTTCGTGGTCGTCTTCCTCGTCTTGTGTTGGGATAGGATGTGCGCCTCGACCGATTTCACTACCCTGCTTGAGAATAGGATTAGATAGGAAACTGATCACCTCTACTTGGAGTTCGGTGCTGCTGAGTTAGCCATCATCGGTTCTTTTTGCCCCGTAGCTGCCCTAGGATGGTCTACACCCACTTCGAGGCCCGGTTTTTGGTCAGGACGGCTGGCGTCCAGCCTACTCATGGTGTCGGAATATGAATAAACTGCCAATTTTTATCATTAAAAGGGTAAATGCTACAGCCACCAAAAACAAAAAATCTAAACTGTGTCCAGTAAGTTAGTAACCTTAATATCCCAAATCTGTTTTTGTCACCGAAACCCTCGAACTTGTACTAATGTGAAAAAACAATGCTCTTTATTACCACAACGAAAAAGCTTGAATTTTTCTAATTATGACATTAATACCCAAAGTTATTTCATTTGTGTCACTAATACCCTAAAAATGGGTACAAGTTATTTTGTGGGAAAAAAAAACAAACACAAAACAAAAATTGGAGTATTTCTATTACCAAAGAATGACGTAATTTGGTCAGTTGATCAATCCAATCTAGGTGATCTGGTCAGTCCGAAACCTTATGTAGAACCGAGAGCTGAACTGGTGCACTGAGGAACCATACTAAGCTGAAAATTGAAGAATCGAGCCGATGTCAAAAGCGTTCATTCAATGGCACCAGGACTGAGATCCAGGAAAGAAGACTAGTTATCCTAATCTCGTGTCTTTGTCCGAACCATGGCCCGCTCCTTAGAGCTCACCCATCTTCTCACGAACACTTTCCGATATGAGGGGATGATGCTATCAGTAGGTGTCGAAAGTCATTTGAAATAGGCACATTCAGAGCTATTCTCATAATGAAAGCGCCAGCACCGAGAGAGAGCGAATGGGAAGTCCAGTCTACTCAATTTACAGGAAAAAATTATCAAAAAAAAAATCCTAAATCTATTTTACTGTTGCTAATTCAGTTATACACCTTTTAATTTTACCAATTTAGTCTTAAAATATTTTTTATGTCAATTCAGTTATAAGCCTTTTGCGTTTGTACCAATTCAGCCCATTCGGCCAATTTTAGCCGGTCGACAGTGACGTGGATTAAGAGTGAAATGGGATCGTCCGAACTAGGACCGCTCGGACTGGACTTGGACCGGGACCGGTAGTCCAGTTCCTGGTTCTAGAGGCGTACGGTCCGATTTTCGATTCTTAAAATTAGAATCGGTGACCGGGCGGTCCGGTTCTCGGTTTCAAGGATATAGGACCAAACCAGATCACCCGAATCGGACCGGTCAATTTTTTAATTTTTTTTTAAAATAACTCTAATCATTGGCAAAGTAAGCTTCATAACAAATTGTAAAGGACCGATCTTCATCTATCAAAGATGAATACTCCCACACATACACACATACAAAAGTAAATTTTCTTATGAGTAAGATCCTGAGTAAAAAATATTGGAATGAAAAGAAAATAAGGATAAATTTTTCAAATCTAAAATTCGTAGAAATTTTTCATATCCGATCATTGGAATCATCCAGGGACCGAACCGGACCGACAGTACGCTCAGGTTCCCGGTCCCGAGCGTGGCCGGTCCGGTCCACGATTCCGAAAAATAGGAATTGAGACTATCGAACTAGTTCTCGGTTCTTGAGGAGAACCGGACTAGACCGGAAATCGATCACCCCTAGCATGGATGCCAACCGGTTGTGACGTGGAGAATTTTTATCAATGTTTTATGTCTTTTGAAATCATTTATTTATTCTTTTCTTTTCTTTTCTTTTGGTAAAGAAAAAAAATCTTTTTTTTTCGTTTCTTCATATTTCTTTTATTTTTCTCCATTCTCCTTGCTCCACCACGACAGTGCATTCCCTGGAGCGATGAAACAGGAGGCTAGGCCTGCCAAGTCTACCTCACCGGTGCCGGGCAAGGCCGGCCATGGCGAGGTGTGACCTTACCCAAATCTAGCTTGGGCGAGGTCGGCCAGCCATGGCGACCTTGCCATGGGCAACGACGTGCGACCTTGCCACGTAAACTGACCAATGACCACGTCAGTGATATCTTGAATCATAATTGATCAAATGACTAAAGTGACAAATTATCCAAAAATGAGACTCAACTGACACAATTAAAAATTATAAAACTGAATTGGCAACCGTGCAACAAATTTAGGATTTTTTTTTTTTACCATTATCCTAACACGGGGCCATATTGAAATTGGGGCCGTTCTTATTTCTTCAATTAAGAGAACATAATAGTAAAGTACTGCATGAATATTGTATAGATGACAGAAGAATATGAACTTCCTACCTCCTCTTTTCCTTGATCACCGATTTTTCCGATAAGCGCAGCGCCTAAAGCTGGCGGGAGGGGAGTTTTAATTTGTATATTGTATAGAAAATTATGCAGATAATTCTTTTTTTATATACCTTTTTTTAGACTTCCTTCAATTGTAAATGTTATAAAAAGTCATGCGGCATCATGCTGCCGCATCGGATTCATTCGTTATTACGGAAAGTTCATTATGGATGGAAAAATTATATGTAAGTTACTAGTATAAATTTGGAGAATTCCTGAGAAAAAGAAGTTTAGGATATTGATCTCGTACGGAAGTTTTAGAATTTTTTTTTTTTATGGATTTCTTTTCAAAGGATTGAAAAACACTTGTAGGCTTGTAGATTACCAGGTTGTTAAATCTAGATCAAAGATTCATCCAACCTGTCAACAGAAGTAACGTCCTAATTTTCAAATTTGCGTTAGGTCTTGTTGACGGGATTGGGGTGCTATTCGTGTCTCGATACTTAATTGAATTCCGTTTTTGTTTCCAACCATAAGAAGCATGATCTGGACGTGATATATGAACATATGCGAGGATATAAATAAAAAAAAAACATAACAATTAATCGATAAACTCAAACTTGACGAATAAAAACTCGCAACTCGCGTGTCGGGCGAAAATCATATTCCTAGCCTATACAACAGATATATCTCAAAGTATTGGCATTGCTAGACATCTTAAAAAAAATCTTACTAGTCCTCCAATTAAGTGACGTCACTATGCAATGCATAGGCCACACCTATTCCAACACCCAATTGAAGACCGCCACGTCGTCTTGTAAGGTTTCTTGGTGCTCATAAGTCATAACACTGTTTATCGAACTATTATAGCAACCACATTGTCATACCAAGACGAGCATGGACACAAAGGTATTGTCAATCCCACGAGGTCCACTCAGTTATTTTCCGCTGCACTGAGGCTCGGGTTGAACTTTTTTTGCGACCGGCGGGAGATCGGACCCGCCTTAGTCCCGAAACCGACCACCAACAGCACATGGAAAAAATTGGCAGATTCATATTTCATGCACGTAGAAATTAACAAGAGTCTAATATTGACCGAGGTAAAATAGTTTCGAGGAACTCAAATCCGACGAACCATACAAACTCAATATTACGAGTCATATTTCTATTATCTACGTTTGAACCCCAATCTATGTTTCAACAACGACAAGAAATATCGAGCCGAGCATGGACGCATGACCACTGCCAACTCCACGGGGTCCAGCCCATTCTTTCCGCTATTGCGGAATCCTGGCCGGCCTTTTTCTCTGGCGGGTGGGCGATCAGGCCTCCCTTGGTCCTGAATCTGGCTGTCACCGGATCGTTGCAAGCGCAGCTATGGAACAATCCCTCATATATGTCCCTCCCAGCCTCGCGCTCTTTGCAAAGCACGTGACCTGCCTCTTGCCAACGCAGAACCGTCTCCTTCTTCCCATGGGTTCCTTTGTCAATGCCCTCGAAAGCATCGGGGCTCCTCTGTGTTCTCCGACTTCTTTGCGATTGCTTCAGCATGACGGCACGGGGCACCATCTTTTCGCGAGTCATGGTTGCGAGACCCATCTTCGTCGGCGTTTTTTCAACTTGATGCCTGAGTACTAATGGGAAAGAGTTTGAGTGAAGAGAGCAATGTACACTCGCTGCGTTGTGTGTGCGTATATATATACACACACTTGAGCTTGAGTAGGAAATATTTGACATCGAGTCTTGATTCTTACTTAGGAATGAAAACATGTATTCGACATCTCGCCCGTGTGACGCCGTTAGAAACAAATATATCGCAGAAGGAAATCTTTCCTGTTCTGCACTTACCGTTATTGTGGAACTTGACTTAGCTAATCTTTTTACACTGTTCTACGTGAAAGTGTTCTTACTGGAATCACTCCCTTGTAGGGTTTCATCTTCTTGTAGGGTTTCATCTCCACCATTTATTATGTGGATTCCACGGTAGATCTCATGTGATCAACGGTGGAGATGAGTTTGGTCTACATAGTCGATATATAAACCATGGAACTGCAACACAATAAATGTAATGAATCAGAACCGTGAGATATAACTAATAGAGTAACTATTCTATCTAATTTGATGCTGAATATAGAGATAAATCATCCAAAACTCCTACATTTTCTCTCCAATAAGATTGCATATCTAAATGTATATTCTACTAATTGCAATCTAACAATTCAATTTTCTTTAATATTACGAATTCTAATAGCTTCATTGAATGTATGACTAAGTAAAAATATTGCAATATCAATCCATAACAGCACTGGTGATTGACTATTCTGATCAATCAAATTGCAGTTACTTTGGGTTTTGTCTAGTAATTATTGTCCGGCACTTGTAAGTTATCAAATAAGGATAGATGTTAGGTTTGGAGTTATTTTTCTCAAAATATGTGTTTCGAAAACTACACATTTCCTTATTTAATAATTACCAGCACCTCTCTCTCTCTTTTTCTCTTTTGGAATAAATTCACCAAAAATCTTTAATTTTTCTCCAATTTTTATAGGGACAAAAGGAGGGAAAATTACCATCTGCTCCCTTCCGCCCGAGGGGACTCCCAACGCACGGCTAAGTGGGAACTGGGAACTAGTGGCTCCCAAGGCATGAATTAGAATAGTCTATAGAATAATTTCTGGTTGGACGGGCTAAATAGGCATGGGGAGGGTTGTCCAAAAAAATTATACCGTATGGCAGAAAATTCAGTTATAAATATTTTAATTAAATCAGTTTAGTTCTGAATTTTTTGACAATTTATTAATTTAGTCATTCCGATTAAATTTAGTAATGCTAGCTAACGCGCATGATTTTTTAAATTTTCTAAAAAAATTCTGATTTTTTTTACTTTTTCTTTTCACTTGTGAACTTTCCTGATCTATTGATCCTCACATAGACAAGGCCGGCCAATGCCTGAGATTTATGACTGGCAAAAGAAAAAGGAAAAATAAAAGAAAGAAAAACAAGAAAAATTTCAGAAAAATTTAAATCAAATTCGGAAAAATCATCAACATCTTCATCGCTTACGCCATGTAGGCCTACCAATATCCATGTTAGTGATTTTCCAACCAAAATTGACCAGATGACTAAATTGACAAATAACCTAAAAGTGAGACTAAAATGACGTAATAAAAAAGTATAAGACTGAATTGGTAGCCGCATGGTAAATTTAAGATTTTTTTTTACTATTATCCTAATATGGGGCCATATTGAAATTTGGGGCCCATGTGATTTCTTCAATTAAGAGAACATAATAGCAAAGTACCATATTCTTCCTACCTTCTCTATGTTCTTGATCACCGATTTTCGAGATAAGCCACGGGCCTAAAGCTGGAGGGAGGGGAGTTTTAATTTGTAAATGGTATAGAAAATTATGCAGATAATTCCTTTTTTGTATTCGTTTTTTAGAATTTCACTTAATTGTAAATTTTATTAAAAATCATGCAGATAATTCCTTTTCTGAAATACCTTTGGTTAGACTTCCTTCCTCGACCGCCATTTAAGTTCCGATATGGCATTTACCCACCCCAGGGCCCACTTGTAACGCCAGATTACTTATATTTTATCAGCCGTGTATGACCATTGAATTGAACCAACTTGTTGCCCTATTTTGCAACCCCCGGTCTACGAATCTGCTCGGCTTTCTAATGCAGCGGAGGGCACTGGGGGAAAATACAGAAAGTGGGTTATTCTGAGAAAAGCGAATTTCACGTTCTGTGGTTATTTTGGAGTTGGACAAGACAAGTGCCACGGTAAAAAGCAGAGGCGGGGGTTGAACTCATTGTATGACATCCTATGAAACTTCCTTGGCATGTCGAAGACACGTGTTTAACACAAAACGGGCAAAAAAAACATATTTCCATGGTGTTGAATATGAAGGCGAGGACAGCCGCTGCAAGACCTGTTCATTGTGCCTCTCTCCAAGTCCAGAATGTCAAATGTCTAAAGGGAAAAAGGCCAACTGGCCATATCTGAGAGTTGACCTTGACTAATAAAACAAGAGGTACCAGACTGATAAATCCAGTTAAATAGTTAAAACAACGGGCAGCGAAGAACCAACCAACTCTGAGAATAGTTAAAAGCGTAACTAGCAGATGAATATGCAATGATATGGACGTCCTCCAAAGTTAAGTTAGGTAGTCTCTAATCTTATAAATCTTTTGAGACTTGACTTGCATGAGATTGGTTGAGTCTTGAGAGATTCACCCTACATAAATAGCACATGAAAGCATGAAAGCATGAGTGAGGTTTTGCTTGTTCTCCTTATCTTCTTTGCCTATCAATCAATTGGAGCAGGACAATAAGTTCTGCATTCGATCAATGAGAGTTTAGAAACTAAATCGCTATGTACTAAATAAGACATTCACAAGTAATTTAACATCATTTAATGTATAGTAACACTTCTTAAAAAGCGTTTCGGAATAAAAAAGCGTATGATAAAAAAAATTCAAAAATATTTTAGAAAAAACTTTTTTTAAACAAATATTTTTGAAGCAAAATCAAGAAGATTTTGGAACCTTTCTTGTAACTAACTTTTGAAACACTTTTGAAGAAACCATCGGCTGCTCCATCATGCTCTCACACGAGCAGCTCCTCTCTGTTCCTCGACAGCCGACGTCGTTCCGCGACCCGCTGAAGCCGCTACTCCTCCGGTGAGTCTCCGCCGCATCGTCCTCTTCTTGTTCGTCTTCTGGGCAACGCGGCATACGAGCAGCTCCTCCCTCTGTTCCTCGACAGCCGACGTCGTTCCTCGACCCGCTGAAGCCGCTGCTTGTTCGTCTTCTGGGCAACGCGGCACCCAACATCGGGCGAACTCGCGCGAGCACAGGTCAGCCTCGCGCGAGCCGCACGAGGCCAGACCGAGCCCCGCCATCGCTGGCCGAGCTTCGGCCTCGGCCATTATTGTTTCCCTGCCCCGTTCTCTCCCCTGCTTTGAGTCATGTTAACATTACTTGGGTAGATAACTTGATCTGAGTCTTTCCTGGATGGCTTGTGATGCTATTGTCGTTTTATTGTTGTTTTGGGTTAAGATGATTTTCATCTGTTCCCTAGCTAGGCAGAACTTTCGCAGTGCCCATGAACCGTTCGATGATATGCCTCTAAGAGAAAGTTATAAAATAATTAGGGTTTGCGTGGTATAATTTGTTTCGTCTGCCATTATTAGAAGCAGTTTCGATGAATAATCAAGTATCTATCTCTATGTTCCCATGTTATCTATGGCTTCTTAACAATAGACAAAATGAATCTTGTTACTGGGAACATTGATGGACTGAGTGAGTCCGAGCTTGAAGTTTTGCAGGTTCGGGAGTACAAGTTCATGGAGAAGTATGTGAAAGTTGGGTAAATTGTTCCTGATGGAACAAGAAGTCGATCGCACTAGAAGGAAAGCCATCAGTGAAAGTCAATTCCAACTTATAAAATATCATGGAAGTTGGAAATCCAAACTTTGGTTTCCCAAGGAAAGATGTCATCTTTTTGGTTTCCGTTGCCTGTGACTTTCTTTCGTCATTGATCCGCAAACCTTCTTGATGTGGATGACGTGCGGAAGAGTTGCTTCCACTTGAGGACTTGCCATAGACACAAGGCGGGAGAGAGAGCGAGAGTGAGCCTCCTTGTCAGCATATGTTTGTTTCTGTGTTCTTGATTTGAAAGCTCACTTCTTGGGCAGCATGCTTCAGTCCTTAGAGTTATAATTTGAAGTGCAAGATCAACCTCGGGAGCATCACCCAAATGTCGAAACCCTTCTCCATTCACAGGTTGCGGTCTCTTATGGATCCAATCCTCGTGCAAGGCTTGCTTCATCCATCGATGTACGCACCCATTTTTGAGCTCTTGACTGGCTGCAACTTGCTGAAATTAGGGCAACAACTGCACGCTCACATGGCTCTACATGGCCTTGAGCCCAACGCTTTCCTCGCGGCCAAAATGGTTGCAATGTACGCCAGTTCGGGCGATCTTGATTCTTCCATATTTTTGTTCAGAAGAGTTGAGAACCCCAATCAACTATTGTTCAATTCGATGATTCGGGCTTACACACGATACGGGTGTTCGGTCGAAACCATCCAAGTTTACCACAAAATGCATAGGTTCAGATCAATTGGTGATAATTTCACGTTCCCCTTCGTTCTCAAGTGTTGTGCAGACTTGTCGGATGGTAGGATGGGAAGATGTGTCCATGGTGTGAGTTTAAGAGCCGGTTGTGAGCTTGATATGTACGTAGGGACATCTTTGATTGATATGTACATGAAATGCGGTGACTTGAGTAGCGCCCGGAAGTTGTTCGAGACATCGCCTGACAGAGATGCTTCGTCTTGGAATGCTCTAATAAACGGGTACTTGAAAGCGGGTGATGTTGGTGCTGCTGAGAGTTTATTCGGGATGATGCCATGCAAGAACATTGTTTCCTGGACCGCTTTGGTTTCAGGGTACACGCAGAATGGTTTGGTTGATAAGGCACTGAGGGTGTTTGATGAAATGCTGAGAGA
This sequence comes from Rhodomyrtus tomentosa, assembly GCA_028455895.1. Taxonomy (NCBI): domain Eukaryota; kingdom Viridiplantae; phylum Streptophyta; class Magnoliopsida; order Myrtales; family Myrtaceae; genus Rhodomyrtus; species Rhodomyrtus tomentosa. The sequence continues at coordinate 35,885,373 of JAPCWY010000011.1, read as the reverse complement.
AGAATCGGAGGTAAAGCCCAATTATGTCACGGTGATGAGTATCCTCCCTGCATGTGCACATTCAGCAGCTCTGGATCGGGGAAGACGAATACATGATTATGCACGGAGGACTGGCTTGGACTCGAATCCTTCAGTACAGATAGCACTTGCTGCAATGTATGCGAAGTGTGGGAGTCTGGTAGATGCCCGTCGCTGTTTCTTTAACTTAAAACCTGCTGATAGAACTTCGGTCGCTTGGAATACAATGATAACTGCGTATGCATTGCATGGATATGGAACAGAAGCGGTGTCAGCTTTCGAGGAGATGATTAAGTCTGGAGTTCACCCTGATGACATCTCTTTTACTGGATTGTTATCTGGATGCGGCCATGCAGGTCTTACTGATGCCGGGTTGAAGTTTTTTGACAGTATGAGAACTGTTTATTCAGTCGAACCAAAAGTCGAGCATTATGCTTGTGTTGTCGACCTTTTGGGTCGTGCAGGGAGATTGGTAGAAGCAACAGAGCTTGTTGGAAGGATGCCAATGAAAGCAGGGCCAAGCATTTGGGGCGCTCTGTTGGCTGCGTCCCGCAAGAACCGGAATTTGGAGATTGCTGAAATGGCTGCTAGAGAGCTGTTTGTGCTGGAACCGGAGAACAGCGGCAACTACGTTCTATTATCAAATATGTATGCAGAAGCTGGCAAGTGGAAGGAGGTGGACAATTTGAGAGCTACTCTAAAAAGTCAGGGCATGAAGAAAAGTCCTGGGTGCAGTTGGATTGAGGTGAATGGAAAAGCCCATCTGTTTCTTGGAGGAGACAAATCACATCCCCAAGCAAAAGAGATATATATGTTGTTGGTGGATTTGCCTAGCAAGATCAAGGAAGCTGGTTATATGCCTGATACTAGTTTTGCTCTGCACGACGTTAGCGAAGAAGAGAAGGAACAAAACCTCGCTACACACAGCGAAAAGCTAGCCGTGGCATTTGGGCTGCTCAACACAAGCCCTGGTGCTGTACTTCGTGTGACCAAGAACCTTCGAATATGCGGAGATTGTCACACGGCTATCAAGTTCATATCTGAAATTTATCAACGGGAGATAATAGTGAGAGATGTGAATCGATTCCATCACTTCAAAGATGGCTCGTGTTCTTGTCGAGACTATTGGTAAAGAGCTACGGAGTCTACGGCCGAATATTATAAACAGTTTTGAAGAAATCTCATATTCTTGTTTGTGCATTGGAGGAAGCTAATCACACTAGTTCTGCATTTGGCATACATTGACTCATCAGTCTTGATGAAAAGTTCTTGTATGCACTCGAAGCATCTAAGCTCACTCCATCTCAACCACGGTTGGAATGGAGCGTGCTCACATGAACCATGTGCATGTAATACTGGCTCCCGTTTGATATGGACTTTGCTGCAGCCGAGCACAAAAAATCATAACAGCAGTCACAAATATCGCTGATGTGCCATATTAGAGCCATCGGCAAGGAGTACCAGGGTAAGTTATTTACATGGAAGTACGTAAAAAGAATTCATTTCATCCTTGGTTCTTTTTATCCTTGATTCGCTTTTCCTTTGAAGATTTCAAATAAAAAATAAGAGCCACATTGGCAATCGCAAGATAGATCACTACATCCTCAACAGAAAGAACTTATTTCCACAGACCTCACTAACTTGGTCGAAAATTAGTTAGGGATTGGCATGCTGAGTTTATGGTGTTGCAGACATCCAAGGGGAGCTCTCTGGAGAAAGTGTTATCAAAGATGGCATTGAATGGTGCTATTTATTTCTTAAGGAAGGAAAGAAATGCTATAGTATACAATGGTAGAGTTCCTTGCGCTGAAAAGTTTTTCATTTGTATCTTGTTTGTGATCAGGCTTAAGGTTGCTGGTTTGCTGCAGAAGAAAGGAGCTGCTTTGGCTCGAGCCGATAAAGATGTGCATACTTCTTGGGGCACATGGATACCTGATATTGCCTAGGAGAATGATTGGTCTCTATGTTGTCTGTTTAATTGTGCTAGAACGGTTTAGTTGCATTGAATTAGTAGTATGGGAACTGAAATTTTAGGCTTGATGTTTTTGCTTGACACCTTAAATGGAGATTAAGGCCTTAATTGATGTCGTAATTTTAGGCTTGATGTTTATGCAAATGCTTCTTTCTTGATGATTGACGAAAAGAGTAATGATTATTAGCTTCACTTTTCTGGTCTAATTGCTGTTTTTAGAGACCTATGTGCTTGAAAGTGGACTAGAAGCATCCAGCTTTGAACTTGTGACATTGTTCCTTCTTATCAAGTACCAGAATTGCATCTCTAGAAATCTTTTCATTTGATTCGTTGGCTATGAACAACTGATTTATTCAGTAGAAGACTGTTGATGAAGATTGTGGTTAACGTAGGTGGATAATGTATACTAAAATCTAGGATAAAGGAATCGATGCAATAATTTGGAGCAAGGGTAACAAGCTAATTTTGCACGACCGACCGAAGCAATCCGAATGTGAAAATCCGCATACCGCGGCAAGGAAAGTGGTCAACCGAAAACAAGAAAGGCATAATGCACATAATTTATTGGCTAGAACATGAAAGTGACCGAAGCAAAACCATCTGATGGTGCGCTGATGGTGTTTTAGTAAAAGATCAGTTGGCCGGGAACTTTGGAATATAAATAGCTACTACTTGTGGGATTCTTCCTTTATTCATGGGCATGGTAGTTCTGCTCTCTCATTTTTTTTATTTTGTGAACTTGTGTAACGTGGAGCTTACTGAAACCAAGAATGTTGGTTGTTCTATGTTCCTGCTAGTTCTCTCACCTTAATTGGATTCCTTTGAGTTAATGTGTTGTTTGTGTGCATGACGTTCAGCCATTTTTGCCTTGCATTTACCGAATTGATGAGAGAAAAGGATCAGCTTCTGGATGTGGCTGTTTTTGAAAACCCGGGCACTAATGCGATGTTTATGTTTTTCCAGATCAAATCTGTGAAAGAACTGAGCTGCCAAATATGTCAGATATGTGGGGATGAAGTGGAGATAGCAGACGGGGAGCTCTCCGTTGCCTGTAATGAATGTGCTTTTCCAGTATGTCGAAAAGCCGTTCTATGAACTGTTGTCAAATGTTGGATGTTCCTTCATCTTAACATGTTCTTTTTTCGGTTTCAAAAGTTACTGTTTCTTTTACCATGTGTTTTTCATGTTGTAAGATAGTGAATAGTAACTGCGATTATTGAATATTGCTTAAAATCTCACAAGATGTGTGGGCACAAATTTGTGATTTAGAACTTTGTATGTGAATTACCTTTTTTGTTCTGTGTCCAGTCGAGTTACTGGATCCTTACCTTTCCACAATAACAGAGGTGCTATGGCTTCAAGTTGACATTTTTTCAGATGACTTTTGGACGTTGTCTTACTTTATATGTTTGTGGGTTGATGATCTTTTTGAATCTGAGCATGGGTTGATTTGACGTAAGAACACGGAGTTCCATCCCCAATGAGTTTGGTTTCTCCGAAATCCTTAAAAAAACATGTTAATACTTAGTAATCAATCAATAGCTTACTTGGATTTCAATAGCAAATAGACTGTGAAGGGTGAGATATGGAGTGCAAAAAAAATATGATGAGTCCATCTGTAAATCAATTTATCTTCTGCTTCCTCCACCTTAGCTATAAGGTAAAATGCTGCAAGTGCAAATCAAAGGCATTCTTAACAAGTGGAAAATGAGTGACACGCCATCAGACAAATCGATATTCACAATAAAGGCATACCTGCAGCCCAAAGCCAGTAAGATGAATGCGTATACATTGGGGATAGAATCATAGCCATAGTCGGTATGGCGATGCAAGGAAGAAGTGACACGCCATCATACAAATCGATGTGCACAATAAAAGCATACATGTAGCCCAAAGCCAGTAAGATGAATGTGTGTACATTAAGGAATCAAGGGCATTCTTAACAAGTAGAAAAGGAGTAACGTGCCATCAGACAAATCGATATTCACAATAAAAGCATACCTGCAGCCCAAAACCATTAAGATGAATGTGTATACATTGGGGGTAGTATTATAGCCATAGTCGGTATGGCGATGCAAGGAAGAATGGATCAAGTGCAAATCAAAGTCATTCTTAACAAGTGAAAAAGGAGTGATGCGCCATCAGACAAATCGATATTCACAATAAAAGCATACATGCAGCCCAAAGCCAGTAAGATGAATGCGTATACATTGGGGATAGAATCATAGCCATAGTCGGTATGGCGATGCAAGGAAAAAGTGACGCGCCATCATACAAATCGATGTGCACAATAAAAGCATACCTGCAACCCAAAGCCAGTAAGATGAATGTGTATACATTGAGGAATCAAGGGCATTCTTAACAAGTAGAAAAGGAGTAACGCGCCATCAGACAAATCGATATTCACAATAAAAGCATACCTGCAGCCCAAAACCATTAAGATGAATGTGTATACATTGGGGGTAGTATTATAGCCATAGTCGGTATGGCGATGCAAGGAAGAATGGATCAAGTGCAAATCAAAGTCATTCTTAACAAGTGAAAAAGGAGTGATGCGCCATCAGACAAATCGATGTTCACAATAAAAGCATACCTGTAGCCCAAAGCCAGTAAGATGAATGTGTATACATTGGGGAATCAAACTTCTTAACAAGTGGAAAAGGAGTGACGCGCCATCAGACAAATCGATGTTCACAATAAAAGCATACCCGCATTCCGAAGCCAGTAAGATGAATGTGTATACATTGAGGGTAGTATTATAGCCATAGTCGGTATGGCGAAGCAAGGAAGAAATTGGACAAGAGCATATGGGCGAAGATCATCAAAGTACCTAAAAATAATATAGAGAAAAGATCACAAATAATGTTTGGCAGCAGTTAGATAGTAAATACCCCAAAGACCTCTAAGCTTCACCTCAACATAGAGACGATCAGATCTGTTGCAAAAATGAAGTATGCATTATGTAATTTAGAAGACAACTTCGGTAGCGAACCACGTGATCATTATTCTTATCTTCAGCATTATTCCCAACCTAAATTCACCATCCAATTACACATGCGACGCCCAAGAACGACAGTCTGCTTCTCTGAGCATGTGTTTTGATGGAAACAAATTGTCAATTTCTTTGAAGTTAAGGACTCCGCAGCAGGCATAATAAAGTCTCCTAAAAAAGAAAACCCACTTCTCTGTACCCTACGTAGAGAACACGACCGCCATCTGCTCCACACTAATAAATCAGGTTAGATTACAAAAAGAAGAAGATAGGAATTAGCAGTCCTGCCTCCAATATAAAATGCTTAAAATTCCAGCCATGGGCAATGGTATGATTGACACTGTTCCCTTATGCTGATCAATCCTTTCAATGATGAAGATTGCGACAATTGAAGTGAATGCGACGGTCATCTAGCCACAGGGGAAAGGAAGGAATATTGTCAAACTACAACATTTCCAAGCAATAATAAATATTCTGCAGTATTTGCGCTTGTGAGTTGTGAACAGACTTACCGGAAGACGATCCCAAACAAGGCGAGCATCATTTGGTCTGAGATGGTAATAAGAGGAGCCAAAAGTTAACTGCAACAACACCAACAAAAAAGAATGTCCGACCCCAAAGCTCACCTTCCGAGCTTACACGAAAAATAATGGGTCAATTTAGAGAGTGAAGAAATGGATTTTCAAACAAGAACAGCATTACCTTAGCCTGAAATAATTGCTATAATAGCAAAGTACCAGACCAACAAGACCCACAACAAGGAATGGAAAGTTTGAAACTACGTTCAGCGTATTAGGTATGCCCGCAAAATTTAATGGAGCGGATGAATTAAAGAGGACGGAGCGGCGGAGACTCGACGGAGGAGCGGCCGCTTTGGCTGGTCGACAAACAGCATTGGTGGTCGAGGAACAGGGAGGAGCTGCAGCAGAGGTCTTCAAACGAGAGTGAGGGAGCAGAATGGACGAGCAGAGTGTTGTGCCAACTAGGCTATACACTTAGAAGGGGTGAACAGGTGTATTTAATCAAATTTCGATAAATAAATAAGAATTGAAAATATTGAGTTTGATAGAAGTACAAATATTAACAGAATCACGTAGTGCTTCTACTAGACAGTAAATAGATGTGATTTTAGAGAAGAAGGCAACGCACACAAGATTACAGTGGTTCGATGTTAGGAAGCCTATGTCCACTCTCCAACACTAACAGCTTATTGATTGAATTCCGCTAAGTAAGCAAATGAGATATTACAGAAAGATGTGACTGCTTGATCACAAGCACTTCCAACAGAAGCGAGCTCTGACTCTATCAAGGCTATCCCACTCTATACACTTGAGTCTATATAAAACCTCTCACAAGATCTCACTTTAAGCACGAATAGATAATTTAAACAGATGAAGTTCTCTTGATATATGAGTATTGATCTCTTGATCTCTCTTCCTTCTCTTCGAACTTGATGCTCTTTATACACTCCTCTTCTTCCAAGCTTCCCGCTGGACAAAATCACCCGAGGATCGATCTCTAAAATTAGCTGTCGGTTGATTGTCGAATAAAGATTACGAGCCGTTGAGGTAAAAGTAATTAGAGATTTGAGAGGAATTGTTCACCCATACAATCAAATTATTAACTCCATAAATCAAGCTTCTAATAAAAGAAATTATCTAAATGGTGATTGTCAATCAATTAAGAGTCCTCATATAGAAAGTAATGAGAATATCTTTATGATTGGTGGTCAATCAATTTAACTTAGAAACGCAATCCTAACCAGATAATTGACCGTTAGTGGGGAAATTTAATCTACTAAGAAAATCAATAATAAGATTGACTAAACAATGAGGATAAATTAAAGATCAAAATATATCTTGTCATGATTCTCGTATCAACCTGCCTTTGCCTCGAAATCTGTCTTCTTCTATCAAAATAAAAGCATTAAGCACACTATATACAAAATACATAGAGATAGACGTGGCCGGTTCCACAGAACCGCCGGTTTCGGTTCAGGAACTGGCCCTTAAGGGACCAGTTCCTGTTCGGAACCGACGGTTCCGGGCCGGTTCCCGATTCCAGTTTTGATTCTGAACTTTTAATTTTATTTTTAAAATAATAAAATAAATAAATTATAATCATTAATCAAATTGTACATTGTAATAAAATTTGTAAAACAAAAACATTATTTTTGTGGAACAGTATTTTTGGTGTAATAAAAAAATTATAAATTATAAATAAATTATTATTATTATTTTTAAATGGCGATTCGGAACCAGCCCGGAACCACCAGTTCCAAGCAGGTTCCGAAAAATCAGGAACTGGAACCGGCCCGTGAAGGTCGGTTCCGTTTCGATTCGAAACCGCAGGTCCGGTCAACAGGCCGATTCTAGGTCCATGGTTCCAAATGGCTATGTCTACATCGAGATATATTTATAGTAAATCCTTAAAGTACAAATCAAAGTCTTTTCAACAAGGTATGTGAGTTTTGTTTCATTCAAAATTAAATAGAATTTCCGAACAATCTTCCCATATTTTGATGGAGACAAAATCTTTTAAGCAATGTATAACTTTGAAAAGATTTTGATGAAAAAGATACTATCGTAAGTAAGATAGTTTTTCAGTTATGATCGAAAAACACAAGTACTATGGCATAAGCATAAAGTAATCGAATTTCTTACCGCAATGCCTCTGTTTGAACTACTTTGCATTCCCCCCCCCCCACCCTAAAAAGAACACAAGTATTAAAGGCATAAGCAAAGATATTAAAAAAATTGCTTAGTACAACGCCTTTGCTTGAACTTCTTGCTTTCTCTCCCTTTTTGTCAACATCATAAATAGACATAAACAATACTAAGGATAGACAAATTCCATATCATCATCAAGTATTATTTAATCAAGAAAAAAAACATAGTAATTAAAGTTTCAAGCATAATGAAAAACACACCATTAAGCTAGCAAATTATGCCAAAAGGTCTTTAAAAATAAGATAATATGAATGAATTCTTTTTTAGGACTTTTTAGAATGAAAGTGCTAAAGTGGATGGTTGTTTTGTAATGTCACAAGGAATCTTGACTGAACGATATGAGGATATGTTTCTCTGCCTTCTATCAAGAACCTTTGTGAGCTTCTGCATTTTCTTCGCTAGAGCCAGATATTGTATACCATTTCATCTTTCACTTATGCTTATCCAGCTTTCATGTATTGATCATCCAACTCCCCCTAAATACTAATTCTTTCCAAAAATTCACTGGAGTCCTTCTATCAATAAAGATGTAATCAAATTCTCTTCCACGTGATTCTTTTTCCAAGGAAGTGTTTTGAATTTCAACTTCTCTTTCTTTGTCATACTCTTCATTGGTAAGTTTTTGCTCAACTTTTATTATGGTATTCTCATTTACTACTACTTTAGTAACGGTAACAGTAACTTTGGCTTGAGCTTCTGCCTTGGATAATGCTTATGCCTCAACTCATGCCTTCACATCTGCTTCAGCTTTACTGTTAGCTTCTGCCATAACCTTTGCTTTCACTCTTTGTGCGTGAGATTGCTTGCTCCTTCTTTCCAAGACTGATCTCTCTTTTGACATCTCATAATTACCTTCAATTTTCATAGATCTCCTCAAATTTGGATTCCATTGGAAGATTTGAAATGATTTCGAAGAAAAAAGATTGATTCTTTGAACTAGAGAGATATATAAGAAGTTTTTTGAACAAAAGATTTAATTTTGAAGATAAGCCCGAGATTTTAGGGATTCAAAATAAAACTGCAACAAACAATTATTTTAAGAAATAAAGTGAGAGATATAATTTTTTAGAACAAAATCAAATATTCAATCAACAAGACAATCAGATAATCAGGGATATTCGATTTTGAGACACAAGAGAGAGAGAGAGAGAGAAATGTAATTAAGTCAATTTTTCAATACATTTGAAACGTCCAAAAATTAAGAGATTTTGAAAGATAACTACAATGAATAGTTAATTTTTGGGAATAATTTCTCAAAAAATCACATCACAAAATCCATATTCAATCAATCAGTCAATCAATGAAATCAATTTAGAAAATCATATATATTCAACAAAGATTTAGATGCGTACCTGGTTTACTTCCAAATATAATTTCTAGAGCATGAAATACTTACTTGATACGTCATTCAATAGAGTTACTTGCCTTTGATAGAACCACATGTGTATGATGGAAACACTTATTCTGCTTCTGCTACTGTACTCTGATTTTGATCTCCTCTAAGTCTGCATGCTCTGAAAGACACACTTCAACCATCGAATTTAATGAGTTCTGTAAAATTGTTTGAAACTCATGTCATATGCCTTGAGAAACCATTGTCTAGGTACCATTTGTTCTTCTTCTTCTTTGGTACCAACAAGAATAAGCATATTCACGCTTTCTTTGGTACCCAGGTTTTCTTGGATACTTTCACGTTAGTAACTGTCATTCTTAAGATAATCACTATGGTTGGTCTCCAAACTTTAGGACAATCATTTTTGAAATGATTTTTATCTCCACAGTTTGAACACTTGAAGAATTCATGGCCAACAGATTTTACAAATTGTTTTTGAAAATGTCTTTTGTAAGAATTCCTTGATGGTCTCTGTTTTCGTCTTTCCTTATAATTTGAAAAATCATTTTGTAAAATAGTTTCTTTTTTTCAAACCAAGACCAATTTTGTTGTAATAAGGAATTTGAATGGAAAGAATATGTTCCAAGGTTTTTTAACCTAAAGAAAACTTTTTACGAATGGCCGAAATCTCTTCTTTATAAGAATCATTTTCTTTTGAAACAAAGTTGTTCTTGCAATTTAGAAAATTCTTTTTTAAGAAGATCATGATTTTCTCATATATCTGAAATTTCCTTTTTGAGAAGATCGTGATTTTGATTCAAAACATGATATTCTTTTTGAAGAAAATCATTTTTTTTTTCATTTTTAGAAAGATCATGTTGCCTTAATCTCAAATTCTCCTTTTTCAACTCAGAGATTTTCTTAAGAAAGACCTTGTAATCCAAACACAACTCATCAATATAATTAGAACTTCATCAGGGATTTTAGGACAAGTTATCTCTATTTCATCTTTGAAATATAATTTGCCCATTAAGCAAATTTTGGCACGTTTTTCCTCATCGTTGTCTTCACACTCTGTATCGCTCCATGCTTCAGCTTTCAAGGCTTTCTTTTTCTTTTCATATCTCCCTTTGTTTTTCTTCAGGAGTGGATAATCTCTCTTGATATGTCCACGTTTCCTGCACTCAAAACAATTTATTTCATTACCTTCTTCATCGTCGCTAGAAGATTTCTCAAGTTGCTTGCCTTGTCGTCTTCCTTTGAAGTTTCTTCTTTTTCTAGCCATCCTTCTGAACTTCCTTACCGTATCAGCTAATTCTTCATCATCTTCATCTTCCTCTGAATCTGCATCAGTTGAATAATGTATTTTTGACTTCAAAGCAATTTCCTTTTCACCTTTAGATCCATCCTCATCATTCAATCGTTCATATTCATAGGATATTAAGGTGCCCGCGAGCTCATCAATGGATAGAGGCGAAATTCTTGAAGTTTCTCGTATTGAGTCTTGATGTTGCTCTATTCCTTTGTCAGTCCTCTCAAGATTTTATTGACCCTTTTAGTCTGTGAGATCTGCTTACTAAAGTAGGCTAAGCCATTCACAATATCTGTAAACCTATTAATCATGTAAAAAATAGATTCATCAGGTTTCATCTTGAAATACCCATATCTTCCAAGGAGAATGTTTGTTTTTGTCTCCTGGCCTCTATCAATCCCTTCATGAGTAACTTGCAAATTCTCCTAGATTTCTTTTACTATTTCACCTAAGCAAACACGATTATATTGAGATGGAGATAAAGCACAATAGAAAGAATAAACTGCTTTTGAATCAAAAGCTTCTCTTTTGGAGATTTCTATGGCATTAGGCTTTGGTTCCTCATTGCCCTTTTCTTTTGATGAAGATACTGTAGAATTTGCTCTGTTTTGCACGACATCAGATATCAGTGGATCGGTAGATTTGATGAATGCTTTCATCTTGTTCTTCCAGATGTTGTAGTCTTTTCCATCAAAGTATGGAGGTCGTGTGTTGCGTTAGCCTTCCACAATACCTATTTCAAGAATGCTAGCCAATGAAGATCGTTAGCATAGAAGTATACACTTTAAATCTCTGATACAAATTGTTGTTCCGGCTAAGCTATACACCTAAAAAGGGTGAATATGTGTATTTAATCAAACTTTGATAAATAAAGCGAGATTGAAAATATCGAGTTCGATAGGGACACATGTATTAACAGAATCGCACAATGCTTCTACCAGATAGTAAATAGATGCGAGTTTAGAGAAGAAGTCAATGCACACAAGATTATAGTGGTTCGGCTTTAGGAAGCCTACGTTCACTCTCCCACACTAACAGCCTACTGGCTGGATTCCACTAAGTAATCAAATAAGAGATTACAGAAAAATGTGATTGCTTGATCACATGCACTTTCAACAGAAGGAAGCTCCGCCTCTACTAAGGCTATTCTACTCTACACACTTGACTCTGTATAACACCTCTCACAAAATCTCACTTTTAGCACGGATAGATAATTGAAACAAATGAAGCTCTATTGATATATGAGTATTGATTTCTTGATTTCTCTTACTTCTCTTCGAACTTGGTGCTCTTTATATACTCCTCTTCTTGCATGCTTCCCGCTAGACAGAATCACCCGAGGATCAATCTACAAAACTGGCGATTGGTTGATCGTCGAATAAAGATCACAAACCATTGAGGTAAGAGTAATCAGAGATTTGAGACAGTTTGCTCGCCTATACAATCAAATTCTTAACTCCATAAATCAAACTTCTAATAAAAGAAATTTTCTAAATGGTGATTGCCAATTAGTCAAGAGTCTTCATATGAAAAATAATGAGAATATTTTTATGATTGATGGTCAATCAATTTAACTTAGAAAAGCAATCATAACCAGATAATTTATCGTTAGTGGGGAAATTTAATCTGGTAAGATAGTCAAGAATAAGATTGATTAAACAATGAGATAAATCAAATATCAAAATATACCTTGTCATGATTTTCGTATCAGCCTGCCTCTGCCACGAAATCTGTCTGCTTCGATCAAAATAAAAGCGTTAAGCACATTACATACAAAAGGCATAAAGATATATTTATAGTAAATCATCAAAGTATAAATCAAAGTCTTTTCAATAAAGTATTCGAGTTTTGTTTCCTTCAAAATAAAATAAAATTTCCTAACACAAAGTTTGTGTATTGTGTTCCTGTAGTGTTAAAAAGTGTTCCTAAAAAAGTGTTCCCAAATCAGAAAAGCGTGTTTTTTTCCCCTTCATTTTGGACCAAAAGTGTTCTTTTTTTCAAAAGTGTTCTCCGGAACACTTTTGAAACATTTTTTTACCATACGTGTTTCTGTTCCGAAAATGTTCTAAGAATATTTTTTGAACAGAAATACTTTTTTGTATTTTTGTTCTCAGCTACGATTTTTGGAAACAAAAACGCGTTTAGCAACTACATAAAATTTCTATTCCTGAAACAAAAAAAAATAAGAAAATTATTTGGTAACTACAAAAATTTTGTTCCGATTTTTTTTATTTAATTAAGGGGATTATATATATTAAAATTAAGATGTATTTATCTTTTTAACTTACTAAATCAAATTAAATCTCATTAGTTCAATTTATTAAATCAAATTAGACCAATATACATCTAAGTAATTTATGCACAATTTATCAAATTACAATATGGACAAGACCAATTATATATATATATATAAGGTAATATGAAAGAGAACGCGAATTGCAATTGGATAATGAGAACATCAACTATGTTTTCTATAGACAGAAAAAATTACAATTATAAGTCACACATAAATGTTCTTGAATAGTTAAAAATATGATTACCTTGAAACGGGGACCTATAGAAAAATATTAATTGCACTTTGAGTAAAACCAAAGACTAAAATGAAAAATATATATGCATTTAGGTACTTTTAGTCCAATTGTGCACTTTTTTCAAATATGAGGACTGAAATGAGATGCAGGGTTCAAAGTCTCATTTATGACTCTAAAATAAAAAAATTTGCCTAAAATTATTTAACATTAAAATTTTTAGTCAATTTAGTATTATGTTCAATGAAGAGGCATGTGGTTCCAAACTGAATTTTTAAAACTTTAAGAGGTCGACATGAAAAGTGAATTAAAATAAAACTATAAACTATTTTGTACATTTTTCTGACCACGAATACTATTTTTCCTGTTTTTGGCTATTTTATAATTAAAATAAATCCAATAAACGTCAAAAATTAAGAAAAAAATTTGTTCACAATTATTTCTTAAGGCTTGGCCAAAGCTTTTAAGATTGATTTTGTAATTTTATGAATTATTTTGATATTTTTAATTATTTTTTAAAATAAAATGATCAAAAATTGGGTGTTAATATTGTGAAGAGTGTTCAAAAATAAAAATTTTCCCAATTGTTTCTAAAAAATGTTCCTAATATGTTTCTAAAAAGCGTTTCAGAAATACGGAAGCAAGTTTTTTTCTTGTTTCTACTCTAAAAGTGTTTCCGTTTCTCATAAGTGTTCCTGGAGCACTTTGGAAACTTTTTTTTACCATACGCATTTATGTTCCGAAAGTGTTCCCGGAATACCTTCTGTTTTCGAAACAAAAACACTTTCTAAGGAGTGTTACCATACAGGCCCTTAAAAGACTTGTTTGATTCAGCTCCTAATCCTAAAAATAAAGAGCCTTGTCTGTATATCTACGCCAATATCAATGTGTAATTTCAGTTAGAATTCTTAATTTCTTCTATTCCCTTCTAAGTGGAGTTTACCAATATTAAAAGAAAAATAACCTAGTAATTACAGTTTGCTTCCGAACAAGTTGAACGTTTTAGAAAACTCTTGGACCCCCGAAAAAATATAAATTTGTATCAAATTCGAACTAGATCGAAAATTGATGATATTCAAAAATTAGCAAAAAAAATAAAGAATATTTGCCTGCTGGTCGATCCAATCTAGGTGGTTGGATCAGTCCGGTTCCTTTTATTGAACCGAGAACTAGACTGGTACACCCAGGAACTACCTAACACTAGCCTGTTTGGTTCAGTCTTGCTCCCAAGTTGGACCGAGAATGATGAATACCCATAAAAGCCACAACCCCACAAACGCTAATATTATGTGTCCTCTCTTTTCAATCTAAGCCCTCTACATCCGTCGGGCGTCGTTCATCGCATCTGACGGAGCACAGCACATCATCCTCCCTCCTTTGAATCAGAAATCGTCCGCATTCTCTCTTACGATAGTTTCATTTTCCTTCCCTTCATATCGATAGATGGCGCACACCTTGTTTAACAACTCATTACCATAGTAAGCCGAAATTGGGAAATCGAGCTGGTATCAAAACCGTTAAGCTACTACAAAAAGAAGAAAAAGAGCACAAGGTAATAAGGAAAATGATCCAGCCATCCAGGGAGCCAAAAATATACATTGTTGAAAGTCAAATTTTGTCCATGGAACAGAAAAACTTGCACGAGAGAAACAAAATTTGAACGATAAAAAACAAGTGATCTGCATATGATGGGGCATCTCACGCTTTCTGTCCAAGCATATATGCCTCACATGAATGTCTACTTGTTACAAACGAACTTCCCTCAACACTCGAGACATCTCCTATGACAGTATAACCATTTTACGCTTTACAAATGTCTGCGCCTAACAAAGGCAGGTAATCAAAAATGCTGAGCCAGCTCACTTATTCCTTCGGGCATGGCAACAAATACGAAGCCTTTCTCATCTCGATTCACCAACACAAGCTCTTGCCCCTCTCACACCCAATCCAAAAGGTATTCTCCATTTCTTTCTTTTTATCCTATAGATATAGCTTCTAGGCCGCATCACTCATCCAGGAGTAAACCCGAGTCTCAGGTGAAACTTAAGAAAGCCGGAAGCAAAGGCGTGAAAAAGGGTTATGTTCTACCGTTGTGGCTTCCAGTGTAAATATCGTTGCCATAGCGTAAGCCATTCTCATTCAAGCATCTGGTCGGGTTGCAGTGAAGGATGAAAGAAGACCTGCGGCGTGCACAGGTAAAACATCGCTGAATGTCGACAAGGCAGCGGCTGACCTGTCCTTGAATATGCCCACTTGACCATCAGTCAAGATGGATCCCAGTTTCAATGTGCTCTCTCCAAATCTGCTGCCAACCTGGCCGATTGCGAGAGAAAAAAATATCAGATGCATGTCATAGAACATGGAAAAAGACTCTTTCCAAAACACTTAAGCCAAATATCTAACATCTCTAAAACAAAAATCATCTCGCAATTACAATGTTCGGCAAAAAGCCAACGTCTACTTCCAATGTACCAAAACATCATGTAGGGAACTATCACAGTGCACAGCTATGTAAAAAAGCTCAAGAAAGGAAGGCCAAAGTTATCAACTTCTATCACCACTTTCGGACAGTTACACCACTAAGTTTTCGTGCACTGTGTCCCAGACTTTTGGTTGTTATTATATTCCATATCACAAATGAGTCGGTTAACTCAAACAGCAATGCATGCAATAACACACCCCCAATAAACACCTCGACAACCAAAAGCATAAATCAAGTTTAAAATTTTAAGATCCTCCATATAAGAAAATATGAACGCTGACAGATTAAGGGTGCCTTTGGTTCGCTTTGGAAATAAACCATGCGGAAATGCAATGGCCCTTAGCCTAAGGGGCTTTGGGAAAATGCAAATTGTGTTTGCAATTATGGGCTAAGGTAGTGTTTTGAAAAAAAAAAAAATATTGCAAAGGGCTTTGGCTTTAACAGCCTTTAAAAAAAAAAAAATAAAGACTCTCCGGCGAAGGGCTCGGGCCGTCGGATCTGGCGCCGAGGCCATCGGCCGAGGTTGCAAGACCTTCAACGAACCCTGGTGAGGGTCGCGCGTGACAGCATCGCTAGGTCAACCCCAAGCATAGCGCGACCCAAGCTAACGTTGCCTGGGCAGTCGCACGACCTCAGACGACGGTGGCCTAGGTCGAGCAATATCACCAGCCCATAGCCGGTCCTTCGCCAACCACCTTGAAGAAGAAGAAGATGAACAGCAACAACCTAGGGTTTCATTTTTAAAAAGGCGTAAAAATGGATTTTCAGTAAGGTTTTGAGGGCAAAATTGATAACTAATTAATGAGGCCTTAGACTTTCCGAGAACACTGAAAGCTCAAGTTGGTCGACTAATTTTAATTAATGAGGCCCTCGGCATACTGAAAATGCTGAAAGCTCAATGCTGGTAGGAACCAGCATTGAGCTTTCAGTCTTCTCAAGATAACATTTGGCCAAAGCCCTTTAAAAGGCTTGCCAAACACCAAGCCCCTTGGGAAAGCTAAACCAAACGCATCCTAGGTCCCAATAAAACTTAGGAAGTTCGACATATAACAACGTGATAGATGACTAACCAGGGACATGACAAAAAGTTATATAACAAGGTAGAGAAAAAGAAGCAAAAGAAAGAAAGCACATTCACCTGCATAAAGGACTTCAACAATGGAGCTGCCACTCCAGAAGATGATCTGTCATCCAAATCAATTGTTCGAGAAATTTCTCCATTACCATAAGATCTTGGACTCTTTGATGAAAAAACATCCATAGGAACTCCAGTAATTGCCTGAGATGTCCTCCTTGAAGACAATGCAGGTACACTGCATACAAAATTTAATAATAAGATGTGTTTTTTTTTTCGAGATAATATGGTCATGAAAGCTCAAAATTTTATCCAGCAAACACAAACACATGAAAACGGTATGTCTAACCTGATTGGAAGATACTTAAACCGGGGAACTGTGGAGCATCTCATAATATTTGATTCTGAATTCGTGGGCAGTTTCTGCACTGTATCCACATACAACCGACTAAGTTGTACAAAGAACCCGAAGAGGACAGCATGCCGTAAATATGACTGTCTTTCATTCTCCCACAAATATGGCTCAAACCTTTAATGAATGAACAATAAAACACTATCAGGTAATTGCAACAAAATGCAGACTTATGATCGCAAAACCCATCTACTCGGACGTAAACATAACTCAGCTAACCCTTGATAGATAGATGGTCCAATGGTGTCAATTAGCTATATCTTCTTACATCTTATTATAGTAAGTAGACCTCCAAAAGAAGGTAAAGATCATAACTAATTTCGGTGAGTTCATTTGAATTCATCACTAATAAACCTACGGAATTTTAGTTTGTGTCCCACCTTCTTCCCTCGCCTCTCATTTTCCTCCATTTCCACCTTTTCCGAAAAAAGCATTAAGTACACAATCATCTATGGACAGTACGTCTAGACATCAAACAAAACTGTAGCCAAATGCACAGAACTGAGCATCATTTACATGTGAAAGAGCAGTTCAGGTATCAAAATTATCTCACATGCTGATAGCTTCTACCCAGGTTTAAAAATAGGGCAACCACTTGACCATTAAAGAAATTATTTTCTTTGCCCCATGTTGTCATTTGCCCTCAAACCTAAAAGAGATCATTATTTTTCCTTTGCTTAGCTTAAAACATGTTCTTGGAAACAATTTCAAAATAAAAAACAGAATAAAAGTACAGAACTCTCCCATGCAAATCTTCATGAAGATCGAGATTGTATCTTGTACACACATCTTGAATATAAACATCAAAAACAGATATGCTAACTTACGTGAGCCAGTCTATGGGATCCAATCTCTGTGAAAGACGATGTACCAATCCATCTATGCGTGTTCTGATGGCAGACTTTTTCTGTCTTTGATCTTTTTGCCTAAACGAATATTTTGGCTTTG
This sequence comes from Rhodomyrtus tomentosa, assembly GCA_028455895.1. Lineage (NCBI taxonomy): Eukaryota > Viridiplantae > Streptophyta > Magnoliopsida > Myrtales > Myrtaceae > Rhodomyrtus > Rhodomyrtus tomentosa. Next base: position 35,867,572 of record JAPCWY010000011.1, on the reverse strand, counting down.
AGCTTCTAGACAACTCCTCGTCCATAGAGGAATCACCTCCGGAAAGAATATCATACACAAATTTCAAATCTAACATAACTTGCAAAGCTCCTTTATCAGACAATTTAGATCCATGAGTGTCTTGAGTAGAAAGGTAGTTTCCATATATATCAGTCACCTATATAAGCAAAAACAGTCAGTAAACAAACAGCAGATTGAAAAAGCTATAGAAGTGCCAACGCAAAAACTACGTTAGGACTGTCCACAGAGCTGAGTAAATGACAAAAGCCAAAAGGCACAGCTTGTAGGACATTCACCATTATGGGAAAGTAAGTGGAATTTATGATATCGTAGGACGTAAACCACTATAAATCTGAAAAAGCTCTCTACAGTTTCACAACGCAATAGTATTCGTAATATTCTGATGAAAACACTGGAGTTAAAATGCAGCTGCCATTGGAGAAATAAAAAGTGCAATTCCATTATAAAAGCTAAGTTCAATTTCATTATAAAAGGTAACATCAGATAACAAGCTTATGCACATGCCTATAATAAAGTGTCTGGAAGAGAAGGAAAACATGTATCAAACAAAACCTCAGCAGATGGTAATTCAGGCTCCTCATATGTAATTTGTTTTTTTCCTTCCACCCCATCTAAAAGATATGCAAGCATCCTTTTCTTGACACATTTTTAAGCAGTTAAAGGCATTAACTTCCTAGCTACCAATATGGAGCATCAGTAAACAAAGTTTCGTTGACAGAGCATGAAGGATGGTTATTACAAGAGAGGGATACAAGCAGCTTTAGAAGTCATATGAGTCTACAAACTACCATATAAATGAAAAAAAAAAGAAGAAGAAGCAAGCAGCGACAAATTTACAAGCTCCTTTGCATCAGAGATTCTCCTAGCTCTCCCCCTCCAAGTCATCCAAAAATTTGTAAGAGGAATAGTAAAAACAAATTTTCACCTTCTTGGATGGACGATTATCAATGGTCAAAAATGCTCGCTCAAGAAGCTTCCCAAAAAAAAGTTGGTCAAACCCTACTGCAATGTGACAACAAGTGATTCACTGGTGACTTCGGCAGACACATCCAATGAACAAGACTTTCCCTCCACTCGACAAGCGGTTGAAAGTCAAAGAAACTTGTTTTAAGAGCCTCCCAAACAAGAAGGCGACTCCAGGGGGAACCCTTGACTTTCATATTAACATCGAATGATCTTAGACTAATAATTAGGTGACTTTAAGTAGTCATTTGAACATTCTACCAAAGGATAAAATCATCAGAAGCAGAGACTGGAAGCATGGGTATAACCAAGACACACATTCATATACCAGTTTGTGTCAAGATAATTGTTAACCACAATTTTATTGGTTGTTATTTGCCATGGCCAATTTATCCAAAGTAAGGGAACATGGAAATTATTGAGCCGCCCAAGCATTCAAAATGTGCCCACGCACATCATTTGCTTGGTAGCATGCTCGAGACGGGGTTGAGTAAGCTAATAGCAAGGAATTTGAAAGGATAAAGATGAAGATGATAGTAGCAGAAGCAAAACAATAATAGGATACTGCTGATTTTGTAATGAAAAAAGGGCCACATTCATATGCAGTAGATTCGAAAATACTCAAAATTATGAAAATCCAAATGTTGTGGCACTCTAAGTAAATACCTTTTCCAAAAGCTGCAGAGCAAACTTTTGCAGAATTAACTTGTCAAGCACATGACCTCCAATTCTATGAATTTCTTCACACGCTCGAAATAAAAAGGAGATGACATAGAGAGAAGGCATGAAGGGGAGCAACATCCTCAACTCAGACTGGCCATCATCAGACTGCTCTTGTTTGATTACTGTGTCCTCCCAACCCTACTTAATGGACAAAGAAGGATTGAGAATAAAAATATATTCTTCATGCAAATTAAGAAGAGAAGACATAAGAAGTCAAAGATCGGCTAGCAAATTTTTTTGTTAGGTCAAAATCAGTTAGCACGTTAAAACTAACCAGGATATAGTAAGTTTGCTCATATTAACCAAGTTAAGATTTTACTGCGGCTAGAACCATTGATTTTTCACAGTCCAATAGTGATGTCATGCCTCTCAGTAAAAAGCTCTTTATGTGTGATTATCCAAAATAAGTCGGGAAACAAATCAGAAAATAGCAAAACTGCCAAGACAAGTGATGTAGTGTGTTCTTCATCTGGCCATCTTAAGTATCATCATCACTATAACAAGAAAAAATCCCTTAACTAAAATTCAATTACTTGCACTGTCAGCTAGTCCCTAGTGAGTTCCCGATTATGATATGCTGCCTACCAGGAGAAGCTATCATTTTGACCTAAATAAGATGTTAAGCGAAAATCACGGAAAGTGCACAACCACGCATGAGAAGGATATACACCTTTTCCATTGGTGCTAACCCAAAATCTAGTGTGGAATGTCAGCTTTTTAAGTCCTAAAAACCCAATATAAGGGATCCGTCAGCCTTCCCTAATTGTAATTATACCCCGAGTCCTCAGAGGTAGCCTTAGAGTTTCAGCTTCCTTTCCCATACTCATAGTTCTATGACGATTTACGGTGGAAGTTGCCACAGTCTCTTTATTTATCAGGACTCTAAGCCCATTACCACCAGTGGTTGCATCAACAGGAAGTTGAGACAGAATAAAGGAAAACAGAGACTTTCTCTTATGATGAAGGCTCTAAAAACAAGAATAGATTGTGATCAAAGAAACACTAACCCTCAAAGGAGTTATTGAAGACAATGCATCATCCTGTTCAAGGTCCCGAGATAGGATGGTTGACAACTCCATTGATAACCACGTTATCCACAAGCTATGAGCTCTTACACATAAATCTCGTGTAGAAATAGAAAAATCTTTGAATTTCGGGCTTGGAATATCATCAGCTCCAAGTATTGCAGCTGTGGCCAACGAGGTATGTCTTCTAGAGCCCATGGGTGATTGCCGAACTGAGCTGTCACCAACGGGAGAATCAGGTACCCCACGGGATTGCCCCAAAAGGCCCGGTAATCTGTCAAAAACTGCTGAAATTGATTCATTTACCCAGAACCTCGGGGATCCCAAAATTCTTGGGATGTGTCTACAGTGATTCTGGAGTGCAAACAACAGTCGCCCAATGAAGAGAGATCTTTCCACAATTATGGCAGCAGAGGGGGTATGACTCTCTCTCTTTTCAGTCTCAAGTGCAGTGCAGAGGCTGTCAAGCTCGCCCTTAAGTTGCACTAATATGCTAGACAAATACTCATAGCACCTGTCTTGCAGATATTTTGCCAGATTCTTTAGTCGTATTGCTGCTTTGGGAGATTCTAAGAAATGCAGAAGGTCCTCAAGAACTCTCTGACAGTAATTGTCTACTGCATCTCTTATCCGATTAACTTCAGGTCCAAAATATGCACTAAGACAGGTCTGGAAGCTACTCTCTTCTGCCTGCACTTTTGATGAAGTTAGGGCACCAGTCTTCCGTTCATTAGGCTCTATGAACCAAACTCCACCACCAGTAGAAGGTCTGCTAAGATATGCACGGAAATCTATCTGTTCACCTGGGGTCCCCTCAATGGTGCGAATTGATTTGGCTATATTTACATCCCTGGTCAAATTTCCAAACCCTGAGTCAATGATTGATTTCATCCTCTGAACAAAAGCATCTTCAAATATCTCATCCCAGAGATCCAGATCAGCTTCCAAAACAAGTTCTCGGATTCTGCTCCAAGGTAATTCAATCTCCGACCCAAAAACGCTCTTTAGCCAATCCAAACTGCCTTCCAGAACCTCCTTGCTGTCCATGGTTTCCCTAATCAATTTTTCCGCCAAAGCTATCTCCTCACCACTACTTATGGCGTCAGTCAGGTACCTGCCACTCATTTTATTAACAATCTCCCGTCCACAATCCTTAAGCCAATTCAAACAAGTACTGGCAATATACGGTTTTTCGAGAAGTGTCATCACAGACTCCAGTTTATCCCGAAAAGATTTCCACAACCTGACCTCCTCATCGGGGTTTGGAATGCCACCAAACAACTGAGATGCAGGTGGAGAACACAGAGTGACTTTGTAAAACAGGGGCATATCGTTCAACACTTGCAAGAACAACTCACCTACTTGGCCCATAGTCACCTGAATGGCCTTCAGCACTTCACAGAACATGGCAACCACATCCGAACAAGTAGGATTAGCAAAAGACGTGGCCAATTTCTGCAGAATCCACGACTTCCTGCTATCAAGGAACAATCCCAGAATCTGCCTCGGCTCTAAATCGTCGATAACCTCCACCGCAGCCAAGGCATCCGCATAAGCTCCAATCTTCAGCCCACCTCCATCTAGCAACCTCTCGCGACTCCGCTGCGAGATCTGGGCCTTGAAGCTCTCGACAATCTGCCACTGATGCTGCAAAAGAGGGAATTTGGCCAAGATATTGGGATCGCCGCCCCCGTTATCCTGCACCAGCCCATGCTGCACGTGCTTCGCGCGCAAATACCGCGCCGCGGCCTCGAGGAACATAGACTCGTCGAGGCACCCCCATATGTTCTCCGGCGTGTCGACGAGGTACTTAACACGACAAGCAATGCCATACACGTTGAACCGCGCGGGATTATGGTGCCTAGGGCTCTGCAATTTGGGGGTTTCGGAGAGGGACAAGATGGAGCCCTGAATCGAGGACACGTTCTCGGAAATCGACTCGCAGGAGGACTTCATGAGCACAATCGAATCGGCTGAATCGATGAGATCGCGGTACCTGTTGCCCACCAGTTGCCGGAGCTCCTCCTTCTTGTCCTCGATCTGCCTCCTCGTCGCGGCCTCCACATTGCGGATTTCCGCGATGGGCTTCGCCCGGAACAGAGACTCGGCGTCCTGGTGACCGGCCTTCACGGCGGCGGGGGCGGCGGGGGCGGCGGAGGCGGACGGCGACTGAACCCTCATCGCCACTGATCCTTCACCGGCCAATCCGGGGAGACACTGAATCGCGCCAAACAAAGCTCATCGGCATTGGCGATCCGCGAAGGGGGAGAACGATCCGGATCTCGAGCGAGAGAGGTAGAGATAGAGAGAGAAAGATTGGGTCATGCACACTGAATTTGGGAGATGAAATTGCACTGAAGAAGACGAAGACGAAGAAGAAGAAGAAGAAGAGTGGGATTCAAGTTAAATCGCACATGAGGAAGAAAGACAAGGCTTGACTCACCGACGCTCACGAGGAACGGCAGAATTATTTCGGAAAGTACACACGGCAACCTCAGAATAATAATAAAAAAAACCCAGCCCCCCTCAGAAAATGATTTTTTTTAAGGTTTTTTTTATGTGAAAATATTAAAAACAAAGTAATTTTAAAAACCATGATACAATCTTATTTTCATTTTATAATTTTATCATGATTTTTCAATCCTTTCACAACTTTAACCCCCCAAAAAAAAATTCCTTTCAAAAGAAAAAGCACAATATTTAAAGTGTGAGACGGAATTAACATCCCTAAATATCCTCGCAAAAATCGGCACTCTGAGTATTCTAAATTTTTTTCGCTTCTTTTTCCTGATTTTTCCCCCTCTTCGTCTATGGCGGCCGCCACCATCCCGTCGCTTTGCTAATCGGTCCACCACCCCGCCCTTGAAGAGATGGCAACAGGACAGGGGTGGTGATCCGAACTTTGTTTTTGCAGTCATAATTCTCTTAAAGTTCTTGTATTTGAGTATGTCGAAGGTCATCGTTTAAGCAATTTTAAATTGCTTTGGATGCAATTTCTAGTATCGATCGCTCGATTGATCATTTTTATTTGGTGAAATTTCAAAATTCGATTGCGTCGATTCAAAAGCATTTTAACTTAATTGCATGGCGTACCAAAGCTTAAGATTTTGTCGATTTGGTTTTTTTCCCGGAAAAGTCAAGAACCACTTCGCTCGATTGATCATTTTTTTGTGTTTTGCAGGCAATTTTTTAGTACTTGTCGTTCTTTTTTTTTGTTAATCTTTGTATTTGTATTATATAATCTCGTCTTATAAGGCAAAATTATCAAGCTCAAGTCCGAATTCCTGATGTTGTCTAGGATTCTTAACTTCAGTATTAGCCTGAATTTATCAAATCAAATGACTGGTGATTGCTCTGGTGTGGATTTCAAAGAAGTTGATCACTTTGGTAAATCATGGTAATCTATGAAATGGGGTGTTTCTAATAGTTTGAGGCAAGAAAAAGTAATAACAACGGGAGTTTTAAAAATTATGCTCGAAATGCAATTGAATCCTAAAAGTTTTATCATTTTTAATTAAATACAAAATGGATAGTGTTTCAGTTGGAAAATTCTTTGAATTTATACATAAAAATCCTTCTGAAAAAAAAAATGATTCAGATTCATCTTTCAATGTTTGAAGCTTCATTGACGTAGTGCAATTTGCAAAGTCCATTAGATCTGATCAATCTTCTTATGACCTGCATCTTCTTCTTTGAGAACTGTGGAAATAATTGGCAACAATGCTATGTAATCTCCTTTCAGAGTGTCCTCATGGAAGTTCGTGATGGACAAGAGCTGGATCTGCACCCCCGGATTGAGTGATGGATCCAATCAAGGCATCAAGAAGTTCGTCGGAAACGCATCGGCAGTGCTGCTGAAGAAGCAGACATTGCTTGTCCGTGTACATCTGCAAAAACTTGAAATATGGGGCCATCCGAAAGTATCTGCTTGCTCAAGGATCCGACGTTGATTATGATCTTCGGGTCTGCCACGGGGCAAATGAGCCAGTCTTCCAGCTTACTGATTTGAAAAGCATCTGGAACTAGAAGTTCTGTTGAACTTGGAGAGACCAGTATTTATGGCAAATCTGGGGAAGATCAATGGAGGTTTGCCAAGGAAGAAAATGCTACGCCAGATGGGGACATGAGGGTCGGGGAAGCACGAGGATGAGCGGGACTTCTTTCGCGTATATCGGCGAATACAACAGTAAGAAATGCAATGAATGATGTGATGACTCCTCTAGTGATATGATGAAATTTTTCGAAAGATTTGATTCCGGCAGTACAGACATTTCCAGATACCTTCACTGAGGTTCGAGAATGTAACGAGCTGCTTAAATCTCGAAAATGACAAAACCGATGCATGCTGCAGTAATTCCTAACTTGCAATGCTGTGGAGCCATAGGTTATGCAGTATTATCTCTACTCTTGTACAATCGCATCGTCTGTGATTCATTACTCGCGAGCGCTTTGAGTTTGAGCTGATGTTTGATTCCCACCTTACTCTGCTTGGCGACCGTGCCGGACTTGTTTGTACACCGACATGTCAGGCCTTTCTAGGTGTCATGAAAGAAACTGGTGTTCTGCTTTCAGGCCATGGCGACGACATGCAGCCATTATTTTCAAGTGAACACGCTTCATTCAGATGGCGGCATTTTCCAATGCGATGTTGGACTTTTGATTCAAGGATCGCAACTTTCCGGTAGCTTAAGAGGTAGCCTCGCCCTGACATCTCTCTCTCTCTCTCTCTCTGTCCCGCTCTCTCTCGCCCAGCATATTGAGCAAGAGGCTTACCAGCAGAAGAGCCATCTGAGCTTAGATGGGGCGATTATGGCAGAAGGAAAGCGCAATTTTCCAGTCCCTTAGCACCGTTTGGGGTCCATTGTATCATTTGGTTTTTGATGTCTTTCCCGTCTTCAAAGAAACACAAGGAATATTCCTCCTTTGCTTCTTTCTGCAAATTCCATGATTCATTCGTCGGTGGTGGTCCATTTTTCAATCTTCGCTCTCGACCAGAAATCTCCGTAGGGTAAACGAAATGACGGGTCCGATCCGCTTCGCGATGCATGGCTAGGACTAAGGCGGACTCAGCTTCTGATGCCTTTACAATCATCTTGATGCTGAGCCATAGTCAAGAATTTCGCAGCGAAGCATGCTTTCATTGTACTGGTTTTCTGTTGGCTCTTTTCTTTCGGAGGAATTTACCATGTTCGATCGATGAAGGCAAGGCTTTGCGATCAGACATGACCCGTTCCCTGATTCTCGCTCCGAATGTGCCGGAGAATCGATGGAATACCGTAAAAAAACGCGGATAAGCATGTTCTTTGTTGCCTATTGCCTTGGTAACTGGGTTAACATTCAGTTCACATGTGAAAAGAACCGTTAGATCTTTGAGCAGTCAATAAAGAGGGTATTATCCGACAGATTTTCAAAAGATCAAAAGTAAAACTATCATAGCTAAAGGAATTTAGGCATCCCAAGTAAGGAAAGTGTAGGAAAGGATGTAAAGATGGAGCCCCAAAGCAAGAATGATGAGTAAATCATTTGTATTTTTGATACCAAGGCGCGTCAATCTTATTGAGCATTTCATGATAAGGTAAAGTATTTTTCACGAAAATCATTTTTAAAGAAAATTGTTAGTTTTCATTTCTTTTTTTTGGCGGTTTAGGGTGAGTAATTTACTTCTTGCTACGAGAGAAATTTATTTTTCCTTGCCCCGAAGAACTTGTTGTTTTTGGTCCGTGAAAAATGTTTTCCGCTGGTCGGCTAGTTTTCCGTCGTCCAAATACCGGAAAGGTGGAAAATAAATTTCCGAAAACAGCTTTCCTTCAAACGAGCGGACCTGTAGATTAAAATACAATAATAGCATCTGGTTTTTTTTTTCATAATTATTATCCTATAATCAAAATAAGAGCGGCCCCAGCGGTGAACTCGTCCCCCAAACTTGACGGGCCTTGTCCGCGCGAAAAGAGGATCCCTCCCTCCTGTTCTAATCATGTTGAACTTTGATTGAAACTTTACAGATAGAAAGGCAGCTGAATTGAATGAGCAAACGACGCTAAAACGTGGGATTTTTTCGAAGAAATTGGTGAATACAGATTAACGATCCCTTGATTGAAACTATTGAGCACAGAGTTACAATTATGCACATCCTTCAGCGAAGATTAGTTTGGTATAGACAGCATGGAGCTTGAAGTTGTTGGGCAGTTGGCATTCGACAACCAACGGTACAAACTGTACCGGTCTCCCCCCCTCGACAGATGAAAGCAACCAACTTCGGGACGACACAACAACAGGAAACTCCGAACGGCTACATTTCACCTTTCCCTCCCTTTTTGCAAGCGTAAGAAACGATGAAAGCGCCCACTTCTTCGGGTTGGCCCCATCTCTCTGTCTCTGTCTCTATCTCTATCTCTATCTCTTCTCTTCCTCTCTCCACGGTCCAATTCGTTCGCATAATTCCTCAATCCCGCAGATCCCGCAGCCCCAGCAGATATGCAGAGACAGAGAATCGACGAGGAAAGAGAAAACGGAGAGGGAAAAAACCTTCCATTTTGGGAGGGTTTGAGCTGAATTTCTTGATTTTTCTCACTCCCTCACGAACGTGATGCATGCTCCTTGCTGCAAAAAGGTGGGGGTTTTCCCACCGTACATCCGTTTCCTGATGCGGGTCAGCCGACGTTTCGCCTAATTCGATCCGATGCGGTCGGGGCATCGCGGCTGATGGGCTGCGTATGCACGAAACAGGGGGGCCGGAGACCGGCATCACCCGGTTCAGGGTCCTTGACTGGAGCTGGTACTGGTACCGGATCGTGGAAGATCCCGCCCGGTTTGTTCAAATTCGAGAAGAGCAATGCAAAGGAACCCGAGTGGCGTAGCGGGGAATTGAGGAAGTTTGAGGAAAAGAGTACATTGAGCAAAAGATTGAGATTGGAGTTGGGAATTTCGCAGAGGTATGTGGAAGCCGAGCAAGCGGCCGCTGGATGGCCTTCTTGGCTCATTGCCGTTGCTTGTGAAGCAATTCAAGGATTGGTTCCTCTTAAAACAGATTCTTTCGAGAAATTGGAGAAGGTATGATATCGAACCAATTGAGTTTAAACATTTTCACTTACGTTGATTTGATTAGGCCAAGTTTCTTATATGCATGTGTTGGAAGCATTTGCTGCTGATAAGAATCTGCATAGATGTGTTGGAAATGGAAGGCAATGTCATTAAGCATCATTTCCAGCATGTATGTTCATGATTGTCAGATATTTAGATTTGAACACGGTACAATTTTTCGCATCCGTGGTCTGTTATATTAAACTGCTTGTCAGATACTATTTAGCAGAGAATAGAACTTCTAATATTTCTAAATTTACATTAGATAGGACAAGGCACATACAGCTGTGTTTTCCGAGCAAGAGAGTTGGTAAATGGGAGGATGGTTGCTCTTAAAAAAATCCGGTTAGACAATTTTCAACCCGAGAGCATTCAATTTATGGCACGAGAAATATCGATCCTCCGCAGGCTTGATCATCCGAATATTATGAAACTGGAGGGCATAATCACTTCTCGGTTGTCGAACAGCATTTATCTTGTGTTCGAATACATGGAGCATGACCTTTCTGGACTAATATCTGCTCCTCAGATCATGTTCAGCGAGGCCCAGGTATGCAGGCTCTCCTCTTGCCAACTTCTTTTCAACAGGACACGTTAAACAGCAATCGAAAAGAAAGAGAAAGGAAAGCAAACGGCATTTTCCAAAGAGAATACATGTACTATAGCTTTATCCTTGCAGTACCTTCTCGTGTTTGTTAATTTGGAGCTTGAGCTCTTCTCCTGCAGGTCAAATGCTATATGAAGCAGCTTTTATCAGGAATAGAGCACTGCCACATGCACGGAGTGATTCATCGAGACATAAAGGCTTCAAACATTTTGGTGAACAACCAGGGGATTCTGCGAATAGGAGATTTCGGACTGGCTAATGTTCTCAATCCAAGGAACAGGCAGCAACTCACCAGTCATGTCGTTACTTTGTGGTACCGTCCTCCTGAGCTTCTCATGGGTTCCACAAGCTATGGGGTGACTGTGGATCTGTGGAGCATTGGCTGTGTATTTGCAGAACTTCTGTTGCGAAAACCGATTCTCAAAGGTAGAACAGAGGTAATCAACCTTCTTTTTGCTTAAAGTTGACACTAGTATAGGTTCTCAAGAGTCGTTCTTTTCTTTATAATGAGGAGGAAGCCCAACTTACATAGATTCTCGACATTTGTTAATCGAAAGGAGAGAAATGACATTAGAAAACATTAGTTCCAGGACTCAAAAGGCTACTGTTGATATTATTCCTTGGTACCGACTTTAATCCTCAAATTCCCACGCTGTCCGAGTTTAAAAAGGAGAGAAGCTTCTATTTATTGGACAACTAAGACCAAGAGATGAACCTTTTGTCCAAGAAGCTGACCGTGTTATTTTTCTCTGTTTCTGTACACTCTCGCACTCGTTCCACATTGCAGGTTGAACAATTGCACAAAATTTTTAAACTCTGTGGTTCCCCACCCGACAGCTACTGGAAAATGTCTAAGATACCCCATGCAACCACGTTTAGACCCCGCCATTCTTATGAATGCGCTCTGCGAGAGAGATGCAAAGATATCGCAACCGGCGCATTAAACCTGATGGAGACTTTCCTTTCCATAGAACCACACAAGCGCGGAACCGCTTCAAGTGCGCTCATATCCGAGGTAATATTTTCGGAATTAAGTCAGCTTTAAGTACTGGATTCCCTTCTTTCTGGCTCAGCAAGTAAAACGCTTTTCATGCAGACACTGCCTCGCTACATTTTCCGTCTCCGAGTTTTGATTAATAGGAGACAATGGATCGTAACTCACATATGATTCACTTGACCTCCTAATTTCCTTTTTCTTTTTGGTCCAGTATTTCAAAACAGTACCATATGCATGTGATCCATCAAGCTTGCCAAAGTATCCTCCTAACAAAGAAATTGATGCTAAACATCGAGAGGAGGCACGGAGGTGAGTTTCCAGTCGCTCTCAAAGTAACATGGGCTATCAAGATGGAAGTTTCATCATCTATCAGCTTTGATGTCACAGTGTGAATTATCTTATTCTTGTTAAGTAACTGTGAATTCTCTATGCTTGCAAACTTGAGTACACTGTACTAATTATTGAAGCATTTGCAAAGTGTGCTGAGAATCAAACTTTTGCATGTACTGATGATTCGGCTTCCAGGAAAAAGGCTCGTTCTAGAGTACGAGAAACCGAAGTAGGGAAAAAGCCAGCAACAATCTGCAGAGCTCCACAAGAGCAGGATTTTTCCAGTAAGATAGCTCCCAAAGAGGTTGGTCCTCTCAATTCTCTGCCTTTTACTTCCTGGTTGCATGTAAAGGATATGTTACTGCTTTAGCTGGTTCAACCAGTGGAACCAAAACCTGAGCTCAGGCGGCCTGACTTGCTCACTTAGCCCCGAGTTCAATCCCAAACTTAGAGAGTACTTGACATCAGTTCAATCAGTATAGCCACAGACCACCCTGCTTAACTCAGTCTTCGTTTCTGTAAGAAGAAACGCTGAGAGCTTGGATTCGAACCTCTTCCATGATAAGATTCTCACTAATACCTCGCTTCTTTGCCATTAGGATGTCTCAGTTTTTCAGTTGAATGTTCTTGTAATTCAATAATTTTAATGTTGATTGCGCAGGAGCTGCCAGGCCAGAGTCCAATTGTTCGGAGAAATCATATCAGAAGTAGCCTGAAGGGAGAAGCTGATGTTACATGTAGAGAGCCTCTGAAGTCATCTTTCAATGCCTCGACAGTTTCTGAAGCATCGGACCTATCTCAAGGACCGAGTATTCTATCTCTTCCAACGCAAATCAGTGCATCAAATGGATTTGCATGGGCGAGAAGGCGAAAAGATGATTCTGCTCTGATTAGGTCATATTGTAGATCCAGCTCCAAAAGGCAAGTTACCTCACTCGATTCATCGAACATCGTGTTTGAGCCCCATGCCAAGGGTGCAAACGGAGACACTAAGCATGAACTGCGGCAACTTGGAATCGAGCTTGATACTTTTGAAGTACGTGAGTTGGCGGCTAAAACGTCCCAATCTGAATTGAAGCAACGAAATTAGTACAGTGATGCATGAAGTTAAGCATTGACAAAGTGGTCACGGACATTGACAAGGTAGTACTAGTCATCACTGGCTTCAAGGTAGTTACAACCATCGATTAGATGCCGATCGATTGACGTCAAAATGTTTAGCCAACCTGCGGTCGGACAGCAACCGATTTCCGGTTATTTGCTATGAAATGTTGATATGGCAATAACGATGGGGCCGATTCAGTGAAAGAGCTAGATTTCTTCATATGTTTCTAAAATCTGGGGAAAATTACCTGCAATGTTCAGGAGAGAGTGTTTGTAACACACTCAATTTTCAATTTCAATGCCTCTTGCTATGAATGTAACCAATTTTCTTTTGTATTTCTCCATGGATTGGGATGTAACCTAGCCTCTCCTCAATGAGAGCATTTATATTTGCCCTTTTTGCCAGCCTTTCGTTTCGATTTTCTATTTTCCGATAGGTCCATGTTAAAAGACACGTGTCACATGTTGAGTGAAGCTGACTAGACTCATGTTGCCACATGGGCTGATGACGTGGTGGTTTGAAATTACTGAATATTTTCTCAAACTCTTTATGCTCTACCTTTCTTTTTAGATCGGATTAGGATGTAACCAGTGCCCTTTCATCTTTCCCCGGTTGCTCAATGGACCATGAGAAACTCATTAAAGTTTGGTTCTTTTCTTGGCCACCGCTTAAACCCAATCATCCAATTCACACATACAAGAACTAAAACTCATTCAAACTGGGGACAGTCAATTTCAACAAAGTTTCTTCAGGGGCAACTCCAATCTTGCTTTTCAAAACAATATATGAACAGGTCACACCATCAAAGCAAACGTAAGTTTGTTGCCGTATCGATGTCAAGAGACCATATAACTCGATTTCTGAACTTTAAGGCTTGCACCCAAAAATGGCAGTGCATTATTCAAACAATCTCATCTAAAGCTCCTAAAAATTGGAACTTCCTATAGGACAGAAAGTAAGCTCAATGGTAAGGACATGATGGGATGATGTATAAAAATCGTGGGCCACCGTCTTGTTTAATTTGGTCAGTAGAGACCCAAGAATTTCCACCAAAAGGTTCCAACTACTCCCCAGATGAGGGCGTTGATAAGGGCCATCACAAATCCCATTTTAAACACGTCAGGAAGATCTATGTAGCCAGCTGCAACAACGCGAATGGAAAATGTCACAGAGCGATCAATAAAAGTGAAAACCAACAGCACCTTCCTAAGATAAGAAATCAAATAGAATGAGTCCCTGCATATTGCAGAGGACAGAGTCGCACATACCTCCATAGTAGACAGCAGCTTGACCGCTGCTATAATGTGTCAAAGCGCCAAATAGGTTCGTATTATAGGCCAATGCTAGTGCTGCTAACACACCAGGCACTCCAGCTGCTAAGTGCATGGCGAGAAATGCAGAGTATAAAGCGCCCACATGACCCGTTTGGCTAGCAAAGAGGTAGTGGCTGAAGAAATAAGATGCCTGTAGAACACCAAATGCGGCAGGCCAGCTCAAGGAGAAGGATTGCAGGGATTTAGCCACGCAACCAGACATCCACGTCACAATGCCAAGATTTGTCAATTGCTCTGCCATACCAACTAAAACAGCGAACCAAGCTAATGTGTCCCAAGCTGATTTTTCACTCAAGCAGTCGTCCCAGTCAAGGACTCCCAAGAACAATAGTATTGATAAACCAATCATAGCAGCTACAACACTAGGTATCCCCAGTTTATCTCTGCAAAGCACAATCACTCTTCAAAATGCATACCCAACGAGACGCATTCATACAAAGGCAGCAAAGCATGGATCCAAGAATCAAAACTTTTGGCAAAGGCAAGCAAGAATCCCTCAAAAGGTACTTTGTCAAAGCATTAAGTTCCATCATTCCATTAAAGTAATCTGAGCAAAACCAATATGATGTGGCCTACCACAACGGGAGTCATTTACGAGCCATAATGAACTTGTAAAGGAAGAGGGGGGGCGTTGTGTTCGGGTACTCAGGGGCACACCGCTGTCAAAAAGTTTCTTCTCCGTCAGGTCTCTTTATGCCAAGGTTGGAAGAAGAGCACATTGTACTTACTACTATCAGAATGCCTCTATGTCTTTCAGTGCATTACTCATTAAAAAAACAAGGCAGAACACTAAGAACTAGACAACAAGAGAACCATTAATGCGCCATTAATTCCACTAAGCATTAACTGCATCAGCACTCAGCTGGCTACATCTGTTCCCCACGTTACCTGAATTATGTAAGTATTAAGACTCAGCAGACATATCCTATCCATTGTATAAGGCAGATAATCCATCCCTGGATATTTTACTTCAGAGTGATTTTTCAACAAAAAGATCTCACATTCACTGGGCCCTAACGCTGGCATGCGTTAATAATCTCGTCACTTGACATGACTCCATTCACAAAATGATTCAAATATTTTTATGATGACGGCATGAAAACAAAGCAGAATATGTCGTGCACTTGGAACCTTATAAACACATATGCGAGACTTGTCATATTAGGGAACAGAGTAACATTTAAATATCCTCCTTTCAATCATAGAAATCTTTGAAGTTTGAAGGTAATCCATTCATGCCATCGTCTCTCAGATTTTGAATGTCTCATAATACTTGATCAGAAGGAAGTGAAGTTACTCACCCAGTCACCCAAAGTGATACTGCAAGTAGCATTGTGCCAATCATGGCCCACTCATTCTTCGTGACAGGACCCATATTCTCCAGCTTGTTGGCAGCCATAGAAGGGGCATCTGGGGTGTCTTTGGTTTCAGGAGGATATAGCTTGTACAATACGAATGGGGTAGCTAGAAGAGAGATAATGGCCGGTAAACTAGCAGCCTTGAACCAAGAAACCCAAGGATTTTGTACGATAACTCCTAGAGCTTCCGCCAGTTTGAGGCAGAGGAGGTTTTGAGCTGCAGCAGTTAGGAAAAGAGCACTAGAGTTACCAGCAGACTGTCAGGCATCACACAGAAAACATTCATAAGTCATATAGGATTCATATCAAACCAAAATTGAAAGAAAAAGTACGGCCATATTTATTATGCTGCTTCTGTGTCCAATGATTAACTAAGAGAAAATCATTCAATGAACACGCAAAACTCTAACAGACTTCTTTTCTTTTCCATATTCAATCCTAAACTAATTCAACAAATAACAACCACCTACAGCAAAATAACCAAACCAAAGATCATCAGAAATCATTAAAAATGTAGAATTTCTCAAAAATGGAATTAATTCAACTGATTCAATTTAACTAAGTGCCTAAATAATCCCGACCTATTGGAATTTTCTACGGACAATTTAATGTATTAGAATCTATCAAGTTCGCAATTGGCTCTTCCAAAATCATGCAAATGAAGCCATTACACTGTTTCATACTTAATTATGTGGGATTAAATATGGATTATTCTACTCTGGTTACGCTGAATATGAAGAAATACATAGCTTTTTCTTGGCCATAGTGAAACTTTATAGTATTCTAGAATCCATTGAAGCAACAATTGCGAAATAGTATTTGCCAAAATTTTCAAACAAGGATAACATTACTGAAACAATAAAAGTATGCAAATCCGAGAAATGCAGCAGATATGATTCCGGAAAATGAAATAAGAAACAATAGATAGCAGTACCAGGAAGGCTACACATCATGAGCTTCTCATTCCTCATTACTGAACTTTTACAGATATACAAGTATGAGCCGAAAAAGTGCAAGATATATATTCAAGAACATACAAGTACAGAAACATTTTGATAGTAAGTGTAAGCAAATGAGAATTTCTTTTGCCATTTAAAGATAAAGATTGATTATCACTCGATTAAAGCAATGATTACTAGTGATCTATGTCCCTCTCACCAAAGTATCCATCCACAGAAATGTCAATACATCAGTCACGCCCCTGTTACCTTTGCAACGTGGCGATTCAAATCGAAAAAGAAACTTCCCTTATATCTAACTTAGAGACAATTCCCTTTTCCATAAGCTGCATCAACCTTTAGTCCCATTTCTTTATGGTACACACAGATATTAACAACAGAAGTGCAACACACTAAGAGATGCTATGATTAACATACTAAACACCCCTTACGATTTTTGAAACTTTTGGTACCGTGGAAGCATTACATGGATTTTGGGTTGTTATGACAAAGTACTGTTGATGATCGTAAATTCACATTCCACATAAGTTATTCCACCAAAAACTTTGCGACAAGACGTAGTTCTACTGATCAACTGGCATAAACAAGGTTTGCAGAGTTCATGGGACTCCAAAAGTGATTGTCCTGAAGTCAAGAAAACCTTCGTGCAAACAGTAAGCAACATACTCAAAACACAATGACTCCACATTGTGAAAAAATTCAAATACTTTATTGCAATAAGCAACTCATTGGACAAGAATTCATTCTACTTAGTAGTGTGCCATCAATTCAAGTAGCCAACCTGAAATTGAGACTGGATGAGATAAGACCCAAGCTTCCTAGCGGAGGGATCGCCCGGCCGGCTCCCCGCAGAGAGCGACAGCGACTTAATGATCGGCAAGAATACCCCACCGGCCCTGGCGGTGGTGCTCGGCATGGCGGGCGCGATGAGCGCCTCGCTCAGCGTCAGCCCATACGACAGTCCCAGCGTGCTCTTCCCCAGCCACTTCACGAAGTAGGTCGCAATCCGATCCCCGAGCCCGGTCTTCACGAACCCGCGGGCGAAGAAGAAGGAGATCACGATCAGCCAGATCACCTCGTTGGTGAACGCCGAGAAGGCCGCCGAGAACGACAGCGTGCGGGTGACGATGGAGGCGGTGAGGCCGAGGAAGGCCCAGGCGCCGACGGGGAGGGGGCTGAGGACGAGTCCAGCGATGGTAGAGACGAAGATCGCTAGGAGCTGCCAGGCCTGCGGGGAGACGTCGAGGGGCTTCGGGACGAGGAAGCGGACGGCGAGGCCGACGGCGACGGAGATGATGAAGGGCAGGGGCTTGGCGCCTTGGGAAGGGAGGGACTGCGGCGGCGGAGGAGGAGAGGCGGAGGAGGCACGGATTGGGAAGTGGGTCTCGAGCTTGGGGTCGAAGGCGAATTGGGAGTGAAGAGAAAGGAGTGATCTTTGAGGGGACGGAGAGGAAGGTTTTGATCGGAGGCTGGGGAGAGAAATGGGCGGTGTCGATTTCGAGAATGGCCGCCGGCGGTGGAGGAGGGAGGCGGAGAAGGATGAGCGGGTGGCGGCGGTAGCCGTGGCCGCGGTTGAGAGAGAGTGGAGCGCGAAAAGGCTCTCCATGTTTTAGAGAGAGAGAGAGATTGAATCTGTGGAGTGACTCTGTTTGTGTCTGATCTTTTGTGTTGGGAAGGACCAACGGACTTTCCAAAGTTTAGAGAGGGAGAGAGAGAGATGGGCGTGTGTCTTGACGTAAGGAGGGAAAAAGATGTGTAAATGTGCATGTGTTTTTCTTATTCTAACATTAATTTCAATGGGTGTAAATTGACATAAATGACCTTTAAACTTTAATATAAATTGCAACATGTAGTCGAACTTTTAATTTATTGAATCATATTTTAAAACTTTTAGTACATATTTAATTTAGTCCGTGAATAATATGAAAATTGAATTAATGGGATTACAATATTAAACATCTATATACAGATTATCGACTAAATTGAATATGTAACGAAAATTCTTAGATTATATTAATCAAATTAAAAATTTCATAACCGCATTGCAAACCAGGTTAAAGTTCATGGATAACATTGAACAAATTTAAAGTTTAGGGACTATATTGCATATTTTTATTTTATTATCCAATACAATTATATAATATTTCTACTTTTAATGAAGGGCTGGGGTGTTTCACTGTTGAACTAGCTGGGGGTGTTTTCACAATTTTTTTTTCCTTTCCCAAAAAATCATTGCTAAGTTTTTTTTATTATGAATATTTATTTAAAAAAGAGTGATGAACATAGGTTGAAGTGAATTTATCAGAGAAAATCAATCGATGAAAGAGTGTTGTTAAAGGAGTAATAAAGCTCAATTCTGTTCGATAAAAAGATAAAAATGGTTTATATGACGTTCAAACATTCGAGATAGTAGAACTCGATTTTCTAATTTGGTTCAAATAGTCCACCATAAATTCACAATTTTTATAAGATAATTTAAGCTAAGGTGTGTATATGTAATAACCTGTGATATGCGTATGTTTTGCCCCCTCTTTTTTTTTTTTTTTCGTTGTTTACTTTTTCTCAATTTGAACACATAAGTAGTGGAATTGCGGAATCAAGGGGTGGATTTTGGTGGGATTTTACTATGTTTGCTTGTCTTGCAGTTGATCTCTGGTTTGGTTTAGTGGTCCGCGCATGCTCAATTCGCATGCCCATTTTACAAATGACCACATAATTTTACTTTTTACCCCTTTGATAAAATTAAGTCAAGAGTGATGATACATGTTGAATTTATCTACAAAATCCATACAATAAGTGGGATTATGTTGAATTTATGGACAAAATTCATACAGTAAGTGGGATTATAAATTCTTTATAGCATGAAGGGACATCCCTTTTTTAGAAGGTGTCCTAAGCAACGGAACATCGAACGAACGTATGTGGTAGTGAATGAAATTGGCTTGAAAAATCAACTTCCATAAAGTGATAGTCACAATGGACGAATTGTTGGACTTTGGATGATATTTTTCGGTTGTCACGATGGATCGACCCAACCCAACTTGTATTTAATCAAAAAAACTAATTGAATAAAATGATTGTTATTCGAGTTTGAGTCGGAATTAATGATGGAATTAGATGAAATATATAAAAATCCCATTTCGTCTTAATGTCCTTCCCGACATTCCCAATTAACATACCTCTTGTTTAAATATCATGGGTGCTGAGAGTACATACTAATAAACTAGATATTCACATCGAAAATCGTGTTGTTTCCATCTTTTCTATGCAAAAACACAAGGCTCTTTGGTTGTGGTACGTGGACATAGCCTATTTTATGTGATTGCACTTTGCCCGTGGGTGCAAAACGGGAAAGGAGATCGTGGATCAACCGTGTTCGCGATAACGGCTTGTGAAATTTATCTGAAATTGAGAAAAGCGCGCGGCGAGCTCCTAATATTATGAACAATAATTAAGTACCGCTTCCATCACGAATCATAAGCCGTAAAAGTATTCCTGTGGTATCATGTTGAGCTTTTCTAAAATTTCCGTCAGAACCCTCGTACTGATATGGTGCATCAGGCCAAGTAGGGGTGTTAATGGGCCCAGTCGAGTCTCGCCCGGCCCGAGCCTGCCCGAAGGTGAATAGTACCGAGTTCGGGCCGGCCCGCGCTAGACAGGGCCGGGCCGAATTATTTTTTATTTTTAATTTTTCGAAATTAAAATTAATAGAAAAATCAACCAAATGAAAGAATATAAAAAGAAAAAAAATAAATAAAATTAAATTAAAGAAAAAATATGAATATTAAAAATCATCCGGGTGACGAGTCAGCCTGAGCCGGCCCTGCTCGAGTACCAAGCCCGGACCGGCCCAGCCCGAAAATCAACTGAAATTTCGGGCTGGGCCTTTTTCACACCCCTAGGGCCAAGGACATGGAGAATGCAATCTCAATAACCGCCACCAGCGAAGGCATCCGCATAAGCTCCAATCTTGAGCCCACCCCATCCAGCAACCTCTCGCGACTCGGCTGCAAGATGGAAGCTCTCGACAATCTGCCATTGATGCTGCAAAAGAGGGAATTTGGCCAAATCTTGGGATCGCCGCCCCCGTTGTCCTGCACGAGCCCATGCTGCACGTGCTTTGCGAGCAAATACCGCGCCGCGGCCTCGAGGAACATAGACTCGTCGAGGCACGCCCATATGTTCTCCGGCGTGTCGACGAGGTACTTAACGCGACAAGCAATGCCATACAGGTTGAACCGCGCGGGATTTTGGTGCCTAGGGCCCTGCAGTTTTGGCGTTTCGGAGAGGGGCAAGATGGAGCTCTGAATCGAGGACACGTTCTCGGAAATAGACTCGCAGGAGGACTTGACGAGCACAATCGAGTCCGCGGAATCGATGAGATCACGGTACCTGTTGCCCACCAGTTGTCGGAGCTGAACGATAATTAAGTACGCGCTGCCATCACGAATCATAATCAGTAAAAGTATTTCTGTGGTATCATGTTGAGCTTGTCTAAAATTTCCGTCGCAACCCTGGTAGCGATATGGTGCATCGGGCCGTGGACACGGAGAATGCAATCTCAACTTGAGTTGCAATGAGCAACTGCTCAACATGGTCATCCTTTATCCTTGCGACATCAAGTCACCAGGCCGTGTCCCGATCGATTTCCTACTTGTTCCTTCATAGAATGACTGCAATCGAGAAGACATTCCTTCCAAAACCCTCTCGAAACGCCGCTCTGCCGCTTGAAACGACTTCATTTTTTGCAATGAAGCCTTCGTCCATTGATCGATAACAAGGTAAACTTCTTTACTCATTAGAGAAATTCTTACACGGACAAGGTCCCACGGATTGGGCTTGGGACGAATTGCTCGTTCAATTGGATTGGATCGTCCGGCCCGTCATTGATTGCCACGGGTGAAGGAAACTATCAAAGCCCAGGTTTCTCACTGGGCCCAAAAGATCAAGTATAGGCTCGGTGGGCTTTTAGTTATGTACAAGGCCCAACATGTCCATTTCTATTTTTTGGTCCTCGTCGCAAACAAAAAGAAGGGAACATCAGCAAATTTTGTTTAAGTGGACAGGTTCATGATAATCTAGCAATACAATGTACTAAAGTTCCATCAAACTCCATTGGAGAATTGCAAATATCATGAATAAGGCAAGACTTTGATAGTCACCGATATGTGGGTTAGTTTCTTTAGAGGCTCACTCGCACGTGGCAGGGACGATTCAGCACATTGCTCACGTGGTGAACATAAAAGTAGTTTCAAGTTTTGGAGCTCATGCGATTACCAAGCTCAACTTTCACATCTGCCATAGGGAAATCAGTCGGTACAATTGTGATTTTGGTGAAATCTGGTGAGTCCTTTGATGCTCTGATAATGTAGGAAAGAAAATTGGTGCATGGAGCATGACAAAACTTGGTGGCCATGGCAACCTATGTTACACGTACGCTGTACATGACACAACACCATACACCGACAAGTGAATCCTCAAAAGATAGAGAATCCCGACATGTTGAGACACATTGTATATTTTATGTATATTTTTACATATACATAATAAATTATTATTTTTATGATTTTTATATGCATATTTTATGTATATTTTTTTTATGAGTTCAATAACCCCTCTCAGTAGCGAGTGCAAGTCGCAAATCGCGAGATGCAGAGGGAGAGGCGGGTCACGAGAGGAAGGTTTTGGAAATTAGGTAAAAAAGTTGAGTGTTTTTTTTTTTACTATTTTTGCCCTTGGAAAGGCTAGACAAAAAAAAAAAATTGGACATGCCAGTCGAACACGTGTCCGACATGCAAAAAAAAAAAAATTGAGGAATGCGTGTTCGTGTAACAGAGATGACAACGAGCTCGAAGAAGATATAGCCACCATGTTCGAATCGCTGAGCTCAACTAAAGCTTGAGCAACCTTGGCCACAAGCTTCGGCCACCCTGGGCGAGCTTGATAAAGCTCAGGCCCAAATTTCCCTTTTCTATGCCCAAGCCATTGCCAAAATTTTCAAAACAAAATATTGTGATTTTCGTGGTATGTGTTTTCTCATGATCTTACAATGGCTTTTAGGTTCTAGATGTAATCTGTACGAGATCTAAAACCACTCACTTCTATTTTTCTCTTAACTGTTGTAGTATTCACTCTCATTTTGATCAACTACAAATAAAAAAAAAACAAAATAAATTGGCAGATTCTCAGATATCTTAAAACCAATCTTAGAACCTATGACAAGGTAAATTCCAAATTTCAGGATGTGATAGGAAGATTCCAAGTTCTAAAAAATGAGAAACCTATTCCGACGAATATGTTTCAAGTTTCAGGTGGAACATATAAGGAACTTGGAACGGCTCTTGTGATTTGAAGGACAAACAATATCGTTTTGGGCACTGTTACTTGATTTAGTTAGTGTCTATTGCCCCTAGGAGATAGAGAATAATACATAAATTTATATTAGCGTTTTCAATTAGCTAAATCAAACGGAGTTAAGAACTGGACATGATTGCACAAATAATTTCAGGACTTGTATATCACTTATCTTTAGACAATTTAGAAATGCATGTAGGGGTGTGCATGATCTGGGCCGATGCAGTCCCAACATGGAACCGAGGACCAAACTAGTAGTCCCGATCCCCATATTTTTGGGATTAGGGACCGGACCGAGATCGGCGGTCTGGTCATGTCCCAACCTAGTAGAACCGCTAACACTAATCAATTACTTATAAAAATCTAGACTTTAAAATAAAATATGTTTCGATTGTATATTAATTTACAATTTATACCTCGGTTGAATGAAAAGGTTTTTATTTTCAAATATTTATATTTATTTTATCTAATTATATAGATTTATATATAAAAATAACTATATATAATAGTTGGTCTAGTCTGAGCTGGGTCGGTTTGGTCTTAACACATGGAATCGAAGACCGAACCGTTCGGTCACCAGTCCCATTTATTGAGATCAGGGACCGGACTTTTCATCTTAAGGACTGGATCAACTCGACCTATCCGATTCAGTCCCAATCTAGTCCGGTAAGGTTCGGGCCGGTCCAATCTGGTCTTGATCTGATCCTGTCCCAATCCAGTCCGTGTCGATCCGATCTAGTTTGCACATCTCTTAGTGTAGATGAGGAGACCTGGTTACCTGAAAACCCATGAAATACTCGTGAAATGATCACAAACCTTATATTAGTGTAGGTGGTTCTAACTCAAAGCAAATGCTTGTAATTGGTGATATATATATATATATATATCTTCAAATATCAAAAGAAGAATTAAATGACTTTTTTTTTATAAAAGATAAATGATGGAGACTTTGCACTTAATCACCTTTCTCGTTCAATATAAACCTACTATAATTAGCTATAGGCAGTTGTCAATTTACATCCAAGGTATTGTTGCCATAATTACCATCCTAGGTATTGCTTCCATTTGTATGTCAATTGCCTTTTATTTGACGAAAAGCTTATCCTTCCCTTTCAAAAAATAGAAGGCAATTGACTCCAAATGCAAGCAATTTGGCAATTTTAATTTTTGGGGGGTTATCATGTAAATGGCAATGTCGAAAAAGGACACCATTGCCCAAAATGGAGACCTCCATATTTGCAAGGATGCCCTTGAAATCATCTCATTGCCAAAACAAGATCGTCTTTTTTCTATGCATATAGGGCCCTCTTGGAAGGACTTTTTGCCTCACCAAACCCCCGGAGACTTTCTTTTGCAAGTAAAGAGTCAAACCTATGGACCAGACCAAAGTCAATTTTGCTTGCTACATTTGCTGACGTGGACTCCCACCAAGATAACCAATAAGCACTCTCATACTCCATACTTAACATTATATGTGTGGCATTTATTTTTTTTATGTCCATCATTTCGAGATGTTAAGTGAAATAGTTTTAAGCGTTTCTCGGATCTCCATTTTTCTTTTCTTCTTCTTTTTTTGTGATCGGTGGCTCTGATTTTGTCCGGAAACTCGAGTTTCACTCTCCCTTTATCTTGATTATTAAGGGTCTGTTTGGTAATGATTCTGTTTAAAAAAAGTGATTCCGATTAAAATTATATATTTTTATTATGTTCATTTAATGAATTTTAGAGAATCAAAATACGTTTGGTAACTACATAAAATTTCTATTCCTGAATAGAAACGCGTTTCATCACTTTTTTTAAATTTAACTTTTTAAAAGTTTTTTATTTTTTAAATTTAACTTTTTAAAAGTTTTTTATTTTTTAAATTTTCCCTTTTTCAATTTTTAAAATTTTTCATTATTTTGAATTTTTTAAAATTTTCAATTTCCCCCTCTTTTTAAATTTTTATTTTATTTTCTAAATTTTTAGTTTTAAATAAAATAAAATTTAAAAATTAGTTGTTAGTAAATTTTCAAATCTAATTTTTTAAAGTCCAAAAGTTCACGTGGATTTAATCTTTTTAAAACAATTGAGATTTTGTTCTTTTTTATGATTCCGAAAAATGTTTTTTTTTAAGAATCAAATTTTTGTTTTTATTTTTGGTCTAAAAGTGTTCTCGGGATCAGAGGCAGAATCAGAATCAAAATCATTTGCGTTACCAAACGTGTTTTTGATTTATTTTTCGGGAAATAAAATCAAAGGAATAGAGACATTACCAAACTGGCCCGACACAGGTATGACTCAGTATGACCTCTCGAATCTGTATTTTTCAAGAAGTGGTATGACTAGCTAACATCGTCACGATACAGATCCTGCCCCGATCGCTTCGTTGCATACCTAGGGGCCCATAAGGAGACATGAACCTTATCTCTGAACGGATAACGGCATTATGTATCGAATACGATTGTTGCTTGGCCTTGCATGGACCGGACCATACTTGTCGAGCACCCACTGCCGCTATTAGACATACGACGTAACATGGTATCGCGAAATCCTTAAAACTTACTTTGGGGACGCGACCATTGCGACTGATTTCACTCCCCAGTAAAAAGTTACAAAGTGGAGTCAAAGTCAGCGAAAGCGTGCTCCAACTGGGCTATTGTTCTTAGTTGTAACCTTCGGTGGAAGTCAGAGGATGGTGACGAGGTGATCAAGCAATGCCGTCCTCCCTTCTTCTTTCATTGAAATTTCCAAGCGTATAACAATGAACAGCACATCCACTTTTTCTTAATGTTTTTTCGAAGACGAACCGCGGTAAAATCATTTTACGGAGTATTTACAAATAATTTTTTTAGTTTATATGACACATCATAACACCATACAATTCGTTCAGCATATCGTGAACGCATCCTTTCAGCCATTTCATCGCCCATGAGGACATTGCCTTCGTCACCTTCCTTCAGCCATTGGACATCACATGGTGGTGACATGCGATCCCATTGACTATTAGTATTATGTCTGGAAATTGAACTTTTATTGTATATAGATAACAAAAAAAATATCTCTTTTAACGACCTTAATCATCCGTGTGTACACGATGATTGCCTTTTTTAATTAACATAGTTACGCACCGTTTTGCAAAACGGAAATGTTTATGGTGATTTAAGACCTTATATCGAGATAATTTCTCTTCACCGTAAATGATTTTTTGCAAATAAGAAATCACTAAATCTTTATTTGGTCACTTCTTTCCATCCCATTCCTTTGCTCTTTCTCCTCTTACGGATTAATTGATCTTATCCCGTGCTTGGTAATTCGAACTGGTAATGCATGGAGTAAAGCGAGGTTCGACGGGTCGATAACGAATTTGGACGAGCTAACTAAACTGCAATCTTTGGCAAGACAATCAAACGGATGCCGCTACCGCACCAAAGCCTTATTTTTCTCGGCCCAATCCCAAAAAAAAAAACCCAAAACTTTAGATTTTACCTCAAAAATATCCACAACTTTTTTTTGTCTCTTAAAAAACCTCTAACTTTGGCCTTTGTCCTAAAAATATTCACAACTTGTTTTTGTCTTCTAAAAAACTTTCAATTTTTGAATTTGTTTCAAATCTACCAGTCCAATCACAAAAAAACCCATAAAATCCATTTCGTATTATTCACAACGGCCTTTTAGCTTCTGTCAAAACTCCAAATGATTATCAACCGTCGTCCGATGGTGTGACCTTATCTCGAGGTAATAGCAATCCTCGTCATCGGTTCTTTACCCGTTGATAGTCCTTGATGCCAATTGAGCCTCCCACCGAGGACCATCATGTCGAACATGCATTTGTAACGACAAGCTGCTACCGACCCTGCCTTTGTAACGACAAGTTGCTACCGACCCTGCCTCTGTGATGATAAGCTGTTGCCCCTACCGCTTTCTTGTGATCATCGTTTCGGTAAAAATTTGAAGTATAAGAAAAAAGATTCATTAATATATTGTTCCCATTGAAATTTGTATGTGAATTTCGGATAACTTAATTATGTCACAAAATGAATGAATACGGCTGCAATGTGTCAAACATTCTCTCTTGAATTAATTGGAAGTACATTTTGATTTTTGTCGAATAATCATGAGTTCTGTTCAACTGGGCATGAAACGTTTTTTTTTAATAATTGTGGTAAATTTGGGACAAAATCAAAAGTTGGAGTTTTTTAAGGAGGTAAAAAAAGTTGTGGATATTTTTGGGACAAAGACCAAAATTTGAGGTTTTTTTTGGACAAAATAAAAAATTAAAGGTTTTTAAGGAAACAAAAAAAGTTATTAATATTTTTGGATAAAAGTTTAAGGGTTTTTTTTGGAACTAGGAATATTTTTCTCCTAGCTAGTTACCTTTGCCAGCTTGCCATCTACTTTTCTTTGCTCTAAATCACCCGCTCACTACTTTAAACTATTTGGACTATTTCTATGTAAGCTACAACTTTAAACCAACTTCTCTTGAGTTATTATTATTATTTTTTTGGGGGGTCAGAATCCTCCTTCTTTTGAGTTGAAAAAGACGTTTCGTGCTGCTATCAAGACCAGGAATCTCTTAGACTTAGGCAACTCAATTTGGTCGATCGCAACTAAATTTTATATCTTCGATTACATTTTAATATGAATATTTTGATTTCATGATTGAATAATTTCTAATCCATTTCTTGATTTTAGTACACGTTATATTTATCGGTAAAGGGTACACATGAAAGAAATATTTCTTGTAAATCTGTTCTTTCTTCGTCTTCTTTTTGTGCAAAATCTGGCAATTTAACAATCAGCATATTTTTTTATTAGAAATTAGCATATTCTCTTTTTATGTCCATTTTATTACAGAGAAGGTTTAGGTATTACTAAAGCAATCAAGTTTTTGCAAAAACTATATATATTTTTTGGTCGGATATAATCTTTCTTTTTGGTCTGAAATTATTAAGCACGTTATGCACCAGCACCGGTCGACCCACAGAAATTTCACCCGCGGGTGATGTTCCTCTGGTTCTCTACGTCTCTCTGCGCCCCCCCCCCCCCCCCCCCCCCCCCCTTCCTCCGAGCTTCCCACTTGACAATTTTGCATCTTCTTCCTCCAATATTCCGTCCAATCTTGACGGTGTATAAAAGCTGCAGCCACCCCCCCCAGAGACCCATTCAAGAACCGCCTCGCGAATTGGTTGTTTAGTTCGAATTCGACACCGCAATGGCTTCCGTCAACATTGTCTCTCTCCCCACAGCTCTCGCTCGCTTGCAGTACGTTTCTTCAACTCCGGTCCCGGGACATCGTGATCTTAATAATGAGCGGCTTTGTTTGGTTTGATGTTTGTGTTGTTGTTCTGGGATCTTTATGTTCCGTCGATTCTTGTAGTTGTCGCGGCTAATTGTGACCCCGTGTTTCTGGTGCTTTTGGTGTTTACTTTGGCTTCGAACTTGTGTTGGTCTGTTGCTGTGAAGGTTTTGTGAGTTGGTTAATGGGTTGGTTGCTTTCCTTGGTTATCTTTTTCTGTTTGCAGTAGATTCTCAAATTGGGCACATCAAATATTTTCTTATCAGTTTCTCAATTCATTAGAATTCGAAGTGAACTCGGAAATGGTGAACGAGATTTTCTGTTTGTCACTAGCTTTGTGGTTAGCCATCTTTGGGAGCTTAGAAGTAAATACACAATCGAAACCACCAAGCTGACTTAATTTTGTCATCTTCCTCTGCTTGACTTGATAAAAAGGCTCTTTTTTTTTTTTTTTTTTCACACAAAGGGATGAGTTGGTCTTTGTCTTTCAAAAGAACATTGTCTGGAAATTGGAGATTTGGCTTTGTCCATAAGTGTACAAAGCATGATGTGCTTTTTGAAGTGATTGGTGAAATTGACGGCCTGTGTTCACTCTGCAAAGTCTTCTTGCCTTTTTACTTGTCAATTCCCACGACTGATTTGTGCATCAGCAGTCATATAAGAAGTTGGGAGATCTCTGGTAGGCATCTATATTGGGTGCTTCTCCAGGCATCGAATGCTCCTAACTAGTTGTTTGAAATGATCGATCTTTGGTTCCTTCATTTAGAGTTCTGACTTTTAGAGAATGGATGCTGCGCTGAGTTTAAGTAGCTTTGCGGATATACCGAGATTGATGTTTTCGTCTAAGCTAATCCTCATGGTTAAAATCTAAGTGGCCTTGTTTCATGCAGAGTTTCCAGAAACTTGAAATCATCCAGTTTGCTGCTCCAGGCAAACCCTTCTTCGCAAATTGGTTTTCCATCTGATCTAACCACGGTTCCATCGGGCACTAAATTATCTTCCAATGGGAGGGGTGTTGTTGCAGCAAAAGCTGCAGTGATACGTGGCGGAGGTGAAACTTTGTCTTATCCTGGTGATTTTGCTGTGAGCGAGACGCTGATTGGTGAGGAATCAGTTGGCATTCAATTGCAGCCTGATGCAGTAGTGTTTGGAGCGCTTGCAGCTGACACTGCGCCTATAAGCACTGCTTTCCCCATTGAAGATGATGAATTTGACTTGGACCAACCCACAGCGGGCTTTGCATCTATTCCAGAAGCGATTGAGGACATCCGCCGAGGAAAGGTTGGTATGCTTTCTCTATCTCATTATCAAGTGCATTTTAATTGTTCATCCATAAATGTCTTATGTCATGGTTGGAGCTGAATTCCAGATTGTAGTGGTGGTAGACGACGAGGACAGGGAGAATGAGGGTGATCTTATAATGGCAGCAGAAATGGCAACACCTGAGGCTATGGCATTTATTGTGAAGTATGGCACTGGGATTGTTTGTGTGAGCATGAAAGAGGAAGATTTGGAGCGCTTGCAACTTCCTTTGATGGTGAATCAGAGGGAGAATGAAGAGAAGCTTCGGACTGCATTCACTGTGACTGTGGTATGTGCTTTTATTACACCATATCCTTTTTCAATACATGAGGTTTTTCTCAGAACTTAATCCTGAGTTTTTTATTGGAAAATAACAGATGGGGATAATTTGAACTTTTTGTTTTTCATCAAAGTGTATTTATTGTTATTCTGTTCTGTTTTCTCAAGTTCATGTAATTAAGAAGCGGCCCTTTGGAGAGTAAGACACTTCGAATTGTTTCTTGTCCCCAGTCCGTAGAGATCTTGACTTGTGAAGTATTCTTGTAAATGAATATTAGAAAAAAATGACGGACGACTGGCACTTTCTTTCTTAGTTTAGCAGAATGATATCAGCTTCTTAAATTCTCGATGTCTAAAAAGCCTCCAATCTGCTTCGTTTTGTGTCACGGCATCTGATTGGCTCTTCTCTTACCTTGTAATGGATGGTAACTAAGAAATATTTTTATAGGATGCAAAGCATGGGACAACTACAGGCGTTTCAGCACGTGACAGGGCAACGACAGTTTTAGCTCTTGCATCTAGAGATTCAAAACCTGAAGATTTCAACCGGCCAGGACACATTTTCCCATTGAAGTACAGGGAGGGTGGTGTCCTGAAAAGAGCTGGGCATACAGAGGCTTCTGTTGACCTTGCTATGTTAGCTGGATTGAACCCGGTGGCAGTTCTTTGTGAGGTAGTGGATGATGATGGCTCCATGGCAAGATTGCCTAAGCTTCGTGAGTTTGCACTGCGGGAGAACTTAAAAATTGTATCTATTGCTGATCTAATCAGGTAAGATTCTCTTCCCAGCAATCCAATGCAAATATTTCTTAGGACAGGTAGTTCCCAATCAAATCCAAATTTTGGCTGCAACTTTCACTTCTTAAGTATTGGTTTTTTGTGCTAAGATGTCGTCCAAGAGGCATCTGCCCTTTTTGGGATTGGATAAATTGAGAGTCTGAATCCTTGGAACCATGGCTGGGGTGGGTTAAAGAGTCTCTTCTGGGAGGCTTTTGGGGCTGTCGTTCTACATAGCAAGAAAAAGAGAAGCATAAGCCAATTTGGTCTATCCATTTCTCGAGTTTACTTTATGCTTTAAGCTTGTGGTTGTTATTCCGCTCGTTGACACCTTGCAGATAAATGGTTTTGAGTTCTGAATGGTTGTTTCTCACAAATTTTAATGTGTATGGCGTTGTTAGATTAGTATAAGGGTTCCTCTCTGACTCAATGCCTCACAGTAGCATTTAATTATAACTGGCCAGGATTTGCCAGTTGACTGTTAACTGAGGCAGAGTTTGAGGTGCATTCAGGAAATAAGGATAGGACATCTAGATTGACAAAAAATTTCTTGTTGTATCCTGACTTGTATATAGAGAAGCTTCTTATACTGTGCGAGTGCGAAATGATTTCACTGCTCATTAGATGCATAAATCTACAGGTACCGCCGGAAAAGAGATAAATTAGTTGACCGTGCTGGTGCTGCAAGATTACCAACAATGTGGGGTCCATTCACAGCCCATTGCTATAGATCAATATTAGATGGAATTGAGCACATTGCAATGGTCAAGGTAAAGATGAATTACGAGTTAGTTGCTAAAACAGTTCGAAGAATCCAGAAACTGCTAGGCAGAGAGTTTCAAATGGATTAATTGTAATCTTTGGGAATCTTGTTTGTAGCAGTGCGCTTGTACACAACTTCAATTTGTGCTTCATCTTATGTACTTCCAGTGCATTATTTTGTGTGATAGTGTTTTTACTAGAACTGGCTGTACTGAAAAATTGATGATACCTTTTAGGTTGAATGCCATTTAATTAAAATTGAAGTAAAATTGATGATATCTTTTAGGTTGAATGCCATTTAATTAAAATTGAAGTCATAAAAATTTGTCTAGTCATAGTTTGGAGTACCAAATTTATCTTGGATAACAACGTTGTCTGGACAGGAGTGTTTGACGTCAGGAGAAATGATTGTTAGGATATTAGTGAAACGATGGGAACAATATTTCTTTTTTGAAGTTTATGAAAAGGGGGCCTGTATGTGTCTGGCAATTGATATAGGAATG
Organism: Rhodomyrtus tomentosa; assembly: GCA_028455895.1. Classification (NCBI taxonomy): domain Eukaryota; kingdom Viridiplantae; phylum Streptophyta; class Magnoliopsida; order Myrtales; family Myrtaceae; genus Rhodomyrtus; species Rhodomyrtus tomentosa. The sequence goes on along the minus strand of JAPCWY010000011.1, from coordinate 35,835,815 downwards.
CCGTAATTATGTTTTATATCCTTCCTTTAGACAGCAATATTTCCCATCATGTGATTCATACTTTTTCCCTCTGTCTTGCTTTTATTTTATTTATTTTTGGGCTCATCGACCGCTGACCCCAACTAGTTTGGGATAAAAGTGATGGTGATGATGATGATGATGATGATGATGTGATTCATACTTTGTAGTTTATCGTCTGAACAGGGTGACATTGGAGATGGTCAAGATGTCCTTGTGAGGGTACACTCGGAATGCCTCACGGGAGATATATTTGGATCTGCTAGATGCGACTGCGGCAACCAGCTTGCACAGGCGATGCAGCAGATAGAAGCGGCTGGTAGGGGCGTGCTGGTGTACCTCAGAGGGCACGAAGGAAGAGGCATAGGTTTGGGGCACAAACTACGTGCCTATAACCTGCAGGACGATGGGCGTGACACTGTGGAAGCAAATGTGGAGCTCGGGTTGCCCGTTGACTCTAGAGAGTATGGAATTGGTGCTCAGGTATTTCTTACTTAAGTAAAAAACTATACCAATGTGAAAGGTCCTAAATAATTTAGCTTCTGAATGAAGTTGTTTCAAGGTCATTGTCATCATATGCTTTGTGGAATCGTGAAGATCAATAAACTAACATCGTCAATAAAGATAGTTGAATTTCAGTGACTGTTTAAGAAATTATACAGGATTTGACGCCGTTGTATTGTTGCTTAACATATTGACTAATACTGCAGATGTTGCGTGACTTGGGAGTCAGGACGATGAAGCTAATGACGAACAACCCGTCAAAGTATGTGGGGCTTAAAGGTTATGGCTTGGCTATTGCTGGGAGAGTCCCTCTAGTAACTCCAATAACGAAGGAGAACAAGAGATACTTGGAGACGAAACGCTCCAAGATGGGGCATGACTATGGTGCGGAAGTCAACGGCCGCTTCAGCAATCTCATAAGCAAAAATGGCAAGCCAAGTAGTACTGTTTTTTCTGGGCCGGCTGTGTCCGACTCATAGGATCCGCTGGATAGTGTGACTGCTAATGATTTATTTGGGGGGATACAGGCAAATTCACTGACGGATGGTATTATTAATTTATTTTTTAAGCCCTAAGGTGAAGAACATTGGGATACTTGCCGACCATGAGTTCTGGAAATTTTACGGCGATTCTTGTTTATAATTGTTATAAAATTCATAATTGTTCTCTTGATGTCATTCATCCATTTTGTAAGGCGAAATGGGGAAAGACTAGCATGTTATTGAGACTTCCTTTTGTGTTATTGATGGCTGGTAGGATTAATGTTTATTCACCTTTCCTTGAATCTATTTGTACTGATCTCCAGAAACCATTGCATTTTTCATGAAAGCAGAGTTGGTGCAGGACATGCTCTCCTTCCTCTTCTGCGACCACCTCAATGGTGACAGACATTACTTGTATGAATAAACTAAAATCTTCTGTTAGATCATCTCTCCACGCCACGAACGAGTTCGATTTATACTTCGCGAATAACGATGCATGTACCCAGAATCTCGGAAGATGCAATTTCCATGTGTAATGTTCACTAGTCTCCAAAAAACTCCTGGAAATACATAAGCATTCAATTTCTTGCTTTCTTTGATCTGATTAACTAAACAGAGCATATAGAGGCAGAGATTTTTCTGTAGGAATACCAAAGTTCACGCCTAAGTCTTGACATTCTTTATGAAAATGGTGACTTTTGAGTTCAGCATTATCAATAAGGGGGTGAGGAATGCCGTTGCAATGATGGCTCTTTCCCCAATTATTATTATTATTTTTTTTATTTTGGCCTTATAGCTGTTGGGCAGAGGGTTGGAAAAGAAACCGTAACCGGCCCGTCGTGCGATTCCGGTCAACGGGCCGTTTATGGTTAGTCCACGGGCCAGTTTCGGGCCCAAACCGGCCCATAGCCATGCCTAACTATAAGTGCATTAGTTTTAATTAATTAGTGTAACCAAATTCTCAAATCCATATCTGATTTGCAGAAGTAAAATAGTCTAATCAACCTAACAAAAATGCTTAGTAGCAGCTCCAAATTTTAAATCATTTAAGTAAACCAAAATTGCGATTTGGTAAAGCTTGAGAGAGTCTGTATTATGTTAGCCATTAAATTAACATGTATTTTTAGGTTGCAACAGGGCAAGGACGAAAGCCAAGTTACTATAAGCAGCAATTTGCTAGGCAGAAGACAGAAATTGGTTCAACACTGTTATGTCCCAGTAGGAGATTGTCTATGTAAAGCATGAAGAAACACAACTAAAGCAGCAGCTGCTGTGATGTTGATCTCTAGCCTCTGGATCTGCTTGCAGTTGCACAGCCTTTTCAAAGAAAAAAACAAGAGACAAAAAGGTTGTTTACCAAACCACAAATTAGTTAAAGAAATATTAAAGAAAAGATTGCATTTTTGACATAGAACTATCATATGATGCAATCAAATCTACTTGGTACAAAAGATTAAAAATAAAATAAAAGAGACTTCAAGATGAAAACTTTATGATATACATAAAACTGAAAATGCACGGCAAAAACTCACTGCTCTAGGGACACCAAATTGTTGAATAACATGCCACTTGAATCAGGTTAATCGGTGCAATACCAGATGAGTACGCCCAGTTTCTAAACTCCACTCGACCAAAGCGGAGCTTCCACCAGCAAGCACTTCAATTACTTTGTACCCATAAAAGCCCGTAATTCAAGAATTATGGTACCTCCTAAAGTCTAAAGGGTAATTTATGACGATCTTATTAACAGATTAATACCCAACATTCCCATGGAATATGCCATAATTATCGAGCAATTAAGAGTGTAATTATGACAACTCACACAACTACCAAATTAGAGTATCCGTTAATCACCAACTAGCAGCATAACGTGTCCAACCCCCACTACTTGGTCCTGGAATAGAAGCCATGCGAACACGGTTGTTTGTATCACGACCGATTGGAACCTCAACTCGGCCGGATGTTGCAGATTGAACCCCAGATGTAAGACTGACCTATAATCTCTGTTGATACTTAAATTTTGACCAAATATTTCAATCATTAATTTGCATAAAAAAATCAGGAATTATTTTTTAGTTCCTACAAAAAATAATTAGTTCATCATTCATATTTAATTGTCATTCATGCATATCATTTGCGTTTTAATTTGGACCGGCGGTGGACGGGGTTTAAGTGATGGAGGTTCTGGGTTTAATCTGATAGATTCAAGCCCATACATTGGATGTACGGCCAAGTCCTTCAATCATTTATCTGGTCGAAATTGTGTACGTGGGGTTTTTGAATTTGAGCAGATTATGGGAATCAACTGGCCAGTTATACTAATTTTTTTTAAATTATTATTTGGCGCAACTCCACGCGATTTTCAGGAAAAAAATCCGAAACTGTGGGACATCAAAAGTGATCTGGGCAATCGACGGGAATCACTCTAGGCGTGATTGAAGGCTACTTTCACGGCAGGCAAATCTCGAGCAAAAAGCCAGTAAGTCATAAAAGATTGCTGAATCCCATGATCAACGAGGCAAAGGGATATAAAAAAAGCGAGAAGAGGGTTTGACACCATTGAGAGAAGAGTAGTTCTTGTCTCCTCTCGGTGAATATAGGTTCATCTCAGACGATACTCAGGCTCCACCTCCAGCCTTGGTCTTCACCAACGATTAGGCATGGGATCCCATTCTCATCTTGATCGAGCAGATTCCAGCAAGGACAAGTGACTGTGATTCCCCATCGGCGAGCAGCCACTGCTTCCACGCGTTTGCCCCGACGACGAAGGTCTCGGCATCTCTATGCGTCGTTGCAATCCCTGGGCTGATCGACGTCCACCGCCAGTCATCGCCCCAACCCCTTCATGACGTGAACACCGCCCCGAGACCAGCGAGCGCGACAAATCACCGAGCCCTAGACAACGTTACAAGAAGACACCTGAAGGGGAGAGGAAAAGTTGCTTTCTTTTCTGTGCAGCGAAGCATAGCAAAAGAGTTCACTTGGGGGCTGGTTTGCACACATACACCCCTGACAATCAGCCTCGACTCTATCACAAGGCAACTACAGTACCTAGCCGAAAGCCAGAAGCCGACCTTTCCCCCAACCGCGAGGTCATTGTCCAAGGAGTCCCTGCCCAAACCTCCGTCGTCAATTTTGGCGCGAAATCAAACTTGGAAAAGCTATCTTTGGGTGTATTTTCCTATCTTTATTTTTTTTAGATTGTTATCATGCATTGCATCAAAGTGAATATCTTTTTAAATATAGATTTATTAGGAATCTTTTTACTAATCCGCAACTTGCCACACGATTAAGAAATCCGTCTTTGGTATTATTGATGGAATACTCGATTTAATATTCACAAAATTTTTTCGAAAAAATTGATTGGTATGTCCACTTGATTGATTTGATTGGCAGAATGAATAGTCTGTTGCATGATATCTAAAATTCTAGAAGATATTGCGTTGTATTTTTGATAAAGTAGCATCCTTAAATCATGTAGTAGATATTTTAATTTATTTTTTAGAATGAGTTAATTTAGATTCGCACTCTAGGATAGAATCCGCATATTTGAAAAGATTTTCAAGTCTAAAATAATCTATCTTAGGCAGATTTGCACCCTAAAAAAAAAAATTATATTTAGGCATAATTTTATTTATAGTCATTTATTTATCCAAAGATACAAAAAATTAAAACAAGCTAGCCATGTCTTTTGCATAATTGGTTTACATTACATAGAATTTGCACGTTTAGGTGTTTAATTGCGTGTGTTAGTTACACATGCATGCTTAGGATTTCCTTACATTGGATTTAATTCTTTTGCATCTTAGATTAAATTCTCATGCATTGCATATAATTTAGTCTTTATTCCATTAAAAAGCAAAAATTCAAAAGTGACAATAATTCTATGGCGCATGCTTCTTGCAATTACCATTGATTTTTTTTATGTTCATTGCACCCGCATGGTAACCTTTGTTAGTACGTAGGTTAAAATCAATTTATATTGCCTGACAAAAACAATTTCATGAAATAAAAATTATCTTGAAATTGCGTTAAAGTAATCTAGTGTAATCAAGTCTCCGAGCTTAGAATCTTTCAGTTCGCAGAATTAACACACAAGTAACTTAGTTCCCCTACTAATTTACGCATGTTTCTAATCAACATGCCAAAAATGATTTGTAACATCTCTGACCCGACCCTAACTATCACGCTCCGTGCCTCATCGCGAGCACGCAATCATCCCTGCAAGCAAACATAAAAAATCTCTCGGCGTTCCCAAGGATCCACCTCATATAAAAAGAAAGGTCGAGAGATAAAATAACTTACATTAAGCACACGGAAGCGGTTCCCAATGTCTCCCGTATAATATGTATATACACATACAGACTAAGTAGTGCATGGATAGCATCAAGAAAGCCGTACATCATCACCTACAGATTGATAATTACTAAATCCGCTAAACATCAGGGACGATGGGTAAGTAGTCGCCTAGTAAGAACTGCTGGAATCTTTGGTGTCCTCGCTCTCCCTCTGCGGCTCGTACTCGGAGAAAGTCTCCGACGTAACCTTTACAGAGTCCTCCATGGTCGCTTCCTGCGACTACTCAGCCTGGTCTCCCTTCACGGTCGCCTCCTGGTTCGGCTCGGATGGATCTTTCTCGGACGGCTCCACCACGATGACCTCATCCTCTGGCGGTGGCACGAAAAACTCAATTGTCGGCGTCCGCTCCGGGCCGTTCCTCGACCCAACCACTGAATCCTCCGGAAACTCCTGATTCGAAGTCATCTGAAACCATGGAGGTATAATACCCTCCGGAACCTCGTGCGGCTTCAACGGCCCGACCTTTCTATCCCCATCCTGTCTAAACCAAGCCTCAAACCTATGAGGCTTCCAGTCTGATTTGCCCTCATCTACCCAAACTACTGTACATTTCCTTAAGTATATATTTCTCTGCCTATCGGGAAACTCATTATAACACGCCGTCATCTCCTACGGGTCTCCGAACCTGATAAGCCACATAACTACTGCCTAGGATCTGTAAAGTAAAATTTCTCCAAAAGGGGTGAGATACACATTTCAGTAGGAAAAATCTAACCCTAAGTCAGGTTGACCGTCCACTCAGGCAGTTAAGTCACTCAACCTATCCGACTCATGTGCTCATGCAGGTATGACATTTATAATTCAATAAACAATAATGCATAGAGGACATATATGCATTTATATTCTCATGTCACACACAGTTGCACGTATATGCTCGGCCTGTCACTTCACCACATCAATCAACCTCTGCCTGCCTCATTCTCTGGCCCGCGATTAGATCTAATCAGGCTCGGCCCGCGTAAACGCATCAGACCCCAGTTCAATTTTCAAGTAGAGTCTATGAGCTCGTGTTCTGTCCCGAGATTATATCGCATCAGGACTGTGGCTATCTCACCCCGCGACTTTGTCGCATCAGGGCGCCACCTAATCACCATCCACCCCGCGACCTCGTCGCCTCAAGGTCTCAATCTCCCGCCCCGCGTCTCACATGTCTCAAGGCTATGCCATGTCATGCTACAATCAGGATTCATGCCATGATCTTCTAATATTCATACACTCAATGTCAATTACATTTCAAGTAGCAATCCTAATCCCATGGCATGCAAAGCAATTCAATTATTATCCAAACATGACACGCGATTCCAATACAAGTCAAGACACACATAAACTCTTTAATTAATCCTAAAATATACTAAGGCTCATTACTTTAGAATATGCCCATTAATCGATCAATTTCCCCACTTGACTTACCCAATTGAGTCCAATCCCCCTAGTCTTGATTTAGGAAATTCCTTACCTCCGCTTAATAACACAAATTACTCCTCCTTACACCTCCTAAGGTTCGGCCAACTCAAGTCCACGGTCAATACGTCGCGCAACCTAGAATAATCGATCGATTTGTCAAAATTCAACATCCAATTCCTCAATTCATCCGTTCAAATCACCAAATACATACTTCTCATCATCTTAACACATCATACACACCAAATTACAACTCAATTTCAGCCTAATTAGCCCTCCACAGATTCGGTTTGGGCCCGACATTGCAACGGTTCTATTCGGTTCTACTTGTGCCGGGTCCAACCGGTTCTAATCCACCTCAAAGCCATTAATTATACATATTTCTATCTCTTATAATGTCTACCTAAGAGTTTGGAGTGCTCACCGTGGGGTTCAAGTGGTGTGGATGCGGGAAAGTCGTCGGAAGTTCGCCGGTTGTCCAAGGCCCTTATTACCGGCAAATTCTGAGCGAAATTGGCAAGGGTGGTTCATGGTAAAAAACTTATCAAATAAATCTTAAATTTTTACCACAGATTCCTACACATGTTTATTGAGTCTCCACAAAATTTGAGTGAAAGATTCCAAGTTTCGGCTGTCAAAAGGGTTCAGAACCGAACCTACCTCAAACTGGAGCAGAATCCGTCGACTTGTGGGAGAATGCTTGCCCCGAATTCCTCAGAGCTCCAAATGACCTGATTCAAGTTGGAGGACGTCAGCAAGACGTGGGGCTACGTTTGGGTGGTCGGCTGGAAGCAGGGGACGGCCGGAGGCTGCGTTCGTACTGACCGAACGGCGGCGTCCGGTGGGGTCTGGTGAAGCAGAAACTGGAGAAGAAGAAGAAGAAGAAAAGGGAAATGGTGGTGCTCTGTAATTTTTTTGGCCGAATGGGGGGTTTTGAGGAAAGAGAGAGAGCTGGTTATTCCCCCAAAATTTTAATTAATTGAAGTGATTGGTAGGTGGGCATTAAATGAAGAGTTGATCTTCCACCCTTGGATTTGTGACACTTGGCAATTTTTCTTCTCAAGGGCATCCAATGGCCATCAATTGCTCTTCAATTTTCAGCAGCTTGGGGGGAAGAAATGTCCATTTTGTACTTCCTTCAATTATAAAGATAAAGTCCTAAGTTTGAGGGGCATTATGATCTTTTTACCTCCGACGTTCCTAACGTCGTTTTTCTCGATTCTGACTTCTTCGATAGGGCGACGGCCAATCCTATTGACGTTGGAATTCTTGATTTTCCTTTTTTAAACTTTTTAGGACTCGTTTCTGATCGTTTCTTCTATCAGACGTGATTCTAGCCAATTCCGAACTGACGGACAGCTTTTGCAGACTATACGCGTATCGACCCTATGATCCTCATCACATTTAGGGCTCGTCAATTCATAGCGGCTTTGGTTGTCATGTAATTGCGAGAGTTTATCACTAGTTCCTAAGGTCTCGATCGTCACAGTCCGATTTAGGATAATTTTGCAAATCGTACGTTGGTTAAGCGGCATCACCCGCGCTCCAATCGTATGACGCTCGCATGGTAATCCTTGATCGTTCTTAAATCGGCCTTTTGGTGGTTCTAAATATCCCCTCGACAATCCTTATGGTCAAAGCGCCATTTCCTATCTGAGTCGCCTAGGTCCACGTATCTCGTCTCGCTTTAGCCTTTCCCTTTTGGCCAATCTACTCAAATTGATCAAATTTGAGCGGAATACAACTAAAATACATCACTTGATATATATAAACTTCTCATTACAGAGTCTGAAGTTGATTGGGAAATCAGAATGGCACAACGCTTTCCCCCTTACAAAAATTTCGTCCTCGAAATTTACATTACACTCGACTACTCAAATAAATGGGGGTGCTGTCGCCTCATCGTCTCTTCATTCTCCCACGTGGCTCCTTCCATTCCGTGGTGCTCCCATATTACTTTGACCAGCGGGATCTTCTTATTCATGAGGATCTGCTCCTTCCGGTCCTCGATCCTTATCGGCTTCTCTATATAGGATACCCTGCCGTCCACCTCTATGGCTTCATAGTCCAGCATATGTGTCGGGTCGGGCTCATACTTTCTTAGCATCGACACATGGAATACATTATGTATCTGGGATAGACTTGGCGGTAACGCAAGCCGGTAGGCCAGGGTTCCAATTCTCTCCAATATCTCGAAAGGGCCTACGTATCTTGAGCTCAGCTTCCCTTTCCTTCTGAATCGCGAGAGTCCTCTCATTGGCGACACCTTGAGGAAGACATGATTGCTCACTTGAAACTCCAAAGGCTTGCGCCGCTTGTCCGCATAACTCTTCTGGCGACTCTGCGCTGTCCTCAGTCTATCCCGGATGATCTTTACTGCTTCCACCAATTGCTCTACCAATTCGGGGCCTGTGGTACTCCTTTCTCCTATCTCGTCCCAACATATCGGTGTTCTGCAGGCTCTGCCATAGAGTGCCTCAAATGGTGCCAACTGTATACTTTGCTAATAGCTATTGTTGTACACGAACTCTACCAGGTGTAACTGTTCTTCCCATCCGCCTTTGAAATCTATAATGCACGCTCTCAACATATCCTCGAGCGTCTGGATGGTCCTTTCTGACTGTCTATCTGTTTGAGGGCAATACGCCGTACTAAACTGTAGTCGGGTCCCCATTGCTCCTTGCAAACTATTCCAAAAATTTGCCGTGAACTTCAAATCCCTATCTGAGGTGATCGTCACTAGCACTCCGTGTAATCTGACTATGTGCCTCATGTACAATTCTGCGTACTTATCCATGGCGAAGTCCTTTTGTACAGGAATGAAGTGGGCGGACTTGGTCAATCGATCCACGACTACCTAGATTGAGTCGTGACCTCTTTGGCTCCTTGGAAGTCCCATCACAAAATCCATAGTTATGTGTTCCCACTTCTATTCCGGAATCTCTAGCGGCTGCAGAAATCCTCCAGGCTTACAATGCTGCGCTTTCATTTGCTGGCAAGTCAAACATTTAGCAACATGCCTTGCCACGTCTACCTTCATCTCGTTCCACCAATAATGCTGTCTCAAGTTCTGGTACATCTTCGTACTTTCAGGGTGACACTGTAATTGCTCCTATGGGCTTCCGATAAAATTCTTTCTCAGAGCCCTTCATCCTTTGGTACACATAATCGCCCTCGAAATCTCAAAAGTCCATCCTCAGACACCTGGAACTCTGGCTTCCTCTTCGTCGCTTCCATGCCCACAATTTTCTGAATCTCTAGGTCCGTAGATTGTAACACCTTCATCTCATCTTGGACCTTAGGTTCCACCCTCAAAGTCGCTATCAACTAGATAGCTGATCAACCTCCAATATGAATTCAGAATCTCTCAGATCCTCTATCGTCGACCAACTTCTCACCAACAGGCATGCAATACTCGACTTTCGACTTAATGCATCTGCTACTCTGTTTGCTTTCCCAAGATGATATAATATCTCACAATCATAGTCTTTCAACAGCTTCATCCATCTACGCTGCTTAGGTTCAACTCTTTCTGGGAAAATAAATACTTCAAACTCTGGTGGTCTGTATATATTTGAAACTTTTCGCCACAAAGGTAATGCCTCCAAATCTTCAAGGAAAACACAATCGCCGCTAACTCCAAGTCGTGGGTCGGGTAATTCATTTCGTGCGGCCTCAACTGCCCGGATGCATAAGCTACTACTCGGCCGTGCTGCATTAATACAAAACCCAATTCTTTCAGCGAAGCGTCGCTGTAGATCTCATATCCTTCCGATCCCGATGGAATGGTCAGTACTGGCGCGGTCGTCAGCCTATGCTGAAGTTCTTGGAAACTTTGCTCACATCTATCAATCCATTCAAACTTCGTTTCCTTCTTCGTCAACCGCGTCAGTGGAACGGCTGTGGATGAGAACTTTTCCACGAGTCGCCTATAATATCCTGCTAGTCCCAAGAAGCTTCTGACCTCCGTGACCGTAGTAGGCCTCGGCCAATTGGTTACAGCCTCTATCTTTGTAGGGTCCACTGCAATCCCTTCACCAGACACAATATGACCCATAAATGCTACCTTGTCCAACCAAAATTCACATTTACTTAGTTTTGCATACAGCGAATGTTCCCTCAGGGTCCTTAATACGATTCTCAAATGTTCTTCGTGCTCTACGTCGCTCCTCGAGTAGATTAAGATGTCATCAATGAAAACTATGACGAACCTGTCCAGAAACTCTTTGAATACTCGATGCATTAGATCCATGAATGCAGCTGGGGCGTTTGTCAATCCGAACGGCATTACCATAAACTCGTAATGTCCATACCTCGTCCTGAATGCAGTCTTCGGTATGTCTTCCTTCTTGATCCTCAGCTGGTGATACCCCGTCCTCAAGTCAATCTTCAAGAACACTGCTGCTCCTTATAATTGATCAAAAAGATCGTCAATCCTCGAAAGCGGATGCTTGTTCTTCACCGTCACCTGATTCAATTGCCGGTAATCAATGCACAGTCGCAAGAATCCGTCTTTCTTCTTCACGAACAGTACCGGTGCTCCCCACGACGAAGCACTTGGTCGGATGAATCCTTTGTCCAGCAACTTTTGCATTTGCACCTTTAACTCCTTTAATTCTGATAGGGACATCCTGTACGGTGCTTTCGAAATCGGCTCCATTCCAGGAGCTAATTCAATCACAAACTCTATTTCCTGCTCCGGTGGCAATCCCGGCAATTCCTGGGGAAACACATCCGAAAACTCCCGTGCCACAGGAATGTTCTCTAACTTAGGTTCCTCTACAGTCGTATCCATCACGGCTACTAAGTATGCCCGACATCCTTCAGATATAAACTTAGTTACTTCCAAAGATGAAACCAAGGGAATTGAGACTCATCCTCGGCTTCCTACCAATTCATAACTAGAGCGATCTTTCGGGTAAAACCAAATCGTTTTATTGCCACAGTCTATTACTGCTCCTTGCCTACTCAGCCAATCCATTCCTATAATCACGTCAAAATCAAACATAGGCAATACAGCTAGGTCGATACTCTCCTTACTTCCTCTAACCATAATCTCACATCCCGCACACCTTAATGAAACCAAGACATTATCCTTCAATAGGGTGGCTACATGCAATGCCATGCTTAATGGTTCTAATCTCATGCCTACTAACTTAGCAAACTGTGCAGATACAAAAGAATGCGTGGCACCCGGGTCAAATAATGCATAAGTGGTCTGGTTGCACAAGTAAACCGTACCTATGACCACTCCGGGCGCATCTTCTGCCTCGTTGCGCGCTACAGCGTACACTCTACCCTGAACTGGTGGTCTGTTCGGTTCTATACGGGGTGCTGCAGTCGACGGTCCTGCTTGCGGCCTCGGTCCTTGTGGTCGACTGGCCGGTGCTTGGTTTGGACATGTCCTCGTTTGGTGGCCCAACTGACCACACTTGAAACAGGCTCCAGTCCTCATAGGGCATGGTCCATTCCCATGCCTTTTGCCACATAGCTTGCAGCTCCAGTTTACCGGGTTTGGCGGTTTCACGATATTCCTCCTTGCAGGTAGCACGAAACGTCGGTTACCTGCCATCGGTCGCTTGCCCATTTGACGATGGTCTCTAAACGATGGGAACCGCGATCCAGTTGCGATGTTTCTTTCCCTCAAGTCTCGCTCAATTATTTGGCCTCGCTCGTATATCTCCCTGTAGGTCCTCAAGTTTAGGGCTATCATCTGGTTACGGAGTTCGGGCCTCAAACCATCCCTGAATCTCTGTGCCTTCTCCAAAGTATCCTCCATCGATTGAGGCGCATACCTCGAAAACCTCGAGAACTTAGCTTCATACTGATCTATTGATAGCTGGTTTTGTCGCAGCTGCAGGAACTCGATTTGTTTCCTTTCCCTAGCTGTTTCTAAAAAGTACTTGTCGTTGAACGCCCTCTTAAAAGTGTTCCAGTTTAGGGCCGTATCTTCAGGGAAGACTCCCTCCTTAGTGGCAGCCCACTAGTCGTTTGTCGTACCCTCTAGCTGATATACGACTAGCAACACCTTCTCCTCATCAGTGCATCTTAGTACCCCAAAAGCCTTTTCTAGCTTCTTTATCCATCTGGATGCTAGCTCGGGATCTCCAATCCCGTCAAATTGCGTCTGCTTCAACTTCATAAATTGTTCCACCAGTTGACCCATCTGCCTGGCCACTATGATTTTCTCGTGAGGGTTCACCGTTTCATTGCTCTGGTTCGGCTCGCACTGACTCTCACTTCCACCCGCGTTGCTAGTGTTAGTATTCGCGGCTGCTAGGGCAGCTCCCACTACCTGGGCTATGGCAGAGTCCCAATCCTGAGCCTACCTGTGATGTCCCTAAGTTCCTCCATTGCCCTCAGTAGACCGTCCACTCTTGGGTCTTCAGCAACGGGCGGCCTCGAGCTAGAGGCTCCGCCTCTTGGTCTTTCAGGTCTTCTAGATGAGTTACTCATCTCTGTTACTTACTAACGAACCTGGTCCATCACAAGTTCAGTAACAGGTTAGCAACTTACTCAATCATCTAATCTAGGGTTACTAACTAGTCCTTAACAAAATAATTACACAACAACAGTACTTCATACGTCAACATCAATTCCAGAAATGTCCCAACCAATGGCTCATGGCCATTACTCAATTCCATTCGTTCCAGTGATTCACTAAAATTAATCACTTTCAAGCATTAAGCCGGTCAAGGTCCAAAAATGACCTCCAATCCTAAGCAGAGAACTCAATCCTCTATGCCCTGTCACAAGCTTACCAAGATCAAACACCATCTATAGGTGTCAAGTCACAACTAGGCATCCCCTGCCTTACCCTGATCAATTTCCTAAGGTCTAGCTATCCGTCCTTGTCCTACCTAGTCCTCCTTATTACTCTAATCCTTAACCAACTTCGTATCGAGCTGAACTTGTTCTGGTACCAAAACAAGCGGGGATGTCACGCCCCGCGCCTCATCGCGAGCACGCAATCATCCTTGCAAGCAAACATCAAAAATCTCTCGGTGGTCCCAAGGATCCATCTCATATAAAAAGAAAGGTCGAGACATAAAATAACTTACATTAATCACACGGAAGCGGTTCTCAATATCTCCCGTACAATATATATATACACATACAGACTAAGTAGGACATGGATAGCATCAAGAAAGCCGCACATCATCACCTACAGACCGATAATTACTAAATCCGCTAAACATCAAGGGCGACGGGTAAGCATGCCAAAAGGTATTTACAAAATCCACTAGGGAAGGGGGTCAGGTCACCAGTCAAAAAGTCAGGTCATCATCCGGAGCCGTCTAGGAAAAACTGCTGGAATCTCCGGTGTCCTCGCTCTCCTCTGACGGCTCGTACTCGAAGAAAGTCTCCGATGGAACCTCCACAGAGTCCTCCATGGTTACTTCCTGCGACTACTCAGCCTGGTCTCCCTCCACGGTTGCCTCCTGGTCCGGCTCGGATGGATCTCTCTCGGATGGCTCCACCACGATGACCTCATCCTCTGACGGTGGCACGGAAAACTCAACTGTCGGCATCCGCTCTGGGCCGTTCCTCGACCCAACCACTGAACCCTCTGGAAACTTTTAATTCGAAGTCGTTTGACATCGTGGAGGTATAACACCCTCCGGAACCTCGTGAGGCTTCAACGGCCCGACCTTCTTATCCCCATCCAGTCTAAACCAAGCCTCAAATCGATGAGGCTTCTAGTCTAGTTTGTCCTCATTTACCCAAACTATTGTACATTTCCTTAAGTATATATTTCCCTGACTATCGGGGAACTCATCGTTATACGTTGTCATCTCCTGCGGATCCCCAAACCTGATAGGCCACATAGCTACTGCCTAGGATCTGTAAAGTAAAATTTCCTCAAAAAGGGTGAGATACACATCTCAGTAAGAAAAACCTAACCCTAGGTCAGGTTGACCGTCCACTCAGGCAGTTAAGTCACTCAACCTATCCAACTCATGTGCTCATGCAGGTATGACATTCATAATTCAATAAAAAATAATGCATAGAGGACAGACATGCATTTATATTCTCATATCACACACAGTTGCACGTATATGCTCGACCTGTCACTTCACCACATCAATCAACCTCTGCCTGTCTCATTCTCTAGCCCGCGATTAGATCGAATCAGGCTCGGCCCGCGTAAACGCATCAGGCCCCGGTTCAATTTTTAGGCAGAGTCTATGAGCTCGTATTCTGTCCCGCGATTATATCGCATCAGGACTGTGGCTATCTCACCCCGCGACTTCGTCGCATCAAGGCGCTACCTAATCATCATCCACCCCGCGACCTCGTCGCCTCAGGGTCTTAATCTCCCGCCCCGCGTCTCACACGTCTTAGGGCCATGCCACGTCATGCTACAATTAGGATTCATGCCACGATCTTCTAACATTCACACACTCAATGTCAATTACATTTCAAGTAGCATTCCTAATCCCATGGCATGCAAAGCAATTCAATTATTATCCAAACATGACACGCGATTCCAATACAAGTCAAGGCACACATAAACTCTTTAATTAATCCTAAAACATACTAAGGCTCATTATTTTAGAATATGCCCATTAGTCGATCAATTTCCCCACTCGATTTACCCAATCGAGTCCAATCCCTCTAGCCTTGGTTTAGGAAATTCCTTACCTCCGCTTAATAACGCAAATTACTCCTCCTTGCACCTCCTAAGGTTCGGCCAACTCAAATCCACGATCAATACGTCGCACAACCTTGGATAATCGATCGATTTGTCAAAATTCAACATCAAATTCCTTAATTCATCCATCCAAATCACCCAATACATACTCCTCATCATCTTAACACATCATACACACCAAATTACAACTCAATTGCAGCCTAATTAGCCCTCCACAGATTCGATTTGGGCCCGGCATTGCAACGGTTCCATTCGGTTCTACTTGTGCTGGGTCCAACCAGTTCTAATCCACCTCAAAGCCATCAATTATACACATTTCTATCTCTTATAATATCTACCTAAGAGTTTGGAGTGCTCACCGTGGGGTTCAAGTCGCGTGGATGCGGGAAAGTAGTCGGAAGTTCACCGGTTGTCCAAGGCCCTTATTACCGACAGATTCTGGGCGAAATTGGCAAGGGTGGTTCATGGTAAAAAACTTGTCAAATAAATCTTCAATTTTTACCACAGCTTTCTACACATGTCCACTGAGTCTCCACCAAGTTTGAGCCAAAGATTCTAAGTTTTCAGCTGTCAAAAGAGTTCAGAACCGAACATACCTCAAATTAGAGCAGAATCCGTCGATTTGTGGGAGAATGTTTGCCCCGAATTCCTCAGAGCTCCCAATGACCTGATTCAAGTTGGAGGATGTCGGCAAGACATGGAGTTACATCTAGGTGGTCGGCCAAAAGCAGGGGACAGCCGGAGGTGGCTCATACGGACCGAACGGCGGCGTCCGTCGGGGTCGGGTGAAGCAGAAACTGGAGAAGAAGAAGAAGAAAAAAGAAAAATGGTGGTGCTCTGTAATTTTTTTGGTCGAATGGGGGGTTTTGAGGAGAGAGAGAGAGCTTGTTATTCCCCCAAAATTTTAATTAATTGAAGTATTTGGTAGGTGGGCATTAAATGAAGAGTTGATCTTCCACCCTTGGATTTGTGACACTTGGCAATTGTTCTTCTCAAGGGCATCCAATGACCATCAATTGCTCTTCAATTTTCAACAGCTTGGGGGGAAGAAATGTCCATTTTTTCCTTCCTTCAATTATAAAGACAAAGTCCTAAGCTTGAGGGGCATTATGGTCTTTTTACCTCCGACGTTTGGAACGTCGTTTTTCTTGATTCTGACTTCTTCGATAGGGCGACGGCCAATCCTATTGGCATTGAAATTCTTGATTTTCTTTTTTTCAAGCTTTTCAAGACTCGTTTCTGATCTTTTCTTCTATCAGACGTGATTCCAGCCTATTCCGAACTGACGAACGGCTTTTGCAGACTATACGCGTATCGACCCTGTGATCCTCATTACATTTAGGGTTTCTCAATTCATGGCGGCTTTGGTTGTCATGTAATTGCGAGGGTTTATCACTAGTCCCTAAGGTCTCAATCGTCACAGTCCGATTTAGGATAATTTTGCAAATCGTACGTTGGTTAAGCGGCATCACCCGCGCTCCAATCGTACGACGCTCGCATGGTAATCTTTGATCGTTCTTAGATCGGTCTTTTGGTGGTTATAAATATCCCCTTGACAATCTTTATGGTCAAAGCTCATTTCCTATCTGAGTCGCCTAGGTCCACGTACCTCGTCTCGCTTTAGCCTTTCCTCTTTGGTCAGTCTACTCAAATTGATCAGATTTACGCGGAATACAACTGAAACTCATCGCTTGATATATATAAACTTCTCATTACAGAGTCTGAAGTTGATTGGGAAATCAGAATGTCACACTAATGGTGTGCTAATAAGTAGTGCCATTTGAGGACCAAAGCCGGTCGCGGCTGGGATGCCTAGGCGTCTGCAGGTGAGGTTGTTTGACGTCCTAGGCATCAACCTCAATTCATCCCGTGATATTGCTAGACATGTTTACTTAATTCAAGCAATTCTTAGTCCTCGTCGATTATTAAAACAACTACACACATAGCAACATGTAGACAAACATACTATTTTATTAGCATAATGTCCATTATATTTACATTGCTACACTAGTATATGTTTCTATTTATATTACATAAATCTATTGTAATATTAGCCCAGGAAAAAAAAGAAAAGCCCATTTTTCTTTAAGCCCAACCCAGCCCCCACATTTTTCCTTTTTCTTATTCAAGCAGACCCACGACAGAAAATAAAACAAGAAGAAGAGAGGGTAGAAGGAGAGGTCAGCAAAAAAGAGAAAAGAGAGAAAGAAGAAGAAGAAGAAGAAGAAGAGAAGAGAGGGTCATCACGTTGTCTCCTAAGCTTTCTCAGCATCGACTAACAGCATCCGGTAAGTATTTGCATATCTCTTTTCTCCGATCGAATTGATTTTCGGAGTTATGGCTCAATTTTGTGTTTTAGTGAAATATAAGTCGTCGGGTCTGATTTCTTGGTCGTTTAGCGAGTTTTTTGCAAAAATGAAACTTTAGGGTGTTATGAAGTGGTAGGATTTGACGGATCTTGATTTGAAGTTACGGTTTGCTCGGAATAAGATTTTGAAATCTGATGCGCGTAGTGAACAGTACGCGACCATAACTGTTTTCGCCCATTTTCGAATGGATTTTGGAAAAGTTGTGTTGGGATTCTTGTTGTATGTTAAAAGAGATTTCTTTGGACTATAAGATCGTTTAAATCGAAGTTCGGACTAGGGAGTTATGGCCCGCTAAAGTTTATTGCGCAAGTTGCGCATAGTGAAAAACATGCGTTTTTGCTCTGAGTAGTTATTTTGTTGGTGCATAAGTGTCCTCTTAATGACAATTATGCCTTATTCAGTTAAGTCGTGTTCTAGGGTAGCTTATTACTCAGTTTTTGATACCATTTTCATACTTTTGATAAGTATTCAGACGTATCGATCTGAGTAACATTTCTAGTTTGCTTTTGACGTTATCAGGTGAGTGAAATTATTTCTTCATTGTGTTGAAAAAAGTGCAGATTTTGAAAGAGATATACTATATGTGTTATGAACTGAGAAAAATAACATATTTGTTGCATAAAACATGATCGAACCTTTACTAATGTTTTTGTCTATTTGATATGATTTGAGCTGCTGATTTTGGGTTGACTATGATATATATAGTTGGTTATGAGGAGGATGTTGTTGTTGAATTTTGTGATGCTCAAGATAGCTGTGACCCGGCTGAGGGGTTTGTGGTTATGTGCCTACTAGTTAGAATATCCTTGTGGACCGAGCCACCGGCATTGTAGGTAGAGACCTTGCCAAGGGGGGAATCTTGATCGCTTTTTGTCACGGGCGTTATACGTGACCATGATTAGACTCTTGAGCATGAGATTGATCAGTGGATAGACCATTGACATGTGTTTTTGATGAGATTAGTCAATGGATAGATCATTGGCTTGTGTTTGACGAGATTAATCAATGGATTTGACCATTGATATTTTACTTGAGTTCTGGTTTGAAACAAATAGTTTTGCTAGGAACCTATTATGTTAAGTTTTATATAATTCGTTTTGACTATAAAGATCTGTTATGTTTCGACTTTGACTTAAACGAGTTATATTTTGATATTGAAATATGCATAGTGATTGTTCAATCTGCTTAGAAAAAATGTATTACTTATTGAGCCGTGTTAGCTTATCCCTTCCATTTCCCTTGTCTTTCAGGTTCATCGAGGCTTCAGTAGGACCTCGGCGTAGTGCTAACTAAAGGGTTTTTAGGTAGGGGACACTTGTTATTAAGTAGAAAGAGTTGTGTTGAGCTTTTCAAATAACTCTTTTGTTAGTTAAATTTTTAAATTTTTTTGCTGTTATAGAAAGCTCTGATAGTGTACCAAGAGACCTTTTTATTAGACATATGGACGTATGCATTTGTTAACAGGTTGAGTTTGGTTTTGTGAAGGCTAAGTCCTTTTGAGAAAGGATGGCCATATCATACCTTGCAGGGGATTTGAGATGTGACATTTATTGGTATTAGAGCATACGTTATGATTTTTGTAGGTGGATATGGGATGTTGTGAGATAGTGTGATAGATTTTAATGCGTTAGCCTACTAAGATATAGCTGATTTCATTCTTGGATCCAGGTAACCATGAGTTCAGATCCAGAGCTGATTGCCAACTATCGCAAGAAGAGTAAGAGCAAGAGAGCTATCACCTTTGATTCCAGGGATGTTCCTCAAAATTCTAGAGGCAGGCCTTCAAGAGGAGAAGAGGATGCAAGAGCGGAATCTCTGGAATCAAGAAGGGAGAGTCAGCAGCAAAGAACTCAAAATATTGTAGTTGGAGTCGTTGAACCTAAGGATGATGCAGCTTACACTTTCACCAGTTTAGAGAGGCGAAACCACCCACCTATGACAGAAAAATGGATCTTCTTATGGCGGAACGATGGATTAAAAAGATAGAGAAGATCTTCAGAGTCGAAGAAGTTCATGAGGAGAAAAAGGTCGACTTTGCTACGCATTATCTAGAAGGTTGAGTACTGGTGGGAGGGAATGAGGTCCGCCTTTAGAGACAAAGATACTATTATTTCTTGAAAGGACTTTAAGGGGACCTTCAATACTCAATTCTTTCCACAATCTTTTCAAGCGCAGATGAAGCATGCTTTTTACACATATCCTAAGGTGACTCGACTGTTATGGAGAATGCAGGCTGTTTCAACCAGATGAGTAGATTTGCGGGACGCCTAATAGCCGATGAAGGGGAGAAGGTTGAGTACTTTGTGAGAGGAATCCGGCCCGAGATTCGTTTTACACTTGTGTCTCTGTCATTGCCCACTTATAAGGATGTGCTGGAACGAGCAATTAAAATTGAACGAGAGCTTTCTATCAGCAGTACACAGGGTGCTCATTGTATAAGAGGCCAAAGTTCACACATTTTCAATAAAATCAAGCAAGTGGTAGCACTAGGCAAAGAATCATCAGTAATCATGAAAAGGAAAAGAATCAGGTGATTCGGGGGCTTTGCGTTATACGTGGGAAACATCATGAAGGCCTTTGTCACCGCAAGACAGAATTGTGCTTTACTTGTGAAAAAATAGGACATATGGCATGCGATTGTTCCACTCAGAGGAGTGCATCTACAGATAGTAGGGTATGTTTTGCTTGTGGGCAGCCTGGACATGTAGCAAGTACTTGTTCTATGAGGAAGATGGGCATATCAGCTGGTAGGCCTTAAAATAGTCAGTAAAAGCAGAAGATGACAGGAAAAGTTATTTCTATGACAAAAGATGAAGCCGCAGCTTCTAACACAGTTGTTGCAGGTATTATTTCACTTGCCTCGCGGTGTGCTTATGCATTATTCGACTCCGGTGCTACGCATTCTTTTATTTCTACGGAATTTGCAAAGAAATTTGATGTGCTGTCCGACCCTCTTGATTATGAATTAATAGTTGATACTCCTACTGGTGACTTCTTGATTGCTAATTGTGTGCTCAAGAGGTGTAAGTTCTAAGGTAATAATGTAGAAATGCCCGGAGATTTGATGTTGTTAGATATACGTGATTTCGATGTTATTCTTGGGATAGATTGACTATCAACATATCATCCTACTGTTGATTGCTATTCGATGAAAATTGTCTTTCGACTTTCGAATCAGCCCAAGTTTTTTTTTTTGAAAAGTTGTAAAGGCACTTTTCCAAAACTAATTTCAACTATGCATGTGAGGAATCTTCTAAGGAAGGGTTGCTATGGTTATTTGGCCTGCGTATAAGACACTAGTAAATAAGTTATATAGCTGGAAAATATTTCGATTGTTAGAGAATTCTCGGATGTGTTTCCTGATGACTTAACTGATTTACCCCCTGATAGAGAGATTGAATTTTGCATTGAGTTGTTGCCTGGGACAACACCTATCTATAAAGCATCTTATCGGATGGCACCTACTGAATTGGAAGAGTTGAAGACGTAGCTACAAGAACTTTAGATATAGGTTTCATTAGACCTAGTGTCCACCTTGAGGAGCTCCCGTTCTATTTGTGAAGAAGAAAGATGGTAGCATGCGGTTTTGCATAGACTATAGAGAAAATAATAAGATGACTATCAAGAATAAGTATCATTTACCTCAGATCGATGACTTATTTGATCAACTCCAAGGTGCTTAGGTATTTTCAAAGATTGACCTTCGTTCTGGTTATCACCAGTTGAAGATAAAAGCAAATGATGTGTCGAATATTACTTTCAGGACAAGGTATGAGCATTATGAATTTCTTGTCATGCCTTATGGACTAACGAATGTACCTGCTGCTTTTATGGACGTGATAAATCGAGTTTTCAATTAGTATCTTGATAGATTCATTATGGTGTTCATTGATGACATTTTGATGTATTCAAAGAGTTTATGGGAACGCGAACAACACTTAAGACTGGTGTTATAGACTTTGCGTGAGAAAAAGTTATATGCTAAGTTCGGCAAGTGCGACTTCTAGCTTGATCATATGAAATTCTTGGGCCATGTCATCTCTAAGGATGGTATTTCTGTTGATTCGAAGAAAGTTGAAGCAGTTATTTAGTGGAATCGCCCTACAAATGTTACAGAAGTAAGAAATTTTCTTGGGTTAACAGGTTATTACAGGCGATTTCTGGAGGGATTATAAAAAATTGCTAGTCCACTTACTCGTCTGACTCAGAAGGGCGTTGAGTTCATGTGGTCAGATCAGTGTGAACACAATTTTCAAGAATTGAAGAGGCGATTTGTGACAGCTCTCATATTAACCTTGCCTTAAGGAACTGGCAGTTTTACTATCTTTTGTGACGCGTCTAAGGAAGGTCTAGGTTTTGTTCTTATGCAGGATGGTAAAGTTGTGGCTTATGCCTCGAGACAGTTGAAAGCACATGAGAAGAATTATCCTACTCATGATCTGGAATTAGCAGCAGTTGTTTTTGCTTCGAAGATATGGCGAGACTACTTGTATGGTGAGAAATGTGAAGTTTATACTGACCATCAAAGTTTAAAGTACATTTTTACTCAGAAAGAATTGAATATGAGGCAGAGAAGATGGCTAGAACTATTGAAGGATTATGACTTGCCAATCAACTATCATCCAGGAAAGACAAATATGGTAGTAGATGCCTTGAGTCGTAAATCTTTGGAAAACATGACAGTATTGCTCACTTTTCAGTAGCCTATTCTCGAGGACATGAGGAAACTAGAATTGGAGGTGTTGGTGCATCATCTAGGTCCTCGGTTAGCTAATCTTCAAGTGCAGCCAACGTTGATTGATAGAATCAAGGCTAAGCATAACAACAATCCTCAATTGAGGAAGATCAAAGAAAGCGTAGAAGCCAGGGGACAACCAGATTTTAGTATCCATGTGGATGGATCACTGAGATTCCGTGGTCGGTTATGTGTTCCCGATGATGCGGACTTGAAAAAAGAGATATTGCAGAGGCTCACATTACTAGATACTCGATTCATCCAAGAAGCACTAAGATGTATAGAGATTTGAAAGGAAATTTCTGGTGGATCAACATGAAAAAAGATATTGTGAAGTTTGTCGATCAATGCCTTATTTGTCAGCAAGTAAATATTGAACACCAGAAATCAGGTGGACAGCTGCATCTACTAAAGATACCTAAATAGAAATGGGAATATATCACCATGGATTTCATTGTCGGCTTACCGAGGGCTCCTAGTGGTAAAAACACTATATGTGTTATTGTTAATCGACTGACTAAGTCCGCACACTTCCTGTCATATTGATTTGGACTTTCAGTGGAAGACATAGCGAACTGTACGTGAATGAGATAGTTAAGCTACATGGAGTTCTAGTAGGCATTGTTTCTGATAGGGATCCCCAGTTTGTGTCTAACTTTTGGAAGAGCTTACGAGGGGCATTGGGTACGAAACTTAACTTCAGTACGACTTTTCATTCGTAAAACAGATGGGCAATCAGGGAAAACGATCTAGACACTAGAAGATATGTTGAGATCATGCGTTATTAACTTTGGAGGTTCGTGGAACGAACATCTACATCTGGCGGAGTTTTATTATAATAATAGTTACCATTCTAGCATAAAGATGGCTCCTTTTGAAGCCTTATATGGTCGAAAATGTAGAAGTCCTATTTGTTGGGACGATATTGGCGAGAAAATACTAACTGGCCCTAAGTTCATACAGCAGTCAAAGGAGAAAGTTAAGCTGATCCGAGAGCATTTGAAAACTGCTCAAAGCCGACATAAAAGTTATGCAGACCTAAAAAGGCGCGACGTGGAGTTTAACGTGGGAGATCATGTATTCCTAAAAGTGTTACCTATGAAGGGTGTCATGAGATTTGGCATTGGTGGAAAGTTGAGTTCAAGATATGTTGGACCATTCTTGATACTAGAAAAGATTGGCAAAGTCGCTTATAAACTTGCTTTACCACCAGCTTTATTGAGAGTGCATAATGTGTTCTATGTATCTTTATTACGAAAATATGTGTTAAATCCTGATCATGTGCTGGATTTTCACTCCTTTGAGACTAATAGAGAACTTGACTTATGAGGAGCAGCCTATTCGGATAGTTAATCGGAAAGAGAAAATATTACGACGACGAACTATTCCCTATGTTAAGATCCAGTGGCAGAATCACATTGAAAGAGAGGTTATGTGAGAACTAGAGGAGGAGACGAGATGTAAATATCCTCATTTGTTCGAAAATTGAGGTAAGTTCAGTTATTCAAATTTCAAAGACAAAAATTTTAAGGAGGGTTGACTGTAATATTAGTCCAGAACAAAAAAAGAAAAGCCCATTTTTCTTTTAGCCCAGCCCGGTCCCCACATTTTTCCCTTTTCTTCTTCAAGCAGACCCACAACAGAAAATAAAAGAAGAAGAAGAAATGGTAGAAGGAGAGGTTGGTAGAAAAGAGAAAAGAGAGAAAGAAGAAGAACAAGAGGAAGAGAAGAAGGGGTTATCGCGTTGTCTCCTCAAGTTTTCTTGGCATCGACTAACAACATCCGGTAAGTATTTGGCCATCTCTTTCTCCGATCGAAGTGATTTTCGGAGTTATGGCTCAATTTTGAGTTTTGGTGAAATATAAGTTGCCGGGTCTGATTTCTTAATTGTTTACCTAGATTTTTCCATATTTTAAAGTGTTATGAAGCGGTAGGATTCGACGGATCTTGATTTGAAGTTACGGTTTGCCCGGAATAAGATTTTCAAATATGGTGCGCGTAGTGAACTGTAAGCGACTAGAACTGTTTTCGGCCATTTTCACCAATTTTCGAACTGATTTTGGACAAGTTGTGTTGGGGTTCTTGTTGTATGTTAAAAAAGCTTTCTTTGGATTATAAGATTGTTTAAATCGAAATTCAGATGAGAGAGTTATGGCCTGTTAAAGTTTATCGCGCAAGTTGCGCATAGTGGAAAACATGTGTTTTTGCTATGAGTAGGTGTTTTGTTGATGCATATGTGTCATTTTAGTGACAAATAAGCCTTATTCAGTTGAGTCATGTTCTAGGGTAGCTTATTACTTAGTTTTTTATACCGTTTTCATACTTTTGATAGGGATTCGGACACGTTGATCTGAGTAACTTTTTTAGTTCGCTTTTGACGTTATCAGGTGAGTGATACTATTTTTTCTTTGTGTTGAAAAAAGTTCATATCTTGGAAGAGATATATTATATGTGTTATGAGCTAAGGAAAATAGCATATTTGTTGCATAAAACAGGATCAAACCTTTACTGATGTTTTTGTTTATTTGATGTGATTTGAGCTGCTGGTTTTGAGTTGACTATGATATATATATATATATATATATATATATATATATATATATAGTTATGATGAGGATGTTGTTGTTGGATTTTGTGATACTCAAGATAGCTCTGAACCCGGCTGAGGGGTTGTGGGTATGTGCATACTAGTTAGGATATCCTTATGGGTTGAGCCACGACATTGTAGGTGGAGACCTTGTCAAGGGGGAATCTTGATCCCCTTTTGTCACGGGCATTGTACGTGACCATGGTTAGACTCTTGAACATGAGATTGGCTGGTGGATATACCACTGACATGTGTTTTTGATGGGATTAATCAATGGATAGATCATTAGCTTGTGTTTTGACGAGATTGATCAATGGATTGGACCATTGATATTTTTACTTGAGTTCGTGGTTCGAAACAAGTAATTTTTCTAGGAACCTATTATGTTAAGGTTTTATTTAACTCGTTCTGACTATAAAGATTTGTTGTGTTTCGACTTTGACTTAAATGAGTTATGTTTTGACATTGAAATATGCATAGTGATTGTTCGATCCGCTTAGAAAAAATGTATTACTCACATAGCCGTGTTAGCTTATCCCTTCCATTTTTCTTATCTTTCAGATTCAACGAGGTAGCAGTAGGACCTGAGCGTGGCGCTAGCTAAAGAATTTTTGGGTATGTGACACTTGTTATTAAGTAGAAAGAGTTGTGTTGATCTTTTTAGATAGTTCTTTTGTTAGTTAGGTTTTTAGATCTTTTTGCTGTTATAGAAAGCTCTGATAGTGCATCAAGAGACCTTTTTATTATATATATAGATGTACACATTTGTTAGCAGGCTGAGTTTAGTTTTGTGAAAGTTGCATCCTTATGAGAAAGGACGGCTGTGTCATACATTGCAGTGGATTTGGGATGTGGCATCTACGGGATAGGGCAAGGCAAAACCTATATTCTCTAGTGGTGTGTATCTCCAAAAATTGCCCTTCAAGGGTCGTTCTTACTTCACTAAAACAAAAGTTGCCCCACTTCGCCTATATGTCGTGCTGCCACCCATCATTGTTGAAACCAGGTGGTCTATCGAAATCAATTATTGGTCCGATGAGGACTCTACCAAGTACCAAGTACCACGCCACGTGCATGTATCGATGAGGAACCCAATGATCGAGTCCTTCCTCTATATACATGGTGGTGAGGTAGCGGCGGAAGGTTAGAAATCACATAAACTATACCCAATGACTGAACTGAACCTTAATGACGTAGGTATGAAATGCTATCGAGCCTAAATTGCTAATGCACTATAATATACTGCAAACCGAAAATTTTTGGGGAGAGAAATACACTCTGCTCTTTCAGCGACAAGATACACCTAGGGAAACAAATGATCCAAAAGATCTTATCGCACGTGCATATCTTTTAAGACGGTAATGAAGAGTATGATACCTAACTTATATATGTACAAGCTTATGGTACTAACAATTCATCATCCAAATGGCAAGAGAAATTACCATGTGTGCAAGTTTGTTGGCAACAAACACATGCTCATCTTTGTACACTACGTCCACAGGTATATCCTCCGACTCCACCCTCCGAGGTTGCAGCTCCGAGATCGTGCAATCATCCATATCTCCAGCTCTGCCATTATGCGCGACTTGAAGAAGGAAAGAGCTCAATCGATGAATTTCAAACACCAAAATGCACTCGGCACGAAAAAAAAAAAATTCTGTTCGAGGTTGGTGCTTCTTTACCTTATTGACGATGCGGCCATTGACAAAGACTAAGCCCGATCGAATGCTCAACTGGACGCAAGCTCTGCTGACGCCTTGTATTCGAGAGGAGATCCAGGCTTCAAGCCTGAGCTTGCCGGACTTCGCGACATCGACCGTCTCCAGTAGCTTGATGCTGGCGTAACTACTTGGTGGTGCCGGTGGGGAGACTGGTTCGCGGTTTTCGAGAGAATCGTGGTCGTTCTGCATTGAAGCGGAACGAGCTCTGAGAGCAGTGAGAAAATTGGAGCGTGCTCGAATGCTAGGGTATCGATGGAAGGAGGCGAAGAAGATGGTGAAATGAGTCGCTCAGGAAGAGGGCGCTACATTGCCGAGCAATTTCTCTTTTGGCAAAACACATTTGCTCTTTCTCAGATTTTGACATTGGTTTCAATGTCTCGTTCTCTTTTTTTCCTTTTCTGTTGAATTCAATCAAAGAATTTTGTGGAGTAAAATCTAATTTCGTCAGGGAATGCGTTTCCTACTTCTATGTCTTATTTGTTTTGTACAAGTGCACTGAAACTCATAAAATTTTTTTAGAGAGGGCAATCGAGTAATAAAACTTATCACAAAACTGTAATCGACTCCAACAATATTCAAAAATTGCATCAAAGTGCAATGGAGTTTTAAAAATTTCAAAAAACGATATCAGTAGAATGACTTGATTTCACTAATTTAATAAATTTTGCGATTTGATTGCACTTTTTGAGAGTTTTATGACTCAATTGAACTTTTAGGATAAATTTCAGGACTTAATTGTATTTTTTGAAAGTCTTTGGATTTAATTATATTTTCATGACAATTTTTGAAACTTTCCATGTACTTATCTTTTTTTCTTTATCTTTTTTTTTTTGCTTTTTAAAAGTAAATTGCCAACAATTTTATTTATTCACTGTACCTAACCTTTTTTCTAAAAAAAAAATTGCAATGTTATCATTTACATCAATGTTTCAACCACATCAACATCAACATCATCAACAACACCTTTATCCCAAATTAGTTGGGATCGGCGTTTGATGACCCTCAAAAAATCATAAAAATAAAAGCAGAATCAATTTAAGAAAAAGAGATAAATGTGTAAAAATAAATAAATAAAGATATATATATATACACACACACACACACACACTACCTCTTTATAATACAATAGCCTTCCTCTACTCCGTCCTAAGACAAATCGTACGCCAATTTATTTTTTACTCAATTAAATCTTGTTTTACTGCTTTCTTCCAAGTAAGTTTCGGCCGACCTCTTATTCTCTTCGTGTTATGCTCTCGACAGTAAATTTCTATTTGTATCGGTGCATCTAAGGGCCTTTGGAGGATATGCCAAAATCATCTCAATCTATGTTCTCTCATCTTTTATGCTACCCGTTCTACTCTAACTTTTCGTCAAATATTTTCATTCCTTATCTTATCCATTTTTGTATGACCACACATCCACCTTAACATCATCATTTTTGCTACTTTCATTTTATGCTATTTTCTCTGTGCTGACCAACATTCAGCTCCGTATAACATGGCAGGTCTTACCGCTGTTTTATAAAATTTTCCTTTTAATCTAAGAGGAATTTTGCGATCACACAAAAATTCTGATGCACTGTGCCATTTCATCCAACCTGCACTAATTTTGTGGCTTACATCTTTATCAACATCTCATTCATTTTGTAATATTGATCCTAGATATCTAAATATATCTTTCTTAGGTACCTCCTGTCTGAGCATATTTAAGGCTTCTTGATCCCCTCTTCCCGCCGTGTTAAACTCACACTTTAAGTATTCCGTCTTACTCCGACTTAGCGTAAATCCTTTAGACTCTAACGTGCTTCTCCATATTTTTAACTTAGCGTTAACCTCAGCCTTGATCTCATCAATAAGCACAATATCGTCTGTAAATAGCATACACCACAACACCTCATCTTGAATATCTTTTGTTAGCTCATCCATAACCATGACAAAAAGGTAAGGGCTCAAAGCAGAACCTTGGTGTGAGCCTACTGTGATTGGAAAATAACTTGATGTGTCATTACAAGCCTTCACTCATGTAATAGCACCATCATACATGTTTTTGATTGCCTCTACATATTTTGAAGGTACTTTTTTCTTTTCAAGAATCCACCATGGAACCTTTCTTGAAATCTCATCATACGCCTTCTTAAGATCAATCAACACCATATGGAGGTCTTTCTTTCTTTCTTTATATCTCTCCATCAATTGTCGTATCAAGAAAATAGCATCCATGGTAGATCTTCCTGGTATAAATCCAAATTGATTGACAGAAATCTTGATCCCTATTCTCAAACGATGCTCAATATAACAGTTTGGGCCCATCGCACACCGCTACGCCACTTGCAAGACATTGTCCGCTTTAGACACACAGTCCTCACAATTTTGCTTCTCCGAGCGCCACCCATACAATGCCTGAACGCGTCTTGCAAGTCTAAGGAGACCCAAGGCTTATAAGCCAATCTCAGGCTCAACTCCTAGGCAATGTGAGACGAAAATGTCACATACACCCCCCTTAGCGGCATAGCGGGGACAGTGTCCTGTCCCCGCTATGCCCTCAGCGGAACCAGTGAGCGCCCACTGCGGCCCATATGTTGTCGGAGATCCGCTTTAATACCAATTATACCAGTCTGGGTCCATCGCGCACCGCCGCGCCACTTGCAAAATATTATCTGCTTTGGAAACACAGTCCTCACGATTTTGTTCGTTCGAACGCCGCTCATACAATGGTCGAAAAACGCGTCTTACAAGTCTAAGGGGACCTAGGGCTTATAAGCCAATCCCAGGCTCCCCTCCTAGGCGATGTGAGATGGGGATATCACACTCAATAACCCTCTCCCATAACTTCATTGTATGGCTCATAAGCTTGATGCCTCTATAGTTATAACAATTCTAGATATCTCCATTGTTCTTGTATATAAGCACATGTATACTTTTCCTCTATTTATCAGATATTTTATTAGTTTGGAGGATCTTATTAAAAAAACTAATCGGCCAACTTATTGCTACATTCCCTAAGTATCTCTACACTTCAATAGGAATACCGTCGAGCCCTAAGGCTTTGCTAGTCTTCATCTTTTTTAATACCTCCCTGATTTCTGAGCTTTAACTCTACGCATAAATCTTCTATTTGAATCATCAGAAGCATCTTCCAAATCCACCTCACTTCTATCGCTCTCCCCATTAAAAAGTTTGTTAAAATAGCTCATCCGCCTACCCTTAACGTCTTCATCTCTTATCAAAAGTATTTGATCTTTATCCTTAATACATCAATGTTTCAACCAAAAAAAAAATCTTTTACATCAATTACTTCTTGATTTCCTTCCAGGAATCTTGATGATCGCCCATATCATCTATAAAAATGGATTATTAAAGAATATCTTAACCTTCAACAAAAAAATTTGGTGTAAATTATTGTCGATAAAAAATATTTTTCGTTTTTTGAAAATATTAATCATTGATTATCCATGAAACAAGCACACTCTAAATTTACGTTCCCAAGCTAAAAATGAGCAAACTTTTCTTTTTCATATGTATTTTGATCATATTATGTATAAAAAAGTATTTACAACATTCCATAAATTAAGTTGTCGACATTTTTTTGGTATTGACAAATAATAAATGGACTAAATATTTTGACTGCTACTAACATCAGTATCCGCCGTGTAGAGATGTCAATATGGGTCATTGACCCACTTTCTGACTCACTTTTATATACTTTATGTAACATCTCGTGTCCCTTGGAGCTCATCACATCCAACACAGGCCAATACTTACACAGGAACAACCCACGACCTAAAATGGAATGAAACGCGCATACGGAAGGAGATACAATCACTCCCGACAAATGAAAGAAACAAAAGGAAATTTACAACGATTTAAAAGCATATATATATATATATATACACACATACACAAAATGTGACATTCTGAATTTTCTGCCATTTTGAAGCTGTTGAATGAGAATGTATCTTTCGATGTATTTTAGCTTTATCTCGTTCAGATCTGATTAATCTTGAGTAAACTGACCAAAAGGGAAAGACTAACGCATGACAAGCTACGTGGACCTAGGAAAGTTGAACAAGGAAATGACGCTTTGACCATAAGGGTTGTCGAGGAAACATTTAGAATCAATAAGGCCGATCAGATAATGATTAAGGAATACAATGCTAGCGTCATACGATTGGAGCGTGGGTGATGCCGCTTAACCAATGTATAATTTGTAAATTTTCCTTAAATCGAACTATGACGATCGAAGCCGTCGGAACTAGTGATGAACCCTTGCAATTACATGACAACCAAAGCTGTCGTAACTTGAGTTGTCCTAAGTGTGATGAGAATCACATAGTCGATACGCGTAACGTTTGCAAGAGCGTCTGTTAGTTCGGGACAAACTGAAGTTACGATCGACGGACGAATGATCATGAAATAGAAGCTCAAAAGTGATAATTGGAAATAGATAATTCCAATTCTAGATAGAAATTTGACGTCGTCTCACTAATGGTAATTTCGAATTGGAAAAGGGAAGTTTTGGATTGAAAGTGCAAAATTATAATTTTATCCCTCGACTATTTGCCTTTGTCTTAAGAATTCAAGATGGACAAAATGGACATTTATCCTCCACCATAGGCTGTCGAAAATTGATGAACAAAGAGTCAAAGAAGTGTCAAAGTTTTGGTTGTATTATTAGATATATGCCACATGTCAACCATTGAGAGATCCAAGCATTTATTACCCCACCAGATTAAGTCATATCAAATTAACCTCAATTATGTGTGTGAGACAATCAATTGAGGTCTTCTTCAGTCGTGTATAGCCTTCCTACCATTCCGCTTTGATTTTCTCTTCCTTTTTGCTCTTCACCAAAATTGCCTAGAAAGATAGGTTTCTGCCCTACCGTTCGGTCTGCTCACCAGCTACTTTTCGGCGCCGCCTCATCGAGCTCCGGCTACCAGGAGCAAGATCAGCTTGTCCTTAACATGTTCCAAGTGGTAGCTCGGCGTTTCTTTGAGTGATTTTTCCCGACCAACCCTTATACCAAAACCGAATGAAATCCGCGCGAGCTGGGATAAGGCCTTCGATCTCCCTCTTAGAGACTCCGATTGGCCTCAAATTTTTAGGAGATCTTCATAACATCTAGTACTTAGGTTGGATGGTTTGTGGTTGCAAGTTGATGGTGTTAAAATAGGTTTTCATGGCTGAACGTTGATGATGAAAATTGGATAGATTCTGACCGTGTGGAATCCGGACTGTTCAGAGGTCTTTGGAGTGTCGTTCCGCTTCAAATCTCTTGGTGAACTCCCTAAACATATAAATTAAGGTCTTATTACATTTATTATGTGAAGAATTAAGGCTTGAGATTGAAGTATGGCTTGATTGAGCGATTTGAACCAGAAACTAGTTCTGTTTTGTGGTGAAACCTTACTGGCCGATTCTGTTGGGGGCTTATTAAAGGGTATTGAGACTTCAAATTGATTCATAGTGTCCTATAAGATGTGATGTGAGGTGTTAATGAAGAGAATATGAAGTGGATTGAGAGTTACAAGTGAATTATGGGCAAATTGATGCATGAACCTCTAAGTTGTATCTTGCCTTGTGTGTGATCATATGAACCGAATATATTGAGGGTTCGTAGGAGTATTGTTATGTGTTCAATTTATCGATAAGGCGTCTTGAATTGCCAATTGTGTGGCTAGTGAGAAATTGGGTTAACGGAATAAAGAATTCATTGACTTTTGATCCAAGATTGGTGAATTTTTCTAGGTTGACGAGGGATTGCATACTTGTGACATTGAGAAAAATCACTTGGCATGAGATCTTGCTAGTTGATCAAGGTTAGTATTTCCTAAATCTTTATTTGAATGCTAGGACACTTCTGGATAATTTATTGAATGAATTGAATGACTGATGAAATTTATGACTTAAATTGTGTGTTGTGGTGGCATTGTGAACTCAATGAAAATGAGATTGAGGATACCGATTGGCTTATGGCTCCAGTGGTATCAAATGGTGGTGATCTTGAATAAAAATGAGAATGTCGATTGGCCTGTGGCCCTAGTAGCATCGTATGGCTGTGAGTCTCGAAAGTCTTATTGACCTGTGGCCCCAATGGTACTAAGACATCGATTGGCCTATGGTCCCAGTGATGTTAGTTGGCAAGAGTGCCAGAGGAGTACGTGAGTGAATGAGAAAGTTGTGGCAATTATGTATCGAATTGCATGTTGCTTGTGCACTGAGCTTGGGACCTTGAAGTTGAGTGTGATTGATTGTATCGCTTATCCATGCTTGACTGTTGATATTTATGTTGGTTGATACCATACTTGAATCGTGGATGCCTTATGCCATTGCATTATTGATTACCTGCATTTTGGTGGTATTTGTGTGTGGTCTAGGGGGACTGGCATTAAGGTATAAAGTTAGGTTTCACTTTCTGAAATGTCGATCTCACCTCGTAGTGGGATAAACTTTTCAGACCCCAAGCCGTAACTATGATGCCAATTCGACTAGGCGATTTAAAGGAGATGACCGCCCTTTTTGATGAATTTCCTACTAGGAAAGGTGTTGTGTATGTAAGGAAGCGCACGACTGTCTGGATAAACGAGGGTAAACTGGAGCTACAGCCCCACAGCTTCGAAGCATGGTATCGTCGATTGGGAAACAGTAGCTTGATGGAACCTCTACTGCCAAAGGATGTTCCAACGGAGGTGGTTCTGAATTGGTGTCATCCATCCCGACCATAGATTGAGGTGGAGAACCCAGTGTCAGTGGGAGGTTCAAGGAACATACCTAAAGAGTCGAAGTCTCCATCGCCTTTAGAGGAATACATGAATTACATTGAGATTTCTGCCGATGCGATCGAGAACACCGACGAGGACAACGAAGCTGAAGCTGAAGAGGAAACCGAGGAAGACACCAAATAATCCTCTGAAGATGTACCATCTGAGACTTTTTCTGACTACAACCCAGATGATGAAGAGGATGACGGAAATGATGATTCAAGCGGTTCCTCCAAGTAGTTTTATGAAGGGGTTTAGGGACAATAGGATTAGGAACAATTTCGATGTTAGATATTGGGAAAGGCTAAGCAGTAACCTTGAACTTTGACCTTAGTTCCTTTTTCCTACCCAGATGTGCGGCTTTATCTTTTTGTTCTGTCCTTCCTGTTGTTTAAACTGGACGTTTGCGGGATGTATAAATGATGTGCTTTTAAATCATCCAGTTTCCTTTTTATTCCTTTTGTACGAAGATGTTTGTATCACCTTCTGCGTGCGCATTTCATATCATACTAGATCGTGTGAGGTTCTTGAGTAATTACTAGCCTGAAAGCGGATGTGATGAGCTCCAAGGAACGCGGGGCGTCACAAAAAATGTAAACATCCAGTTATAATTGACGGATTGGAAAAAACATAAAGGAAAGTCGCACACTCGGGTGAGATAAGGAACTAAGGCCTAAGTCCAAAAGGTTACTATTTAGCCTTCTCAAAATCTAACATCAAAATTATTCAAGCTAAACCCCATGCATTCCACTATTCCGAAGAACCGCTCGATCCATCACTTCCGTCATTTTCGTCATCCTCAAGATTGTATTTAGAAAATGTCTCGGATGGTACCTCCTCAGACATTTCTTTAGAATCTTCTTCAGTTCCCTCCTCGTTGTCTTCGTCGGTATCCTCTATCACGTCGGCGGAAAGGTCGATGTAGTTCATGTATTCCTTAGTAGGAGAAGACTTTAACTCCTCCGGAATGTTCCTCGATCCTCCTACGGACGCCGAATTCTCCACCTAGATCTCAAGTCGAGACGGATGACACTAATTAGGAACTACCTCTGAAGGAACATCTTCAGGCAACATGGGACCCATTAAATTACTATTTCCCAGAAGATGAAACCACGCTTCAAAGCGGAGGGGTTACAGCTCCATCTTTCCTTCGTCCACCCAGACGGTCGTACGCTTCCTAACATACACAATACCTTTTCTCGCGGGAAACTCATCAAAAAGGGCAATCATCTCTTTCGAATCGCCCAAACGAATCGACAGCATGTTTAAAGCTTAGGGTCTGAAAATGTGTTCTACTACGGAATGAGATTTACATCATAGCAAGTGAAACTTAAACCTACACCTGAACACCAGTCCCCCTAGACCACACACAAATGCTACCAGATTCAAGAATTCAGCAACAAATGGCACAAGGCATCAATAAATTAGACATATCAACAAGCCATCCATGGGTAAGAATCACAACCAATCATATTTAATTTCAAGGGTTCAAACTCGAAGCACATGGCATATAAACAAACACACGACATATAAATAAACACACATAATTTTCATAGTTATCACAATCAATCATCGCCTGGACTCTCAGTCGCGATGTACTTCTCTGGGAACTCTGGCCAATTGATATCACCGGGACTCCAAGCCAATCGATATCATCAAGGCTCATAGCTAAGTGGTACCACCAGGGCTCATAGCCAATCGATATCTTTATGGCTCACAGCCAATTGATATTACAGGGCTCACAACCACTCGATACCACCAGGGCTCACAGCCAATCAGTATCGTTATTATCATTCACAATAAAATCACAACATTATTGCATCAATCACTCAAGTCACAAACTTCACAAGCCATTCAATTCATTCACTAAACTATCCAGCAGTATCCTAGTATTCAAGTAAAGGTTTAGGACACACTTACATGTCAATCAAGCTAGCCAATTTCCAATCAAACGATCGCCTAACTCAGTAGAGTCATGGCCAAATGAGGTTCGTAGAGAAATTTCATCAAAAACACGTCATAACCCATTCATTCTTCAATTCCACTATACCAATTCCTCAATAACTAGTCAAATAATAATCTAGGATGTCTTAACGATCATTTCAAGACATGGCGACACTCTAATTAACCCCCAAGGTGTTCGGTTCACGCGGTCTTTTAATAGGACAGAATCGGTTCCTACTTCATCCATTCAAATCAGTCCTTAAATCGATCTTAGGTTTCGATTCCTCATGAATGTAAGTTGCCAAGACCTTATTCTACATGTCTGGGAACCTTACTGTGAGTTTGGTTGACGCTTGGCTTGTGTTAATAATTCACTTTAATGGCTTTGACTTTCTTTGACTTCATGCACATCAATTTTCGGCAGCATATAGAGGAGTGAGAAATGACCATTTTGTCCTTCTAAAAAGCTTAAGGCAAGGCCAAATGGTCAAGGGGCAAAATGATAATTTTATACTTTCTTTCCGAAACTTCACTTTTTCCATTCTAAATTACCATTGGCGAGATGACGTCAAATTCTTTTCTAATGTTGGAATTCTCTATTTTCAATTGCCAATTTTGAGATTCTATTTTGTGATCAATCGTCTGTCGATCGTATCTTCGGTTTATATCAAATTAACGGGCGACTTTTGCAGACGTTATGCATATCGACTCTGTGATTTTCATCACACTTAGGACAACTCAAGTTACGACAGCTTTGATTGTCACGTAATTGGGATGGTTCATCGCTAGTTCCGATGGTCTTGATCGTGATATTTCGATTTAGGAAAATTTACAAATTATACATTGATTAAGCGGCATCACCCGCGCTCCAATTGTATAATGCTAACAATGAATTCCTTAATCGTTATCTGATTGGCCTTGATTGATTTTAAATGTTCCCTCGACAATCCTTATGGTTAAAGCATCATTTCTTTTTTCGAGTTTCCTAGGTTCACGTATCTTGTCATGCGTTAGCCTTTTCCTTTTGGTTAGTTTACTCGAGATTGATCAGATCCGAGCGAGACAAAGCTGAAATACATCGATAGACACATTCTCATTCAACAACCTTAAAATAGCAAGAAATTCAGAATATGACAATTCTTCCCCCTTACAGAAATTTCGTCCTCTAAATTTGCAATAAACCCAACTATCCAAACAAATGGGGGTATTGATGTCTCATAATCTTTTCATTTTCCCACGTAGCGCCTTCAGTTCCGTGATGCTCCCAGATCACTTTGACTAACGAGATCGTCTTATTCCTTAAGACTTACTCCTTTTGATCCTCGCTACCGATGGGGATTTTCACATATGATACCTTGTCGTCTATTTTAATGGTTTCAAAATCTAGAACATGAGTCGGATCTGGCTCATATTTTCGTAGCATTTATACATGAAACACATTGTGCACTTGCGACAGGTTAGGCGGCAGAGCGAGTCAGTAGGCCAAAGTTTCAATTCGCTCTAGAATTTCAAAAGGGCCCACGTATCTCGGACTCAATTTTCCTTTTTTCCCAAATCGAGACAATCAACGCATTGGTGATACTTTCAGAAAAACGTGATCACAAACTTGAAATTCTAGGGATTTGCGCCTTTTATCAGCATAACTCTTTTGATGATTTTGTGTCGTTCTCAACCTTTTTTCTAATAGCTTTAATTGCCTAAACAGACTATTCCACTAATTCAGGGCCTATTATACTCCTTTCTCCAACTTCATCCCAACATACAGGCGTTCTGCAAGCTCTACCATAAAGTGCTTTAGATGGTGCCATACGAATGCTCTGCTGGTAACTATTATTATACGCAAACTCCGCTAGATGCAGTTGGTCCTCCCATCCACCTTTAAAATCTATGACGCATGCTCGCAACATATCCTCGAGCGTCTGAATCGTCCTTTCTGACTGTCCATCAGTTTGTGGATGATATGCAATACTGAACTGTAATCTAGTTCCCAAAGCCTCCTGAAGACTCTTCCTGAAATTTGCTGTAAATTTAGGATTTCTGTCCGATGTAATCGTGACTAGGACTCCGTGCAATCGCACAACCTAAAGCATATACAGTTTTGCGTACTTATCCATTGCAAAATCCTTTCGCATAGGTATAAAAATGCAAACTTGGTCAGTCTATCCACAACTACCCTTGAGTCATGACCTCTCTGACTCATCGGCAATCCCATCACATAATCCATTGTCACGTGCTCCAACTTCCACTCAGGGATTTCTAAAGGTTGCAGCAATCTTTCGGGCTTGCAATGTTGAGCTTTCATCTGCTGACAAGTCAAACACTTCGCCACTTACTGAGCTATATCCACTTTCATTCCATTCCACCAGTAGTGTTGACATAGATTCTGATACATCTTTGTGCTATTTGGATGAATACTATAATCTTTTACATCAATTACTTCTTGATTTCCTCCCAGGAATCTTGATGATCGCCCATATCATCTATAAAAATGGATTATCAAAGAATATCTTAACCTTCAACAAAAAAATTTGGTGTAAATTATTGTCGATAAAAAATATTTTTTATTTTTTCAAAATATTAATCATTGATTATCCATGAAACAAGCACACTCTAAATTCACATTCTCAAGCTGAAATGAGCAGACTTTTCTTTTTAACATGTATTTTGATCATATTATGTATAAAAAAGTATTTACAACATTCCATAAATTAAGTTTTTGACATTTTTTTTGGTAATGACTAATAATAAATGGACTAAATATTTTGACTGCTACTAACATCAGTATCCGCCGTGTAGAGATGTCAATATGGGTCATTGACCTACTTTCTAACTCACTTTTATACACTTTGTGTAACGCCTTGTGTCCCTTAGAGCTCATCACATCCAACACAGGCCAATAAATAGCAAGAAACAAACCACGACCTAAAATGAAATGAAACGCGCATACGAAAGGAGAGACAATCACCCTCGACAAATGAAAGAAATAAAAGGAAATTTGAAACGATTTAAAAACACACATCTATATACAAAATGTAAACATCCAGTTACAGCTAACGAAAAGGAAAAGACATAAAAGAAAGTCGCACACCCGGGTGAGATAAAGAACTAAAGTCTAAGTCCAAAAGGTTACTACTTTGCCTTCCCAAAATCTATCATCAAAATTGTTCCTAACCCCCCATCTACTAAACCCCTACATTCCACTATTCTGAAGAACCGCTTGATCCATCACTTCCTTCATTTTCGTCATCCTTAGGATTATATTCAGAAAATGTCTCAGATGGTACCTCCTCAAACATTTCTTCAGAATCTTCTTCGATTCCCTCCTCGTTGTCTTCGTCGGTATCCTCTGTCACGTCAGTGGAGAGCTCGATGTAATTCATTTATTCCTTAGTAGGGGAAGACTTTGACTCATCCGGAATATTCATCAATCCTTCCACGGATGCCAGATTTTTCACCTCGATCTCAGGACGGGACGGGTGACACCAATTAAGAACTACCTTTGAAGGAACATCTTCAAGAAACAAAGGACCCATCAAATTACTATTTCCCAGACGATGAAACCACGCTTCAAAGCGGTGGGGTTGCAGCTCCATCTTTCCTTCGTCCACCCAAATGGTCGTACGCTTCCTAACATATAAAATACCTTTCATCGCGGGAAACTCGTCAAAAAGGGCAGTCATCTCTTTCGAATTGCCCAAACGGATCGGCAGCATGTTTAAGGTTTAGGGTCTGAAAATGTGTTCCACTATGGGATGAGATTTACATCTCAGCAAGTGAAACCTAAACCTACACCGGCAACAGTCCCCCCAGACCACACATAAATGCTATCAGATGCAAGCATTCAACAACGCAATGGCACAACTCATCAATAAATCAGACATATCAACAAGCTAAGCATGGGTAAGAATCACAACCAATCATATTCAATTTCAAGGGTTCAAGCTCGAAGTACATGGCATATAAACAAACACACATAATTTTCACAGTTATCACGATCATTCATCGTTTGGGCTCTTAACTGCGATGTACTTCTCTAGACACTTTGACAATTGATATCACCGAGACTCCAAGCCAATCGATATCATCAGGGCTCACAGCCAATTGGTACCACTAGGGCTCACAACTAATCGGTACCTTTGGGGTTCACAGCCGATTGATATTACAAGGCTTACAGCCACTCGATGCCATCGGGGCCCATAGCTAATCGGTATAGTTATTATCATTCATAGTTAAATTACAACATTATTGCACCAATCACTCAAGTCACAGACTTCACTAACCATTCAATTCATTCACTAAATTATCCAGCAGTATCCTAGTATTCAAGTAGGGGTTTAGGACACACTTACATGTCGATCAAGCTGGCTAATTCCCAATCAAATGATCCCCTAACTCGGCAGAGTCACTGCCAAACGAGGTTCGTAGAGAAATTCCATCAAAATCACGTCATAACCCATTCATCCTTCAACTCCACTACATCAATTCCTCAATAACTAGCCAAATAATAATCTAGGATGTCTTAACAATCATTTAAAGACATGGTAACACTCCAATAGAGCCCCGAGGTGTTCGGTTCACACGGTCCTTTAATAGGGCAAAATCGGTTCCTACTTTATCCATTCAAATCAATCTATAAATCGATCTTAGGTTCCGATTCCTCATGAATTTAACTTGTCAAGACCTTATTCTACATATCTAGTAACCTCATCGAGAGTTTTGATGTGGAACGACATCTCAAAGCCCTTTGAATAGCTCGGTTTCCCCACGGTCTTTAAACGGCAGAATCTGTTCGGCAACAATCACCTCTATTCAGCCATAAAAACATCCTAAAATGATCATATCTGCTCGGCCAACTCAAGTACTAGATGTTATGAAGATCTCACAAAAAGTTTGGAGTCAATCAGAGTCTCTAAGAGGGTAAACGAAAGTCTTACCCTAGTTCGCTCAGAATCTGTTCGATTTTGGTTTCGAGACTGATCGGGAAAAATCACTCCATAAAACGACGAACTACCATTTGAAACTTGTAGAGGACAGGTTGGGCTAGCTGTAGGTGGTCGGAGCACGACGAGGTGGCGGCTCGAGGTGGCCGTCAAGTGTGGCGAAGGAGGCGACAAAAACTGGTCAGGCTAGCAGTTTTCGGTGAGAAGAAAAGGAAGAAGAAATTGAAGTGGAAAAAGAGAAGGAGAGAATCACGGCTGAAGGGGATGTATAATGGAGTCTCTCACCCATATAATTGAGCTTAATTTTTGACAAGATTGATTTGTGGGGCATCTAATGCATAAGGCTCTCTTTAGTTGACACTTGGCTTGTGTCAATAATTCACTTTAATGGCTTTGACTTTCTTTGACTTCATCCACATAAATTGTCAGCAACATATAGAGGAGTGAGAAATGACTATTTTGTCCCTCTAAAAATCTTAAGGCAAGGGCAAATGGTCGAGGGGCAAAATAGTAATTTTGCACTTTCTTTCTAAATCTTCACTTTTTCCATTCTAAATTACCATTGGCAAGACGACGTCAAATTCTTTTATAATATTGAATTCTCTATTTCCAATTGCCAATTTTGAGCTTCCATTTCGTGATCAATCGTCCGTCAATCATATCTTCAGTTTATCTTGAATTAACGAGCGGTTTTTGCAAATGTTACGCGTATCGACTCTGTGATTCTCATCACACTTAGGACAACTCAGGTTACAATAGCTTTCATTGTCATGTAATTGTGAGGATTCATCGCTAGTTCCGATGGTCTCGATCGTCATAGTTCGATTTAGGAAAATTTACAAATTATACATTGGTTAACCGGCATCACCCCCGCTCCAATCGTATAATGCTAGTAATGAATTCTTGAATCGTTATCTAATCGGCTTTTATTGGTTCTAAATGTTCCCTCGATAATTCTTATGGTCAAAGCATCATTTCCTTTTTCGAGGTTCCTAAGTCCACGTATCTTGTCATGTGTTAGCATTTCCCTTTTGGTCAATTTACTCGAGATTGATAGATTCGAGAGAGATAAAGCTGAAATACATCGATAGACACATTCTCATTCAACAGCCTCAAAATGGTAGAAAATTCAGAATGTTACACTTTGGTCATATTTGGGTTTACTAAATTTAAAAAATGGGTAAAAAATTATGAAATCTATTCAAATATGAATTTTAATGGGTTTTAGCTTAACTCATTTTCGATCCATTTTTGACCCATGGACTATAGATTTCCAAGCCCCCTACTACCACTACCATCTCTTGCTCTCCACCGCTCACCACCTCTTCTCGCCCTTCTGCCGCTCACCCACTACTGCCACTGCCTGCTGCCGTCGCCACTCGCCGCTACCACTGCCCGCTTTAACCTCTGAGAGATGCTGTGCCACTTAGGGTGTGTATGATAACACTTCTGAAAGTAGATTTCTTCTCCAAAAACTACTTTTGGAGTAGAAATCTAGAGCAGAAATTCATTTGATAAATAATTTCATTTCTGAAATGAATTTTCACTTCTGAAGTTATTTTTCCCTCAATTTAAGGAGCTAAAAAAATTGTTCCTCAACTTAAGAATAGTTCTCGACACACCCTCTTTCATTGCACCATCTCCCTCCTTTCAACCACGCCCCCCTCGCTGTCCGTCGACCTCTTCCGCCACCTATTGCTGAACATCGTTGTGCACCGCCTCCTGTGACCATCGCTACCCACCTATCCCCGTTGCCAATTGCCGACCACTATTGCCGTCAAACTCCGTTGGACGTTGTCCATCGCTGCCTGCGACTATTACTAACTACCGACCATCACATGTAGCCACCACTCACAACCTGCAGCTCTTGCCACCTATCACCAATCGTCGACCGCCGCCGCCGTCGCGACCATGGATGACCTCCACTAGCCACTGCCGACAGCCAACTGCCCCCACCGATCGTGACCACCATCGTTCGTCGCCAACCACCCACAGCCGCTCCCCACCACCAGTGATTGCCGCTGCTAGCCGCTGACCACTGTCGACCACCCCCACCACCCGTCGCCGTCTTTGCCACTGGAGTAAAAAATAGATAATATTTTTTTAATAGTAACAATTATTTTTTAAAGAATTATAAAATTTTAAAATAAAGTAGAAATTTTTTGACCGTCGATAATAATATTTTATAGAAGATTTTTTGTTAATAATATTTCAGAAGTATAAATTTTGAATCGTTACTAAATGAATTTCTCTAATCAGAAATCAATTTTTTTAGAGTAAAAGTAGAAAAATCAACTTATACTTCCAAATATAAGTAAACAAAAAATAAGCATAAGTTGATTTTTAAAGCAGAAGTGCTGCCATGTGCACCCTTAACTACCAACTCCCACCACTCCATCTAACTAACCAGGAACAAGAACACAACACACGAGCATAAGAATCAGCAGCGGCAATGGTGGCGGCATCGTTGGGATTGAAGGGGTTCTTGTTTGGGGAGGAACTCTGGCGATTGTGAGCCTGATGGCCCTCCTCATGATCAGAGCGAAGAAGAGGGACTCTAGCCGATGCCCATAAGGATCCGAGAAGCTTAAGGTCAAGGCTACAGATGAAGGAGAAGGAGAAAGAGAAGGAGAAAGAAAAGGTGACGAAAATGGATGCCTTCCAGTCGTTCTTCAGGATCAGAGTTCTCCTAGGGGTCCTCTTAATCCTCATGGTGAGCCTCGGAATTACTAGTCTTCCCTTGAATGATTCCAATTTTGATTTTCCCTTTTCTTTTGTCACTGTCGTTACGACATATTCGATGGTTGATCTCATAGGCGGAAGCCATGGTGGATAGTCGATGACGGATTTAGCTTACTCAATCGTATTGCTCGAAAATATTAGTCGATGAAAAACATCTCCATTAATGACAACAATTCAGTGTTAATCCCCTAAAAAAGCACAAACTTTATGTCTAATGACGATTTTATCCCGAACTTTTTTTGTCTCGTAAAAAAACACCAATTTTAGGTCCAATAACTATTATGGCGTAAACTTTTTTTCATTCCATGAAAAAGTACAAATTTTAACTCAATTCCCAAATTCGGCCTCATTAATTTAGAACCATTAGTTGTCCAACATGACAATTTCACGTCATCAATAAATTCATGTAGCTTGTTGACATGAATTTAGGATACTATTAATCATCTTATTGGCACGATGGAATATGAAGTTGTTTATCCTTTTCGGGGAGAGGGTAAGGCCAAGCTTGTTAAAAAAAGAGGTTTTAGTCATGAGCTTAGCGGATCTCATCCATGGTGTCTCTCCATGGGTGGTAATATATAGTTTGGATTCCAGTTAGTTGTGGGTAAAAAGAAGGAAACAATGAATAAGTTAACCATCGTTTGTCAAAGTTATGCCAGATGTGAAGTAGATGAATAACTTCAAATTCGTGCTAAGAAAACGATGCCTTAAATCTATATCGGCAAGCCACGTAAATTTATTGATGACGTGAAATTACCACGTTGGATAATAATAGTTCCAAATTAAAGAGAGTCCGGATTTGACACTCGAGTTAAAGTTTGTGCTTTTTCATGAGATGCAAAAAAAAAATTTAGGACAGAATCGTCGTTGGACCAAAAATTGGTGTTTTTTTATGAGAAAAAAGAAAGTTCGGGCCAGAATCCTCATTAGTGCTAAAGTTGATGCTTTTTTAGTGAACTAGCCCCAACAATTCATATCTAAATATTTTTGTGGGCAGCCATAATATTCTTCGTTCGTTCATTTTTGTAAATAATAGCGGCTATCATTTCAAGGAAAATATTTTTGCTTCGTCGGAATTTCTCCCTCGACGAAATATTTTCCACCGAGAGTAGTTATTTAATTTTTAATTTTAGGAAAAGGGTTTTGTCGCGATTCTCCACATGAGTGATCCAGAAAACTCAGGAATTCAACGGATAAAACTTCAATTAAGATTATACTAACGTAAACCAAACCAAAATTTGACTCAATGGAAAGATCTAGAAAGTAAAATTGTTACAATCGAACCAATGTAAACGAGTTTCGACATAGTTTGACTCAATGTTGAAGCATGATGATGCTACGACACTATACCAGAGTTTGACTCGAGAGCAAAGTGCCAACAATAAAGATACACGTCGGAGTTTGACTTGATGATGAGAATTCGAAAGTTACAATTAACGAAATTAAAGAGCAGTACATTAAGTAAAAATAAAAGAAAATTTTATTTGATTTTTCGGGGACTCTTCCGGTGGGCATTTTGCGTTATACATAATGTTTGAATG
The DNA here is from genome assembly GCA_028455895.1 of Rhodomyrtus tomentosa. NCBI lineage: Eukaryota > Viridiplantae > Streptophyta > Magnoliopsida > Myrtales > Myrtaceae > Rhodomyrtus > Rhodomyrtus tomentosa. Next base: position 35,791,056 of record JAPCWY010000011.1, on the reverse strand, counting down.
GTAACTATTTCGTGATGGTTGCGATCCTTAAATGAGCTCCATCAACTATATCTACGTCCCCTAATCTTCATGAACCACCTGGCCATGTTCTTGGGTAGTTACCATCATTATGTGTGGATGTAACAGTCGATGGTCCTCTAACAACGGTTTAAATCCTTCTGGCTACCTTCACCAATCGTGCCCACGTTCTCAATTTCTTTGTAAATTCCACGGTCATGCTTTCGGACAGTTGTCTTTCACAATGCAAGTATTTATGCAACCGTCGATGATCGTTCCATCACCGAGTGTTTAAACAACGACCGTTCTTCGCTCTGAGTGCACATTTATTTCTGATTATTTCAAATTTCTGGCATTACAACACGTATTATTGGCGCCAAAGTCGACGACTATCTTAACTCCATCGTCGTATTCAACAACTGGGTATGTGGTGTCAATAAACGCTGTTGTCTATTAATGCATGAACTCTTCTTCGATAAATTGGTGTATGATGGCATTCATGTCCTAATACTTATATTAACTCCTCTTCACGTGTTAAACGCATGATGTTTCGATGAGTAAATTTTGGTGTCAACAACTTTTCAAATCGTTCATTTTGCGCAAAACAAAGTCTCAAAAAAAGAAAAAGAAAAATAGGACGAATGTACATAACCGTGTTCCGGAAATGGAAGAGCGTTCGCTAGGCATGAAGTCAACTGCTCAGATTCCTACGGAACTTCACCAATTGGACAAAGGGGCCACATGGAACTCGAGATTAAATTTCTTTTGTTTTAACTTAGTACAATATGACTTGATCGACGACCTGTCCGAACTCGTTCTTCTCGTGCGTTTCACGTCTAGGCGGATGACGTCTTCTTTAGAGCGTCATTTGCTTGCGGTACTTCCGTGCAAATTCTACACAGTCAACGACCACCTCGCATTAAAAGCTCTTCCACGCTTCCATGGATTCAACTTCGAACGTAAAGGCTTGATGACTCTAAGCTTCGTTCCAGGGTTTTGGGTTTTGCAATGGGGAAGGTGTGGGCTTGGTGCTGCGATGGAGTCTCTGCAATCGTCTTCGCCGTTTCTTATGCGGTCTCCATCTTTTTCTTAGCTATCGGTACGTCTGGATTCTTTGCCTTCCGATGTTTCCTTACTCTCGTCGAAAGAAGTTGTGTATCAAAGATGGAATATCGCATGAAGAGCAAAAAGGAAAGAGCATTGTGCTCGAGAATTTTTCAGTTGGAAATATTACGTCGGTCTCGGTTTTGTAGTTTATCTTCTGCAGTTCTCACGAATGTATGAGGTTGAGTTCGATATAGTAGGACGTTGATTTTGATCCCGTGTTAAATTTCCATGTGATCCCCCCTTATACTTGATGATCTTAATAAACTGTGATGACACGGCGGGACGTCACTCTTTTGCAGTCGGAAGTACATTGGGAGCTTTAGTGGGAGTTCTGATCGGCATCAAAAGCAAGAACAAACTCTTCTATAGCATGGCGGTTGGAGCAGTTGCCGGCGGCATGTTCTTGACTAAAGCCTTCAGGATGTCCGTTTCTTTCTGGCTGTCTGATGACTGTGTGTTCGACAACATTCTTCGATCGGTAAGTTCTCGGCTTCTCGAGGCTCGAGCTTGGCTCAATCGTAACTTCTCAGATATTCACATCCTAATCCCACATCTGCTCCTAGTAGACTGATTCGACGACAGAACTTGATGCTGGGAAATTAGTTCAACGGTTGTTGGATAGTCTCATCCTGTCGAGATTAGAGCAGACTCCGGCACATGCCGACAATATGGTCGGCGAAATCGCGGTAGACCGGGCCAATGTATCAAAGAATCCACTCGACAAGATTCGCAGGATCAGAATAACGGAGGATCACTTGATGGATTCTCCAGGAAATAGAAACTCCTGCTCAATATGCCTTCAGGTATGATTTCCTAAACATTCGACCCGGGACTCGTTTTTAGCTGGTGTTAAAACTCCATTCCATCTATTGATCCTCCTTTGTGTTTATCGATCCAGGACTTCGAATGTCGAGACGCGGCGAGGATATTGCCTGACTGTCGCCACTTGTTTCATCTGGATTGCATCGATGAGTGGATTTCCAAGCAAAGATCTTGCCCATTATGCAGAAGTCCCGTAGTTCAAGTGAATTAATTACGTTATGCATTTTTTTTTTCCACCTAAGTAGTTTAAAGGTTCCATATTTTTCCCCCATTTCTTGGTCTACGGTTGCATTGGAAAACTCTTGGTGAGTCATGCTGTGAGGTAGCTTTTGCACTCAAAATGCAACACCAATAAGGATATCAAGAATTAACTATTAGAAATTCCAACTCAAAAGCTTAAGTTATTGGGTTGGAATTTTTAATATGGTATCAGAGACAATGTTATTTCTTTCCGTGTATGTGGACTCACCCTCATTAGTTAATAATTTATTGTCGTCGTCCCACATCTCTTGTGAATAAGCATTATATGCTCTTAGCTATTAGGTGGAGGGAGATCACATAAATATAAAGATGAGTCTTGTGTGCTCTTTATATACTTGGGGTCTCCCTCCACCTAATAACTTAAGATTTTGGGTTGGACTTTCTAATATGGTATCAAAGTGATATAAGACTTACAAAGTCAACACCCCTTCTCACGTGCAAGCCAGGAAAGAGCGGCACGTGGAATTTGGGCAGAAACACATTCGCAAAAGGTAGCTTTTAAGTTGAACTTTTTAACATGATATCAGAGCCAGTGTTATTCTTTTCTGCGTATGTGAGCCCACCCTCATTAGTTAATAAGTTGTTGTTGTCACACATATCTTGTGAATAAGTATTGTATGCTCATTATATTCATGTGGTCTCCCTCTATCGAATAGCTTAAGTTTTTGGGTTGAAATTTCTAACATAGCATCAGAGCTAGTGTTGTCTCTTTTGCGAATACTCGTTTGCCCAAATTTCACGTGCCGCTCTTTCCTGCTTTGCACGTGAGATAGGGTATTGACTTTATAAGTCTCACATTGCTTAAGAATGGATCTTGTGTGCTCTTTATATACTTAGGGTATCCCTCCACCTATTAACTTTATAACGTTAACAACCTTGAGTTTATAAATATGTACTATAAAATTCGTATTGGACAAAGACTTGTTGCTTAACATCAAGCGTATATGTCACCATCATTGACTTTCAACGTCAATTGCGGGACTCTTAAAAAAGGAGAGTTGGCTTTTTTTTTTAAAGGGAGAGTTGATTATATGATAGATTTTTGGGTGACTGTAAATAATAATTAATCAAAAATTATTGTGGGTACACTCTCTTCATAATTTGAAACTCACATGATACTTCATCCAAAAACTATCCTGGAAGCAAAATCCGAAAATAAAAATAAGTGAACGCATGGCATCTTTTCAAGGACAAAACCTGTGATAACATCGTTTTTCCATCTATCTAATCTATAAATTAGACATTATACTTGATTTATATAGTCGATCTACTTGTAACATGTCTTGATCCCTGTGGTGGGAACAAATAGACAATTGGCACGTCCCTGTCACGAGTGATGTGGCAATTCTATAGTCGTAACGTGGCAATATCTTACTACCAAAAAATAATAATTTTCCTTGAAGTGTTACATTTACACGCAAATCGAAAGGGCTTCTGCCATTTCGTATACAACCAGTTTGTAATTTTTGAAATTATCATCCATATTGTTGAGTTGCTATGAAGAGAATATACTAATACAACTTGACTCACTTGAGAGTCCCACTTGGAAACCGTTGCCCAAGCCCAACATTACGATCTTTTAGAAGACCTCTTGATTGAGCGAGATGTGTGCGCTGCGAATAATCCCGAATCCTGAGCATAGGTTTGACAGGGAATTCGAGTGATTTCCCTATTTAAGTCCATTATCTCAAAGAGGTGAAAAACCCTTTTTGATGAGAATATTCAAATAGATGTTTCAAACACACTCTTTTGGAAATTTTCAGATTGTCAGATCCAAATTTGCCCTATAAAAAATTTTGTACCAATTCTGCATGTTGTAAGATGTTTTGGATAACCTCCAGCTTTATAGTGCACTCGTTGAAGTATTTTCACAACTTCAATTCGAGTCGCAAAAACTTTGTCAATTTGAAAATAGATATCAACTAAGGATCACTAATGTTCTCTCGGTGAAAAAGAAAAAAAAATTCAAGTTTGAACTTCTTCAGGACTCATGATAACCCTAGATCCCAAAAAGATGTCTTTTTCTATGAAGAAAAGTTTCCATGTTTAAACTTCTGCAGGACTCATAATAACCCCAAATTCCAGAAGAACGCTATTTCTCTTGGTAAGAAAGAGTTTGCATGATTAAGCTTCTGCAGGATTCCTGATAATCCTAAATCTCAGGAGAACACCACCCCTCTCGATAGGAAAGAGTTCGCAGGTTTAAGCATTTACATGACTACTGGTAAACCCAGATCCTAGAAAGATACCTTCCAATAAAAAGAATTTGCAGGTTTGAGCTTCTGCAATATTCTTGGTAACCCCAAATCCCAGAAGAACACTATTTCTCTTGATAAGAAAGAGTTTGCATGATTAAGTTTCTATAGGATTTCTGGTAATTCCAAATCCCAAGAGAACACCACCCCTCTTAGTAAGAAAGAGTTTGCAAGTTTAACCTTATGTAGAATTCTTGGTAACTCCAAATCCCAGAAGGATACCTTTCAGTAAAAAGAATTTGCAGGTTTGAGCTTCTATTCGGATTTCTAGTGTCCCCAAATCCCATAATGATGCCTCATACATTAAGAAGAAGTTTCAAATTTGACTTTCCGTAGGATTTCAGGTATTCCTTAGATCTCAAAGTTAGGTGAACCTTTTTGTCAGGGAAGCTTTCCTAAAGTCTTGTGGCGAGTCCCAAAAGTAGGATAAACGTTCCTAAAGTCTTGTGGCAAGTCCCAAAAGAAGGGTAAGCCTTCCTAAAAGTCTTGTGGCGAGTCCCGAAAGTGGAATAAGTCATTCTGTAGGTGAACATTTTGTTAGGCAAGCCTTTCTAAAGTCTTGTGGCGAGTCCTGAAAGTGGGATAAGTCATCTTATAGGTAAACCTTTTAGCAGGTAAGCCTTCCTAAAGTCTTTTGGCGAGATCTTGAAAGTGGGACGAGTCATCTTGCTGGTAAAACTTTTAGTGTGTGAGTCTTTTCTGGGCTAATCCTCCAGACGGATCAAATCCTCAGGCGAATCCCAAAGGCAGGATACGTCATCCTAAGATTCTTATTTGTTAGGAATTCCATCATGATTTAACCTACCATATGGGTCAGAGCTTAACTTCTTTAGGATTCTCTGGTGACAAGTCCCTAGGTATTCTCTTGAATCCATTCGTATCAAATACCGTCGAGCATCAAACATGTGAGTATTAGGTAAACCTCTTTACTCTCTAACTCTCTCTTATCAAAAGGAACATAATGTGCATATCTCCTTTCAAGTCATATCATACATTGATGGTCATGAAATATTGAGTGTCATGACTTGTTTTCTTTTACTTTCCCTAGATGAGTCGATTAAGACTGAGGTGTCACCTTGTCTTTGAGAGAAACCTCTAACGAGATTCTCTCAAAGAGGGATAGTTGTTGACATTTGATTTTTTTTTACTTTTTTCAATTTATTTTTGAAAAAATTCATGAAAAATTCATAAAAAATTACAAAAATTACAAAATAAACTTTGGTAGCCTTGGCCAAGAGTAATGAACCATTTTTTATCAAAAAATATTTTTTAATATTTTTTAATATTTTTCAAAAATTAAAAAATGTTTGAAAAATCAAGAAAAATAGCATTCAAGGTCATAAAAATACAAAAGAATAGTCAGTATTTTTATTTTAATTCCCTTTTTCTTTTTGACACCTCAAAAGTTCAAAAATCAAGTTCAATTTTACATGTCCCTTCATAACACACATAGTTGAATTTGTTCAAAAATTGCCATTTGAGTCTTTTAATTTGCATTTTTTGCAGTTTTGGAGTCCAGACATCCAATTTAATTGTCCTGCATTGCAATTTGATTTGGTCATAGAATTTGTACCATAGCATGGATTGGGCAAAATTGCCAAAATTTCTTTCGATTTAGTCCCTAAGTTTCGGATAAAATGAAATTAATCAAAATATAGGGACTTCCATGCATGAATGAAATCTGAACCCTATGTTTTTAACTTATCTGAATCCTTTATGGGGTTAATTTGGCCCGATTTAGTCATTTAGAGATCGAACTGATCAAATTTTATTCTCAGGTCAAACTAAAGATTAGGGGCTTTTGCACAAATTAAAATCAATTTTACCCAATTTTACCTTTTTAAGATGAATTCCATGTTGTAGAATATTATTTTCGAGTCAATTTCATAATTTTTGGACATTTTAGGACTTACCAAAAAAAATTTAAAGAAAAAACTTCGAATTGGGCCGACTGGGTCAGGTTGACCCAACCCAGTCAACCGTTGACCTGGGTCATCTACAGAACCATTCTCCCTGGTTCTTCTCTGCTCTTTCACGTGCAAAGGCCAGGGCAGTGAGGGAGGGGCGCAAATGAGGCACCAAATTGAGCGCGCCTGGAGATCAAACGGAGATACATGCAATGCCCATGCAACTCCGACTCCGGCGAACAAAAAACGCGTGGTACACGTGCGGGCAGCTGGACCTCCTATAACAGAAAATGAACTCCAAATTGAAATGAAGGAGGTAGAAGTCTGTTACAGAGAGGGGGGGCGCCGGCTTCTTTGGTAGAGAGAGAACAGAACGAAGAGAACAGGGGGAAGAGTTCCACCAATTGGCCGAGAGAAGAGGGAGAGAGAGTGAGATAGAGAGGGCTGGATTGAGAGAGGGGGAGTAGAAAGAGGGGGACGTGTAAAACAGAGTAGGTTGGGGAAGTGCCACCACTCGATCAAGGGCTAGAGAGAGAGTGCGAGTTCTTGAGAGAGAGATCAAAGAGGCCGAGCTCGTCACCATCGCACTAGCCCATGCCGCCGTCATCACCGACGAAACCTGGTCAGTCCACGGTCTCCTGTGTACATTTGCTCTGTTCCTGTTTGAGGAGCTTGATTTGCTTCCTGACTAAATCGAGCCAATCCGGATGCATCACGACCTCGATGAACGTCCATATAATCGTTCTTGAATAATCTTTTAGTTTAACTTAGATCGAAAATCCATTTCGCTTCCATTGTAATGGTTTTTACTGGTCTGCACTCCATGTGTTCGACAAAATGACTTGGTCAGCATGTTCTTGAGATTCGATTTCAGTCATAGACCTGGAATGCGTTATTTCCATATTTTTCGTCTCGATCTGCATCTAGGACCCTTTCTCAGCCTTCCTATATCATTTTCATGCGTTAATCCAATGAGAACTGTGCGGACCGAACTTCATTAGATCTTGCCAGAGTGGCGGATCGGCAACCTTCGACGAATGACGTCTAGCAGTAAAAATACACTCAAGTAAGCTTCTTGAACGTTTCTCAATGCTTGATGTGTGATTAGAACCGACTTTAAATGGCAAAAATACACTTTTAGTTCTAAAAATTATGTACGGAGATCACTTTAGTGTTAAATTTTTTTTTTTAAAAACGATCACTTCAGTGGTAACTCCGATTTAAACTGACGTAACTTGTCGAAAATCCGACAATATCATTTTTATTATTATTTAAGATGACATGACACAGCAAAGTCGACACTAAATTGATCGTTTCTAAAAGAAATTGGCATTTAAGTGGTCGATTTTTTTTAAAAAAATTAGTACTAAATTGATCCGTTTGAAACTTTTGGCACTAAATTGATCTTCGTACACAACTTTTTGTACTAAAAGTGTACTTTCCTGACTTTAAATAGTCAGAATTGCAATAACAAGAGGTCACCGGAAATTGGAAATTTGACCGTGGCATTGACATGGCAGACACGTGGCTGCCACGTTAGCTGGGTCTGTTATAACTAATAATAGCAAGCAAAAAAGATTCGATGGGCCAGAGGGAGCCACGTGTCATAATCTGAGTGTTGGTTCGAAATTGGCAGTAAATTTAAAAAATAGGTCGGAAGTTATGGAAAAATTCAAAAAAAAATTCAAAATTTCAAAATCGAATGCTTGAAACGGCGCCGTTTTTGCCAAGGTCAATTCGGACTTGCGTGGGCCGGGCCGGCCATCCATGCGTCGTGGGATGGGTCTATACGGCGTTGTGCGCTGTTTTTGCTATATATTTATTCCTTTTTCGCTTATAACCGAGTGATGTGATGAGAAATGCGATATGCTAATTATAGTGGAATGCTCTGCTGGACCTAACTCTGATTTAAGGGTGAAACTGGATAAAATATCGTGTCTCAATTTTCTCTTTCTCATTCTTTTACTTCGCTGCGATTGTACGATGATCCTAACATACTATGCTCCATGCATATTTTCAAACAACAAGTATGAATTTCAGCGATTGCTTCGAGGATTGTATAGAGTTTGTCGGACTACCACAGGAAGCTGATTACTAGAGTAGAGTATCAAATTGTCATCTTAAAGGGATGAGATCTATATTGGTAACCGTCATCAAGCTTTTCATAACGTTTGATCCCTTTTTTATTAGTATGTAACATATTAACTTATACAAATATATTGCAGATGATCATAACAATAAAGCAGATGACGAATAACCCCACGAAACATGCAGGCTAAAAAGGTTATCGCTTGCCTATTTATGGGGAGAGTGAGTTATGTTAAAAAAAAAAATCCTATTTCGAATAATTGAACTAGTGTGGAATAGTTAAAATATCTTAACTAGCTTATAACTCATTAGCTCAAATTTTTGAGTGAATGTAAGTCCAATTAGATATGTTGACAGACTCGAACTCAAACTTGGACTCTCTTTTAACAATCCATCAAGAGCTCCTCTAGTAACTCCTATAGCAAAGTATAATGCAGATGTTGCAACGCGTTCTTTCTTTCTTTCTTTTTTTGTGACCATCTCAACCGTGAAAAAATTACTTCAAGAAAAATTCTTAAATTTATATTATTGATCAACTCTGGATATTGGCGGAAGATAAGGATTGCTTATGACCTTTTATTTTATCGATCCCATGTTGCGGATGATTTGGATTTACACTTTGTCGAATAAAGACACAAATATGCAAAGAGTTTGGCAATTAGGCACGCGCGAACCCGGAATTTTGGAAGATGCAATGCCCCTATGTAATATTCGCTGAGCCGAGTACAATTGCATGTGAATCAGATTTCAATCACCATGGAAACGCTTGTGATGATATGGTTTTAGATGCAATTCATCCTTCTCTTCTCTCTTTAGCGGGAAACCATGTGGACTTTGAAGTCCAACTGAGAGATCATCAGTACCTCTCATTTTTAGGCAGGGACAAATTCGACGGTGTCCAGGTTCGATTTCTTGCTGTCAACATTCATGAGCAGATAACCTATCTCCGAAGCCCCTTTGTCAAATATAAATACGTGAAAATCTAAGTCCTCTGCGTGTTTCAAGACTATAATATTAACACGGAAAATGACAGGATCTGGCAAATAAGTCGATGAGAAATCGTTAGAGAAATAAATTGCACTCAAACCCAAAGTGTTTAGAAATAAACAACTCAATAAGATGTAAATTTAACAGGAAAAAAAATTCTCTGATGCTCAGATCTCGTCGACGGCTTGAATAGAAAAGGCTAGTATTGTGTGTTACCCTTCCCGCCTTAATGGTACGTGGAAAGAAGAATTTTTAAGGAAATTTCCTGTGCGTAAGACTTCTAGTTTTGAATGTCTGAAAGAGAGCGATCTTGAAGAAATGAGGTGTCTCCAAGGCAAAACTTTGCCGGCCGCCGTTCATTTTCTCCCCGGCAACGAGAAGTCATCCCCTAAGCACAATTTGTCTCGTAAGTTATAACGTCTGAACAGGAGAAGAAGCTCATTTCTGGGACGAAAAGTCAAAACGACAAATGAATGCCGGAGCAAGCTCAATTAAGAAGAACTCCGAGGGAATCGAATGGCTTGAAAGTCGGACAATCTGTTAGTTGATCACAATTGCATCGAGAATAATGTTAGAGGTTCGGAAACTGAGATCGATAAAATTGATTTAGAAAGTAAGGTATTGTAATAAGCGCCCTCGGATATTCAGCCCACTAGTCAATCTTTATTGCTGGGAGAGTCTCACTAGCAATTCCTGTAACTAGGAATTGAAAGTCAAACATTGGGTACCTGCTACCAACTGAACATCTTTAGCCTTTAGAAATTCCTTGGCCGCGAGTAGTGCACTTTTAAGGGGATTAGTTCCAAGTTGTTTTAGCTAAAAATTAGGTAATGTTCGTGTGATTATTTTGTTCGATGTCATTCGCATTTTTCTAACTTTAAAAGATGATAGACTAGTCCTCTCACAGAACCTTCCTCCTTCAATGTCAATGCTGACTTATTACTATTCGTCCTTGATTTTTTTTTCAATAATTGATGAATAGACTTCAATTTAACTCTACTTTTATATCGATCGCCAGAGGGCAACACCTATTATAAAATTGCACGTTGAACAATAGTCAAGAAGGACTTTGACCACATCCGATTCAAAATCATTTATGACTTAATTTTAGAGCTTGATTACAAGTTAAGCTAAAAGCCAAGATTCTTGTATGCAATTTCCTACACTAAAAAGAAAAGAAGAGAATGGATGTCCAACGACGAGGGAGTTCGAACGAGAAAGAAACCCAAATGGGATGCTTGGGTGACTAAATGAAAATGAGGATGGTAGGTCCTAAGCAGTTATGCTGACGTGGCAAATGAAAGAGGATTTGCTTATATCGGCTAATTAATGGTCGCTCAATTAGAAATCGGTTATCATTTTAAGAGTCGTTTAGGCGAAAAGACTATTCTACCCCTGATTTTTCAGTTCTCACCGGCAGCTCCCTCTTTCTTTTTCAAAACTGCCGTCAATGAGAAATTGGAAATAAAATCACTTACCCCCATAAAAATCTTCCTCATCTCAACCTCTGATTAAAACTGCCGTCAGTAAACTAGACAAGCTGAAAAAAATGATTTAAAAAAATAATAATGGACGAGAATGGCATTAATGGGAGCTCACCAATTTTATGCTGATAACTTTTGTATGGTTGTATTGAGATCACCCTCCCAGTCCCCCCAGTCCCACTCGTATCCGAACAAGCTCGCATATTTCACTTGTGGCGTGCTCAGCATACTCTTGGAAAATATCTTCATTTTCGGGCACTCTTCCACTTTAATACCATACAAGGATGGAAACCTGAATCTGCAACTTGTGGTGGAGGAGAAGCATTCTAACCTTGGCAGATTTTGAAGAGTCAAACTTTGTAGCTTCCCAAGAGAAATCACTGTTTCCTCTCCTTTGCCGTCACTTATCACCAATTCTTTCATTCTTTCACATCCTATTATAGTCATGTTAATGAGGTGCACCAAATTCGCGATCGCTAAAACTGTCACCAAATGTACCAATCCAGAGGAACTCTTCACCACTAACTCCGTCAAATTCCGAAAGTTTGTCACAGCTGGAAATAATGTTGTTAAACCAGGACAATCCCAAACCTCAAATTTGTCAACACTTTGAAGAACTCTTGTGATTAAATAGTCTTCTCTCCAGACACGCTTTAGGTTGTGTAGCTTGCTCAACTTAAGTTCTCTTAAATTTTCAAGCAACGAATGTTTTCCCTCATCCACAAGTCCTTCATCGGGAAATATATCTTCAAATGCACTACAAAAAACCTCAAGGCTTTTTAGATTGGGAAATCTCTGCAGGAGGAAGTTGGAAGGAAAGACGGCCCTTTCGTCATGAAAGCATGCCAATGTTAGTGCTTTTGGCTTGCCAAAGACGTCATCAGAAAATTTTCCATTCAATATCATATCAATATCCTTATCGACTAACGAAAGTGTCTCTAAGCTGGAAATGCCCTGTAAAAATTGCCAATACAATGAGAGGAGTAAATTGAACAAGGTTCGGCAGTAAATAATGTGTTGTAAAAGGCAAGCCTACGTCATGGAAGGCGGCCATCTTCTTGCAATTCATTAAATTTCAAGAGTTTTTTTTATCCATGTCTCGCTACAAAATACAACTCCAACCGAATGATCTATTGTAACCATCCATAATGAAAACCTGAAGAGAACACTTCTTTTAAGTAGAGCTTGGTGCGGTTAAGTTAGTAGACTAAATCTAAATTCAAAACCAAACAGCTCACCAAATTACAAATTTCATTAAAAATATCTTATGTTGTCAACAAATCTATCATTCTTTGGAATTTTATGTAACGGGATGCACTCGTAGTGTTACTAAAACATATGAGGGTTCCTTACATTGTCTAAAATGAAATTAGAGGAAGGGGTTTCGAGTTTTCTTTAGTATCATAATTAACACGACTACGAAATGGACGTGGAATACACGGGCGAATTAAAGAATAACGAAGAACGCAGTGAATTAAGGTGCCAATATTTGTATTTCTAAAATGAAATTAGAGTATGTTTTTATAGAGATTGTAGAAAATTTAAAAAAAAAAAAAGAGAAGAAAAGTTCAATGGTGAGAAATGTGAGAAAAATAGAGAGGGCCATGTGTCAAGTTCTCATCGACTTTCCCAGGCACATCATGTTTAATTAGATTAGATAAGGAATGTATTATGAGGTAAAAGACAATCTGTAATTATCTTTGTAACTTCAGATAATGGAACATCTTATAAGCGTCCCCAAACGAAAAGTGTAATTATGATATTAGAAATATCTAATATTATCGACAAGGGATATCATTTTTTCTACAGTATCATGATATGATGAATATGCGCTGAACATAAGAAAGTACTTCAAATAACAAAATAGAAACAAAGGGAGAATAGTTGTAGTCATACCCTCTCAAGTGAGGAGTGTGTATCTCGGCCTGAAATGTCTTGATGACTACCTCTCCGAGACCACTTGTTCTTGGTTGCCACAAAAGGAAACATATTTAGTTTGTCACAATGTGTCACTTGCAATTTCTTCAAGAATGGCCACTTCAAAGTAGGCAAATTAGGACAGAAGCTCTTGAGTTGTGGCATATCATGAAACACCAGAGAGGTTAATTGCGGGAAAAGTACTTGAGCGGTAGTGGACGGTGGAGTGCCATCCCCACTTGTGACTATTTCCATGATTGCACAAAACTCCACTCGAATTTTCTCCAATTGATTTAGACTTGGAGACACCCAATACGGAAACAGATTTTCAAGACTCTTACAATTCTCAACCTTCACTTCCCGTAAATGTTCAAAAGTGAGATCAGTATCTTGAGGACTATCTGTCCATATTTTGCTTAAACTTTCCATGTGAGAGAGAAATATCCACTCAAGATTAGGAAATTGTACCTGCCATATTTGAAAATAGGACACCATAAATTTGATGACATTGAATTATGAACTTACTTTCCTCTCAAAATCACAAGATTTTAGAACTTGTTAGCGACACAATCAAGGAGGGGTTGCTTGATGCTTTCATTTTTATGAACCAATGACTAACTCCGAGTATATTGCAATGGAACAAGCATGAAATGCGGTGCGACAAAATAAATTATCTTACGATTTGTACCACCCATTAATACTCATGCAAAAAAAAAAAACATAGGAAAACATTTCGCTGAATTACGATCCAAAGAACGAAATGACGACCTCAAATACCGCATGAATACTTTTTGCAATTTTCCTAAAATTTTCGCACGACAACAGATTTTAAGGCAAGTTTCTTACACTAACAAGGATCCCTGGGAAGATGCAACTAGTCTTCATGAACAAATAAAATATGTCATGCAAAAATAGATTATATTACAAAATAATAATAATAATAATAATAACAACAACAACAACGAAACAATTGTATGAGCTGCTATGAATTGTTCATTTAAGAGCCCGTATGGAATTATCGGTTCGTCGTGAATTACGTTATTGTCACTTGTCCCTACCAAAAAATCCGATGACTAGTTTCGTATTTCCTTATCTCTGATTTCAGGGATTGGGAAGATTTCGGTTTATCCAATCTGTGAATGTGTTTACAATTATGATGTTTTCGTTAGTGGTGACGCCTATCTACAATTTAAGTTTAATCAATTTCTTATCCTTGACTAATAACATTGTGTGGCGTGTTGAGGATTTCGCACGCAAAAACAAATGAAAGATGTTTAATCTAAACATCAAAAGCATTGGATAAAGAAAGAGAAGACTGACCTGTGGGGTAAATAGTGAAGGAGTGTGGTGGTCGATCTCCATCAAAGGTTGCCAAGTTAAGCTCCTCATCTTGGGACAGTAGGCAATGGTCAGGTTTGTTAAGCCGGGGCATTTCAACAAACAGATCTTCTTCGAGAGAAAATTAGTCATATTGGGCAAGCAGTCTAGCTTTATCAAAAAAAGATTCGGGAATGTAATCTTCTCCACTGCGCTTCCGTGCCCTTCTTCCTCTGCGATCACTCTTTCCATTTGACCACACTCCTTTATTTCCATCAACCATAAATTGGAAAGACACCGAGTCATCGATGGAGTGAAAGCATGTATCAAGTTGCTGCATTTATAAAGGGTGAGCCTAAATATCATATTGAAGCGCAGCGCCCCTTGAAGATGGTTGTTCCATAGTCGCCACAGCTTTGGTAGATTGACCAAGCCTAGATATTGTAAGCTAGGCATCACCCGAGTGCTTCGCACACCCTGTAGCCCTTCAAGATTGAATACTTCTTCTATCGACTCGCAATCGTGCACTTGCAATCTTCGCATTTGGTTTAAAGCAAGCACCAATCTGGATGGAATAACATTACTTAATGATGGACATCTATCCACGACCAATGATTCTAATTGCCATGAGGGCTCGATAGGAATAAGCTCGCTATGCCATTTTCCAATTAGCTCAGGAAACTCAGATAGCCACATCGACTTTACTCCCGCAACCATGGCCTGTTGGAAAAAAGCGTCATTAAATGTAAACTACTAGTTAGCAAAACGCAGCAAGACCATCTAATTTCACAGAATTTGATATCCGATGCATACCATTTTTTTAAACATATTCTGGATGGTGATGTTGAGGTTTTCCTCCCAAAGCCACGCTTCTGTTGAGACTTGTACTCTCTCCAACTTTGGCGCCTTTATTGGTCCCTTAGAGAAGAACTTCATGCTCAGCCATCCACTCACAATGACATCTTCCAAGAGAGGGAAAATCAAAGTGCATTTCCTTGAGCTGAAACATCTCAGCCCTGTCAACCCATCAAGCTCCATACACTTCAATTGATTGAAAACCACCACAAGCCCCTCCTCACCTCCATCATCACAAATGACTTCTGTCAACATCTTACATTTACTTATCCTCAATTTCGTGAGTTCCACCAAATTTCCAGCTATTGTCGGTGTGAACATCTTTGATAACCCATCACAAAATGACATGTCTAGATTCTTGAGATGTTGGAAAAATCTGGACAATGGTAGCATTACTTTTATCTCGTGCCATGGGCCTTCTTTGGCTTCCACAATGTTGCTCAGCTCTTCTATATCAGAATTGCGTACAACCAGCTCTTGCAAGTTGGCTAAACTCCGAACAAGATGACATGTGGACATTGCAGATTCCTTCGAGAAATGATGAAGCTTGAGAACTTTAATCTTGCTGAAGAATTCTCCGTCATGAGAATGCCCATGCCATAACTCCATCCGTCCATACAAATCCAATTTTAACTCTTGCAGATTTGAGAATGCGCCCTGAGAAATTAGTCAAATCAGAATCTAAAACCAGCTTAGTTAAAAGAGTCCTTCGTTTTAAGATGTTTGAGTCTCATGCAATTCAACGGAACGAGATGCACACCATGCAATAGACATTATCACCGATCTTTTACATTTGACTTCTTGTTATACCCACGTTTGCACTCAAGTAAATCCCTACATTCTTGTTTGCACAAATTGCAGACATTAATCTCAACAAGCAGCAAGAAATTAATTAATAAAAAAATCTTGGGTTGTACCTTTTCTATCAAGAAGAGAGGTTGTTTACGAAGTAACATCTCATTCTCAGGTTGCGAAACAAGTATCTCCACTTTGTCACAGCCATCCACCTCTAAGGTCTTCAATGCCGGCCAACATAAAGCACGTGTTCCAGCGTAGATGCACTTCAACTCTGGTAGATGCTTAAGCTTGAGGGAGGTTAACTTAGGGAACACATCCCTGGGAACTAGTCCGTCCTTCTCTATGAGTTCCACAATGCCACCACATTTGTGGATCTTCAACTCCTCAAGTAGCATTAGATCTATAGCTACTGAGGCTGGAAACAGAGAGGTGAGGCTCTCGCATTCAGAAACGGTAACAGAACGGAGACATTGAAATTCAACTTGACTGTGAAGTTCCTCATCCCATACACGCTTTAGCATTGGACAAGTCCATAATTTCAACTTTTTTAACGGTAAACGAGCAACGGGATGTCCATCTAGAGGATTCAATGACTGCTTTTTGAAAATAACTTCAAGCGAATCACATGATTCTAACTTCAAACTTTCCAAGCTCTTGAGCCGTCCAAGAATGTCAGAAGAAACAATGTTCACTAGCTTATTGCATCCATCTACACGGAGCGACTTTAGTTTGCTGAAAGACTCTGCAGCAACTTGATTGTCCCATATCGCCTCAATGCTATCCATGTTCCAGATAGTCAATGTCTCCAAGCTAGGAAATGCAACCTGCGGTATTCACTCACGAAATTAGTGATTCTGTTAGTTTGAAAAGTTCATGAATACGTATGGAAGAAGCGGTGGTCCTAACAATCTTTGTATGTCGATTGTGGTCGCATGCTCATCTTGCAGAGATCATACCAAAGATTGCACAGACCACGCAAAACAACACGACAACCAGAGCTTTTCTGTTTACATTTTGACGTACTATTTGTCTCTCCATATTTTTTTAGTCCAGTTCGAAAGGCAACATGAAATATTTGAAAACGAAAAGAGCGATATTCCTCAAATTTGTTTGACTTGTCCATGTTAGCAAATTCCCTTTTTCATTTTACTAAAAGTAGTTTCACTGTTTCATTTTGGACAAGTTTAGCGTGTTATTCCCCATACTCTGTTTGTTAGCCTGTTAGGTTTCTATTTATTTTACTAATTTACTCAAATTAAACACGTGCGATATAAATAATATTGCAATTTATTAAGTTATAATTTTAAATTTCTCCAAAATATATGTGAAATATGTCAACGACATAATTACTTCCGTTTAAAGTCAATATCATATTAACAGGAGGGTAGCATGTTCTGTTTTTCATCACTCGAGTAACACTATTAGCATTTATTGCGGAAATGAAATTCATCCATCCATAGAGTTTCAAAATAGCCAAAAGTAATTGTACACGCTGTGAGGACTAGCAGAATTCTATAATAACAAAAAAAAACATAATAATTGAAAGGCTGGCGATTTATAATATGAATCAACATGTTTGGAAATGATTATCTGACAAATCCGAAAATGATATGAATTGCTACGAACTTAATACACATGAATTTCATAATAAAATTAAAAAATATAGTGTTCTCGAATGACATCGCTATATCACAAAATCTTTTACTATATAGTTACCAGGAGTGACTTTAACTACATAATCTGAGAGTTGACAATTGAGCTCATTGGAGATTAATTATTCAACTTCTGCATGTATAGTGACTCTACTTTATATTCTTCATTTCAATTTGAAATCGCAATTTGAAGAGTAACATCTCTGTTATGGCTTATCCAGCTTTTATGGTGTGGTGATTATGCGGAACGCAATCAATTTTTACCAAAGTGGGCTTTGGCGATCATGCTTTGTCTCCAATATAACTATTTATTTGTTAGTTGTACTTATTTAGCTGGCTGGTACAAAAATTACCTATATGCATATATCATCTTTTGCAATCTCTTAATAATTTGATGCGATTGATCCGACTCTTATTGATGTGAATTGAAACTTACCAATTATTTGTTACGCTATGTGGCAACTTGAGATGCACAACATGTAAACTTGTGAAGTGCTATGCACATAAAATTGATGCCAGTCATTGAATTTTTGTTATAGTTTAAGATTTTCACGTAGCGTTTGTTACGTACCTCTTGATTGAAAAGGGTAGTAGACCAGGATTTGACACGATCCTCACTCTGACCTTCTCGTGAACCTATCATCGTTTTCATCTGATGAAAATAATTTCATCTTTGACATGGCAGGGATTAACAAATCTAAGAAAATCTTTAATGATTAAACGAGACAAAAATAAATCTTACCCTTACTGCGATAGAAGCACGTCAAACTTTCCAAACACACCACGAGTAAATTGGTTAACATTGGGAATACTGGAGTTTTTAATGTGTTTGTTCTCAACCCT
Organism: Rhodomyrtus tomentosa; assembly: GCA_028455895.1. Lineage (NCBI taxonomy): Eukaryota > Viridiplantae > Streptophyta > Magnoliopsida > Myrtales > Myrtaceae > Rhodomyrtus > Rhodomyrtus tomentosa. The sequence goes on along the minus strand of JAPCWY010000011.1, from coordinate 35,772,766 downwards.
TCATCCTCCGTAATGATCGTCTCTATCTTCTTGCAATCCCGTACCTCTAGTTCTCTCAATTCTGTGAGAGATTGAACCATGGATGGGAAAAACAGAAACCTGAGGTTGTTACAACTAGACACCTCTAATTGCTTTAAATTATGGAATCTCGCAATTCCACAAGGATTCTTGTTCCATATGCACCTCAAGCTTGGTAACCTCCGTATATGGATGGTGTCTAGCTCAGAAAGAATCTCGATATTTGCATAGTTGCCTAGTCCGTCAAGGTCAAAGATTTCTTGCATCGAAACACAATCTCCTACAATTAAATTGCGTAGCTTGTGTAGTTTTACCAGTGAGCTGGAGTTGATAACCTTTGAGAGAGATCTGCACGAAGAGACCTCAAGAAATTGAAGACTACTCAGCCCCAGTGGAGATTCATCGGTCCATATATCTTCCAGATTGGGAAGACCAACCATTGTCAAGGACTCCAAGGATGGGATCGAAACCTGACGGATAGACCCATCAACATACGTGCTATAGCAGGTTACTACAAATGGTTGGGGAAGAAATTTTACAGTCTTTAGGATAATTTTTGCATTTACAAAAATCTATGATATACAAAGGCTAATTTACAGTCAGAAAAGGTATTCTACGACCACAAAAACAACTAATGAACTTGATTTTTTTTTATTTACTGTAAATTCGTGGATGGTTTAGATTTTGTTTGCAATTCATTACCAATTAGGGAAACTATATTCATCAAGAAATAGCATTCATTCAGTTTCCTAATGACTACGAAGATTAGCGATCTACTTTGATGTTACATTGCTCACCATGAAAAAATTACATAGAAACTGTAGAATTACAGTGATTGTGAAAGACATAGGCAATTTACTAATAAAGGACAACATCTCACGGAGTGATCAACAAGGCAAGTTTCGATCACGAGAAGTAAATTATTATGCTATAAGACCTTAATTACAGAAAGGTATGTCTAATTCACTACTTATCTAAGGAGACGTAGCAATTTTGAAAAGTAATTTTAGTACTGCAAGTAACTTCCTTTTGACGCCTTCGCTGTCCACCTAAGCTCGCTTGGGCTTTTTCCAGACCCAATCAATTAATGCAATGAAGAGTAACAGAAGATTGCTTTATGCAATTACAGAGAAGGCATAACTGGGATAAATTAGCCAGAAAATGATACGTCACTTCTAATTAGCGAATGAGCAAAAGATCAACAAATACCATATTGTTTTGATAGAAAGTTACCTGTTGCCCGTTGAAGAATGCAACTTGAGTGCCAGCTTGGTCGTTTGGTGTACAACTTGAAGGAGCCATCCCGGCGGTGCAAAAGTTCTTCATATTCGGCAGATCACGCAATTCCAACACATGCAAATTCTGCAACTCAAGTTTGCCACAACCATCCACTTCTACAATCTCCCGCATTAAGTGACAGCTGACTACTTTGATCTCTTCAAGCTGTGGAAGTTCTCTCAATAATGAAAGAGGAAACAAAACTTCCATCTTGCTGCAGTTTTCAACTCGTACAACCTTTAATGCACTGAAGGAATTGGAGGAGATGTTGTTGTTGCATATCTTTTCAAAGTTGCTGAGGTTGTCGAGAAGTAATGACTCCAACATCTCAAACTCTGTATGCGACGGAGATTGGAGGACGTAATGGACGGAGGGACTATCCTTGACCTGTAGGTGCTTTAATTTCGGAAAGCCTTTTTGGGATAATGCACAAATACTCCGCTCAATTCCATTTAATCCGTCTAAAACGAGGTCGTCAGTTTCGCCTAATAAATCTTGCCCTTACTGCGAAGGTGAACCCGTGAGACGTACATGAGAAAGATGTAAGACCATGAGTTTGCTCATAGAGTTGAAATATGAATAAGGGATCTGAAGAGATTCACTGTTTGTGAACAACAAAAAGATCCGCATTTCGGGGCAATCTAACTCTTTGGGAAGCTCCTCCGTATCGATGTAGGGAAAGCATGCCGCCGTACAACTTTTGAGCTTGTCTTTAAGCAACTCTGTCACTGACCTATCATTTTCTTTCAACACGAAAAGAGGGTCGTCTCTTGAAGCGACCGACACGATAAATCCACGAACCAAGTCGTGTATCTTGAAACCATCAATATCTTCGTTGTCTTCTAACAAAAGTGACGAGGCTTTCAGGGTTCGGATCAGTGAGCTCAACCTGTCTCTAACTTCTTCCATATTGCTGTATTCTCGGAATAACCTCGAACCCACGCCGTACATCACCAAATTTTCAAGAGAGGGCTTAGAGACACCATAAACAACACATAGCCGTAACAATGCCTTCACCTCCTTGCCATCCTCCCCTTTGAAACGATCATAACTCAACTGCAACATCTGATTTATCCTCTCACTGATTCCTTTGTTTGTAGACATCTCGATTTGTCTCAAAACATCCTTCCATTCATAAAAATCAGCGTCTCTAAAAATATTCGCCATTGCAATAATTAGGAAAGGCAAACCTGCACATTTGTGGAGTGCTTCATCCACCAAGGATTTGAACGGATCATGATGAACTTTGTCTCCCACCGTCCTCTCAAACAGTCTTTTTGCCTCTTCCTGCTTCAGTGCATCAAGGACGAAGTCCCTATCGCAGCCCATTTCCCTCCGCAAAACATCTCGGAATCTCGACGTCAACAGCAACTTGCATCCTATGACTTTGTTGTTGTGTCCGCAAGGAATGCCCACTGATTTCAAGTCAAGCCCTTTCCACAAGTTGTCCAGTATTATGAGCACCTTCTTCTTCTCCCTCACCTCATTTTCCAACCTCGTGCGCAGACGCTCCGCTCGCGAATTGACATACTCGACATCCTTAATATCCAGGTCCAACATGTGCGCAATCTCTCCTTGAATCCTCTTGATGTCTTGATTTTCCGACACATCGGCCTTGGCGACCCAATCATACGACTTCTCTTTTCTTATCCTCCTTTCGGCGTCCTCCAATAGGGTGGACTTGCCGAGCCCGCCCATCCCGTGAATCCCAACCACGCTACTGTTGTTATCGGCAAGAGCGACCATGATTTCCCGCATGATCACTTCTCTAGACTTGAAGATGTGGTCGTCCTTAAGCTTGATCGATGTCGAGGCAGAAGAAGAGAAGGTCGTTTCGGCAGTGGACTGAACAACATCTTTGCCTTCTCTCCTGGCCGAAGTCAGAGCATCGGCATTCCCTGGAGCAGGACCGCTGAAGGAGATGTCCCTCAGTTCATTGCATTCTCGAGTGAGAGCCTGAATGGCCTCGATCTTGTCCTTGGCCTTCCTGCTGAACTGATAGCGACAATTGGGGTCGGGAAGAGTCCCGTGGCAGCAACTCTTCCAACAGGCCTCGCGCCTCCTTCAAGGCCTTCTCAGCCCTTCCCTGCAACTCCATGACGTGACCGTAGATCATCCGGAGATTGTTTCTGGCTTCTCGCACTGCATTGTGGATCCTCTCTGCCTCGTACGCCAGCTTCCCGACTTCCGTCTCAAGATCTTGGGCGTATCTCTTGGAGGAGATCACGTATCCAAACTGACGCTTGATGGGAGCAACTGCCCACTTCAAGACATCCCCCGCAATAGAAACAGCAGAATCGATCGACATTTTTCTTTGAAATTTTTTTTTTTCCAAGAAAGAAAGAGCAAGAGCAGCAGATAGTGAAGGAGGAGGAGGAAGGATTGGTTGGGCCAAGAAGCAGAAAGAGCAAAACAGAGCAAGAACGATGAGAGAATAAGAGGCAATGAGATCCGAGTGCAAAAGAGAATGAAGTGGAGATATGAGCGTGGAAGAGCTCGGTAATCCAACCTTCGTATATAAAAAAGACAGCTCTTGGTCACCTCAAATCGATGATTTTCTGCAATTTAATATTCCTTTGTACAAACATTGATTAGGTGTGAGAAAATTGCAAATGTACCGAAAGCTAAACCCATGTAGTCAGAGAACACCACGAAAATTATCAATTATGTCATAAATTTATTGCATTTATGTAAATTCAATTGTAAACCTACAAATTTGTTAATTTAATCAAAAAAATTTTAACCGTTGCTAATTAGGTTCTATTGAGCCGAAATCATTAACGTGGACGGCAATTTTATGTGGCAAAGCCTTCGCAATCCGCGAGTATGCCCAGTGATCCATGCCAACACATTGAAACATAATAATAAATTTAATTTTTTTTTTAAAAAATGATCCATTTTAGCATCAGCCGTACTAAGTAGGACGATCGATATACAGGACTAAATTGATAAATTATCAAAAAATTAAAATTAAATTAATATAATTGAAGTATTTAGGACTGAATTAGCCCTAATCAGAAACTTTCTATGTTGTATAATGTGACGTCCTGGAAATTCAATTCTTGTAAGTGCCGGGAGTCGATTAAATGATATGAATGTATAGTCATAGTCGACGCCCATTTTGGACTATAAGGACTGAAAAAACGAAAATTTGGACGAATTCCGAACTTTAGATTATTTCGAATTGAGTTTCGAAATTTATCTGTAGCGATTTTTAAATTGCCGTTTTTGCAAACGAGTTTAATCCTGACCGAGCTTGACCAGTGAAATTGCCGAAATTACCCATCGATCAGTACACCAAAAATTTCGTTTCAGTCCCGGCGCGCCAAAATTACCATTTTGCCCCTCCCAATAATTCACTCACATGAGACAAAAAAATTAAATTTTTGGCCTCCAAAGTCAAGGTGGGCCCCACTTGCCCTCTGCCCAACGTTGCCTCTCTCTGCCGCTTCCTTCTTCTTCTTCCTGCTACTTCTTCTCTGTTCTTCTTCCTTCTTCTTCATTTTCTTCTTTGCCGACAACCCCTTCAACCGAGCGAATCACCTCCGTTCGTGGCCATTTTTCGCGACCACCACACCACCACCGGCAGCCACCGTCCCCAGCCACTCGCCGCCGTCGCCTGGACCCCGGCCGAGCCGCCGTCGCCGCCGTTTCGCCGAAGGAAACTCGCGGCCGGGCCTGCCCTGTTTTCGGGTCAGAGGACCCGAGAACTCCGCGGCCTCCTCCGGCCGCCACGGCCGCCACCGACGCCGACCACCACCACCCAGCTAACCCCCGACCTACCCTCGACCGATCCGACCCCTCGTCGCCGACCGTCAGCCGCCGGAACCGCCGGAATCCGGCCCGAAAGTCTCGGTGCTCTGTTTTTGAACCCGGGTTGTTCCGGTCTTCGTTTCGGCCGCCACCGTCGCCGCCGTACCACACCGCCACCGCCAGACGACTCCCCAGAGTCTCCTCTACCGCCACCCAGCTCAGCTCCGCCGGTCGCCGCGCGTGGCCGCCGGAAACCGCCGCCGACCGAGAGCCCTGTTTCGGCGCGAAAACAGGACAGCCACTGATCGCGGCTGTCCGCCGTCGTCGGCCGCCTTCCGCCGTCGTCGGCCGCCTTCCGCCGCCGTCCACCTGTCCCGGCCGACTCCCACCGACCCCTAGGTGAACCCCCGACCCTTGGCCGGCCTTGTCCCGGCCCGTGTCGTCGGAAAACGGCCAAAACAGTAGAGTTGCCGGATTGAATATTCTGTTGTTTACTGTTGTAGGCCGCCGGCCGCCGCTCGCCGGAGCTCTGCCGTCGGCCACCTGTTCCGGCGACCTCGCCGGACTCCCACGGGGTGTCGCCGAAGTTTGAGCTCAATTCGCCGCGCGATAAACCTTAGTTTTATCGTCGTCGTCGCCGCCGCCGCCGCCGCCGCTGCCGCCGCCGCAGTCGCCGATCGAGCTAACTCAAATAGTGAGTTGACTCTAAACCTTGGTTAGGGCGCTAATTGCGCTTAGGATTAGTCTGATTTAATTATTTATTTAATTATGTATTTATTTATTTATTTAAAAAATATTTCGATCGGGACCGGTATAGATAGAAACCATGGTTAGGATACATGGTCGATCGATTATTTGTCTGTGGCTATTTGTGGTAATTTAGCAATTAATTGTTTGATTGATTTGCTCGCGAGTGAGTGACAGGTTAGAGACGAGCGAACGATTGATTGCTATAATTTGACTGAGAATTAAGATTTCTAATATGAATTGAGCTTGAAATTGCCGGGTTAAGTTGATTTCTCGAGAGCGAGTGAATTGCTTGATTGGTTTGTTTGCCTGGCTGAAAAATTCAATTGGGAATCTTGTGGGCCTTGGGGCCGAGTTGATTGTATTTCTTGTGGATTTTGGCTTAATCCAAGATAATCAACGAGTTGATTGTATTTCTTGTGGATTTTGGCTTAATCCAAGATAATCAATGAGTTGATTGCCGAGTGTAATTTGTGTGGTCATTTAAAGGGTCAATGACGCTACCTGGCAAGTTCGCTTTGTACCATGGGTACTTGTACCGTACTGATTGTATGGAAATTTGCGACTTATCAGAAGCACGATAATCCATGCCCCGTGCTAGTCGTACGGTTTTAAGGGATTATCTGATGCCGGTCGCAGCTTGTGATGGACCGAAGCTCCTTTTTAAGTAATGCCTACTTGCAGTGCCGTGCCGGGTGCACTGGATACACTGCTTGTAGTAGCCGTCGCTGAGAGGGTAAAGTGGACGTAGCCTGGTTTTGCCAGAAGAGTGCGGGATCGCACTATTGATGTATTTATCACGCCAGTCGCGTGGGTCATTGATTAATAATGGACTTGTGTATGCCTGAGAGGTTATACTTCTGTTGGTGGTAGATTTGTCAGATTTGTTATGATTGATATATATATATATATATATATATATCTCTGTTGATGTCTTGTGATCTTTTTGTGGCACTTAGGATGTTCTGGGCGAATCATTGTCCTAACCGAGATTAGGCTTGATTCACTGAGATTCATTTCTCACCCCGTCGTGGGACAAATTTTTCAGATCCGAAGTAATGGAAAGACCGGTGCGGTTCGGCACCCCCACTGACTCATCACTAGATATCAGTCTCCATCCGGTACCAGGTACGGACCAGATGTGGGAGCGTCACATCACGACGATATGGGTTGATGGAGGGATGCCACATCTGGTGGCACACCTCTTTAAAGCCTGGTATCTTCGTGATGGGATGGATCTCTTCGATCTGCTTCGAGGATTTGAGGGGCCACCTCTACAGGGGGTCCCTAATATCCCCGCTTGGGACCCAATGGATATTGATACACCTGATGGGGAAGTGATGGACCCCGCGCCTGATATGGAGCTCGATCTCGAGCCTGAGCAATCGGTAGCCCCCTCTGTGTGTTCTAGCCAGAGTTCTTGTGATGACCCAAATGACCCGGCTCCCCCGGTTGATTATTACGACACGGATGTCGAGTCTTCCCAGTAGTGGGTTAGGGCTTTTTTGTAGTCAGGGAACTGTAGTTGTTTTTGTGGGGGATACTGTTTTGGGATAGATGAGAGTTAACCTTACCTGACTTCTGTATCTTTTTTTGAGTCCTAGAGGGCCACCCCGAAGCATGGGGTTGTATTTATCAGTTGATGGCTCTGTAAGGTTATGAATCATCTATTCTCATCAGCCTTTTGTATTTTGCAATCTGGCTTTACTTTCTATCTATCCCATGTGATTTTATTGAATGAAAGATGGTACGTTCCGCTTGCGCAATATAAGCTTAGGTCGATAGCAATTGCCTGGGACGCTATCTATTATGACTTGGTGGCGATTTGGCAAGGGATGTCGCGGGCTCGAGAGTCGGGACGTGACATCCCCGCCCAAGGTGGTATCAGAGCAAGGTCAGCCTGATCCATCTGATCATTGGCATGGAGTGATAAGGAGCGTTGAGAAATGGGATAGTTAGTAAGATTTTTGGTTATTATGCCTGTGATTGCTAACTATGTGGTAGAATTTAAGGATTTCTTTCTGACCACATTTTGCTATGGGGTGAGCAGGACTTCACCTTTTACTGTAAAATGAGCGGACGTGGTAGAAGAGCACCCCGAGCACCTCGAAGGAGGCCTTTAAGGCCGGTGGAAGAATTGGTCGATGATGAAAGAGTACCGCCTGCGGTGTCCCCTATTGCACCCCCTACTGCAGCCTCTGCTGCAGAACCTACAGGACCTACTGGTAGGGAACCGACAATGGCTGAAGTCATGCAAGCCTTAGGTACTATTGGAGATTTGATGGGACAGCAAGTAATGAATCAAGCCGCAGCTACTGTCGCTGCTGCTGGGACTTCATCTGCTGTTCCGGTTGCAGTTCCGTCGGTGAGTCCCCTACCTATACATGACAGTGAGGAGCGTAGGGCTCAAAAGCTGGTGGAACAGTTTCTTAAATTGAAACCACCCCAATTCACTGGAAGTGGAGACCCTGAAGCTGCTACTCGATGGGTCGAAGGGATGGAGAAAGCATTCGATTTGCTGATATGCTCAGATAGGGATAAAGTTACTCTGGCAGTTTATCAACTTGAAGGGAATGCTAGTACGTGGTGGAGAGCTGTCAAGGGTAGAACTTTTCCAGAAGGTACAATTCCAGTATGGAATACTTTTGTAGAAGTTTTCAATAATAAATACTTTTCGAGGACAGCTAGGGAGCAAAAGATGGCTGAATTTTTCCGCCTCCGTCAGAATCAGATGACTATTGACCAGTACGAGGCAAAGTTTTCTGAACTATCTAAGTATGCTCCGAGAATGATTGAGGATCCGGAGGATAGGGCTAGAAGATTCAAGGACGGATTGAAGCCCGAGATTAAGAGTGCCCTGGCACCGCTTGACCTTCAAGATTATGATGATATCTACGCGAGGGCGTTGATAGTGGAGCGGGATTTGTCTGAAAGGGCTACTGCATCTGGATCACGATTTGTTTCCCCAAACAGATTCGATAGGAGACAAGGGAAGAAACCCATGTTTAACAATAGGGGTCACATTCCACCAAATCGCCGAGGGGCGATTAGTAAGCCAGCATTTCGTCAAAATGAGGTGTGCAGCTTGTGTCGACAGAGGCATGGGCCTGGTTTGTGCCCGTATCGAGGTGGTGCCTGTTTTGGTTGTGGCCAGCTGGGCCATCAGGTGAGGGACTGCCCACAGAGGCAAGGTGGACAGGCACAACCCCAGCAGGGAGGACAGTCTAGAGGATCTGTGCCGTCAAACTTCCAGAATCGCCCGCCGGCACAAGGAAGGGTTTTTGCAGTCACTCGGGAAGCGGCGAAGGATTCGCCGACTGTTACAGGTACGGTCCTCTTGCATGACCAAGTAGCATATGCCTTATTTGATCCGGGCGCCACTCATTCGTTTGTTGCGGATCAGTTTGTTAAATTATCTGAATTGAACTTGGTACCTTTAGAAATTGTGCTTAATGTATCTACGCCATTGAAAGATAAAGTAGTGGCTACAGTGAGTTGTCCTGATTGCAGACTAGTGGTGGATGGCCATGAGAGTAAGATAGATTTGATTGTGCTAGAAATGTACGATTTTGACTTGATTGTGGGAATGGATTGGTTGGTAAAGCAAAGAGCCACAATGGACTGCTTTAATAAGATAATACGGTTTAATCCGATGGATGACAGTAGTTATGAATTTTTGGGTAATCGAGGAGGAACCTCGACTGTGATGATATCGTCGTTAGAGGCGACTCGATTGTTGGGAGATGGGTGCCAAGGTTATTTGGCTTCTGTGGTAGATACATCTGCTAAAGAATTGAAATTGGAGGATATTGTGATTGTATGTGAGTTTCCAGATGTTTTCCCCCAAGAATTACCTGGTTTACCACCAGAAAGAGAAATCGAGTTTGTGATAGAATTAGCTCCGGGGACAGAGCCGATTTCTAAGGCGCCATATAGAATGGCGTTATCAGAATTGAAAGAACTTAAGGTTCAAATGCAGGAGTTGTTAGACAAGGGATTCATTCGCCCTAGTGCCTCGCCATGGGGAGCGCCTGTCTTGTTCGTCAAGAAAAAGGATGGGTCTTTGAGACTGTGTATTGACTATAGGCAGTTGAATCAAGTGACGATCAAGAATAAGTACCCACTGCCAAGGATTGACGACTTGTTCGATCAGCTGCAGGGAGCATCTATATTTTCAAAAATTGATCTACGGACGGGATACCATCAGTTGAGAATCAGAAAAGAGGATATACCGTAATCGGCATTTAGAACACGTTATGGGCATTACGAGTTCACAGTGATGCCGTTTGGTTTGACGAATGCTCCTGCTGCTTTTATGGATCTGATGAATAGAGTGTTCAAGGAGTTTCTGGATCGTTTTGTGATTGTTTTCATAGATGATATCCTAGTGTACTCGAAGAGTTCTGAAGATCATGAGCAACACCTGAGAATAGTTCTGGAAACTCTGAGAACGCATCAATTATACGCTAAATTCAGTAAGTGTGAGTTTTGGTTAGCTAGCGTGGCATTCTTAGGCCACGTAGTTTCGAGTGAAGGTATTGCTGTGGATCCGGTTAAAATTGAGGCAGTTATTAACTGGTCGAGACCGACAACTGCTACAGAAATTAGAAGTTTCTTGGGTTTGGCAGGTTATTACAGGAGATTTGTGGAAGGATTCTCAGCTATAGCCTCGCCCTTGACTAAATTTCTGAAGAAAGATACGAAGTTTCAATGGACGGACAAGTGCGAGCGTAGTTTCCAAGAGCTTAAGCATAGGCTGACTACGGCTCCTGTTCTGACAATTCCGTCTGGTCCTGGTGGTTATGAAATTTATAGTGATGCTTCGCTTAGGGGACTGGGATGTGTTTTGATGCAGCATGGCAGGGTGGTAGCGTATGCGTCCCGTCAGTTGAGACCACACGAGTTGAATTATCCCACACACGACCTGGAGTTAGCTGCGGTTGTGTTTGCCTTGAAGATCTGGAGACACTATTTGATTGGGGAAAGTTTTCAAGTATACACCGACCATCACAGTCTGAAATACCTGTTCTCTCAAAGGGAGCTGAACATGAGACAACGCCGATGGATGGAGTTATTAAAAGACTACGACTGTGAGATCCTGTATCATCCTGGTAAGGCGAATAAAGTTGCTGATGCCCTGAGTAGAAAATCAGTGATTGCTCAATTGCAGGTGCAGGAGTGGCGTTTACTCGAGCAATTAAGAGACTCAGACTTTAAACTGAAGATAAGCCAGCTGTCGAGTCTCGTGGCTACCTTGAGAATCGAGCCAGAAGTGCAAGTAAAAATTAAGGCCTTGCAGTCCACAGACCCTTTTATCCGGAAGATCCTGCAAGGAGATCCGACCAAACGAAGGGTCGATTTTCAAATAGCGGAGGATGGGATACTTAAATTTAGAGGACGGTTGGTTGTGCCGGAGGATGAAAATTTAAAGGAGGAGATTTTATCAGAAGCACATCGTAGTAGTTATAGTATTCATCCTGGGAGTACAAAGATGTATCAGAATTTGAAACAGCACTACTGGTGGAATGGTATGAAAACTGATATAACCAAACATGTGGCTAAATGTTTGACCTGCCAGCAGGTCAAGGCGCAGCATTGCAAACCTGGAGGACTACTACAACCTTTGGAAATTCCAGAGTGGAAATGGGAGCATATCACGATGGATTTCGTGATGGGTTTGCCGAGGAGTCAGCGAGGGCATGATTCAATTTGGGTCGTGGTGGATAGACTAACGAAGTCAGCGCATTTTATTCCAGTAAGAAAGGACTTTGCTTTAGACAGATACGCTGAGTTGTATGTGAGGCATATTGTAAGGTTGCATGGTGTGCCAGTGACGATCACTTCTGATCGAGATCCTAAATTCACCGCTACATTTTGGAAGAGTCTACAAACTGCTTTAGGAACGAAGCTGCAATTTAGTACAGCTTATCATCCACAGACAGATGGTCAGTCTGAAAGAACGATTCAGACCTTGGAAGACATGTTGAGAGCATGTGTTCTGGATTTCAGAGGTAATTGGGAGGAACATTTACATTTGGTGGAATTTGCCTATAATAACAGCTACCAACAGAGTATTAAGATGGCACCTTTTGAGGCCTTGTATGGTAGGGCTTGCAGGACACCAGTCTGTTGGGATGAGGTTGGGGAAAGGAAGATAACTGGCCCTGAGTTAGTAGAACAGTCGATGGAAGCAATTAAAATGATTAGAGATAGATTAAAGACAGTTCAGAGTCGCCAGAAGAGTTATGCTGATAAAAGGCGCAGACCTTTGGAATTTCAAGTAGGCGACCATGTCTTTTTGAAAGTGTCACCTATGAGAGGAACATCCCGTTTTGGCAGGAAAGGAAAGCTGAGCCCGAGGTACGTTGGACCATTTGAAATCTTAGAACGGATCGGAATTTTGGCTTATCGACTCGCATTGCCGCCTAGACTGGCTCAAGTGCATAATGTTTTTCAAGTATCGATGTTGAGGAAGTATGAGCCAGACCCTGCTCATGTGTTGAGTTACGAAGAAATTGATTTGGATGAACGGGCGTCATATGTGGAGCGACCAGTCAGGATCGTGGACAGAAAAGAGCAGGTACTGCGATCCAAGACAATTCCGTTAGTCAAGGTGGTCTGGCAACACCATGGCACAGAAGGAGCTACATGGGAGAACGAAGAAGTTATGAAGCTTAGTTATCCTTCTCTTTTTGAGTAATTAGAACTGTGTTGTAATTTCGAGGACGAAATTTCCTAAGTGGGGGAGAGTTGTGACGTCCTGGAAATTCAATTCTTGTAAGTGCCGGGAGTCGATTAAATGATATGAATGTATAGTCATAGTCGACGCCCATTTTGGACTATAAGGACTGAAAAAATGAAAATTTGGACGAATTCCGAACTTTAGATTATTTCGAATTGAGTTTCGAAATTTATCTGCGGCGATTTTTAAATTGCCGTTTTTGCAAACGAGTTTAATCCTGACCGAGCTTGACCAGTGAAATTGCCGAAATTACCCATCGATCAGTACACCAAAAATTTCGTTTCAGTCCCGGCGCGCCAAAATTACCATTTTGCCCCTCCCAATAATTCACTCACATGAGACAAAAAAATTAAATTTTTGGCCTCCAAAGTCAAGGTGGGCCCCACCTGCCCTCTGCCCAACGTTGCCTCTCTCTGCCGCTTCCTTCTTCTTCTTCCTGCTACTTCTTCTTCTGTTCTTCTTCCTTCTTCTTCATTTTCTTCTTTGCCGACAACCCCTTCAACCGAGCGAATCACCTCCGTTCGTGGCCATTTTTCGCGACCACCACACCACCACCGGCAGCCACCGTCCCCAGCCACTCGCCGCCGTCGCCTGGACCCCGGCCGAGCCGCCGTCGCCGCCGTTTCGCCGAAGGAAACTCGCGGCCGGGCCTGCCCTGTTTTCGGGTCAGAGGACCCGAGAACTCCGCGGCCTCCTCCGGCCGCCACGGCCGCCACCGACGCCGACCACCACCACCCAGCTAACCCCCGACCTCCCCTCGACCGATCCGACCCCTCGTCGCCGACCGTCAGCCGCCGGAACCGCCGGAATCCGGCCCGAAAGTCTCGGTGCTCTGTTTTTGAACCCGGGTTGTTCCGGTCTTCGTTTCGGCCGCCACCGTCGCCGCCGTACCACACCGCCACCGCCAGACGACTCCCCTGAGTCTCCTCTACCGCCACCCAGCTCAGCTCCGCCGGTCGCCGCGCGTGGCCGCCGGAAATCGCCGCCGACCGAGAGCCCTGTTTCGGCGCAAAAACAGGATAGCCACTGATCGCGGCTGTCCGCCGTTGCCGGCCGCCTTTCGCCGCCGTCCACCTGTCCCGGCCGACTCCCACCGACCCCTAGGTGAGCCCCCGACCCTTGGCCGGGCTTGTCCCGGCCGGTGTCGCCGGAAAACGGCCAAAACAGTAGAGTTGCCGGATTGAATATTCTGTTGTTTACTGTTGTAGGCCGCCGGCCGCCGCTCGCCGGAGCTCCGCCGCTGGCCACCTGTTCCGGCGACCTCGCCGGACTCCCACGGGGTGTCGCCGAAGTTTGAGCTCGATTCACCGCGCGATAAACCTTAGTTTTATCGTCGCCGCCGCCGCCGCCGCCGCCGCCGCCGCCGCCGCCGCCGTCGCCGATCGAGCTAACTCAAATAGTGAGTTGACTCTAAACCTTGGTTAGGGCGCTAATTGCGCTTAGGATTAGTCTGATTTAATTATTTATTTAATTATGTATTTATTTATTTATTTAATTTAAAAAAAAATATTTCGATCGGGACCGGTATAGATAGAAACCATGGTTAGGATACATGGTCGATCGATTATTTGTCTGTGGCTATTTGTGGTAATTTAGCAATTAATTGTTTGATTGATTTGCTCGCGAGTGAGTGACAGGTTAGAGACGAGCGAACGATTGATTGCTATAATTTGACTGAGAATTAAGATTTCTAATATGAATTGAGCTTGAAATTGCCGGGTTAAGTTGATTTCTCGAGAGCGAGTGAATTGCTTGATTGGTTTGTTTGCCTGGCTGAAAAATTCAATTGGGAATCTTGTGGGCCTTGGGGCCGAGTTGATTGTATTTCTTGTGGATTTTGGCTTAATCCAAGATAATCAACGAGTTGATTGTATTTCTTGTGGATTTTGGCTTAATCCAAGATAATCAATGAGTTGATTGCCGAGTGTAATTTGTGTGGTCATTTAAAGGGTCAATGACGCCACCTGGCAAGTTCGCTTTGTACCATGGGTACTTGTACCGTACTGATTGTATGAAAATTTACGACTTGTCAGAAGCACGATAATCCATGCCCCGTGCCAGTCGTACGGTTTTAAGGGATTATCTGATGCCGATCGCAGCTTGTGATGGACCGAAGCTCCTTTTTAAGTAATGCCTACTTGCAGTGCCGTGCCGGGTGCACTGGATACACTGCTTGTAGTAGCCGTCGCTGAGAGGGTAAAGTGGACGTAGCCTGGTTTTGCCAGAAGAGTGCGGGATCGCACTATTGATGTATTTATCACGCCAGTCGCGTGGGTCATTGATTAATAATGGACTTGTGTATGCCTGAGTGGTTATACTTCTGTTGGTGGTAGATTTGTCAGATTTGTTATGATTGATATATATATATATATATATATATATATATCTCTGTTGATGTCTTGTGATCTTTTTGTGTCACTTAGGATGTTCTGGGCGAATCATTGTCCTAACCGAGATTAGGCTTGATTCACTGAGATTCATTTCTCACCCCGTCGTGGGACAAATTTTTCAGATCCGAAGTAATGGAAAGACCGGTGCGGTTCGGCACTCCCACTGACTCATCACTAGATATCAGTCTCCATCCGGTACCAGGTACGGACCAGATGTGGGAGCGTCACATCACGACGATATGGGTTGATGAAGGGATGCCACATCTGGTGGCACACCTCTTTAAAGCCTGGTATCTTCGTGATGGGATGGATCTCTTCGGTCCGCTTCGAGGATTTGAGGGGCCACCTCTACAGGGGGTCCCTAATATCCCCGCTTGGGACCCAATGTATATTGATACACCTGATGGGGAAGTGATGGACCCCGCGCCTGATATGGAGCTCGATCTCGAGCCTGAGCAATCGGTAGCCCCCTCTGTGCGTTCTAGCCAGAGTTCTTGTGATGACCCAAATGACCCGGCTCCCCCGGTTGATTATTACGACACGGATGTCGAGTCTTCCCAGTAGTGGGTTAGAGCCTTTTTGTAGTCAGGGAACTGTGGTTGTTTTTGTGGGGGATACTGTTTTGGGATAGATGAGAGTTAACCTTACCTGACTCCTGTATCTTTTTTTGAGTCCTAGAGGGCCACCCCGAAGCATGGGGTTGTATTTATCAGTTGATGGCTCTGTAAGGTTATGAATCATCTATTCTCATCAGCCTTTTGTATTTTGCAATCTGGCTTTACTTTCTATCTATCCCATGTGATTTTATTGAATGAAAGATGGTACGTTCCGCCTGCGCAATATAAGCTTAGGTCGATAGCAATTGCCTGGGACGCTATCTATTATGACCTGGTGGCGATTTGGCAAGGGATGTCGCGGGCTCGAGAGTCGGGACGTGACATATAAAGTCTCTTTGTTTGATTTCTTTGCATTTTGAAAGTTAAATTGCAAGTGTATCAAATGGCTGAAAGGAAATAAATAATTCAGATGATTACCACCTATAAACAAGAATGGCAAGTACTTTATGCGGTCTGTCATCATCGTTACATAGTTCGACCAAAAAAAAAAATCATCGTTATATAGCAAAATATAATTAATAAAGAGAACCAACGGACAAAAGCAGGCCACCCCCACAGAACTTGTATTCTGTCTAAATGTGACAGTATGGGTCGTAATCCAAATTTTAAACTCTAATTTAGTATGCCAGATTGCGCATGAGTGTAAATTAAGTTTACAAATCTGGATGAAACGAGTTTAGAATATGAAGGTCCAACTCTACATGTTATGGATTTCTATTGATCTCGTGTTAAACCCATTTTCAAAATAAATCACAAGAAAAATGGCATCAATGAAATAGTCCTCTCACACATTGCCATTACAAATAAGGGTGAGCATAGTCCGCCTTCGTCAAGATCTCTCAGGAATCAGAGACCAAACTAGCAGTCCTGATTCTTAATTTTTGAAATTGAAAATCGGATCGGACCACACCAGTTGGGTCCAGTTTCCGGACAGTCCAATAAAATCGACAAAGTGAAAATAAAAAGGAAAGGAAAATTAATTCTTGCGCTTTAACTTGTTTGATAAAAGGAAACAAAACTCAAAGAGATGATAGATGAAGGTCCTCTTGGATTCGGAAGAATTTCCTTTTGGATTCTACTAAATAGTCACTTCTTGCCCACGGTGCTCCTCAGTAGCAAAGTACGTTCTCAATTTTTTGGAATATTAGTTTTTTTTTTGTATGGTCAAAAGTAAGTTGTGTATTTAAATAATAAAAAAGCGAAAAATTTGTCAATTCGAGTAGACAGTCCATCAGTTTAGTTCCTCTAGAATTGAGAACTGGATCGCCCAGACATCGATTCCAACTTGAGAAATCGAAGACCGGACCGGTGACCTCCAGAACTGGAGTAGGGTAAGATCTTTTACTAGGCAAGTTCTTGGTTAGATCGAGCGGATCGCACGACTTGATTATTTCGTGAGATTCATAATACTGTTAACTTGCCATTAACTCGGGTAATCTAAAAGTCCATAGCTAAGCATCCTCGTTAAATTTGATTATCAACTGAGATTTAGTAGCAGTTCATAACATTAACAAGGACCCAAACCACGAGGAAGAAAGAGGGGATGGGTATGAACTATGCAACTCGATCATCTCACCTTAGTTAAAGCCTTAATTAAGCACCAAATCAATTTCTTCGGAAACGTCACACTTGGTAGCACACTGCTCTAAGCCATCATTAGCCCAAAGTGACAATAGAAAATGAACACTCTCGGTCTTCTCAATCGAGAAAACAATTGTTAATTAAAATCGATTTCTTTGCTTGATTTCTTCGCATTATAAAATTTAAATTTCACCGAACTATAGGTGAAAGATGTCGATGACGCAAGTAGTTGAGATGCCTTTCTATATCTTCTTGCGATCTCTCCCTCGGTTTCCATTGCTCCTTAATTGGGTCTTTCTACTTCTTCTCCTTTATGTAAAGAAATGATGTGTTAATCCACATAATGAATTAATTCGTGCTTTAGGAACCAAGTACTTCCTTTGATTATTATTGGAAATGAGACGTCCCTGTTGACATGTCCATTATCTGCAATCATCTCAACTAATGGCGTTATCGATAGCTTTCACCTATCTTCAATGGAAATGAATGAGCAACTTAATTCATTATGCGAGATGTTTTCGTTGGAACGACTATATGCAAAAAAAAAAAAAAAAGAGCTATGTATATGTTCTTACACCCATGCAACTTTTAGAGAGGAAAGATGGACACGTCCTCAACATACAATAATAGTTCCATAAGAATTTCATCTATCATTGCTATTCATGAGTGAGTAAATATGTGGTATCCAATGATGTTGGTCTTCACGTGATTTCCTTTGTCGGATCTTCTTACTTAGTAGCACATTCACTACGCTTAAATTTTTTGTTGTTTGTCGAGTCTCGCTTCGGTCACTGTTCCTTTGCACCTTTTAAGTTTTTTTTTTCCCTTTCTTTCTATTATGCTTTGAGGTTCATTATAATAATAGTCAAATGAAAGATTCCCTTGCCCATCTTATTTCACCCGATTCCAAGTTAGCTTTTGGTGGAAAAACTTCTGCCAAGTGCCTAGAGGTTCTTTTCCATATACCAAGGAGTACTACTTGTAACGTACTCTTTGCCTTTTCAATGTACCAAAGGACACAAATATTAGTACTTCCATCGATGTTTTTATGTGGGCGCTTGTCTAAATCAAATGATACGGAGCCTATTAGTAATGCATTTTTGGACTGATTGGATCATCAAAAATCCAATTGAAAGTCAAAACGATGATGCAACTAGAACCGGCGGACCCGAGCGACGACATCAGATTGAGCTTAAATTCGGTTGGTTGTAGCGAAACGACATGCTAATCTATACTCGTTGCCATCTCGGCAATGAACTACGATGAATTTCGACGATTCGAAATTGTTTAAATGGATTTTTCAAATTTTAAGTATTTTCAGATTAAATTTTATTAGTAGTGATAATTTTATAATTTTGAATTTTGTATCCGGAATATTAGTAATGTTAGGTCTAACACCTCATATAAAATGTGTTTTATGATGTTTGAGCAGACATAATATATTTTTCATATTGAATTTCGCGAATTTTCCTCTTCAAGCAAGATTCACTCGTTCTTCTTCACTGAACGCTGCGTCATCAAAATCGGTTAACGTTTAACAAAATGCATATAAAACCTTCAAAGACTGATTGTAGATTGATAAGACAATGCTAGCATTCAACAAGAGCGTAGTTATGTTAATTAAGACTTGTCACGCTACTAAATGTTGTATATCAAACATTTGTGCTTTATTCAGGGATCATACTGGTCAAATTAAAATTTCAGGGATTATATTACATATTTCATTTAAAATAAATTTAAAAACGAGCTTAAAAGGTAAAGAAAAAAAATCCATATACAATTACCGCAACTAATGTTTTTAATCAATAGATTGATAATAATATTAAGTCACTGACACGCATGTGTGCCACCTCTTTCAAGAGGAGTAAGAGACCTTGGGACTCTCAAACAGTTGGCAAATCAGCATTCGACCATTCCTGCTGCGTATTTAGTAGCAAATTTAATTATTGTCTTGGAAAGATGCCTTGCACGAGATTTGATTCACTTATTGTTAGGTGACCATGTGCACGTAGCTGGATTATTTAAGATGTTGAAACAAAGGGGTTCATCCTCCCTTCATGCCCTAACAAGAAAAGGTAAATAAGGCATGAAGCTGAAAGATGCCAGTCGTATTAGCAGTCACTTGATGTCTTTTTCGGGGTCTTCCTCCGCAGGGAATCCTCGGGAAGCTCAAAACAATGTGGACTTACAAACGACGGAGTAACACAAAAATTTGTTCGGTAGTAGCCCTAATGTCGTCTGAGTCACCACCATTATTATATAGAGATGGATGATTATTTGCATTTTTCTTTGCGTTCATTGGTTAGTTATCCATCCTGCCTCCACTATTCATAGCCAACCAATTATTAAACAAACATTGATTAGGCAAACTGTCACTTCCTCCACGTTCTAATGGACAAAAACTGATTAGGTACTCGTCCTCAGCTCGCTAATTGTGTTGGTCAATAAAATCACCTATAAAATATATGATCAGTTATAACTAAGCTACTCGCGACATTAGAATGTTAATTATAATCGTTAGGCTACAACCGGTAAGGAAACTAAAGTTTTCCCATTCTTTCTTAACAATTTATAGGAAACCATTGCAAGCCACAACTAACATTGCCTCGTGGTCTATGCTCATGATTGTTGTTTGGGAGAGCGAAACGCAGGAAAATCTACTTAGCGTAAGTGCAACCGAATAGATCTAGAAGTTGAAAAATGTGGAGATGGAACGCGGCCTGGAATCTTTTCGAAACTCTCTTACTTGTGCCTATTTTATGACAATAATTAAAAAAAAAGGGTTATTAAATTGAATATTAATTGTTACGGAGAGCTGTTGTGCCACGTGAATCCCGTTGAAAGTGGATATTTTAAAAAGTCGTACATGGATAGCTTAGTACTTACCAACTAATATGTAGCTTGCTGAGTTTAGCTGCTCTCAAGTTTAATTGACTAACCATCAACTTTAAGAAAGTATTTTCTCAAACTCAGTTTTTGCAAAACAGACAAAGCCTTACCCATGTCTTAATCCGACTACATAACATTATATGGTTTGATAGAATGATCACATTAAATTACAGCTGTGACATAGTGTAGTTAGAGCCCGTTACACACTACTCCTTCTAACCGCTATAAGAGAACGACAAAAAGTTGATGAGCATGAGATCTGATCCGGGTAGTGATTCTCAACACCTTAATTTGTGCTATTTCCACTTTGTTTTTTGTTAACAAAAGGCCGAAAACTCGCAAGTTACCAACACTCGCATCTTATGCCCAAGTTTCTCCTTCTCCACCATCTCCTTTCCTATATGCATACATTGATTAGGTAATAGACCTAGACCGGTTCTTGTCCGGTTCAATAAAATCATAGATAAGATACAGAAGCAAATTATTATTAACCTAATTGCCATACTAGAATGTCAACTGTAATTGTTATATTGGATGCAACGAATTGCAATTTAAATTGTTATATATAAGTACTTCTGAGGAAATTATACTTTTCCTCCTCTTTATTAGGATTTTACTCTAGTTTGCTTTCTTGAATTAATATTGCCATTATGAACATGACAAAATTAGTAAGGGAAATGATTGTGAGCCACAACTGACATTGTTTTGTTGTCGCTCTTTCTAATTTCAATTAGCACAAATGCTTTGGGTTCATTCGGACTCTTTTACTTCTAACACTTATTTTCTAAATATTGCACATTTCAAGCTTTCAAAACTATACAATTTTTCACAAGTAGAGTTATATGCTTTTTCATAATTTATATAACCTAACTATTTTCATTTTGCAATATTTTCTGTGGAACGCAAAACGCAGAAAAAAAAAGTGTAACAAATGGAACAAGTTCACTATATAAGGCGACTCTGACAAAGGAAAAAAAAAAGAAATATAGAAGGCGACAAAAACAATAATGGAGGAGCGACTTATGTGATCTTTTGATATTCCCTGTGGCATGTCCCTAGTTCATGACAATCATTTCGAAGGACTTTATTAAAATGAATATAGATCCACAGAATAAAAAAAAACTAAGAAAATAGTCGGACAATAAAGAAATCTTGTTGGAAGAGGTATTTCACAAATTATAGAAGCTGTTTCCATCTGGATTGCAACGTGCTATGCCGACAATTTTATTACTAAAGCTCATGATTCGCTCGCTAAATAATTAGAGAGAAGAAGATACAAACTATTAAAAGTTGTGTACAACACTCACTTCAGCATCAAAAGTTTTCGCAGGATTAGTTAAGCGTTAAATCAAAGAAAAATGATTTTTTAAGTGATTCTCTTAGCCAAAATTAATATTTGGTATTTATAATCAATTTTTTAATATGAAGTGACATTTTTTAAAATTAAGTCCATGTGAACTTATAAATTGAAAAAAATATGAAATAAATTAAAATTGTATTTTAAAATATGCTAAAAATATTTTTTAAAATACAAATTTCATTTGAAATAAATTTAAAAATTTGCTTAAAAGTTTAACAGAAAAAAAAACTCCATATTCAATTGCCGCCAACTAATGTATTTAAGCAATATGTTGATAAGACTGCTAAGTCACCAATCCAGAAGTTTGCCGGCTCTTTCAAGGGGAGTAGGTGACCTTGCGACTCTCAAATTAATAGTTGGCAAAGTAGGGTCCGAATACTCCTGCTATGTATTTTTAATATTACCATTCACATGATTCTATCTGTCATTAACCGTGAAATATGGATCTACTCATTTAGTAGCACATTCAAATTTCGTCTTGGGAACATGCCTTGCACGAGATTTGATTCACATTATGTTAGGTGACGATGTGCACCTAGCTAGATTATGATATTAAAAAAAAGGGGGTTCATCCTACTTTGATACCCAAGCAAGCAAAGGTAAAAAAGGCATGAAGACAAAAGAAAAGGATATATTTTTCTAAGAAATCCAAGCAGCCCAGAAACCTAAATTAAGGTACCTTAAAACTAAAGTTGGATCGTCATCTCAATTAAGTTTTAATCATAGGCCGAACTCATTTTAGGAACTCTAAAATGTTGGTCAGTCCAATTCAGTTTAGGTCATCACTAGCACCATAAGAGGTCCCTAATTTATTATTATGGTTGATAACCAAACAATTGGACCCATTGCCACACATTTCCGATAAATTTATAACTTATCTTAAAATTGAGATAGAAATTTTAAGTAAGTGTATATGGAAACTTCTAATAGCTATTCACAGTCCATGTGCGATATAATTTACATTCACCATGGATGAATAACCTGTAGAGTAATTCAGTTACAAAAATTAACTTCAAAGAATCATGCCAATCATCCAAGCATAACGAAATTCACGGAAACATCAAATTTTCCAGAAACATTTACCAAGGATATTGAAAAAATTTCATTGTTCAACACAAGCAATGGTGATCGGGTCTTTATTTGACTCTTTGGACACGGAGACTCTAGTGATATCATCCCTGTCAATGAGCTCAAAACACACAAATGTCGCTCGCATATAGATGTGTTTCTCTCGTGAATTTGGACCAATCAATGGAGAACAAAGCTAGCTATTGCAATCCCCTGGCCTTGATCCGTTGGAATGCATGAGAGTCTCGATTCTATTATTTTCCTAGATATGTTTCTTGATGAATACGTAAGAAACAGCCTTGGAATACGCATGTTTAAATAAATCACCAATTTACTGCAAAGCCATAGAAAACCAACTCAGGATGGATCCTTAGCTTTCACCGTCCACAGGCTAAGAAGGATGATGGTGAAAAGCCAAGTCAAAAGAAAACTCTGAAATTGGTTGGTGTGGATGTTTCGTTCTATTCTGCTGAAGTTACTGGTAAAATTAGTAGCTTACTGTTCAGATACTTCAGTGAATCTTCTCCTTCAGGTTCTCCTACTAGGCCATCGACATCTATATGACTTCTTTGTTGTGACCAAAACTTTCAGGATCATTCTGTTCAAAAACTCCATGATCATCTTTCTATAAGACATCAAGTATAAATTAGGGGCTCTGCATCCGGTCTTCGCTGGAAGCAATACCTAATCAAACATCTTAAGCAATGACTAAATCCCGTAGCAAGATTTCATTTTATGCTTTCAAAACAAAGCAGGATCTGCTGTGCATGGAAACAGAACATGAACATAAGCAAAATGTCAGAACTTTCTTATGAATGATGTGAAGGCACGAGCAATCGTTCGATTGAAGCTTCCCCAAAATCCTGCTATTTCCTTGCGAACATGAACTATTGATTGTAGCTTCCCTCAAAATCCACACTTGCTTTCGTCCTCTGGTACTCCCTCCATTTAAAAGTCGTCTTCTTTTCTTGTTAGGCTTCTCTATTGTATTCTCATTTGTATATTGAGAATCTTCTTGTACTGTGGGATAGAGAAATGATCTCACTAGTCGTTGAGTGCATAAATTCATAGCAACCTCCAGAAAAGAAATGAATCATTTGAGCATGCTGGTGCTGCTATTGCAAGATTACAAACAATGCATGGGCTGTTCACAGCCTATTGCTGCAGATCGATATCAGATGGATTTGCAAATGGTCAATGTAAGATAAATTAATGAGTTTACTGATAAAAACCATTCGAATGAATTCAGAAACTAATATACATAGAGTTTCATATGGATTAGTCGTGAGATCGCTTGATGCTATTGAGAAACACCAATCTCTCTCTCTAGAGCTTTCTAGAATTTTCTAGAACTCTCTTGAATTGTCTAGATATTCTAAACTCTTCTTTTATTTTTTTAGAACATTCATGGTGCGTCTAGATATTCTAGAGCTTTCCTTAACCTTCTAGAGTCTTCATGATTTATCTAGATATTCTAGTGCTTTGTCCAAGCACCATCTTCACTCTCTATAAATAGGAGCTAGTGCTCCACCTTGTATAATGGTGTGAGAAGACATAGAGAGCAAGAGTGAGAGAGCAAGAGTGAGTGGTGTGTGGAAGTGTGAGAATCCATTATGTGTACTATTGAGAGTATTGTAAATTGAGTGATCTTTCATCAATAATAAAGAGAGCTCAATTTACTTTGAGATATTCACTTGACTCTCAACAAGTGGTATCAGAGCCAAGTTGCGGAGGAGCATTCGAAGCGTGATACACAAAGATAAGTGGTCGGGGACCATTGTGCGTGAGCTGTCGACCGAATTGGAGTGCGCCGAAGTTTTGCCAGTGTACAGTCAAGGACTGTGATCAATTGGTTGGGGACCAAGATTACTTGGAGTAGTGTCGGGCATTATATCCAAGTCAGATGGCTGATTTCTTAAGTTCAGTGAATGGCGTCGAAAAGCTCAACAGCACTCACTATAACAATTGGAGTACCCGCGTACAATATTACCTGTTGGGCCAGGATTTGTGGGATATTGTTAGCGGCGGCAACACCACACCACTAACGAATGATGCCGACTTGAGGACATGGAACATCAAAGCTGGTAAGGCTCTCTACGTTCTTGCTGTAACTGTTGAAGATGAGTTGTTGCAGCACAACGAGAGTGTGAAGAACCCTAAGGAGGCATGGGACAACTTGGCGGCATTATTCGCAAGGACGAACGACGCCAAGTTGCAAAGGTTGGAGAATGAGCTATTGTCGATCTCGTAACAAAATATGACGGTGAGTCAATACTTCTCCAAAGTTAAATCTATTTGCGAAGAAATTTCAAAATTAGATCCTCATAATGCCATTTCTAAGACAAGGATAAGGAGAATTATTATTCATGGGTTAAGATCGGAGTACAACGGTATTGTTACGGCCACCCGTAGATGGGCAAACGAGCCAACTCTGACCGAGTTGGAGAATATATTGGCTAATCAAGAGGCCTTAGATAGACAAATGTCTAAGGTCTCGGTTAAAGAAGATGAAAGTGCCCTCTTTAGTAATAAAAGAGGGTTTAAGGGCCAGAGAAGAAATGATATAGGCACTAGAGATGGTAAACTAAAGCAAAGTCATAGAGTATGGCAAAAACCACTAGGAGGGATGGCTTCCCGACTAAGGGGAGCTCGTCCAAATCGAGACAAGGATGACAATAAAGAAATGAGCAATAGAAGGCGTAACAAGCAGTGTTATAACTGTGGCAAAGTAGGCCACTTTGCCAGAGATTGTCAACTCAAAAGAGTTGAACGAAATATGGCGGCATTTAAGGAAAATGATAACGAAGAAGAGTGGAATTTCCAAGCGTCCCTTGCTATAGAGGAACAACAAGAATTTGATACATGTTCCGTCACCGAAGCAGAAGATGCCACGACCCTCGTCACGGTGAGTGATAAATTGATCAATTATGATAATGATTGGATAGCCGACTCTGGATGTTCGAATCACATGACAGGAGATGAAGGCAAGCTATCAAATATATTTGAGTACACTGGAGGACGTGTAGTTGTCACTGCATACAACTTAAAGTTGCCAATTACCATGTTGGCGAAATAGTGATCACACCCCGATTCAGTTCCCATCAAGTTAAACTGAAAAATGTGTATCACGTGCCAAGGATGAAGAAGAATTTATTATCCATGTCTCAACTCACAGACTCGGGCAATTATGTAGTGTTCGACCTAAGATGTTAAGGTGTATCGCAATTTGAAATCTACTGGTACACTAATCTTGGAGGGGCGTCGGCTAGAGTCTGTCTGATGTCAGCAGAGATGGCATACGTGGACAAAACTCGAAAGAGTGATACGCCTGATTTATGGCATGCTCGGCTCGGGCACATAAGCTACCACAAGTTAAAGGTGACGATGAAGAAAGGCATGCTAAAACGGCTATGCTACTTGGAAGTTCAAGAAGATATCATCTGCGCAGGATGTCAATATGGAAAGGCACATCAACTTCCATACAAGGAGTCCACATTCAAGAGTAAGATGCCTCTTAAATTGATCCACTCAGACGTGTTTGGACCAGCAAAGCAACCATCGATCAATGGGTCGAAGTACATGATAACATTCATCGACGACTTCTCCAGGTACGTTTGGGTTGACTTTATGAAAGAAAAATTTGACGCATTAAATAAGTTTAAGGAGTTCAAAGAAAAAGCTGAGAATGAAGTAGGCAAGAAAATAATGTGCCAACGTACTGACAAAGGGGGAGAATATACATCAAACGAGTTCACAAAGTATCTGCAAGATTGCAAGATACATCGCCAGTTACTTGCCCAAATACGCCCCAATAAAATGGAGTTGCCGAAAGAAAAAATCAGCATTTGGTAGAGACTTGCCAGAGCATGTTGCATGCGAAGAACGTTCCACCTAGATTCTGGGCTGAATGTATGAAAACAGCAGCACACGTAATCAATAGACTACCTCAAGCAAGGCTTGGCTTTATGTCACCATATGAGAAGCCGTGGAATCGCAAGCCCACGGTAAGTCATTTTAGAGTATTTGGATGTGTATGTTATGCATTTGTGCCAAATCATCTACGCAACAAGTTTGACAAGAAAGCAATACGCTGCATATTTGTGGGCTACAATAATCAAAGAAAAGGATGGAAATGTTGTGATCCTACAACTGGGAGGTGGTACACTTCCAGAAATGTGGTCTTTGATGAGCTATCATCGTGGTGGTCATCAAAAGCTTCTGAATTACCAAATTCAAAACAAATTGAAGAAGAGGTTTATGAAAGAATGAAAGAAAATGATGAGCTTGATAAGGACCACCTGACTAAAGAAGAAAAAGAAACCATATATAGAAGAGAAGAAGTCGAAGCACAGCCACCAGAAAAATTGAAGAGTCCATGGCAAACTGGTATACATCTAACAATGATAGAGGAGCCCCGACCAAGTCAGACGGAAGAAAATGAAGATGAAGTACCTCAACTTAAGAGATCTACAAGGCAATGAAGAACAAAATCCAAATATGCAAATGCAGCGATGATAGAAGATGTTGAAGTGATTGAGCCATCTACATATGAAGAAGCTTCACATGACAAAGAATGGTGGAAGGCCATGGAAGAAGAGATCTAAGCATTAAGGAAGAATGAGACGTGGGATTTGGTGCCAAGACCTAAAGAGGTACGTCCTATATCTTGCAAATGAGTTTATAAGCTTAAGACTCCATCAGATGGGTCAATAGAAAGGTATAAGGCACGCTTAGTTACTCGAGGATTCTCTCAACAATATGGCTTGGATTATGAAGAAACCTTTAGCCCAGTGGCAAAGGTTACTACAGTTCGAGTCCTACTAGCACTTGCGGCAAGTAAGTCTTGGAAGTTATGGAAAATGGATGTGAAGAATGCCTTCTTACATGGAGAACTGGATCGAGAAATATATATATATGGAGCAACTAGATGGTTTCAAGAGTAAGGCTCACCCAGATTATGTCTCCAAAATTAAAGAAATCTCTCTATGGATTAAAGCAAGCCCCAAGAGCATGGTATGGGAAGATTGCTAAATTCTTGGTGAAAAGTGATTATTCAGTAGCGCCGGCAGACTCGTGAAGGCAAAGACTAGTAAGCTTGCAATAGTATTAGTCTATGTGGAAGATTTAATCTTTACTGGAGATGATGAAGAGAAGATATGCCAAATTAGAGCCAACCTCTCAACACGGCTTCAAATGAAGGAGCTTGGAGAACTAAAATATTTTCTGGGACTCGAGGTTGAGCAGACAAAGGAAGGACTTGGAATTGCAAAGTTCGAAGAGTTCCGATCGCAACTTGGTATGACCACGAGATTTGTGTCAAAGAGAGTAGTCGGTGATGGGGAGTATTGAGAAACACCGACCTCTCTCTCTAGAGCTTTCTAGAATTTTCTAGAATTCTCTTGAATTGTCTAGATATTCTAGACTCTTTTTTTATTTTTTAGAACATTCATGGTGCGTCTAGATATTCTAGAGTTTTCCTTAACCTTCTAGAGTCTTCATGATTTATCTAGATATTCTAGAATATTCTAGTACTGTGTCCAAACATTATCTTACCCTCTATAAATTGGAGCTAGTGCTCCACCTTGTGTAATGATTTGAGAAGTCCTAGAGAGCCAGAGTGAGTGGTGTGTGGAAGTGTGAGAATCCATTGTGTGTACTAGTGAGAGTATTGTAAATTGAGTGATCTTCCATCAATAATAAAGAGAGCTCGATTTACTTTGAGATATTCACTTGATTCTCAACAGGTGCCATCTTAGGAATTGGTGAAGATGTCCTTGGGAGGGTACACTCGGAATGCGTCACATCACAGGAAGTGTATTTGGATCCACTAGATGTGACTGCGGCAACCAGCTTGCAACAGGCGATGCAGCAGATAGAAGCGGCTGGTAGGGGCGTGCTGTTATACCTCAAAGGGCACGAAGGAAGAGGCGTAGGTTTGGGGCACGAACTACGTGCCTATAACCTGCAGGACAATGGGCGTGACACCGTGGAAGCAAATGTGGAGCTCGGGTTGCCCGTTGACTCTAGAGAGTATGGAATTGGTGCTCAGGTATTTCTTACTTAAGTCAGAAACTATAACAATGCAAGAGGTCCCAAATAATTTAGCTTCATAATGAGGCTGGTTCATGGTCATTGTCATTATGTGCTTTGTGGAATAGAGAAGATCGATAAACTAACATCGTCAATCTAAATTTAAAGGTAGTTGAATTTCAGTGACCCTTTCAGAAATTGTACATGATTTGTAGGACTACTCGAGGAAGCTAGGAACTAAAGCAGAGCTTCAAATTCTCATCTTAAAAAGACAAGATTTGATTAGTAGTAAGAATCACTCCATCATCAAACTTTTCTTAGCATATGGTGCTTAACATATTGACTAATACTGCAGATGTTGCGTGACCTGAGAGTCAAGATGATGAAGCTGATGACGAACTACCTATCAAAGTATGTGGGGCTTAAAGGTTATGGCTTGGCTATTGCTGGGAGAATCCCTCTAATAACTCCAATAACAACGGAGAACAAGAGATACTTGGAGACGAAACGCTTCAAGATGGGGCACATCTATGCTGCGGAAGTCAATGGCCACTTCACCAATCTCATAAGCAAAAATGGCAAGCCGAGTAGTACTGTATCTTCTGATCCGGCTGTGTCTGACTCATAGGAGTTGCTGGATAGTTCGACTGCTAATGATTTAATTTGGGGGGATACAAGCAAGTTCACTAATGGACGGTATTATTACTTTATTTTTTAGGCCCTAAAGTCAATAACGTTGGGATAGCTGCCGGCCGTGAGTTCTGGACATTTTACGGCGATTTAGGTTTATAATTGTTATAATGCTCATAATTGTTCTCTTGATGTAATTCATCCATTTTGCAAGGCGAAATGGGGAAAGAATCGCCTCTTATTGAAACTTCCTTATGTGTTATTGATGGATGGCAGCATTCATGTTTATTCACCTTTCCTTGAATCTATTTGAATCGATCTCCGGAAAACAGAGTTGGTGCAGGACATTCTTTCTTTCCTTTTTCGTGACTACCTTAATGGTGAAAGATCTTACTTGTAGGGATATACTGAAGTCTCTATTGGATCAAACTCTCCACGCTACGTATGAGTTTGATTTGTATTTTGCGTATGAAGACACATTTACCCGGAATTTCGGAAGAAGCAATTTCCCTGTGCAATTTTCACTAGTCTCCGAAAAAAACATCAGAATACATCGCCATTCAATTACTTAACAGCAGAAAGGTCTGCTTCCTTTGATCAGATCGACTAAATAAAACTTGGCGAAGCAGAAATTTTTCTGTGGGAATACCAAAGTTCACACCTAAGTCTCAACATTCTTTCTGAAAATGGTGACTTTTGAATTCAATATTATCAATCCTAACAAAGCTCGAACAAGCATGCATCTCCTTCCTTCAGGGAAGTCCCTCTCTGAAATGCGCCCCAACTGGCAGAGAGCTTTCCCTAGCCAAATTGTGGGTAGTACATGAGCTTCGCTGGCCATGATCCATCCATATATTTAAGAATTGCAGTTTGCATTCTTCCATTGGTGCGTCCCTTAAAAAAGCTACCTGGGACAGTCCGCGAGTTGATTTTTGATCAACAAATGTTCTATAAGTAAGAAAATAAAAGGCATCATGACTAACTCAAGAAATGTTATCCAGACTACAGTTTTATAATCTCACAGGCAAACTCGAACCATATAGGAAAATGACGATCCGTCACGAGAATGTAATAGATTTCATTCCTGTCCAAATTTTGCACATAAGAGCAACATTATCTTGGGATGTTTTCTTACCACACCATTCTTCATTTTATTATGTGATCGGATAACTACCGTGAAGGATGGATACTGCAGTTCGTACTCGCTGGATGTTTTGAGAGTTGTAGTTACCCTTGAAAGTTCAGATGCAAAACTAAGAGAAGCGAACATGCCGATGCTCACCTTGCGGTTGGAATTTTCCATCCTACCTGAATTAGTCGGACGGACAACATAAAAACAAATGACACAAAACATAAGCATTACTAATGGGCTAAGATGCACACACCTTCTAAATCCTGTGGCTGAAGCTTCGCTTCTCGATCTGTTTGGAAGCCTTTTGTTTCGGAGCCCAATCCGAGTACAATTGCATGTAAAGTAGTAGCATCATCAACGATTAACGGAATCCGATTTCATCACTTTGGAGGGCTTGTGATGATATGATTTTAGATGCAATTCATCCTTTCTAAACTTCGAAGTCTAACCAAGAGGTGACAATGATCATCAACATCTTCCGTTTTAGGCGGGACAAGTTCGACAGTGCCGATTAGCAGATAATCTATCTTTGTTGTGCTTTTGTCAAATATGAACACGAGAAAGCGCAAGTCCCCTACGCATCTGAGGACTGAAGAGTGGCCCTTACGGATAGAATAAACCTCCGCAAATTCCTTCCATCTCTTTGATAACCAAACTATTTCATCACATTTTTCCAACTCCGCTCTCCAACTTCTACTGTTCGGAACCCTCAAACACACCATTTCGAAAATATTCTTACCATACTTTCTCACAAACCTCTTCGGAATACCCTAGTTTTGTGACATACTAAGTCATCATGAGTATGTAAACAAGCCTTAAGAAAAGAATACTTAAGGGAACTTACAAGCTTTCCAGTTTGAAGTGTGTCAGAGAGTATGATGTTGAAGAAATGAGGTGTCTCCGGTGCAAAATTTCGCCGGTCCTGTTCATCTTCTCTCCGAGGACGAGGAATCATCCTTTGAGCACAAGTTGTGTGATTGGTAGTAACATTTGAATCTAACCTACTTCTGTCGCTTTACATGAGCCAACCTAATTGAAGATAGCATTTAATTGGAGAAGACATTCGGATGACAGCCACCTTTTGGGAAGCTGTTCATCTTCTCTAATGACGTTAAGGACGGAGAAGGGCTAGCTTATCTCATCAATGCGATGAAGAAAAGTAATGAACAACCAAATGCTTTTGGAAGGTCATTAAGAAGAACGCATTGATCGAACTCATTAAAAATGGGACGATTTGGTAGATGGTAGAAATCATATCAAGGACAATGCCCAAAGAAGCTAAGATTTGTATGTCGCATTAGAAATACACAGACCGATTTTACTCCGATATAGCAATTGAAAGGGCAAAACAAAAAAGTTATGATAGTCAAACGAGTATTGTATAAAAATTATGGCACTCATATTATTTTTAGGGAATAAAATGACACTTTTATTGCCAAAAATTGTATACGGAAGTCACTTTGAGTGCCAAAAGTTTCAATCGGATCACTAACCAAGTTTTTGCAAGAATGATCGTTTTAGTGCCGATTTCGATTTAGTTTGTCAGAATTCTAACGTGGCTTTATTTATTAATAAATAAAGTCGACATTGCCGTTGAAGAGCCTAGTCAGTAGCACAAAGCCTTCACAATGTCGTTTTGGACATAGTTCTTCAAATAAGAATCAGCCGATTG
Organism: Rhodomyrtus tomentosa; assembly: GCA_028455895.1. Classification (NCBI taxonomy): domain Eukaryota; kingdom Viridiplantae; phylum Streptophyta; class Magnoliopsida; order Myrtales; family Myrtaceae; genus Rhodomyrtus; species Rhodomyrtus tomentosa. Next base: position 35,740,859 of record JAPCWY010000011.1, on the reverse strand, counting down.
AACGAAAAAAACATCCCCAAATTTGAAATCCTAGCCCCAATTTTTTCCCCCAAAGAAATCACAGGTCATATTTGCAAATGGAGGGCTTCACGAGCGGCTTCATCAGTGTCTCAACCCCTACTTTCTCTTTTCTATAAAGTCAGAGCCCTAATTTCTCATTTTCCATTCAATTTTGCGAGCAATCGACGAAGCTACATAACTATCATAGCCAGCGAGTGCGATGGTGAGTGATGGCCAACGAGCGACGAGACTGTAAATGGGAATGAGCAGGAGACGACGTCGCGAAGTTTGGTTTCTATTTTGCGAAGGAGACGACTGAACTTTGCCTTCTGTTTGGGGAAAAGAGCAGACAACGTTGCCGGGGGTGGGTGGGTGGGTGGGGGGTGGGTGTGACATCTTCATTCACGAAAACGATGCCATTTTTAGACGTGGTACCATGTCGGATGGGACGACATCATTTTCTCAAGTCCACGTGGATAGATTTATTCAAAATTTTCCATCTTAGCAAAAAATTCTAGTTTTAAAAGCCACGTATTATTTTTGGCCAAAATTTCTCGTCGGAGGCACCAGAGTGATTCGTTTATGTTTTACTTGGCACTAAATTGATTCGATTGATTTTGGCACCAAATTGATTACCATATACAATTTTTGACACTAAAATTGAACTTTTCTCATTTTTAGGGTCCAAGGGAGTCTGGTTTTCCATTCTGAGCTAAAGAAGGGAATTCGCTTTCTTGGCGGATCTCGGCAGACTATCCCGTGAGGCCAAAGAAAAGATAATCCACTCAAATTCGACGGGTATCCATCATGTTTAAGGGAGTCAACCTAGTCACATCCACTACGGACTAAATAATATTGCTGGGAGAGTCTTACTAGTAATTTTCCTATAACCATGTAGTAGAAATTACAAATTCCTTAGCCGTGAGTCCGCAGCGATCATATTTTTTTTTTTTTTCAGCTAATACTTAGTTCAATTTCAATCAATGAACTCTGTTACTCAACTCCAGCACCGAAAATTGAGACTTTTAACACAAGATCATCTCTGTCGATGGCGGCAAATGCTCGCTGACAGGCAGAACAGAGCGCCACATGCCCGTTCGGATATATCCTCATCCTCACCAGTTGCAACTTGTTTGTTTTCCTGAATATGTATCTTGATGGATCCACAAGGAGTTCTCTGCCCCCCATGCATATTTGCAAAGAGACAGTATGAATTTCAGCGATTGTTTCAGAGTAAGCTGGTTACTAGAGCAGAGCATCAAATTATCATCTTAAAGAGAATAAATATGTATTTGGTGTCTCCGTCATCAGGTTTTTCATGGCGTTTGACCCCTTTTGTATTAGTATTTAACACATTGATTTACACAGTTATACTGTGGACGATCAGAACAACGAAGCTGATGACAACAACCTCGCCAAATATGTGTGGCTTAAAAGGTTACGGCTTGACTAATGACCATTGCTAGGGCGAGTTCCTAAACTCCGGGAAGACGGGGCGCATCTACGGTGCAGAAGTGAAAGGCCGCTTGAGCAATCTCTTCAGCAAACAGGGCAAGCTACGCAGTAATGTCTCTTCTGATCCGGCCGCGTCTGACTCATTGGAGTCGCCACTGGACAATTCCCTTTGTGTGATCGATGGCTCGCAAGATGTATCTGTAATTGAACTTTGCTTGGAATCTACGTGTATTGATCTTTTATTTTGTCGATCCCATGCTGAGGATGAGTTCGATTTATACAAAGACGCAAATATGCAAAGAGGTTGGAAATTAGGCACACATATACCCAAAATTTTGGAAGATGCAATATCCCCGTGTACTGTTCGCTGCTCTCCAAAGAACATCAGGAAATACATCACCATTCAATTAGTTGCTGCAGAAAGGTTTGCTTTTCTTTGATCTGATTAAGTAAACAAAACATAGCAACCCATAATTTTTTTTCTTTTTTTTCTTTTTTTGTAGGCATACCAATAGCATCAATTCTAAATGCTGGAACATACAGGCATCTCTTTTCCTTAGAGAAGTTCCCCAGCCATGTTGTGCGCAGTGCAGGAACTTCACCGGTCATAATCTTTTCTTACCGCATTTTGCTTCAATATATTATGTGACCGGTCGACTACTGAGAAGAAAGGATTCTGGAGCTTGGACTTGTTGGCCGGTTCAAGAGACGCAGTTGCCTGTGAACACTGAGAAGTAGAACTACCGGGAGCCACCACGCCAGGGCCGACCTCGCGTTTGGAATTTTTCGTACTACCTAAATTAGTCAGGCAGAGAGCGTAAGAAAAAGCGATACAAAAGTATATGCATTACTTATAGGATAAGATTCACTGACCTTCCGAAACTTGTCGCGGAATCTTGCTCCTTCATCAGTTTAGACAGTCTGTTAGTTGATCGAAAATATATCAAGAATAATGTCAGAGGTACTAATATTGAAATCCATAGAATTAACTCACATAGTGATGTACAAAGTAGCTAATGAACTTTGCTTAACAAATTGATGGGGGTATGGGCAGACCATGCCGTGAGGCCAAACACCACCTTTAGTTCTTAGAGATAATTAGGGCAAAAGAAGAGATTATTCACTCCAAAGAAAAGATTATTGCCGGGAGAGTTTCATTAGCAATTCCTGTAACTGAGAATTGAAAGACATACCGAAGATATTTAGTCTTTAGAAATTCGTTTGTCGTGAGATCCGCACTTTTAAGGTGATTGAATACAAGTTTTTTCATCTAAAATTTAGGTAAGTATCATGATTATTTCGTTCAATTTCACTCAACGTCGTAAGCTGAAAGGGTTAAAAACAATTATTTTTATGGAACTTCCACCTTCAATGTCGATGCTGGCTTTTGGTATTTTTTTTTGGCTTTTGGTATTTTTTTTTTTTTTTGGTAAGGAATAATCATGATATTTTTTTATGGAACTTCCACCTTCAATTATTTTTTTTTGGCTTTTGGTATTTTTTTTTGGCTTTTGGTATTTTTTTTGGTATTTTTTTTGGCTTTTTGGCTTTTGGTATTTTTTTTTGGCTTTTGGTATTTTTTTTTTGGCTTTTGGTATTCATCCTTGATAATTTCAATAAGTGATTGAACGGAGTTTAGTCTGAATCTACTTGTGCATTAATCACCAGGAACCAATACCTATTAGAAATTTCAAGCGTACAACATCGAGGAATCAATTATTCATGACTTAATTGCACCTTTTCGAATTTAAGAGCTTGACTGTACATTAAGCAAAACGTTAGGAATTTTTATATGCAATTTCCTACAATAAAAAGAAGAGAAACCAAAGTTGGATGCTTAGGTGAGTTATAAAAATGAGGATGGTGGGTTCTAATTAGTTATGCTGACATGGCAAATGGTAGTGGACTCGCTTAATCAGGGCATTAATGGTTAATCAATTAGAAATCGGTTATGATTTTAAAAGTCATTTATGCCTAATTTTATTGATTTATAAGCTAATGCGAACAACTTTTTTTTACCATGTACGGTAATACTTTATGGGACAACTTTTAACCCCTAGAGGGTTATGTAACTCTTTTTGCGAAACTGTTGTCAATGAGAAGGGGGGAAATTGGGGATAGAATAACATACCTCCGCGAAAATCTTCCTACTGTGCCTCAGTAACTTCCCGGTCTCTGCGCCACTTGTAGCATTTGCCCTTCCCTTCAACAGTGACTAGACAATTTTAAAAAGATACAAAAGAAAAAAAAAGAAAGAAAGAGAGAAAGAAAGAAAAGAAGTTAGAACTTATGGTGCTTCAGGCATCGGGCAATTTGAAAACAGAGGCAAGCGACAAAAACGGATGAGAATGGCATCAATTGGATCTCACCAATTTTATGTGCGTTTTTGTTTATGCTGATAACTTTTGCATGGTTGTATTGAGATCACCATCCCAGTACTCATCCCACAAGTATCTGAACAGCCTCCCAAAATTTAGTTGTGGCGTGCTCACCGTGCCCTTGGAAAAGATCTTCATTTTGGGGCACTCTTCCACTTCAATCCCCCACAAGGATGGAAGCCTCAAGATGCAACTTGTGGAAGAGAAGCATTCTAGGCTTGCCATATTCTCGAGTTTTAACATCTGTAGCTTCTTGAAAGAAATCACTCTTCTTTCTTCATTTTCATCGTCTGTTACTACTTCTTTCATTCTTTTACATCCCATTATAGTCATATGAGTGAGATTCACCAAATTCGTGATCGCTGAAACTGTCACCAAATGTACCAATCCAGAGGAATTCTTCACCACCAACTTCGTCAAATTCCGAAAGGTTGTCACAGCTGGAAATAATATCATCAAACCAGGACAATCCCAAACCTCTAGTTTTTTTATGCTCTGAAGAATTTTCGACACTAAATAATCTTCTCTCCAGACACGCTTTAGGTTGTGTAGCTTGCTCAGCTTAAGTTCTCTTAAATTTTCAAGCAACGGATGTTTTCCCTCATCCACAAGTCCTTCATCGGGAAATATATCTTCAAAGTCACTACAAAAAACCTCAAGGCTTTTTAGATTGGGAAATCTCTGCAGGAGGAAGTTGGAAGGAAAGACGGCCCTTTCGTCATGAAAGCATGCCAATGTTAGTGCTTTTGGCTTGCCAAAGATGTCATCAGAAAATTTTCCATTCTGTATCATATCAATATCCTTATCGACTAACGAAAGTGTCTCTAAGCTGGAAATGCCCTGTAAAAATTGCCAATACAATGAGAGGAGTAAATTCAACAAGGTTCGGCAGTAAATAATGTGTTGTAAAAGGGAAGCCTACGTCATGGAAGGCGGCCATCTTCTTGCAATTCATTAAATTTCAAGAGTTTTTTATCCATGTCTCGCTACAAGATACAACACCAACCGAATGATCTATTGTAACCATCCATAATGAAAACCTGAAGAGAACACTTCTTCTAAGTAGAGCTTGGTGCGGTTAAGTTAGTAGACTAAATCTAAATTCAAAACCAACCAGCTCACCAAATTACAAATTTCATTAAAAATATCTTATGTTGTCAACAAATCTATCATTCTTTGGAATTTTCTGTAACGGGATGCACTCGTAGTGTTACTAAAACATACGAGGGTTCCTTACGTTGTCTAAAATGAAATTAGAGGAAGGGGTTTCGAGTTTTTCTTTAGTATCATAATTAACACGACTATGAAATGGACGTGGAATACACGGGCGAATTAAAGAATAATGAAGAACGCAGTGACTTAAGGTGCCAATATTTGTATTTCTAAAATGAAATTAGAGTATGTTTTTATAGAGATTGTAGAAAATAAAAAAAGAGAAGAAAAGTTCAATGGTGAGAAATGTGAGAAAAATAGAGAGGGCCATGTGTCGAGTTCTCATTGACTTTCCCAGGCACATCATGTTTAATTAGATTAAATAGGGAATATATAATGAGGTAAAAAATAATTTGTAATTATCTTTGTAACTTTAGATAATGGAACACCTTATAAGCATCCCCAAACGAAAAGTGTACTTATGATATTAGAAATATCTAATATTATCGACAAGGGATATCATGTTTTCTACATAGTATCATGATATGATTAATATGCGCTGAACATAAGAAAGTACTTTAAATAACAAAATATAAACGAAGGGAGAATAGTTGTAGTCATACCCTCTCAAGTGAGGAGTGTCTATCTCGGCCTGAAATGTCTTGATGACTATCTCTCCAAGGCCACTTGTTCTTGTTTACAACCAAAGGAAACATATTTAGTTTGTCACAATGTGTCACTTGCAATTTCTTCAAGAATGGCCACTTCAAAGTAGGCAAATTAGGACAGAAGCTCTTGAGTTGTGGCATATCGTGAAACACCAGAGAGGTTAATTGCGGGAAAAGTACTTGAGCAGTAGTGAAGTGTGGAGTCTTATCCTCACTTGCGACTATTTCCATGATTGCACAAAACTCCACTCGAATTTTCACCAATTGATTTAGACTTGTAGCCACCCAATGCGGAAACAAATTTTCAAGGCTCTTACAATTCTCAACCTTAACTTCCCGTAAATGTTCAAAAGAGAGATCAGTATCGTGAGGACTATCTGTCCATATTTTGCTTAAACTTTCCATGTGAGAGAGACATATCCACTCAAGATTAGGAAATTGTACCTGCCATATTTGAAAATAGGTCGCCATAAATTTGATGACATTGAATTATGAACTTACTTTCCTCTCAAAATCAAAAGATTTTAGAACTTGTTAGTGACACAATCAAGGAGGGGTTGCTTGATGCGCTTTCATTTTTATGAACCAATGACTAAGGCTGAGTATATTGCAATGGAACAAGCACGAAATGCGGTGCGACAAAATAAACTATCTTATGGTTTGTACCACCCGTTAATACTCATGCACAAAAAAACATAGGAAAACATTTCACTGCATTACGATCCAAAGAACGAAATGACGACCTCAAATACCACATGAATACTTTTTGCAATTTTCCTAAAATTTTCGCACGACAACAGATTTTAAGGCAAGTTTCTTATACTAACAAGGATCCCCAGGAAGATGCAACTAGTCTTCGTGAACAAATAAAATATGTTATGCAAAAATAGATTATATTACAAAAAAATAAAAAACAAAACGATTGCATGAGCTGCTATGAATTGTTCATTTAAGAGCCTATATGGAATTTTTATTTCTTCGTGAATTATGTTACTGCCACTTGTCCCTACCAAAAAATCAGGTGACTAGTTTCATATTTCTTTATCTCTGATTTCAGGGATGGGGAAGATTTCAGTTTATCCAATTTTGTGAATGTGTTTACAATTATGACGTTTTCGTTAGTGGTGACACCTATCTACAATTTAAGTTTAATCAATTTCTTATCCTTGACTGATAACATTGTGTGGCGTGTTGAGGATTTCGCACGCAAAAACAAATGCTTTTGATGTTTAATCTAAACATCAAAAGCATTGGATAAAGAAAGAGAAGATTGACCTGTGGAGTAAATAGTGAAGGAGTGCGGTGGTCGATCTCCATCAAAGGTTGCCAAGTTAAACTTCTCATTTTGGGGCAGTAGGCGATGGTCAGCTCTTTTAAGTTGGGGCATTCCAGTGAACAGTTCTTCCCTGAGAGAAAATTAATCATATTGGGCAAGCATTCTAGCTTTATCCCATGAAGATTCGGGAATGTAATCTTCTCCACTGCGCTTCCGTGCCCTTCTTCCTCTGCAATCACTCTTTCCATTTGACCACACTCCTTTATTTCCATGTGCCTTAAATTGGCAAGACACCGAGCCATGGATGGAGTGAAAGCATGTATCAAGTTGCTGCACTTAAAAAGGGTGAGGCTAAATATCATATCGAAGCGCAGCACCCCTTGAAGATGGTTGTTCCATAGTCGCCACAGCTTTGGTAGATTGACCAAGCCTAGAAATTCTAATGAAGGCAGCACCCAAGTGCTTCGCGCACCCTCCAGCCCTTCAAGATTGAATACTTCTTCTACCAACTCGCAATCGCGCACTTGCAACCTTTTCATTTTGTTTAAAGCAAGCATCAATCTGGATGGAATAGCATTAGTAAATGATGGACATTTATCCACCGATAGTGATTGTAATTTCCAAGAGGACTCGATGGGAATAAGTTCGCCATGCCATTTTTCAATTAGCTCAGGAAACTCAGATAGCCGCATCGACTTTGCTCCCGCAACCGTAGCCTGTTGGAAAAAAGCGTCATTAAATGTAAACTACTAGTTAGCAAAACGCAGCGAGACCATCTAATTTCCCAGAATTCGATATCCGATGCATACCATTTTTTTAAACATATTCTGGATGGTGATGTTGAGGTTTTCCTCCCAAAACCACGCTTCTGTTGAGACTTGTACTCTCTCCAACTTTGGCGCCTTTATTGGTCCCTCAGAGAAGAACTTCATGTTGGGACATCCACTCACAATGACATCTTCCAAGAGTGGGAAAATCAAAGTGCATTTACTTGAACTGAAACATCTCAGCCCCCTCAACCCATCAAGCTCCATATACTTCAATTGATTGAAAACCATCACGAGCCCCTCCTCACCTCCATCGTCACAAATGACTTCTGTCAACACCTTACATTTACTTATTCTCAATTTCGTGAGTTCCACCAAATTTCCAGTTATTGTCGGTGTGAACATCTTTGATAACCCATCACAAAATGACAAGTCTAGAGTCTTGAGATGTTGAAAAAATCTGGACAATGGTAGCATTACATTTAGCTCGTGCCTTGGGTCTTCTTTGGCTTCCACAATGTTGCTTAGCTCTTCTATATCAGAGTTGCATACAACCAGCTCTTGCAAGTTGGTTAAACTCTGAACAAGACGACATGTGGACATTGCAGATTCCTTCGAGAAATGATGAAGCTTGAGAACTCTAACCTTGTAGAAGAATTCCCCGCCACGCAATAACTCCATCCCTCCATATAAATCCAATTTTAACTCTTGCAGATTTGAGAATGCGCCCTGAGAAATTAGTAAAATCAGAATGTAAAATCAGAATGCAATTCAACGGAAGGAAATGCACCCCATGCAATAGACATGGGGTGCATTCCCGTTTTTAAGCATAAAACCCGGCATCTTTCCAAAGTCCAAATTATATAACACACATGCCACGTATTTTAAATTTTCATGGTGCTTAAGAGAGAGCTGAACCATCGAAATTAGCCTAAATCACTTCCAATTTAACGTCGAAGCAGCAAGAAATTAATTAGTAAAAAAATCTTGGGTCGTACGTTTACTATCAAGAAGAGAGTTTGTTTATGAAGTGGCATCTCATTCTCAGGCTGCGAAGCAAGTATCTCCACTTTGTCACAGCCATCCACCTCTAAGGTCTTCAATGCAGGCCAACGTAAAGCACGCGCTCCTGCGTATACGCACTTCAACTCTGGTAGATGCTTAAGCTTGAGGGAGGTTAACTTAGGGAACACATCCGTGGGAACTAGTCCGTCCTTCTCAATCAGTTCCACAAAGCCACCGCATTCATCGATCTCCAACTCCTCAAGTAGCATTAGATCTATAGCTACTGAGGCTGGAAACAGAGAGGTGAGGCTCTCGCATCCAGAAACGGTAACAGAACGGAGACATTGAAATTCGACTTGACTGTGAAGTTCCTCATCCCATACACGCTTCAGCTTTGATAATCCCTCTAACTCCAACTCTTTTAATGGTAAACGAGCAACGGGATGTCCATCTAGAAGATTCAATGGCTGCTGTTTGAAAACAACTTCAAGCGAATCACATGATTCTACCATCAAATTTTCCAAGCTCTTGAGCCGTTCAAGAATGTCAGAAGAAACAATGTTCCCTAGCTTATTGAGTCCATTTACATGGAGCGACTTTAGTTTGCTGAAGGACTCTGCAGCAACTTGATTGTCCCATATTGTCTCAATGCTATCCATGTTCCAGATACTCAATGTCTCCAAGCTAGGAAATGCGACCTGCAATATTCACTCACGAAATTAGTGGTTCTCTATCGATTGTGGTCGCATGCTCATCTTGCAGAGATCATACCAAAGATTGCATAGACCACACAAAACAACACGATAACCAAAGCTTTTCTGTTTATGTATTATTAGTCTCTCCATATTTTTTAAGGACGGTTCAAAAGGCAACATGAAATATTTGAAAACGAAAAGGGCGATATTCCTCAAATTTGTTTGACTTGTCCATGTTAGCAAATTCCCTTTTTCATTTTACTAAAAGTAGTTTCACTGTTTCATTTTGGACAAGTTTAACTTCAAAATTAGTGTGTTATTCCCCATACTCTGTTTGTTAGCCTGTTAGGTTTCTATTTATTTTAATAATTTACTCAAATTAAACACGTGCGATATAAATAATATTGCAATTTATTAAGTTATAATTTTAAATTTCTCCAAAATATATGTGAAATATGTCAACGACATAATTACTTCCGTTTAAAGTCAATATCATATTAACAAGAGGGTAGCACGTTCTGTTTTTCATCACTCGAGTAACACTATTAGCATTTATTGCGAAAATGAAATTCATCCATCCATCGAATTTCAAAATAGCCAAAAGTAACTGTACACGCTGTGAGGACTAGCAGAATTCCACAATAACAAAAAAAAAACATAATAATTGAAAGGCTGGCGATTTATAATATGAATCAACCTGACAAATCCGAAAATGATATGAATTGCTACGAACTTAATACACATTAATTTTATAATAAAATTCAAAAATATAGTGTTCTCGAATGACATCGCTATATCACAAAATCTTTTACTATATAGTTACCAGGAGCGACTTTAACTACATAATTTGAGAGTTGACAATTGAGCTCATTGGAGATTAATTATCCAACTTCTACATGTATAGTGACTCTACTTTATATTCTTCATTTGAATTTGAAATTGCAATTTGAAGAGTAACATCTCTGTTATGGCTTATCCAGCGTTTATGGTGCGGTGATTATGCGGAACACAATCAATTTTTACCAAAGTGGGCTTTGGCGATCATGCTTTGTCTCCAATATAACTATTTATTTGTTAGTTGTACTTATTTAGCTGGCTAGCACAAATATTACCTATATGCATATATCATCTTTTGCAATCTCTTAATAATTTGATGCGATTGATCCAACTCTTATTGATGTGAATTGAAACTTACCAATTATTTGTAACGCTATGTGGCAACTTGAGATGCACATCATGTAAACTTGTGAAGTGCTATGCACATAAAATTGATGCCAGTCATTGGATTTTTGTTATAGTTTAAGATTTTGACGTAGCGTTTGTTACGTACCTCTTGGTTGAAAAGGGTAATAGACCAGGATTTGACACAATCCTCACTCTGACCTTCTCGTGAACCTATCATCGTTTTCGTCAGATGAAAACAATTTCATCTTTGACATGTCAGGGATTAACAAATTTAAGAAAATCTTTAATGATTAAACGAGACAAAAATAAATCTTACCCTTAATGCGATAGAAGCACGTCAAACTTTCCAAACACCACATGCGTAAATTGGTTAACACCGGGAATACTGGAGTTTCTAATGTGTCTGTTCTCAACCCTTCATCCTCCGTAATGATCGTCTCTATCTTCTCGCAAAAACTTACCTCTAGTTCTCTCAATTCTGTGAGAGATTGAACCATGGATGGGAAAAACAGAAACCTGAGGTTGTTACAATTATAAACCTCTAATTGCTTTAAATTATGGAATCTCGCAATTCCACAAGGATTCTTGTTCCATATGCACCTCAAGCTTGGTAACCTCCGTATATGGATGGTGTCCAGCTCAGAAAGAATCTCAATATTTGCATCGTTGCCTAGTCCGTCAAGGTCAAAGATTTCTTGCATCGAAACACAATCTTTTACATGTAAAGTGTGTAGCTTGTGTAGTTTTACCAGTGAGCTGGAGTTGATAACCTTTGAGAGAGATCTGCACGAAGAGACCTCAAGAAATTGAAGACTGCTCAGCCCCAGTGGAGATTCATCGGTCCATATATCTTCTAGATTGGGAAGACCAACCATTGTCAAGGACTCCAAGGATGGGATCGAAACCTGACGGATAGACCCATCAGCATACGTGCTATAGCAGGTTACTACAAATGGTTGGGGAAGAAATTTTACAGTCTTTAGGATAATTTTTACATTTACAAAAATCTATGATAACCAAAGGCTAATTTACAATCAGAAAAGGTATTCTACGACCCCAAAAACAACTAATGAACTTGATTTTTTTTTTATTTACTGTAAATTCTTGGATGGTTTAGATTTTGTTTGCAATTTATTACCAATTAGGGAAACTACATTCATCAAGAAATAGCATTCATTCAGTTTGCTAATGACTGCGAAGATTAGCGATCTACTTTGATGTTACATTGCTCACCATGAAAAAATTACGCAGAAACTGTAGAATTACAGTGATTGTGAAAGACATACGCAATTTACTAATAAAGGACAACATGTCATGGAGTGATCAACAAGGCAAGTTTCGATCACGAGAAGTAAATTATTATGCTATAAGACCTTAATTACAGAAAGGTATGTCTAATCCACTACTTATCTAAGGAAATATTGTCATTTATATAATAAGAATAAACCTACGACGGAGCTGATTTCCTTTCACAGTTGATAAAACCTACAATGGCAACTTAAATTTCCCTCCGTGTTTAATAACTTGCGAACTAATATATTGCACGAGTCTTGAACAAAATGATATGTCACTTCTAATTAGCGAATGAGCAAAAGATCAACAAATACCATATTGTTTTGATAGAAAGTTACCTGTTGCCCGTTGAAGAATGCAACTTGAGTGCCAACTTGGTCGTTTGGTGTACAACTTGAAGTAGCCATCCCGGCGGTGCAAAAGTTCTTCATATTCGGCAGATCACGCAATTTCAAGACATGCAAATTCCGCAACTCAAGTTTGCCACAACCATCCACTTCTACAATCTCCCGCATTAAGGGACAGCTGTCTACTTTGATCTCTTCAAGCTGTGGAAGTTCTCTCAATAATGAAAGAGGAAACAAAACTTCCATCTTGCTGCAGTTTTCAACTCGTACAACCTTTAATGCACTGAAGGAATTGGAGGAGATATGGTTGTTGCATATCTTTTCAAAGTTGCTGAGGTTGTCGAGAAGTAACGACTCCAACATCTCAAACTCTGTATGCGACGGAGATTGGAGGACGTAATGGACGGAGGGACTATCCTTGACCTCTAGGTGCTTTAATTTCGGAAAGCCTTTTTGGGATAATGCACAAATACTCCGCTCAATTCCATTTAATCCGTCTAAAAAGAGGTCGTCAGTTTTGCCTAATAAAGTTTGTATGCATCCTTTCTGAAGAATATCGCTCATTGGATCTAACTTAAGCTCCAATATGCTGGAACCTTTGCGACCTCGCCGGCTTTGCACATCACCTATCTGGATTTGGTACTTGGTTAGCTTCTCGACGTTTAGATCCTCTGGGAGCACACTCGGATCGAGAATGGACACATGCAAATTGTGGAGATTCTTTAATTTGTTCAACTCAATAAGCCCGGCATTAGTGGGTGGAGTTTGCTCCACGGCATTCCAACGATCAAAGCTATTCTCCATATACAACTCCTCCAATTTCATCAGGCTCCCAAGCACACCCGGTTCAATTATCTCAAGTTGGGAGCAATGGTTTAAGTCTAACAATCTCAGCTCCACCAATTGTCCAATTTCTTTTGGCAACCGTTGAATTTTAGAGTTGACAGAGCTGAGAACACGTAGCCCTTTTAGCTCGCCAATCATGGCTACATCATTTAACGAACAACCATCTAGACATAGAGTACGTAAGTTCTCCAAGGACTGGAACGGCGAAGGTGAACCCGTGAGACGTACCTGAGAAAGATGTAAGACCATGAGTTTGCTCATAGAGTTGAAATATGAATAAGGGATCTTAAGAGATTCACTGTTTGTGAACAACAAAAAGATCCGCATTTCGGGGCAATCTAACTCTTTGGGAAGCTCCTCTATATCGACGTAGGGAAAACATGCCGCCGTACAACTTTTGAGTTTGTCTTTAAGCAACTCTGTCACTGACCTATCATTTTCTTTCAATACGAAAAGAGGGTTGTCTGTTGAAGAGACCGACACGATAAATCCACGAACCAAGTCGTGTATCTTGAAACCATTAACATCTTCATTGTCTTCTAACAAAAGTGACGAGGCTTTCAGGGTTCGGATCAGTGAGCTCAACCTGTCTCTAACTTCTTCCATATTGCTGTATTCTCGGAATAACCTCGAACCCACGCCGTACCTCACCAAATTTTCAAGAGAGGGCTTAGAGACACCATAAACAACACATAGCCGTAACAATGCCTTCACCTCCTTGCCATCCTCCCCTTTGAAACGATCATAACTCAACTGCAACGTCTGATTTATCCTCTCACTGATTCCTTTGTTTGTAGACATCTCGATTTGTCTCAAAACATCCTTCCATTCATAAAAATCAGCGTCTTTAAAAATATTCGCCATTGCAATAATTAGGAAAGGCAAACCTGCACATTTGTGGAGTGCTTCATCCACCAAGGATTTGAACGGATCATGATGAACTTTGTCTCCCACCGTCCTCTCAAAGAGTCTTTTTGCCTCTTCCTGCTTCAGTGCATCAAGGACGAAGTCCCTATCGCAGCCCATTTCCCTCCGCAAAACATCTCGGAATCTCGACGTCAACAGCAACTTGCATCCTATGACTTTGTTGTTGTGTCCGCAAGGAATGCCCACTGATTTCAAGTCAAGCCCTTTCCACAAGTTGTCCAGTATTATGAGCACCTTCTTCTTCTCTCTCACCTCATTTTCCAACCTCGTGCGCAGACGCTCCGCTCGTGAATTGACATACTCGACATCCTTAATATCCAGGTCCAACATGTGCGCAATCTCTCCTTGAATCCTCTTGATGTCTTGATTTTCCGACACATCGGCCTTGGCGACCCAATCATACGACTTCTCTTTTCTTATCCTCCTTTCGGCGTCCTCCAATAGGGTGGACTTGCCGAGCCCGCCCATCCCGTGAATCCCAAGCACGCTACTGTTGTTATCGGCAAGAGCGACCATGATTTCCCGCATGATCACTTCTCTAGATTTGAAGATGTGGTCGTCCTTAAGCTTGATCGATGTCGAGGCAGAAGAAGAGAAGGCCGTTGCGGCAGTGGACTGAACGACATCTTTGCCTTCTCTCCTGGCCGAAGTGAGAGCATCGGCAGTCCCTGGAGCAGGACCGCTGAAGGAGATGTCCCTCAGTTCATTGCATTCTCGAGTGAGAGCCTGAATGGCCTCGATCTTGTCCTTGGCCTTCCTGCTGAACTGATAGCGACAATTGGGGTCGGGAAGAGTCCCGTGGCAGCAACTCTTGCTCGCCTTATCAAAGGCATCCAACAGGCCTCGCGCCTCCTTCAGGGCCTTCTCAGCCCTTCCCTGCAACTCCATGACGTGACCGTAGACCATCCGGAGATTGTTTCTGGCTTCTCGCACTGCATTGTGGATCCTCTCTGCCTCGTACGCCAGCTTCCCGACTTCCGTCTCAAGATCTTGGGCGTATCTCTTGGAGGAGATCACGTATCCAAACTGACGCTTGATGGGAGCAACTGCCCACTTCAAGACATCCCACACAATAGAAACAGCAGAATCGATCGACATTTTTCTTTGAATTTTTTTTTTTACAAGAAAGAAAGAGCAAGACAACAGGAAAAAGAGCAGCAGATAGTGAAGGAGGAGGAGGAAGGATTGGTTGGGCCAAGAAGCAGAAAGAGCGAAACAGAGCAAGAACGATGAGAGAAGAAGAGGCAATGAGATCCGAGTGCACAAGAGAATGAAGTGGAGATATGAGCATGGAAGAGCTCGGTAATCTAACCTTCGTCTATAAAAAAGACGGCTCTTGGTCACCTCAAAACGATGATTTTCTGCAATTTAATATTCCTTTGTAACGAAAATTGCAATTGGAACGAAAGCTAAGCACATGTAGTCAGAGAACACCACGAAAATTATCAAATATGTCATAAATTTATTGCATTCATGTCAATTCAATTGTAAACCTACCAATTTTGTTAATTTAATCAAAAAATGTTTAACGGTTGCTAATTAGGTCCTATTGAACCGAAATCATTAACGTGGATGGCAATCTTACGTGGCGAAGCCTTCGCAATCCGCGAGTATGGCTAGTGATCCATGCCAACATATTGAAACATAATAATAAATTTGAATTTTTTTTTTTTAAAATGATCCATTTTAGCATCAATCGTACTAAGTAGGACGATCGATATTCAGGACTAAATTGATAAATTATCAAAAAATTAAGATTAAATTAATATAATTGAAGTATTTAGAACTGAATTAGCCCTAATCAGAAACCTTCTATGTTGTATAAAGTCTCTTTGTTTGATTTCTTTGCATTTTGAAAGTTAAATTGCAAGTGTATCAAATGGCTGAAAGGAAATAAATAATTCAGATGATTACCAGCTATAAACAAGAATGGCAAGTACTTTATGCGGTCTGTCATCATCGTTACATAGTTCGACCAAAAAAAAAAATCATCGTTATATAGCAAAATATAATTAATAAAGAGAACCAACGGACAAAAGCAGGCCACCCCCACAGGACTTGTATTCTGTCTAAATGTGACAGTATGGGTCGTAATCCAAATTTCAAACTCTAATTTAGTATGCCAGATTGCGCATGAGTGTAAATTAAGTTTACAAATCCGAATGAAACGAGTTTAGAATATGAAGGTCCAACTCTACATGTTATGGATTTCTATTGATCTCGCGTTAAACCCATTTTCAGAATAAATCACAAGAAAAATGGCATCAATGAAATAGTCCTCTCACATGTCGCCATTACAAGTAAGGGTGAGCATGGTCCGCCTTCGTCAAGATCTCTCAGGAATCAGAGACCAAACTAGTAGTCATGATTCTTAATTTTTGAAATTGAAAACCGGATCGGACCACATCGGTTGGGTCCAGTTTCCGAACAGTCCAATAAAATCGACAAAATGAAAATAAAAAGGAAAAAATTAATTCTCGCGGTTTAACTTGTTTGATAAAAGGAAACAAAACTCAAAGAGATGATAGATGAAGGTCCTCTTGGATTCGGAAGAATTTCCTTTTGGATTCTACTCAATAGTCACTTCTTGCCCACGGTGCTCCTCCGCAGCAAAGTCTGTTCTTAATTTTTTGGAATATTAGTTTTTTTTTTTGTATGGTCAAAAGTAAGTTGTGTATTTAAATAATAAAAAAGCGAAAAATTTGTCGATTCGAGTAGACAGTCCATCAGTTTAGTTCCTCTAGAATTGGGAACTGGATCGCCCAGACATCGATTCCAACTTGAGAAACCGAAGACCGGACCGGTGACCTCCAGAACTGGAGTAGGGTAAGATCTTTTACTAGGCAAGTTCTTGCTTAGATCGAGCGGATTGCACGACTTGATTATTTCGTGAGATTCATAATATTGAAAACTTGCCATTAACTCGGGTAATCTAAAAGTCCTTAGCTAAGCATCCTCGTTAAATTTGATTATCAACTGAGATTTAGTAGCAGTTCATAACATTAACAAGGACCCAAACCATGAGGAAGAAAGAGAGGATGGGTATGAACTATGCAACTCGATCATCTCACCTTAGTTAAAGCCTTAATTAAGCACCAAATCAATTTCTTGGGAAACGTCACACTTGGTAGCACACTGCTCTAAGCCATTATTAGCCCAAAGCGACAATAGAAAATGACCACTCTCGGTCTTCTCAATCGAGAAAACAATTGTTAATTTTAATCGATTTTTTGCTTGATTTCTTCGCATTATAAAATTTAAATTTCACCGAACTATAGGTGAAAGATGTCGATGACGCAAGCAGTTGAGATGCCTTTCTATATCTTCTTGCGATCTCTTCCTCGGTTTCCATTGCTCCTTAATTGGGTCTTTCTATTTCTTCTTCTATATGTAAAGAAATGATGTGTTAATCCACATAATGAATTAATTCGTGCTTTAGGAACCAAGTACTTCCTTTGATTATTATTGGAAATGAGACGTCCCTGTGACATGTCCATTATCTGCAATCATCTCAACTAGTGGCGTCGTCGATAGCTTTCACCTATCTTCAATGGAAATGAATGAGCAACTTAATTCATTATGCGAGATGTTTTCGTTGGAACGACTATATGCAAAAAAAAAAAAAAAAGAGCTATGTATATGTTCTTATACCCATGCAATTTTTAGAGAGGAAAGATGGCCACGTCCTCAACATACAATAATAGTTCCATAAGAATTTCATCTATCATTGCTATTCATGAGTGAGTGAATGCGTGATACCCAATGATGTTGGTCTTCACGTGATTTCATTTGTCGGATCTTCTTACTTAGTAGCACATTCACTACGCTTAAACTTTTTGTTGTTTGTCGAGTCTCGCTTCGGTCACTGTTCCTTTGCACCTTTTAAGTTTTTTTTTTTTCCCTTTCTTTCTATTATGCTTTGAGGTTCATTATAATAATAGTAAAATGAAAGATTCCCTTGCAATTTCCAGAGTGCTTAAGAAAATATATGATTTTGATCAGTATAGATAAAAGATTGTGATAAATAACATCTTTAATTTCTTTCGTATTATTAGTACTTCCATCGATGTTTGTATGCGGGCGCTTGTCTAAATCAAATGATGCGGAGGCCATTGATAATGCGTTTTTGGACAGATTGAATCATCAAAAATCCAATTAGAAGGCGAAAAGATGATGCAACTAGAACCGGCAGACTCGAGTTACAACATCAGATTGAGCTTAAATTCGGTTGGTCGTAGCGAAACAACATGCTAATCTATACTCATTGCCATCTCGAGAATGAACTACGATGAATTTCGACGATCCGGGATTGTTTAAATGGATTTTTTAATTTTTAAGTATTTTCGAATTAAATTTTATTATTAGTAATAATTTTATAATTTTGAATTTTGTATTCGGAATCTTAGTAGGGTTAGGTCTAACACCTCATGTAAAATGTGTTTTATGTTGTTTGAGCAGACATGATATATTTTTCATATTGAATTTTGCGAATTTTCCTCTTCAAGCAAAATTCACTCGTTCTTCTTCGCTGAACGTTGTGTCATCAAAATCGGTTGACCTTTAACGAAATGCATGTAAAACCTTCAATGACTGATTGCAAATTGATAAGACAATGCTAGTATTCAACAAGAGCGTAGTTAAGTTAATTAAGACTTGTCACGCTACTAAATGTTGTATATCAAAACATTTGTGCTTTATTGAGGGATCTCAAATTAAAATTTTAGGGACTATATTACATATTTCATTTAAAATAAATTTAAAAACGAGCTTAAAAGTTAAAGAAAAAAAATCCATATGCAATTACCACAACTAATGTTTTTAATCAATAGATTGATAAGAATATTATGTCACCGACACGGATGTGTGCCAGCTCTTTCAAGAGGAGTAAGATACCTTGGGACTCTCAAACAGTTGGCAAATCAGCATTCGACCATTCCTGCTGTGTATTTAGTAGCAAATTTAATTATTGTCTTGGGAAGATGCCTTGCGCGAGATTTGATTCACTTATTGTTTGGTGACCATTTGGACGTAGCTGGATTATTTAAGATGTTGAAACAAGAAAAGGTAAATAAGGCATGAAGCTGAAAGATGCCAGTCGTTTTAGCGGTCACTTGATGTATTTTTCACGGTCTTCCGCCGCAGGGAATCCTCGGGAAGCTCAAAACAATGTGGACTTACAAACAACGAAAGTAATACAAAAATTATTAAACAAACATTGATTAGGCAAACCGTCACTTCCTCCACGTTTTAATGGACAAAAACTGATTAGGTACTCGTCCTGATCTCGCTAATTTTGTTGGTCAATAAAATCACCTATAAAATATATGATCAGTTAATTATAATCCTTAGGCTACAACCGCTGAGGAAACTAAAGTTTTCCCATTCTTTCTTTAACAATTTATAGGAAACCATTGCAAGCCACAACTAACATTACCTCGTGGTCCACGCTCTTGATTGTTGTGTGGGAGAGCGAAATGCAGAAAAATCTACTTAGCGTAAGTGCAATCGAATAGATTTAGAAGTTGAAAAATGTGGTGATGGAACGTGGCATGGAATCTTTTCGGAACCCTCTTGCATGTGGCTATTTTATGACAATAATTTAAAAAAAGGGTTATTAAATCGAATATTAATTGTTACGGAGAGCTGTTGTGCCAGTGAATCCCGTTGAAAGTGGATATTTTAAAAAGTCATGCATGGATGGCTTAGTACTTACCAACTAATATGTAGCTTGCTGAGTTTAGCTACTCTCAATTTAAATTGTTATATATAAGTACTTCAGAGGAAATTATACTTTTCGTCCTCTTTATTAGGATTTTACACTAGTTTGCTTTCTTGAATTAATATTGCCATTATGAACATGACAAAATTAGTAAGGGAAATGATTGTGAGCCACAACTGACATTGCTTTGTTGTCGCTCTTTCTGATTCCAGTTAGCACAAATGCTTTGGGTCCATTCGGACTCTTTTACTTCTAACACTTATTTTCTAAATATTGCAGATTTCTGTGGAACGCAAAACACAGAAAAAGGCACATAAAAAGTGTAACAAATGGAACAAGTTTCACTATATCAAGGCGACTCTAACAAAGAAAAAAAATCAATTTTTTTTAATATGAAGTGACATTTTTTAAAATTAAGTCCATGTGAACTTATAAATTGAAAAAAAAATATGAAATAAATTAAAATTTTATTTTAAAATATGCTAAAAATATTTTTTAAAATACAAATTTCATTTGAAATAAATTTAAAAATTAGCTTAAAAGTTTAACGGAAAAAAAAAACTCCATATTCAATTGCCGCCAACTAATGTATTTAATCAATATGTTGATAAGACTGTTAAGTCACCAATCCAGAAGTTTGCCGGCTCTTTCAGGGGGAGTAGGTGACCTTGGGACTCTCAAATTAATAGTTGGCAAAGTGGGGTCCGAATACTCCTGCTATGTATTTTTAATATTGACATTCACGTGATTCTATCTGTCATTGACCGTGAAATATGAGTCTACTCATTTAGTAGCACATTCAATTTTCGTCTTGGGAACATGCCTTGCACGAGATTTGATTCACATATTGTTAGGTGACGATGTGCACCTAGCTGGATTATGATATTTAAAAAAAGGGGGTTCATCTTTGATACCCAAGCAAGCAAAGGTAAATAAGGCATGAAGACAAAAGAGAAGGACATATTTTTCTAAGAGATCCAAGCGGTCCAGAAACCTAAATGAAGATACCTTAAAACTAAAGTTGGATCGTCATCTCAATTAAGTTTTAATCATAGGCCCAACGCATTTTAGGAACTCTAAAATGTTGGTCAGCCCAATTCAGTTTAGGTCATCACTAGCACCATAAGAGGTCCCTAATTTATTGTTATGGTTGATAACCAAACAATTGGCCCCATTGCCATACATTTCCGATAAATTTATAACTTATCTTAAAATTGAGATAGAAATTTTAAGTAAGTGTATATGGAAACTTCTAATATCTGTCCATAGTCCATGTGCGATATAATTTACACATTCACCGTGGATGAATAATTTGTAGAGTAATTCAGTTACAAAAATTACCTTCAAAGAGTCATGCCACTCATCCAAGCATAACGAAATTCACGGAAACATCAAATTTTCTAAAAAAATTTACCAAGGATATTGAAAAAATCTCATTGTTCAACACAAGCAATGGTGATCGGGTCTTTATTTGACACTTTGGACACGGAGACTCTAGCGATATCATCCCTGTCAATGAGCTCAAAACACACAAATGTCGCTCGCATATAAATGTGTTTCCCTCGTGAATTTGGACCAATCGATGGAGAAGAAAGCTAGCTACCGCAATCCCCTAGCCTTGATCGGTTGGAATGCATGAGTCTCGATTCTATTATTTTCCTAGATATGTTTCTTGATGAATCCGTAAGAAACAGCCTTGGAATATGCATGTTTAAATAAATCACCAATTTACTGCAGAGCCATAGAAAACCAACTCAGGATGGATCCTTAGCTTTCACCGTCCATAGGCTAAGAAGGATGATGGTGAAAAGCCAAGTCAAAAGAAAACCCTGAAATTGGTTGTTGTTGCAGGGTCATCTAATGTACATCTTCGTTTCGTTCTATTTTGCTGAAGTTACTGGTAAATTTAGTAGCTTACTATTCAGATCGATAATTGCTTGGTTTAGGCAAAAAAGGATGAAGTGCAAGGGTAGTGAGGGCGGTACTTCAGTGAATCTCCTCCTTCAGGTTCTCCTACCGGGCGATCGACATCTATATAACTTCTTTGTTGTGACCAGAACTTTCAGGATCATTCTGTTCGAAAACTCCATGATCATCTTTCTGTAAGACATCAAGTATAAATTAGGGGCTCTGCATCTGGTCTTCGCTGGAAGCAGTACCTAATCAAGCATCTTAAGCAATGACTAAATCCTGCAGCAAGATTTCATTATATGCTTTCGAAACAGAGCAGGATCTGTTGTGCATGGAAACAGAACATGAACATCAGCAAAATGTCAGAACTTTCTTATGAATGATGTGTGAAGGCACGAGCAATCGTTCGATGGAAGCTTCCCCAAAATCCTGTTATTTCCTTGTGAACATGAACTATTGATCGTAGCTTCCCCCAAAATTCACACTTGCTCTCGCCCTCTGGTACTCCCTCCAATTAAAAGTCGTCTTCTTTTCTTGTTAGGCTTCTCTGTTGTATTCTCATTTGTATATTGAGAATCTTCTTGTACTGTGGGATAGAGAAAAGATCTCACTACTCGTTGAGTGCATAAATTCATAGCAACCTCCGGAAAAGAAATGAATCATTTGAGCGTGATGGTGCTGCTATTGCAAGATTACAGATAATGCATGGGTCGTTCACAGCCTATTGTTGCAGATCGATATCAGATGGATTTGCAAATGGTCAATGTAAGATAAATTATGAGTTTACTGAAAAAAAACCATTCGAATGAATTCAGAAACTAATATACATAGAGTTTCATATGGTTTAGTCGAGAGATCGCTTGGTGCTATTGAGAAACACCGACCTCTTCTCTAGAGCTTTCTAGAATTTTTTAGAACTCTCTTGAATTGTCTAGATATTCTAGACTCTTCTTTTATTTTTTAGAACATTCATGGTGCGTCTAGATATTCTAGAGTTTTCCTTAACCTTCTAGAGCCTTCATGATTTATCTAGATATTCTAGGATATTCTAGTGTTTTGTCCAAACACCATCTTCACCCTCTATAAATAGGAGCTAGTGCTCCACCTTGTGTAATGGTGTGAGAAGTCCTAGAGAGCAAGAGTGAGTAGTGTGTGGAAGTGTGAGAATCCATTGTGTGTACTAGTGAGAGTTTTGTAAATTGAGTGATCTTCCATCAATAATAAAGAGAGCTCAATTTACTTTGAGATATTCACTTGTTTCTCAACAAGTGGTATCAGAGCCAAGTTGCGGAGGAGCATCCGAAGCGTGATACACAAAGATAAGTGGTTGGAGACCATTGTGCGCGAGCCGATGATCGGATTGGAGTGCGCCGAAGTTTTGCCAGTATACAGTCAGGGACTGTGATCAATCAATTGGTTGGGGACCAAGATTACTCGGAGTAGTGTCGGGCATTACATCCAAATCAGATGGCGGATTTCTTAAGTTCAGTGAATGGCGTCGAAAAGCTCAATAGCATTAACTATAACAATTGAAGTACCCGCATACAGTATTACCTGTCGGGCCAGGATTTGTGGGATATTGTTAGCAGCGGCAACACCACACCACCAACGAATGATGCCGACTTGAGGAAATGGAACAATGAAGATTTGAATGCTCGAAGGTGTATCACCAACAGATATTGTGAATGTCGGAAGAGAGTAGAGAAAAGCAAGTACAGATTGAGGACTAAGGGAAGCAAGCCCTGGAGAAAGATGATTTTTGTCAGTAAAGACAAGTGGGAACGTCAAGTAATGGGATGAACTACTTTGGAAAATGGGGATACGATGAGGCGTCGATACCCCATGAGATTGAATAATTGGAAAGTGGCAAACTTCGAGAATGAAATTTCTTTAAGGGTGGAAGAATTGGGACATTCCGAATTTCGACCCCCTCGAGTCTATTGAATGGAAGGATATCGATCGATGTATTTCAGTTATAACTTGCTCGGAGTTGGCCACTCTTGAGTTAACTGACCAAAAGGAACGCGGAGTCGGGTACGTGGACCTGGGGAATTCGAATGAGAAATGGCACTTTGACCATAAGGATTGCCGAGAGAATATTCTGGGCCAGCAGAGATTGATTTAAGGACGATCATGGAATGTCTTGCTAGCGTTATACGTTGAGACGCAAGTAATTCCGCTTAACCAATGTGTAATTTGTGAGAATTTCCTAAATCGGATTCCGATGATCAGGATCGACAGAATGAATGATAAATCATCATAATTACATGACAACCAAAATCGCCACAGCTTAAGAAAAATCCCAAGGTCGATAAGCGTAGCGCCTCTAAGAGTCGCCCGTCAGTTAGAGCTAAACTGGAATTACAATCGACGAGAGTACAACATGAAATTGGACCTTGAGATTTGGATATTGGACATTGAGGAATTCAAACGTTTGAATTGCAATGGACGTCGCCTCATTGAGGGTGGTTTATATTGGGAAAAATGAAATTTCAGACAGAAAGTGCAAAATTATCATTTTGCCCCACGACCATTTGCCCTTGCCTTAACATTTTAGAAGGACGAAATGGTCAATTCCCATTCATGCATATGGATGCCGGAAATTAAGAGGATATGGTCAAATGGAGTCAAAACTATGATTGGAATGTGCCACGTGTCAATCATTGGAGGCCTTAGGCATTTATTGCCCACATGAACCCATCTTGTCATATTTAATCTCAATTATGTGTGTGAAACATGTCTTTAGACAACCCTTCAGTCGTGTATAGCATTTCCCCTCCATTTCCCTTTTATTTTTCTCTCTTTTCCTCTTCACCGAAAATCCACCATGCCGACCGGTTTCTGCCCTGCAATTCGCTCCTCTCGCTGGCCACCTCCCATCGCCGCCTTGCCGTGCTCCGACCATCACAAGCTAGCTTAACCTCTCCTTGACAAGTTTCAAGTGGTATTTTGCCAATTGGTTGAGTATTTTTTACCGTGTAGCCCCGAGACCAAAATTGGCCAGAATTTGCGCGAGCTGGGGCAAGGCTTTTGTTCTCCCTCTTAGAGACTCCGAATTGCCTCGAACGTTTTGTGAGAGCTTCATAACATCTAGTATTCAACTTGGATGGTCTGTAGTTGCAAGTTTGGTGGTGTTAAAATAGGATTTCATGGATGATTTTGGATGATTAAAACTGGACAGATTCTAATCATGCGAGGATCGTGAAGGAAACGGGCTGTTTAAAGGTCTTGTGGATTTGTTTTGCATCAAAAATCTTGGTGAGCTTCCTAAATACATATATTGAGGTCCTAGAAAGTTTATTTTGTGATGAATTGAGGTTTGGGATTGAGATATGGCTTGATTGAGCGGATTGAACCAAGAACCAGTTCTGTTTTGGGGGAGTATCTGTTCTGGCCGAACCTGATGATGGCCATTTAAGTGATATTTTGACTTCAAATTAATTTATAAGAATATATAGGACGCTGTGTGAGGTGTTAATGGGAAGTATGTGAAGTGGATTGGGATTGAGAAGTGATTTAAAGGCTATTTGGTACATAAAACCCCAAGTTATATTCCACCTTGCATGTGGCTATGTGAACCGAATATATTGAGGGTTCGTGGGAGTATTGTCATGTGTTCAATTGATCAATAATGCGTCTTGAGTTGCCAATTGAATGGTATTGAGGGATTGGTTTAATGGAAGTGAAATTCAATGGCTTTTTATCCAAATTTGATGAACATTTCTAGGTTAACGAGAGATTCTTAGTGGATTGTATACTTGTGGAATTGAAAAGGATCCCTTGATGTGAAGTTTTGATAATTGATCAAGGTAAGTGTTTCCTAAACCTTTATCTAAATGCTCGGACAATACTAGATAAAGCGGTCGAGTGATTTGATTGCTTTATGAAGCCTATGGCTTGAATTGCTTGATTGAATAGTGGATTTCATGACTTGAATGGCATAGCATGACAATTGGACTGTGGTAGGCTTTGATGACATATTTGGCTATTAAGCCATTGATTGTTTAGCTGGCTGTGATGCTTACGTGACTTATATGGCTATAACGCCTGTGATATTGAAGTGGCAATGAAGCTCTGTTGTTGAGTTGGCCATAGTGTTTATATTATTGAATTGGCTATAATGCATGTGTTATATGAATGGGCTTTAGTGCCTTAGCGATTAATTGGCCCGTGGCCTCGGAAATCGCTTTGGCTGTGAGTCCTTGAGATGACAATTGGCTGTGAGCTTCGAAAGTATCGATTGGCCTATGACCCCAGTGGTACCAATTGACTAAAAGTCCTAATGATACTGATTGGCCTATGACCCTAGTGGTACCGATTGACTAAAAGTCCTAATGATACCGATTGGCCTATGACCCCAGTGGTATCGAATGGTTGTGAGTTCGAATAATAATGAGGATATTGATTTTCCTGTGGCCCCAGTGATGTCGAGCGGCTATGAGCCCTGAAGTGATAATTGGATATAAACCCCATGAGATACCGATTGGCCTGTGGCCTTAGTGGTATTGATTGGCGGTGAGTCCAGAAGTATCGATTGGCCTGTGGCCCCAACGGTATGAGTTGACTAAAAGTCATTACGATATCCATTGTCATGTGGCCCCAGTGATATAAGTAGCCAAGAGTGTTAGAGAAGTACATGGTGGCCTGAATGCCGAGAGATGAAAGACAACGATGAATCAGAAAGTGGTGTGTGTTTGTTTATATGTCATGTGCTTTGAGCTTGAACCCATAAGATTGTCTATGCCTGGTTTGTTAACATGTCTGATTTATGAAGGCCTTGTGCCATTACATTGATGAAAGCCTGCATCTGGTAGCATGTGCGAGTGTGGTCTGGAGGGACTGGTGCTCAGATCTAGATTTAGGTTTCATTTATTGAGATATATATATCTCACCCCAGTGGGGAATTAACTTTTTTTCAGGCCCTTGAAGACGGAAGTACAGGCGAGATGAGGATGAGCTCTCGATGAAGTAATGGCATAACTGATTTTATGTATTTTGTGGCCTTAGGGATTGTATCTGAATTTTGAGGAATTGGGAACTGAATTTTGGGTACTTTACTGCATAACTTCTGAGGAGAATTTTATTTATAATAAGTGTATACCATTTGTCCTGAGTCATTTCATTATAGAATTATACGGAGCAGTTTTATGACTTCCGTGATCTTGCTCCTTTGTTAAGTTGTTATATGATTGGCCGAAGGATCCTAGATGGCACAGCTTGATTACGGCCTGACGGGATATTTGCATATTCGTCAAGCTAGATGATGCCGGGATAGTGAATCACTTCGGTGCGACAAATGGAAACTTGCCAAAGGGAGTATGGTTATCGCCCGAGGAAAGAAAGAAGGCTCATTGTATGTCATACAAGAAAGAGTGAGCAACAGAGATGCTAACGTTGCCCATAGTGACTCAAGCATAGAATTATGGCACAAGAGGCTTGGTCACATGAGCGAAAAGGGTTTGCAGATTCTCGCCAAGAAAATTCTTCTTTCTGACGTTAAAGGCCAATTGTTGGAGGCCTGCACTCATTGCTTAGCTGGCAAACAACGCCAAATGTCATTCCAGAAACTAGATTGACCAATAATGATAAGATATGTTCTTGATCTGGTTCATACTAATGTCTGCTCGATGACAAAGAAATCTCTTGGTGGTGCATATTATTTTGTCATCTTTATCGATGATCACTCAAGGAAAATATGGGTGTCCTTGATGAGCACGAAAGATCAAGTTTTCCAAGCGTTCAAGGAGTACCATGCCATGGTGGAACGAGAGACTAGGAGGAAATAGAAGTGTGTGCGAGCCGATAATGGTGGTGAGTATCGTGGCCCATTCGATGCATATTGCAGGTCACACGGTATCAAACTGGAGAAGACGCCTCCAAAGACGCCTCAGCCAAATGGTGTAGCTGAGAGGATGAACTGAACCATTAAAGAGAGAGTTTGATGCATGTTATCTCACGCCCAACTACCCAAGTCATTTTGGGGTGAAGCCATGAATACTGTTGTTGATATAATCAACTTGTTGACCTTTGGATGGAGATATCCCAGAGGAGGTTTGGACAAGGAAGAAGGCGTCGCACTGTCATTTGAAAGTGTTCAATTGCCGAGCGTTCGTCCATATTCCTAAAGACGAACAATCTATGCTCGATGCGAAGACCAAGGAATGTATCTACCTTGGTTCTCTAAAAAATGAATTTGGCTTTCGCTTATGGAATCCTATCAAAAGGAGGATCGTGAGAAGCCGTGATGTTGTGTTCTTTGAAGATCAGACTCATGAAGATGTCAACAAGACAAAGACTAGGATTGTTACCCATTCCGATCCTGTGTTATTTTCTAAGGATCATGATGATTCAGGGGGAGAATCATCGCAAAACGACAATGAAGAAGTTGGTGATGTTGAAACACCAACGGTAGAGCCTGTCGAAATGACAGAGTCGGAGCCTGTCGAAATGACAGAAACAAAGCTTGTTGAACAAGAGCATGAAGTGCAATCTCAATTGAGCCAATCCACCAGAATCAGGCGTCCTTCGACCAGTTATCCTGCGGATGACTTCATAGTCCTTGGGGAGCCTCAGTGCTATGAAGAAGCTATTGCCAGCAATGAGAAAGAAGAATGGGAGAAAGCCATGCAGGAGGAGATGCAATCCTTGCATGAGAATCACACCTATGACCTTGTTGAGTTGCCGAAGGGAAGGCGAGCGTTGAAAAACAAGCAGGTGTTTAAACTTAAAGCGGATCAAAGCAGCTTGCGACCAAGGTATAAAGCTTGACTTGTTGTCAAAGGATGCAACTAGAAGAAGGGCATCGATTTCGATAAGATATTTTCCCTCGTAGTGAAGATGTCATCTATCCGAGCTGTCCTTGGTATAGCCGCCAGTCTAGATTTGGAGATCGAACAACTCGATGTGAAGATTTCTTTTCTTCACGGAGACCTAGAGGAAGAAATCTATATGGAGCAACCCAAGGGTTTTGAAGCTCCAGGTAAAGAGCACATAGTGTGTCGTCTCAAGAAGAGCCTCTATGGTATGAAACAAGCACCAAGACAGCGGTACAAGAAGTTTGACTCATTCATGGCAGAACATGACTTCAAGAAGACTGTCGCTGACCACTGCGTGTTTATTAAGAGGTATGCCAACGGTGATTTTATAATTCTCTTGCTTTATGTCGATGATATGCTGATCATTGGGCAATATTGACACCTGATTTTCGATTAGTCTTTTTTTAGTTTATTTTTGAAAAATTAGTAAAACTTCATAAAAAATTGAAAAATTGAAAAATAAACTTTGGTAGCCTTAGCCAAGCCCAAGAAGCCATTTTTGGCCAAAAATAATTTTTTTTATAATTTTCACTTTTTTGGTATTTTTAGAAAATAGGAAAATACTCAAAAATTCAGAAAAAATAGCATTCGAAGTCACAAAAATATAAAAAAATAGTCAATAATTTATTTAAATTTCCTTATATTTTTGACCTCATAAAAAGTTCAAATTCAAGTTCAATTTTATGTGTTCCTTTGTTACACGTATGATTGAATTTAGTAAAAAAATGTCATTTGAGTTTTTTAATTTGCAATTTTGGCATTTTTAAGATCTTAACATTCAATCTGATTATCCTTCATTGCAATTTGGCCCAATTATTTGCACAAATTGCTCAATTATATGAATTGGGTAAAATTGCATACTTAATTGCAATTTAGTCCTTGAATTTGGGCATAATTAAAATTAATTTCAATTCAAGAGTTACCTTTACCAATTGAAGCCACTACCTAATGTTTCCCATCATTCTGAGTTGATTGGTATAGGTGAATTGGTCCAATTTGACTGTTTGAGCCTTCAATTGCATAACTTTTCGATATGCAATTAAATGAAAATTTGGGGTTTTTATAGAAATTAGCTAGAAATTTTGGGGAAAAAAATACATTTTTAGATAATATCCATATCCTAGGTTCGATTTTGAGATTTAATTGTAAAAATTTCCACAAAATTGTGACTAATTTTGGAAAAATCAAATCAGAACTGGTTCTGACTGGTCAGACCGGTCGAACCGGTCCGCTACGGTGTCATCTTCAACCTTAGACTCCCGCACAAATGAAAAGTCCCTAGGATGATTTTGATTATCAAATTGAAGGCCAATTCACAGATAATTAGACAAGAAATGGTGGGCGTATTGTTGCCCTCACCCTTACCTGTCGATCGACACCGGCATCACCATTCGACGTCGCCGGTGGAGTGAGTAATCGACCAGTCAACCTCACAGACCTGCAAAAGTCTACATTTCTAAAACTTAGTTCAAATCCGTGTGAAATTCACACCAAATGGGACTTGCCGGAGCACCTAACCGAGATTGGATGATTTCCCAACCGATTCCGTCGCCGTCAGCATGCCATTTGGCACTTGACAGTTTATGAATCCAAGTTGGCAAGCATCCACCGATTGAGCGGGAAATCAAAATTGGTATATAGCCTTTAAGGGCTTTCTAAAAGAGGGAGATTGGCTCATTCTATTTCTGAGGAGTAATAGAGCCGAAAGAGAGAGAGAGGAGAGAGAGGAGAGAGAGGAGAGAGAGAGCTTGCTCTTCAATTGCCATTGTAGAGAGCTTGAGCTCGAAAGAACGGCACTGGTCAGGCCATTCTAGGCTAGGTCGAAGCCGAATATCACCTTTAGGAGTTCGACGAGGTATGCAGGAAGCGATCGCAATCGACGGCGTCGTTTGAAACGCCGAAAAACGGTAAGTCGAACTTCAAGCTTAACTTCTGTTCATTAATGGCGGATCTGTATTGCGGCATTAATACTTACAATTGATGTGTACGAATTACATCTGAGACATCACTAAACACCTCCATATGTTTTGATTGTATTGAAATCGAGTCAAACCTCACATTTGAACTCCGTTGCCATCACCGATTCAGTCGAAACTAGTCCAGGCTATCCTAGACCTTACTAAGTCAATTTGACTTGTAAGTAAGTCTCCTGAACTTGAGGCGAAGCTATCTTGTGATCGAATTACCTAGATTGTGTAAATTGCTCGATTGAACTTCCATGATTATACTCGGCATTTTGCAAGATGTTCGTGATTCTGTAGATGGAATGCCTTAATTCTGATATATATGAAATTAGACAATAAGGCAAGTCGAATGGCATCGATTTTATGTTAATCGGCCTAGATTTAGTCGTTCATCGGCGCCGAAGAATTCTCGGCCGTCCGTTTAGTTACAATCGGGAGGAAGAAGACGAAGCTGATGTGGCAGGTCAACGAGTCAGCGGCTTAGGTGACAAAGTGTGATTGATCCACGTGGATATCGATTCAGAGTTTGTTAGGCTGAGTCAGTTTTCATCGGATGGCTTAGATTAATCGAGTGCTATTTTTAGTGGCTGTCCGATTAAAAATTAGGAATATTCGAAAGTGATTTTTAATCAAAAAATAAAAAAAGTTTGAAACGGTACTGTTTAGGTTAAGGGTGGAGCGGCGTCGTTTAGATAAGTGAGGACGGATGATCTAGATCGTGTCTTGGCTTTTAATTGTGGCTGTAGGTTTAAGTAATTAGATCCAACGGCTGAGGGGTAGTCGGCTTTTAATCTGACCCGTAGATTTTAGTTAGCCAATAATAAGGCCATGGAGTAGCCACGTGATTCAATAGAGACAGTCGAATTAAATCCGAATAATAAAAAAATTAAAAAAGCGAAATAGCGTCGTTTTTGGGCGTGGGTCCCTCGGGTTTGGGTCTTGGCCGGGTTTCGACCAGTGTGGGTCGGGTCGACCCGGTCCAAATTATTTTTTTAATAAAAAATTCAGAAAATCATTGTAAAAAATAAAATAAAAAATCCTAGAAAATTCTGAAAAAATGTTAGAAAATCCTAGAAAATCCTAAAAAATTGTTGAAAAATTGTGGAAAATTCCTAAACATCTCAGAAAATCCTAAAAATTGAGGAATAATCACATGCAACTGGTCAATCCTATTTTTGAGATTTCTCATCCATTTTTATGGAAATTGACGATATTACCCTTTAGGGGTAAATCGCCTCTATTTTGTATGTGAGATAGGTCGAGAATGTCAACGTAAGAACTAGGGTCAGTCAGGTGACCAATTCTTATACTTGGGTTCTTGATTCTCGTCTTTTTTTTTTAGAAATGACGATTTTACCCTTCTAAGGTTAAATCGCTTTTCTTATTCCGATCGAGTCGTGAAAATTGCTCAAGATTAGGATTTGGGTCTAGTGGTCGATCAATCCTTCTGTTTTTTTTTTTGTCGAAATCCTTCTGTTTGAGATTTTCACTTCTCATCACTTTCTGAAATGACGATTTTACCCCTCAAAGGGTAAATCGCTTCTAAAATTTCATAAAAATTCTAAAAATTCCCAAAAAACAAGAAATGGATTGGCTTGGTGACCAATCCTATTTCCACCATCTTTTGACTCCATATTTCTTTTGAATTGATAAATTCTCCCTTTTAGGGCAAGTTGTCCTGA
This sequence comes from Rhodomyrtus tomentosa, assembly GCA_028455895.1. Lineage (NCBI taxonomy): Eukaryota > Viridiplantae > Streptophyta > Magnoliopsida > Myrtales > Myrtaceae > Rhodomyrtus > Rhodomyrtus tomentosa. The sequence goes on along the minus strand of JAPCWY010000011.1, from coordinate 35,708,774 downwards.
AACTCTGCAAAATTACGATTCAGTCCTTCAAGGGTAAATCGTGTCAAGAATACTCATAAGCCTTGATTGACATTTTTCTAGGCTAATAGGGCCTTACTAGGGATACCACGCTGTATTCATGTGATTTATCCACATGTTCTGATCATTGATTTGCGCATTTTCATTACTGATTGTAAGTGCTAAGATAGTCACTTATATTTGCATGAACTCCTAGATTTAGGGTTCGTACCCCTCTCATCTGCATGAAATCTTAGAGTTAGATAAATCATTCAACTTAGGTGCCGAAATGACATCAACTTTGATAGTTGGCGTAACAAAATCTCCAATCCCATTTATCTGATTTCCACGGAATTAAATAGAATGCTCCCAGCTATTCAATAGAGCTTCCAATCGTACCCTCCATAAAACGATTGGTGGCAGCTCCTTGGCATGCATACGTATCACAAGTCACCAGACCACAAAGAAGGTCAATCACGTATTCCTTCGTTGCGACTTGGGTAACAAGCATTGGGAGAGGCCTGCGTCCGACTAGAGGGGACGGCCCATTAACCTGCCGAATCCGCGAGGACCGCGATCGGGTCGCGACAGGCAAGACTCGAAGAAAATTTTTGCCCTGAAGAAAGCCTTGAGCAAGTCATTCGCTATGAAAGATCTAGGTGCATCAAAGCAGATCCTTGAGATGAAGATCTTGCGAGATCGTTCGAAGAAGCTATTATGGCTATCCCAAGTGAAGTATATCGAGAAGATTCTCAAGAGATTCGATATGAACAAGGCTAAACCAGTAAGTATTCCTCTTGCTGGATATTTCAAATTGAGAAAGAAGCAGAGTCCATCGACAGAGAAAGATAAAGAAGAGATGAAGAATGTGCCATATTCGTCAGCCTCATGTATGCAATGATTTGCACCAGGTCCGATATTGCTCATGTCGTCGGTATTGTAAGTTGATATCTTTCAAATCCAGGAAAGGAGCACTAGGCCGCTGCCAAATGGATATTTCGATATCTCTAGGGCACATCGAAAAGATGTTTGTGCTTCGGTGAAGGAAAACCCGTGTTAAAAGGTTATACAGATGCAGATTTAGGTGGTGATGTCGATTCGAGAAAGTCGGTGTCAGGGTACCTGACTACTTTTACAGGGGGGCTGTGTCTTGGCATCGAAGCTCCAAAAATGCATTGCCCTATCTACCACCGAAGCTGAATATATTGCAGCCACAAAAGCATGTAAAGAAATGCTATGCATGAAGAACTTCTTGCTTGAGCTGGGACATAAGCAAGAAAAGTATGTGCTAATATGTGATAATCAGAGTGCCATACACTTGTCGAAGAATTTAGCTTATCACTCTTGATCAAAACATATCGATATGTGATATCATTGGATTCAAGCTATCATAGAGGAGAAGCATCTACAACTCGACAAGGTTCACACCGAGAAGAACTGATCTGACATGATGACCAAGGTTGTCTCATTGAAGAAATTCGACGAATGTTGCAAAGGTGTCGGTGTGATGATAATCCCCTCTAATTAAGTCGAAGTTGGAGATTTGTTGGGATTCTCCTTAATTACTTGGGAGAATTAATGCATTGATGATCACGTAGTTCCAATGCAACCACCTCGCATGGGAAAGTGAATTCTCGTGGCTCCGTGTATTGAGAAGGTGCTAATCATCTTCGTAAATCCACCTCATTAATTGATGAAGATTCTGGAGTATGGAAGAGCGATCTCATGGCCTCCTATAAATAGGGGATGAAGAGATGCGTTGAGGCATTGCATAGAGTGAGAGTTCCGGTGCACATTCCGCATCGAAGAGAGAAAGCGTTGAAGCCAAGTTCGACAAGTCTCGTCGTCAGTTTCGACAAAACAAGAGATATCTTCCGAGAGGGAGAGAGCTATCCACCATTGTATGAAGAGTGTGAGAGAGAGTGTTATACTCTTGTACTTGTTTGTATTCCACCATACCGGCGAGGGTGTTCCACCAATTTCGGTGAAGACATATTGTTGTAATCCTGTTACTATAGTGGACGATCTTCGTGGTTTTTCCCTTTCGGGTTTTCCACGTAAAATTCGTGTCTCCACTTCTACGTTACTTCATTTTTCTTCTTGCCTATCTTGATCACACAAAGAAGGAGAAAGAGTTTCGCTTCCGCATGTTACCCGCCTTTTTTCCCAACAGTTATAGATATATAGCCTATCGCAATAAATAAATAAAAAAACCCATCTCTTGTTTTCTCACCACAACGAAGAGATTCTCCAAAAAAAAATTCATTTAATTTTAATAATTATGACAAGTAATTCAACCATGATAGAATGATGTGCTACCACGAATCGAGTCATACATACTGCGACAAGCTTTACATTAAAAATTTGACGTTTTTTGTTTGAGGGGTCTTGATCGGATGCTACGGCTGGACCACCTGTTTGACCTTGGCCTGCAGCATTGGGAGACCACTTGACATGTTAGGTAGACCATCCTTTCTTCACGTGAGGACATGTAAAATTTAAAAAAGACCACTCTCTTCGTCGCCTCAATAATGAGGACACATAAACAATTGATTAATACGACATTGATTAGGTAAACCATCCGTTCTTCCATGGCTAATGGACACATGTTTATTGGCAAAAGGGAACCTCAAGTGCCAAATTTATGTACAACGCTCATTTTGATGGTAATATTTTTTTTCGGATAATTTAAGAGTCAATTTTTTTAAAAAACAATGAGGTCATCGAATTGGCACTAAAATGATTTCTTTTCTCCGGTTTGACACCAAAGTTATCGTTTTTTGAATAACTTAAGTGCCAATTTTTTTTTAAAAAAATAATTATTTAAGTGCCAACAAGTAATAATTATTTTTAAAAAAAAAATAATTATTTGACGCAACAAGTAATAATGTCACTTTGTTTTGCCTGCTTTGTAATGATTCGGTATTTACATTTCATTGGACTTTTTCGTCCATTGAGACATCTTCGGATGACTCACTTAGCAAATGAGAGCTTTTTTTAAGTAAAAGTTTATTTATTTCCATCTTTATCAAGCTTTTGATTGATGGGTTAAAAATATGGACTGACCAATATGTAAATTTTGCTAAAAATAAATTGTATATGTTCGATTTTCCTGTTTGTAACCAAACTTTAGTTAAAACTTAACCAAGCAGTCAACACCAATCGAAATCGATATCTCCCACAGAGCTGGTTCTATTTCCCACCCCCGGCCCTTTGGGCCTTGCGTTGTAAGGATGCCTCACGTCTGGACTATGCTACTCTATCTGACTTATGATATAAATAAACTAGTTGGTTCCAAAAAAAAAAAATCACCAGTCAATCTCTTGGGAAGCTAAAACCTTGGTCGGAGAGGAGACTGCTCCGCTTCAAGTTTTTCACCGGCCAAAAATAAAAATAAAGAAAGACCGTTGTCGGTCACCTCAATGAAGACAATAGCCTGGACTTATAAACAATCGAATAATAATTGAATGACCCATAAAAGTATACAAATATTTTGGACAAACGTAGATTCTACAAATGTAGTTGACGGTTTGTCGCAGTTTGTTGTTTCTTTTCTTCACTAAGCACCATCACAAATGTCTAAGCAATGATAATGGACGAATCATAGATTAGACAAACGTAAATTACGGAATCATCATTTCCCATGTCTAATGGACAAACATTCACTAGGGGTCCATACCTCGATCTGGTTCTAAAAATATGGCAAAATTATAGAAGAAATATCACAATTGAGCTAATCGTTATATTAGAATTTCAGTTGTGATTGTTAGGTTGGACGTAACTTCAAAGTAATTTTGAGATTGGAAATATTGTGTAAGTTAAACATTTACCATTCTTCATTAACATTTTATACCAGTTCACTTTTAGGGATATTGCTAATCTTTAGGTGACACAACAGTATGGGAAACAATTATGAGCCACGAGTAACATTGCTTTGTGGTCTCTCAAAATGAAATTCTCACCGTATGATCTTCCAAATTTTCTGACATTATAAATGCAAAATAATAGATTAGCTATAAAAAAATAATTTAAATGTCTCAAAGCCATTGTCGGTGAGCATTTGAACAAAGAGAATGATGCGTAAGGTTATCGAGATATAGACTTAAAACTTCGTGTTTATGGATGAGCGATTTCAAGCTCCGTACATGTTTCATCTGAAATCTACCGTTGAAAGAAGTTTCTCATTTTTTAGAATCTGAAACCTACTATGCATACCCTGAAACCTAGATCCGATCACATTATAGGCTCCAAGATCGATTTTAGGGTCTACCTATCTTCCACGTGTATTCTTAATTGAACATTTGCATTAACTCCTGATCACCATTTGCTACTACAATTCATTGATCACAATTCATATTTACACACAAAAATAAATATAAAATCTTAATAATGTAAAAGTCTTAGTCATAAACATATCCGAAAATGGAAACTCAAACTAGTGATTCCAGATTGAAAAATCTAATGGTGTGGGGAAGCTCAATATTAGACTTGTGCTAACTTAGAGACATATATGTACTTGCTGACAATGTCCATTTTAATGAGATGCCATTGCCTAACGATTACTATGTGGGTGAGTCAACCTCAAACAAAGTGCGAAAAAGACGACAAACCTAGAGAAGAGAACCCCGCAAAATAAAAAGTAAAAAAAGACTCGGTCACCTCAATCAAGGCAACAATGCGTACACATAAACAACCGAGTAATATAAACATTGTCTAGGTACTAATCCTAATGTCTTAGTCACCATCTTATATATATAATGTTGTTCCTTGACGAGTCACCATTGCCAATGTTTAGGTCTCCGTCCTTCACTCCACCACTGATGAGCAAACATTGATTAGGTGTCCATTCTTTCTTGCCCCGATTAGAGACAATCAAAGATTATACAAACATTGATTAGGCAAACCCTCCACGGCAAATGGACAAACATTTTGTTAAGTCTCTATTATTTCCTCCACCGCTAATGGACAAATATCGATTAGATATCTATTCTTTCCTGCACCACTCAAAGACAAACAGTGATCAGACAAACTTTCATTAGATAAAACATCTTTTCCTCCACGGCCGACGAACAAATATTTGTTAAATTTCATCTTCCCTCCACCGTGGACAAAAATTGATTCGCTGGCCGTGTTATTGATTTGATACCACGATTACCTAACCTTGTCGACAACTTGGGCTAGTTTAATCGCTTATATCTACTTAACGACAACGCACTACTCATTTTAAATGATACCCCATTACCTAACCTTACTATTTAAATGAGTCACTCTCATCCAAAATGTCAAAAGATGACAAAACTTTGAAGAGTACGACCCAGCCAAATAAATAAATAAATAAATAATCTCGACCAAAGTGCCATAAAGATCAACTTGGCCTTGACCATAACTTAAGGTTAGAAAATCCATTAGAACCATGTTTAGAAGAAATGAAAAGGTCTTTTTATTGCATAAACCCATTTTGCACGAACCCAAACGATGTCACTCATAATATTATATGATTTTCACTTGGGGCCCAATAGCTATGAGGTGAACCAAAATATAGCTCAAACAAAAAAGAGGCAAATATATGGGAAGGTTTCAAAGAAAAAAAAAAGATATGCAAAGGTGCAATTGGTCCCCTAGGTTCATCATGGCCAAATATGTGGGACTCACCATACGAACTACTTGCTTCTTGGGCTCTGCTTACTCTCTACCAAATTAGGCCCATTATAGCCGTTCTTCATGTTAGAGTCATGTGAATGTCACATGTAGGCTTAGACAATTAACAACTGACCTGGACTTAGCTTAATAGTCTTGGCAACAAATACCACGATGCATCAGTTCCTAAGACTCATTAGGTCCACAGAGGACCAAGTTTAGGCTCTTGCAACTTTTACTACATAAAAAATAAAAAAAAGGGTTAAAATAGACCATTTAGTGCTGGTGTAAAGAAAATTTCACAGGGATATTTTCGGCCCTTAGTATCTATATTATAAATATTCAAGACAGGATTCATTTGAGATTTTTTTTTTTCACTCATCTACTTCCTTTCTTCTTCATTCTTTGGCTACCCAGCTCCTCCTAATGGGGACAAATACAAAAGAGGAGACTCCTTCAGCCTTACATGAAATATTTGTGTCGATAATGAAAAAACATTTAGCAATTTTTTTTTCAAATAGTTCATTTTTCGTGAAATAAAAGAAACCTTAAAGTCAATTATTCGCTGGATCTGAATGTGCAAATAAAGTGAACGGCTGCTTCGTGGAGAACAAGCGAAGAACTTGCTAATGCTAGTAAAATGTTGGATCCACGTACTTTGGGAGTATTTCTATAAGAAAAGTTAAGCCTCTTTTAGTCCTCCTCCCCTTCCATTAGTTTAATTTGTGGCTCTTCTTCGTAGAGTTTGGCCATTTCAATCGGACGCCGGTAACTATTCATGGGACTTTACACGAAGGAAGAGGAAGATGAACGGAACCTAAAGAAAAGAAATAAAAAGAAATAAACCACGTAAAAGAACATAAGCAAAGCAACATTGTTTTGCAAAAATTTGTCCAGTTACACGTCAATTGCGTAACGGTCGGACAACTAGTGATGACGAGACATCTTTGGGAGCGTGTACCAGAAGTTTAATACATTCACCGGGGGAGATCGCCAAGAGGAAGTCCAAGGCCGAGCTCATTAATATATCACTCAAAAACTTAAGCCAATGAGTTATGAGAGAACTTGAACATATTAAGTGCTTCAAACCATATTAATTATTTAATATGAGATTTTCTCAAACACAATTTACACGTGCATTTAACAATCTTTCCCTCACGTGTGAGCTACAACGTTAGATTTGCTTCTCTTTAATCTAAGTATCCTTCATCATTGGGCATGCATTGCTATGACATCACGTGTGAGCTTCAACGTTAGATTTGCTCCTCTTTAATCCAAGTATCTTCATCATTGGGCATGTATTGCTACACTACAATGTCGACGCGCTCGCTACTACACCACAATTCCTTGAGATGTTCATCAAACACCGTATATGTTGGGAGTGGGTTTCCAATCAACCATCGGCTTTAATATCGTTTATTGGGAGCGCGCAGCAAAAGTCCAATTCATTCGCCTAGGGAGATCGCCAAGAGAGAGGCCAAATCTCAGTCTATCAATATATCTAGTTAGATTCATATTCACTCAAAAGCTTAAGCCAATGAGTTATGAGCCAACTTATATATATTAAGCACTTTGCACCACATTAATTCTCCAATGTGGGACTTCTCTATCAAACTCACATGTGCATCCTAATAACGTCCCCATCCCATTTTCAAGCCAAAATTAACTAGAAAGAGTACGTAGGAAATTTGCGCAAAGATTAAAAGCAACATAATCAAATTTGTAAATTTTATAATTGAATTGTTAGCCAAATAATATGTTTAAGTCTGATTAGTTTTGCTCTCAAGAAGATCCTCATAAATAGCTTGCGCACATTTTCCTTATAAAGTCGAAAATCTAGAGAAGTTGACAAATGTAGGAAAGGCATCAATAGAAAGGAATTTACGTTCTTCGTGCTTTTAGATTTCTTGTTGATTCACAACATGCACTTGTAGTATGTTAAATATACGTTGCAATTTCACATCTCGAAATTACATGATGCGGTTCGAGTCCACTTTATTAAATAAAACTACAAACAAACTCTAGCGAAAATTTGATTGATGTAAATATTTAATTTTTCAAAGTACTTGGTATTATTGTTTCTCTTGCGGAAAATTATGTCAGCACGAATATTTAGTTAATATGACAAATATAATCTTAGACATATGTATCTTGAAGTGAACTTATTACTTGCATGGAGAAGATCGCAATCGCACCGTGAGTAATAGGATTTCTCAACAATCTTGAACTCGAATGTTGCTAATGTTACACAGATATGTATAATGATGGGTTGTATCTAAATCGAATCAGACAATTACACATAAAATAGAAGAAATAGACGAAATATGAGTTTACCCAGGTCCAACCCAGGATAGAGCTATGTCCTGCAAAAAGATTTCACTATGATTTAAGTTTACAGTTTTGCAACTCGTTACAATGATTCTCATACGAGCACAATATATATGACCTAAAAATGTGACCAAAACCTAAACCTATCTGAATCCCTTTTATCCCACAACAAACGGGCCAACTTGAACACTAGCCCAAACCCAGTATCGTTTTGAGAGTTCGCACACCGGTGAGTGGGCCAGTTGTTCGTTCATCGGGGAGCAAAACTGTCACGTTCCGAACCCGTCAGGCACGCAAAATCCCATCAAGTCCGTCTTGTCTCGGTGGTATCCAAGATCCATTGGCCAACAATTTATAACTTCTAAATGATACAAACATACAGAAGCGATGAAACTTCTCCATACAATTCAAATTTAAGATGACTCGGGACATATGGTATGTCTTCTTATAAATGTCGACTACAGGTTCAGAGGATAGAACTCTAAATTCAAGGTAACATGAAATCCCTAAAGTCACAAAAGTGTAAATCCATTTCCTATAGTTACTTCTTCAAATACCGATCATTGGCAAGCTCAGATTTCCATAACCTGGGACTTAAAAAAGTTAATCCCACAACGGGGTGAGATATAAATCTCAGCAAGTTAAACTTAACCCTAAACTAGGTTGTTAGTACCTCCAGACATCTTTGAAAAAAAGTACTCTTAAATAAAAGGCTTTGGAATGATAAAAACATAACTCCATCAACGCATAGCATTTCACTAATTCAGAATCGACTCGATTCGATCGTAAAAGTTCACAAATAAAGCTGAACTTCGTGCTATGGCAGGGCTTTCAATAGAAATCTCCACTTGAGGCATTCTCAAATTTCTCAAGATCATAACGATGCATTTTCTTATCATATCTCAATGAAATTCCTATCATCAATATCAGGTTGTCAAGCACCTGTGTCATAACGCTTCAAGCCATTTAGACATTCACTTGATCATATAAGGTATTTCTACCAATCATCATTATCAAAGCCCGCGTCATAACATAACAGGCTATTTAACATGTTTGACAAGACCCGCGTCATAACGCCTCAGATCAACATATACATATTGCCAAGACCCGCATAAAAACGCCTCAGGTCATGTTCCTCAATTGCCCGTGTAACAACGCATTAGGCTAGGATATTACCCGCGTAATAACGCATCAGGTTAGTCATCCTTACTTGGCCAAGTACAATATCCCGCGTAACAACGCATCAGGATAATCCAAACCCCGCGTCATAACGCATCAGGGTACAATTTGCCTTTCATAGACCCGTGTCACAATGCTTCAGGTCAAAATAATAACGCCTTAGGATTTACTCAAGCCCCACGTTTAACGCATCAAGGCATCACATGCACATGTACTCATAATACAATAACTCACTGGCCAAATAAATTTCAATGCACGGTAACAAGGAGGCAACCTCATAGTTCGGTCCCTACATTTCAAGTTACTAATCCTCACATCATGTTCCATGGCCAAGCATCACAAAGGCAAATCGAGTAATTCAATCAATCTCTCCACATTGCCACAAGCAAGTCGCGGTCATTTCACAAAAATTCAAGGCTTGACACAAAATCATGGTTTCACAAATCATCTCGAGACTCAATTGGTAATTCAACCCGCTCAAAATATTCAAACCAAATAGGAATCTCCACAAAGCACGTCAAAAGGTTCAACTACCTTCCACGAACAAATTAAGATCCTTAATCCAACCTCCATTTCATAGTTCTCATGCCATGTACCACTCAAGTTCAACTCATCAAAAACAGGGCATATTCGGATTTAAGATCTTAAAAGTAGAACCGGTTCATAAATTACCACTTTTCTCAAACAATAACGTCCCTTAGTAACCTAACATCCTAATAGAAGGTTAGGATTAATTTACCGCATAATTTAAGCTAGCAAAGTCCCACAATTAGTCACTTGAAGCCTTCGAGCCAAGTTGACCAAAACAGGGCAGAACTGGTTCTTGAAAATTTCACACAAACCAACCATTAAACTTCATCCATACCTCATTCTAATCACCATACTCCATGCTAACATCTATATCTACATGTTAGGGGGTCTTACCAACAATTCTAAGGAAATACGACACTTCGACGAGCCTCCAAATGGCTCGGTTTGCTCAATCAGTGTAGGGCAGTGTAGTCCTAGAGAAAATCGCACAAAACCACCCATCAAACTCCTTCTAAACTCAATCATATCATGCAATCACCTCATCAACACATCGATTTATGTCCCTAAGGGTCATACCAGAAATTTTGGGGCAAAGAGACAGCGGCAAGAGCCTCCAAATAGCTCGGTTCCACCAGAACAGTAGAGGGACAGAATCTGTCCAATTTTCGTCTGACGAAAACCACTCACAATCAGTCCTTAAATCCCATAAAAATTCATCCTCCACCAGCAACCACAATTTTACATGTCTTAGCAAGGCTTGAGAGGTGATCTTACCAAGATTGAAGCCAAAACAAGCTCGAAAATTCCATTTGAAGCTCCTCGGGTCGAAACAGGGTCGGGCAACGACCTTTGCTCACTCAAACGGCTTTACGGGAAATACGGCTGAGTGAATTTTTGCCCATGATACCTTGTTAGAACGGAAAGAGAAAGAACTTTCTAATGGTAGTGGAACGCCTCAATCCTATATCGAACAAAGAAGTTATGGCCGAAATAATGGACATGGTCGAAATTGAGCGGGTAAGCCGAGCGAGCGGGCGAGAGAGTGAGAGAGTTTTGAGAGAAAATGGCAAGAGAGAAAGAGATGGCCAGCCAAAATGAGAGAGGAGAGAGAGAAAGTGATCTTCTTCTAAATTCCAAATGGTCAACATGAAGAATGGTAGGTTAAAAGTTTTTTAATAAAATGTCCATCCACCATCCATTGACACTTGTCCATATGTCAATCAAGTCTTCATCCAAGGGCTGTTATGTTTCTTAATTTTCGCTCGCCATGGGGTATTGCAATTGACCAAAATGCCATCATTCCATTTATTAAGGCAAGTCTAAGGCTTGAGGGGCAAAATGATAATTTTACGTTCGACGTCCAGAACGTCATTTTTCTAATTCAAATTTTCTTCGACGATGCAACGTCCAATCCAATTATAACGTTGGAATCTTTATTTTTCATTTTGAGATTTTGAGATTTTATTTCATATTTCATGCCTCTAGGGGGCGGAATTTCGAAATGTCAAAACTCTTCCCCTCTTAAAAAAATTTCGTCCTCGAAATTTGCAACCTTCTAACCATCCAGTCCTTTGGGGTATCGGCGTTTCATCGCATCCTCATTCTTCCGGATAATTCCTTTCATGATTTGACGATCTTACTTGTCATTTCCGACCAAAACCATCTTTCCCTAGGACTTCTCTCCTTCAGTCCTCAATTTGATTTGCTTCTCTCCATTTTCTTTCGATATTCCTAACATCTGTCAGCAGTTCATCCTCGAGCGTTCACATTATCTTTTCCATTTGTCCATCACCATTATTACTAAACCCTAGCCATAATGCACTCTTTAATGTCCATATCATTCGGCGTATTAATCTCTTCAAGGGCATGTCTTTTCCTTATCGACACGTTTAATACTTGACCTCATGTTCGACTAACCAAATTTTCAGTCCATTCCATCGATAACATCGATGCAAGTCTGGCACACCTTTGTGTCATCCCAAGTGACACCATAATTCTCCATTTGAATTTTTGATGAGGTCATTTCTTTAAATTCCTTTTCAATATTGGACTCGTACTCTCGTCCATGGGACTTTAAGGTTTCTACCCTCAACTTTGAGGTTTCTTTCCTAGGTATCCGAAAATCTGGATTTCCTCCCTGTTCTATCCATTTCCATAACCCCTTAAATGACAAGGTCTATTCATCGCAGCATCTCAATTCCTTTCTGACTTCAAGTTTGATGCTTCAGGTAGTTATCAAACTAGTCAATTGGCAACCTTTCAATTTAGGAGTTGAATTTATTATTTCCTTGAGCAAAGCCTATCATTTATCCGCTAAATGCATGATGCTCAATTTTTCCTTATATGCATCCGCTACTTAACTCACCTTTTATAGGCGATATAGGATATTTCATCCTTAGTCCTTAAGCAATCTCCTTCACACACGTTGTTCCTCATTCAATTTTTCTGGCAACCACATACCTCAAATTCTTATGATTTGTGTAAACTTGAAACCTCCCATGCGAGCCGTGTTTTCCAACTTCGTCGCAAGAATATTTGCAAGCCAACTCTAACCATGCATTAGACGTTCCAACTCATATAACTTTACTATCACGTCGTATTCGCATAGCCCACTTCAGTTTGCCTTGCTACGCCTCAAATTTCCTTTCTGCGTCATGTCATTATAATTCACTTGACCCCTTTTTAATTCCAAATAGGAACACTATTGTCGACGTAGTCATCAACTTGACTTAAGTTCTCGAAAACCTTTTTCGTATTCATTCATCCATGGAATTGCTTTTGTGGGAAATCTTCCCCCGATCCATCCATAACAATTCACCAATTCTAAGAAACTTCAAGTTTCAGCAACTCATAGTGAGCCTAGTTGATTCGTCACTTATTCTAATCCTCAAAGGCTCTATAGGGATTTCATTCCTCAGAAATTCCACGACTGAGGAATCTTACCTTATCTAGCCCACAGCTCACGTTTTTCTCATTAGTATACAATGAGCATCTCCTTAGAGTCCATATGATACTCTCAAAAGATGTTCATGTCTCTCATGACTCCTTAAATGAGTCCAATCATCATCTCTCAAGACGGCAACAATCCATTCAATTATTCCTTGGATGTTCAATCTGTTTATTGTCAACTTCTTTCTACCAGGTGTCAAATCTTTCAAACTGTTCTTCATACTTTTCATTTGAGAGCTCAAATCTTGGCTTTCTGCTCTCATGGGTGTCTACTTGGACCACATAATATTTTGTTCATTTTTATCACTCTTTCCTCAAGAAGCATTAATACCTTAGCCCCTGGATTCCACAACTAGTTAATGCGACCATACCTCAATTCATTCCTTCCACTAGACATCGAAATTATCCTGGAATTCAATGTTGTCTACAAGACAATTCTTCGTCCTTAACTTTCAGAAATTATCCAAGTTCTGCGTCTTCTTTCTTAGTCCAGATGCTCAATCTTAATATCAAGATAATTAGGATTTCATCTTCCTTCCACACTAGGGTCTCTTACCATATGAAGGAAACTATACACTTCAATGGCATTCTCTTACTTTGAAGCCAACTTGTTCTTTTTATTCCATAGGATATCAATCTTGGAGTCTATGTTAACAACGATGTTTGTACTCCAGAATTCATATGTCATCATATTTGACATTCTCTTTCCAATAACTCAGTCACCTCAAGTGACAAGGTTCCAAGGAGTCGACGTTCTTCTTTGATCTCCACAAATTTCACATGTTGAATACTCAATTTGACTATCTCGACTCACTTTGTAATTATACTTTAAACGCCCATTTTGCTTGTTCAACCATTCATTAAAATCCCCAGTGGCTAAGACTATCAAGTCCATTTACCTTTCTTTCCATCAATGATCATTTTATGATCTAATCGTCCTTAAGGACAATGCCCTATTCTCTAGGGGCGATAACTCGCAATGCCACTTTTAGTAGTTTCGATTCAACCTCAATCAATCTCATAAAATCTACAGGGTCTGACAGACTGACACATTAGTCTCATTATTATTCCTCACAACAACAAAAGGTTAATCACCGCAAGCCTTATGTCATAGTAACGACATTTCCTTACAAGCACATTCTATGTTTCATATGTGAAGTTCTCTTTTCTCACAATCCATGAATAGAAATTCTCTTACTTATTCCTCTTCCGATCATCCACTTCTCTTCTTGATGTCCATTACGGTTCATTAGATTCAGGAATAACAATTAGTCATAAGGCTTTCAAATCCCAATCCACTCAGAGACTTCACGTCTCATTTAAAGGGTCCTTGACCACCCTTAGTACGCTTAGACGACCTTGAGAACTCTGTCTCATAATGATCGACCTTCCTCAGGTCCTTTCAAAGCTATTAAAGTTCAGGCAATCCTTCCTCTTGAGTAACCCTCAAAAAGGTACTATCCATGATACAATTCAACGAAGACAATCTAGGCAAATATCATGCCTTCAAGGGAAATTCTTCCTTTGGTGGCCTTTCATTAATCATCGACAGCCTTTTCAGGCTAATAGCTATCAGAGTCGCTCCCCTACCTTGATGAATTGAATACCCCTAAGGTCATTTTCCAAATTCTCAATCCAGAGAAAGGCAGTTTAGGCATCATTTTCTCCATCGAACCTTAGTCAATCTCAGCCTTATACATCGTTCTACAAGCTTTCCATTGAGCGATTTTCATTTTCTATCACCTTTCCTATGATCTTTACCATTCACTTTGCTAGCAAAAGCAACTACAGTCTCAGTGACTAGGATAACAATGGCAGCTCCTTCTCGAGTCTACCTACCCATCTGCTTTTTCATTTCCATTCAAAGTTCTCATTACCCTTTCAACTCTTAGGTCTTGTACAGTCCACAAGCTCGAGCTAAACACTTCTCTAGCACTTGTATTCTGGTTACTCATCTTTACTCAATTCTCATGACTCTCTTCAGTTCTAGAGTCATCTCATATCTTGCATACTCGGGCCAATGCTCTTCTAGTGACCATTCTCTTGTCGTTCAACCTCATTAGGTCATCATGTTACTTTGAACCACTATGATTCCCCCTAGGAATCAAAGACTTAAGTTAGCTAAGTCTAGCAGTCTCAGACTGGTCATCTCATTATCTTTCACCATCAACCATCAGTGGTTTCCAAACAATTCTCAACTAGTTGCTCATTATACAAGGATTTCAAATTGTCCTTAAGCAGCAACCATTCATCAAGCCAGCCTCAACGAGGCAACGTCTCACTTAATAGCTAAATGCCAGGCAAGTCTCAACTAGGCTAAAACTCAACTAGGTCAACACCCAGTTAATACTCAAGGCATCACTTCTATAAGTCAATCGCTCATACCATAAGCATATAGCATTTGCCACTCTGTCATAAACGCAACAGGCTATCTCATTCTCAACAGACATCAGTTCAATGGGTATAAACCCCACAGGTCGTCTAACCTCTCAGTTATACCTTGGTCAAGCTAATTACATGATGCCAATCATAAAACATGCCTAATAGGGTCATCACAAACATCACTTTTCTTTTTCAAAGGGCATCCACTGCCAAGTACGAAACTTTTAACCATGCCACCCTTAGGCGCCATTACACATGCCATGCCACTTTCAATCATTCTTTTCGAGAATCAATCCCATGTCATACATCTCTTAACCACAATTGGAATCAACCTAATGCCTAGACTTTCCTTTTCAAGTTATGACTTAGGTCATTCCTACTTCTTGCCATCCTAGAAGCCTGCCAGGAGCTGCTTCTTGTCCGGACCTCTCTGTCCCGGCGATCACTCTCCGCCCTCATCTGTCTTGACCGTTGCAGGTTGTCCCAAGTCATGCATCTACGGAGAAAGCCCCATTCCACATGCCCCATACCATGTTTTATTACAGTTTATAGGTATCTCATCAACTTGTCCCATACCAAGCCATAGTTTATTAAGTCCAACAACGATAAGTTCATGCATGCACCCTCATCATCAACTTTCGTTTCAAAGCCACAAACACATGCACAACATGTTCGTTCTCACCACTTGTCACACCACAATTGTCTCCACATCAAGCCTTATCCATAGAAAACCTTTAGATCCACAAAGACCATCGCCTCTCACAGATCAATTGCCTATATTCAACCATATACCTCAAATCTAATTGCTATTCAAGTTAAATCCGTATGCATTTGATTACAACTGATCTTTAATCCAAATATTCCTTCCTCGCTTTCCTATGTACACCTCATTTCATGCCATCCAAGGCTGACAATAGCAATTGATAGCTAAACCATCAAAATATCACGTAATTCAAGCCTGAATCCACTAACACCAGTCGTGTCTTTATAACTCATACTTCCCAAGTTGTATCATTGACAAACCACAATCACAATCATATAACTCAATCGACCCTTCATTCATAAGGTATTCTCTAGCAACCTCAAATCCAAACTTATGACTCCTCAATTTCTATTC
This sequence comes from Rhodomyrtus tomentosa, assembly GCA_028455895.1. Lineage (NCBI taxonomy): Eukaryota > Viridiplantae > Streptophyta > Magnoliopsida > Myrtales > Myrtaceae > Rhodomyrtus > Rhodomyrtus tomentosa. Next base: position 35,692,654 of record JAPCWY010000011.1, on the reverse strand, counting down.
ACTTCCTTGTGAGCCTTATTCATAAAATCACTCAAGATCATCCCTTAAATCGGCACTAGGATCATTAGAATACTACACAAGTTCAAGCCGATAGTTCTCAAGATTCAGCAATCCATGCTTATCCCTCAAGGTCTCACTACCTAATTGTCCTCAAGTCATCGCTCCTTATCACTCCAAGTCTCAATCGCATTGGATCAAGCTGACCTTACTCTGATACCAAACAAACGGGGATGTCACGTCCCGAACCCGTTAGGCAAGCAAAATCCCATCAGGACCATCTTGTCTCGGTGGTACCCAGGATCCATCGGCCAACAATTTATAACTTTTAAATAATACAAACATACGGAAGCGATGAAACTTCTCCGTACAATTCAAACTTAAGATGACTCAGGATATGGGGTATGTCTTCTTATAAACGCCGACTACAGATTCAGAGGATATAACTCTAAATTCAAGGTAGCATGAAATCCCTAAAGTCACAAAAGTGTAAATCCATTTCCTATAATTACTTCTTCAAATACCGATCATTGGCAAGCTCAGATTTCCATCACTTGGGACTTGAAAAAGTTAATCTCACGATGGGGTGAGATATAAATCTCAGCAAGTTAAACCTAACCATAAACTAGGTTGTCAGTACCTCCAAACACCTTTGAAAACAAGTATTCTTAAATAAAGGGCCTTGGCATGATAAAAACATAACTCCATCAACGCATAGCATTTTACTAATGCAGAATCGACTCGATTTGATCGTAAAATTTCACAAATAAAGCTGAACTTCGTGCTATGACAGGGCTTTCAATAGAAATCTCCACTTGAGGCATTCTCAAATTTCTCAAGATCATAACGAAGCATTTCCTTAGCATATTTCAATCAAATTTCAATCATCAATATCAGGTTGTTAACCACCCGCGTCATAACGCTTCAGGATATTTAGGTATTCACTTGATCATATAAGGTATTTCCATCAATCATCACTATTCAAGCCCGCGTCTATAGCATCAGGCTATTTAACATGTTTGGCAAGACCCGCGTCACATCGCCTCAGGTCAACATATACATATTGCCAAGACCTGCATAAAAACACCTCAGGTCGTGTTCCTCAATCGCCCGCGTAACAACGCATTAGGTTAGGATACTACCCGCGTAATAACGCATCAAGTTAGTCATCCTTACTTGGCCAAGTACAATATCCCGCGTAACAACGCATCAGGATAATCCAAACCCCGCGTCCTAACGCATCACGGTACAATTTGCCTTTCATAGACCCGCGTCACAACGCTTCAGGTCAAATCCCACGTAATAACACCTCAGAATTTACTCAAGCCCTGCGTTTAACGCATCAAGGCATCACATGCACATGTACTCATAATGTAATAACTCATTGGCCAAATAAATTTCAATACACGATAACAAGGAGGCAACCTCATAGTTCGGCCCCTACATTTCAAGTTACTAATCCTCACATCACGTTCCATGGCCAAGCATCACAAAGGCAAATCGAGTAATTCAATCAATCACTCCACATTGCCACAAGCAAGTCGCGGCCATTTCACAAAAATTCAAGGCTTGACACAAAATCATGGTTTCACAAATCATCTCGAGACTCAATTGGTAATTTAACCCGCTCAAAGTATTCAAACCAAATATGAATCTCCACAAAACACGTCAAAAGGTTGAACTACCTTCCACGAATAAATTAAGATTGCTTAATCTAACCTCGATTTCATAGTTTTCATGCCATGAACCACTCAAGTTCAACTCATCAAAAACAGGGCAGATTCAGATTTGAGATCCTACAAGTAGAATCGGTTCATAAATCACCACTTTCCTCAAACAATAACATCCCTTAGTAACCTAACATCCTAATAGAAGGCTAGGATCAACTTATCGCGTAATTTAAGCTAGCAAAGTCCCACAATTAGTCGCTTGAAGCCTTCGAACCAAGCTGACCAAAACAGGGAAGAACTGGTTCTTGGAAATTTCACACAAACCGGCCATTAAACTTCATCCTCATTCTAATCACCATACTCCATGCTAACATCTATATCTACATGTTAGGGGGTCTTACCAGCAATTCCAAGGTAATGTGACACTTCGACGAGCCTCCAAATGGCTCGGTTTGCTCGATTAGTGTAGGGCAGTGTAGTCCTAGAGGAAATCGCACAAAACCAGTGGTCAAACTCCTTCTAAACTCAATCATATCATGCAATCACCTCATCAACACATCGATTTATGTCCCTAAGGGTCATACCAGAAATTTTGGGCAAAGAGACACCGGTAAGAGCCTCTAAATAGCTCGGTTCCACCCGAGCAGCAGAGGGACAGAATCTGTCCAATTTTCATTCGACGAAAACCACTCACAATCAGTCCTTAAATCCCATAAAAATTCATCCTCCACCAGCAACCACAATTCTACATGTCTTAGCAAGGCTTGACAGGTGATCTTACCAAGATTGAAGTCAAACAAGCCCGGAAATTCCATTTGAAGCTCATCGGGTCGGAACAGGGTTGGGCAGCGACCTTTGCTTACTCAAACGGCTCTATGGGAAAAATGGATGGGTGGATTTTTTTTCCCATAATACCTTGTTAGAACGGCAAGAGAAAGAGCTTTCTAATGGTGGGTGGCACGCCTCAATCCGAAATCGGATGAAGAAGTTATGGCAGAAAGAGTGGACATGGTTGGAACTGAGCAGGTAAGCCGAGCGAGCGAGCGAGAGAGAGAGTTTTGAGAGAAAATGACAAGAGAGAAAGAGATGGCCGGCCAAAATGAGAGAGGAGAGAGAGAAAGTGATCTTCTTCTACATTCCAAATGGTCAACATGAAGAATGGTAGGTTAAAAGTTATTTAATAAATGCCCATCCGCCATCCATTGACTCTTTTCCATATGTCAATCAAGTTTTCATCCAAGGGCTGTTATTTTTCTTAATTTTCGGCATCTATGGGGTATTGCAATTGAATAAATGCCCTCATTCCATTCTTTAAGGCAAGACTAAGGCTTGAGGGGCAAAATGATAATTTTACTCTCGATGTCCGGAACGTCGTTTTTCTAATTCAAATTTCCTTCGACGAGGCGACGTCCAATCCAATTATAACGTTGGAATCTTTATTTTTCATTTTTAAATTTTGAGATTTCATTTCATATCTTAAGCCTCGAGGGGGCGAAAATTCGGAATGTCACAAAAACCTTCGCCCACTAATCAGGTAGCGGGACCCCTCCGTCATTCCATGCGCAGAGGTCACAAGTCGTTGTTGCGACCTAAAAATAAAAAATTCTAGGTTAAGGGATTACTAGTTTAATGAAATTAACTAACCTAATTCGAACTTTCCCAAGTCCTACCGAATCACAACTTATGTTCATTTAATAAAAAATGTATTAAATTGGAGCCGTTACTAATCGTTGTCGGTGGGTCGATTATAAACCTAAATAAAGCATTAGGGAGAATGCGAACTAGAGATTAAATATCGTTGTTGGTGGGTCGATTATAAACCTAAATAAAGCATTAGGGAGAAAATACTTTATTTCATGCGAATTAGAGATTAAATGGGTTTGGGGACTTGGTTACATTAACTTTCAATTAATGCCCTTTCGATACCCTATTTCATGAAAAATACTTAGTTTGATGAATTGAATTAATTTTTTTGTGATTTTCTTTTACTAAATGCAATGCTAATGCAATCTAACTATATGACATGTGAGACGTAATGACAGGACATAATGACATGGCAAATATGCATGACTTTGAAAATATGATAATGCAAATGACACTATATGATATGCAATGTGAATGACATTTTTTGGGGTATTTTTTGTGCATTTTCGGATTTATGAAAATTGTAGTAAAAAGCTATCCTAAAGTCAAATAACACCCAATTTAATTCAAGAAATTGATTTCTCAAAGTCTTAAACTTCACTAGAGGTTTTTTCTTTGGGTGTAAATCACTAGAGGTTATTTTACATGCAAAAATATGAGAAAACATGATTAAACTTAAGAAAATTCAACATCTTTTGGGAAATTTTCAAGAATTTATTTAAACCATGTAAATAATGAAATTTGAATAAAAATCAACAATATTGCCCATAAAACACTTTAAATCCGAATTTCGATTTTTATTCACAACATACTCGATATTAAGGTTAACAAGTGAATATATTATAAAATTACCGTCATCCTTATATATAGGGCGAACCTTGAAATTCTATTTAGGAATTAGCAATCCACTCCTCGAGATCGAGTATTTGATATCTAATTTACACATACAGGCACAATCGTACTTCGAGATCGAAGTCATATGTTGCTTCGAGATATCTAATTTATACATACAGACACAATCGTACTTCGAGATCGAAGTCATATGTTGCTTGAAGAGGCAAGGCATAATTGGGGGAGCATGTGTTATGGGCAATATTATTTACTGATTTGCAAACTTTATAACAAAGATAACATAGAATAAATGGTAAACAACATGAAAAATAAACATGCTAAAAAAAATCGTCCACCAAGGCATATCAATTTCGAAAACAATAAAGGATTACAGAAAATTGTAAAATCAATCTTACCTAATCCATCAAGATTCATATCTTCTAAAGTTGGACAATTATCTTATGATATTTTGAAAAAATATTTTAGATAATCACCAAATTAGGAAAGATATATTTAATTCAAATAATTATTCATCCACAAGAGACCAAGGTATGCAAAGATGATGTTCAAGTTAAGAAACAATATATCCAATCAAAACAAATATTTATCTATGGCATTTTAAGATAGATAAAATGTTGAATCAAGATATGCAATCCAACCAAATCAGGCAATTAACTCAAAAATATTCTGAGATGAGGGCTCATTACCTCATTTGACAAATCAAATTGCCCAATTCGCGCACCAACCAAATGACTTGCGGATGAAGACTTTCGTCTAGGAGTTTTGATGCACAATTGAATGAACTCAATCAAAAGGAATTTGCAGCAGCAAATTCAAAATTCGATCGGCACAAGAGGACAAGCGATTCGTACAAAAAGAAAAATTGTAGCAATCGACCCTCGAACGACGAACAAAATCTGCAATTAATAGGCAATAAAAACAAGCTGAATAGCTACCGTTCAAGACACCGAAGTTTTAATCCCCGAACAGTAGCGAAAACAGGGTCGAGCAACGAACAAAATCTGCACTGGATTGTTAGCAGAAAAGTCCAAAAATAATAATAATGTTATTTTGGATCCAATCAGTGAAGAAGACAGCCCGAAACTTCAGCACAAAATTGCAGCAAGAACAACCCATAAACAGCTGTAAAAGAGCCCTAAACAGCAACTATTTGAAACCATATGAGGGCTCTTCTGAGTACCCAAAAATAGAGGACTCAGTGAAAAGAAAACAAGCTACATCAGGCCTTCTAATTTGCCGTATGTTACTCTGACCAATGGCTACTTCATCTCTTATCTTTTATCTTTCAAGTGCTCGCGTAGGTGTGATGCATGTCACCCGTGCGTGAGGTCAAAGAAAGACAAACAAGCAAACTTTGTATTGTGCATCGAAAGAAAACTCCCTGATGATTTATCTACAGCCACGCTTGATGATGGTCTCCTCTTCAATGTGTTGGACATATCTCCTAGATCACACCTGTAGGAAAGGACCAAAAAAAAACTTGATCTGCCGAATAAATGCTGCGAGTCTGAGTGCGATGGAAGCAATGAACTCAAGTTTTAGGATTGGGAGCGAATTTCCCAAGGAAAACTACTATCCTCTTCAAAACCTCTTCAGAAAAATCTGCCAATGTGGCTTCTATTTTCTGGCCGTGTATTGCAATTGTGTCGCCCTCCTTTTGTTACATGATCTAGAGATGTTTATGTAGAGAACACCTAGGTCAAATTCTGATAATGCGGGGCTAAATTTTGGCCTTATTTCAATTAATGAACTTTAATTTAAAGGCCTTTTCTGGAATTAAAATTTAGTAAACTTGAAAGCTCAAATTAGGCCTCAAGGCCTTGAGATTTTTTGCATTTGCTCCCTTATAATGGCCAAATTGTGCAATGTGGGTTTCGGTCTTCCGCGTGTGAATTCAGGCCAAAATCCCTTCATCGATGCAAAATAATGCAAATGCAATGCATGCTTAAATTAAATATGATATGCATGAAAACTTTTTTTTTTGGTGAGAATCAATGCTAATTCTCTTTTTTTTTTTTGTAGAAAATGAATAATTTAAGGAAAATCAAAATTTAGGTGTCAACAGTTGTTGGTTCATACTTTGGTTTCTTTAAACTCATGTGAACGTGCTCGATATGAGAAATAAGGGGCCTCAAAGTATTCCCAACTCCAACATATAAAACATATATTTGTGTTCTGTGCACACGTATGGTTAGGGATGTTTATGTCTAACTCTATGACACTAACTTGTCTTGAACGAGGCACAAAGTTTGTTGAGCTGAGCATGGGCGAGCTCGATCTTCAATTTGACATTGACTAGACGTTATCAAGTGATGGTCAACCCGAGCATGAACAACTCGTGAGGTCTTGACTTAGTTTCCCAACTCGACTGACATGATAGGGGTATTGGAGAAAGCATCTGTTAACAGCGAAACAATTCCAAAAATTGCCCTCAATTAGATCAAGATCAGTCAAGCAATTCTTGCACTCGTGATAAGTGTAGTGAGAGCTTCCACAATTGACAAACCAATTTTTATCTTTCTTCGTATAGAGGAAATTATCTTTTCATGTATAAAATTATAGTTATTCAAATAATGATCACTCACTTCAATTTACAAGAATATGAGAGAGTATGATTTGCCAGTACGTCAGTGCCAAATTCACCGGTTAGATAGAGAAGCCCAAACCCTCCCGATTCAATTTGGTACATGTCTTCGCCCCCATATCACGTCTAATATCTCGTGGAGACTGAGAAAGACTCTTAAAACTAATGAATTAATGACTGAGGATCCTATGAGGAATGAGCCCTTTTTATGCCCAACTCGGATTTTGTGTTTCTCTAATGCACACCATCATCATTTCCACTACAGAGAAAATCGCGGCCCTGCTCATAGTACTTTCATTTCGTCTTTGTTCATTAGAAGAGACCTGGACGTAAACCGTATGTCCAAAGCATGCCATACTTTGCAAACCGTCCTGATCGATCTGACGTTGTCCACCGCAGACAAGGGGCTCGACTACTAAATTCAGGCTTCTTCCGACTGTATCAAGTGCTTCAGCCCTGATGCGCGCACGCGGACTGTACAAGGTGCATGATTTTCACCCACACGGAGCTCTATCGAGCGCAAAGGACTCGCTTAGGGACATTGCAGCCCTCGCCCAGATCTGGTGAGGGGCTGTCCCCTTGCCTGTGGCTGGCGGGGTTGCGCAGACCTTGCTTAGGGCATTTGCGGACCTCGCCAGCGGCGATTGAGGTGGTCCTTGTGCAGCCTGGGGGTAGCATTCGCAGTCACCCGCTAGCACACAAAAATAAAAAATTAAGCAAAAAATTAATGAAAAAAAGGTTTTCCAAGAAAAAAAATTACAATAATTGTTCAAGTCAGTATCGGCGGTATCACGTAGGATGACCGATATCCACCTTAGTGATTTCTGGCCAAAATTATTTGGAAGTACTCAATTTGTAAATTGTCAATAATTTTAGGACCAAATTGGTCAGTTTAAGACTTGATTCACACCCCTCTGTGTTCGTTCTGATTAGCTTAGGCGTCACATCCCTCTGTGTTCGTTCTAATTAGCTCAGGCTTCACACTCCATTGTGTTCGTTCTGATTAGCTCAGACGTCACTTCTCTTTTATGTTCACGCCGATTAGCTCAAGTTTTGCATTTTTACCGACTCACGGTTTATAGTCCACATGGCGACTTACCGAGCGACAATGTGTTCTTCTGATTAGCTCATGCGTCACACCCCAAAGTATTTGTGCTGATTAGCTCGGACGTCACACATCTTTTCAAATTAAAATTATACAGACTCATGATTTATAGTCCACATGGCGGCTTGCCGAGAGACAAATCCTCACTCTTGGCACCCTAATTTTTTACTAAAGTGAAAAATGGGACACTAAAGAGACTTTTTAGCGTGGCGAAGCACTTAGTATAAAAACCTAATATTCGGTATGCGACCCATGTATAATGTGCTTTACTGCTCCGCTAGATTGAAGGTAGAAGTCACCCTGCATGTTAATTTCATTGTCAGCATATTGCATTTTATTCGTCATATTTTTTTTAATAGAAAATGGGAATAAAACCCCACAAAAAAATCCTAAAAATCATCATTAATCGTAAAAATTTAGGTTTCAATTTTGTCCTCGAGAGAAACCTCTTCGAGCCTCCATTCAAAGAGGGGTGGATGTTGACACCCAAATTTTGATTTTACTTTGTTGTTAATTTTTACATAAAAATCGGGAATTAATTTTGGTTCCTATAAAAAAGTCATTTTGATATAGTTTTAATTTCTGTATTCATGCATTTGCATTTCGACGGTGGCGGGTGCTCTGAATTTGGTCGAAATAACCTGTAATGAGGTAAGGTTTGTCGCAGACCCATTATCATTTAATTTACCGAAATTTGGAACAATTTGCTTTATTTTAAGTTTTGGTCGTACGGTGAAGAAAACAATTTACATTGACTTGTGCTCGCTCAGCTAATTTGATTCGATGACAACTTCGACCATAAATAGTTAATCAAGAGAGAAAAGAATCGAGTCCTGGACTTGTGCAGAGAACATCCAATTAAAAGCACCAGCAGATAGAATCATGGAGATAAAGAGGCAGCATAACCCTGCAAATCAAGAGGAGATCTCTCTCACTTTGGAATTATTTTTCAAGAAAAGGAAGAACATTGGAAAGGAGGCCAATGCGATGGACTGATTGCCAACGCCAAAATAAAAGAGATTTGTAGTCTGGAGATCGTCTGTTGTTTTCATTTGTTCATGCGAAATGAAGAAGGAAGGATTAAATAGACGCACACATAGGATGGTCTCGATCTGGAAAAGATTGCATTCGCAGAATAAAACTGCGTGCATGTGCAAATTAGGAGGAGACAAATATAATAGTCAGGAAAACATGGATGCATGATTTGTGGTTCTCCGGATATGATTGAGGGGAATCCATGGAGTAGAATAACCCAACCAGTGAACGTGGACAGAAAAAAAAAAAGGAAAAAAAGAATTGAATTGTGAGATGATTGTCCACTTTATACGTACGCTCATGGGAATCCTGGAAATTCCTTGCTGTTTTCAGGGGGTCGTCCAGCTCATGAGATAGGATCTCTAGAGGATTTTACGTAGCTAAATGAGAGAACATTGCTAAAAAAAAAAAGGAAGAATATTCTGGTTGATCATAATCGGAAGTGCTGGACATGATATCAAAAGGTACAAAGAAAGGAAACACACATGATCTTCATGCGTGGATAGGGCCAAAAAGAACGTTTTTGCTTATGGTTTTCGCTAATAGAAGACGCCAAATGAGAGAAAACGACCATAAATTAATATGGCAATCAGGTGAAGTAGAGGAGGTTAGTGAGAGAAGTTAAAGAGATGTTCTAACCACGTGACTTTTTTTTAAAGAATTGAGTTAAGAAGAAACAATCAAATCTTGCCTGCCAAATTTTCTCTTAAAAAATGAATGAAAAAGAAAGGTACAAAAGAGTACATTAGCTTGAACTAGCGTAACCAAGTCAAGAGCTTATAATTTCTGGTTCGCATAAATAAAGCATTTTTCTTCCAATGTTTTATTCAGGTGTCTAATCGCCCTGCCGTAAACTGATTAGTGGCGATTCCTAATGAAAAAAAAATTGTGTGAAATAATTGAAAGTCGTGAATTGGTATGAATCTGGGGGAATTCGAACAAGGTCTAATAACTTAACAATCCATTAATCCGAAAATTCTAATTTTTAGGTCGTGACATTAGGGAGCAACTCAAGAACGTGAGAACGTTGTTTATCAAGTTTAAAAGAGTTATTGTCACGCCCCGCGCCTCAAGCACGAGCGCGCAACTTCTTGCAAGCATAAACTCTCTCGGATGTCCCAAGATTCACATAAATCGAGAGATGTACCATATCAATAGCATGCGGAAACGATAATATACAAACTCCTCCGTACAATAATAAAAATAAAATGAACCTTTATGGTATTCCCTGAATAACCAAACCATCTTATCACACAGTTTCCAATTCCACAGGCCAAATAATTGTAGAGATGCTCACCAAATTTTCTCATGAACCTTTATGGTATTCCCTGTGGGAAAAATAAAATGAACCTTAATAATCCAATGTTTCTCGATTTTGAACTCAAATTGAAGAACAACGTAACAAGAATGCATAAACTAAAAAGGACATCCTCAAGCACATCCTTTTCGGTTCATTCAGATTTGAATATGATAGTAATAATGGTATGCATCGGGATTATTATGAACCTTACAAACCCCATCAGAATAGAAGTAAACTTCACTGCTTCATCAACACCAGCCAAAGTGACACTTCCAGAGTTCATCTGGATCAATGTATATCCTTACCAGCATTAGTGAATATGTAGACTCTACACACAACATCATCCCTATCAACGAGCGTACAAACACAAACATCCTCCGCATGCAAAAGATTTCTCTTGCAAATGCAGGCCCTAGTAGAAAAGAATGCGCCCCAATTGTGTCCATAACTCCTTAGCTTCGCAGTCTATGACCTGTCTGAACACCTCACAGTTCCAATTTGCTTGTTTTCCGGGATATTTTGCCTAATGAATTGAACATGAGAAGTCTGTCAAACCAACATATGGTGAACAAGGACCAAAAATAAGCACACACTAATGAGAGAATCAAATCACACATAGTGAGTCTAACGCGATAGTTGCTAGTTTCATGAGTTTTAATAGGGTAAACCATGTAATGGAAGTCATCAATCTTAAACCGCAATCCGAAATCAAATGTCAAAATCTATGCTCTTAAGAGTGCAAAAGGGTAAACATTCAGAAGAAGCCTTCCATGTCTTACATAGATACACACGAATTTCAGCGATACAGACCACAACGGCAGGGCAAGAAGCAAAGACATTGATGACTGGATTATGGATGGAGTTGAAAATTTTAATTGAAGCTGTTCAATTTTTTCAAGCGCAGCTTAATTAAGGTTTTATCAAACTATTGGTTCAGTTGGACAAAGTACACTCATCTTGTTTTCCTTACAAATATCCAATCTCCTATCTGACATGGAATTCTTAGCCATTAGATCTACAATGAAATTCAGAATCACAACAAGCCACCCCCTTATCTTCAGGTCTTTGCCTCTAGCAACGATATTATTTGCAATTCACTTATCCATATCAACAGTCACCTTGTGCGATTTACATGCATATTCCACTTTTATGACATTGAATAACGATGTCGAATTTCTCCCTATAAGAGGACTTGGATTTTAATTTTAAGAGTGGACTTAGCATTTGCTTTTCCAGCAATTTGAGACGTCTAACCACTAAAGAGGAGATGATTGTTATCTTCTCGAACCTCCGATGAACAACTTATGTTCCAAATACTGCTCCTTTTTGCCTTGCTTTGATTATTCCATTATTGAGATGTATACCAGTTTTTAAACCTGTGAAGATTTTCAGGAAAATAGCATGTCATGTGGTTTCCTACACAAGTGGAGTCAACTTGGAAAAACACTGGAGTATAAGCAAAGATATAAATAGCCTTCATATATTTGATTTTCAGACATGCTAGTCTCAGTTAATAAGCTTGGGATCTTACCTTGCCTTCCTTAACATAAGATGGCCTCATCACCACCTTGAAAAAGGGTGCTCCGTTTGAAATTTTTTGGTCGATTCAAGACCAGTGAGAGGCCTTGGGTGTGTGGTACCATAAAAAACGACAGCTTTAGAAATAGTTTATGTACACTTCCTTATTTTGAAGACTTCATTCATTTGTCTACCTCTTCACTGGCCATGATCTGTCTAAATGCCTAGAGTAGCAACTACTTTGTTATTATGAATGTTTCACCCGATGAAGCCACAAGAAGTACTTTGTCCATGCACTTTTTCAAACAGCCGCGTGATAAATAAAGACTGTATATGCTCACAACAGAAGCAAACAAGATGTAGATTTAAGGCAATAATTGCTTTTAGACTCGAGTTGAACGAATTTAAAATGAGATTCCCAGCTGAAAAAGACGAAGATTGAGGAAGGTTTACGAAAATCAGCTTCCAACTTCAACTAATCCACGTGCAATAAGACAAACAAATCGGAAGAAATTCTGGGAGATCGGACAAATGACGTAAGAAGAAGCAAGAACTTACGAGTTTGCTCGATTCAAGTGTGGGAGGTGAAATGATCATTAATAAAGTGAGGACTGTCCGGACTATATAGTACCATCTCCGGTGCAGCACACCGGATTATTTTGAGCCTTACAAACACAATCGGAATATAAGTTCGCTTCACTAATTCATCAAGACAATACGAAGGGATATTATTTGGAATACTGAATTTATTTTGGACCAGCCAAAGTGACACTTTCAGAGTTCATCTCAATCTATGTAAATCAAGTCCCCACCAGCACTAGTGGGTAGGTAGACTCTGCACACAACATCATCCCTATCAATAAGCATAAACACACAGATCTACACGCAGAAGAGTTTCTCTTCCAAATGCGGGCCAACCAACAGAAAGAAATGCCCCCCAATCGCGTCCATAGCTCCTCAGCATCACCATTCATGACCTGTCTGAATACCTGACTGTCAAAATTTGCTTGCTTTTCTGAATATATTGCCTGAAGAATTGAACAGAAATATGCCCATGTACGTGGTTGAAGGACCAACAAATGGTGCAAAAAGACCAACATAAGCATATACTAACGAGAGAACTGAATCACACAATGTGTGAGTTTAAGGCGGTAGTTGGCAGTTTCACGAGTTTTAATAGAATATAATGAAAGTCGTCAATCTTAACCAACAATCCAAAGTCAAATGTCAAAACCTATGCTCCTAGAGCGCAATAGGTAGACATTCATAAGAACACACACGAATTTCAGCCACAGAGACCACAAGCGGAGGGGAAGATTTGTCCAAATGAATATGTTTCTTGATGAAGCCACAAGGAGTACTCTACCCATCCACATTTTCCAAAACAGGCATTGTGATAAACAAGAGACCACACACATTCATAGGAGAAGCACGCAATATGCATAGATTTTAGGGGCAATAATTGCTACTAGTTTGACGACTAGTGCTTTTAGACTCTTTAAGGTAGCCTACATGATCTTCAAGTCAAAACAAAGCCCTAACCGACAAAGACGGCGATCGAGGAAGGTTTGACAAATACCAGCTCCCGTCTTCGACTCATTTAGGCGCACCAAAAATTAGAAGAAATTCTGGCAGACCTAGAGAAATCATGAGCGAAGCGACCGTGAACCCAGGAAGTTGCAGAGACTTCAGGAGTGAAAAGAGAGTACCATCTTCGATGAAGTGAGGACTGTCCAGACTTCGCGGTGCGATCTCCAGCGTCGCACTGTTCAGCTCGCAAGAAGAATATCCTTTGCAATGATGGAGGCGAGATTCGATGGCGGTTGATTTGATGATGTCGCCTGACCTAAGCAAAGAAACGAAAGATGAAAATTGTGAAAAGACAATCATTAATTTCAATTGGATCTATACTTCTACTAACCTGCGCATATATATTTGTTTATGTCGACAGCCTTTTTATGGTTGCATTGAGATCACGCTCCTCCCAGTCCCAGTCCCACTTGTACCCGAACAGTGACGCATAACGTAGTCTTGGCGTGCTTAGCTTACCCTTGGAAAAGATGTTCATTTTGGGACACTCCTCCACTTCAAACGACGACAAGGATGGAAATGTCAAGATGCAACTCGTGGTGGAGGAGAAGCATTCTAAGCCTGGCATATTTTTTAGTGTCAAATATTGTAGCTTCTCAAAAGAAATCACTTTTCCTTCTCCATTTTCATCTTCTGCCACTACTTCTTCCATTCTTTCACATCCTGTTATAGTCATCGAAGTGAGATGCACTAAACTTGCGAGCACTAAAGTTGTTCCTAGATGTACCGATCCAGAGGAATTCTTCACCGCTAGCTTCGCCAAATTTCGGAAGGATGTCTCGGCCGAAAATATTATCATCAAATCAGGACAATCCCAAACCTTAAGTGTGTCGATGCTCTGAAGAATTTTGGACACTAAACCGTCTTCTCCCCCATACACGTTTTAGCTTGCATAGCTTGCTCAGCTTAAGTTTTGTTAAACTTCCAAGCAGCAGATGTTTTCCCTCTTCAACAAGCCCTTCACCGGGGAATATGTCTTCAAAGGAGCTACAAAAGACCTCGAGGATTTCCAAATCTTGAAATCTCTCTAGGAGGAATCTGGATGGAAAGAGGGCATTTTCATCGTGGAATCATGCCAATGCTAATGCTTTACACTTGCCAAAAATGTCATCAGGAAATGTTCTGCCCCCTATCATCTCAATTTCTTTATAGGATAATGAAATTCTCTCTAAATTGAGAAAGTCCTGTCAAATTGCCAATACAACGAGAGATGTAAATTCAACAAAGGTTCGGTAATAAATCATCTGCCACAAAAGGTAAACCTACTTCACATGATTCGTATGGAAGGTGGCCATCTTCTTAAAGTTGATTATATCCCAAGAGCCATGCATAAGCTTTTAAAGTCTTAAGGAGAGTTTAGCATGGATAAGTTGGTAGATAGAACCTGAACTCAACATCCTCCAGGTCACCAAATTAATCTTTTACTAGAAACATCTCAACAAAATTTGTCGGTCTTTGAAATTTTATGGAACGGACCACAAACTTAAAAGTCTGCTTAGGATATTAGAGATATCTTATGTCGTCCGCAAACTTATAGGTAAGAGGTTTTGAATTTTCTATGATATTATAATGCAACGTGAATATGTAATGGAATAAAATATTTGGATGGATTAAAGGATAAAGCAGAATATAGTAAATTAACGTTCTAAACGTTGTTTCTCTCAAAAGAAAATCGTTTATTTTATTTTTTGAAATTTGTAGGGAAAAAAAAAGAAAGTAGAGAAGAAAAGTTCAAATGTGCGAGACTTCCCCAAGGTGCACAATAGATTAGATTATGAACATATTGTGTTGTCATCAAGAATTTGCAATTACTGTTTATAATTCTAATATCTTGTGTGTGTCCACCTATGAAAAGGATACTTGAGATATTAGAAATATCTTATGTTGTCAACAAATTGAATGGCATGGGAAATCATGTGTCTATATAATCATGTGGCGTTATTATATAGTGGACATGAGCTTAGTGGGTGCGTCAAGAACAAAGTAGAACCGAGATTGAACAGTTGTAATCATACCCTCTCGAACGGAGAGTGTGCTTCTTGGTCCAAATGATTTTGTTGATCTTTTCTCTGAGTCCAAATATTCATGGATGCAGCAAAAGACAACATGTTCACTTTATCACAGTGAGTCACTCGCAATTCCCCCAATAATGGCCAAGTCAAAATGGGCAAATTAGGGCAGAAGTTCTTGAGTCGTGGCATGTCATGCAACGCCAAATAGATCAATTTCGGGAAAGAACTTGAGCAGTAGTGGAGTGTGGCGTGTCGTCTTCATGAGCGACTATTTCCTCGATCCCACAAGATGTCACTTCAACTCCCATAAGTTGGTTTAGACTTGTAGCCATCCAGTACGTAAACAAATTTTCAAGGCTCTTACAGTTTTGAACCTCCACTTTCAATAAATAGTCAAATCGGAGAGTTTCTTGAGGACTATTGACCCATATTTTGCTTAAATTATCCATGTGGGAGAGAATCAACACCTAAAGTTGAGGAAATTGTACCTACCATATTGAGAAAAAAGTGAGACAGTGAATGTGATTACATTGAGTTACGACCTCAAAAAAGAGATTTTCAAACTTCTCTCACCCTCACAAATCATGAGAATGTAAGAGCCTATTAGTGACATAAATGAGGAGGGGCTGATGGATGCTTTCATCTTTGTTGATTGGTGATGAAAGTCAAGTATATAGCATTGCAACAGGCATGAAATGACAAAATAATCTATAATCGACGGCACATTAAGCATCGGCTTTTAAGTGGCTCAATTGACATTTAATACTAGCAACGCCTTATCCTTTAGTTTTTGGAAAGTTGCAATAACGAATTCTCTGATTCTCCAACTCTCAGATTTGTTTGCACTGGTCATTATCGAAGTTGGTTGCACTGATCATTTGATAATACAACATTAAACAATGTAAAAATTTCTTGGATTTATTTGCTTCAAGGAATGAATGAAGCTGAATCACGGTTCAAATCAGCTTTGGCATTTGCGTGTACAGGTGCAATGACGATCAACATGACTTGTACGCAAACCTATGCCATCACCAATGACGATCTCGTCGGGGCCTTAATACTTTTAGTGAATGACGATATCGTTGAGGTTGCTTGTGACGTGATGTGATGCTTCCGAGTCTAGTACTAGTTGTTTTCTAGGCATGGAGCTATTGCAACATAAGCAGTAGGCTCGTGAAGACTGTTTCGGATTGGAAAGCAAGATTTGGCCGAGTATCCATATTGGTTGCAAAACTGACATGTCGAACGAGGCTCTCTGCTATCCCGATCAAAATACCTTCTGAGAGGATCCAAGATGCTGGTTATATATATATATATATATATATATATATATATATATATATTTTTATGACGGTTGCCGCGATTTCTGGACCAGCGGGAGTTGCTTCATGCACCACGAGTTCTATTGCTATAGTAAGCCGTGACTAGTGCTACTTCAAGTCTGATTTTTTCTGTTTTCAGTTGAGTTTTATAGGCCACTAACTTGTCATGCGAGCTCTAGTCATTGCTGTGATTTTTTTGTATTCAGTTCCAAGTCCTCGAAGTGCATGGATAACTAAATCATCATCAGAGAGAAGTGTCATTGATTGCTCATTCATCCGCAAGGGCTTTAAGTTCTTGCAAAAAAAATCCGAAACAAAATGTGAGTTTTGGCGAGCGGTGGAGAGCTGATCCTTGAGATGGATAACTCTGGATTGGGATTTGTTTGCATATAAATTCATGAGCTTTGCCCGGGCAGCATGTAGCGAATTGCAAGAGGCAATGAGAGGAATCACGGCTTCAGATACGGATGCAAAAATTGCATGAAGCAAGAGTTGATCCTGGCGAATACAGGTTGTTGCAGCTGGATTTGACACCGTTTGATTTTAAGCTAAAATGTTAATCCCATTAAGTCATATCCAATTAGCAACACCTGAAATTGGGTGCACCAAGAGGGATAATTTGCAGCGGAGAGCTCCAATTAAGTCATAACCAATGAGCAACACCTGAAATTGAGCGCGCCAAGAGGGATAATTTGCAGCGGAGAGCCTGAATGGCAACTGGACGGGTGCCAAAATTGAAATCAGATCATTAGGTGCAGCTGTCCCGATGAAATTGGAACTAGAATTTGAGATTGTTGCCACGGTTAGAAGACGCAGAAGGTTGCTGAAAAAAAAAAATAGAATGGCCGGATAAAAAAACTCTCTTATGAGCAGAATGCTCTGATACCTTAAAAGAAATAGGTCAAAGTTTGTGAATGATTATCATTATTATAATTTACAGATTGTACAAGCTTATAAATATAGAAGAAACATAAATTGCACGTGCATCGACTGGCTTGAAAAAGTTCTACCTAAAGGTGGTGATACATGTCGCAAACCCAATTTTGTAACTCAATTTTAGTGTGATAGATATAGGGCACTTTAAATTTTACAAATCCAACAAAATGAGAATAAAAAATGAAAGCCAATTCTATGTGGGTTACCACTAGATTCATATCCAATCTATTAAGGCTGTGTTTGGTTGTCTCAATAAAATTCCGGATAAGATAACTCTTATCATATCCAGTGTTTGGTGCACAGTAAATTTTGAATATGACCAGAAGTGGTTTGAATATATAAAAAAACCTATCTAGGGAGCGGGATAGACCCAATATGATATGATTTTAAGAGAAATAAAAAGAAAACAAAAATTGTGAACTCAAAAGCACAGAGCGTGGAAGCTCCACCGTCATTGAATGTCGCGATGCTGCCCACGAGACCCCTCGAAACATTGCCCACCTGTTGATGACGGATCCTCCACTCACCATCGAGGATGGTTGCCCAGATCCGTCGCTCAGAAACAGAGAGAGACCTTGCTCGCAATGGTCCACTTTCAACATTCTTCAGCCTGTTCTCCGGTGAGGCTTCGACACGGTGATTGAGCAGTGTGGATAGGCCAAAGAGCCCATCAGCACTTTCAATGGAATTCATTAGTGAATTTGGCGTCATCATCGAGATATTATGATGTGAGAACGAGACAGACGGGGAAGAGAAGCTTTGAGGTGCGTACGAACAGTGTGCTTATGGAGATTAGGGAATAACAACGAATATGCTTTGCCATAAAATGAAAAGAACACAATTATTTTTCGAGATTTTTAATTTTTCAGAAGAGAGAATATACTAAGATGCTTTTGCACGTCCTTATTCAAAAGACAGAACAAAAACAAGATCAAGATCGAGATCAGCTTTCATTGAAAATGAATGCTGAAATTGGACGATAATAGTATGAACGCAGAGGGCTTGACAGGGCTTGACGGGTTGGACTTCTCAGAACATGAATCAAAAGTTTCCACATTCATCTTAGCAATGTAAGCAAGAACATCAATTAGATTGGTTGACAACACATCCTTTGTAGATGGGATGGAGGAAAACCAAGAGGAGCAGCCTCAATCCGTTCATTCCCAATATATCCGATTGTATATCCAACTTTAAATTCGCAGTTAAGCAAACAACATATAGGATATGATGAAAATATCTTGATTTATTATCATATCCTATTTAGTCTTATCCTGACTAGAAATCCGGAAGATCAAATGGAGCGTGCAAGTCCTGCAAAATTGATCACATGATCTATTCCCAGTATCATCGTAGAGATCCCTTGTTGATGTCTTTAATATTTTTTTTTTATTGAAAGTCAAGTGTGGGAACACTAATATGATTCGCTAGATTAAATATAAATGGTTTTAGTATTTATTTACCTTTTTTTTTGGTCGGATAGTATTTATTTACTTGAATAGTCGCTATTACCAACGTCCAAGTCTTACATCCTTTTTGCCACCGCTAACGGACAAACATCGGTGAAATACTCGTCCAAGTCTTACATCCATTAGTTGAAATAAGTCTTGCCTTATCATCTATCGTCTTTCATTTTTCACAGGTTTGTAAGCCCCTCTGAAGTGTTCCGTTTAAGTGAAAAGGAAAACTCAGTTTGCAAGGAAAAAATGTCGGATTACTTCTCTATCTGTATATTGCTATTTGATAAGGTAATGGCTAATTTCAAACAAATAAAATGTTATGGTTAATTAAGTATCATGGCCGGGGGTTCTCTTCGTAATGATTTTTATGATGATGTTCTTACCGCCATAGAAAGGAAGAAACTTAACTCATACGAGCCTCTTTACATTGTTACTCTGCTCTCTGCTTGCTGTCTGGGCAAATTCTCTACGAGGATTTAGTAATTATAATCCTTTAATTCCTATTAAATGGTTAAGTACAAACCTCCATTTTCTGAACTGAAAATATCCCTATACCTCAATCATGAGGTTGAGTAGGCATAGTTTTTTATTTTTTTTTAAATCATAAACGACAAGTTAATTTTGCATTAGGTATCATTTATTAAGAAGTAAAATTACCAAAAAAGTTTTAAATATGTTACAATTGCGTCAATTCAGTCATAATTTTTTTTTGCTGATTCAGTTTTAATTTTTTTTTTGTAATTATGTCAATTCAGTATATCCGGCGAATTTTAGCCGGCCGACGTTGACATGTATGCCGGCCGGACACCTAATTTTATAATAATATTTTGATTTTTTAAATTTCTTTGTTCTTTTTTTTTCCTACACTTTCCCCTTCCCCTTCCCTTCTTGATCTGCCGCAAGGGACTGGACTTTGTCGAAGCTCATCCATGGCAAGAAGCTGGTCTCAACTTTCAGGCTTCCACCACTCGGCAGAAGATTCATGGATTGAAAGAGTGAAGATTTGTTTGTCACGGGATGCGACCAAAGTAGAAAATGAATAGTGTAGACGACGGCTTGTTCACACATGACAAGGGAGAGGAGACGCAGATGTCGATGAACTCCCAGATCTGGAATCATCGTCGTTCACAGCCATGGGATCTGGAGTTTTGGCTGCAAACGATGACGGGACTGAGGGGCGGACGCGAAGGTCGGTGAACTTCCAGATCTGGAATCATCGTCCCTCTCGACCATCGGATCTAGAGTCTTGGCCGCGAACAACGACGGGACGTTCGTGACGACTGAGGGGCGGACACGAAGGGCGCACATATCTGTGGACGAGAAGCTGTTTGTGGCCGACCATTGCTCTGCATCTCCAAATCAGTGACGAGAGCTTGCAGCCAAAGCTTAGTCACCGGGACGACGAAGGGGGTGGACACAGAGGTTGGTCTGGACGAGACGATTAACCGTCTCTCAATAGCCAGATCTGTTCTGCCACTCAACTGCTTTGGCGAGTTCGTCTATGGCTGCTGGTGACAAGCTTAACAGCTTTGCCGACCGCGGTGGCCATGGTGGGCCGGCCGCTCAAGGATGGCCGTAGGGGCAGCTTGGGCGGAGATAGAACAGGGAAGGAGAAGGGAAAGGGAAAAAAAAGAAAACAAAAAGAAAATCAAAAACTCAAAAGAATTAAAATATTATGTCGCCAGCAACGTCGATGTCGGTGGGTCAAAATTCGTCGGATGTACTGAATTGACACAATTGTAAAAGGTTTAGGACTGAATCGACACAAAAAAAAAGTTTAGAACTTAATTAACACAAATGCAATAGGTTTATAAATTTTTTGATAATTTTTCATTTCTTAAGAAAATGACATCGATAACTTATTATATTATTGACATTTAACAATTGCAGGATAGAGATGTTAAGTAATCATAATGTTTTTTTTTCTAATTGTGAAGAATAAGTGTACTTTGCATTCTGCTCAATTTATTATGATAAGATGAGAGGCTTATGGAATGTTTGACCATAATTTTGTATCAGAATGTAGAAGGTAAGGCATTCACTGAATTGCTTCTGAACTAATTTAAAGTGAATGTATCGATTTTTTTTTTCATGGAATTTTCTTTGTAAAGAAGTGATGTTGAAGTGGATTCTCTTAGGTAATATTGTAGATTAATATTCCAAAGCATATTTTTAGAAAAAACAAGTTAAAAGTATTATTCACATCAGTTTTTAAGTTATATTTTACCCGAACTTCATTTCAAGTTCTAATCAATATCACATACCCTTTTCAATTTTATACCAAATTTTCTCGTTGGGATGTTAATTGTTAAACTATGGGCCGTCATGCAAATTTTCCTCTATTTATGTCTGTATAGTTTGTTAATTGTATAAACTTGAGTTAAAGAAATAATGACGAATAATCACGATACAACAAACTTAAAATTTAAAAAATTATGGAGATTAACTCATTTGAAGAGGGAACAAAGGAAAAATAGATTTAAATAACATCTTAAAGAAAAGAATATAAATGTAGTCTTGGACCCTTGCAATGAACAGACATCTTGCTGGATTTAGATAAACTCATCTACAATTACCGCCAAAAATTTTGTTTAAGATGAATAGAGGGATACCATAGCCACAGAACCAACATACAAGTTCACCAGTACTTTCAAGAGGGAACGGACAAATTGTCGTTCAAATAGTGGGCTTTTCGGTCGGCACTACATCATTAGCTTAGGTAGCTACAATTTTTTTTTTTTTTTTTGCATGGAGAATGCTGCAAATCCAATTCTTGGAAAAATAGATATTATCTAGAGTTTTATGTTTTATGTATCGCCTTAGAGGTTGCTCCTGATATAATTTTGTGCGTGAAGTGAGTGCATAATTTTGTTTATGATAGTATAATTTGCCACGAAGGGAAATCTAACCCTGACAAACGCAATAATAAGCATAGTTAAATTCAATGCCCTTTTCACGCATAGAGATTATGTAGGTGATAATATAGAAACCACGAAGGCAAGAGAGGTAATGGCAGTCTAAAAATGTGTTAGTTTAGCATTTTGTCCTTTTTGGTCGATTACGTGTAAAATTTGGGACGACCCCAACAAAGTATCACGTATAAAGTTCAATTTTCCATGGCATCCAGAAAAAGCAAGGCCCCTTTATGAAAAATGTCTTCAAGAGGGGCTTCCATCCTCAAGCGAACTTACAATAAGGTGCATTTTTACTGAAAAATAGTAAAAGCAACATCCATTGTTAATTTTTTTTAACCTATTCATAAGACTGCACATTCCTTTATTAGATGCTACTAGTATCGAGTAGATGTATCTATCATTGTGGAAATGTGTTTCATGGTAAAACATTTCAGATGTTGTAAAATCACTCATTAGTAGTAACAAGTTATTTTTAGTAGTATTTCCTTTCCATCAGTGTAATATCAACAAAAGTCAATCAACCAAAACAAATAATAGTTAATCAAGAGCAAGATAAATAAGATTGCTAAAAATAAAAATAAAAACATATTTTGAGGCATGGGGCAGTTATACAATTAGGGAACCGGGCTCAATGGTCTCGAGAACCGACCGCCTGATTCTCGAACGATCCAATGGAATCGATGACCTATTACATGAGATATTCAAAAAAGAAGAAAGTGGGAGGAGACTATTAAATAAGATATTTTCCATTATTACTTTTGAACAACATTCGCACTTCAATCACCATTATACAACTTCTGTGATGCATTGCGGTCATAAAAGAACTCTACGCCAACATTACTCTCTTTGCATCGATTTTCCCATGGCCACGTAGAAAGAACGGCGGATTATTGAACTCTTGCAAACCAAGGCAAAAGACCAAAGCGCACTCAATGCTGTCATCTTTTCGCTTTCGTCCAAGAGAGTCAACTTTAAAGCAATTGGCATGACCGGACAAACTAAATTTTGGATTACGTTTAAGTTTTTTTAAAAAAATTAAAATAGATCGGTCGGGTCCCGACGGTATAGTCCGATTGCGTACTCCTAGAACTAGGAACTGAATCATCAGGCTACTAGTTTTAAATTTAAATACCGAGTACTGGACTGGCGCTCTTTAGAACTGAGAACCGGGCCATCAATCTAGTCTAGTTCAGACCATCGATCCGGTCCGGTCTGGACAATTGCCGGACAATTTCAAGTCACTTTCCAATTTGGTCGGCCCGATTTCAGCTCGAGCTCTACACAATTTGTTTATTTATATTCCTTAACAGTGCACAAGAGTTGTCTTCTTCGGAACTTCCATGCGGTGATTTTCTTTGACAGATGCCTTTTTCACAAGATAAAAAGCTGATTTCATTTTGATTGACAGCTTTGATCTCTCTCAGTATGTACAATATCTCTGTACGAGCAAAATACTGCTTTTCTTGGACCATTTTATGATTTTTTTTTTCCAGAACAAAGGGGCTGCAATAATGTTTGTCATTTTCAATCGAGGGTGATTGATTGAGATACGTGATGAGTCTTTATACCTGAGCATTTCCTTTTCTTGTAGTACAAGAGATTCGATGATTGAAACCCCAAAAAGGACTCAAAACCGAGAAAGAAAAGGTGAGATGGTTATGGAGTATGAAGCTGGGGAATCTCACCTTAGTTAAGGCATTGATTAAGCACCAGTCAGAAAATCCTTGGAAGCTGTAAACTTGGTAGCACACTGCTCCAAGTCCTCACTGACCTAAACTATAGATAAATAAATAAAAAAATCAAAGCTCTCGCTCTTCTCAAACAATTGTAGACTTAAATTGATTTATTTGCTTGATTTATTCCCATTATAAAACTATGTTGCAGGTCTATCAAGTAGGTTGGGAAAAAAAAACAGAAAAAATTAATTTTTTAAGAAATTAATTCGAGCGAATTATCGCTTGTTTAATAAGGACAGCTTATAGTCTGCCATTGGCTATATAACAAAATGTAACTAAAAGAACAAACGGACAAGAACAGGCTGCCCCATACATGCACGGTGTAAGTAGCATCTTTAATCATTTTCATAATTTTAATATTTTCATCTTATGTGGGGGCTTGTGTGAATTAAGATCTAGAGGATAAAATGGTTCGGTTTTAAATCATCCCTACGGTACTTAGTACTTTATACAGTCTATCATCATGGACGTAATAATTATAATTGAAAAGAGAGAACAAATAAACAGGAATCGTTCAGATCCAGAAGACATGGAGCTTCGTCTAGTCTCTAGAGGTAGCAATATATGTCAACTCAATTTTGGTCTAACAAATAGTTATAAGACACTGAATATTTTAACAACCGATAAAAATGAAAATAAAAAATCAATGTCAACTACTATCATAAGGGAGATCTACTTTTGACGTCTCTCCAGTAAGGGTGTGCAACCGGACTAGATTGACCTAGAATCGGAATCTATCCACCCGAAAAGCAGGGTCGGGAACCAATTCTCGCTCAAATCGGTCTCGGTACCGTCTTTAAAGTTGAGAACTAGTTTAAACCGGTTCGGTTTTCGATTTTAGGTGTAGGCCCATTCGGACCAATTTTTAGTTGCTAATAAGAAAAAGAAACTTTAGGTCTGGACTCCCTAGTGCGTCACTGTCCTTATTGCTCATGCTCATTGCTCATGACTCTCGGCTTCTCACCTCCTCTCATTTAATTTTTATTTGTTGGATTGTTCTTTTCGGTGAATTTTAATTTTTATTGCTCATTTTATCGATACTTATATTATTTTGATGAAAAAAAAAAGAAAAATAAGTTTTTGGATAGACCCTAAAATCTTGCAGAAAAATAGGATTGATTTCAAAATAGGTTTCAAGACAAACATGGTCGATTCTTAGTTCCAAAAATTAGGAGACAATTATAATAAAATCGATTTTAGGGTCTAAATCTAGAATCGGTTCATCGGGGCGATGCTCACCCCCTACAGTCCCCAGTACTTTCTAAATAGAAGTTAAAACATGGTAACAGACTATAGTCACATGATTCTCTAGATTAACTTTACGCAGTCTGCCAACTCAATTTTTAATGCGGATCATATATCGATGCAGAAAGCTGGCACAAGTGGAGACAATTATTGGAACTTCCACACTACTTTAAGAAAATTACGTACTCCAGATTCTGAGGAACTTTGTGTGTGATTAATGGATGGGTGAGATTAAGTAGCAGAGATTCAACGATTTACGACCTCCCCAAAGATCCCCCGTCACGAGAAAAAACGAGGAGAAGGGATGGACTTGTCAAATCCTTGCGAAGCTGTAAACGTGGCAGCACACTGCTCCGAATCCTCGTCAATTTGGGACTTAAAATAGAAATAAAAAAAAGACCGCTCTCCTGATCTTCTCAAATTAATCCCTTTCGTTATATCAATATTTTCATTAATATT
Organism: Rhodomyrtus tomentosa; assembly: GCA_028455895.1. NCBI lineage: Eukaryota > Viridiplantae > Streptophyta > Magnoliopsida > Myrtales > Myrtaceae > Rhodomyrtus > Rhodomyrtus tomentosa. The sequence goes on along the minus strand of JAPCWY010000011.1, from coordinate 35,667,277 downwards.
TGTATAAGGGGGCTTGTCTGATTCGAGATCTAATTAACAAAATGATTCGATTTTAAACCACCCTCGATGCTGAGTACTTTTCGAGTCTGTCATAATCTATATAATAGTTGCAATTGAAAAATAAAAACAAACGGACAAGTACAATTCAGGTCCACAAAGCACGGAGTTCCATCTAGAGTTGGCAATAAATGTCAGGAATTCAATTTTTCTACCTCCATTTTAGTGTAACAAGTTGTTATAATACACTAAATATTTTAAGAACCGATCGAAATGAGATTAAAAAAGATTAAAAAAATCATAGTCAATAGATTCACATTGGACCAAAGTATGAGAATAGTAATGACCAAATAATCTACTATTACTATCAAGGGGGAGATCTTCTTTTTTGATGTCTCCCAAGAATTTTTAATTAAAAGTTGAATAAGCTAATGGTAATCTGATTCGCTTGATTATATAGAGATGTTTTGATTGTTTCTTTATTTGATTGGGTACCATTACCAATGTCCAAGTCTCAATATTCTTTCCTCCACCACTAATAGACAAATATTGGTGATGTAGTAGTCTTTAGCCCGCCATTGTGCTGGTCAATGAAACCATATCAATACAGAAGTTACATCGTAACTACTCTAAATTGAATGAGAAAAAAATTGAAGTTTAATTTTTGAAATGATATATTGAAAAATTTCTTAAACATAAAATGGTCGTCTTATCGATTTATACTGAATAGCAATCGTTGATAATGTTCCATTTATTGATTTTCAAGATTTTTAGTACAAATGATCCAACAATTCGGAATCTTAACGAAAATCCAAAGCACTAGAAAGTAAGAGATAGATATCTACTATGAAGATCCAAAATAAAATCATAATTAAGTTGACTAAACACCATCAAATTCCTGGGATGCTGAAAACTTCGCAGTGCAGTATTCATGTCTCTCGTTGGCCAAAAGATAAGAATTAAAAATGACTGCCCTCGGTCTTTTCGGTCAACTCAAAATTTGTGAACTATAATTGATTTCTTCGCATTATAAAATTTAAATTGTGGTACCATCATGTGGGCCACAAAAATTAAAATAAGATGATTACCAGCTCTTGAAATTGCAAAATGATTTCACTTGATACCTAATAATATTGATCTTCACGTGATTCCATGTATTAGTAACTATGAAAATGTGATATTCTCACTTAGTAGCACATTGACTTTCCTTAAACTTTGTGTTGTTTGGGGGGCCCAGCTTCAATCTCTCTTACTTTGTGCCTTTCAAGGCCTTTTTATTTACTCTTAAAATTTAACAAAAGACCTTAAAATTTAAAAAAACAAAAAAGCTTCTGGCTGAGCCGGCAGCAAGGGCTTGTGAAAGCCCTGTCGTCATCGCCCCCACCAGCGCCGACAATGGTCGGCGGTGGCCAGCAACCCTCATTGGATCTGGGGGAGCGACGCCACCCTCACCCAAATCTTGGTGAGGGTCTATAGGCCCACATCCCTTGTCGCCTAGTTATGCTGTTGTTTTTTTTTTATAGCTTTTTTTGTAATTTTAAGGTAAATTTTCAATTTTTTTCAAATATTGTATTTTTTCCAATTTTACCCTTTTTTATTTTTTAAGCTAATTAAATTTGTATTTTTTTAATTTTTTTTCAATTTTTACCCTTTTTTATTATGACTAGACCTCGCCAAAGCCACGTCAGCTTCACTTATTAATAAAATAAGGTCAAGTCAGGATTCCGGCGGACCAAAGTGAACTTAGCAGTAAAGAAATCATTTTTTCAAAAACTTCACACTTAAGTGATTTGAATGAAATTTTTAGCACCAAAGTGATCTTCGATTTTTCGTACACAACTTTTACCACCATAGGTGCACGTTTTTTCCTTTTGTGGGTTACCTTAGTCAAGATATCAATGTTTTTATAAACAATCAACTAATATCATAGATGACTCATACTATATGTGTATCTATTATGGAGGTTTTTTTTCATATTTTTAATGTTTCTTCTCTTGACCTGTCACCATCATCAGTGTCTAAGTCTCCAATTTTGTCCGGCCACAATGGACAAACATTGATTAGACAAGCATAAATTATGTATCCATCTTTTCCAATGACTAATGGGCAAATATTGACTAGGTACTAGGTCTAAACCCGCTCCTTGCACCGTGAGATCATATCGACAATGTATAGACATTACAAGCAAGCTATTTGTTATATTGGAATCTCAATTATGATTAGACATTACTTGAATTGTAATTTCGAGATTGTAACTTCTACGTAAGTGAAACATTTTCAATTTTTCTTTAACATTTAAACCGGTGCACTTTCTAGAATACTGCCATTCTTTATATGACAAAATTAGCGATGGAAACGATTACGAGACACGACTAACATTGTTTGGTAGTTTCTCATTCTGATTGTAGTTTTCGCCTTTTTTTTTCCCAAATGCTTTGTCTGCTTGTATTCTTTTACTTTAACACATAATTGTCCAGTATTTTTTTTTTGATGACCGAGGTATCTGGGCCAGCTTGCGCGCACCTCGATTATTCCTCGGAGGGACTAGCACGACAACCACTAGTTACGACCCCCACTTAAGTCATGGAGCGCGAGTTGAGAGATTTAAACCAGGGACCTAACAAGGGATAGTCCATCTCTTAACCAACTCGACCATGCATGGGTGAGTATAATTGTCCAGTATAACGGTTGTTATAGATTGATTTTTAAGATTGGGTTGGGATAATATCGGGGGAACATCCCAAACAAGTACATTTACGATAAAATCTAGCCGAAATTATTTTTTTTACTATAAAAAATTTTAAATTGATACGCTTGTGATAAATTTATCCCAAATTGGTATACCCATAACAAATTTATCCTATATTAGTATTCATCAAATCTAGCTGTCAAATTCCTGAGTTTGATGATACACGGTAGTTAACGAGCATGTTAGTTTGCAATTTTTACCCTCCATTTGTCACATGTGTATTATTTTGGAGTTTTTCGTAATATAATCCAATTCAACGAAGGATAGATTTGTTACAGATGTATAAATTTAGGATTTTCCGTGGTAAAAAACCATAAGGGTAGATTTGCTTAGGATAAATTTGTCATAAGAGTAATAGTTTGAGGTTTTTTATTAGTTAACAGTTAACGAAGCCAAACCCATTTTAAAATATAGTTTTGGGTGAATTCGTCATAGGTAGACATGGCCACGGTTCCTAAACAGCTGGTTTTGATTCATGGCTAACACTGAACCGAAATCGGCCCTTCACGGGGCGATCTCGGTTTGGGTTTGGAACCGCCGGTTCCGATTGGATTTTAAATTTAAATAATAATAATAATAAATTATTATTTATAAATTATAATTAACTTGTACATTTGAGGGGAATCGGCCCATCACGCTAGTGCCCCAAAAAAAGTTTCTTTACCAAACTATAGTTCATCTGAGCCATTGTGCCAAGAGAAGCGACTAACTTTAACTTAGTCACTAAGCATCTTAAAGAAGATATCACTTGTAATTCCTACTAAACAATCGATGTAGGATTCCTTGCTTAAGCCTTCAGCTTTCATCCTGGCTCTTTAAAAGGTATTCTTGTGTGTCTCTCTTTCTTACCAAACAATGTAGGATTCGTCCCTCATCTACTTATTGTTCATGACCAGCATAAAAGTACCACATCGGTCCTTAAGTAGAGGAAAAGAGGTGCAACATCCTATAAAATGGCGGTTCAATCATAGTTTTAACTAATTAAGAAAAAAATGAACAAAAATCAAAAATATTTTTTAAAGGCCAATTGGCCGGTTCGGAATCGGCGGGCCCAGTCAACAAGTCAGTTGTGATTGGTATATTTATCATAGGTGTACAAGTTTGAGGATTTTTTATGATATTAACCCTTTAAAATATTTAAAAGTACACAGTTATTGACGAGTAGAGTTATAATGGTATTTCATAATTTAGAAACCTTTTTTTTTCGTTTTTAATTTTCCCGTTAAAAAGCAAAATGCAGAAAAAGGAACGTTATGCCATATGCCACCATTTCATTCGTTGAAAGTCGTAAATCGCTGCCGCCTATATAATATTTTTGTTCATTTCAACTTTGTCTTACTTAAAGGGTGCATGGTTATCTTTCTATTTCTCTGTTTTTTAGTTTTTTTTTGTTCCAGGGAATAGCTTTGAAACAGAAATGCGTTTGACATCGCGATGTAATTTTTTTATTTCGGGACTAGTTTTTTGGCTGAGAAATAGATTTGTCAAAGATTTGAGAAATAGGAAAAAATGGCTTTTTTGTTTCTGAAACAGATTTGAGAAATAGAACAAATTTGCCGGCCGCCGCTACCGCTGCCGCCCCCCTCCACCGATTGCCCGCCGCCTCCGGTCGTCCGCCGTTGCCGTCGATAGCTGGCCGCTGGTCGCCTGCCACCTCAGTCGGTCGCCGCCGGCCTCTGATCGCCGAAAATAGAAACTTTATGCTATTATTAAACGAAATTCTGTTTCGAAAATGAAAAAATTATATCGTTGTCAAACACGATTTTTGGTTGAGAAACTCGTCTAGGAAATAGAAATCGAAAAATCTATTTCTAGCCAGAAATATAGTACTGAAATAGCACCCCTAAACGACTGAATGGAAAAAAATTGTTTTACTTTAACTACTCGTAGCAGTTGCATAAAGCAAAAGACAGTGAACTCACAACTGTATCAGCACTCCCATGCCCACGTTTCTCCTCCACCACCGATTCTACTATTCACAGTCGCAAAATTTGTTATTTTCCTTTTTCTTTTTCCCTTAAAATTTATTAAGTCTCTATTCTTCGCTCCATCGCTAGTGGACAAACATTAATTAGATAAACAACGATTAGACAAACAATGAAAATGTTTTTGTCATCTTTTTGGCACTTCGTCGAGATTGGCTCATTTAAATAGCAAGGTTAGGTAATGGCATCTTATTAGAATGAGCATTGTCGGCAAGTAAATACAAAGGTAAGTTACCCCAAGTCTAATATGCCAACAATGTTGACATTATCAAAATTTGGTGTTCACTCCACAAATCAATAACATGGGCCTCTCTTGACGTCTGACGCTAGTGTAAGTCGTGGCTGGATGGGAAAAAAGAAAAGAAAAAAGAAAGACAGAAAAAAGAAAATATTAGTTTAAAAAAAAACTAAAATACAATTGTAAATGTTCAAATCAGAGCTAATAGTGCCATGTAGGACCGCCAACATCCTCGTCAACAATTTTTGGTCAATAGGAGTAAATTGAAAAAAGATAAAAATATTTAGGACTGAACTATCAAACATAAAAGATTTAAGACTGAATTAGCAAAAATGCAAAAGATTTAGGACTTTTTTGAAAATTTTTCCTATGGGATTCTAATGAATCTTTAGTTTTTGAGCTGAAAATCCCATAAAGTCCCAACTGTTGGGAGTGCATAGTAGAAAATTTGATACCTTTGGCTAGGGAGATAGCCAAGAGGGAGTCTAGGTCCAAACTCGTCAACATATCTAGTTAGACCTACATTCACTCAAAAGTTTAAACTAGTGAAATGATTTATGAGCCAATTAGGGTATAAACTGTTCAACATCTCGTTAATTTTCCAGTGTGGAATTTTTTTCTAGCACATCTCACACGATTATTCTAACAATCTCTCCCATACTTCTAAGTTCTAGTGTTAGGTTTGGCCCCTTTTAATTCAAATATCATTTTGCATCTATTTATATTAACTTGAACTTCGAACGCCCAACTTCATCCATGGCCTCTTTCTTCGAACCAAACCATAAAATCCACCATTGGGCTCGCGTTGCTACACCACAATGCTTGTCTGCCCGAAAACTACACTGGTCATTAGATTCCTTCCTTGAGAAATTCACCAAATATCGATACGTATTGGGAGAGGCAATTTTCCAAATTAGTATTTATAAAAAAATATTTATCAAATTAATATTTTAAAAAAATATCTACCAAATTGGGTGCCGTTTGACAATTGAGCCGTCGAACGGGGCCCAATTCACGAATTGAGTGCCGCTCGGTGGCCCAATTGCCGAGCGGGTGGCTGCCTCGCCCACCAATGGACAATTGGGCTGCCAATTGGGGCCCAAAACCAAGATTTGGGCCCCGCTCGGCGGCCCAATTGCCGAGCGAGGTCGAAATTTATTTATTTTTAATTTATTTTTTGTCATTGGATTCGTCTCGAAATATTATGCGAAATAAAAAAAAAATCGTCCCAAACGGATACCCAAGCGATGAGATATGCCCTTTCAAATTTTTAAAAGTTCGAGTTGAATAATACTTTGAAAGGGCATATCTCATCACTCGAGTGTCCGTTCGGGATGATTTTTTTTTATTTCGCATAATTTTTCGAGAAGAATCCATTGAAATAAAAGAAAATAAAAAAATTTAATTTTGGCCTCGCTCGGCAATTGGGCCACTGAGCGAGGTCCAAATCCTGGTTTTGGACCACAATTGGCAGCCCAATTGTCAATTGGGGATGGGGCAGCCACCGGCTCTGTAATTAGGTAGCCGAGCGGGGCCCAACTCGCAAATTGGGTGCTACTCGGCGACTCATTTGCTGAGCGACACCTAATATGGTAAATATATTTTTTAAATACTAATTTGGTAAATATTTTTTTAAAAAAATATTAATTTGGAAAAAAAAAACCCTATTGGGAGTGAGCCATCAATCAATCATTGACTTTGAAACTATATCGATAAATATGGGGAGCGGGCAACCAATTAACTATCAACTCTAAAACCACATCAATTCATGTTGGGAGAGGGCCGCCAATTAATTGTCGACTTTGAAACTATTTGTTGGGAGTGTGCAATAGAAATCTAATACATTTACCTAGGGAGATCGCCAAGAGGGGATCCAAATTCGAACTTGTCAACATATCTAGTTAGATCACTTTTTACTCAAAAGCTTAAGTCAATGAGTTATGAGACAATTGTATTATATTAACTGCTTAACATCACCTCAATTCTCCTCCGATGTAGGATTTGTTCTAACACAACCCATATGTGCATCTTAACACCAACCACCTGCACAATCCTAGAGTTAAGCACACATAATTGTTTTTTTTTCAAAGATTAAATATGTTTTGTATCATATATCATTTGCTAATTGTTTATTTTTGTTATTAGTACTCAAAATTGCGAGAAAAAGATGTCAAGTAAGTATGATTTTTTATTGTAAAGGAATAATTGTTTTTTGTATTATTTACAATCTCTTTTAAAAAGAAGATACCTAGTTAGATGGTATGGGTTGGCTCCTTTTGGTGATTGATTTGCATATACTTGACTTACGTGATAACCCCATGGCGATGTTCTTAATTAAAGTCAATCACATTATTTCTATATCGTAATGATAGTTAGCTGCCGGTTCATATATAATATAAGCATGTTAAGTATTCGGACATTAGATTACTCATTTAATTTGATATAGGTTGGGGAAAAGTAGAAGGAGATAAGGACAAAATTATTTGACGCAACAAGTAATAATCTCATTTTATTTTCTCATGCTTTGTAATGATTCAGTATTTACATTTCATTGGAATTTTTTTGCCCATTGAGACATCGTCGGATGACTCACTTAGCATATCAGAGTTTCTTTTAAGTTAACGTTTATTTATTTCCATCCTTATCAAGCTTTTGATTGATGGGTTAAAAAATTATGAACTGACCAATAAGTAAATTTACCTAAAAATATAGTACATGTTCGATTTTCCTGTTTGTAAACTAACCTTACTTAAAACTTTAACTAAGCACCAATCAGTTTCTTGGGAAACTAAAAATTTGGTAGGAAACTGCTCCAAGTCTTTCACGGGCTAAAAGAAAAATAAAGAAAGACCATTATTGGTCACCTCAATGAAGACAATAATGTGGACTTCTAAACAATCAAGTAGTAAATTCGATGACCCATAAAAATATACAAATATAATGGACAAACATATATTCTACATAAAATTGGAATTATAGCAATTTACAGAATTAGAAGCCTTTGCACAATTCTCAATATAATCAGTGGTCTTTTTGCATTTTATTGTTTCTTTTCTTGACCAAACGCCATCACCAGTGTCATATATCAATAACGGGCAAATATAGATTAAACAAATGGAAATTAGGTATTCATGATTTCCCATGACTAATGGACAAACTAGTCCTAAACCCATTTCTCGTGCTGGTTCTAAACATGTTAAAACTACAGAAGAAATATCACAATTGAGCTACTTGTTATTTTAGAATTTCAATTATGATTGTTAGGTTGGACGTAACTTCAAAGTAGTTTTGAAATTAGAACTATTGCGTAAGTTAAACATTTGCCATTCTCCATTAACATTTTATACTGGTTCAGTTGTGGGGATACCACTAATCTTTACATGACAAAATTAGTATGGAAAACGATTGTGAGCTCTGACTAACATTGTTTTGTGATATCTCATTCTGATGGCTCCCCCCCCCCCCCAAAATGCTTGAATATATTTAGAATATTTTACTTTTAACGTATATTCGTCAAGTATGGAGGCTATCACAAGTTGAGTTTTAAAATTTCAAAAAAATACATAGTTATTGACAAGTATAGTTTTATGGTTTTTCATGTTTTGTAACCTTTTTTTTAAATTTTAATTTTTTAGCGGAAAAACGAAATGCACTACAAATGATGATGGAACGTCGTGTGGAATCTTTTCGGAGTCACTCTCGCATATGCCTCTTTCATGACAATCATTTTGAAGAACGTTATGCCGATAGCCATTGGCTAAAAGTCGTAAATTGCGGACTTAATATTTAATATGCAAGTTGCTGAATCATTACACGTAGCTCCTCTAATTAGTGCATCCCAACTTTGTTTCTCTTTAACTACTCGTGTTACATGCACAAAGCAAAAGGTTATGACTCTTCCTATAAAAAAATGTTTTGAATACCTAATTCATGAGGGGCGATCTTTTTGTAATTAAGTTGATAAGGATCTTTTGCATAGCAACTACCTAATTTATGATGAAAAGTGCATATAAAACAAAAATTACCGGATAGCGTTAGCATTCTCTTGGAGTATGCTTGTTTCCTTCATATTTTAGGGGCATGAGCGTGGAGACCAATCTACTACATGGCTTTAGCATCGTGTAAGCCCCATGAATTGAGTAAGCTCCGGTCTTGGGCATATGTAGATGCTTTTAATCTAGAGTTTGTACGCAAAACGGAAGACCTCTAGATCTCAAGTTGGAAATTCCCTTAACGCCTCAACCAACCGTGTCTATCCTGTGGTTGTGGAAGCATAATTTTCTATGGTATAGAATGACTGTACTTTGCACTTTTTTTTATCATATCACTGATATCAAATAATTATAAGATAGAAAGGCTAACCATAATTTCTATATTGTAAAGAATAAGAGTACTTTGCATTTTGCATAATTTTTGGGGCTAATTATTGTGTTAAAAAGAAAATAGTAACATATGAAAGATATCCTCGATATTGGCCTCAGATCTACTTTGTCTATTAAGCTGGCTAAATTTTCTTATATTTTCCTTGTTTACATAACAAACATGGGGATAAAAATTATTAAGTTGGAGAAGTCAATTTACCTCTAGATCTGCGAATGAACTATGACTGTTTGAAAATATTTTATCTAATAAAAAAAATTAAAGTCACGATGGACACTCTCCTTATAATTAGGTTTGAGTAGAGCCTTTATCTATTTTGTAAGGAATACTTAGCATAAAACATCCATATTCTGGAAAATGTTGATTTCTCTTTACTCAACACAAAATTGTTTTTTAGATGGTCAACAAGTTGAATCAAGCAATGAGTTTCCATTGTTCTCCTGTTACTTAGTAACAATTATTGTCCTTAAAGTAACAATGGGGATGCAGTCAAACAAAAGAAAATAGAACTGCTCAAATGAAATTCTCACCCTATGATTTCCCAAATTTTCTAGCATTATAAACGCATAATAATGAATTAACTATAGCAAATAAACAACTTTTAACGTCTCAATATCATTGACTATAAGCATTTGAATGAAGGGAATTATGAGAATTATCTGTATGGTTACCGGCATTCGAACTTACTAGCTTGTGTAGGCCATCTTTTCTACGAAATAATTTCGAGGACTAGCTTTTGGTAGAAACCCTACTGCCCAGCGCGTAGAGGTGCTTTTCCATATAGTCGTATATTTGTAACATACTCTTTGCCTTTCCGGTGCGCAAAAGAGCACCAATATACAATCCATCATTTACATTCAAGAGCACCAATATCCAATCCATTATTTACAAATGCATAGATGCTAATACTTATTGTCGTCTAAATGGCTAGAAGTTTGTATATGCGAAATAAGGTTGATCGACGAACCTGAAATCAAGCACAAATTGAGAAATTTGTATGTAGACGAATCATCTGAGCTCAACGAATTCACGTTGTATTCTTAAGGCAAATTTGTCCTCTCAATTGGTACCCAATGTTCTTGGATAATTGCCTCCCAAGAAAGAACGGATCACTTTTCCTCTAAAATGGTACTCCTTTAGAGAAAATTTTTGAATGCAACTTCGCTGAATAATCACCCAAAACTGATGTGATGAAGAGAGAATGACAATTATAATGCGACGGTCAATGCTTTACCTTTATAGAGAGTGAAGCGAAGAGTCACGAAATTATATGGCTCCGTCGAAAGGGTTTATCGATGAAAAGACACAGTTTCGTCGATGAAAAGACATAGTTTCGTCGATGAAAAGGCACGGTTTCGTCGATGAAAAGACACGGTTTCGTTAATGAAAGGCACGGTTTCGTCGAAGGGATCTGACAAAACGTCAAGAAATCATACGGTTTCATCGATGAAGGATTACGAACTGAAACAACTCTTTATTTCTCATTCAGTTTTTTATTGGACTTTGAGACCAAAGTTCCAACAATACTTTCCTTGCAAATGTGATTAGATTACGGATGCATAGGTGATAATACTTTTGTATTCGTTTATTCGCAGCTGACCAAGTTGGTGTTTGTGGGCCAAGTCAGATTAATGTTTGAACAAAAGGGTTTGTCCTCCTTTCATACCCAAAAAAAGGTAAATTTAAATCAAGCATGGAGGTCTTTTTGTTGTTGTTGTTGTTGTTGTTGTTGCTGTGTACAGATTTTATTTATATGTGAATTGTGGAGGAAGTTACTCTTGTTAGAAAGCAAAGGGTGTTCGCACATATTTTTCTCAGAGATTCAAGTGAGCGAGAGACGTAAATAAAAAGGGAAAGAGGTTACTGAAGATACCTTGAAATTAAAGTTGGACCGTAATCCCAGTCCTTGTGCAAGTCCACGAAAAAATATTAAAAATATTGAAGTAACGTTATCATTAAACTAATTGAATAAGAAAAAAAATTGAAGTTTAAATGTCAAAATGGTATAAAGATTATAATAACTCTAAAACGTAAAATGATCGTCCTATTATTTTATTGAATATCAATTTTTGAGAATGTTTTACTTATTCGCACTAAGATTTGGGCTAACTTAGACCCCCGCACCTAATTAATATTTAGTGAAATAAGTCTTATCTTTCATGTATCAACTTTCAATTTTTCATATGCTTGTTGTTAAAGCCTCTCAAATCATCCCTTTTAAGTGGAAAAAGAAAACTTCGGCTTATAACGAAAAGGAATGTCAGATTTAAGCCTATACCTATATATTTATCAAAGTTAACACCACAAAATATTTCAAACTAGTATACACGTGCCTCATTAACCCTAAACCGATTTCTATGACATAAAATTGTGTTAATATCACAAAAAATCTCAAACTGATACACCCGTGAAACAACGGAGGGTAAGAACTCTAAATTGAAATACTCGTCAATTGCTATGTATTATCTAACTTAACAATTTGATGGTAAAATTTAAGAAAAACTAACAAAAGTAAATTTATTATAGATATATCCATTTTAGGATTTTTGGAGGCCAAAAATTTAGTTTCGGCAAACTTGTTATATGTATATCAATTTAGAGTTTTTCTATGGTATTAACCTTTCTAAACATGTCTCATGCTGTTTTTAAATTCATACCAATTTTCTCGTGAAATGTCGAAGTACGAGGTCATCCACATTTGTCTAATTTGCGACAAATGTCTATAGTTTGTTTAAATTGACAAATCATCACATGAGATAGGATTAAATTGACATAATTAAAAGATTTAAAACTTAATTGATAAATCTTACCAAGCTGTAACTTAATTAAAGCCCTAACGAAAGTATAGTCAATTCCTGGAGAATCTGAAAACTTAATAGGCAAAAAAAAAACAAAAAAAACTGCCGTGGACTGCTCAATCTAGAAAGAAATTGATTATGTTTTGCACTTTACTAAATTGCACGCGCATCAAGTGGCGTGAAAAAACAAATCAAAACCATGTGACATGTACAGTCTGTCATCAACTCAATTTTAGTGGGAACGATATACCAAGGCAAACGCACATTCGGACCTTTCGGAATTGCCAGAGTAATTGTCAAAGTACGAGAAAGGCATCTTTAATCTTCTCATTATATTAATGTTCTTGTCAGTATTAGCACATGACACGTAGGAATTACTAACTCTTTCAAACTTCAAAAAAAGAAAAGAAAAGAAAACTCTTTCAAAATAATGCAGTATAAAAACGACCGTTGTCGGTCTTCACAGTCAAGACAAATAAGTGTAAACTTTAATTGGTTTCCTTTGCATTATAAATTGTAAGTTGCAGCTCCATTAAGTGGCTAAAAGAAACATAAAACAAATTATCACCAGCTGTTAAAGTAAGAAAATGGTTCGACTAGTTTTATTGCTTGTTTAATAAATACTATTCATAGCCTGTCGCAATGTTAATATTCTCATCGATGTGTGTATGTGGCTGCTTGGGGGAATCAACACAGGTGACGGATAGGATTTCAAATTTATTAAACACCTTCAAAAGAGTTGTGAATAGCCTTAGAACTCTCAAATAGTCAGTAAATTGCTATTCAACTACGCATGCCGCTGTGATGCGTTGTACCCAATTATATTGCTCTTAACTTTGCTTAAACTTTTCCGACCCAAAAAAAAAAAAAATCTTTGCTTAAACTTTATCTTGTTTGTCGAGCACGCTTCGATCTTGTTTCTCAGTGCCTTTTAAGGCTTTATATTTATTGACCCCTACTTGGAAATCACAATAGTTATAATCAAATGGAAAGATTCCCATTTGCAAGTAAACTTTATCCAGTGCCAAGGTTCTTGTCAGAAAGCACAGAGTCGCCGTACTTTTATTTCTCAAAGATCCGAGGGGGTGAGTGGCGTGAGAATACCTTAAGACTAAAGTTGGGGCCATCATCTCAATTAAGTGTTGAGAATAAGCCCAAATTCTTCTTAGGACTTCTGAAATGTTTGTCGGCCCAAAACATTAGGTCAATATATTTAGATATGGTCTTAAATTCGAGGTTGAGTTTATAATTTACCTGGAAAAACACTAGCCATATTAATTTTAATACCTTTATGGATTTTCACTAGGTTCCCCCTCACTCTAAAATATAATCTACACATTCATCTAGATGAGTGATACGTGGAAGAATTTAGCTGCCAAAATAACTCCCGATACAAGCGCGATTTATCCAAGTGTAACAAAATTCATTGACAATATAATTCTTACTAGAAAAATTTACTAAACATAGTGAAAGTTATTCCGGTGTATAAGAAAATAACTAATCACATGTAAATGGTACAAAAAAAAAAATGAAAAGTTACGCCATCACATATTTTAACTTTCAAAAGGACTCTCAAAATTTAGACTGATCTAGTCTGCACAAAGAAATGATAAATTCTCATGGAAAGTTGGAACTTTCATCAATCGACATATGTTCATTACATAGCAGTCGTAAATCTGCTACTTGTGTGGGCTAGTGAAACTAAATAAAAAATGTAGAAGTAACATCATAATTAAACTAATTGAATGAGAAAAAAATATTGAAGTTCAATTTTCAAAATGGTAAACAGATAAAAAAATCTCTAAAAGATAAAGTGGCCATGTTATTGATTTAGCAAGTGTTGATCATGTTCTACCTTTTGACGGTCGAGATTTAATACGAGAGATCCAAGGCTTCAAAGCCTAAGGAAGATTCAAGCCACTAGAAAGCAGGAGGAGATGGGTATTGATTATGGAGATTCGTAATGTAACTTAAGTTAATTAAGCACCATCGAATCTTTGGGGAGCTAAAAACTTGATAGCGCGTCGTTCAGTTTGGCATTGGACAAAAATAAGAATAAACAATGACCACTCTCGGTCTTCTTAATCAAATTTGTCTTCTCAATGATATTGCCCTTCACGTGATTAGCTTAATTAGTAAGGCATTAGCTTTGTTTTTAACTTTATGTCGTTTGTTGAGCGCTACTTCGTTCTCCATTGCTTTGTGCCTTTAAGGCTTTTTTTGTTTTATTAAACTCTGCATTAAAGCCACAGTAATTATAATCAAATGGAAAGATTTCCTTTTGCATCTTTCTTTACCCGATTTCAAAGCTCCTGTTAGAAAGCAAAGAGTCGTGGCACTTGTTTTTTTCTCAGAGATCCGAGTGAGCGAAAAACCTAAATGAATAACAGAATGAGTTGCGTGAGGATACCTTAAGACTAAAGTTGGGCGTCATCTAAACCAAATGAGACGTGGTAGATTTTATTTATATAAATAGCAGCAAGTGTTGATAATGTTCTACTTATGGAGGAAGAGATTTAATACAAGATATCCAACGATTCAAAATTTTTATGAAGATCCAAACCACTAGAAATGAGGAGATGGGTATTAATTAAGGAGATTCATAATGTAACCTCAGTTAAATTAACTAAGCACCATAAATGGTTGGGAAGCTGAAAAATCCATAGGATACTTTTCAAATTTGTCATTGGACAAGAATAAGAATAAACAATGACCGCACTGTGATATTGCTCTTCACGTGATTTTATTTTTCATTAACTTGGCTTGAACTTTATGTTGTTTGTCGAGCCTTGCTTTGATTTTTTGTTTCCTTGTGCCTTTTAAGGCCTTTTTCTTTATTAAACTCTACTTTGAAAATGCAATATTTATAATCAAATGAAAGATTCCTTTTTGCATCTCAGTTTACCCGATTCCAACATCTCTTGTTAGAAGGCAAAGAGTGGTGACTCTTACTTTTTTTTTCGGAGATCCAAGCTGGCCAGAAACCTAAATGTAAATCAAAAGGAATTGTGTGAGGATAATTTAAGGCTTAAGTTGGGCGGTCATCTCAATTAAGTGTCCAGAATAAGCCCAATTTCTTCTTTAGGACTGTTGAAATATTAGTCAGTCCAAAGCATTAGGTCAATATAGTTAGAGCTGATCTTAAATTTGAGATTTAGTTTATAATTTAATTAGCAAAACGCAATCCATATTAATTTTAGGGTGGCGCTTTTTTCACTCCTTTTTTAGCTTTAACATTCATTATTTTAATATTTTGACGATATTATCCCTCGTATAATCCACACCACTTCAATTATAATTCAAGAAACGTGATTCCCTTACTCATTTGGTCAATTTTTTTTTAATTTTGTTTCTTCTTTTATTTCCTTGCGGACCTCACTTTTCATTTTCTTTTTGCTGGCATAATTTATTTTCCTTCTCCAGGATTCTCCTTCTTGGCTTTTCATATATATCTCTCTCTTGAAGAATATGTCGTTAGCAAGACTCCCTTGCTTGTCCTACCATGGATCTAACGATGCATGATAAAACACAGCAAGGGCCTGGCGGACAGTCACTCACATGGTGGCGGTAAAATCCCTTGCCGCCTTCGTCCCTCCCTTAATGTCTATGTAAATTACTATCACAGTTTGGTAAGCCCGCTTCGGTTTAAACCTATCATAAGAAGGGCATTTGACAGCTCAATATTTGGAGGATTGTAGGGTGTTTCACAGCTCAATATTTGGAGGATTGTTGTAGTCTCCCTCCTCTTTCTTCGCTCCTGCCGTAGCATCGATTGTTTCACCAAGGCGATCCATAGAAATTGGCCAACACCGATCTTGAGAAATCGCAAGATGGAGACCCAAGATTGTTTGGGGTTATCGCAGACATGGAAACCTATATACAAGATGCCATTGAGATTCAAACAACCTCAAGCAAACATGAGGGAAGTATGTAGTTTGGGGATCATTCAAGATCACAACAACTTATCAGTTACAACAACATAAAAATGAGCAAGAAATGATCTATCACAGAGAGAAAAAGAGAGTATGCCGGGAAGATCAGCCAAGTGAAAATAGATTCTGAGCATGTAATAGAGCTCGGAGCCGATCATTGAGAGCATGGATGATGGACGACGAATCACTTCCCCTCCTCCTCGCATTTGCGCACTCGAACAATAGGGAATAAGGAATACGAGGACGATGAGGTTGGCATCATTGATATACAGAGATGACAATGATCTTGCAATAGCTGAGAACGTCAAAGGCTCAGAAAGAAGCTGGGAAAGAAGAAGGAAAGTGGGACTCGCAAGGAAAAAAAGGAAAAAAAATAAAAAAATAAAAAAGATTTGATCAAATAAAATAAGTGGATTACTTTTGTAGACTTATAATAGAAGTAGTGGAACACACAAGGGATAATATCGTCAAAACACTAAAATAAGGAGTGTCAAAACCAGAAGATGAGTGGAAAATGCGCGGCCCTAATATCAATAAGTTCTGAGATTTTCACTTGGTCCACTGTCAGTCATTCATTGTTGGATAAGCGACATGTGGAAGAATTCAGTGGCCAAATTAACTCCAAGTACAATGCGACTTACCCAAGCATAATATAATGTACTGAACAAATGATATCTATAGGAGAAATTTGCTAAGCTCCTCAAAAGCACTTTGATGTGTAAGAAAATTACTAGTCACATGCGAATGATACAAACAAATGAAAAGCTACCACATTACATACTTCACCTTTCAAAAGGGCTCTCGTCATTTAGATTAGACGGTCCTGCACAAAGAAAGGACAATTCTCACAATTGATGGTCTGAATTTTTATGATTCGATTTAGCATGAAAACATCAAAGAAGATGTTTGCATATCAAATTGTTATGATCTTGAAAGCTAAACATTCATATCTCCCTTGAATTAGAAGTAACTAACAACCGGGAAAAAAAAGGAAGACAACGAAGCAGAAATGTGCACTTCTCATCGTTTATCAAACAGCATAAAGGACGCATAGTTACAAATTCCAATGCATGTTAACGCGGCAAAATGCCTACAATTGACATTTACAGTGGTTCAACTCAGTCAACTGCAATTGGGTCCTTACTAGATTCTTTGAAAATGTAGCCTCTGAGTATCATCCCAATCAACGAGATCAAATAGGCAAATGCCTCTCGCATGTAGATGTGTTTTTCTCACAAATGTGGACCAACCGACACACAAGAAAGCTGGTGGGGTGCATGGATAGCTACTGAACTCGCTAGCCATGATATGTCTGGATACACGAGAGTCACGATTCTCTTGTTTTCTTGGGCATGTTTCTGGATGAAACCCTATGGAATGGTCACTTGCATACGCATGTTTGAACCACCACTGTAAGAGAAGACCATGACATTAGCATAGGCTCATGAGAGAAGAACAAAAAATTATATATGGCAATGGCGGTATTAATTACTAGATTCAGGAGTTTGAACAGAATCAATATTCGACTGAGTGTGAAATGATTTAGCATAGATTGGTAGTTAGCATTACCATGGAAATCAGAAAAACAAATTGATGAAATAAGTTTAGTCCCATTCACATTAGGGTTAGTTACCAACCAATTAATTACAATCTCCATTACCCAATTATTTTGGTATCATTTTGTTGGATCTAGCAATATCACCTATAGGGGGGTGAATAGGTGATTCTGAATCAAATTGAAATTTAATGCGGAATTAAGTCAATTTCAAAATACGAACAGAATCAGAATCAGTACAATAATGTGCAAGTAATCCAAACACTGAAATAAGAGTTTAGAGTAGAGAAAAGCGTACGCTGAGTTTATAGTGGTTCGACTTAGATCAAGCCTACGTCCACTCTCCCACGCTGAGAGCCGATTGGCTGGATTTGACTAGATGAATCAATGGAAGTTTACGATAAGTGGTGATACTCTCTCTTATAAGTCACACTATACTTTCTCAATCACTCTCACAAAACCTCTCAATGATTGTCACATAAAGCTCACTAGGACAAGGACGAATGTGAACAACTTCAGCACCTTGGAATTTATGATTCTTACCCTATTTTATAGTACTATCGTGGATCTTCTTTTATACTCATTCACCCCCAAACTATCAGTTGGACATGTCTTCAAAGGATCGCTCTTCAATCGCTAATTGGACGCCATCAATGTCACGCCCCGCGCCCTTGGGCACGAGCACACAACTTCTCGCGACTGTCCTAATATAAATGGTACCCCGATCGTTAGGAAACTTGTCAAAATAGACGGTCATCTCCTTGGGATCCCCTAAACGGGTCGGAAGCATCTTCAGGGTTTAGGGTCTGAAAAAGTAAAGTCCCACGACGGGGTGAGATTTACAATCTAAGTAAGCTGAGTCTTAACTCTAGGTTAGGCTGACAGTATACCCAGACATAAATGCAGACAATGAATAAGGGCACTCCCAACAATATAAGACAAACATCGGTCATAATATGCTGTATGGAAACAAATGGTCAATAATCATGCAAGCATACCAACATAACTTATAACTCACGTCAAGCATGGCAATACAAAACCAAGCTATACGTTCCATCACCAGGATTCATCACATTATCCATGCCCGTGTCATAACGCCTCAGGCTTGGTCCGCGTCATTACGCCTCAGACCATTATAAATATGAATCCGTGTTAAATGTCTCAGGTTTTAAATGCCATTCCAAGCTTATGTCAACACATGTTTACCTATCCCGCGTCTCAACGCCTCAAGATACAAGTCAATACAATCCCGTGTCTCAGCGCATCAAGGTATCAAAGTTCTTAAGCACGCCAAATCCCCCTCCATTTCAAGACTTCATGTCGAGCACAAGCCCAGTCATCAAGCTAAGAGTCTGCAGCATGCGAGTCAACAAATTTCCTCATTCACCAAATAGCATTCGATACAAGGCATATGTATTAAACAAGCATACTCGCATTCACCAAACCACAATGATTGACATTGATCAATCACATAAAAAACTACGAAAATTCACCCAATTTGAATCCAATTTGTGACGTCCTAGAAATTCAATCCTTGTAAGTGCCGGGAGTCGATTAAATGATATGAATGTATAGTCATAGTCGACGCCCATTTTGGACTATAAGGACTGAAAAGACGAAAATTTGGACGAATCTCAAACTTTAGAATATTTCGAATTGAGTTTCGAAATAAATCCGCGGCGATTTTTAAATTGCCGTTTTTGCAAACGAGTTTAACCCTGATCGAGCTTGACCAGAGAAATTGCCGAAATTACCCTTCGATCAGTACACCAAAAATTTCGTTTCAGTCCCGGCGCGCCAAAATTACCATTTTGCCCCCCCCAATTATTCATTCACAAAGGACAAAAAAAATTAAATTTTTGCCCTTGAAGTCAAGGTGGGCCCCACCTGCTCTCTGCCCAACGCGCGATAAACCTTAGTTTTATCTCCGCCGCCGCCGCCGCCGCCGCCGATCGAGCTAACTCAAATAGTGAGTTGACTCTAAACCTTAGTTAGGGCGCTAATTGCGCTTAGGATTAGTCTGATTTAATTATTTATTTAATTATATATTTATTTAATTATTTTTTTAAATATATATATATATATATATATTTTTCGATCGGGACCGGTATAGATAGAAACCATAGTTAGGATACATGGTCGATCGATTATTTGTCTGTGGCTATTTGTGGTAATTTAGCAATTAATTGTTTGATTGAGTTGCTCGCGAGTGAGTGACAGGTTAGAGACGAGCGAACGATTGATTGCTATAATTTGACTGAGAATTAAGATTTCTAATATGAATTCAGCTTGAAATTGCCGGGTTAAGTTGATTACTCGAGAGTGAGTGAATTGCTTGATTGGTTTGTTTGCCTGGCTGAAAAGTTCAATTGGGAATCTTGTGGGCCTTGGGGCCGAGTTGATTGTATTTCTTGTGGATTTTGACGTTAATCCAAGATAATCAATGAGTTGATTGCCGAGTGCAATTTGTGTGGTCATTTAAAGGGTCAATGACGCTTCTTGGCAAGTTCGCTTTGTACCGAGGGTACTTGTACCGTACTGATTGTATGGAAATTTGCGACTTGTCAAAAGCACGATAATCCATGCCCCGTGCCAGTCGTACAGTTTTAAGGGATTATCGGATGCCGATCGCAGCTTGTGATGGACCGAAGCTCCTTTTTAAGGAATGCCTACTTGCAGTGCCGTGCCGGGTGCACTGGATACACTGCTTGTAGTAGCCGTCGCTGAGAGGGTAAAGTGGACGTAGCCTGATTTTGCCAGAAGAGTGCGGGATCGCACTATTGATGTATTTATCATGCCAGTCGCGTGGGTCATTGATTAATAATGAACTTGTGTATGCCTGAGTGATTGTACTTCTATTGGTGGTAAATTTGACAGATTTGTTATGATTGATATATATATATATATATATATATATATATCTCTGTTGATGTCTTGTGATCTTTTTGTGGCACTTAGGATGTTCTGGGCGAATCATTGTCCTAACCGAGATTAGGCTTGATTCACTGAGATTCATTTCTCACCCCGTCGTGGGATAAATTTTTCAAGTCCGAAGTAATGGAAAGACCGGTGCGGTTCGGCACCCCCACTGACTCATCACTTGATATCAGTCTCCATCCGGTACCAAGTACGGACCAGATGTGGGAGCGTCACATCACGACGATATGGGTTGATGAAGGGATGCCACATCTGGTGGCACACCTCTTTAAGGCCTGGTATCTTCGTGATGGGATGGATCTCTTCGGTCCGCTTCGAGGATTTGAGGGGCCACCTCTACAAGGGGTCCCTAATATCCCCGCTTGGGACCCAATGGATATTGATATACCTGATGGGGAAGTGATGGACCCCGCGCCTGATATGGAGCTCGAGCTCGAGCCTGAGCAATCGGTAGCCCCCTCTGTGCGTTCCAGCCAGAGTTCTTGTGATGACCCAAATGACCCGGCTCCCCCGGTTGATTATTACGACACGGATGTCGAGTCTTCCCAGTAGAGGGTTAGGTTCTTTTTGTAGTCAGGGAATTGTGGTTGTTTTTATGGGGGATACTGTTTTGGGATAGATGAGAGTTAACCTTACCTGACTCCTGTATCTTTTTGTGAGTCCTAAAGGGCCACCCCGAAGCATGGGGTTGTATTTATCAGTTGATGGCTATGTACGGTTATGAATTATCTATTCTCATCAGCCTTTTGTATTTTGCAATTTGGTTTTACTTTCTATCTATCCCATATGGTTAAGTTGAATGGAAGACGGTACGTTCCGCTTGCGCAATATAATTTTAGGTCGATAGCAGCTGCCTGGGACGCTATCTTTTATGACCTGATGGCGATTTGGCAAGGGATGTCGCGGGCTCGAGAGTCGGGACGTGACATCCCCGCCCAAGGTGGTATCAGAGCAAGGTCAGCCTGATCCATCTGGTCATTGGCATGGAGTGATAAGGAGCGTTGAGAAATGGGATAGTTAGTAAGATTTTTTTTTTGGTTATTATGCCTGTGATTGCTAATTATGTGGTATAATTTAAGGGTTTCTTTATGACCACGTTTTGCTATGGGGTAAGCAGGACTTCACCTTTTACTGCAAAATGAGTGGACGTGGTAGAAGAGCACTCCGAGCACCTCGAAGGAGGCCTTTAAGGCCAATGGAAGAATTGGTCGATGCTGAAAGAGTACCGCCTGCGGTGTCCCCTATTGCACCCCATACTGCAGCCTCTGCTGCAGAACCTACAGGACCTACTGGAAGGGAACCGACAATGGCTGAAGTCATGCAAGCCTTAGGTACTATTGGAGATTTGATGGGACAGCAAGTAAGGAATCAAGCCGCAGCTACTGTCGCTGCTGCTGGGACTTCATCTGCTATTCCGTTTACAATTCCGTCGGCGAGTCCCCTACCTATACATGACAGTGAGGAGCGTCGGGCTCAAAAGCTGGTAGAACAGTTTCTTAAATTGAAACCACCCCAATTCACTGGAAGTGGAGACCCTGAAGCTGCTACTCGATGGGTCGAAGGGATGGAGAAAGCATTCGATTTGCTGAGATGCTCAGATAGGGATAAAGTTACTCTGGCAGTTTATCAACTTGAAGGGAATGCTAGTACGTGGTGGAGAGCTGTCAAGGGTAGAACTTTTCCAGAAGGTACAATTCCAGTATGGAACACTTTTGTAGAAGTTTTCAATAATAAATACTTTTCGAGGACAGCTAGGGAGCAAAAGATGGCTGAATTTTTCCGCCTCCGTCAGAATCAGATGACTATTGACCAGTATGAGGCAAAGTTTTCTGAACTATCTAAGTATGCTCCGAGAATGATTGAGGATCCAGAGGATAGGGCTAGAAGATTCAAGGACGGATTGAAGCCCGAGATTAAGAGTGCCCTGGCACCGCTTGACCTTCAAGACTATGATGATATCTACGCGAGGGCGTTGATCGTGGAGCGGGACTTGTCTGAAAGGGCTACTGCATCTGGATCACGATTTGTTTCCCCAAACAGATTCGATAGGAGGCAAGGGAAGAAACCCATGTTTAACAACCGGAGTCACATTCCACCAAATCGCCGAGGGGCGATTAGTAAGCCGGCATTTCGTCAGAATGAGGTGTGCAGCTTGTGTCGACAGAGGCATGGGCCTGGTTTGTGCTCGTATCGAGGTGGTGCCTGTTTTGGTTGTGGCCAGCTGGGCCATTAGGTGAGGGACTGCCTGCAGAGGCAAGGTGGACAGGCACAACCCCAGCAGGGAGGACAGTCTAGAGGATCTATGCCGTCAAACTTCCAGAATCGCGCGCCGGCACAAGGAAGGGTTTTTGCAGTCACTCGGGAAGCGGCGAAGGATTCGCCGACTGTTACAGGTACGATCCTCTTGCATGACCAAGTAGCATATGCCTTATTTGATCCGGGCGCCACCCATTCGTTTGTTGCGGATCAGTTTGTTAAATTATTTGAATTGAACTTGGTACCTTTAGAAATTGTGCTTAATGTATCTACGCCATTGAAAGATAAAGTAGTGGCTACAGTGAGCTGTCCTGATTGCAGACTAGTGGTGGATGGCCATGAGAGTAAGATAGATTTGATTGTGCTAGAAATGTACGATTTTGACTTGATTGTGGGAATGGATTGGTTGGTAAAGCAAAGAGTCACAATGGACTGTTTTAATAAGATAATACGGTTTAATCCGATGGATGACAGTAGTTATGAATTTTTGGGTAATCGAGGAGGAACCTCGACTGTGATGATATCGTCGCTAGAGGCGACTCGATTGTTGGGAGATGGGTGCCAAGGTTATTTGGCTTCTGTGATAGATACATCTGCTAAAGAATTGAAATTGGAGGATTTTGCGATTGTATGTGAGTTTCCAGATATTTTCCCCCAAGAATTACCTGGTTTACCACCAGAAAGAGAAATCGAGTTCGTGATAGAATTAGCTCCGGGGACGGAGCCGATTTCTAAGGCGCCATATAGAATGGCGTTATCAGAATTGAAAGAACTTAAGGTTCAAATGCAGGAGTTGTTAGACAAAGGATTCATTCGCCCTAGTGCCTCGCCATGGGGAGCGCCTGTCTTGTTCGTCAAGAAAAAGGATGGGTCTTTGAGACTGTGTATTGACTATAGGCAGTTGAATCAGGTGACGATCAAGAATAAGTACCCACTGCCAAGAATTGACGACTTGTTCGATCAGCTGCAGGGAGCATCTATATTTTCAAAAATTGATCTACGGACGGGATACCATCGGTTAAGAATCAGAAAAGAGGATATACCGAAATCGGCATTTAGAACACGTTATGGGCATTACGAGTTCACAGTGATGCCGTTTGGCTTGACAAATGCTCCTGCTGCTTTTATGGATCTGATGAATAGAGTGTTCAAGGAGTTTCTGGATCGCTTTGTGATTGTTTTCATAGATGATATCCTAGTGTACTCGAAGAGTTCTGAAGATCATGAGCAACAACTGAGAATAGTTCTGGAAACTCTGAGAACGCATCAATTATATGCTAAGTTCAGTAAGTGTGAGTTTTGGTTGGCTAGCATGGCATTCTTAGGCCACGTAGTTTCGAGTGAAGGTATTGCTGTGGATCCGGTTAAAATTGAGGCTGTTATTAACTGGTCGAAACCCACAACTGCTACAGAAATTAGAAGTTTCTTGGGTTTGGCAGGTTATTACAGGCGATTTGTGGAAGGATTCTCAGCTATAGCCTCGCCTTTGACTAATTACTGAAGAAAGATACAAAGTTTCAATGGACGGACAAGTGTGAGCGTAGTTTTCAAGAGCTTAAGCATAGGCTAACTACGGCTCCTGTTCTGACAATTCCGTCTGGTTCTGGTGGTTATGAAATTTATAGCGATGCTTCGCTTAGGGGACTGGGCTGTGTTTTGATGCAGCATGGCAGGGTGGTAGCGTATGCGTCCCGTCAGTTGAGACCACACGAGTTGAATTATCCTACACATGACCTGGAGTTAGCTGCGGTTGTGTTTGCCTTGAAGATCTGGAGACACTATTTGATTGGGGAAAGTTTTCAGGTGTACACTGACCATCAGAGTCTGAAATACCTGTTCTCTCAAAGGGAGTTGAACATGAGACAGCGCCGATGGATGGAGTTATTAAAAGACTATGACTGTGAGATCCTGTATCATCCTGGTAAGGCGAATAAGGTTGCTGATGCCCTGAGTAGAAAATCAGTGATTGCTCAATTGCAGGTGCAGGAGTGGCATTTACTTGAGCAATTAAGAGACTCAGACTTTAAACTAGAGATAAGCCAGCTGTCGAGTCTCGTGGCTACCTTGAGAATCGAGCCAGAAGTGCAAGTTAAAATTAAGGCCTTGCAGTCCACAGACCCTTTTATCCGGAAGATTCTGCAAGGAGATCCGACCAAACGAAGGGTCGATTTTCAAATAGCGGGAGATGGGATACTTAAATTTAGAGGACGGTTGGTTGTGCCGGAGGATGAAAATTTAAAGGAGGAGATTTTATCAGAAGCACATCGTAGTAGTTATAGTATTCATCCTGGGAGTACAAAGATGTATCAGAATTTGAAACAGCATTACTGGTGGAATGGTATGAAAACTGATATAGCCAAACATGTGGCTAAATGTTTGACTTGCCAGCAGGTCAAGGCGCAGCATTGCAAACCTGGAGGACTACTACAACCTTTGGAAATTCCAGAGTGGAAATGGGAGCATATCACGATGGATTTCGTGATGGGTTTGCCGAGGAGTCAGCGAGGGCATGATTCAATTTGGGTCGTGGTGGATAGACTAACGAAGTCAGCGCATTTTATTCTAATAAGAAAGGACTTCGCTTTAGACAGATACGCTGAGTTGTATGTGAGGCATATTGTAAGGTTGCATGGTGTGCCAGTGACGATCACTTCTGATCGAGATCCTAAATTCACCGCTACATTTTGGAAGAGTCTACAAACTGTTTTAGGAACGAAGCTGCAATTTAGTACAGCTTATCATCCACAGACAGATGGTCAGTCTGAAAGAACGATTCAGACCTTGGAGGACATGTTGAGAGCATGTGTTCTGGATTTCAAAGGTAATTGGGAGGAACATTTACATTTGGTTGAATTTTCCTATAATAACAGCTACCAACAGAGTATTAGGATGGCACCTTTTGAGGCCTTGTATGGTAGGGTTTGCAGGACACCAGTCTGTTGGGATGAGGTTGGAGAAAGGAAGATAACTGGTCCTGAGTTAGTAGAACAGTCGATGGAAGCAATTAAAGTGATTAGAGATAGATTAAAGACAGCTCAGAGTCGCCAGAAGAGTTATGCTGACAAAAGGCGCAGACCTTTGGAATTTCAAGTAGGCGACCATGTCTTTTTGAAAGTGTCACCTATGAGAGGAACATCCCGTTTTGGCAGGAAAGGAAAGCTAAGCCCGAGGTACGTTGGACCATTTGAAATCTTAGAACGAATTGGAATTTTGGCTTACCGACTCGCATTGCCGCCTAGACTGGCTCAAGTGCATAATGTTTTTCACGTCTCGATGTTGAGGAAGTATGAGCCAGACCCTGCTCTTGTGCTGAGTTACAAAGAAATTGATTTGGATGAACGGGCGTCATATGTGGAGCGACCAGTCAGGATCGTGGACAGAAAAGAGCAGGTACTGCGATCCAAGATAATTCCGTTAGTCAAGGTGGTTTGGCAACACCATGGCACAGAAGGAGCTACATGGGAGAACGAAGAAGTTATGAAGCTTAGTTATCCTTCTCTTTTTGAGTAATTAGAACTGTGTTGTAATTTCGAGGACGAAATTTCCTAAGTGAGGGAGAGTTGTGACGTCCTGGAAATTCAATCCTTGTAAGTGCCGGGAGTCGATTAAATGATATGAATGTATAGTCATAGTCGACGCCCATTTCGGACTATAAGGACTGAAAAGACGAAAATTTGGACGAATCTCAAACTTTAGAATATTTCGAATTGAGTTTTGAAATTAATCCGCGGTGATTTTTAAATTGCCGTTTTTGCAAACGAGCTTAACCCTAATCGAGCTTGACCAGAGAAATTGCCGAAATTACCCTTCGATCAGTACACCAAAAATTTCGTTTCAATCCCGGCGCGTCAAAATTACCATTTTCCCCCCCAATTATTCATTCACAAAGGACAAAAAAAATTAAATTTTTGCCCTTGAAGTCAAGGTGGGCCCCACCTGCTCTCTGCCCAACGCGCGCCCTCTGCTGCTTCTTTCTTCTTCCTGCTGCTTCTTCTTCTGTTCTTCTTCCTTCTTCTTCATTTTCTTCTTTGCCGACAACTCCTTCAACTGAGCGAATCACCTCCGTTCGTGGCCATTTTTCGCGACCACCACACCACCACCGGCAGCCACCGTCCCCAGCCACTCGCCGCCGTCGCCTGGACCCCGGCCGAGCCGCCGCCGCCGTCGTTTCGCCGAAGGAAACTCGCGGCCGGGCCTGCCCTGTTTTCGGGTCAGAGGACCCGAGAACTCCGCGGCCTCCTCCGGCCGCCACGGCCGCCACCGACGCCGACCACCACCACCCAGCTAACCCCCGACTTCCCCTCGATCGATCCAACCCCTCGTCGCCGACCGTCAGCCGCCGGAATCGCCGGAATCAGGTCCGAAAGTCTCGGTGCTCTGTTTTGGAACCCGATTTGTTCCGGTCTTCGATCCGGCCCCCACCGTCGCCGCCGTGTCACACGGCTACCGCTAGACAACTCTCTTGAGTCTCCTCTACCACCACCCAGCTCAGCTCCGCCGGTCGTCGCGCGTGGCCGCCGGAAATCGCCGCCGACCGAGAGCCTGTTTCGGCGCGAAAACAGGACAGCCACTGATCGCGGCTGTCCGCCGTCGCTGACACCCTTCCGCCGCCATCCACCTGTGCCGGCCGACTCCCACCGACCCCTAGGTGAGGCCCCGACCCTTGGCCGGCCTTGTCCCAGCCCGCGTCGCCGGAAAAACGGCCAAAACAGTAAAATTGCCGGATTGAATATTCTGTCGTTCACTGTTGCAGGCTGCCGGCCGCCGCTCGCCGGAGCTCCGCCGCCGGCCACCTGTTCCGGCGACCTCGCCGGACTCCCACGGGGTGTCGCCGAAGTTTGAGCTCGATTCGCCGCGCGATAAACCTTAGTTTTATCGTCGCCGCCGCCGCCGCCGCCGCCGATCGAGCTAACTCAAATAGTGAGTTGACTCTAAACCTTGGTTAGGGCGCTAATTACGCTTAGGATTAGTCTGATTTAATTATTTATTTAATTATGTATTTATTTAATTATTTTTTTATTTTTTTTTAAAAAAATATTTTTTGATCGAGACCGGTATAGATAGAAACCATGGTTAGGATACATGATCGATCGATTATTTGTCTGTGGCTATTTGTGGTAATTTAGCAATTAATTATTTGATTGAGTTGCTCGCGAGTGAGTGACAAGTTAGAGACGAGCGAACGATTGATTGCTATAATTTGACTGAGAATTAATATTTCTAATATGAATTGAGCTTGAAATTGCCGGGTTAAGTTGATTACTCGAGAGTGAGTGAATTGCTTGATTGATTTGTTTGCCTGGCTGAAAAGTTCAATTGGGAATCTTGTGGGCCTTGGGGCCGAGTTGATTGTATTTCTTGTGGATTTTGGCGTTAATCCAAGATAATCAATGAGTTGATTGCCGAGTGCAATTTGTGTGGTCATTTAAAGGGTCAATGATCCTTCCTGGCAAGTTCGCTTTGTACCGGGGGTACTTGTACCGTACTGATTGTATGGAAATTTGCGACTTGTTAGAAGCACGATAATCCATGCCCCGTGCCAGTCGTAAGGTTTTAAGGGATTATCGGATGCCGATCGCAGCTTGTGATGGACCGAAGCTCCTTTTTAAGGAATGCCTACTTGCAGTGCCGTGCCGGGTGCACTGGATACACTGCTTGTAGTAGCCGTCGCTGAGAGGGTAAAGTGGACGTAGCCTGATTTTGCCAGAAGAGTGCGGGATCGCACTATTGATGTATTTATCATGCCAGTCGCGTGGGTCATTGATTAATAATGAACTTGTGTATGCCTGAGTGATTGTACTTCTGTTGGTGGTAAATTTGACAGATTTGTTATGATTGATATATATATATATATATATATATATCTCTGTTGATGTCTTGTGATCTTTTTGTGGCACTTAGGATGTTCTGGGCGAATCATTGTCCTAACCGAGATTAGGCTTGATTCACTGAGATTCATTTCTCACCCCGTCGTGGGATAAATTTTTCAGGTCCGAAGTAATGGAAAGACCGGTGCGGTTCGGCACCCCCACTGACTCATCACTTGATATCAGTCTCCATCCGGTACCAGGTACGGACCAGATGTGGGAGCGTCACATCACGACGATATGGGTTGATGAAGGGATGCCACATCTGGTGGCACACCTCTTTAAGGCCTGGTATTTTCGTGATGTGATGGATCTCTTCGGTTCGCTTCGAGGATTTGAGGGGCCACCTCTACAGGGGGTCCCTAATATCCCCGCTTGGGACCCAATAGATATTGATACACCTGATGGGGAAGTGATGGACCCCGCGCCTGATATGGAGCTCGAGCTCGAGCCTGAGCAATCGGTAGCCCCCTCTGTGCGTTCCAGCCAGAGTTCTTGTGATGACCCAAATGACCCGGCTCCCCCGGTTGATTATTACGACACGGATGTCGAGTCATCCCAGTAGAGGGTTAGGTTCTTTTTGTAGTCAGGGAACTGTGGTTGTTTTTGTGGGGGATACTGTTTTGGGATAGATGAGAGTTAACCTTACCTGACTCCTGTATCTTTTTGTGAGTCCTAGAGGGCCACCCCGAAGCATGGGGTTGTATTTATCAGTTGATGGCTCTGTAAGGTTATGAATCATCTATTCTCATCAGCTTTTTGTATTTTGCAATCTGGCTTTATTTTCTATCTATCCCATATGGTTAAGTTGAATGGAAGACGGTACGTGCCGCTTGCGCAATATAATCTTAGGTCGATAGCAGCTGCCTGGGACGCTATCCTTTATGACCTAGTGGCGATTTGACAAGGGATGTCGCGGGCTCGAGAGTCGGGACGTGACACAATTCATCCAATAGAGGTCTATCTTCCTAACCAAGGTTTAGAGACTCCTTACCTCAAGCTTTGATTAGCAAAAATTTCTCCCAATCACAGCAATGATTCTGTTCTAGTAGTCCAAAAACAGGGCAGCCGCGCAACCTAGGGGAATTCATTCGATTCATCAATTTTCTCATCCAATTCATCAAACCACGGGGCATACTCCTCAATAACATCTCAATTTACATCCTAGTATGTGTCAACGACGAAATTAAGGCAAGGCGACACCCCAAACAGTCCTTAAGAACTCGGTTTGCACAAACCGAAACAGGGGATTTTCGATTCTGCCCTATGCTTGACTAATCAGCCTATAATTCGACATTGAACCTTAATTTATCACCTAATCCACTTGCTAACACATAATTATATGTCTAATAGAGCCTCACCGAAAAGTTTAGGGCGAGTCGACATCCGGAAGTCCAAGAACAGCCCCGGTTCCTTCGGGTCTACCGGTGGTCAGTTTTGTCCCGAAAAAAAACATCACAAAACAGCCATGAACACTCATCCAAACTCCATCAAATTCAACATTTCAACTCAGCAAGTCCTAGTACTACAAGTTAAGAATCCTCCACCGAAAATTTGAAGCAAAACAAAGTCCGTAGGAGGCCGAACGAAGACTTACTCTCAATTGAGTCCAATTTTGTCCACTTTTGGAAAAGTGGCTGGCCGGAGCTCCATCGGTGTCCAACGGCCGGGCTACCACTTAGAGGTTGTCGGCAAGAGGTTGAAGTTGAAGTTGGTGGTCGGCGCGAGCTGTGATGGTCGTCGGAGGCGGCGGTCGTGGACTGCGAAGGAAGCTGCAGTGGCTGGTTGGGCGATCTCGGTGAAGAAGAAGGGGAAGAACGAAAAAGAAGATGGAGAATGGTGAGAGAGAGAGAGGTTTGCGAGGGGAAATATGAGGCTATACACTAATTTTGGGTGGTCAACTATGAAGAATGGTAGGTAAAAAGGCTTACCAATTAATGCCATACTCCATCTAATGACACTTGTCTCTATATCAATGATTGTGATCATCCAATGGCCATTATACACTCCTATTTTCGGCAGCCTTGGGGAATGATCAAACAAATCATCAATCCTCGGCAGTGGATATTTATTCTTTACAGCTACTTGATTCAACTGCCTATAATCAATGCATAAACGTAAGGATCCATCCTTTTTCTTTACAAACAACACCGGCACTCTCCACGGTGAAGCACTCGATCGAATAAATCATTTATCTAAGAATTCTTGCATTTGCACCTTTAATTCCTTCAGTTCCGATAAGGACATCCTATAGGGTTCCTTCGAGATTGGCTCCGTTTTGGGAGCTAACTCGATCAAGAATTCCATTTCTCGTTCCGGTGGCAATTTTTGGCAATTCTTGGGAAAAGACATCAGGAATTCACACACCACCGGTATACTTTCTAATTTAGGCTCCATGGCAGTCGTATCCATAACTGCGACTAAGTACGCTTGACATCATTCAGTCATCAGCTTTGTTGCTTCAAGCGACGAGACTAGTGGGATTGTAGTTCCCCCTCGACTTCCCACAAATTCAAATTTAGGGTGGCCATCTAGATAAAAATGGATTATCCTGCTACCACAATCTACTACTGCCCTTTGCTTACCCAACCAATCCATTCCTATGATCACATCAAAATCGTATATGGGCAACACAGCCGAGTCTATACTTTCTTCGCTACCACCAATGACTATCTTACAGTCCGTACAGCCTAATAAAACCAACACATTATCCTTTAACGGGGTGGCAACATGCAATATCACATTCAACGGTTTTAACTTCATATTGACCAAATTAGTAAATTGAGTGGACAAGAAAGAATGCGAAGCACCGGGAAATAACGCATAAGCGGCTTGGTCACATAGATAAATCATACTTGTGACCACGCCAGACGCTTCTTTCTCTTCCTTGCTCGCCACAGCATAAACTCTTCCTTGAGCTGGGGGTCGGTTCTGATCATTTAATGGAGTTGCAGACGACGATCCCGCCTGCAGTCATTGCCCTTGAGGTCGGGTCATTGGGGTTTGATTGGGGCAAGTCCTCATTTCATGGCCCATCTGACCACACTTAAAGCACGCTCCGGTCCTAGCAGGGCAGGGTCCGTTTCCATGTCTCCTACCACAGAGGCGGCAGTTTCAGTTTGTCTGATGTAGCAATTTTTCGATATTCTTTCTCACTGGAGGAACGAAGCGTCTATTGCTAGCTATAGGTCTTTTATTGGTTTGGTGATTATCTCGGAATGAGCCAAACCGCGATCCAGATGCGGTCGTCCTCTCCTTCATGTCCCTTTCTACTGTCTCCACTCATAAATTTCCTTATAAGTTCTTAAGTTCAGGGTCACCATCTGATTGCGAAGTTCGAGTCTTAGTCCATCTCGAAACCTTCGTGCCTTTTCTAGCGGGACCTCAACTGACCTCGGTGCGTACCTCGACAGTATGGTGAATTCAACTTCATATTAGTTCACCGTCAGATATTTTGGCTCAGTTGTAGAAATTCCACTTGCTTCCTTTCGTAGGCAGTCTCCGAAAAGTACTTGTCATTAAATGCCATAGTAAAAGCATTCCAAATCAAGGCAGTTCCCTTCGGAAATACTCTGTTCTTGGTCACACTCCACTAGTCGTTAACGGTACCTTCCAACTGGTACACCACTAGTAATACCTTCTCTTCGTCAGTGTACCTCAGAATCCCAAAACCTTTTTCAAGCTTCTCTATCCATTTCGGTGCTAGTTCAGGGTCTCCAGTTTCGTCGAACTGAGTTGGCTTCAGTTTAATAAACCGTTCGACAAGCTGTCCCATTTGCCTAGCCGCAACTCCTTCTTCTTGGGCATTGCCCACTTCATTTCCCTGGTCATTGTCACCGTTATTTCCATTACCTCCGTTGTTACCATTATTTGCGTTAGCAGCAGCTATAGCAGCTCCTACGGCTTGAGCAATGGCAGCATCCCTATGCGGGGTCTGCCTGTCGATAAGATCGCCAATTATTTCTAGTGCTCTCAGTACTCCATCCATTCTTGGGTCTTCCGCCACATGCGGTTTTAAGCTAGAAGCTCCACTCCTAGGTCTTCTGAGTGGATTACTCATCCTTGTATACCCTTATCTCACTTGGACCACTACAATTCCATCACAGAATTAGAGACTTACTCATCTAGTCAATCTGGCAATACTAAACTATACCTTAAAAGCAACAGTCACAACAAGTCAACCATCCATACAGTCCTTTCTAAGGATACGTCAATCAGAGAGTCACAACTACAACTCAATTTCATTCACTTCAGCGGTTCATCATACTCAGTGATAATCATTCACTCGACAAGTCAAAAATTCAAGAATGATTCCCAAAGCTAAGCACAAGGCTTGATCTTTACTAACCACCACAATCATGCCAACACCGCACGTCAACCACATGCGCCAATTCATATGTCCTGCATTTCGCATCTAACTATCACGAGTCTCCTAAGGTCTCGCTACCCAGTCAGTCCCAACTCATTCCTCCTTATTACTCCAGTCCACAATCAACTTGGATCGAGCTGACCTTACTCTGATACGAAACAAGCGGAAATGTCACGCCTCGCGCCCTCGAGCACGAGCATGCAACTCCTCGCGACTGTTCTCAAAGCCCATGACTTACTCGTCGATAGATGCATGATGTAAATAAGCATGCGGAAACAAAATGATCAAAATCTCCGTACAAGTCCAAATGGGGAAATACTGGGGTAGCGAAACTCATAAATATAAACATAACATAGCCAATAGTTTTTACAAAAGATGCGGGTAAGCTAATCCTGCAGACGGGTCAGGGTGATTGGGACTCAATCAAAAGACAACAAAAATTCTAAGTCCCCAAAAGATTGCATACCAATGAGGGTCATTAGCAAAAGACTACTAAGTAAGGTTGGGAAACCCCTAAGTTGAACCACTAGTTTCGTTTGTCACGTCCACATCCTCGTCTTGCTCATAGTCCGAGAAGGTCTCAGAACGCACATCCGTCGAGTCATTCTCCATAAAATCCTCCAGCTCATCCTCAGAAGCAGAGATCTGTATTACCTCGTTAACATCCTCCAGGGTAGGGTTCTTCTCCGGTATATTCCTCGACCTTGCTACGGACACCTCTACTTCCACCTCATCTCGAGTAGGATGACACAGCTGGGTATGACTCCTCGAGGAACCTCGGTGGACTTCAAAGGACCTACCACGACCTCACCTACTCTACGGAACCAGGCCTCAAACCTATGTGGTTTCCAGTCCTTATCTCCCTCGTCAACCCAAACCATTGTATATTTCCTAACATAAACGGTACCCCGACCATCAAGAAACTCGTCAAAATAGGCGGTCATCTCCTTGGGATCGCCTAAACGGGTCGGAAGTATCTTCAGGGTTTAAGGTCTGAAAAAGTAAAGTCCCACGATGGGGTGAGATTTACAATCTCAGTAAGCCGAGTCCTAACTCTAGGTTAGGCTGACAGTATACCCAGACATAATTGTGGACAATGAATAAGGGCACTCCCAACAATGTAAGACAAACATCAGTCATAATATGTTGTATGGAAACAAATGGTCGATAATCATGCAAGCATACCAACAAAACTTATAACTCGCTTTAGGCATGGAAATACAAAACCAAGCTATACGTTCTATCACCAGGATTCATCATATTATCTACGTCCGTGTCATAATGCCTCAGGCTTGGTCCGCGTCATTATGCCTCATACCATTATAAACATGAACCCGTGGTAAACGCCTCAGGTTTCAAATGCCATTCCAGGCTTATGTCAAAACATGTTTACCTATCCCGCGTCTCAACGCCTCATGATACAAGTCAATACAACCATGCGTCTCAACATATCAGGGTATTAAAGTTCTTAAGCACGCCAAATCTCTCTCCATTTCAAGACTTCATGATCGAGCACAAGCCCAGTCATCGAACTAAGAGTCTACAGCATGCGAGTCAATAAATTTCCTCACTCATCAAATGACATTCGTACAAGGCATATGTATTAAACAAGCATACTCGCATTCACCAAACCACAATGATTGATATTGAGCAATCACACAATAAACTCAAGAAATTCACCCAATTCGAATCCAATTCATCCAGTAGAGGCCTATCCTCCGAACCAAGGTTTAGGGACTCCTTACCTTAAGCTTTGATCAGCAAAAATTCCTCCCAAGCACACCAATGTTTCTGTTCTAGTAGTCCAAAAATAGGGCAGCCGCGCAACCTAGGGGAATTCATCCAATTCATCAATTTTCTCATCCAATTCGTGAAACCACGGGGCATACGCCTCAATAACATCTCAATTTACATCAAAGTATGTCTCAACAACGAAATTAAGGCAAGCGACACCCCAAACAGCCCTCAAGAACTCGGTTTGCACAAACCGAAACAGGGGATTTCTGGTTTTGCTCTATGTTCGACTAATCAGCCTATAATTCGATATTAAACCTTAATTTATCACCTAATCCACTTTCTAACATATAATTCTATGTCTAATAGAGCCTCACCGAAAAGTTTAGGGTGAGTCGACGTCCGGAAGTCGAAGAACAACCCCGGTTCCTTTGGGTCTACTAGTGGTCAGTCCTGTCTCGAGAAAAACACCACAAAACAGCCATGAACACTCATCCAAACTCCATCAAATTCAACATCTTAGCTTAGCAAGTCCTAGTACTACAAGTTAAGAAGCTTCCACCGAAAATTTGAAGCAAAACGGAGTCCTTAAGAGGCCGAATGAAGACTTACTCTCAATTGAG
The DNA here is from genome assembly GCA_028455895.1 of Rhodomyrtus tomentosa. Classification (NCBI taxonomy): domain Eukaryota; kingdom Viridiplantae; phylum Streptophyta; class Magnoliopsida; order Myrtales; family Myrtaceae; genus Rhodomyrtus; species Rhodomyrtus tomentosa. The sequence continues at coordinate 35,631,857 of JAPCWY010000011.1, read as the reverse complement.
TCCGATTTTGTCCACTTTTGGAAAAGTGGCTAGGTGGAGCTTCACCGGTGTCCAACGGTAGAGCTACCACTTGGAGGTTATCGGCAAGAAGTTGAGGTTGAAGTTGGTGGCTAGCGTGAGTTGTGGTGATCGTCGGAGGCGGTGGTCGTGGACGGCGATGGAAGCGGCAGCGGCTGGTCGGGCGGTCTCGGTGAAGAAGAAGAGGAAGAACGAAGAAGAAGATGGAGAATGGTGAGAGAGAGAGAGAGGTTTGCAAGGGGAAATGTAAGGCTATACACTAATTTTGGGTGGTCAACTATGAGGAGTGGTAGGTAAAAAGGCTTACCAATTAATGTCACACATCATCAAATTGCACTTGTCTCTATATCAATGATTGTGATCATCCAATGGCCATTATACACTCCTATTTTCAGCAGCCTTGGGGAATGGTGAATGACCAAAATGTGCCTCTTCATTTATTAAGACAAAGTCAAAACTTGAAAGGCAAAATGATAAGTTTGCTTTCGTCGCCCAGAACTTCATTTTTCCTATCCAAATTTCCTTCGATGATTCGACGTTCAATTCAATTAGAATATTGGAATTCTTTATTTTCCATTTTCCAATTTCGAGACTCTTCCCTGGGTCATTTCTCTTTCAAATGTAATTCCAGGTTTCCTCAAACTAACGGGCGGCTTTTGCAGACGTTACGCGTATCGACTCTGTGATTCTCATCACACTTAGGGCTAGTCAGTCCATGGCAACTCTAGTTGTCATGTAATTGCGAGGGTCTATTACTAGCTTTGACGGTCTCGATCGTCATCGTTCTATGAAGAAGAGGAAGATCGAAGAAGAAGATGGAGAATAGTGAGAGAGAGAGAGAGGTTTCGACTGAGCAAGGGGAAATATGAGGCTATACACTAATTTTGGGTGGTCAATTATGAAGAATGGTAGGTAAAAAGGCTTACCAATTAATGCCATACACCATCTAATGACACTTGTCTCTATATCAATGATTGTGATCATCCAATGGCCATTATACACTCCTATTTTCGGCAGCCTTTGGGAATGGTCAATGACCAAAATGTCCCTTTTCATTTATTAATACAAAGTCAAAACTTGTGGGGGAAAAATGGTAATTTTGCTTTCGTCGCTCGGAACGTCATTCTTCTATTCTAAATTCCTTTGATGAGGCGACGTCTAATTCAATTAGAATGTTAGAATTCTTTGTTTTTCATTTTTCAATTTCGAGACTCATCCTTGAGTCATTTCTTTGTCAAATGTAATTTCAAATTTCCTCGAAATAATGGGCGGCTTTTGCAGACGTTACGCGTATCGACTCTATGATTCTTATCACACTTAGGGCTCGTCAGTCCATGGCGACTTTGGTCGTCATGTAATTGCGAGGGTCTATTACTAGGTCCGATGGTCTCGATCGTCATCGTTCGATTTGGAAAAAAAATTGCAAATTATACATTGGTTAAGCGATATCACCCATGCTTCAATCGTATAATGCTAGCAATATATTCCTTAATCGTTTTTAGATCGGCCTTTCATGGTTCTAAATACTCTCTCGGTAATCCTTATGGTCAAAGTGCCTTTTTCTATTTGAGTTCCCTCGGTCGACGTACCCTGTCTCGTGTTAGCCTTTCCCTTTTGGTCAGTTAACTCGAAATTGATCAAATCTGAGTAAGATAAGACTGAAATACATCTATAGATATGTTTTCATTGATGAGTCTCGAATTAACAGGAAAAACCAGAATGTCACAATCAATCTTGATTGAACGAGATTGTATCTTGAGAGATTTAGTGACCATTGGTGCAGAATCTGAATCCTTCAAATTTTGTCGCCCATACAACTCAATCTTCAGATTTCTTGTCACATAGAAGGTAATTTCCAATCAAGGATATTTTATCAATCATGTTATAAAATAATCCTATCAATCAAAGATTATAAACTTCCACATATACCTTAATAATAACTGATATATGTATGTTGGTAGTAGGCCTTCAGAATCTTGAATAAATATATCTCGTTGCTTCTGAATATATTTCGTAGCTTCTAAACAATCTTCAGACGCATACTTCATCTGAACATCTTTAGAAGGAACATCTTCAGAAGCAACTCCTTCTGAACGTCCCCATAAACGAAACCAGTTTTTAGTATGAAAAACTTAGATCAATAACTTGAGCTCCATCTCTTGGTCCCTCCAAGTATATTGGCAATTGTGGCTCTATCTTATTTTTCACCTATCCAAGGTCCTTCCAAGTTTTGTCAAACTTCTCGTTCTAGGCTTGTTAGGTATCTCCAACTTGTAGACGCCTCTACGCCCAATGCCTTGTTCACCATCGATAGATAACTCTCAACCTTCTGACATTCTGTTAATACATCATCTGCATAACATTTTGTGCTTCTTTCACCTGGTTCTACTCAATCAATAAACACATAAGTAGTCTTTGATTATTTTGTCATCTTCAAAACATTATAAGAGATTTTTCCTAACACACCTGGCATTCGAAAAGCTTGTTAAAAATCATTAAAAATTTTGAAAAAAAAACAAAATGAAGAAAATATAGTGATAGAAGTAGGTGGCTGATATGGAATCCTTTGAGCTTTGGCACAAGAGATTGGGTCATCCTTCTTCTAAGGTGGTGGAGTTAACTCTTGAAGCTGGCAAACTGGTTAGGAAAACTAATAAAACTTGTGAGGCTTGTTTTAGGGCAAAACAAACAAGAGAGATCTTCTTTTCTAGTTATAATAAAGTTAAAGATTGTTTTGAATTGATACATTGTGATTTGTGGGGTCCTTATAGAATCCCAACTTCATGTGGAGCAATTTATTTCTTGACAATTGTTGATGATTACTCTCGTGCTGTGTGGATATATTTACTGAATGTAAAAAATGAAGTGGCTTGTATTATTAGGAAATTTGTTGTGATGGTTAAACGCCAATTTGAAAAAAAAAAATGTGAAAATCGTTAGAAGTGATAACGGAAGTGATTTTTTGTGTTTGAAAGAATATTTTGATGAACATGGAATATTGCATCAGACTTCTTATGTTGGAACACCTCAACAAAATAGCTGAGTGGAAAGAAAGCATCGCCATATCCTTAATGTGGCAAGAGCTTTGCATTTCCAAGCAAATTTATCCATAGAATTTTGGGGATAATGTGTACTCACGGCTGGGTATTTGATTAACAGAACTCCATCTATGTTATTGAATGGAAAAACCCCATATGAGATTATCTTTGGGCAAGTCCCTTCTTACAAACACATTCGAATTTTTGATTGTTTATGCTATGCGCATAATCAGAATCGAGATAAAGATAAATTTGCTACTAGAAGTCATTAGTGTGTTTTTGTTGGTTATCCATTGGAAAAGAAGGGGTGGAGATTGTATGATTTAGAAGCTGATGAATACTTTGTATCAAGAGATGTAATGTTTTCTGAAACAGAATTTCCATATGCTGGTGAAAAAACAATAAGTGATGAACTCGTTAAAAATAGAGTTATGGAGTGGGGTGATGAAATTGATGATTTAAAAAGTGACTTGAGAGAGGAGTACGCTGAAAGTAGATAGAGAAGATGAAGTGAATAATGAGATGGAGGAATTGATCCACACAAACAATGAGGGCGTGGAAATCAGTGAAGTCGTCGAAGAGCAGCTAGGCAGGGGACAAAGAGTCAAGCAACCTTATGTCCGCTTGAAAGACTATGTGACAAACACTATCAGAATAAGCCCCTCGACATGCTCATCTGTCCAATCTGGTTCCTCAGATATGCCTTATTCTATAGCACATTATGTGAGTTATGAAATTTTTTTTGCGCAACAATGGTGTTTCTTGGTAGCAATTACTGCAGGATATGAACCAAACTCTTATGCAGAAGCGATTAAAGATGAACGATGGAGAGAAGCCACGAGTAAATAAATACAGGCTTTAGAAGATAATGGTACATGGACGGTCGAAAATGAAGATTTTCAAGACACTGGAGCGAAGTGTCAAGCCGCTAGTTCTGAAGGTGATATAATTATTCATGGTAATTACTTATTTTATGGGAATAGGTTGTGCATCCAGCGTAGTTCTCTTCGTGAGAAACTGATTCGGGAATTACATGGTGGAAGCCTTAGAGGACATCTAGGGTGTAATAAGTTTATCGCCTTGGTAGAGGAATGTTACTTTTGGCCACAATTAAAGCGCGATGCTGGGCGTTTTGTGCAGAAGTGTCCTGTCTGTCAGGTTGCAAAAGGGCATTCTCAGAACACTGGCCTTTATACGCCATTGCCAATTCCAACTAGACCTTGGGTGGACATATCCATGGATTTAGTTCCGGGACTACCGCAAACACAACAAGGTATGGATTCTGTCTTCGTGGTAGTGGATAGATTTATGAAGATGTCGCATTTTATACCCTGTAAGAAGACATCCAATGCTTCTCATGTTGCTGGTCTATGCTTTCGCGAAGTTGTTTGTTTACATGGTGCTCCCAAGACGACCTTTGATAGAGATACTAACCTCGATCACTTTTGGAGGACTCTATGGAAAATATTTGGCACTAATTTGCAGTACAGTAGTTCTTTCCATTCTCAGACTGATGGACAGACCGAGGTAGTTAATGGGACAATGACTGACATCATTCGTTGCCTTTGTAGCGACACACCAAAACAGTGGGATCAATAACTAGCACTAGCAGAATTTGCTTTCAACAATATAGTTAATCGTTCCATTGGAAAATCACCATTTGAAGTTATTTATGATCATGTACCTTAGCATACACTTGATCTAGTTCTTCTGCCTAAGATTCCTGGTTATAGTGTGGCAGTAGAAAATTTGACGATGAAAATTGTGGAGGTTCAAGCTAATGTTACACGCCAACTTGCTGAGTCCAATGCAAAATATAAGGACCATGCTGACAAGCGACGCCGTTTCAAGACTTTTGAAGTTGGCGATGAGGTCATGGTCTTTCTATGCAAGGAGTAATTTCCCGTTTGTACTTATAACAAGCTGAAGAATAGAAAGATCGGTCCTTGCAGAATCATTAAGAAAATCAACGATAATGCCTACGTTATTGATCTTCCTGGTGATCTTAATATTTCTCCAACATTCAGCATGGTGGACTTATTCGCATATCATTCTCCCGACATTCCACTTTATCCTGTTGATAACTCGAGGGCGCGTTCTTCCAAAGAAGGGGGGGAATGATATAGAACAGTTGGCATGTGATTTTCTTAACAAATTGGATCGCCAGAAGTTCGTGAGACTTTAACGGTAATTTTGGATCTTGGGTCAACGATCTTGGATCGCACTCAAAATTGGTCGGTTGAAGCGAAACGGCTTTCTGATTCAAAGTCACGACTAGCCGTGAGATACGATGGATTTTAGCATTTTAGAGTCGTTTAGATCACTTTTCAGACATTTTTCTATTTTAGGCAATTTCGAATATTTCTATTATTTGTTATATTTGATTCGGATTCGCTTAGATTAGCTTAAATATAATTTGATTAATGTTACCTTTAATTATTTGCATTCCGTTTGGAGTCCTATCTATATATATATGGACGTTCTCTCTTTGTAATAGTTAGATTACCATTCAATCAAATTCAAGTTTTCCTTTGGAATTACTTTCCAAGTTATTGCTTCTCTGCGTCAACTGTCAACTATGATTGTTAGATTAGGCCTAAACTTGCTCCTTTTGCTAATTGCTAGATTAGAAGATCAACTATGATTATTAGGCTAGAGGTAACTTCAACTAACAATTGTTAGATCATTGGGAGCTGAAAACTTAGAAGCAGACTGCTCCAAGCAGAAGCTGGCCAAAAATAAAATGAAAGACAGCTCTCGGCCGCCTCAATTAAGACGAAAAATAGGATGTGGACTTATTAACAATTGACGATTTTCTGCATTTTAATATTCATTGAGTTGACTGTCACCATCACCGAAGTCTGAGTCTCATGTGGACTTATTAACAATTGACGATTTTCTGCATTTTAATATTCATTGAGTTGACTGTCAAAATGATATATTTATGATAATTTTAATCTAAATTATTTATTTGATCATGAAAATTTTCAAACTGATACACATGTGACATATTTACCCCAAACTGATACAACTGTGGTAAATTTACCTTCCGTTAATTTTCGTTAAATTTTATCGTCAAATTGCTGAATTAGACGACACATGACAATTGTCAGGTGTGCACGTTACTCTATATTTGCAATTGGTGCGTCAATTTGAAATTCTTCGTGGTATTTACTCAATTTAACGAAAATTAACAGAGAATAAATTTGTCAGATGTATACCAATTTGAGATTTTTTATAATAAAAAAAATTAATATATGTTAAATTTGTCATAGTTATACCATTTTAGGGTTTTTGGTGGTCAAAAAATAGTTTGAGGTAAATTTATCGTACCAATTTGAGATTTTTTGCGGTATTAGCCCTTTAGTTTTGGCCTTTTTGGGCAGAATGAACAAATTACTTGATTATGTATGAGAAAATTATAAAAGTAATGAAAGCTAAGCCCACTAGTCCCAAAATATTAAAAATCGCTTAATATGATATACAGTCTCTTTGCTTGATTCTTTGCATCTTAAAAATCTAAATTGTAATCGCATCAAACGGCTTTAAATAAACAGCCAAAAACAAAAATGATCGCCAGCTGTTAGAAAACTAATATGGTAAGTGCTTTATGCGGTCTATCGTCGTCGAAGTAACATAATGTAATTAACAGAGAGAACCAATGGTTAAAGATGGGATACACCCACGTGACATGGATTTCTGTCCAGAGGTGACAATATGGGTTGTAATCCATTTTTCAAATTTACAGCACTTTCGACAAATGGATCTACCGTACACGAAGATCGAAAGATAAAGAAGACAAAAGGAAAAATAACGGCAAACTAAAAAACTGGAATGTGTGAAGATAAAGAGAATGAGTATTTTAGAATTTTGTCCTTTTTGGCCTCTTAAGTAAATATTACATAGGGACAAATTTGGGAACTCGTTATATTTTGTAACGATCCACGAATCAAATTATGACTAACCAAAAGAAAAGCCAAACATAAGATAAGTAAACTTAGAATGAAAACATATTCCTGAGGCAGTTCAACGATCAAACAAATGAAGGTAGGTTGTGATTAGATTCCAAATCTCGCCAATTAAGATTCAAAAGAAGAAAACAATTAAAATTCAAAAGCAGTTTAATGGAGTGTATGTCAGCTGAGGGGAGAAGGATAGTGTAAGTGCCAAAAGTTGTGTACGGAGATTACTTTGGTGTCAAAAGTTTCAGCCGAATTACTTCATCGCTAAATTAAAGACTAAACGATTACTTTAGTATCTCTGAAGAGAAAATCCGCCAAAACTAATTCGTGGCATTTAGAATAAAATTTTTAATAAGTGATTTCTTATTTAAAAAAGTCCATGTGGGCTTCCATTTAAACTTTTCAACTTAAAAAATTACAATATACTGTTAGATCAAAATAAAAGTAAAATTAAAAAGAAATTTTAAATACAAATTTTATTTAAAAATTTAAAATTAGCTTTAAAATCAGCAAAAAATTTTATTTAAAATAAATTGAAAAAAGTTATAATAAAAGAAAAAGATTGCAAGACCAGCGATGAGGGTGGCGCCTATGGCTCGCTGCATTTCACTCCCTTTTTGGCTCCTGATACGGTGACACCTCCTATAACTTTAATTTGACTATGTTATCCCTTACAAGTCCCGCTTTTGATTTAATATTATTTCCTTGTTTCAATTTTGCTAGAGATGAAAGTATTCATAATTCTCTCAAACAACATTTGTTAGGGTTAAATATGGGACTCCCTCTTGATTTAAGATTATTTCTTGCCTTTTTTCTTCTTTTCTTTAATTTTTTCTTTCATTCTCCATTCAAAACGGTTCCCATATTCCAAAAGAAATAGTTTATTTATGTTAATGAGTTGATACCTCTTTTTTGGTACTGCAAAATATTATTCAAAAAATAACCTATGCATAAGTAGTAGTGAAAAGAACCATTTACTATTTTTTTTGTACGCATTTCATTCAATTTTGACATTAATATAAGTCATTACGTTGTAATCCACGCATTTTAACTGCTCAACATACATTTTATTTGGTGAATGCAGTAGTCATATAATCAATACTTTTCATGACATAATTGGATGATTTTTGAAAAGTTACTTTCAAAAAAATTAAAAATATGATAAAGTTAAGCACAGAAAAAGTTCTAAATCATTATTATCATACGGATGCTTAAGAAAAATGCTCCCTAAACCGTTATTGCATAGGATACTATCTTGGCCTTGATTATAGTTATAATTAGCTATTGATAAGAGACTATGTCAATTGTAATCGCACCATAAGATATATATAAATATATATATATATATATATATATATATATTCTAAATGCACTAGTATTTCATAGAGCCATAAGTGAAAAGAAAATTATCCTCAAATTACAACTTTACTGCAACAATGAGTTTCATAAGCAGCTGAATAAAAGACATTCTCTTTTCAATTGCTTGGCTCCCCTTGAAAAGGCTGCAATATTTCTTTAAATGACCCTTTTTTTCGCACTTCCAGCATTTTATTTTAGATTGATCTTGGCTTTTATATCTTCCTCTAGACTTATTTCTGCCAACAATTCTAGATCTTATTCATGCCAACAATTATGGATTTGGATTGTTCAATGTTTGTTCTTCTTACGAAAACTGCCTCATTCTCTGCCTTATTAAAAACTGCTCTTCTCATCTCCTTGGACAACAAAGCAGATTTAAGGGATATGTTCACTAGAAATCCTAAAACTTGTCATGAAAGTATAATTGAGTCTATAACTTGTAGAAAGTGCAATCGAGCCCTAAAACTTGTCAAATTAGTACAATCGAGTCTTTTCGTAAATATCGTCAATTTTTCTAATGAAAATGCTGATGTGGCATTATTAAATTAATTTATCTATCCTACGTGGCATTTTTTGATTATTTTCTTTTTAATTATTATTTAAATCAAATTAAAGAAACTAAAAAAAAAATATTAAATTTAAAAACCTAAAACAAAAGGAAAAAAAAAAAGAGGGTAGGGCAAAGCATAGCCTTGCCTGTAAGGCGCTGCCACCGTCCATCGCTGGAGGGGCGGATAGAGGTCGTCGGCCTTAGGCAAGGATGGTCGGCGCTTGCCAACCCCAGCTGAGGCTTGTCTAGATCTGGACGACACTTTTCAATCTAGATCTAGAAGCCGGCAACCTCTGTTGGCCCTTCTAGCAATGGGCAGGGGCGGTGGCCGGTCCTCATCGGCGAGGCTCTATGTTGCCTTGCCCTCCTCCTCTCTCTTTTTTTTTCCATTTTTTTAGCTTTTTAAATTTAATATTTTTGTCTTTTTAGTTTCTTTAATTTGATTTAAATAATAATTAAAAAGAAAATAATAATAAATGCTACATAAGATAGATAAATTAATTTAATACCGCCATGTCAGCATTTTCTGTTAGAAAAATTGATAGTGTCAACGAAAGGACTTTATTGCACAAATTTGACAAGTTTTAAGACTCGATTGCATTTTCTGCAAGTTTTAGGACTCAATTGTACTTTCAAGACAAGTTTTAGGACTTCTAGGGAACATATTCCCAGATTTAAAATTCTCAAAGGACATCGCACTAATGCCAATGTCGTTCCCATGAATTCGGCTGTGAACACAACAAAGTACATGCTTTATCTTCATCTTCCAAATTAACCTCAATAGATGCAATTTGCCTGCAGATAGTACTAAACTCGTTTATGTGTGTGGAAAATTAATCACTTCTACTCATCTGAAGGTTGTATAGTCGTTTTCGAAGAAATAATTTGCTCACTAGGATGTTATCAGCAAGACATAGCCAAATTGGGCTTCGTGCCTTATGATCACTAGTATTGTGACATTCCAAATTTTCGCCTCCTCGAAACTGGAGATATAAAATGAAATCTCAAAATTGAAAAATGAAAAATAAAGATTCCAACGTTCTAATCGAATTAGACGTCGCCTCATCGAAGGTAATTTGAATTGGAAAAATGAAATTTCGGACAACGAGAGCAAAATTACCATTTTGCCCCTCAAGAATTGACCTTGTCTTAACAATTGAAGAAGGGCAATTTAGTCAATTCCAAGATCCTAGTGGCTGCTGAAAATATGAAGGCATATTGGTCAATGGAAGTCAATGTTAGCCATAGCCTTATTTAGATGGAGACAAGTGGCATAATTGAGATGGAGACAAGTGGTATTATGTGATTGGTTAGCATTTAATGCATGCTTTTAACCTACCATTCTTCACCTTGACCAAGAAATAATTATGGAAGACCCTTAAACCCTTGCTTCAGCCGAGCATATCCTCCTCCTCCTCTTCCTCTCATTTTTTCTCTCTCTTTTTCCTCTTCCATTGAACTGCTGCTGCCCGACCAGACCCGACCTGTCCCACTATTCCGGCCATAACTCCGTCGTCCGATATCGGATCGAGGTAAAACTATCGCCAAACGAAAGCTTATTGTTTTATATTTCCATGGACATATTATAAGCTCAATTTGACTAGTAGATCTTCCCGTAGTTTGATTTGAGTGGACAAAGGTCCAGACATGGCAGATTCTGACCAAGTTGGGGGAAAGTCTTCGTTTAGCCACTTCGAGGCTTTAAATTACTTCAAATATTCAGTGAGGACTTCTTAACTCATAGCACTTGTGTTGACTAAGTTGAAATTGTGATTTTGGTTAAGTTTAGAGGTGTAACCATGGCCATCTTGTGGTGACTTTCCAAGGCAGTTTTTGACCGCCGGTGGACATAGGAGAAACAGGGCTATTTGCAGCTCTTTCTAGCGTCGACTCACTCCAAAACTCTCGGTGAGACCCCTATAGACGTAATATAACATATTGGCAAGTTGATTTTGTGGTAAATCAAGGTTTAGAGTTGAATTATGGACTGATTAAGGAGGTAGAGGGCAGAATCGAATTCTGCCATGTTTCGGTTTGGATGAACCGAGCCCTTTGAGGGCTGTGGGAGGTGTCGCCATGCTTTAAATTCATCGTTAAGACATACTAGAATGTTAATTGAGATGTTAATGAGGTGTATGCTCCGTGAATTGATGATTGGAATAGAAAAATTGATCGTTTGGTGAACTTTGGATTAGGTCGCACGGCTGTCCTGTTTTGGGATCAAGGGAACCGAATCTTTGGAGGAGTCTTGGAGGGATTTTTACGGATTAAATTGAAAAGTAAGGGACTCCTAAACCTTTGCTAGGAAGTTAGGACACTACTAGATGCATTTGGATGATATATTGATGAATTTGGGAGTCTATTGCATTGATTGTTCATGATCGACTGAGATAATTGAGGTGCGAGTCGTGTGTACTCGTGATGATAAGAAATTATAACTCTCATGGCTAAATTGTTGTTGTGTGCATTCGACTGACATGGATGCTGGTATGGCTATGTGATATTTGGCCTTGAATGACGACTGTTTGAGAAATATAAATGAGTTGGCAAGAGAACAAACTGTTAGATTGATTGTCTTGCTATGTATTTGATATCACCTCGTGGGCAATTGGCCTTAACGTCTCACATGACAATGATTCATTACTTGGTTGATAAAAATTATATTCGATTATGAAGTTCTTTAAGAGGGGAGTTTGATTTGTGAGCCTAAGAGCTTGTGGTACCCTGATGCATTGAGACACGGAGTTGTGATGACTAATACCCTGATGCATTGAGACATGCAGTTGTGGTGGGTAATGTCCTAATACGTTGAGACGCGGGACAAGATTGATTATGTGTCGACACAAGCCGGAAATGACATTGAAAACTAGATGCGTTTAACGCGGGTTTGTAAATTTGATGATCTGAGGCGTAATGACGTGGACTGAGCCTGAGGCGTATTGACCCGGGCATAGCTATTGAAAAGAGAATTGATATCCTGATTCGTCAAAACGCGGGATAGTCTTGATACGTGTCGACACAAGTATCAAAATGGCCTTTGGAACCTGATGCGTCAGAACGCGGGTTGCCAATCGAGACGTTGATTAGCCTGAGGCGTATTGACGCGGGCTTGGCCATTAGGATTAAATTTGTGATTAGCCTGATGCGTATTGACGTGGGCTTGGCCATTGGAATTGAAAGTTGTGATGAAATAGAGAACACACCTTTTCTTATGAATTTAATATCGTGCTAGTACGAAGTTTGGTTGTGATAATATGATTGTCCTTGAATCGTGATTGCGTTATGCCAGACATATCGAGGTGCTTTGATGTTTTATTGTCATGCGTTGTTTTATTAATGAATCCTTGTCTATTGTTTTATTGCATAATCTGGGAGGACTAATGGCCTGGTCTAGATTTAGGGTGAACTTACCGAGATTTATATCTCACCCCGTCATGGGATTAACTTTTTCAAGTCCCAGGCGATGGAAATCTGAGCTTGCCAATGATTGGTATTTGAAGAAGTAATTATAGGAAATGGATTTACACTTTTGTGACTTGAGGGATTTCATGTTACTTGAAGTTAGAGTTGTATACTCTGAACCTGTAGTCGGCATTTATAAGAAGACGTACCCTATGTCCTGAATCATCTTAAATTTGAATTGTATGGAGAAGTTTTATAGCTTCCGTATGTTTGTATCATTTAGAAGTTATAAATTATTGGCCGACGGATCCTGGGTACCACTAAGACAAGACGGCCCTGGTGGGATTTTGCGTGCCTGACGGGTTCGGGGCTTGACATCCCCGTTTAAGTGGTATTAGAGCAAGGTCAGCTCGATCCAATGTGATTGAGACTTGGAATGATAAGGAGCGATGACTTGAGGACAATTAGATAGTGAGACCTTGAAGGATAAGCATAGATTGCTGATTCTTGAGGACTATAGGCTTGAACTTGTGTAGTATTCTAATGGTCCTAGTGCCAATTTAAGGGATGATCTTGACTGATTTTATGAATAAAGCTCACAAGGAAGTGAATAGAAATTGAGAGGTCATAAGCTTGGATTTGAGGTTGCTACAGAATAACTTATGAATGAAGGGTCGATTGGGTTATATGATTGTGTATGTGGTTTGTCAATGACCCAACTTGGGGAGTATGAGTTATAAAAAGACGAATGGTATTAGTGGATTCAAGCTTGAATTGCGTGATATCTTGATGGTTTAGCTATCAATTGCTATTGTCAGCCTTGGATGAAATGAGGTGAGGTGTATACAAGGAATATTGGATTAAAGGCCAGTTGTGATCGAATGCATATGGATTTGATTTGACTAACGACTAAACTTGAGGTATACGGTTAACATAGGCAATTAGCCTATGAGATGTGACGGTTATTGGTAGAACCCGAGGTTTTCTATAGCGAGGATTGATGTGGAAACGATTGTGGTATGAAAAGTGGTGAGAATGAACATGTTGTGCATATGTTTGTGGCTATGAAATGAGAGTTGATAAGGGTGTATGCATGGGCTTATCACTATTGGACTTAATAAATTATTGCTTGGTGTAGGACAAGTTGATGGGATACCTATAAACCGTCATGAAGCATGTTATGGGACGTGTGAAACGGGGATTTCTCCGTAGATGTATGACTTGGGACAACCTGCAACGGCCAAGTCTGATGAGGGCGGGGAGTGATAAGCCGGACAGAGAGGTCCAGAACAAGGAGATGCTCCTGGCAAGCTTTTAAGACGGCAAGAGGCAGGAATGACCCAAGTCATAACTTGAAAGTGAAAGTCTAGACATCGTGTCGAGTCCAATTGTGGTTAAGAGGTGTAATGCACGAAGTGATCCTTAGAGTGAATTTTCAAAAGTTGCATGGCATTTGTGATGACGCCTTTGTAATTGGCATAGTTAAGAGCTTCGTATTTGGCAATGAGTGTTGTTTGAAAAGGAGACACTATTGACGTATATGTTTGGCCTGTTTAGGCTAGTTTCTCATTGAATGTTGCTTGGCTGAAGCTTTTGAAATTGAGATAGCCTGTTGTGTTTGCACTAGAGTGGCGGATGCCTCTAGACTCCTTAAGAGGGGAGTTTGATTTGTGAGCCTAAGATCTTGTGGCACCCTGATGCGTTGAGACGGGGTTGTGATGACTAATACCCCGATGCGTTGAGACGTGGAGTTGTGGTGGCTAATGTCCCGATGCGTTAAAACGCGGGATGAGATTGATTATGTGTCGACACAGTGGAAATGACATTGAAAACCTGATGCGTTTAACGCGAGTTTGTCAATTTGATGGTCTAAGGCGTAATGACGCGGATTGAGCCTCGAGCGTATTGACGCTGGGCATAGCTATTGAAAAGAGAATTGATATCCTAATGCGTCGGAACGCGGGATAATCTTGATACGTGTCGACACAAGTATCGAAATGGTCTTTGGAACACGATGCGTCGGATTGCAGGGTTGTCAATCAAGACGTTGATTAGGTGTGGTGTATTGATGCGGACTTGACCATTGGGATTAAATTTGTGATTAGCCTGATGTGTATTGACGCGGGCTTGGCCATTGGAATTGAAAGTTGTGATGAAATAGAGAATACACATTTGCTTATGAATTTAATATATCGTGCTAGTATGAAACTTGGTTGTGATAATATGGTTGTCCTTGAATCGTGATTGCGTTATGCCGGACATATCGAGGTGACTTGATGTTTTATTGTCATATGTTGTTTTATCAATGAATCATTGTCTATTGTTTTATTGCATAATACTGGAGAGGACTAATGGCCTGGTCTAGATTTAGGGTGAACTTGCTGAGATTTATATCTCACCTCAAAGTCATGGGATTAACTTTTTCAAGTCCCGGCGATGGAAATACGATCTTGCCAATGATTGGTATTTGAAGAAGTAATTATAGGAAATGGATTTACACTTTTGTGACTTGAGGGATTTCATGTTACGTGAAAGTTAGAGTTGTATCCTCTGAACACTGTAGTCGATGTTTATAAGAGGGGAGACATGCCCTATGTCCCGAGTCATCTTAAGTTTGAATTGTATGGAGAAGTTTCATCGCTTCCGTATGTTTGTATCATTTAGAAGTTATAAATTGTTGACCGACGAATTGGTACCACCGAGACAACACGGCCCTAGTGAGATTTTGCGTGCTGACGGGTTCGGGGCTTGACAACTATTCCATGCCTTCAACTAAATGGATACATACACAATCTCCTCCTTCGCCATCTCCTCGGTATTCATTTCGGACTTATCTTCTTTAATCACGTTCCCACGAGATCTCCATCCATGATGAAAGCCTCCATCTTCAATTTCCATAGCTTGAAATCCTTTCCTCTGAACTTCTCTACTTCAATTCATAATTGACCAGTGACATCTTCTTAAGATTCGATTTTTCAAATTTACTTTGAACTTCTCTGCTTCATTTCGCGGTTGACCAGCCGACATCTTCTCAATGCTCCATTTTTCATATCTCTCTTCATCAAGAAAATCCTAACCTCAAATCATGCTCGCTACCGGATGCTAGGTTTCGACGTACAATTACAACAAAGTAAAATGTAAAATAGCAAGAAAAAGAAATCGAGACACAAGATTTTATCTTGGTTCACTTTTAAATTGCGATCGCATTGAGCAGTGGATTACACTATTATTAGCGCTTTACACTTCTCACTGTCATTACATCCCTAAATTATCAAAGAAAAAGAGTATGTGCAATAGTAGCTATTCATGAGCTCAAACCCAACTCAAATCGCTAATGAAAAGTCATGAACTTAAATCGCAAAAGTTTTCTAGTATCCTGGGAGACCCCCGCCAGGGCGTATTCCCAGGACCCCCATCCGCTTAGCGTGAAATGAGACCCATATAATTTACTATCGTTGGGGATTATGAACTATATCCCATCAGTCAAAAGTGCTTATTATTAGCGGAGGTAGAAAGTAGATGGCCCACATTTTTTTTTCAATGGAGAATATATCGCCTCCAATTCTTGAAATCAGGAGAAATCGTTTCTGGTTTTCTGGACTGATGTGTCAACCTTTGACGGCGGCGTCGGGATGAGACTCTTGCTATAGTCATACAAAGATAAGTTTTAACATTAATTTTGTTTGTGTAGTACATAATTTTGTATCAAAGAGTATAATTTCTTTAAAAAGAGGACATCCACCCAACAACCACAATGATCAAATTTACAGCACTTTCCACAAACGGACATATCGCAAACGAAAATCGGATAATAAAGAAAACAAAGAGAAAAAAACCACCATCTAGAAAAGCGGAATGTGTGAAAGATAGGGATTGGGTATTTTAGCATTTTTGTCCTTTTAGGCCTCTTAAGTAAATATTAACGTAAGGAAAAAAATTGGGAACAATCCTAAACAGATATTACACCTGACATTTAAAAAGAGCAAGACACATTTATGTTTGATAAATACATCCTCAAGAAAATTTTCATATGCCGACCATCCATCAAATTGGACATATTGCCATTGGAAAATATTATAAGCCTTCTGTACCTATATTTTAAACATATAAAATATTGGTAAGATTGCACGTTTCCCTTGATAAATGCTACCTGCATTTGGTACATGTATTTATTGCCGGGAAAATGACTTTGGTATATGGAAAAATATTTCTATTATTGTAACAACACTCACTAATAGCAAAAAAACATGTTACTTTTTGCAATGTCAACTGAAATCAACCAACGATCCAAATTACGATTAACCAAAAGAAATCCCAAAACTAAAATAAGTAAAATTAGACAGAAAACATAATCTGGGGCAGTTTAATGGTCAAACCAATGAAGGTAGGTTGTGCTTAAATTCCAAATCTAAGCAAACGAAATTCAAATGAAGAAAACACTTAAAATTCAAAACGGTTTAGAGGAGCGTATGCCAATTGCTGCTTTTCTTGAATCATAATTTTACAAAGTTTGGTATTGATAAGTGACTCGGCGGTTAGACTGCCGAGCTGAGCGGATAGACAGACAAACAAATAGTATAAATTGGCATCGAGATGCAGTTGTATTAGCTGTCACTTGAAGTATTTTTCAAACTCTTCCTCTGCAGGGAATCCCTGGGAAGCTCAAAACATGTGGACTAACAAACAATGGAGTAGTACAAAAATTTATTAAGTACTAGCCCTAATGTTGTCTGAGTCACCATCTTTACTACATAGAGATGGCTGATTATTTGCATTGTTCTTTATATTCATTGATTAGATATCCATCCTTCCTCCATTATTCATAGCCAAACAATTACTAAACAAACATTGATTAGATAAACGATCACTTCTTCCATGTTTAATGGACAACGATTAGGTACTCGTCACAGCCTGCTTGTTTGTGTTAGTCAATAAAATTGTCTACAAAATATATGATAAGTTATAACTGAGATATTCACTACATTAGGATGTTAATTATAATTGTTAGACTACAACTGCTAAGGAAATTAAACTTTTTCATTGATTAGTTATTCATCCTTCCTCCCCTACTCATAGCCAAACATTTATTAAACAAATATCGATTAGCTAAACCATGACTCCCTCCGTGTTTGATGGACAAACACTGATTAGGTACTCGTCCTGAATGTTAATAATAAATGTTAGAATAGAACTGCTGAGGAAATTAAACTTTTTCCATTCTTTCTTAACAATTTTAAGTTGATATAGGAAATCATTGCAAGCCACAACTAACATGGCTTCGTGGTCCTCCATTTTGATTGTAGTTACCTTTTTTTCATTTTCATAACTAATAAACCTAAATTATGTCTTCGCTCTTAATTATTGCGAGAGAGATTAAAGCGCAGAAAAATGTACTTAGCATAAGTGCCAACGAATAGAACAAGAAGTGAAAAAAATGTGGTGATGGAACGCGGCACGGGAATCTATTTGGAACCCTATTGCATGTGCCTATTTTCTGACAATAGATTTTTTTAAAAATTATTAAAATGCATATTAATTATTGGCGAGCTGCGCCACATGAATCCCACTCAAAGTGGATATTTCATAAATTACAAAGGCGTTTTTCATGTGGGCCGCACATCGTTCGCTAAAACTTCATATAAGGATCGCAATACTTTTAATTTAGGAATCAACATCTCATCGAAAGTTAATTTTTTTTAACTTCTCTTTAAAAATAAAAGTTGATTTTTCTATTTCTACTCAAAGTTATTTCTAATTATAGAAATTCGTTTTGTAATGATTGAAAATTTTCAATTGTGAAATATTATTAACAAAAAATCTTCCAATGAAAAATTATTATCGACGGCAAAAAAATTTATACTTCATTTTAATATTTCTAAAAATAAAAATTTATCATTAATTTTTTTACTCCGTGAGGCCGAAGACAATGACTCGATAGCGGCGGCAGGCAAGGTGGTTGATGGTGGCGGCACGGGGCGGAAATTAGCGCCATCGCGATCGGCGAAGATCGACGGTCGGCGACTATCACGACGGCCAAGTTAAGTAGTGGTCGGGGCGCGATGGCGCGGCGTGGCCGATGGTGGTCGAGATGACAACGATAGTCGATGGCAGCGATGGTCGGCATTCTCGAGCGGCGATAGGCAGCAACCACGGAGGTCGATGGTGGGCGGGGGCTATCTACCGGGGCGGTCGGTGAGAGCATAATAAAAAGTGGGTGAGGGAGAAGTACTTTTTGAGTTGGAGAAGTTATTTCGTTTAACTTCTCAAATTGAGAGAAAAATAACTTCAAACAGTAGAAATTTCTTTCAAGTAAATATTTTTACTAAATATATTTCTATTTCAAAAGTTACTAAACTTAGACGGAGACTTTCTCATATCTTAATCCTACTACATAACATCATATGATTTGATAGAGTGACCAGATTAAATTACAGCTATGGCACAGTATAGTTAGAAGCCCATTATACACTTCTCCTTTTGACTCCTACAAAGAGAACGACAAAGAGTAGATGAACGCGAGATCTGATCTAAATAGGAATTCTCAATACCCTTCTCATCCAAACGTACAGGGCATACAAAGCTCCTCTAATTTATGCATTCCCACTTTGTTTTCCTTTTACTTCTTGTACTACTAGCACATAGACCTGTCAAAATGAGTCTAAAGCCCATTTATAAATCCATTTTTCTTTAAAAGGGTCATTAATGGGTCATTCTTATTTCTCTTGTCAGCCATAAATTGGTTTTTACAAAAAGAAAATTAAAATATAATGGTTTTAAAGGATTTGGTCTAAACCAATTTACAACCCATTTAATTAAATCTCTTTTTATTTCCTCAATAGCCTGGTACCGAGGCAGGATGACGGGGCCTGGACCAAGGCCGGGGTCGGGATCGGGGCTAAGGACCTGGTCCGAGCTCGAGGGATCGGAGTCCGAGATAGGGGCCAAGGTCGAGACCAAGACCAATACCGGGGACCGGAGTCGGGGACTACACCGGTGCGGGCCCGGGACACGAACCACGGGTCGAGTGGGGCCGGATGGCAATGTGCTACTACCAACTATTCATTGACTTAAACTCGTGAATCGATAGCTCAATTACTAGAGAAAAGTACAACAAAAATGTCAAAAATTGTGTGCGGTGCCCACTTTAGTATCGAAAATTTTCTTTGGATCACTTAAGGATCAAATTGAAGAAAAAATAATTTTTTAAGTGTCTTCGATGAGATATTCTAGCCAAAATTAATATGTGGCATTTATAATCAAATTCCTAATATGAAGTGACATTTTTTAAAATTAAGTCCATGTGAACTTCTAAATTTTTAAAAAGTACAAAATAAATTAAATTTGGACTTTAGAATAAGCTAATTTTTAAAAAAAAACAAAAATTTCGTTCAAAGTAAATTTTAAAAAAGCTTAAAAATTTTAAAAAAAAAACAAAAAAAAATCCATATACAGTTACCGCCAACTAATGTTTTTAATCATTAGATTGACAAGGCTGTTAAGTCACCAACATTTTCAAGTTTGCCAGCTCTTTCAGGAGGAGTAAGCGACCATGGGACTCTCAAATAGTGGGCAAAGTGGGTTAGGCTACTCCTGCTATGTATTCTCAACATTGCTATTCACATTATTTCATATATTATCGACCGTGAAATGTGGATCTACTTATTTAGTAGCACATCCAATTTTCATCTTGGGTACATGCCTTACATGAGATTTGATTCATTTATTGTTAGGTGACCATGTGCACCTAGCTGGATTATGATGTCAAAAAAAGGGGGGTTTCATCCTCCTTTGATTACCCAAACAAATCCAAGTAAATCTTGTTTGTGGCAGTGCGTTCTTCAACACTTCAGTTTGTGTTTCAACTTATGTAATCCAGTGCATGATTTTGTGTGACAGCGTTTTCACTGGAACTGGCTGTACCAAGAAATTGATGATATGCTTCAGGTTCTATGCCATTAAATTTATATAGAAGTTAGTAAAAATTTGTCTAATCATTTGTCAATCATAGTTTGGAGTACCAAATTTATCTTGGAGAAGTTCCCAAGCCACGTTGTGTGTAGTGCAAGAGCTTCACTGGTCATGAGCCGTCCGAACACTCACGAGTTGCGGCTCGCATGCTTCCATTGATGCGCCCCTTAAGAAAACAGACTGGCACAGTCTGCGGGGTTGATCTTTGGTCAGCAAATGATGTACTAGTAAGAGCACAAAAGGTACGATAAATAGCACAAGTAATGTTGAGCAGACCAAGTTTTGCACATGAGTACTGTTATGTCATGATCTGCTTCAATAGATTATGTGACCGATTGACCGCTAAGAAAAAAAGGCTTGGACTTGTTGGCTGGTTCGAGTGATGTAGTTGCCCGCGAACATTCAGAAGTAGAGCCATGAAAAACCAGCATGTCGGGGCTCACCTCGCTATTGGAATTTTCCATACTTCCTGAATTAGTCAGGCAGAGAGCATAAGAAAAAGAGATACGAAAGTGTATGCATTACTTATAGGATAAGATTCACAGAGCTTCCGAATCTTGTCACTGAAGGTTGCTCCTTCATTAGTTTGGACAGTCTGTTAGTTGATCGAAAATGTATCAAGAGTAATGTCAGAGGTACTGAGATTGAAATAATAGAATTAACTCACAAAGTGATGTGCAAAGTAGCTAATGAACTTTTCTTAACAAATTGATGGGGTGTGGGCAGACTATGCCGCGAGGCCAAACACCACCTCTAGTTGTTAGAGATAATTAGGGCAAAAGAAAATATTATTCACTCAAACTCAACTGGCCCAATCCACCATGTTTAAGCTGGTCAATTTTTATTTCCTTTGTGTAGTCCAGATTAGCTTTGGTTTATATGATTGCCGGGAGAGTTTCATTAGCAATTCCTGTAACTGAGAATTGAAAGTCAAACACTGGGGCCCTGCCACAATTACCTATATTTAATCTTTAGAAATTCCTTAGTCGTGACACCCGCACTTTTAAGGTGATTGAATACAAGTTTTAAATTTAAAATTTAGGTAATTTTCAAGATTATTTCTAGTTCAATTTCACTCAATGTAAGTAAGCTGAAAAAGGTGAAAGACCATTATTTTTGTGGAACTTCCACCTTCAATGTCGATGCTGGCTTTAATATTTGCCCTTGATTATTTAAGTAAATGATCGAACAGACTTTAATCTGAATTTACTTGTGCATTAATCACCAGGAACCAATACCTAGTAGCAATTTCAAAGGTGCAACATCGATGAATCATGTTAAAATGGTCATCGGGGAAGCACTTGACTACATCTAATTCAAATTGTTCATGACTTAATCGCGCTTTTTCAAATTTAAGAGCTTGACTGTACATTAAGCAAGCATCAATCTGGATGGAATAGCATTAGTAAATGATGGACATTTATCCACCAATAGTGATTGTAATTTCCAAGAGGACTCAATGGGAATAAGTTAGCCATGCCATTTTTCAATTAGCTCAGGGAACTCAGATAACCGCATCGACTTTACTCCCGCAACCATGGCCTGTTGGAAAAAAGCGTCATTAAATGTAAACTACTTTCGTTAGCAAAACGCAGCAATACCATCTAATTTCACAGAATTTGATTTCCGATGCATACCATTTTTAAACATATTCTGGATGGTGATGTTGAGGTTTTCCTCCCAAAGCCACGCTTCTGTTGAGGCTTGTACTCTCTCCAACTTTGGCGCCTTTATTGGTCCCTTAGAGAAGAACTTCATGCTCGGCCATCCACTCACAATGACATCTTCCAAGAATGGGAACATCAAAGTGCATTTACTTGAGCTGAAACATCTCAGCCCCGTCAACCCATCAAGCTCCATACACTTCAATTGATTGAAAACCACCACTAGCCCCTCCTCACCTCCATCATCACAAATGACTTCTGTCAACATCTTACATTTACTTATCCTCAATTTCGTGAGTTCCACCAAATTTCCAGCTATTGTCGGTGTGAACATCTTTGATAACCCATCACAAAATGACACGTCTAGAGTCTTGAGATGTTGGAAAAATCTGGACAATGGTAGCATTACTTTTATCTCGTGCCATGGGCCTTCTTTGGCTTCCACAATGTTGCTCAGCTCTTCTATATCAGAATTGCGTACAACCAGCTCTTGCAAGTTGGTTAAACTCCGAACAAGATGACATGTGGACATTGCAGATTCCTTCGAGAAATGATGAAGCTTGAGAACTTTAATCTTGCAGAAGAATTCTCCGTCATGAGAATGCCCATGCCATAACTCCATCCGTCCATATAAATCCAATTTTAACTCTTGCAGATTTGAGAATGCGCCCTGAGAAATTAGTCTAATCAGAATCTAAAACCAGCTTAGTTAAAAGAGTCCTGCGTTTTAAGATGTTTGAGTCTCATGCAATTCAACGGAACGAGATGCACACCATGCAATAGACATTATCACCGATCTTTTACATTTGACTTCTTGTTATACCCACGTTTGCACTCAAGTAAATCCCTACATTCTTGTTAGCACAAATTGCAGACATTAATCTCGACAAGCAGCAAGAAATTAATTAATAAAAAAATCTTGGGTTGTACCTTTTCTATCAAGAAGAGAGGTTGTTTACGAAGTAACATCTCATTCTCAGGTTGCGAAACAAGTTTCTCCACTTTGTCACAGCCATCCACCTCTAAGGTCTTCAATGCCGGCCAACATAAAGCACGTGTTCCTGCGTAGATGCACTTCAACTCTGGTAGATGCTTAAGCTTGAGGGAGGTTAACTTAGGGAACACATCCCTGGGAACTAGTCCGTCCTTCTCTATGAGTTCCACAATGCCACCACATTTGTGGATCTTCAACTCCTCAAGTAGCATTAGATCTATAGCTACTGAGGCTGGAAACAGAGAGGTGAGGCTCTCGCATCCAGAAACGGTAACAGAGCAGGAGACATTGAAATTCAACTTGACTGTGAAGTTCCTCATCCCATACACGCTTTAGCTTTGATAATCCCTCTAACTCCAACTCTTTTAATGGTAAACGAGCAACGGGATGTCCATCTAGAAGATTCAATGATTGCTGTTTGAAAACGACTTCAAGCGAATCACATGATTCTAACTTCAAACTTTCCAAGCTCTTGAGCCGTCCAAGAATGTCAGAAGAAACAATGTTCACTAGCTTATTGCATCCATCTACACGGAGCGACTTTAGTTTGCTGAAGCGACTCCACAGCAACTTGATTGTCCTATATCATCTCAATGCTATCCATGTTCCATATAGTCAATGTCTCCAAGCTAGGAAATGCAACTTGCGGTATTCACTCACGAAATTAGTGATTCTGCTAGTTTGAAAAGTTCATGAATACATATGGAAGAAGCGGTGGTCCTAACAATCTTTTTCTGTTTACGTTTTTGACATTTTATTAGTCTCTCCATATTTTTTAAGTACAGTTCGAAAGGCAACATGAAATATTTGAAAACGAAAAAGGCGATATTCCTCAAATTTGTTTGACTTGTCCATGTTAGCAAATTCCCTTTTTCATTTTACTAAAAAGTAGTTTCACTGTTTCATTTTGGACAAGTTTAACTTCAAAATTAGTGTGTTATTCCCCATACTCTGTTTGTGAGCCTGTTAGGTTTCTATTTATTTTAATAATTCGCTCAAATTAAAGACGTGCGATATAAATAATATTGCAATTTATTAAGTTATAAATTTTAATTTCTCCAAAATATATGTGAAATATGTCAACGACATAATTACTTCCGTTTAAAGTCAATATCATATTAACAAAGAGGGTAGCATGTTCTGTTTTCATCACTTTCGAGTAACACTATTAGCATTTATTGCAAAAATGAAAGTCATCCATCCATCGAATTTCAAAATAGCCAAAAATAATTTTACACTGTGAGGACTAGCGAGAATTCCATAATAACAAAAAAAAAACATAATAATTGAAAGGCCGGATATTTATAATATGAATCAACATGTTTGCAAATGATTATCTCGACAAATCCGAAAATGATATGAATTGCCTACGAACTTAATACACATGAATTTTATAATAAAATTTAAAAATATAGTGTTCTCGAATGACATCGCTTATATCACAAAATCTTTTACTATATAGTTACCAGGGTGACTTTAACTACATAATCTGAGAGTTGACAATTGAGCTCATTGGAGATTAATTATCCAACTTCTGCATGTATAGTGACTCTACTTTATATTCTTCATTTCAATTTGAAATCGCAATTTGAAGAGTTGACAATTGTTATGGCTTATCCAGCTTTTATGGTGCGGTGATTATGCGGGAACGCAATCAATTTTTACCAAAGTGGGCTTTGGCGATCATGTTTTGTCTCCAATATAACTATTTATTTGTTAGTTGTACTTATTTAGTCGTTTGGCACAAAAAATTACACTGTATGCAAATATCATCTTTTGCAATCTCTTAATAATTTGATGCGATTGATCCAACTCTTATTGATGTGAATTGAAACTTACCAATTATTTGTAACCCTATGTGGCAACTTGAGATGCACGGCATGTAAACTTGTGAAGTGCTATGCACATAAAATCGATGCCAGTCATTGGATTTTTGTTATAGTTTAAGATTTTGACGTAGCGTTTGTTACGTACCTCTTGATTGAAAAGGGTAGTAGACCAGGGATTTGACACGATCCTTACTCTAACCTTCTCGTGAACCTATCATCGTTTTCGTTGGATGAAAACAATTTCATCTTTGACATGGCGGGGATTAACAAATCTAAGAAAATCTTTAATGATTAAATGAGACAAAAATAAATCTTACCCTTCTATGCAATAGAAGCACATCAAACTTTCCAACCAACACATGAGTAAATTGGTTAACATCGGGAATCTTGGAGTTTCTAATGTGTATGTTCTCAACCCTTCATCCTCCGTAATGATCGTCTCTATCTTCTCGCAATAACTTACCACTAGTTCTCTCAATTACGTGAGAGATTGAACCATGGATGGGAAAAACAGAAACATGAAGTTGTTACAATTACGCACCTCTAATTGCTTTAAATTATAGAATCTCGCATGGTCCACAAGGATTCTTGTTCCATATGCACCTCAAGCTTGGTAACCTCCGCATATGGATGGTGTCTAGCTACGAAAGAATCTCAATATTTGCATCGTCGCCTAGTCCGTCAAGGTCAAAGATTTCTTGCATCGAAACACAATCTTTTACATTTAAAGTGCGTAGCTTGTGTAGTTTTACCGGTGAGCTGGAGTTGATAACCTTTGAGAGAGATATGCACGAAGAGACCTCAAGAAATTGAAGATTGCTCAGCCCGGTGGAGATTCATCGGTCCATATATCTTCTAGATTGGGAAGACCAACCATTGTCAAGGACTCCAAGGATGGGATCGAAACCTGGCAGATAGACCCATCATCATACGTGCTATGGCAGGTTACTACAAATGGTTGGCAAAGAAATTTTACAGTCTTTAGGATAATTTTTCCATTTACAAAAATCTATGATAACCAAAGGCTAATTTACAATCGAAAAGGTATTCTCGACCCCAAAAACTACTAATGAACTTGATTTTTTTATTTCTTGTAAATTCGTGGATGGTTTAGATTTTGTTTGCAATTTATTACCAATTAGGGAAACTACATTCATCAAGAAATAGCATTCATTCAGTTTGCTAATGACTACGAAGATCAGCGATCTACTTTGATGTTACATTGCTCACCATGAAAAAATTATATAGAAGCTGTAGAATTACAGTGATTGTGAAAGACATGAGCAATTTATTAATAAAGGACAACATGTCATGGAGTGATCAACAAGGCAAGTTTCGATCACGAGAAGTAAATTATTATGCTATAAGACCTTAATTACAGAAAGGTATGTCTAATTCACTACTTATCTAAGGAGACGTAGCAATTTTGAAAAGTAATTTTAGTACTGCAAGTAACTTCCTTTTGACGCCCCTCGCCGTCCACCTAAGGTCGCTTGGGCTTTTTCCAGACCCAATCAATTAATGCAATGAAGAGTAACAGATGACTGCTTTATGCAATTACAGAGAAGGCATGACTGGGATAAGGTAATTAGCCAGAAAATGATACGGATAAAATGAAATTAATCAAAATATAGAGACTTCCATGCATGAATGAAAACCGAACCCTATGTTTTTAACTTATCTGAATCCTTTATGGGGTTAATTTGGCCCGATTTGGTCATTTAGAGATCGAGCTCGGATCAAATTTCATTCTCGGGTCAAACTAAAGATTAGGGGCTTTTGCACAAATTAAAACCAATTTAACCTAATATTACCTTTTTAAGATGAATTCCATGTTGTAGAATATTATTTTCCAGTCAATTTCATGACTTTTGTACATTTTAGGACTTAATTTAAAGAAAAACTTCGAATTGGGCCGATTGGGTCAGGTTGACCCAATCCAGTCAACCGTTGACCCTAGGTCATCTACAGAACCATTCTCCCTGGTTCTTCTCTGCTCTTTTCACGTGCAAAGGCCAGGGCAGTGAGGGAGGGGCGCAAATGAGGCACCAAATTGAGCGCACCTGGGGATCAAATGGAGGTACATGCAATGCCCATGCAACTCCGACTCCGGCGAACAAAAAACGCGTGGTACACGTGCGGACAGCTGGACCTCCTATAACAGAAAATGAACTCCAAATTGAAATGAAGGAGGTAGAAGTCTGTTACAGAGAGGGGGCGCCGGCTTCTTTGGTAGAGAGAGAACAGAACGAAGAGAACAGGGGGAAGAGTTCCACCAATTGGCCGAGAGAAGAGGGAGAGAGAGTGAGATAGAGAGGGCTGGATTGAGAGAGGGGAGTAGAAAGAGGGGGACGGGTAAAACAGTATAGGTTGGGGAAGTGCCACCACTCGATCAAGGGCTAGAGAGAGAGTGCGAGTTCTTGAGAGAGAGAGATCAAAGAGGCCAAGCTCGTCACCATCGCACTAGCCCATGCCACCGTCATCACCGACGAAACCTGGTCAGTCCACGGTCTCCTGTGTACATTTGCTCTGTTTGAGGAGCTTGATTTGCTTCCTGACTAAATCGAGCCAATCCGGATGCATCACGACCTCGATGAACGTCCATATAATCGTTCTTGAATAATCTTTTAGTTGAACTTAGATCGAAAATACATTTCGCTTGCATTGTAATGGTTTTTACTGGTCTGCACTCCATGTGTTCGTCAAAATGACTTGGTCAGCATGTCCTTGAGATTCGATTTCAGTCATAGACCTGGAATGCGTTATTTCCATATTTTTCGTCTCGATCTGCATCTAGGACCCTTTCTTAGCCTTCCTATATCATTTTCATGCATTAATCCAATGAGAACTGTGCGGACCAAACTTAGTTAGATCTTGCCAGAGTGGCGGATCGGCAACCTTCGACAAATGACGCCTCGCAGTACAAAGACACTCAAGTAAGATTCTTGAACGTTTCTCAATGCTTGATGTGTGATTAGAACCGACTTTAAACGGCAAAAATACACTTTTAGTTCCAAAAATTATGTCTGAGAGATCAATTTAGTGCCAAAATTTCAAGCGAGATAACTTTAGTGCTAACTTTAAAAAAAAACGATCACTTCAACATGCTAACTCCGATTTAAACTTACGTGGCTTGTCGAAAATCCGATAGTATCATTTTTATTATTATTTAAGATGACATGACACAAAGATCGGCACTAATTTGATTATTTCTAAAAGAAATTGGCACTTAAGTGGTTGTTTTTTTTATAAAAAAATTAGTACTAAAGTGATCCGTTTGAAACTTTTGGTACTAAATTGATTTTCGTGCACAACTTTTTGTACTAAAAGTGTACTTTCTGAACATTTAAACAATGATCAGAATTGCAAGAACAAGAGGTCACCGGAAATTGAAAATTTGGCCAGTTGCATTGGCATGGCAGACACGTGGTTGCCGCGTTAGTTGGCTCTGTTATAACTAATAATAGCAAGCAAAAAAGATCTAATGGGTCGAGGGAGCCACGTGTCATAATATGAGGCGTTGGTTGAAATTGGCATAAATTTAAAAATAGGCTGGAAATTATGGAAAAATTCAAAAAAAAAATCAAAATTTCAAAATCGAATGCTTGAAACGGCGCCATTTTTGCCAAGGTCGATTCGGACTTGCGTGGTGGGCCGCCATCCATGCGTCGTGGGATGGGTCCGTGACGGCGTTGTGCACGCTTTTGCTATATATTTATTCCTTTTTCGCTTATAATCGAGTGATGTAATGAGAAGTGCAATATGCTAATTATAGTGGAATGCTCTGCTAGGCCTAACCCCGATTTAAGGGTGAAAGCTGGATAAAATATCGTGTCTCAATTTTCTCTTTCTCATTCTTTTACTTCACTGCGATTGTGCGATGATCCTAACATACTATGCCCCATGCATATTTTCAAACAAAGCAAGATATGAATTTCAGCGATTACTTGGGGGATTGTATAGAGTTTGTCGGACTACCACAGAAGTTGATTACTAGAATAGAGCATCAAATTGTCATCTTAAAGGGATGAGATCTATATTGGTAATCGTCATCAAGCTTTTCATAACGTTTGACCCCTTTTTTTATTAGTATGTAACATATTAACTTATACAGATATATTGCAGATGATCATAACAATAAAGCGGATGATCTAACAACCCCACAAAACACGTAGGCTAAAAAGGTTATCGCTTGCCTATTTATGGGGAGAGTGAGTTACGTTAAAAAAATCCTATTTCGAATAATTGAACTAGTGTGGAATAGTTAAAATATCTTAGCTAGCTTATAACTCATTAGCTCAAGCTTTTGAGTAAATGTAAGTCTCGATTAAATATTTTGATAGACTCGAACTCAAACTTGGACTCTCTTTTGACAATCTCCCTACGCACTCCATCAAGAGTTCCTCTAGTAACTCCAATAGCAAAGTATAATGGAGTTGGTGCAACGCGTTCTTTCTTTCTTTTTCTGTGACCATCTCAAACGTGAAAAAATTACTTCAAGAAAAATTCTTAAATTTATATTATTGATCAACTCTGGATATTGGCGTAAGATAAGTATTGCTTATGACCTTTTATTTTATCGATCCCATGTTGCGGATGATTTGGATTTACACTTTGTCGAATAAAGACACAAATATGGAAAGAGTTTGGCAATTAGGCACGTGCGAACCCGTAATTTTGGAAGATGCAATGCCCCTATGTAATACTCGCTGAGCCGAGTACAATTGCATGTGAATCAGATTTCAATCACCATGGAAACGCTTGTGATGATATGGTTTTAGATGCAATTTATCCTTCTCTTCTCTCTTTAGCGGGAAACCATGTGGACTTTGAAGTCCAACTGAGAGATCATCAGTACCTCTCATTTTTAGGCAGGGACAAATTCAACGGTGTCCAGGTTCGATTTCTTGCTGTCAACATTCATGAGCAGATAACCTATCTCCGAACCGCCTTTGTCAAATATAAATACGTGAAAATCTAAGTCCCTGCGTGTTTCAAGACTATAATATTAACGCGAAACCGACAGATCTGGCAAATAAGTCGATGAGAAATCGCCAGAGAAATAAATGAGGAATAATTGAGGGCACTAAAGATTTACGTGGTTCGGTCCAAGTATTGGTAACTACATCCACGGGCGAGACTCAAAGAACAAATAGTTCACTATAATCGGAGAACTAAAGTTACAATCGCTCACACGCTCAAGCATTTCTCACACCTAAAATTGCACTCAAACCCAAAGTGTTTAGAAATAAACAACTCAATAAGATGTAAAATTAACAGGAAAAAAAAATTCTCTCATGCTGACGGCTTGAATAGAAAAGGCTAGTATTGTGTGTTACCCTTCCCGCCTTAATGGTACGTGGAAAGAAGAATTTTTAAGAATTTCTGTACGTAAGCCTTCTAGTTTGGAGTGTCTGAAAGAGAGTGATCTTGAAGACTATTCTTCTCCTGATTTTTCAGTTCTCACCGGCAGCTCCCTCTTTCTTTTCAAAACAGCCGTCAATGAGAAATTGGAAATAAAATCACTTACCTCCATAAAAATCTTCCTCATCTCAACCTCTGATTAAAACTGGCGTCAGTAAACTAGACAAGCTGAAAAAAATGATTTTAAAAAAAAGAAGAAAGTTTAGAAGCAGAGGCAAAGCGACAAAAAAATAATAATGGACGAGAATGGCATTAATGGGAGCTCACCAATTTTATGCTGATAACTTTTGTATGGTTGTATTGAGATCACCCTCCCAGTCCCCCCAGCCCCACTCGTATCCGAACAAGCTCGCATATTCCAGTTGTGGCGCGCTCAGCATTCTCTTGGAAAAGATCTTCATTTTCGGGCACTCTTCCACTTCAATAATATACAAGGATGGAAACCTGAAGCTGCAACTTGCGGTGGAGGAGAAGCATTCTAAGCTTGGCAGATTTCGAAGATTCAATCTTTGTAGCTTCCCAAGAGAAATCACTATTTCCTCTCCTTTGCCGTCACTTATCACCACTTCTTTCATTCTTTCACATCCTATTATAGTCATGTTAGTGAGGTGCACCAAATTCGTGATCGCTGAAACTGTCACCAAATGTACCAATCCAGAGGAACTCTTCACCACTAACTCCGTCAAATTTAGAAAAGGTTGTCACAGCTGGAAATAATGTTGTTAAACCAGGACAATCCCAAACCTCAAATTTGTCAATACTTTGAAGAACTCTTGTGATTAAATAGTCTTCTCTCCAGACACGCTTTAGATTGTGTAGCTTGCTCAACTTAAGTTGTCTTAAATTTTCAAGCAACGAATGCTTTCCCTCATCCACAAGTCCTTCATCGGGAAATATATCTTCAAAGGCACTACAAAAACCTCAAGGCTTTTTAGATTGGGAAATCTCTGCAGGAGGAAGTTGGAAGGAAAGACGGCCCTTTCGTCATGAAAGCATGCCAATGTTAGTGCTTTTGGCTTGCCAAAGACGTCATCAGAAAATTTTCCATTCTGTATCTTATCAATATCCTTATCGACTAACGAAAGTGTCTCTAAGCTGGAAATGCCCTGTAAAAAGTTGCCAATACAATGAGAGAAGTAAATTCAACAAGGTTCGGCAGTAAATAATGTGTTGTAAAAGGCAAGCCTACGTCATGGAAGGCGGCCATCTTCTTGCAATTCATTAAATTTCAAGAGTTTTTATCCATGTCTCGCTACAAGATACAACTCCAAACGAATGATCTATTGTAACCATCCATAATGAAAACCTGAAGAGAACACTTCTTTTAAGTAGAGCTTGGTGCGGTTAAGTTAGTAGACTAAATCCAAATTCAAAACCAACCAGCTCACCAAATTACAAATTTCATTAAAAATATCTTATGTTGTCAACAAATCTATTATTCTTTGAAATTTTATGTAACGGGATGCACTCGTAGTGTTACTAAAACATATGAGGGTTCCTTACGTTGTCTAAAATGGAATTAGAGGAAGGGGTTCCGAGTTTTCTTTAGTATCATAATAAACACGACTATGAAATGGACGTGGAATACACGGACGAATTAAAGAATAACGAAGAAGAACGTAGTGAATTAAGGTGCCAATATTTGTACTTCTAAAATGAAATTAGAGTATGTTTTTATAGAGATTGTAGAAAATAAAAAAAGAGAAGAAAAGTTCAATGGTGAGAAATGTGAGAAAAATAGAGAGGGCCATGTGTCAAGTTCTCATTGACTTTCCCAGGCACATCATGTTTAATTAGATTGGATAAGGAATATATTATGAGGTAAAAAACAATCTGTATTTATGTTTGTAACTTTAGATAATGGAACATCTTATAAGCGTCCCCAAACGAAAAGTGTACTTATGATATTAGAAATATCTAATATTATCGACAAGGGATATCATTTTTTCTATAGTATCATGATATGATTAATATGCGCTGAACATAAGAAAGCTACTTTAAATAACAAAATAGAAACAAAGGGAGAATAGTTGTAGTCATACCCTCTCAGGTGAAGAGTGTGTTTCTCGGTCTGAAATGTCTTGATGACTATCTCTCCGAGGCCACTTGTTCTTGGTTGCCACAAAAGGAAACATGTTTAGTTTGTCACAATGTGTCACTTGCAATTTCTTCAAGAATGGCCACTTCAAAGTAGGCAAGTTAGGACAGAGAGGTTAATTGCAGGAAAAGTACTTGAGCAGTAGTGGACTGTGGAGTTTCATCCCCACTTGTGACTATTTCCATGATTGCACAAAACTCCACTCGAATTTTCTCCAATTGGTTTAGACTTGTAGCCACCCAATGCGGAAACAGATTTTCAAGGCTATTACAATTCTCAACCTTCACTTTCCGTAAATGTTCAAAAGTGAGATCGGTATCTTGAGGACTATCTGTCCATATTTTGCTTAAACTTTCTCCATGTGAGAGAGACATATCGTCTCAAGGGTAGGAAATTGTACCTGCCATATTTGAAAATAGGACACCATAAATTTGATGACATTGAATTATGAACTTACTTTCCTCTCAAAATCACAAGGTTTTAGAACTTGTTAGTGACACAATCAAGGAGGGTTGCTTGATGCTTTCATTTTTATGAACCAATGACTAAGGCCGAGTATATTGCAATGGAACAAGCATGAAATGCGGTGCGAACAAAATAAACTATCTTACGGTTTGTACCACCCGTTAATACTCATGCACAAAAACATAGGAAAACATTTCACTGAATTATGATCCAAAGAACGAAATGACAACCTCAAATACCACATGAATACTTTTTGCAATTTTCCTAAAATTTTCGCACGACAACGAGATGTTAAGGCAAGTTTCTTATACTAACACGGATCCCTGGAAGATGCAACTAGTCTTCGTGGAACAAATAAAATATGTTATGCAAAAATAGATTATATTAAAAAAAACAAAAAAAAAAAGCAAAAACGAAACGATTGCATGAGCTTCTATGAATTGTTTATTTAAGAGCCCGTATGGAATTTTTATTTCGTCGTGAATTATGTTACTGCCATTTGTCCCTACCAAAAAATCAGGTGACTAGTTTCATATTTCTTTATCTCTGATTTCAGGGATTGGGAAGATTTCAGTTTATCCAATTTTGTAAATGTGTATACAATTATGACGCTTTCGTTAGTGGTGACACCTATCTACAATTTAAGTTTAATCAATTTCTTATCCTTGACTGATAACATTGTGTGGCGTGTTGAGGATTTCGCACGCAAAACAAATGAAAGATGTTTAATCTAAACATCAAAAGCATTGGATAAAGAAAGAGAAGACTGACCTGTGGGGTAAATAGTGAAGGAGTGCGGTGGTCGATCTCCATCAAAGGTTGCCAAGTTAAGCTCCTCATCTTGGGACAGTAGGAAATGGTCAGGTTTGTTAAGCGGGGGCATTTCAACAAACAGTTCTTCCTCGAGAGAAAATTAGTCATATTGGGCAAGCATTCCAGCTTCATCCGATAAAGATTCGGGAATGTGATCTTCTCCACCGCGCTTCCCTGCTCTTCTTCCTTTGCGATCAGTCCTTCCATTTGACCACACTCCTTTATTTCCATCCACCCTAAATTGGGAAGACACCGAACCATCGATGGAGTGAAAGCATTTCTCAAATTGCTACATTTGTAAAGGATGAGCCCAAATATCATATTGAAGCGCAGGGCCCCTTGAAGATGGTTGTTCCATAGTCGCCACAGCTTTGGTAGATTGACCAAGCCTAGATATTCTAATGAAGGCAGCACCTGAGTGCTTCGCGCACCCTTCAGCCCTTCAAGATTGAATACTTCTTCGACCGACTCGCAATCGCGCACTTGCAAACTTTTTCATTTTGTTTAAAGCAAGCATCAATCTGGATGGAATAGCATTAGTAAATGATGGACATTTATCCACCGATAGTGATTGTAATTTCCAAGAGGACTCGATGGGAATAAGTTCGCCATGCCATTTTTCAATTAGCTCAGAAACTAGGATAGCCGCATCGATTTTGCTCCCCGCAACCGTAGCCTCGTTGGAAAAAAGCGTCATTAAATGTAAACTACTAGTTAGCAAAACGCAGCAAGACCATCTAATTTCACAGAATTCGATATCCGATGCATACCATTTTTTTAAACATATTCTGGATGGTGATGTTGAGGTTTTCCTCCCAAAACCACGATTCCGTTGAGACTTGTACTCTCTCCAACTTTGGCGCCTTTATTGGTCCCTCAGAGAAGAACTTCATGTCGGGACATCCACTCACAATGACATCTTCCAAGAGTGGGAAAATCAAAGTGCATTTACTTGAACTGAAACATCTCAGCCCCTCAACCCATCAAGCTCCATATACTTCAATTGATTGAAAACCATCACGAGCCCCTCCTCACCTCCATCGTCACAAATGACTTCTGTCAACACCTTACATTTACTTATTCTCAATTTCGTGAGTTCCACCAAATTTCCAGTTATTGTCGGTGTGAACATCTTTGATAACCCATCACAAAATGACACGTCTAGAGTCTTGAGATGTTGAAAAAATCTGGACAGTGGTAGCATTACATTTAGCTCGTGCCTTGGGTCTTCTTTGGCTTCCACAATGTTGCTTAGCTCTTCTATATCAGAGTTGCATACAACCAGCTCTTGCAAGTTGGTTAAACTCTGAACAAGACGACATGTGGACATTGCAGATTCCTTCGAGAAATGATGAAGCTTGAGAACTCTAACCTTGTAGAAGAATTCCCCGCCACGCAATAACTCCATCCCTCCATATAAATCCAATTTTAACTCTTGCAGATTTGAGAATGCGCCCTGAGAAATTAGTAAAATCAGAATGTAAAATCAGAATGCAATTCAACGGAAGGAAGTGCACCCTATGCAATAGACATGGGGTGCATTCCCGTTTTTACTCTTGCAGATTTGAGAATGCGCCCTGAGAAATTAGTCAAATCAGAATCTAAAACCAGCTTAGTTGAAAGGGCGTTTGTGTATGAGGGTACAAGTCCTGCATTTTAAGATGTTTTGAGTCTCTTGTACGCACGTTTGCACTCAAGTCCCTACATTCCCGTTTGCACAAATTGCAGACATTAATCTCAACAAAAATGGTCATATCTTTCCGTTTTTAAGCATAAAACCCGGCATCTTTCCAAAGTCCAAATTATATAACACACATGCCACGTATTTTAAATTTTCATGGTGCTTAAGAGAGAGCTGAACCATCGAAATTAGCCTAAATCACTTCCAATTTAACGTAGAAGCAGCAAGAAATTAATTAGTAAAAAAATCTTGGGTCGTACGTTTACTATCAAGAAGAGAGTTTGTTTATGAAGTGGCATCTCATTCTCAGGCTGCGAAGCAAGTATCTCCACTTTGTCACAGCCATCCACCTCTAAGGTCTTCAATGCAGGCCAACGTAAAGCACGCGCTCCAGCGTAGATGCACTTCAACTGTGGTAGAAGCTTAAGCTTGAGGGAGGTTAACTTAGGGAACACATCCGTGGGAACTATTCCGTCCTTCTCAATCAGTTCCACAAAGCCACCGCATTCATCGATCTCCAACTCCTCAAGTTGCATTAGATCTCTAGCTACTGGTGCTGGAAACAGAGAGGTGAGGCTCTGGCATCTGAAAACGGTAACAGAACGGAGACATTGAAATTCAACTTGACTGTGAAGTTCCTCATCCCATACACGCTTTAGCTTTGGACATAGCCCTAAATTCAACTTTTTTAATGGTAAACGAGCAACAGGATGTCCATCAAGACGATTCAATGATTGCTGTTTGACAACAACTTCAAGCGAATCACATGATTCTAACTTCAAACTTTCCAAGCTCTTGAGCCGTCCAAGAATGTCAGAAGGAACAATGTTCACTAGCTTATTGCATCCACCTACATTAAGCGACTTTAATTTGCTGAAAGACTCTGCAGCAACTTGAT
Source organism: Rhodomyrtus tomentosa (assembly GCA_028455895.1). NCBI lineage: Eukaryota > Viridiplantae > Streptophyta > Magnoliopsida > Myrtales > Myrtaceae > Rhodomyrtus > Rhodomyrtus tomentosa. The sequence goes on along the minus strand of JAPCWY010000011.1, from coordinate 35,595,694 downwards.
TGTCCCATATCGTCTCAATGCTATCCATGTTCCAGATACTCAATGTCTCCAAGCTAGGAAATGCAACCTGCGGTATTCACTCACGAAATTAGTGATTCTGTTAGTTTGAAAAGTTCATGAATACATATGGAAGAAGCGGTGGTCCTAACAATCTTTGTCTGTCGATTGTGGTCGCATGCTCATCTTGCAGAGATCATACCAAAGATTGCACAGACCACGCAAAACAACACGACAACCAGAGCTTTTCTGTTTACGTTTTGACATATTATTAGTCTCTCCATATTTTTTAAGTCCAGTTCGAAAGGCAACATGAAATATTTGAAAACGGAAGGAGCGATATTCCTCAAATTTGTTTGACTTGTCCATGTTAGCAAATTCCCTTTTTCATTTTACTAAAAGTAGTTTCAGTGTTTCATTTTGGACAAGTTTAACTTCAAAATTAGCGTGTTATTCCCCCATACTCTGTTTGTTAGCCTGTTATGTTTCTATTTATTTTACTAATTTACTCAAATTAAACACGTGCGATATAAATAATATTGCAATTTATTAAGTTATAATTTTAAATTTCTCCAAAATATATGTGAAATATGTCAACGACATAATTACTTCCGTTTAAAGTCAATATCATATTAACAAGAGGGTAGCACGTTCCGTTTTTCATCACTTTCGAGTAACACTATTAGCATTTATTGCTAAAAATGAAATTCATCCATCCATAGATTTTCAAAATAGCCAAAAGTAACAGTACACGCTGTGAGGATTAGCAGAATTCTATAATAACAAAAAAAAACATAATAATTGAAAATTTGGCGATTTATAATATGAATCAACATGTTTGGAAATGATTATCGACAAATCCGAAAATGATATGAATTTCTACGAACTTAATACACATGAATTTCATAATAAAATTAAAAAAATATAGTGTTCTTCGAATGACATCGCTATATCACAAAATCTTTTACTATATAGTTACCAGGAGTGACTTTAACTACACGATCTGAGAGTTGACAATTGAGCTCATTGGAGATTAATTATCCAACTTCTGCATGTACAGTGACTCTACTTTATATTCTTCATTTCAATTTGAAATCGCAATTTGAAGAGTAACATCTCTGTTATGGCTTATCCAAATTTTTATGGTGCGGTGATTATGCGGAACGCAATCAATTTTTACCAAAGTGGGCTTTGGCGATCATGCTTTGTCTCCAACATAACTATTTATTTGTTAGTTGTACTTATTTAGCTGGCTGGCACAAAAATTACCTATATGCATATATCATCTTTTGCAATCTCTTAATAATTTGATGCGATTGATCCAACTCTTATTGATGTGAATTGAAACTTACCAATTATTTGTAGCGCTATGTGGCAACTTGAGATGCACAGCATGTAAACTTGTGAAGTGCTATGCACAGGTAAAATTGATGCCGATCATTGGATTTTTGTTATAGTTTAAGATTTTAACGTAGCGTTTGTTACGTACCTCTTGATTGAAAAGGGTAGTAGACCAGGATTTGACATGATCCTCACTCGACCTTCTCGTGAACCTATCATTGTTTTCGTCAGATGAAAATAATTTCATCTTTGACATGGCGAGGATTAACAAATCTAAGAAAATCTTTAATGATTAAACGAGACAAAAATAAATCTTACCCTTACTACAATAGAAGCACATCAAACTTTCCAAACCGCATTGTGTAAATTGGTTAACATCAGAATATCGGAGTTTCTAATGTGTCTGTTCTCAACCCTTCATCCTCCGTAATGATCATCTCTATCTTCTCGCAATAACTTACCACTAGTTCTCTCAGATTTTGAGAGATTGAACCATGGATGGGAAAAACAGAAACCAGAGGTTGTTGCAATTACGCACCTCTAATTGCTTTAAATTATAGAATCTCGCAATTCCACAAGGATTCTTGTTCCATATGCACCTCAAGCTTGGTAACCTCCGTATATGGATGGTGTCTAGCTCTGAAAGAATCTCAATATTTGCATTGTTGCCTAGTCCATCAAGGTCAAAGATTTCTTACATCGAAACACAATCTTTTACATTTAAAGTGCGTAGCTTGTGTAGTTTTACCAAGTGAGCTGAGTTGATGACCTTTGAGAGAGATCTGCACGAAGATACCTCAAGAAATTGAAGATTGCTCACCAGTGGAGATTCATCGGTCCATATATCTTCTAGATTGGGAAGACCAATCGACGGATAGACCCATCACATACGTGCTATAGCAGGTTACTACAAATGGTTGGGGAAGAAATTTTACGGTCTTTAGGATAATTTTTGCATTTACAAAAATCTATGATAAACAAAGGCTAATTTCTGATCGAGAAAAGGTATTCTACGACCCCAAAAACAACTAATGAACTTGATTTTTTTTTTTACTATAAATTCGTGGATGGTTTAGATTTTGTTTGCGATTTATTACCAATTAGGGAAACTACATTCATCAAGAAATAGCATTCATTCGGCTTTCTAATGACTACGTAAGATTAGCGATCTACTTTGATGTTACATTGCTCACCATGAAAAAATTATATAGAAACTGTAGAATTACAGTGATTGTGAAAGACATAGGCAATTTACTAATAAAGGACAACATCTCATGGAGTGATCAACAAGGCAAGTTTCGATCACGAGAAGTAAATTATTATGCTATAAGACCTTAATTACAGAAAGGTATGTCTAATTCACTACTTATCTAAGGAGACGTAGCAATTTTGAAAAGTAATTTAGTACTGCAAGTAACTCCCTTTTGACGCCTTCGCTGTCCACCTAAGTTCACTTGGGCTTTTTCTAGACCCAATCAATTAATGCAATGAAGAGTAACAGAAGACTGCTTTATGCAATTACAGAGAAGGCATGACTGGGATAAGGTAATTAGCCAGAAAATGATACGGATAAAATGAAATTAATCAAAATATAGGGACTTCCATGCATGAATGAACATGAACCCTATGTTTTTAACTTATCTGAATCCTTTATGGGGTTAATTTGGCCCGATTTGTTCATTTAGAGATCGGACTGATCAAATTTCATTCTCAAGTCAAACTAAAGATTAGACGCTTTTGCACAAATTAAAATCAATTTAACCCAATTTTACCTTTTTAAGATGAATTTCATGTTGTAGAATATTATTTTCAAGTCAATTTCATGATTTTTGGACATTTTAGGACTTAATTTAAAGAAAAACTTCGAATTGGGCCGACTGGGTCAGGTTGACCCAACCCAGTCAACCGTTGACCTAGGTCATCGACAGAACCATTCTCCCTGGTTCTTCTCTGCTCTTTCACGTGCGAAGGCCAGGGCAGTGAGGGAGGGGCGCAAATGAGGCATCAAATTGAGCGCGCCTGGAGATCAAACGGAGGTACATGTAATGCCCATGCAACTCCGACTCCGGCGAACACAAAACGCGTGGTACACGTGCGGACAGCTGGACCTCCTATAACAGAAAATGAACTCCAAATTGAAATTAAGGAGGTAGAAGTCTGTTACAGAGAGGGCGGGCGCCGGCTTATTTGGTAGAGAGAGAACAGAACGAAGAGAACAGGGGGAAGAGTTCCACCAATTGGCCGAGAGAAGAGGGAGAGAGAGTGAGATAGAGAGGGCTGGATTGAGAGAGGGGGAGTAGAAAGAGGGGGACGGGTAAAACAGGGTAGGTTGGGGAAGTGCCACCACTCGATCAAGGGCTAGAGAGAGAGTGCGAGTTCTTGAGAGAGAGATCAAAGAGGCCGAGCTCGTCACCATCGCACTAGCCCATGCCGCCGTCATCACCGACAAAACCTGGTCAGTCCACGGTCTCCTGTGTACATTTGCTCTGTTCCTGTTTGAGGAGCTTGATTTGCTTCCTGACTAAATCGAGCTAATCCGGATGCATCACGACCTCGATGAACGTCCATATAATCGTTCTTGAATAATCTTTTAGTTTAACTTAGATCGAAAATCCATTTCGCTTGCATTGTAATGGTTTTTACTGGTCTGCACTCCATGTGTTCGACAAAATGACTTGGTCAGCATGTTCTTGAGATTCGATTTCAGTCATAGACCTGGAATGCGTTATTTCCATATTTTTCGTCTCGATCTGCATCTAGTACCCTTTCTCAGCCTTCCTATATCATTTTCATGCATTAATCTAATGAGAACTGTGCGGATTGAACTTCGTTACATCTTGCCAGAGTGGCGGATCGGCAACCTTCGACGAATGACGTCTCGCAGTAAAAAGACACTCAAGTAAGCTTCTTGAACGTTTCTCAATGCTTGATGTGTGATTAGAACCGATTTTAAACGGCAAAAATACACTTTTAGTTTCAAAAATTATGTACGGAGATCAATTTAGTGCCAAAAATTTCAAACAGATCAATTTAGTGCTAACTTAAAAAAAAAAACGATCAATTCAGTGCTAACTCCGATTTAAACTGACGTGGCTTGTCGAAAATCCGACAGTATCATTTTTATTATTATTTAAGATGACATGACACAGCAGAGTCGTCACTAAATTGATCGTTTCTAAAAGAAATTGGCACTTAAGCGGTCGCTTTTTTTTAAAAAAAAAAATTAGTACTAAAGTGATCCGTTTGAAACTTTTGACACTAAAATGATCTTCGTACACAACTTTTTGTACTAAAAGTGTACTTTCCTGACTTTAAACAGTCAGAATTGCAGTAACAAAAGGTCACCGAAAATTGAAAATTTGACCGTGGCATTGACATGGCAGATACGCGGCTGCCTCGTTAGCTGGGTCTGTTATAACTAATAATAGCAAGCAAAAAATATCCGATGGGTCAGAGGGAGCCACGTGTCATAATCTGAGACGTTGGTTCGAAATTGACAGTAAATTTAAAAAATAGGCCGAAAATTATGGAAAAATTAAAAAAAATTCAAAAATTCAAAATCGAATGCTTGAAACGGCGCTGTTTTTGCCAAGGTCGATTCGGACTTGCGTGGGCCGGGCCAGCCATCCTTGCGTCGTGGGATTGGTCCGTACGGCGTTGTGCACTGTTTTTGCTAGATATTTATTCCTTTTTCGCTTATAACCGAGTGATGTAATGAGAAGTGCGATATGCTAATTATAATGGAATGCTCTGCTGGACCTAACCCTGATTTAAGGGTGAAACTGGATAAAATATCGTGTCTCAATTTTCTCTTTCTCATTCTTTTACTTCACTGCGATTGTGCGATGATCCTAACATACTTTGCCCCATGCATATTTTCAAACAGCAAGTATGAATTTCAGCGATTACTTCGGGGATTGTATAGAGTTTGTCGGACTACCACAGGAAGCTGATTACTAGAGTAGAGCATCAAATTGTCATCTTAAAGGGATGAGATCCATATTGGTAACCGTCATCAAGCTTTTCATAATGTTTGACCCCTTTTTTATTAGTATGTAACATATTAACTTATACAGATATATTGCAGATGATCATAACAATAAAGCAGATGACAAACAACCCCACGAAATATGCAGGCTAAAACGGTTATCGCTTGCCTATTTATGGGGAGAGTGAGTTATGTTAAAAAAATCCTATTTCGAATAATTGAACTAGTGTAGAATAGTTAAAATATCTTAGCTAGCTTATAACTTATTAGCTCAAGGTTTTGAGTAAATATAAGTCCAATTAGATATTTTGACAGACTCGAACTCAAACTTGAATTCTCTTTTGACAATCACCCTACGCACTCCATCAAGAGTTCCTCTAGTAACTCCAATAGCAAAGTATAATGGAGTTGGTGCAACGCGTTCTTTCTTTCTTTCTTTTTTTGTGACCATCTCAAGCGTGAAAAAATTACTTCAAGAAAAATTCTTAAATTTATATTACTGATCAACTCTGGATATTGGCGTAAGATAAGTATTGCTTATGACCTTTTATTTTATCGATCCCATGTTGCGGATGATTTGGATTTACACTTTGTCGAATAAAGACACAAATATGGAAAGAGTTTGGCAATTAGGCACGTGCGAACCCGTAATTTTGGAAGATGCAATGCCCCTATGTAATATTCGCTGAGCCGAGTACAATTGCATGTGAATCAGATTTCAATCACCATGGAAACGCTTGTGATGATATGGTTTTAGATGCAATTCATCCTTCTCTTTTCTCTTTAGCGAGAAACCATGTGGACTTTGAAGTCCAACAGAGAGATCATCAGTACCTCTCATTTTTAGACGGACAAATTCGACGGTGTCCACGTTCGATTTCTTGCTGTTAACATTCATTAGCAGATAACCTATCTCCGATGCGCCTTTGTCAAATATAAATACGTGAAAATCTAAGTTCTCTGCGTGTTTCAAGACAATAATATTAATGCGAAAACTGACAGGATCTGGCAAATAAGTCGATAAGAAATCGCTAGAGAAATAAATTGCACTCAAACCCGAAGTGTTTAGAAATAAACAACTCAATAAGATGTAAATTTAATAGGAAAAAAAATTCTCTGATGCTCAGATCTCGTCGGCGGCTTGAATAGAAAAGGCTAGTATTGTGTGTTACCCTTCCCGCCTTAATGGTACGTGGAAAGAAGAATTTTTAAGGAAATTCCCTGTACGTAAGCCTTCTAGTTTTGAGTGTCTGAAAGAGAGCGATCGTGAAGAAATGAGGTGTCTCCAGGGCAAAACTTTGCCGGCCACTGTTCATTTTCTCCCCGGCAACGAGAAATCATCCCCTGAGCACAATTTGTCTCGTAAGTTATAACGTCTGAACCGGAGAAGAAGTTCATTTCTGGGACGAAAAGTCAAAAAGACAAATGAATGCCGAAGCAAGCTCAATTAAGAAGAACTCGGAGGGAATCGAATGGCTGAAAAGGCGGACAATCTGTTTGTTGATCACAATTGCACCGAGAATAATGTTAGAGGTACGGAAACTGAGATCGATAAAATTGATTTATAAAGTAAGGTATTGTAATAAGCGCCCTCGGATATTCAGCCTACTAGTCAATCTTTATTGCTGGGAGAGTCTCACTAGCAATTCCTGTAACAAGGAATTGAAAGTCAAACATTGGGTACCTGCTACACAACTGAACATCTTTAGCCTTTAGAAATTCCTTGGCCGCGAGTCGTGCACTTTTAAGGGGATTAGTTCCTAAGTTATTTTAGCTAAAAATTAGGTAATGTTCGTGTGATTATTTTGTTTGATGTCATTCGCATTTTTCTAACCTCAAAAGATGAAAGGCTAGTCCTCTCACGGAACCTTCCTCCTTGACTGTCAATGCTGACTTATTACTATTCGTCCTTGATTTTTTTCAATAGTTGATGAATAGACTTCAATCTGACTCTACTTTTATATCGATCACCGGAGTCCAACACCTATTATAAAATTGCACGTTGAACAATAGTCAAGAAGGACTTGACCACATCTGATTCAAATCGTTTATGACTTAAATTTAGAGCTTGATTGCAAGTTAAGCTAAAATCCAAGATTCTTGTATGCAATTTCCTACAATAAAAAGAAAAGAAGAGAATGGATGTCCAACGACAAGGGAGTTCGAACGAGAAAGAAACCCAAATGGGATGCTTGGGTGACTAAATGAAAATGAGGATGGTAGGTCCTAAGCAGTTATGCTGACGTGGCAAATGAAAGAGGATTTGCTTATATCGGCTAATTAATGGTCGATCAATTAGAAATCGGTTATCATTTTAAGAGTCGTTTAGGCGAAAAGACTATTCTACCCCTGATTTTTCAGTTCTCATCGGCAGCTCCCTCTTTCTTTTTCAAAACTACCGTCAATGAGAAATTGGAAATAAAATCACTTACCCCCATAAAAATCTTCCTCGTCTCAACCTCTGATTAAAACTGCCGTCAGTAAACTAGACAAGCTGAAAAAATGATTTAAAAAAAAAAAAGTTTAGAAGCAGAGGCAAGCGACAAAAAAAAAAAATAATAATGGACGAGAATAAAATTAATGGGAGCTCACCAATTTTATGCTGATAACTTTTGTATGGTTGTATTGAGATCACCCTCCCAGTCCCCCCAGTCCCACTCGTATCCGAACAAGCTCGCATATTCCAGTTGTGGCGCGCTCAGCATACTCTTGGAAAAGATCTTCATTTTCGGGCACTCTTCCACTTCAATGATATTCAAGGATGGAAACCTGAAGCTGCAACTTGCGATGGAGGAGAAGCATTCTAAGCTTGGCAGATTTTGAAGAGTCAAACTTTGTAGCTTCCCAAAAGAAATCACTATTTTCTCTCCCTTGCCGTCACTTATCACCACTTCTTTCATCCTTTCACATCCTATTATAGTCATGAAAGTGAGGTGCACCAAATTCGCGATCGCTGAAACTGTCACCAAATATACCAATCCAGAGGAACTCTTCACCACTAACTCCGTCAAATTCCGAAAGGTTGTCACAGCTGGAAATAATGTTGTTAAACCAGGACAATCCCAAACCTTAAATTTGTTAATACTTTGAAGAACTCTTGTAATTAAATAGTCTTCTCTCCAGACACGCTTTAGATTGTGTAGCTTGCTCAACTTAAGTTCTCTTAAATTTTCAAGCAACGAATGTTTTCCCTCATCCACAAGCCCTTCATCGGGAAATATATCTTCAAAGGCACTACAAAAAACCTCAAGGCTTTTTAGATTGGGAAATCTCTGCAGGAGGAAGTTGGAAGGAAAGACCGCCATTTCGTCATGAAAGCATGCCAATGTTAGTGCTTTTGACTTGCCAAAGACGTCATCAGAAAATTTTCCATTCTGTATCATATCAATATCCTTATCGACTAACGAAAGTGCCTCTAAGCTGGAAATGCCCTGTAAAAGTTGCCAATACAATGAGATGAGTAAATTCAACAAGGTTCGGCAGTAAATAATGTGTTGTAAAAGGCAAGCCTACGTCATGGAAGGCGGCCATCTTCTTGCAATTCATTAAATTTCAAGAGTTTTTTTTATCCATGTCTCGCTACAAAATACAACTCCAACCGAATGATCTATTGTAACCATCCATAATGAAAACCTGAAGAGAACACTTCTTTTAAGTAGAGTTTGGTGCGGTTAAGTTAGTAGACTAAATCTAAATTCAAAACCAACCAGCTCACCAAATTACAAATTTCATTAAAAATATCTTATGTTGTCAACAAATCTATCATTCTTTGGAATTTTATGTAACGGGATGCACTCGTAGTGTTACTAAAACATACAGGGTTCCTTACGTTGTCTAAAATGAAATTAGAGGAAGGGGTTTCGAGTTTTCTTTAGTATCATAATTAACGTGACTGTGTAATGGACGTAGAATACACGGACGAATTAAAGAATAACAAAGAACGCAGTGAATTAAGGTGCCAATATTTGTATTTCTAAAAAGAAATTAGAGTATGTTTTTATAGAGATTGTAGAAAATAAAAAAAGAGAGAAGAAAAGTTCAATGGTGAGAAATGTGAGAAAAATAGAGAGGGCCATGTGTCAAGTTCTCATTGACTTTCCCAGTCACATCATGTTTAATTAGATTAGATAAGGAATATATTATGAGGTAAAAAATAATCTGTAATTATCTTTGTAACTTTAGATAATGGAACATCTTATAAGCGTCCCCAAACGAAAAGTGTACTTATGATATTAGAAATATCTAATATTATCGACAAGGGATATCATTTTTCTATAGTATCATGATATGATTAATATGCGCTGAACATAAGAAAGTACTTTAAATAACAAAATAGAAACAAAGGGAGAATAGTTGTAGTCATACCCTCTCAAGTGAGGAGTGTGTATCTCGGCCTGAAATGTCTTGATGACTATCTCTCCCAGGCCACTTGTTCTTGTTTGCCACAAAAGGAAACATGTTTAGTTTCTCACAATGTGTCACTTTTAATTCCTTCAAGGATAGCCAATTCAAAGTAGGCAAATTAGGACAGAAGCTCTTGAGTTGTGGCATATCATGAAACACCAGAGAGGTTAATTGCGGGAAAACTACTTGAGCGGTAGTGGACTGTGGAGTGCCATCCCCACTTGTGACTATTTCCATGATTGCACAAAACTCCACTTGAATTTTCTCCAGTTGATTTAGACTTGGAGCCACCCAATACGGAAACAGATTTTCAAGACTCTTACAATTCTCAACCTTCACTTCCCATAAATGTTCAAAAGTGAGATCAGTATCTTGAGGACTATCTGTCCATATTTTGCTTAAACTTTCCATGTGAGAGAGAAATATCGATTTAAGCTTAGGAAATTGTACCTGCCATATTAGAAAATAGGACACCATAAATTTGATGACATTAAATTATGAACTTACTTTCCTCTCAAAATCACAAGATTCTAGAACTTGTTAGTGACACAATCAAGGAGGGGTTGCTTGATGCTTTCATTTTTATGAACCAATGACTAAGGCCAAGTATATTGCAATGGAACAAGCATGAAATGCGGTGCGATAAAATAAACTATCTTATGGTTTGTACCACCCGTTAATACTCATGCACAAAAAAAGATAGGAAAACATTTCACTGTAGTGCGATCCAAAGAACGAAATGACGACCTCAAATACCACATGAATACTTTTCGCAACTTTCCTAAAATTTTCGCACGACAACAGATTTTAAGGCAAGTTTCTTATACTAACAAGGATCCCTGGGAAGATGCAACTAGTCTTCGTGAACAAATAAAATATGTTATGCAATAGATTATATTACAAAAAAAATAATAAAAAAACGAAACGATTGCATGAGCTGCTATGAATTGTTCATTGAAGAGCCCGTACGGAATTTTTATTTCGTCGTGAATTATGTTATTGCCACTTGTCCCTACCAAAAAATCAGGTGACTAGTTTCATATTTCTTTATCTCTGATTTTAGGGATCGGGAAGATTTCAGTTTACCCAATTTTGTGAATGTGTTTACAATTATGACGTTTTTGTTAGTGGTGACAACTATCTACAATTTAAGTTTAATCAATTTCTTATCCTTGACTGATAACATTGTGTGGCGTGTTGAGGATTTCACACGCAAAAACAAATGAAAGATGTTTAATCTAAACATCAAAAGCATCGGATAAAGAAAGAGAAGACTGACCTGTGGAGTAAATAGTGAAGGAGTGCGGTGGTCGATCTTCATCAAAGGTTGCCAAGTTAAACTTCTCATCTTGGGGCAGTAGGCGATGGCCAGCTCTGCTAAGCTTGGGCATTCCAGCGAACAGTTCTTCCCTGAGAGAAAATTAATCATATTGGGCAAGCATTCCAGCTTCATCCGATAAAGATGCGGGAATGTAATCTTCTCCACCGCGCTTCCCTGCTCTTCTTCCTCTGCGATCACTCTTTCCATTTGACCACACTCCTTTATTTCCATCCACCATAAATTGGGAAGACACCGAACCATCGATGGAGTGAAAGCATGTATCAAGTTGCCGCATTTATAAAGGGTGAGGCTAAATATCATATCGAAGCGCAGCGCCCCTTGAAGATGGTTGTTCCATAGTCGCCACAACTTTGGTAGATTGACCAAGTCTAGACATCGTAATCTAGGCAACACCCGAGTGCTTCGCGCATCCTCTAGCCCTTCAAGATTGAATACTTCTTCTATCGACTCGCAATCGTGCACTTGCAATATTTGCATTTGGTTTAAAACAAGCATCAATCTGGATGGAATGACATTACTTAATGATGGACATCTATCCACGACCAATGATTCTAATTGCCATGAGGGCTCGATAGGAATAAGCTCGCTGTGCCATTTTCCAATTAGCTCAGGAAACTCAGATAGCCACATCGACTTTACTCCCGCAACCATGGCCTGTTGGAAAAAAGCGTCATTAAATGTAAACTACTATTTAGCAAAACGCAGCAAGACCATCTAATTTCACAGAATTTGATATCCGATGCATACCATTTTTTTAAACATATTCTGGATGGTGATGTTGAGGTTTTCCTCCCAAAACCACGCTTCTGTTGAGACTTGTACTCTCTCCAACTTTGGCGCCTTTATTGGTCCCTTAGAGAAGAACTTCATGCTCGGCCATCCACTCACAATGACATCTTCCAAGAGTGGGAACATCAAAGTGCATTTACTTGAGCTGAAACATCTCAGCCCCGTCAACCCATCAAGCTCCATACACTTCAATTGATTGAAAACCACCACAAGCCCCTCCTCACCTCCATCATCACAAATGACTTCTGTCAACATCTTGCATTTACTTATCCTCAATTTCGTGAGTTCCACCAAATTTCCAGCTATTGTCGGTGTGAACATCTTTGATAACCCATCACAAATTGACACATCTAGAGTCTTGAGATGTTGGAAAAATCTGGACAATGGTAGCATTACTTTTATCTCGTGCCATGGGCCTTCTTTGGCTTCCACAATGTTGCTCAGCTCTTCTATATCAGAATTGCGTACAACCAGCTCTTGCAAGTTGGTTAAACTCCGAACAAGATGACATGTGGACATTGCAGATTCCTTCGAGAAATGATGAAGCTTGAGAACTTTAATCTTGCAGAAGAATTCTCCGTCATGAGAATGCCCATGCCATAACTCCATCCGTCCATATAAATCCAATTTTAACTCTTGCAGATTTGAGAATGCGCCCTGAGAAATTAGTCTAATCAGAATCTAAAACCAGCTTAGTTAAAAGAGTCATACGTTTTAAGATGTTTGAGTCTCATGCAATTCAACGGAACGAGATGCACACCATGCAATAGACATTATCACCGATCTTTTACATTTGACTTCTTGTTATACCCACGTTTGCACTCAAGTAAATCCCTACATTCTTGTTAGCACAAATTGCAGACATTAATCTCAACAAGCAGCAAGAAATTAATTAATAAAAAAATCTTGGGGTGTACCTTTTCTATCAAGAAGAGAGGTTGTTTACGAAGTAACATCTCATTCTCAGGTTGCGAAACAAGTATCTCCACTTTGTCACAGCCATCCACCTCTAAGGTCTTCAATGCCGGCCAACATAAAGCACGTGTTCCGGCGTAGATGCACTTCAACTCTGGTAGATGCTTAAGCTTGAGGGAGGTTAACTTAGGGAACACATCCCTGGGAACTAGTCCGTCCTTCTCTATGAGTTCCACAATGCCACCACATTTGTGGATCTTCAACTCCTCAAGTAGCATTAGATCTATAGCTACTGAGGCTGGAAACAGAGAGGTGAGGCTCTCGCATCCAGAAACGGTAACAGAACGGAGACATTGAAATTCGACTTGACTGTGAAGTTCCTCATCCCATACACGCTTCAGCTTTGATAATCCCTCTAACTTCAACTCTTTTAATGGTAAACGAGCAACGGGATGTCCATCTAGAAGATTCAATGGCCGCTGTTTGAAAACAACTTCAAGCGAATCACATGATTCTACCACCAAATTTTCCAAGCTCTTGAGCCGTTCAAGAATGTCAGAAGAAACAATGTTCACTAGCTTATTGCGTCCATTTACATGGAGCGACTTTAGTTTGCTGAAGGACTCTGCAGCAACTTGATTGTCCCATATTGTCTCAATGCTATCCATGTTCCAGATACTCAATGTCTCCAAGCTAGGAAATGCGACCTGCAATATTCACTCACGAAATTAGTGGTTCTCTATCGATTGTGGTCGCATGCTCATCTTGCAGAGACCATACCAAAGATTGCATAGACCACACAAAACAACACGATAACCAAAGCTTTTCTGTTTATGTTTTGACATATTATTTGTCTCTCCATATTTTTTAAGGACAGTTCAAAAGGCAACATGAAATATTTGAAAACGAAAAAGGCGATATTCCTCAAATTTGTTTGACTTGTCCATGTTAGCAAATTCCCTTTTTCATTTTACTAAAAGTAGTTTCACTGTTTCATTTTGGACAAGTTTAACTTCAAAATTAGTGTGTTATTCCCCATACTCTGTTTGTTAGCCTGTTAGGTTTCTATTTATTTTAATAATTTACTCAAATTAAACACGTGCGATATAAATAATATTGCAATTTATTAAGTTATAATTTTAAATTTCTCCAAAATATATGTGAAATATGTCAACGACATAATTACTTCCGTTTAAAGTCAATATCATATTAACAAGAGGGTAGCACGTTCTGTTTTTCATCACTCGAGTAACACTATTAGCATTTATTGCGAAAATGAAATTCATCCATCCATCAAATTTGAAAATAGCCAAAAGTAATTGTACACGCTGTGAGGACTAGCAGAATTCCACAATAACAAAAAAAAACATAATAATTGAAAGGCTGGCGATTTATAATATGAATCAACCTGACAAATCCGAAAATGATATGAATTGCTACGAACTTAATACACATTAATTTTATAATAAAATTCAAAAATATAGTGTTCTCAAATGACATCGCTATATCACAAAATCTTTTACTATATACTTACCAGGAGCGACTTTAACTACATAATTTGAGAGTTGACAATTGAGCTCATTGGAGATTAATTATCCAACCTCTACATGTATAGTGACTCTACTTTATATTCTTCATTTCAATTTGAAATTGCAATTTGAAGAGTAACATCTCTGTTATGGCTTATCCAGCGTTTATGGTGCGGTGATTATGCGGAACACAATCAATTTTTACCAAAGTGGGCTTTGGCGATCATGCTTTGTCTCCAATATAACTATTTATTTGTTAGTTGTACTTATTTAGCTGGCTGGCACAAATATTACCTATATGCATATATCATCTTTTGCAATCTCTTAATAATTTGATGCGATTGATCCAACTCTTATTGATGTGAATTGAAACTTACCAATTATTTGTAACGCTATGTGGCAACTTGAGATGCACAGCATGTAAACTTGTGAAGTGCTGTGCACATAAAATTGATGCCAGTCATTGGATTTTTGTTATAATTTAAGATTTTGACGTAGCATTTGTTACGTACCTCTTGGTTGAAAATGGTAATAGACCATGATTTGACACGATCCTCACTCTGACCTTCTCGTGAACCTATCATCGTTTTCGTCAGATGAAAACAATTTCATCTTTGACATGGCAGGGATTAACAAATTTAAGAAAATCTTTAATGATTAAACGAGACAAAAATAAATCTTACCCTTAATGCGATAGAAGCACGTCAAACTTTCCAAACACCACATGCGTAAATTGGTTAACATCGGGAATACTAGAGTTTCTAATGTGTCTGTTCTCAACCCTTCATCCTCCGTAATGATCGTCTCTATCTTCTCGCAATAACTTACCTCTAGTTCTCTCAATTCTGTGAGAGATTGAACCATGGATGAGAAAAACAGAAACCTGAGATTGTTACAATTAGACACCTCTAATTGCTTTAAATTATGGAATCTCGCAATTCCACAAGGATTCTTGTTCCATATGCACCTCAAGCTTGGTAACCTCCGTATATGGATGGTGTCCAGCTCAGAAAGAATCTCAATATTTGCATCGTTGCCTAGTCCGTCAAGGTCAAAGATTTCTTGCACCGAAACACAATCTATTACATGTAAAGTGCATAGCTTGTGTAGTTTTACCAGTGAGCTGGAGTTGATAACCTTTGAGAGAGATCTGCACGAAGAGACCTCAAGAAATTGAAGACTGCTCAGCCCCAGTGGAGATTCATCGGTCCATATATCTTCTAGATTGGGAAGACCAACCATTGTCAAGGACTCCAAGGATGGGATCGAAACCTGACGGATAGACCCATTAGCATACGTGCTATAGCAGGTTACTACAAATGGTTGGGGAAGAAATTTTACAGTCTTTAGGATAATTTTTGCATTTACAAAAATCTATGATAACCAAAGGCTAATTTACAGTCAGAAAAGGTATTCTACGACCCCAAAAACAACTAATGAACTTGATTTTTTTTTTTTTACTGTAAATTATTGGATGGTTTAGATTTTGTTTGCAATTTATTACCAATTAGGGAAACTACATTCATCAAGAAATAGCATTCATTCAGTTTGCTAATGACTACGAGGATTAGCGATCTACTTTGATGTTTCATTGCTCAGCATGAAAAAATTACGTAGAAACTGTAGAATTACAGTGATTGTGAAAGACATAGGCAATTTACTAATGAAGGACAACATCTCATGGAGTGATCAACAAGGCAAGTTTCGATCACGAGAAGTAATTATTATGCTATAAGACCTTAATTACAGAAATGTATGTCTAATTCACTACTTATCTAAGGAAATATTGTCATTTATATAATAAGAATAAACCTCCGACGGAGCTGATTTCCTTTCACAGTTGATAAAACCTACAATGGCAACTTAAATTTCCCTCCGTGTTTAATAACTTGCGAACTAATATATTGCACGAGTCTTGAACTCCACCATCAACTTCGATGATATTTGATAGAAAGTTACCTGTTGCCCGTTGAAGAATGCAACTTGAGTGCCAACTTGGTCGTTTGGTGTACAACTTGAGGGAACCATCCCGGCGGTGCAAAAGTTCTTCATATTCGGCAGATCACGCAATTCCAAGACATGCAAATTCCACAACTCAAGTTTGCCACAATCATCCACTTCTACAATGTCCCGCATTAAGCGACAGCTGACTACTTTGATCTCTTCAAGCTGTGGAAGTTCTCTCAAGAATGAAAGAGGAAACAAAACTTCCATCTTGCTGCAGTTTTCAACTCGTACAACCTTTAATGCACTGAAGGAATTGGAGGAGATATGGTTGTTGCATATCTTTTCAAAGTTGCTGAGGTTGTCGAGAAGTAACGACTCCAACATCTCAAACTCTTTATGCGACGGAGATTGGAGGACGTAATGGACGGAGGGACTATCCTTGACCTGTAGGTGCTTTAATTTCGGAAAGCCTTTTTGGGATAATGCACAAATACTCCGCTCAATTCCATTTAATCCGTCTAAAAAGAGGTCGTCAGTTTTGCCTAATAAAGTTTGTATGCATCCTTTCTGAAGAATATCGCTCATTGGATCTAACTTAAGCTCCAATATGCTGGAACCTTTGCGACTTCGCTGGCTTTGCACATCACCTATCTGGATTTGGTACTTGGTTAGCTTCTCGACGTTTAGATCTTCTGGGAGCACACTCGGATCGAGAACGGACACATGCAAATTGTAGAGATTCTTTAATTTGTTCAACTCAATAAGCCCGGCATTAGTGGGTGGAGTTTGCTCCACGGCGTTCCAACGATCAAAGCTATTCTTCATATACAACTCCTCCAATTTCATCAAGCTCCCAAGCACACCCGGTTCAATTATCTCAAGTTGGGAGCAATGGTTTAAGTCTAACAATCTCAGCTCCACCAATTGTCCAATTTCTTTTGGCAATCGTTGAATTTTAGAGTTGACAAAGCTGAGAACATGTAGCCCTTTTAGCTCGCCAATCATGGCTACATCATTAAACGAACAACCATCTAGACATAGAGTATGTAAGTTCTCCAAGGACTGGAACGGCGAAGGTGAACCCGTGAGACGTACCTGAGAAAGATGTAAGACCATGAGTTTGCTCATAGAGTTGAAATATGAATAAGGGATCTTAAGAGATTCACTGTTTGTGAACAACAAAAAGATCCGCATTTCGGGGCAATCTAACTCTTTGGGAAGCTCCTCTATATCGACATAGGGAAAGCATGCCGCCGTATAACTTTTGAGCTTGTCTTTCGGCAACTCTGTCACTGACCTATCATTTTCTTTCAACACGAAAAGAGGGTCGTCTCTTGATGCGACTGACAGGATAAATCCACGAACCAAGTCGTGTATCTTGAAACCATCAACATCTTCATTGTCTTCTAACAAAAGTGACGAGGCTTTCAAGGTTCGGATCAGTGAGCTCAACCTGTCTCTAACTTCTTCCATATTGCTGTATTCTTGGAATAACCTCGAACCCACGCCGTACCTCACCAAATTTTCAAGAGAGGGCTTAGAGACACCATAAACAACACATAGCCGTAACAATGCCTTCACCTCCTTGCCATCCTCCCCTTTGAAACGATCATAACTCAACTGCAACGTCTGATTTATCCTCTCACTGATTCCTTTGTTTGTAGACATCTCGATTTGTCTCAAAACATCCTTCCATTCATAAAAATCAGCGTCTTTAAAAATATTCGCCATTGCAATAATTAGGAAAGGCAAACCTGCACATTTGTGGAGTGCTTCATCCACCAAGGATTTGAACGGATCATGATAAACTTTGTCTCCCACCGTCCTCTCAAAGAGTCTTTTTGCCTCTTCCTGCTTCAGTGCATCAAGGACGAAGTCCCTATCGCAGCCCATTTCCCTCCGCAAAACATCTCGGAATCTCGACGTCAACAGCAACTTGCATCCTATGACTTTGTTGTTGTGTCCGCAAGGAATGCCCACCGATTTCAAGTCAAGCCCTTTCCACAAGTTGTCCAGTATTATGAGCACCTTCTTCTTCTCCCTCACCTCATTTTCCAACCTCGTGCGCAGACGCTCCGCTCGGGAATTGACATACTCGATATCCTTAATATCCAGGTCCAACATGTGCGCAATCTCTCCTTGAATCCTCTTGATGTCTTGATTTTCCGACACATCGGCCTTGGCGACCCAATCAAACGACTTCTCTTTTCTTATCCTCCTTTCGGCGTCCTCCAATAGGGTGGACTTGCCGAGCCCGCCCATCCCGTGAATCCCAACCACGCTACTGTTGTTTTCGGCAAGAGCGACCATGATTTCTCGCATGAACAATTCTCTAGATTTGAAGATGTGGTCGTCCTTAAGCTTGATCGATGTCGAGGCAGAAGAAGAGAAGGCCGTTGCGGCAGTGGACTGAACGACATCTTTGCCTTCTCTCCTGGCCGAAGTCAGAGCATCGGCATTCCCTGGAGCAGGACCGCTGAAGGAGATGTCCCTCAGTTCATTGCATTCTCGAGTGAGAGCCTGAATGGCCTCGATCTTGTCCTTGGCCTTCCTGCTGAACTGATAGCGACAATTGGGGTCGGGAAGAGTCCCGTGGCAGCAACTCTTGCTCGCCTTATCAAAGGCATCCAACAGGCCTCGCGCCTCCTTCAAGGCCTTCTCAGCCCTTCCCTGCAACTCCATGGCGTGACCGTAGACCATCCGGAGATTGTTTCTGGCTTCTCGCACTGCATTGTGGATCCTCTCTGCCTCGTACGCCAGCTTCCCGACTTCCGTCTCAAGATGTTGGGCGTATCTCTTGGAGGAGATCACGTATCCAAACTGACGCTTGATGGGAGCAACTGCCCACTTCAAGACATCCCACGCAATAGAAACAGCAGAATCGATCGACATTTTCTTTGAATTTTTTTTTTCCAAGAAAGAAAGAGCAAGACAACAGGAAAAAGAGCAGCAGATAGTGAAGGAGGAGGAGGAAGGATTGGTTGGGCCAAGAAGCAGAAAGAGCGAAACAGAGCAAGAACGATGAGAGAAGAAGAGGCAATGAGATCCGAGTGCAAAAGAGAATGAAGTGGAGATATGAGCGTGGAAGAGCTCGGTAATCTAACCTTCGTATATAAAAAAGACGGCTCTTGGTCACCTCAAAACGATGATTTTCTGCAATTTAATATTCCTTTGTAACGAAAATTGCAAATGTAACGAAAGCTAAGCCCATGTAGTCGAGAACACCACGAAAATTATCAAATATGTCATAAATTTATTGCATTCACGTCAATTCAATTGTAAACCTACCAATTTTGTTAATTTAATCAAAAAAATTTTAACGGTTGCTAATTAGGTCCTATTGAACCGAAATTATTAACGTGGATGGAAATCTTATGTGGCGAAGCCTTCGCAATCCGCGAGTATGGCTAGTGATCCATGCCAACACATTGAAACATAATAATAAATTTGATTTTTTTTAAAAAAAATGATCCATTTTAGCATCAATCGTACTAAGTAGGACGATCGATATTCAGGATTAAATTGATAAATTATCAAAAAAATTAAGATTAAATTAATATAATTGAAGTATTAAGAACTGAATTAGCCCTAATCAGAAACCTTCTATGTTGTATAAAGTCTCTTTGTTTGATTTCTTTGCATTTTGAAAGTTAAATTGCAAGTGTATCAAATGGCTGAAAGGAAATAAATAATTCAGATGATTACCAGCTATGAACAAGAATGGCAAGTACTTTATGCGGTCTGTCATCATTGTTACGTAGTTCGACAAAAAAAAAAAATCATCGTTATATAGCAAAATATAATTAATAAAGAGAACCAACGGACAAAAGCAGGCCACCCCCACAGGACTTGTATTCTGTCTAAATGTGACAGTATGGGTCGTAATCCAAATTTTAAACTCTAATTTAGTATGCCAGATTGCGCATGAGTGTAAATTAAGTTTACAAATCCGGATGAAACGAGTTTAGAATATGAAGGTCCAACTCTACATGTTATGGATTTCTATCGATCTCGCGTTAAACCCATTTTCAGAATAAATCACAAGAAAAATGGCATCAATGAAATAGTCCTCTCACATGTCGCCATTATAAGTAAGGGTGAGCATGGTTCGCCTTCGTCAAGATCTCTCAGGAATCAGAGACCAAACTAGTAGTCCTGACTCTTAATTTTTGAAATTGAAAACCGGATCGGACGACATTGGTTGGGTCCAGTTTCCGAACAATCCAATAAAATCGACAAAATGAAAATAAAAAGGAAAGGAAAATTAATTCTCGCGCTTTAACTTGTTTGATAAAAGGAAACAAAACTCAAAGAGATGATAGATGAAGGTCCTCTTGGATTCGGAAGAATTTCCTTTTGGATTCTACTCAATAGTCACTTCTTGCCCACGGTGCTCCTCAGCAGCAAAGTATGTTCTTAATTTTTTGGAATATTATTTTTTTTTTGTATGGTCAAAAGTAAGTTGTGTATTTAAATAATAAAAAAGTAAAAAATTTGTCGATTCGAGTAGACAGTCCATCAGTTTAGTTTCTCTAGAATTGGGAACTGGATCGTCCAGACATCAATTCCAACTTGAGAAACCGAAGACCGGACCGGTGACCTCCAGAACTGGAGTAGGGTAAGATCTTTTACTAGGCAAGTTCTTGCTTAGATCGAGCGGATCGCACGACTTGATTATTTCGTGAGATTCATAATATTGAAAACTTGCCATTAACTCGGGTAATCTAAAAGTCCTTAGCTAAGCATCCTCGTTAAATTTGATTATCGACCGAGATTTAGTAGCAGTTCAGAACATTAACAAGGACCCAAACCACGAGGAAGAAAGAGGGGATGGGCATCAACTACGCAACTCGATCATCTCACCTTAGTTAAAGCCTTAATTAAACACCAAATCAATTTCTTGGGAAACGTCACACTTGGTAGCACACTGCTCTAAGCCATTATTAGCCCACATCAACAATAGAAAATGACCACCCTCGGTCTTCTCAATCGAGAAAACAATTGTTAATTTAAATAGATTTCTTTGCTTGATTTCTTCGCATTATAAAATTTAAATTTCACCGAACAATAGGTGAAAGATGTCGATGACGCAAGTAGTTGAGAAGCCTTTCTATATCTTCTTGCGATCTCTCCCTCGGTTTCCATTGCTCCTTAATTGGGTCTTTCTACTTCCTCTCCTATATGTAAAGAAATGATGTGTTAATCCACATAATGAATTAATTCGTGCTTTAGGAACCAAGTACTTCCTTTGATTATTATTGGAAATGAGACGTCCCTGTGACATGTCCATTATCTGCAATCATCTCAACTAATGGCGTCGTCGATAGCTTTCACCTATCTTCAATGGAAATGAATGAGCAACTTAATTCATTATGCGAGATGTTTTCATTGGAACGACTACATGCAAAAAAAAAAAAAGAGCTAAGAAAAATAATTAATTTGAAGCATGAACAATGACAAAATCGATGGAAACAAACATTTAGTAAAAAAAATATATATGTTCTTATACCCATGCAATTTTTAGAGAGGAAAGATGGCCACATCCCTAGCATACAATGATAGTTACATAATAACTTCATATATCATTGCTACTCATGAGTGAGTGAATGCGTGATACCCAATGATGTTGGTCTTCACGTGATTTCATTTGTCGAATCTTCTTACTTAGTAGCACACTCACTACGCTTAAACTTTTTGTGTTTGTCGAGTCTCGCTTTGGTCACTGTTTCTTTGTGACTTTTAAGTTTTTTTTTCTTTCTTTCTTTCTATTATGCTTTGAGGTTCATTATAATAATAGTCAAATGAAAGATTCCCTTGCCCATCTTGTTTCACCCGATTCCAAGTTAGCTTTTGGTGGAAAAACTTCTGCCAAGTGCCTAGAGGTTCTTTTCCATATACCAAGGAGTACTACTTGTAACGTACTCTTTGCCTTTTCAATGTACCAATGGACACAAATATACACCATCAAACATTCACATTAACGGCTTGACTGAAAATCAAATGCTACCATAGAAATTCATAGACCCAATCTATTTTTTAATTAATGTAATTATTGCACAGATGCCAATACTTTTGTCATGGCCACATGCCGCCACAAGATTTAATTCACGTATTTCTAGGTGACGCCGTGCGCCAATTCGGATTATGATGTCCACGGAAATAAAGATAAATCAAGCATCCTGTTTGCCATTTTATAGAAGGAAACTCTTTGTCAAAAAGTTTTTCCTGTTTGTGGCATGTACCAAGGCAAAAGCACATGTGGACCCTTGCAATTTCCAGAGTACTTAAGAAAATATATGATTTTGATCAATATAGATAAAAGATTGTGATAAATAACATCTTTAATTTCTTTCGTATTATTAGTACTTCCATCGATGTTTGTATGCGGGCGCTTGTCTAAATCAAATGATGCGGAGGCTATTGGTAATGCGTTTTTGGACTGATTGAATCATCAAAAATCCAATTAGAAGGCGAAAAGATGATGCAATTAGAACCGGCAGACCTGAGTTACAACATCAGATTGAGCTTAAATTTGGTTGGTCGTAGCGAAACGACATGCTAATCTATACTCATTGCCATCTCGGGAATGAACTACGATGAATTTTGACGATCCGGGATTGTTTAAATGGATTTTTTAATTTTTAAGTATTTTCGGATTAAATTTTATTATTAGTAATAATTTTCTAATTTTGAATTTTGTATTCGGAATCTTAGTAGGGTTAGGTCTAACACCTCATATAAAATGTGTTTTATGTTGTTTGAGCAGACATAATATATTTTTCATATTGAATTTTGCGAATTTTGCTCTTCAAGAAAGATTCACTCGTTCTTCTTCGCTGAACGCTGCGTCATCAAAATCGGTTGGCGTTTAACGAAATGCATGTAAAACCTTCAATGACTGATTGCAGATTGATAAGACAATGCTAGTATTCAACAAGAGCGTAGTTAAGTTAATTAAGACTTGTCACGCTACTAAATATTGTATATCAAAACATTTGTGCTTTATTCAGGGATCTCAAATTAAAATTTCAGGGATTATATTACATATTTCATTTAAAATAAATTTAAAAACGAGCTTAAAAGTTAAAGAAAAAAAAATCCATATGCAATTACCGCAACTAATGTTTTTAATCAATAGATCGATAAGAATATTATGTCACCGACACGGATGTGTGCCAGCTCTTTCAAGAGGAGTAAGAGACCTTGGGACTCTCAAACAGTTGGCAAATCAGCATTCGACCATTCCTGCTGTGTATTTAGTAGCAAATTTAATTATTGTCTTGGGAAGATGCCTTGCGCGAGATTTGATTCACTTATTGTTAGGTGACCATGTGCACGTAGCAGGATTATTTAAGATGTTGAAACAAGAAAAGGTAAATAAGGCATGAAGCTGAAAGATGCCAGTCGTATTAGCGGTCACTTGATGTCTTTGTCAAGGTCTTCCTCCGCAGGGAATCCTCGGGAAGCTCAAAACAATGTGGACTTACAAACAACGGAGTAATACAAAAATTTGTTCGGTAGTAGCCCTAATGTTGTCTGAGTCACCATTATTATTATATAGAGATGGGTGATTATTTGCATTTTTCTTTGTATTCATTGGTTAGTTATCCATCCTGCCTCCACTATTCATAGCCAACCAATTATTAAACAAACATTGATTAGGCAAACTGTCACTTCCTCCACGTTTTAATGGACAAAAACTGATTAGGTACTCGTCCTAAGCTCGCTAATTGTGTTGGTCAATAAAATCACCTATAAAATATATGATCAGTTATAACTAAGCTACTCGCGACATTAGAATGTTAATTATAATCGTTAGGCTACAACCGCTAAGGAAACTAAAGTTTTCCCATTCTTTCTTAACAATTTATAGGAAACCATTGCAAGCCACAACTAACATTGCCTCGTGGTCTACGCTCATGATTGTTGTTTGGGAGAGCGAAATGCAGGAAAATCTACTTACCGTAAGTGCAACCGAATAGATCTAGAAGTTGAAAAATGTAGTGATGGAATGCGGCCTGGAATCTTTTCGGAACTCTCTTGCATGTGCCTATTTTATGACAATAATTAAAAAAAAAGGTTATTAAATCGAATATTAATTGTTACGGAGAGCAATTGTGCCACATGAATCCCGTTGAAAGTGGATATTTTAAAAAGTCGTACATGGATAGCTTAGTACTTACCAACTAATATGTAGCTTGCTAAGTTTAGCTGCTCTCAAGTTTCGTTGACTAACCATCAACTTTAAGAAAGAATTTTCTCAAACTCAGTTTTTGCAAAACAGACAGAGCCTTACCCATGTCTTAATCCGACTACATAACATTATATGGTTTGATAGAATGATCACATTAAATTACAGCTGTGACATAGTGTAGTTAGAGCCCGTTACACACTACTCCTTCTAACTGCTATAAGAGAACGACAAAAAGTTGATGAGCATAAGATCTGATCCGGATAGTGATTCTCAGCACCTTAATTTGTGCTATTTCCACTTTGTTTTTTGTTAACAAAAGGCCGAAAACTCGCAAGTTACCACCACTCGCATCTTATGCCCAAGTTTCTCCTTCTCCACCATCTCCTCTCCTATATGCATACATTGATTAGGTAATAGACCTAGACCGGTTCTTGTCCGGTTCAATAAAATCATAGAAAAGATATAGAAGCAAATTATTATTAACCTATTGCCATACTAGAATGTCAACTGTAATTGTTATATTGGGCGCAACGAATTGCAATTTAAATTGTTATATATAAGTACTTCGGAGGAAATTATACTTTTCCTCCTCTTTATTAGGATTTTACACTAGTTTGCTTTCTTGAATTAATATTGCCATTATGAACATGACAAAATTTGTAAGGGAAATGATTGTGAGCCACAACTGACATTGCTTTGTTGTCGCTCTTTCTGATTCCAGTTAGCACAAATGTTTTGGGTCCATTCGGACTCTTTTACTTCTAACACTTATTTTCTAAATATTGCAGATTTCTGTGGAACGCAAAACGCAGAAAAAGGCACATAAAAAGTGTAACAAATGGAACAAGTTTCACTATATCAAGGCGACTCTAACAAAGAAAAAAAATCAATTTTTTTTAATATGAGGTGACATTTTTTAAAATTAAGTCCATGTGAACTTAAAAATTGAAAAAAAATATGAAATAAATTAAAATTTTATTTTAAAATATGCTAAAAATATTTTTTAAAATACAAATTTCATTTGAAATAAATTTAAAAATTAGCTTAAAAGTTTAACGGAAAAAAAAACTCCATATTCAATTGCCGCCAACTAATGTATTTAATCAATATGTTGATAAGACTGTTAAGTCACCAATCCAGAAGTTTGCCGGCTCTTTCAAGGGGAGTAGGTGACCTTGGGACTCTCAAATTAATAGTTGGCAAAGAGGGGTCCGAATACTCCTGCTATGTATTTTTAATATTGACATTCACGTGATTCTATCTGTCATTGATCATGAAATATGAGTCTACTCATTTAGTAGCACATTCAATTTTCGCCTTGGGAACATGCCTTGCACGAGATTTGATTCACATATTGTTAGGTGACGATGTGCACCTAGCTGGATTATGATATTTAAAAAAAGGGGGTTCATCCTCCTTTGATACCCAAGCAAGCAAAGGTAAATAAGGCATGAAGACAAAAGAGAAGGACATATTTTTCTAAGAGATCCAAGCGGTCTAGAAACCTAAATGAAGATACCTTAAAACTAAAGTTGGATCGTCATCTCAATTAAGTTTTAATCATAGGCCCAACGCATTTTAGGAACTCTAAAATGTTGGTCAGCCTAGTTCAGTTTAGGTCATCACTAGCACCATAAGAGGTCCCTAATTTATTGTTATGGTTGATAACCAAACAATTGGACCCATTGCCATACATTTCCGATAAATTTATAACTTATCTTAAAATTGAGATAGAAATTTTAAGTAAGTGCATATGGAAACTTCTAATATCTGTCCATAGTCCATGTGCGATATAATTTACACATTCACCGTGGATGAATAATTTGTAGAGTAATTCAGTTACAAAAATTAACTTCAAAGAATCATGCCACTCATCCAAGCATAATGAAATTCACGGAAACATCAAATTTTCTAAAAAAATTTACCAAGGATATTGAAAAAATCTCATTGTTCAACACAAGCAATGGTGATCGGGTCTTTATTTGACACTTTGGACACGAAGACTCTAGCGATATCATCCCTGTCAATGAGCTCAAAACACACAAATGTCGCTCGCATATGAATGTGTTTCCCTCGTGAATTTGGACCAATCGATGGAGAAGAAAGCTAGCTACCGCAATCCCCTGGCCTTGATCGGTTGGAATGCATGAGTCTCGATTATATTATTTTCCTAGATATGTTTCTTGATGAATCCGTAAGAAACAGCCTTGGAATATGCATGTTTAAATAAATCGACAATTTACTGCAGAGCCATAGAAAACCAACTCAGGATGGATCCTTAGCTTTCACCATCCACAGGCTAAGAAGGATGATGGTGAAAAGCCAAGTCAAAAGAAAACTCTGAAATTGGTTGTTGTTGCAAGGTCATCTAATGTAGATCTTCGTTTCGTTCTATTTTGCTGAAGTTACTGGTAAATTTAGTAGCTTACTATTCAGATCAATAATTGCTTGGTTTAGGCAAAAAAGGATGAAGTGCAAGGGTAGTGAGGGCGGTACTTCAATGAATCTCCTCCTTCAGGTTCTCCTACCGGGCGATCGACATCTATATGACTTCTTTGTTGTGACCAGAACTTTCAAGATCATTCTGTTTGAAAACTCCATGATCATCTTTCTGTAAGACATCAAGTATAAATTAGGGCTCTGCATCCGGTCTTCGCTGGAAGCAATACCTAATCAAGCGTCTTAAGCAATGACTAAATCTTGCAGCAGGATTTCATTATATGCTTTCGAAACAGAGCAGGATCTGCTGTGCATGGAAACAGAACATGAACATCAGCAAAATGTCAGAACTTTCTTATGAATGATGTGTGAAGGCACGAGCAATCGTTCGATGGAAGCTTCCCCAAAATCCTGTTATTTCCTTGTGAACATGACCTATTGATTGTAGCTTCCCCCAAAATTCACACTTGCTATCGCCCTGTGGTACTCCCTCCAATTAAAAGTCGTCTTCTTTTCTTGTTAGGCTTCTCTGTTGTATTCTCATTTGTATATTGAGAATCTTCTTGTACTGTGGGATAGAGAAAAGATCTCACTACTTGTTGAGTGCATAAATTCATAGCAACCTCCGGAAAAGAAATGAATCATTTGAGCGTGATGGTGCTGCTATTGCAAGATTATAGACAATGCATGGGTCGTTCATAGCCTATTGTTACAGATCGATATCAGATGGATTTGCAAATGGTCAATGTAAGATAAATTATGAGTTTACTGATAAAAACCATTCGAATGAATTCAAAAACTAATATACATAGAGTTTCATATGGTTTAGTCGTGAGATCGCTTGGTGCTATTGAGAAACACCGACCTCTCTCTCTAGAGCTTTCTAGAATTTTTTAGAACTCTCTTGATTTGTCTAGATATTCTAGACTCTTCTTTTATTTTTTCGAACATTCATGGTGCGTCTAGATATTCTAGAGTTTTCCTTAAATTTCTAGAGCCTTCATGATTTATCAAGATATTCTAGGATATTCTAGTGTTTTGTCCAAGCACCATCTTCACCCTTTATAAATAGGAGCTAGTGCTCCACCTTGTGTAATGGTGTGAGAAGTCCTAGAGAGCAAGAGTGAGAGAGCAAGAGTGAGTAGTGTGTGGAAGTGTGAGAATCCATTGTGTGTATTAGTGAGAGTTTTGTAAATTGAGTGATCTTCCATCAATAATAAAGAGAGCTCAATTTACTTTGATATTCACTCGATTCTCAACAAGTGGTATCAGAGCCAAGTTGCGGAGGAGCATCCGAAGCGTGATACACAAAGATAAGTGGTTGGAGACCATTGTGCGTGAGCCAACGATCGGACTGGAGTGCGCCGAAGTTTTGCCAGTATACAGTCAAGGACTGTGATCAATCAATTGGTTGGGAACCAAGATTACTCGGAGTAGTGTCGGGCATTACATCTAAATCAGATGGCGGATTTCTTAAGTTCAGTGAATGGCGTCGAAAAGCTCAATAGCATTAACTATAACAATTGAAGTACCCGCATACAGTATTACCTGTTGGGCCAGGATTTGTGGGATATTGTTAGCAGTGGCAACACCACACCACCAACGAATGATGCCGACTTGAGGAAATGGAACAATGAAGATTTGAATGCTCGAAGGTGTATCACCAACAGATATTGTGAATGTCGGAAGAGAGTAGAGAAAAGCAAGTACAGATTGAGGACTGAGGGAAGCAAGTCCTGGAGAAAGATGATTTTTGTCAGTAAAGACAAGTGGGAACGTCAAGTAATGGGATGAACTACTTTGAAAAATGGGGATGCGATGAGGCGTCGATACCCCATGAGATTGGATAATTGAAAAGTGACAAACTTCGAGAATGAAATTTCTTTAAGGGTGGAAGAATTGGGACATTCCGAATTCCGACCCCCTCGAGTCTATTGAATGAAATGATATCGATCGATGTATTTCAGTTATAACTCACTCGGAGTTGGCCACTCTTGAGTTAACTGACCAAAAGAGACGCGGAGTCGGGTACGTGGATCTGGGGAATTCGAATGAGAAATGGCACTTTGACCACAAGGATTGCCGAAAAAATATTCTGGGCCAGCAGAGATTGATTTAAGGACAATCATGGAATGTCTTGAAAGCGTTATACGTTGGGATGCAAGTAATTTCGCTTAATCAATGTGTAATTTGCAAGAATTTCCTAAATCAGATTCTGATGATCAGGATCGACGGAATGAATGATAAATCATCATAATTACATGACAACCAAAATCGCCACGGCTTAAGAAAAATCCCAAGGTCGATAAGCGTAGCGCCTCTAAGAGTCGCCCGTCAGTTAGAGCTAAACTAGAATTACAATCGACGAGAGTACAACATGAAATTGGACCTTGAGATTTGGATATTGGACATTGAGGAATTCAAATGTTTGAATTGCAATGGGCGTTACCTCGTTGAGGGTGGTTTATATTGGAAAAAATGAAATTTCAGACAGAAAGTGCAAAATTATTATTTTGCCCCACGACCATTTGCTCTTGCCTTAACATTTTAGAAGGACGAAATGGTCAATTCCCATTCATGCATATGGATGCCGGAAATTAAGAGGATATGGTCAAATGGAGTCAAAAATATGATCATAATGTGCCACGTGTCAATCATTGGAGGCCTTAGGCATTTATTGCCCACATGAACCCATCTTGTCACATTTAATCCCAATTATGTGTGTGAAACATGTCTTTAGACAACCCTTCAGCCGTGTATAGCATTTCCCCTCCATTTCCCTTTGATTTTTCTCTCTTTTCCTCTTCACCGAAAATCCACCATGCCGACCGATTTCTGCCCTGCAATTCGCTCCTCTCGCTGGTCACCTCCCATCGCCGCCTTGCCGTGCTCCGACTATCACAAGCTAGCTTAACCTCTCCTTGACAAGTTTCAAGTGGTATTTTGTCAATTGGTCGAGTATTTTTTACCGTGTAGCCCCGAGACCAAAATTGGCCAGAATTTGCGCGAGCTGGGGCAAGGCTTTTGTTCTCCCTCTTAGAGACTCCGAATTGCCTTGAATGTTTTGTGAGAGCTTCATAACATCTAGTATTCAAGTTGGATGGTCTGTAGTTGCAAGTTTGGTGGTATTAAAATAGGATTTCATGAATGATTTTGGATGATTAAAATTGGACAGATTCTAATCATGCAAGGATCGTGAAGGAAACGGGCTGTTTAAAGGTCTTGTGGATTTGTTTTGCATCGAAAATCTTGGTGAACTTCCTAAATGCATATATTGAGGTCCTAGAAAGTTTATTTTGTGATGAATTGAGGTTTGGGATTGAGATATGGCTTGATTGAGCGGATTGAACCAAGAACAGGTTCTGTTTTGGGGGAGTATCTGTTCTGGCCGAACCTGATGATGGCCATTTAAGTGATATTTTGACTTCAAATTAATTTATAAGAATATATAGGACGCTGTGTGAGGTGTTAATGGGAAGTATGTGAAGTGGATTGGGATTGAGAAGTGATTTAAAGGCTATTTGGTACATAAAACCCCAAGTTATATTCCACCTTGCATGTGGCTATGTGAACCGAATATATTGAGGGTTCGTGGGAGTATTGTCTTGTGTTCAATTGATCAATAATGCGTCTTGAGTTGCCAATTGAATGGTATTAAGGCATTGGTTTAATGGAAGTGGAATTCAATGGCTTTTTATCCAAATTTGATGAACATTTCTAGGTTAACGAGAGATTCTTAGTGGATTGTATACTTGTGGAATTAAAAAGGATCCCTTGATGTGAAGTTTTGATAATTGATCAAGGTAAGTGTTTCCTAAACCTTTATCTAAATGCTTGGACAATACTAGATAAAGTGGTCGAGTGATTTGATTGCTTTATGAAGCCTATGGCTTGAATTGCTTGATTGAATAGTGGATTCCATGACTTGAATGGCATAGCATGACAATTGGACTGTGGTAGGCCTTGATGACATATTTGGCTATTAAGCCATTGATTGTTTAGCTGGCTGTGACGCTTACGTGACTTATATGGCTATAGCGCCTGTGATATTGAAGTGGCAATGAAGCTCTGTTGTTGAGTTGGCCATAGTGTTTATATTATTGAATTGGCTATAATGCATGTGTCATATGAATGAGCTTTAGTGCCTTAGCGATTAATTGGCTCGTGGCCTCGGAAATCGCTTTGGCTGTGAGTCTTTGAGATGACAATTGGCTATGAGCTTCGATAGTATCGATTGGCCTATGACCCCAGTGGTACCGATTGACTAAAAGTCCTAATGATACCGATTGGCCTATGGCCCCAGTGGTATCGAATGGTTGTGAGTTCGAATAATAATGAGGATATTGATTTTCCTGTGGCCCTAGTGATATCGAGCGGCTATGAACCCCGAAGTGATAATTGGCTATGAACCCCATGAAATACCGATTGGCCTGTGGCCTTAGTGGTATTGATTGGCGGTGAGTCCAGAAGTATCGATTGGCCTGTGGCCCCAATGGTATGAGTTGACTAAAAATCATTACGATATCCATTGTCATGTGGCCCCAGTGATATAAGTAGCCAAGAGTGTCAGAGAAGTACATGGTGGCCTGAATGCCAAGAGATGGAAGACAACGATGAATCAGAAAGTGGTGTGTGTTTGTTTATATGTCATGTGCTTTGAGCTTGAACCCATAAGATTGTCTATGCCTGGTTTGTTAACATGTCTGATTTATGAAGCCCTTGTGCCATTACATTGATGAAAGCCTGCATCTGATAGCATGTGCGAGTGTGGTCTGGAGGGACTGGTGCTCAGATCTAGATTTAGGTTTCATTTATTGAGATATATATATCTCACCCCAGTGGGGGATTAACTTTTTTTCAGGCCCTTGAAGAATGAAGTACAGGCGAGATGAGGATGAGCTCTCGATGAAGTAATGGCATAACTGATTTTATGTATTTTGTGGCCTTAGGGATTGTATCTGAATTTTGAGGAATTGGGAACTGAATTTTAGGTACTTTATTGCATAACTTCTGAGGAGAATTTTATTTATAATAAGTGTATACCATTTGTCCTGAGTCATTTCATTATAGAATTGTACGGAGCAGTTTTATGGCTTCCGCGATCTTGCTCCTTTGTTAAGTTGTTATATGATTGGCCGAAGGATCCTAGATGGCACAGCTTGATTACGGCCTAATGGGATATTTGCATATTCGTCAAGCTGGATGATGCCGAGATAGTGAATCACTTCGGTGCAACAAATGGAAACTCGCCAAAGGGAGTATGGTTATCGCCCGAGGAAATAAAGAAGGCTCATTGTATGTCATACAAGAAAGAATGAGCAACAGAGATGCTAACGTTGCCCATAGTGACTCAAGCATAGAGTTATGGCACAAGAGGCATGGTCACATGAGCGAAAAGGGTTTGCAGATTCTCGCCAAGAAAATTCTTCTTTCTGACGTTAAAGGCCAATTGTTGGAGGCCTGCACTCATTGCTTAGTTGGCAAACAACGCCAAATGTCATTCCAGAAACTAGATTGACCAATAATGAGAATATATGTTCTTGATCTGGTTCATACTGATGTCTGTTCAATGACAAAGAAATCTCTTGGTGGTGCATATTATTTTGTCATCTTTATCGATGATCACTCAAGGAAAATATAGGTGTCTTTGATGAGCACGAAAGATCAAGTTTTCCAAGCGTTCAAGGAGTACCATGCCATGGTAGAACGAGAGACTGGGAGGAAATTGAAGTGTGTGCGAGCCGATAATGGTGGTGAGTATCGTGGCCCATTCGATGCATATTGCAGGTCACACGGTATCAAACTGGAGAAGACGCCTCCAAAGACGCCTCAGCCAAATGGTGTAGCTGAGAGGATGAACTGGACCATCAAAGAGAGAGTCTGATGCATGTTATCTCACGCCAAACTACCCAAGTCATTTTGGGGTGAAGCCATGAATACTATTGTTGATATAATCAACTTGTCGACCTTTGGATGGAGATATTCCAGAGGAGGTTTGGACAAGGAAGAAGGCGTCGCACTGTCATTTGAAAGTGTTCAATTGCCGAGCGTTCGTCCATGTTCCTAAAGACGAACAATCTATGCTCGATGCGAAGACCAAGGAATGTATCTACCTTGGTTCTCTAAAAAATGAATTTGGCTTTCGCTTATGGAATCCTATCAAAAGGAGGATCGTGAGAAGCCGTGATGTTGTGTTCTTTGAAGATCAGACTCATGAAGATGTCAACAAGACAAAGACTAGGATTGTTACCCATTCCAATCCTGTGTTATTTTCTAAGGATCATGATGATTCAGGGGGAGAATCATCGCAGAACGATAATGAAGAAGTTGGTGATGTCGAAACACCAACGGTAGAGCCTGTCGAAATGACAGAGTCGGAGCCTGTCAAAATGACAGAGACAAAGCTTGTTGAACAAGAGCCTGAAGTGCAATCTCAATTGAGGCAATCCACTAGAATCAGGCGTCCTTCGACCAGTTATCCTGCGGATGACTTCATAGTCCTTGGGGAGCCTCAGTGCTATGAAGAAGCCATTGCCAGCAATGAGAAAGAAGAATGGGAGAAAGCCATGTAGGAGGAGATGCAATCCTTGCATGAGAATCACACCTATGACCTTGTTGAGTTGCTGAAGGGAAGGCGAGCATTGAAAAACAAGCAGGTGTTTAAACTTAAAGCGGATCAAAGAAGCTTGCTACCAAGGTATAAAGCTTGACTTGTTGTCAAAGGATGCAACTAGAAGAAGGGAATTGATTTCGATAAGATATTTTCCCCCGTAGTGAAGATGTCATCTATCCGAGCTGTCCTTGGTATAGCCGCCAGTCTAGATTTGGAGATAGAACAACTCGATGTGAAGATTTCTTTTCTTCATGGAGACCTAGAGGAAGAAATCTATATGGAGCAACCCAAGGGTTTTGAAGCTCCAGGTAAAGAGCACATAGTGTGTCGTCTCAAGAAGAGCCTCTATGGTCTGAAACAAGCACCAAGACAGCGGTACAAGAAGTTCAACTCATTCATAGCAGAACATGACTTCAAGAAGACTGTCGCTGACCACTGCATGTTTTTTAAGAGGTATGCCAATGGTGATTTTATAATTCTCTTGCTTTATGTCGATGATATGCTGATCGTTGGGCAATATTGACACCTAATTTTCGATTAATCTTTTTTCAGTTTATTTTTGAAAAATTAGTAAAACTTTATAAAAAATTGAAAAATTGAAAAATAAACTTTGGTAGCCTTAGCCAAGCCCAAGAAACTATTTTTGGCTAAAAATAATTTTTTATAATTTTCACTTTTTTGGTATTTTTAGAAAATAGGAAAATACTCAAAAATTCAGAAAAAATAGCATTCGAGGTCACAAAAATATAAAAAAATAGTCAATATTTTATTTTAATTTCCTTATATTTTTGACCTCATAAAAATTTCAAATTCAAGTTCAATTTTATGTGTTCCTTTGTTACACGTATGATTGAATTTAGTAAAAAAAATGTCATTTGAGTTTTTTAATTTGTAATTTTGGCATTTTTTAAGATCTTAACATTCAATCTGATTATCCTTCATTGCAATTTGGCCATTTGCACAAATTGCTCAATTATATGAATTGGGTAAAATTGCATACTTAATTGCAATTTAGTTCTTGAATTTAGGCATAATTAAAATTACTTTCAATTCAAGAGTTACCTTTACCAATTGAAGCCACTACCTAATGTTTTCCTCATTCTGAGTTGATTGGTATAGGTGA
Source organism: Rhodomyrtus tomentosa (assembly GCA_028455895.1). Taxonomy (NCBI): domain Eukaryota; kingdom Viridiplantae; phylum Streptophyta; class Magnoliopsida; order Myrtales; family Myrtaceae; genus Rhodomyrtus; species Rhodomyrtus tomentosa. Next base: position 35,561,073 of record JAPCWY010000011.1, on the reverse strand, counting down.
GTTGGTCCAATTTGACTGTTTAAGCCTTCAATTGCATAACTTTTCGATATGCAATTAAATGAAAATTTAGGGTTTTTATAGAAATTGGCTAGAAATTTTGGGAAAAAAAATACATTTTTAGATAATATCCATGTCCTAGGTTCGATTTTGAGATTTAATTGTAAAAATTTCCACAAAATTGTGACTAATTTTGGAAAAATCAAATCAGAACTGGTTCTGACCGGTCAGACCGGTCGAACCAGTCCGCTACGGTGTCATCTTCAACCTTAGACTCCCGCACAGATGAAAAGTCCCTAGGATGATTTTGATTATCAAATTGAAGGCCAATTCACAAATAATTAGACAAGAAATGGTGGGCGTATTGTTGCCCTCACCCTTACCTGTCGATCGACACCGGCATCACCATTCGACTTCGTCGGTGGAGTGAGTAATCGACCAGTCAACCTCGCAGACCTGCAAAAGTCTGCACTTCTAAAGCTTAGTTCAAATCCGTGTCAAATTTACACCAAATGGGACTTGCCGGAGCACCTAACGGAGATTGGATGATTTCCCAACCGATTCCGCCGCCGTTAGCATGCCATTTGGCACTTGACAGTATGTGAATCCAAGTTGGCAAGCATCCACCGATTGAACGGGAAATCAAAATTGGTATATAGCCTTTAAGGGCTTTCTAGAAGAGGGAGATTGGCTCATTCTATTTCTGAGGAGTAACAGAGTCGAAAGAGAGAGAGAGGAGAGAGAGGAGAGAGAGAGATTGCTCTTCAATTGCCATTGTAGAGAGCTTGAGCTCGAAAAAATGGCACTGGTCAGGCCATTCTAGACTAGGTTGAAGCCAAATATCACCTTTAGGAGTTCGACGAGGTACGCAGGATGCGATCGCAATCGACAGCGTCGTTTGAAACGCCGAAAAATGGTAAGTCGAACTTCAAGCTTAACTTCTGTTCATTAATGGCGGATCTGTATTGCGGCCTTAATACTTACAATTGATGTGTACGAATTACATCTGAGACATCACTAAACACTTCCATATGTTTTGATTGCATTGAAATCGAGTCAAACCTCACATTTGAACTTCGTTGCCATCACCGATTCAGTCGAAACTAGTCCAGGCTATCCTAGACCATACTAAGTCAATTTGACTTGTAAGTAAGTCTCCTGAACTTGAGGCGAAGCTATCTTGTGATCGAATTACCTAGATTATGTAAATTGCTCGATTGAACTTCCATGATTGTACTCGGCATTTTGCAAGATGTTCGTGATTCTGTAGATGGAATGCCTTAATTCTGATATATATGAAATTAGATGATAAGGCAAGTCGAATGGCACCGATTTTATGTTAATCGGCCTAGATTTAGTCGTTCATCGGCGCCGAAGAATTCTCGGCCGTCCGTTTAGTTACAATCGGGAGGAAGAAGACGAAGCTGACGTGGCAGGTCAACGAGTCAGCGGCTTAGGTGACAGAGTGTGATTGGTCCACGTGGATATCGATTCAGAGTTTGTTAGGCTGAGTCAGTTTTCATCGGATGGCTTAAATTAATCGAGTGCTATTTTTAGTGGCTGTCCGATTAAAAATTAGGAATATTCGAAAGTGATTTTTAATCAAAAAATAAAAAAAGTTTGAAACGGTACTGTTTAGGTTAAGGGTGGAGCGGCGTCGTTTAGATAAGTGAGGACGGATGATCTAGATCGTGTCTTGGCTTTTAATCGTGGCTGCAGGTTTAAGTAATCAGATCCAACGGCTGAGGGGTAGTTGGCTTTTAATCTGAGCCGTATATTTTAGTAAGCCAATAATAAGGCTGTGGAGTAGCCACGTGATTCAATAGAGACAGTCGAATTAAATCCGAATAATAAAAAAATTAAAAAAGCAAAACAACGTCGTTTTTTGGGCGTGGGTCACTCAGGTTTGGTTCTTGGCTGGGTTTCGACCAGTGTGGGTCGGGTCGACCCGGTCCAAATCATTTTTTAATAAAAAATTCAGAAAATCATTGTAAAAAATAAAAAAAAAATCCTAGAAAATTTTGAAAAAATGTTAGAAAATCCTAGAAAATCCTAAAAAATTGTTGAAAATTTGTGGAAAATTCCTAAACATCTCAGAAAATCCTAAAAATTGAGGAATAATCACATGTAACTGGTGAATCCTATTTTTGAGATTTCTCATCCATTTTTATGGAAATTATCGATATTACCATTTAGGGGTAAATCGCCTCTATTTTGTATGTGAGATAGGTCGAGAATGTCAACGTAAGAACTAGGGTCAGTCAGGTGACCAATTCTTATACTTGGGTTCTTGATTCTGGTCTTTTTTTTCTAGAAATGACGATTTTACCCTTCTAAGGTTAAATCGCTTTTCTTATTTCGATCGTGTCGTGAAAATTGCTCAAGATTAGGATTTGGGTCTAGTGGTCGATCAATCCTTTTGTTTTTTTTTTTTGTTAAAATCCTTCTGTTTGAGATTTTCACTTCTCATCACTTTCTGAAATGACGGTTTTACCCCTCAAAGGGTAAATCGCTTCTAAAATTTCATAAAAATTCTAAAAATTCCCAAAAAACAAGAAATGGATTGGCTTGGTGACCAATCCTATTTCCATCATCTTTTGACTCCATATTTCATTTGAATTGACAAATATTCCCTTTTAGGGCAAGTTGTCCTGAAACTCTTCAAAATTACAATTCCGTCCTTCAACGGTAAATCGTGTCAAGAATACTCATAAGTCTTGATTGACATTTTTCTAGGCTAATAGGGCCTTACTAGGGATACCACGCTGTATTCATGTGATTTATCCACATGTTTTGATCATTGATTTGCGCATTTTCATTACTAATTGTAAGTGCTAAGATAGTCACTTATATTTGCATGAACTCCTAGATTTAGGGTTCATACCCCTCTTATCTGCATGAAATCTTAGGATTAGATAAATCATTCAACTTAGGTGCCGAAATGGCATCAACTTTGATAGTTGGCGTAACAAAATCTCCGATCCCATTTATCTGATTTCCACGGAATTAAATAGAATGCTCCCAGCTATTCAATAGAGCTTCCAATCGTACCCTCCACAAAACGATTGGTGGCAACTCCTTGGCATGCATACGTATCACATGTCACCAGACCACAAAGAAGGTCAATCACGTATTCCTTCTTTGCCACTTGGGTAACAAGCGTTGGGAGAGGCCTGCGTCCAACTAGAGGGGACGGCCCATTAACCTGCCGAATCCGCGAGGACTGCGATCGGGTCGCGACAGGCAAGACTCGAAGAAAATTTTTGCCCTGAAGAAAGCCTTGAGCAAGTCAATCGCTATGAAAGATCTCGGTGCATCGAAGCAGATCCTTGAGATGAAGATCTTGCGAGATCGTTCGAAGAAGCTGTTATGGCTATCCCAAGTGAAGTATATCGAAAAGATTCTCAAGAGATTCGATATGAACAAGGCTAAACCAGTAAGTATTCCTCTTGCTGGATATTTCAAATTGAGTAAGAAGCAGAGTCCATCGACAGAGAAAGATAAAGAAGAGATGAAGAATGTGCCATATTCGTCAGCCTCATGTATGCAATGATTTGCACCAGGTCCGATATTGCTCATGCCGTCGGTATTGTAAGTTGATATCTTTCAAATCTAGGAAAGGAGCACTGGGCCGCTGCCAAATGGATATTTCGATATCTCTAGGGCACATCGAAAAGATGTTTGTGCTTCGGCGAAGGAAAACTTGTGTTAAAAGGTTACACAGATGCAGATTTAGGTGGTGATGTCAATTCGAGAAAGTCGGTGTCAGGGTACCTGACTACTTTTACAGGGGGGCTGTGTCTTGGCATCGAAGCTCCAAAAATGCATTGCCCTATCTACCACCGAAGCCGAATATATTGCAGCTACAAAAGCATGTAAAGAAATGCTATGCATGAAGAACTTCTTGCTTGAGCTGGGACATAAGGAAGAAAAGTATGTGCTAAGATGTGATAATCAGAGTGCCATACACTTGTCGAAGAATTTAGCTTATCACTCTTGATCAAAACATATCGATATGCGATATCATTGGATTCAAGATATCATAGAGGAGAAGCATCTACAACTCGACATGGTTCACACCGAGAAGAACTGATCTGACATGATGACCAAGGTTGTCTCATTGAAGAAATTCGACGAATGTTGCAAAGGTGTCGGTGTGATGATAATCCCCTCTAATTAAGTCGAAGTTGGAGATTTGTTGGGATTCTCCTTAATTACTTGGGAGAATTAATGCATTGATGATCACGTAGTTCCAATGCAACCACCTCGCATGGGAAAGTGAATTCTCGTGGCTCCGTGTATTGAGAAGGTGCTAATCATCTTCGTAAATCCACCTCATTAATTGATGAAGATTCTGGAGTATGGAAGAGCGATCTCATGGCCTCCTATAAATAGGGGATGAAGAGATGCGTTGAGGCATTGCATAGAGTGAGAGTTCCGGTGCACATTCCGCATCGAAGAGAGAAAGCGTTGAAGCCAAGTTCGACAAGTCTCGTCGTTAGTTTCGACAAAACAAGAGATATCTTCCGAGAAGGAGAGAGCTATCCACCATTGTATGAAGAGTGTGAGAGAGAGTGTTATACTCTTGTACTTGTTTGTATTCCACCATACCGGTGAGGGTGTTCCACCAATTTCGGTGAAGACATATTGTTGTAATCCTGTTACTATAGTAGACGATCTTCGTGATTTTTCCCTTTCGGGTTTTCCACGTAAAATCCGTGTCTCCACTTCTACGTTACTTCATTTTTCTTCTTGCCTATCTTGATCACACAAGGAAGGAGAAATAGTTTCGCTTCCGCATGTTACCCGCCTTTTTTCCCAACAGTTATAGATATATAGCCTATCGCAATAAATAAATAAAAAAACCCATCTCTTGTTTTCTCACCACAACGAAGAGATTCTCCAAAAAAAATTTCATTTAATTTTAATAATTATGACAAGTAATTCAACCATGATAGAATGATGTGCTACCACGAATCGAGTCATACATACTACGACAAGCTTTACAATAAAAATTTGACGTTTTTTGTTTGAGGGGTCTTGATCGGATGCTACGGCTGGACCACCTGTTTGACCTTGGCCTGCAGCATTGGGAAACCACTTGACATGTTAGGTAGACCATCCTTTCTTCACGTGAGGACATGTAAAATTTAAAAAAGACGACTCTCTTCGTCGCCTCAATAATGACGACACATAAACAATTGATTAATACAACATTGATTAGGTAAACCATCCGTTCTTCCATGGCTAATAGACACATGTTTATTGGCAAAAGGGAACCTCAAGTGCCAAATTTATGTACAATGCTCATTTTGATGGTAATATTTTTTTTTCGGATAATTTAAGAGTCAATTTTTTAAAAAAACAATGAGGTCATCGAATTGGTACTAAAATGATTTCTTTTCTCTGGTTTGACACCAAAATGATCATTTTTTGGATAACTTAAGTGTCAATTTTTTTAAAAAAATAATTATTTAAGTGCCAACAAGTAATAATTATTTTTTTAAAAAAATAATTATTTGACGCAACAAGTAATAATGTCACTTTGTTTTGCCTGCTTTGTAATGATTCGGTATTTACATTTCATTGGACTTTTTCGTCCATTGAGACATCTTCGGATGACTCACTTAGCAAATGAGAGTTTTTTTTTAGTAAAAGTTTATTTATTTCCATCTTTATCAAGCTTTTGATTGATGGGTTAAAAATATGGACTGACCAATATGTAAATTTTGCTAAAAATAAATTGTATATGTTCGATTTTCCTGTTTGTAACCAAACTTTAGTTAAAACTTAACTAAGCAGTCAACACCAATCGAAATCGATATCTCCCACAGAGCTGGTTCTATTTCCCACGCCCGGCCCTTTGGGCCTTGCGTCGTAAGGATGTCCCACGTCTGGACTATGCTATTCTATCTGACTTATGATATAAATAAACTAGTTGGTTCCAAAAAAAAAAAAATCACCAGTCAATCTCTTGGGAAGCTAAAACCTTGGTCGGAGAGGAGACTGCTCCGCCTCAAGTTTTTCACCGGCCAAAAATAAAAATAAAGAAAGACCGTTGTCGGTCACCTCAATGAAGACGATAGCCTGGACTTATAAACAATCGAGTAATAATTGAATGACCCATAAAAGTATACAAATATTTTGGACAAACGTAGATTCTGCAAATGTAGTTGACGGTTTGTCGCAGTTTGTTGTTTCTTTTCTTCACTAAGCACCATCACAAATGTCTAAGCAATGATAATGGACGAATCATAGATTAGACAAACGTAAATTACGGAATCATCATTTCCCATGTCTAATGGACAAACATTCACTAGGGGTCCATACCTCGATCTGGTTCTAAAAATATGGCAAAATTATAGAAGAAATATCACAATTGAGCTAATCGTTATATTAGAATTTCAGTTGTGATTGTTAGGTTGGACGTAACTTCAAAGTAATTTTGAGATTAGAAATATTGTGTAAGTTAAACATTTACCATTCTTCATTAACATTTTATGCCAGTTCACTTTTAGGGATATTGCTAATCTTTACGTGACACAACAGTATGGGAAACAATTATGAGCCACGAGTAACATTGCTTTGTGGTCTCTCAAATGAAATTCTCACCGTATGATCTTCCAAATTTTCTAACATTATAAATGCAAAATAATAGATTAGCTATAAAAAAATAATTTAAATGTCTCAAAGCCATTGTCGGTGAGCATTTGAACAAAGAGAATGATGCGTAAGGTCATCGAGATATGGACTTAAAACTTCGCGTTTATGGATGAGCGATTTCAAGCTCCGTACATGTTTCATCTGAAATCTACCGTTGAAAGAAGTTTCTCATTTTTTAGAATCTGAAACCTACTATGCATACCCTGAAACCTAGATCCGACCACATTATAGGCTCCAAGATCGGTTTTAGGGTCTGCCCATCTTCCACGTGTATTCTTAATTGAACATTTGCATTGACTCCTGATCACCATTTGCTACTATAATTCATTGATCACAATTCATATTTACACACAAAAATAAATATAAAATCTTAATAATGTAAAAGTCTTAATCATAAACATTTCCGAAAATGGAAACTCAAACTAGTGATTCCAGATTGAAAAATCTAATGGTGTGGGGAAGCTCAATATTAGACTTGTGCTAACTTAGAGACTTATATGTACTTGCTGACCATTTCCATTTTAATGAGATGCCATTGCCTAACGATTACTATGTGGGTGAGTCAACCTCAAACAAAGTGCGAAAAAGACGACAAACCTAGAGAAGAGAACCCCGCAAAATAAAATGTAAAAAAAGACTCGGTCACCTCAATGAAGGCAACAATGCGTACACATAAACAACCGAGTAATATAAACATTGTCTAGGTACTAATCCTAATGTCTTAGTCACCATCTTATATATATAATGTTGTTCCTTGACGAGTCACCATTGCCAATGTTTAGGTCTCCGTCCTTCACTCCACCACTGATGAGCAAACATTGATTAGGTGTCCATTCTTTCTTGCCCCGATTAGAGACAAACAAAGATTATACAAACATTGATTAGGCAAACCCTCCACGGCAAATGGACAAACATTTTGTTAAGTCTCTATTATTTCCTCCACCGCTAATGGACAAATATCGATTAGATATCTATTCTTTCCTGCACCACTCAAAGACAAACAGTGATCGGACAAACTTTCATTAGATAAAACATCTTTTCCTCCACGGCCGACGAACAAATATTTGTTAAATTTCATCTTCCCTCCACCGTGGACAAAAACTGATTCGCTGGCCGTGTTATTGATTTGATACCACGATTACCTAACCTTGTCGACAACTTGGGCTAGTTTAATCGCTTATATCTACTTAGCGACAACGCACTACTCATTTTAAATGATACCCCATTACCTAAACTTACTATTTAAATGAGTCACTCTCATCCAAAATGTCAAAAGATGACAAAACTTCGAAGAGTAAAACCCAGCCAAATAAATAAATAAATAAATAATCTCGACCAAAGTGCCATAAAGATCAATTTGGTCTTGACCATAACTTAACCTTAGAAAATCCATTAGAACCATGTTTAGAAGAAACGAAAAGGCCTTTTTATTGCATGAACCCATTTTGCACGAACCCAAACGATGTCACTCATAATATTAGATGATTTTCACTTGGGGCCCAATAGCTATGAGGTGAACCAAAATATAGCTCAAACAAAAAAGAGGCAAATATATGGGAAGGTTTCAAAGGAAAAAAAAAAGATCTGGAAAGGTGCAATTGGTCCCATAGGTTCATCATGGCCAAATATGTGGGACTTACCATACAAACTACTTGCTTCTTGGGCTCTGCTTTACTCTCTACCAAATTAGGCCCATTATAGCCGTTCTTCATGTTAGAGTCATGTGAATGTCACATGTAGGCTTAGACAATTAACAACTGACCTGGACTTAGCTTAATAGTCTTGGCAACAAATACCACGATGCATCAGTTCCTAAGACTCATTGGGTCCACAGAGTACCAAGTTCAGGCTCTTGCAACTTTTACTACATATAAATTAAAAAAAAAGGGTTAAAATAGACCATTTAGTGCCGGCGTAAAGAAAATTTCACAGGGATATTTTCGGCCCTTAGTATCTATATTATAAATATTCAAGACGGGATTCGTTTGAGATTTTTTATTTTCACTCATCTACTTCCTTTCTTCTTCATTCTTTGGCTACCCAACTCCTCCTAATGGGGACAAATACAAAAGAGGAGACTCCTTCAGCCTTACATGAAATATTTGTGTCGATAATGAAAAACATTTACCAATTTTTTTTTCAAATAGTTCATTTTTCGTGAAATAAAAGAAACCTTAAAGTCAATTATTCGCTGGATCTGAATGTGCAAATAAAGTGAACGGCTGCTTCGTGGAGAACAAGCGAAGAACTTGCTAATGCTAGTAAAATGTTGGATCCACGTACTTTGGGAGTATTTCTATAAGAAAAGTTAAGCCTCTTTTAGTCCTCCTCTCCTTCCATTAGTTTAATTTGTGGCTCTTCTTCGTAGAGTTTGGCCATTTCAATCGGACGCCGGTAACTATTCATGGAACTTTACACGAAGGAAGAGAAAGATGAACAGAACCTAAAGAAAAGAAATAAAAAGAAATAAACCACGTAAAAGAACATAAGCAAAGCAACATTATTTTGCAAAAAATTGTCCAGTTACACGTCAATTGCGTAACGGTCGGACAACTAGTGATGACGAGACATCTTTGGGAGCGTGTAGCAGAAGTTTAATACATTTGGCTGGGGAGATCGACAAGAGGAAGTCCAAGGCCGACCTTATTAATATATCACTCAAAAGCTTAAGCCAATGAGTTATGAGAGAACTTGAACATATTAAGTGCCTCACACCATATTAATTATTTAATATGAGATTTTCTCAAACACAATTTACACGTGCATTTTAACAATCTTTCCCTTACGTGTGAGCTACAACGTTAGATTTGCTTCTCTTTAATCTAAGTATCCTTCATCATTGGGCATGCATTGCTATGACATCACGTGTGAGCTTCAACGTTAGATTTGCTCCTCTTTAATCCATGTATCTTCATCATTGGGCATGTATTGCTACACTACAATGTCGACGCGCTCGCTACTACACCACAATTCCTTGAGATGTTCATCAAACACCGTATATGTTGGGAGTGGGTTTCTAATCAACCATCGGCTTTAATATCATTTATTGGGAGCGCGCAGCAAAAGTCCAATTCATTCGCCTAGGGAGATCGCCAAGAGAGAGGCCAAATCTGAGTCTATCAATATATCTAGTTAGATTCATATTCACTCAAAAGCTTAAGCCAATGAGTTATGAGCCAACTTATATATATTAAGCACTTTGCACCACATTAATTCTCCAATGTGGGACTTCTCTATCAAACTCACATGTGCATCCTAATAACGTCCCCATCCCATTTTCAAGCCAAAATTAACTAGAAAGAGTACATAGGAAATTTGCGCAAAGATTAAAAGCAACATAATCAAATTTGGAAATTTTATAATTGAATTGTTAGCCAAATAATATGTTTAAGTCTGATTAGTTTTGCTCTCAAGAAGATCCTCATAAATAGCTTGCGCACATTTTCCTTATAAAGTTGAAAATCTAGAGAAGTTGACAAATGTAGGAAAGGCATCAATAGAAAGGAATTTACGTTCTTCGTGCTTTTAGATTTCTTGTTGATTCACAACATGCACTTGTAGTATGTTAAATATACGTTTCAATTTCACATCTCGAAATTACATGATGCGGTTCGAGTCCACTTTATTAAATAAAACTACACACAAACTCTAGCGAAAATTTGATTGATGTGAATATTTAATTTTTCAAAGTACTTGGTATTATTGTTTCTCTTGCGGAAAATTATGTCAGCACGAATATTTAGTTAATATGACAAATATAATCTTAGACATATGTATCTTGAAGTGAACTTATTACTTGCATGGAGAAGATCGCAATCGCACAGTGAGTAATAGGATTTCTCAACAATCTTGAACTCGAATGTTGCTAATGTTACACAGATATGTATAATGATGGGTTGTATCTAAATCGAATCAGACAATTACACATAAAAAAGAAGAAATAGACGAAATATGAGTTTACCCAGGTCCAACCCAGAATAGAGCTATATCCTGCAAAAAGATTTCACTATGATTTAAGTTTACAGTTTTGCAACTCGTTACAATGATTCTCATACGAGCACAATATATATGACCTAAAAATGTGACCAAAACCTAAGCCTATCTGAATCCCTTTTATCCCACAACAAACAGGCCAACTTGAACACTAGCCCAAACCCGGTATCGTTTTAAGAGCTCGCACACCGGTGAGTGGGGCAGTTGTTCGTTCATCGGGGAGCAAAACTGTCACGTTCCGAACCCGTCAGGCACGCAAAATCCCATCAAGCCCGTCTTGTCTCGGTGGTATCCAAGATCCATTGGCCAACAATTTATAACTTCTAAATGATACAAACATACAGAAGCGATGAAACTTCTCCATACAATTCAATTTTAAGATGACTCGGGACATATGGTATGTATTCTTATAAATGTCGACTACAGGTTCAGAGGATAGAACTCTAAATTCAAGGTAGCGTGAAATCCCTAAAGTCACAAAAGTGTAAATCCATTTCCTATAATTACTTCTTCAAATACCGATCATTGGCAAGCTTAGATTTCCATAACCTGGGACTTAAAAAAGTTAATCCCACAACGGGGTGAGATACAAATCTCAGCAAGTTAAACTTAACTCTAAATTAGGTTGTCAGTACCTCCAGACATCTTTGAAAATAAGTATTCTTAAATAAAAGGCTTTGGAATGATAAAAACATAACTCCATCAACACATAGCATTTCACTAATTCAGAATCGACTCGATTCGATCGTAAAATTTCACAAATAAAGCTGAACTTCATGCTATGGCAGGGCTTTCAATAGAAATCTCCACTTGAGGCATTCTCAAATTTCTCAAGATCATAACGATGTATTTTCTTATCATATCTCAATCAAATTCCTATCATCAATATCAGGTTGTCAAGCACCCGTGTCATAACGCTTCAAGCCATTTAGACATTCACTTGATCATATAAGGTATTTCTACCAATCATCATTATCCAAGCCCGCGTCATAACGTAACAGGCTATTTAACATGTTTGGCAAGACCCGCGTCACAACGCCTCAGATCAACATATACATATTGTCAAGACCCGCGTAATAACGTATCAGGTTAGGATATTACCCATGTAACAACGCATCAGGCTAGGATATTACCCGCGTAATAACGTATCAGGTTAGTCATCCTTACTTGGCCAAGTACAATATCTCGCGTAACAACGCATCAGGATAATCCAAACCCCGCGTCATACGCATTAGGGTACAATTTGCCTTTCATAGACCCGTGTCACAACGCTTCAGGTCAAAATAATAGCACCTCAGGATTTACTCAAGCCCCACGTTTAACGCATCAAGGCATCACATGCACATATACTCATAATGCAATAACTCACTGGCTAAATAAATTTCAATGCACGGTAACAAGGAGGCAACCTCATAGTTCGGCCCCTACATTTCAAGTTACTAATCCTCACATCATGTTCCATGGCCAAGCATCACAAAGGCAAATCGAGTAATTCAATCAATCACTCCACATTGCCACAAGCAAGTCGCGGCCATTTCACAAAAATTCAAGGCTTGACACAAAATCATGGTTTCACAAATCATCTCGAGACTCAATTGGTAATTCAACCTGCTCAAAATATTCAAACCAAATAGGAATCTCCACAAAGCACGTCAAAAGGTTCAACTACCTTCCACGAACAAATTAAGATTCCTTAATCCAACCTCCATTTCATAGTTCTCATGCCATGTACCACTCAAGTTCAACTCATCAAAAACAGGGCAGATTCGGATTTAAGATCTTAAAAGTAGAACCGGTTCATAAATTACCACTTTCCTCAAACAATAACGTCCCTTAGTAACCAAACATCCTAATAGAAGGTTAGGATCAATTTACCGCATAATTTAAGCTAGCAAAGTCCCACAATTAGTCACTTGAAGCCTTCGAGCCAAGCTGACCAAAACAGGGCAAAACTGGTTCTTGGAAATTTCACACAAACCAACCATTAAACTTCATCCATACCTCATTCTAATCACCATACTCCATGCTAACATCTATATGTACATGTTAGGGGGTCTTACCAACAATTCTAAGGAAATACGACACTTCGACGAGCCTCCAAATGGCTCGGTTTGCTCGATCAGTGTAGGGCAGTGTAGTCCTAGAGGAAATCGCACAAAACCACCCATCAAACTCCTTCTAAACTCAATCATATCATGCAATCACCTCATCAGCACATCGATTTATGTCCCTAAGGGTCATACCAGAAATTTTGGGGCAAAGAGACAGCAGCAAGAGCCTCCAAATAGCTCGGTTCCACCCGAACAGTAGAGGGACAGAATCTGTCCAATTTTCGTCTAACGAAAATCACTCACAATTAAATCCCATAAAAATTCATCCTCCACTAGCAACCACAATTTTACATGTCTTAGCAAGGCTTGAGAGGTGATCTTACCAAGATTGAAGCCAAAACAAGTTCGGAAATTCCATTTGAAGCTCCTCGGGTCGGAACAGGGTCGGGCAGCGACCTTTGCTCACTCAAACGGCTTTACGGGAAATACGGCTGAGTGAATTTTTGCCCATGATACCTTGTTAGAACGAAAAGAGAAAGAGCTTTCTAATAGTGGTGAAACGCCTCAATCCTATATCGAACAAAGAAGTTATGGCCGAAATAATGGACAGGGTCGAAATTGAGCGGGTAACCCGAGCGAGCGAGCGAGAGAGTGAGAGAGTTTTGAGAGAAAATGGCAAGAGAGAAAGAGATGGCCAGCCAAAATGAGAGAGGAGAGAGAGAAAGTGATCTTCTTCTAAATTCTAAATGGGCAACATGAAGAATGGTAGGTTAAAAGTTTTTTTAATAAATGTCCATCCACCATCCATTGACACTTGTCCATATGTCAATCAAGTCTTTATCCAAGGGCTGTTATGTTTCTTAATTTTCGCTCGCCATGGGGTATTGCAATTGACCAAAATGCCATCATTCCATTTATTAAGGCAAGTATAAGGCTTGAGGGGCAAAATGATAATTTTACGTTCGACGTCCAGAACGTCATTTTTCTAATTCAAATTTTCTTCGACGATGCAACGTCCAATCCAATTATAACGTTGAAATCTTTATTTTTCATTTTTCAATTTTGAGATTTTATTTCATATTTCATGCCTCGAGGGGGCGGAATTTCGGAATGTCACAACTCTTCCCCTCTTAAAAAAATTTCGTCCTCGAAATTTGCAACCTTCTAACCATCCAGTCCTTTGGGGTATCGGCGTTTCATCGCATCCTCATTCTTCCGGATAATTCCTTTCATGATTTGACGATCTTACTTGTCCTTTCCGACCAAAACCATCTTTCCCTAGGACTTGTCTCCTTCAGTCCTCAATTTGATTTGCTTCTCTCCATTTTCTTTTGATATTCCTAACATCTGTCAACAGTTCATCCTCGAGCGTTCACATTATCTTTTCCATTTGTCCATCACCATTATTACTAAACCCTCGCCATAATGCACTATTTAATGTCCATATCATTCGGCGTATTAATCTCTTTAAGGGCATGTCTTTTCCTTATCGGCACGTTTAATACTTAACCTCATGTTCGACTAACCAAATTTTCAGTCCATTCCATCGATAATATCGATGCAAGTCTGGCACACCTTTGTGTCATCCCAAGTGACACCATAATTCTCCATTTGAATTTCTGATGAGGTCATTTCTTTAAATTCCTTTTTAATATTGGACTCGTACTCTCGTCCATGGGACTTTAAGATTTCTACCCTCAACTTTGAGGTTTCTTTCCTAGGTATCCGAAAATTTGGATTTCCTCCCTGTTCTATCCATTTCCATAACCCCTTAAATGACAAGGTCTATTCATCGCAGCATCTCAATTCCTTTCTGACTTCAAGTTTGATGCTTCAGGTAGTTATCAAACTAGTCAATTGGCAACCTTTCAATTTAGGAGTTGAATTTATTATTTCCTTGAGCAAAGCCTATCATTTATCCGCTAAATGCATGATGCTCAATTTTCACTTATATGCATCCGCTACTTAACTCACCTTTTCTAGGCGATATAGGATATTTCATCCTCAGTCCTTAAGCAATCTCCTTCACACACGTTGTTCCTCCTTCAATTTTTCTGGGCAACCACATACCTCAAATTCTTATGATTTGTGTAAACTTGAAACCTCCCATGCGAGTCGTGTTTTCCAACTTCGTCGCAAGAATATTTGCAAGCCAACTCCAACCATGCATTAGACGTTCCAACTCATATAACTTTACTATCACGTCGTATTCGCATAGCTCACTTCAATTTGCCTTGCTACGCCTCAAATTTCCTTTCTGCGTCACGTCATTATGATTCACTTGACCCCTTTTTAATTCCAAATAGGAACACTATTGTTGACGTAGTCATCAACTTGACTTAAGTTCTCGAAAGCCTTTTTCGTATTCATTCATGCATGGAATTGCTTTTGTGGGAAATCTTCCCCCGATCCATCCATAACAATTCACCAATTCTAAGAAACTTCAAGTTTCAGCAACTCATAGTGACCCTAGTTGATTCGTCACTTATTCTAATCCTCAAAGGCTCTATAGGGATTTCATTCCTCAGAAATTCCACGATTGAGGAATCTTACCTTATCTAGCCCACAGCTCACGTTTTTCTCATTAGTATACAATGACCATCTCATTAGAGTCCATATGATACTCTCAAAAGATGTTCATGTCTCTCATGACTCCTTAAATGAGTCCAATCATCATCTCTCAAGACGGCAACAACCCATGCAATTATTCCTTGGATGCTCAATCTGTTTATTGTCAACTTCTTTCTACCAAGTGTCAAATCTTTCAAACTCTTCTTCATAGTTTTCATTTGAGAGATCAAATCTTGGCTTTCTGCTCTCATGGGTGTCTACTTGGACCACATAATATTTTGTTCATTTTTATTACTCTTTCCTCAAGAAGCATTAATACCTTAGCCCCTGGATTCCACAACTAGTTAATGCGACCATACCTCAATTCATTCCTTCCACTGGACATCGACATTATCCTGAAATTCAATGTTGTCTACAGGACAATTCTTCGTCCTTAACTTTTAGAAATTATCCAAATTCTGCGTCTTCTTTCTCAGTCTAGACGTTGAATCTTAATATCAAGATAATTAGGATTTCATCTTTCTTCCACACTAGGGTCTCTTACCATATGAAGGAAACTATACACTTCAATGGCATTCTCTTACTTCGAAGCCAACTTGTTCTTTTTATTCCATAGGACATCAATCTTGGAGTCTATGTTAACAACGATGTTTGTACTCCAGAATTCAGATGTCATCATATTTGACATTCTCTTTCCAATAACTCAGTCACCTCAAGTGACAAGGTTCCAGGGAGTCGACGTTCTTCTTTGATCTCCACAAATTTCACATGTTGAATACTCAATTTGACTATCTCGACTCACTTTGTAATTATACTTTAAACGCCCCTTTTGCTTGTTCAACCATTCATTAAAATCCCCAGTGGCTAAGACTATAAAGTCCATTTACCTTTCTTTCCATCAATGATCATTTTATGATCTAATCGTCCTTAAGGACAATGCCCTATTTTCTAGGGGCGATAACTCACAATGCCACTTTTAGTAGTTTCGATTCAACCTCAATCAATCTCATAAAATCTACAGGGTCTGACAGACTGACACATTAGTCTCATTATTATTCCTCACAACAACAAAAGGTTAATCACCGCAAGCCTTATGTCATAATAACGACATTTCCTTACAAGCACATTCTATGTTTCATATGTGAAGTTCTCTTTTCTCACAATCCATGAACAGAAATTCTCTTACTTATTCCTCTTCCGATCATCCACTTCTCTTCTTGATGTCCATTACGGTTCATCAGATTCAGGAATAACAATTAGCCATAAGGCTTTCAAATCCCAATCCACTCAGAGACTTCACGTCTCATTTAAAGGGTCCTTGACTACCCTTAGTACGCTTGACGACCTTGAGAACTCTGTCTCATAATGATCGACCTTCCTCAGGTCCTTTCAAAGCTATTAAAGTTCAGGCAATCCTTCCTCTTGAGTAACCCTCAGAAAGGTACTATCCGTGAAACAATTCAACGAAGACAATCTAGGCAAATATCATGCCTTCAAGGGAAATTCTTCCTTTGGTGGCCTTTCATTAATCATCGACAGCCTTTTCAGGCTAATAGCTATCAGAGTCGCTCCCCTACCTTAATGAATTGAATACCCCTAAGGTCATTTTCCAAATTCTCAATCTAGAGAAAGGCAGTTTAGGCATCATTTTCTCCATCGAACCTTAGTCAATCTCAGCCTTATACATCGTTCTACAAGCTTTCCATTGAGCGATTTTTATTTTCTATCACCTTTCCTATGATCTTTACCATTCACTTTGCTAGCAAAAGCAACTACAGTCTCAGTGACTAGGATAACAATAGCAGCTCCTTCTCGAGTCTACCTACCCATCTGCTTTTTCATTTCCATTCAAAGTTCTCATTACCCTTTCAACTCTTAGGTCTTGTACAGTCCACAAGCTCGAGCTAAACACTTCTCTAGCACTTGTATTCTGGTTACTCATCTTTACTCAATTCTCATGACTCTCTTCAGTTCTAGAGTCATCTCATATCTTGCATACTCTAGCCAATGCTCTTCTAGTGACCATTCTCTTGTCGTTCAACCTCATTAGGTCATCATGTTACTTTGAACCACTATGATTCCCCCTAGGAATCAAAGACTTAAGTTAGCTAAGTCTAGCAGTCTCAGACTGGTCATCTCATGATCTTTCACCATCAACCATCAGTGGTTTCCAAACAATTCTCAACTAGTTGCTCATTATACAAGGATTTCAAATTGTCCTTAAGCAACAACCATTCATCAAGCCAGCCTCAACGAGGCAACTTCTCACTTAACAGCTAAATGCCAGGCAAGTCTCAACTAGGCTAAAACTCAACTAGGTCAACACCTAGCAAATACTCAAGGCATCACTTCTATAAGTCAATCGCTCATACCATAAGCATATAGCATTTGCCACTCTGTCATAAACGCGACAGGCTATCTCATTCTCAACAGACATTAGTTCAATGGGTATAAACCCCACAGGTCGTCTAACCTGTCAATTATACCTTGGTTAAGCTAATTACATGAAGCCAATCATAAAACATGCCTAATAGGGTCATCACAAACATCACTTTTCTTTTTCAAAGGGCATCTACTGCCAAGTACGAAGCTTTTAACCATGCCACCCTTAGGCGCCATTACACATGCCATGCCACTTTCAATCATTCTTTTCGAGAATCAATCCCATGTCATACATCTCTTAACCACAATTGGAATCAACCTAATGCCTAGACTTTCCTTTTCAAGTTATGACTTAGGTCATTCCTACTTCTTGCCATCCTAGAAGCCTGCCAGGAGCTGCTCCTTGTCCGGACCTCTCTGTCCCGGTGATCACTCTCCGCCCTCATCTGTCTTGACCGTTGCAGGTTGTCCCAAGTCATGCATCTACAGAGAAAGCCCCATTCCACATGTCCTATACCATGTTTTATTACAGTTTATAGGTATTTCATCAACTTGTCCCATACCAAGCCACAGTTTATTAAGTCCAACAACGATAAGTTCATGCATGCACTCTCATCAACTTTCGTTTCAAAGCCACAAACACATGCACAACATGTTCGTTCTCACCACTTGTCACACCACAATTGTCTCCACATCAAGCCTTATCCACAGAAAACCTTTAGATCCACAAAGACCATCGCCTCTCACAGATCAATTGCCTATATTCAACCATATACCTCAAATCTAGTTGCTATTCAAGTCAAATCCTTATGCATTCGATTACAACTGATCTTTAATCCAAATATTCCTTCCTCGCTTTCCTATGTACACCTCATTTCATGCCATCCAAGGCTGACAATAGCAATTGATAGCTAAATCATCAAAATATCACGTAATTCAAGCCTGAATCCACTAACACCAGTCGTGTCTTTATAACTCATACTTCCCAAGTTGTGTCATTGACAAACCACAATCACAATCATATAACTCAATCGACCCTTTATTCATAAGGTATTCTCTAGCAACCTCAAATCCAAACTTATGAATCCTCAATTTCTATTCACTTCCTTGTGAGCCTTATTCATAAAATCACTCAAGATCATCCCTTAAATCGGCACTAGGATCATTAGAATACTACACAAGTTCAAGCCAATAGTTCTCAAGATTCAGCAATCCATGCTTATCCCTCAAGGTCTCACTACCTAATTGTCCTCAAGTCATCGCTCCTTATCACCCCAAGTCTCAATCACATTGGATCGAGCTGACCTTACTCTGATACCAAATAAACGGGGATGTCACGTCCCGAACCCGTCAAGCACGCAAAATCCCATCAGGACCATCTTGTCTCGGTGGTACCTAGGATCCATCGGCCAACAATTTATAACTTTTAAATGATACAAACATACGGAAGCGATGAAACTTCTCCGTACAATTCAAACTTAAGATGACTCAGGACATGGGGTATGTCTTCTTATAAACGCCGACTACGGATTCAGAGGATATAACTCTAAATTCAAGGTAGCATGAAATCCCTAAAGTCACAAAAGTGTAAATCAATTTCCTATAATTACTTCTTCAAATACCGATCATTGGCAAGCTCAGATTTCCATCACTTGGGACTTGAAAAAGTTAATCCTACGACGGGGTGAGATATAAATCTCAGCAAGTTAAACCTAACCATAAACTAGGTTGTCAGTACCTCCAAACACCTTTGAAAATAAGCATTCTTAAATAAAGGGCCTTGGCATGATAAAAACATAACTCCATCAACGCATAGCATTTTATTAATGCAGAATCAACTCGATTCGGTCGTAAAATTTCACAAATAAAGCTGAACTTCGTGCTATGGCAGGGCTTTCAATAGAAATCTCCACTTGAGGCATTCTCAAATTTCTCAAGATCATAACGAAGCATTTCCTTAGCATATTTCAATCAAATTTCAATCATCAATATCAGGTTGTTAACCACCCACGTCATAACGCTTCAGGACATTTAGGCATTCACTTGATCATATAAGGTATTTTCATCAATCATCACTATCCAAGCCCGCGTCATATAGCATCAGGCTATTTAACATGTTTGGCAAGACCCGCGTCACACCACCTCAGGTCAACATATACATATTGCCAAGACCTGCATAAAAACGCCTCAGGTCGTGTTCCTCAATCGCCCGCGTAACAACGCATCAGGTTAGGATACTACCCGCGTAATAACGCATCAAGTTAGTCATCCTTACTTGGCCAAGTACAATATCCTGCGTAACAACGCATCAGGATGATCCAAACCCCGCGTCCTAACGCATCACGGTACAATTTGCCTTTCATAGACCCGTGTCACAACGCTTCAGGTCAAATCCCAAGTAATAACGCTTCAGAATTTACTCAAGTCCCGCGTTTAACGTATCAAGGCATCACATGCACATGTTCTCATAATGTAATAACTCGCTGGCCAAATAAATTTCAATACACGATAACAAGGAGGCAACCTCATAGTTCGGCCCCTACATTTCAAGTTACTAATCCTCACATCACGTTCCATGGCCAAGCATCACAAAGGCAAATCGAATAATTCAATCAATCACTCCACATTGCCACAAGCAAGTAGCGGCCATTTCACAAAAATTCAAGGCTTGACACAAAATCATGGTTTCACAAATCATCTCGAGACTCAATTGGTAATTTAACCCGCTCAAAGTATTCAAACCAAATATGAATCTCCACAAAACACGTCAAAAGGTTGAACTACCTTCCACGAATAAATTAATATTGCTTAATCTAACCTCGATTTCATAGTTTTCATGCCATGAACCACTCAAGTTCAACTCATCAAAAACAGGGCAGATTCAAATTTGAGATCCTACAAGTAGAACCGGTTCATAAATCACCACTTTCCTCAAACAATAACGTCCCTTAGTAACCTAACATCCTAATAGAAGGTTAGGATCAACTTACCGCATAATTTAAGCTAGCAAAGTCCCACAATTAGTCGCTTGAAGCCTTCGAACCAAGCTGACCAAAACAGGGAAGAACTGGTTCTTGGAAATTTCGCACAAACCGACCATTAAACTTCATCCTCATTCTAATCACCATACTCCATGCTAACATCTATATCTACATGTTAGGGGGTCTTACCAGCAATTCCAAGGTAATGCGACACTTCGACGAGCCTCCAAATGGCTCGGTTTGCTCTATCAGTGTAGGGCAGTGTAGTCCTAGAGGAAATCGCACAAAACTAGCGGTCAAACTCCTTCTAAACTCAATCATATCATGCAATCACCTCATCAACACATCGATTTATGTCCCTAAGGGTCATACCAGAAATTTTGGGACAAAGAGACACCGGCAAGAGCCTCCAAATAGCTCGGTTCCACCCGAACAGCAGAGGGACAGAATCTGTCCAATTTTCATTCAACGAAAACCACTCACAATCAGTCCTTAAATCCCATAAAAATTCATCCTCCACCAGCAACCACAATTCTACATGTCTTATCAAGGCTTGAGAGGTGATCTTACCAAGATTGAAATCAAAACAAGCCCGAAAATTCCATTTGAAGCTCATCGGGTCGGAACAGGGTCGGGCAGCGACCTTTGCTTACTCAAACGGCTCTACGGAAAAAATGGATGGGTGGATTTTTTCCCATAATACCTTGTTAGAACGGCAAGAGAAAGAGCTTTCTAATGGTGGGTGGCACGCCTCAATTCGAAATCGGACGAAGAAGTTATGGCAGAAAGAGTGGACATGGTTGGAATTGAGCGGGTAAGCCAAGCGAGCGAGCGAGAGAGAGAGTTTTGAGAGAAAATGACAAGAGAGAAAGAGATGGCCGGCCAAAATGAGAGAGGAGAGAGAGAAAGTGATCTTCTTCTACATTCCAAATGGTCAACATGAAGAATGGTAGGTTAAAAGTTATTTAATAAATGCCCATCCGCCATCCATCGACTCTTTTCCATATGTCAATCAAGTTTTCATCCAAGGGCTGTTATTTTTTTTAATTTTCGGCATCTATGGGGTATTGCAATTGACCAAAATGCCCTCATTCCATTCTTTAAGGCAAGACTAAGGCTTGAGGGGCAAAATGATAATTTTAATCTCGACGTCCGGAACGTCTTTTTTCTAATTCAAATTTCCTTCAACGAGGCGACGTCCAATCCAATTATAACGTTGAAATCTTTATTTTTCATTTTTAAATTTTGAGATTTCATTTCATATTTCAAGTCTCGAGGGGGCGAAAATTCGAAATGTCACAAAAACCTTCGTCCACTAATCAAGTAGCGGGACCCCTCCATCATTCCATGCGCAGAGGTCACAAGTCGTTGTTGCGACCTAAAAATAGAAAATTCTAGGTTAACGGATTACTAGTTTAATGAAATTAACTAACCTAATTCGAACTTTCTCAAGTCCTCGCAAATCACAACTTATGTTCATTTAATGAAAAATGTATTAAATTGGAGCCGTTACTAATCGTTGTCGGTGGGTCGATTATAAACCTAAATAAAGCATTAGGGAGAATGCGAACTAGAGATTAAATATCGCTGTTGGTGGGTCGATTATAAACCTAAATAAAGCATTAGGGAGAAAATACTTTATTTCATGCGAACTAGAGATTAAATGGGTTTGGGGACTTGGTTACATTAACTTTTCAATTAATGCCCTTTCGATACCCTATTTCATGAAAAATACTTAGTTTGATGAATTGAATTAATTTTTTCGTGATTTTCTTTTACTAAATGCAATGCTAATGCAATCTAACTATATGACATGGGAGATGTAATGACATGACATAATGACATGGCAAATATGCATGACTTTGAAAATATGATAATGCAAATGACACTATATGATATGTAATGTGAATGACATTTTTTGGGGTATTTTTTGTGCATTTTCGGATTTATGAAAATTGTAGTAAAAAGCTATCCTAAAGTCAAATAACACCCAATTTAATTCAAGAAATTGATTTCTCAAAGTCTTAAACTTCACTAGAGGTTTTTTCTTTGGGGGTAAATCACTAGAGGTTATTTTACATGCAAAAATATGAGAAAACATGATTAAACTTAAGGAAAATGCAACATCTTTTGGGAAATTTTCAAGAATTTATTTAAACCATGTAAATAATGAAATTTGAATAAAAATCAACAATATTGCCCATAAAACACTTTAAATCCGAATTTCGATTTTTATTCACAACATACCCGATATTAAGGTTAACAAGTGAATATATTATAGAATTACCGTCATCCTTATATATAGGGAAAACCTTGAAATTCTATTTAGGAATTAGCAATCCACTCCTCGAGATCGAGTATTTGATATCTAATTTACACGTACAGGCACAATCGTATTTCGAGATCGAAGTCATATGTTGCTTCGAGATATCTAATTTATACATACAGACACAATCGTACTTCGAGATCAAAGTCATATGTTGCTTGAAGAGGCAAGGCATAATTAGGGGAGCATGTGTTATGGGCAATATTATTTACTGATTTGCAAACTTTATAACAAAGATAACATAGAATAAATGGTAAACAACATGAAAAAATAAACATGCTAAAAAAAATCGTCCACCAAGGCATATCAATTTCGACAACAATAAAGGATTACAGAAAATTGTAAAATCAATCTTACCTAATCCATCAAGATTCATATCTTCTAAAGTTGGACAATTATCTTATGATATTTTGAAAAAATATTTTAGATAATCACCAAATTAGGAAAGATATATTTAATTAAAATAATTGTTCATCCACAAGATACCAAGGTATGCAAAGATGATGTTAAAGTTAAGAAACAATATATCCAATCAAAACAAATATTTATCTATGGCATTTTAAGATAGATAAAATGTTGAATCAAGATATGCAATCCAACCAAATCAGGCAATTAACTCAAAAATATTCTGAGATGAGGGCTCATTACCTCATTTGACAAATCAAATTGCCCAATTCGCACACCAACCAAATGACTTGCGGATGAAGACTTTCGTCTAGGAGTTTTGATGCACAATTGAATGAACTCAATCAAAAAGAATTTGCAGCAGCAAATTCAAAATTCGATCGGCACAAGAGGACAAGCGATTCGTACAAAAAAAAAAAATTGTAGCAATCGACCCTCGAACGACGAACAAAATCTGCAATTAATAGGCAATAAAAACAAGCTGAATAGCTACCGTTCAAGACACCGAAGTTTTAATCCCCGAACAGCAAAATTTTTCAACGCCAAACAGTAGCGAAAACAGGGTCGAGCAGCGAACAAAATCTGCACTGGATTGTTAGCAGAAAAGTCCAAAAATAATAATAATGTTATTTTGGATCCAATCAGTGAAGAAGACAGGCCGAAACTTGAGCACAAAATTGCAGCAAGAACAACCCATAAACAGCTGTAAAAGAGCCCTAAACAGCAACTATTTGAAACCATATGAGGGCTGTTCTGAGTACCGAAAAATAGAGGACTCAGTGAAAAGAAAACAAGCTACATCAGGCCTTCTAATTTGCCGTATGTTACTCTGACCAATGGCTACTTCGTCTCTTATCTTTTATCTTTCAAGTGCTCGCGTAGGTGTGATGCATGTCACCCGTGCGTGAGGTCAAAGAAAGACAAACAAGCAAACTTTTTATTGTGCATCGAAAGAAAACTCCCTGATGATTTATCTACAGCCACGCTTGATGATGGTCTCCTCTTCAATGTGTTGGACATATCTCCTAGATCACACCTGTAGGAAAGGACCAAAAAAAAACTTGATCTGCCGAATAAATGCTGCGAGTCTGAGTGCGATGGAAGCAATGAACTCAAGTTTTAGGATTGGGAGCGAATTTCCCAAGGAAAACTACTATCCTCTTCAAAACCTCTTCAGAAAAATCTGCCAATGTGGCTTCTATTTTCTGGCCGTGTATTGCAATTGTGTCGCCCTCCTTTTGTTACATGATCTAGAGATGTTTATGTAGAGAACACCTAGGTCAAATTCTGATAATGCGGGGCTAAATTTTGGCCTTATTTCAATTAATGAACTTTAATTTAAAGGCCTTTTCTGGAATTAAAATTTAGTAAACTTGAAAGCTCAAATTAGGCCTCAAGGCCTTGAGATTTTTTGCATTTGCTCCCTTATAATGGCCAAATTGTGCAATGTGGGTTTCGGTCTTCCGCGTGTGAATTCAGGCCAAAATCCCTTCATCGATGCAAAATAATGCAAATGCAATGCATGCTTAAATTAAATATGATATGCATGAAAACTTTTTTTTTTGGTGAGAATCAATGCTAATTCTCTTTTTTTTTTGTAGAAAATGAATAATTTAAGGAAAATCAAAATTTAGGTGTCAACAGTTGTTGGTTCATACTTTGGTTTCTTTAAACTCATGTGAACGTGCTCGATATGAGAAATAAGGGGCCTCAAAGTATTCCCAACTCCAACATATAAAACATATATTTGTGTTCTGTGCACACGTATGGTTAGGGATGTTTATGTCTAACTCTATGACACTAACTTGTCTTGAACGAGGCACAAAGTTTGTTGAGCTGAGCATGGGCGAGCTCGATCTTCAATTTGACATTGACTAGACGTTATCAAGTGATGGTCAACCCGAGCATGAACAACTCGTGAGGTCTTGACTTAGTTTCCCAACTCGACTGACATGATAGGGGTATTGGAGAAAGCATCTGTTAACAGCGAAACAATTCCAAAAATTGCCCTCAATTAGATCAAGATCAGTCAAGCAATTCTTGCACTCGTGATAAGTGTAGTGAGAGCTTCCACAATTGACAAACCAATTTTTATCTTTCTTCGTATAGAGGAAATTATCTTTTCATGTATAAAATTATAGTTATTCAAATAATGATCACTCACTTCAATTTACAAGAATATGAGAGAGTATGATTTGCCAGTACGTCAGTGCCAAATTCACCGGTTAGATAGAGAAGCCCAAACCCTCCCGATTCAATTTGGTACATGTCTTCGCCCCCATATCACGTCTAATATCTCGTGGAGACTGAGAAAGACTCTTAAAACTAATGAATTAATGACTGAGGATCCTATGAGGAATGAGCCCTTTTTATGCCCAACTCGGATTTTGTGTTTCTCTAATGCACACCATCACCATTTCCACTACAGAGAAAATCGCGGCCCTGCTCATAGTACTTTCATTTCGTCTTTGTTCATTAGAAGAGACCTGGACGTAAACCGTATGTCCAAAGCATGCCATACTTTGCAAACCGTCCTGATCGATCTGACGTTGTCCACCGCAGACAAGGGGCTCGACTACTAAATTCAGGCTTCTTCCGACTGTATCAAGTGCTTCAGCCCTGATGCGCGCACGCGGACTGTACAAGGTGCATGATTTTCACCCACACGGAGCTCTATCGAGCGCAAAGGACTCGCTTAGGGACATTGCAGCCCTCGCCCAGATCTGGTGAGGGGCTGTCCCCTTGCCTGTGGCTGGCGGGGTTGCGCAGACCTTGCTTAGGGCATTTGCGGACCTCGCCAGCGGCGATTGAGGTGGTCCTTGTGCAGCCTGGGGGTAGCATTCGCAGTCACCCGCTAGCACACAAAAATAAAAAATTAAGCAAAAAATTAATGAAAAAAAGGTTTTCCAAGAAAAAAAATTACAATGATTGTTCAAGTCAGTATCGGCGGTATCACGTAGGATGACCGATATCCACCTTAGTGATTTCTGGCCAAAATTATTTGGAAGTACTCAATTTGTAAATTGTCAATAATTTCAGGACCAAATTGGTCAGTTTAAGACTTGATTCACACCCCTCTGTGTTCGTTCTGATTAGCTTAGGCGTCACATCCCTCTGTGTTCGTTCTAATTAGCTCAGGCTTCACACTCCATTGTGTTCGTTCTGATTAGCTCAGACGTCACTTCTCTTTTATGTTCACGCCGATTAGCTCAAGTTTTGCATTTTTACCGACTCACGGTTTATAGTCCACATGGCGACTTACCGAGCGACAATGTGTTCTTCTGATTAGCTCATGCGTCACACCCCAAAGTATTTGTGCTGATTAGCTCGGACGTCACACATCTTTTCAAATTAAAATTATACAGACTCATGATTTATAGTCCACATGGCGACTTGCCGAGAGACAAATCCTCACTCTTGGCACCCTAATTTTTTACTAAAGTGAAAAATGGGACACTAAAGAGACTTTTTAGCGTGGCGAAGCACTTAGTATAAAAACCTAATATTCGGTATGCGACCCATGTATAATGTGCTTTACTGCTCCGCTAGATTGAAAGTAGAAGTCACCCTGCATGTTAATTTCATTGTCAGCATATTGCATTTTATTCGTCATATTTTTTTTAATAGAAAATGGGAATAAAACCCCACAAAAAAATCCTAAAAATCATCATCAATCGTAAAAATTTAGGTTTCAATTTGGAACAATTTGCTTTATTTTAAGTTTTGGTCGTACGGTGAAGAAAACAATTTACATTGACTTGTGCTCGCTCAGCTAATTTGATTCGATGACAACTTCGACCATAAATAGTTAATCAAGAGAGAAAAGAATCGAGTCCTGGACTTGTGCAGAGAACATCCAATTAAAAGCACCAGCAGATAGAATCATGGAGATAAAGAGGCAGCATAACCCTGCAAATCAAGAGGAGATCTCTCTCACTTTGGAATTATTTTTCAAGAAAAGGAAGAACATTGGAAAGGAGGCCAATGCGATGGACTGATTGCCAACGCCAAAATAAAAGAGATTTGTAGTCTGGAGATCGTCTGTTGTTTTCATTTGTTCATGCGAAATGAAGAAGGAAGGATTAAATAGACGCACACATAGGATGGTCTCGATCTGGAAAAGATTGCATTCGCAGAATAAAACTGCGTGCATGTGCAAATTAGGAGGAGACAAATATAATAGTCAGGAAAACATGGATGCATGATTTGTGGTTCTCCGGATATGATTGAGGGGAATCCATGGAGTAGAATAACCCAACCAGTGAACGTGGACAGAAAAAAAAAAAGGAAAAAAAGAATTGAATTGTGAGATGATTGTCCACTTTATACGTACGCTCATGGGAATCCTGGAAATTCCTTGCTGTTTTCAGGGGGTCGTCCAGCTCATGAGATAGGATCTCTAGAGGATTTTACGTAGCTAAATGAGAGAACATTGCTAAAAAAAAAAAGGAAGAATATTCTGGTTGATCATAATCGGAAGTGCTGGACATGATATCAAAAGGTACAAAGAAAGGAAACACACATGATCTTCATGCGTGGATAGGGCCAAAAAGAACGTTTTTGCTTATGGTTTTCGCTAATAGAAGACGCCAAATGAGAGAAAACGACCATAAATTAATATGGCAATCAGGTGAAGTAGAGGAGGTTAGTGAGAGAAGTTAAAGAGATGTTCTAACCACGTGACTTTTTTTTAAAGAATTGAGTTAAGAAGAAACAATCAAATCTTGCCTGCCAAATTTTCTCTTAAAAAATGAATGAAAAAGAAAGGTACAAAAGAGTACATTAGCTTGAACTAGCGTAACCAAGTCAAGAGCTTATAATTTCTGGTTCGCATAAATAAAGCATTTTTCTTCCAATGTTTTATTCAGGTGTCTAATCGCCCTGCCGTAAACTGATTAGTGGCGATTCCTAATGAAAAAAAAATTGTGTGAAATAATTGAAAGTCGTGAATTGGTATGAATCTGGGGGAATTCGAACAAGGTCTAATAACTTAACAATCCATTAATCCGAAAATTCTAATTTTTAGGTCGTGACATTAGGGAGCAACTCAAGAACGTGAGAACGTTGTTTATCAAGTTTAAAAGAGTTATTGTCACGCCCCGCGCCTCAAGCACGAGCGCGCAACTTCTTGCAAGCATAAACTCTCTCGGATGTCCCAAGATTCACATAAATCGAGAGATGTACCATATCAATAGCATGCGGAAACGATAATATACAAACTCCTCCGTACAATAATAAAAATAAAATGAACCTTTATGGTATTCCCTGAATAACCAAACCATCTTATCACACAGTTTCCAATTCCACAGGCCAAATAATTGTAGAGATGCTCACCAAATTTTCTCATGAACCTTTATGGTATTCCCTGTGGGAAAAATAAAATGAACCTTAATAATCCAATGTTTCTCGATTTTGAACTCAAATTGAAGAACAACGTAACAAGAATGCATAAACTAAAAAGGACATCCTCAAGCACATCCTTTTCGGTTCATTCAGATTTGAATATGATAGTAATAATGGTATGCATCGGGATTATTATGAACCTTACAAACCCCATCAGAATAGAAGTAAACTTCACTGCTTCATCAACACCAGCCAAAGTGACACTTCCAGAGTTCATCTGGATCAATGTATATCCTTACCAGCATTAGTGAATATGTAGACTCTGCACACAACATAATCCCTATCAACGAGCGTACAAACACAAACATCCTCCGCATGCAGAAGATTTCTCTTGCAAATGCAGGCCCAAGCAGAAAAGAATGCGCCCCAATTGTGTCCATAACTCCTCAGCTTCACAGTCTATGACCTGTCTGAACACCTCACAGTTTCAATTTGCTTGTTTTTCGGAATATTTTGCCTGATGAATTGAACATGAGAAGTCTGTCAAACCAACATATGGTGAACAAGAACCAAAAATAAGCACACACTAATGAGAGAATCAAATCACACATAGTGAGTCTAACGCGATAGTTGCTAGTTTCATGAGTTTTAATAGGGTAAACCATGTAATGGAAGTCATCAATCTTAAACCGCAATCCGAAATCAAATGTCGAAATCTATGCTTTCAGAGTGCAAAAGGGTAAACATTCAGAAGAAGCCTTCCATGTCTTACACAGATACACACGAATTTCAGCGATACAGACCACAACAGCAGGGCAAGAAGCAAAGACATTGATGGCTGGATTATGGATGGAGTTGAAAATTTTAATTGAAGCTGTTCAATTTTTTCAAGCGCAGCTCAAATAAGGTTTTATCAAACTATTGGTTCAGTTGGACAAAGTACTCTCATCTTGTTTTCCTTACAAATATCCGATCTCCTATCTGACATGGAGTTCTTAGTCATTAGATCTACAATGAAATTCAGAATCACAACAAGCCACCCCCTTATCTTCAGGTCTTTGCCTCTAGCAACGATATTATTTGCAATTCACTTGTCCATATCAACAGTCACCTTGTGCGATTTACATGCATATTCCACTTTTATGACATTGAATAACGCTGTCAAATTTCTCCCTATAAGAGGACTAGGATTTTAATTTTAAGACTGGACTTAGCATTTGCTTTTCCAGCAATTTGAGACGTCTAACCACTAAAGAGGAGATGATTGTTATCTTCTCGAACCTCCGATGAGCAACTTATGTTCCAAATACTGCTCCTTTTTTTCCTTGCTTTGATTATTCCATTATTGAGATGTATACCCGCTTTTAAACCTGTGAAGATTTTCAGGAAAATAGCATATCATGTGGTTTCCTACACAAGTGGAGTCAACTTGGAAAAACACTGGAGTATAAGCAAAGATATAAATAGCCTTCATATATTTGATTTTCAGACATGCTAGTCTCAGTTAATAAGCTTGGGACTTACCTTGCCTTCCTTAACATAAGATGGCCTCATCACCACCTTGAAAAAGGGTGCTCCGTTTGAAATTTTTTGGTCGATTCAAGACCAGTGAGAGGCCTTGGGTGTGTGGTACCATAAAAACGACAGCTTTAGAAATAGTTTATGTACACTTCCTTATTTTGAAGACTTCATTCATTTGTCTGCCTCTTCACTGGCCATGATCTGTCTAAATGCCTAGAGTAGCAACTACTTTGTTTTTATGAATATTTCACCCGATGAAGCCGCAATAAGTACTTTGTCCATGCACTTTTTCAAACAGCCGTGTGATAAATAAAGACTGTATATGCTCACAACAGAAGCAAACAAGATGTAGATTTAAGGCAATAATTGCTTTTAGACTCGAGTTGAACGAATTTAAAATGAGATTCCCAGCTGAAAAAGACGAAGATTGAGGAAGGTTTACGAAAATCAGCTTCCGACTTCAACTAATCCACGTGCAATAAGACAAACAAATCGGAAGAAATTCTAGGAGATCGGAGAAATGACGTAAGAAGAAGCAGGAACTTACGAGTTTGCTCGATTCAAGTATGGGAGGAGAAATGATCATTAATAAAGTGAGGACTGTCCAGACTCTACAGTACCATCTCCGGCGCAGCACACCAGATTATTTTGAGCCTTACAAACACAATCGGAATATAAGTTCGCTTCACTAATTCATCAAGACAATACGAAGGGATATTATTTGGAATACTGAATTTATTTTGGACCAGCCAAAGTGACACTTTCAGAGTTCATCTCAATCTATGTAAATCAAGTCCTCACCAGCACTAGTGGGTAGGTAGACTCTGCACACAACATCATCCCTATCAATAAGCATAAACACACAGATCTACATGTAGAAGAGTTTCTCTTCCAAATGCGGGCCAACCAGCAGAAAGAAATGCCCCCCAATCGCGTCCATAGCTCCTCAGCATCACCATTCATGACCTGTCTGAATACCTGACTGTCAAAATTTGCTTGCTTTTCTGAATATATTGCCTGAAGAATTGAACAGAAATATGCCCATGTACGTGGTTGAAGGACCAACAAATGGTGCAAAAAGACCAACATAAGCATATACTAACGAGAGAACTGAGTCACACAATGTGTGAGTTTAAGGCGGTAGTTGGCAGTTTCACGAGTTTTAATAGAATATAATGAAAGTTGTCAATCTTAACCAGCAATCCAAAGTCAAATGTCAAAACCTATGCTCCTAGAGCGCAATAGGTAGACATTCATAAGAACACACACGAATTTCAGCCACAGAGACCACAAGCGGAGGGGAAGATCTGTCCAAATGAATATGTTTCTTGATGAAGCCACAAGGAGTACTCTACCCATCCACATTTTCCAAAACAGGCATTGTGATAAACAAGAGACCACACACATTCATAGGAGAAACACGCAATATGCATAGATTTTAGGGGCAATAATTGCTACTAGTTTGACGACTAGTGCTTTTAGACTCTTTAAGGTAGCCTACATGATCTTCAAGTCAAAATAAAGCCCTAGCCGAAAAAGACGGCGATCGAGGAAGGTTTGACAAATACCAGCTCCCGTCTTCGACTCATTTAGGCGCAAGAAGACACGAAAATTAGAAGAAATTATGGTAGACCTAGAGAAATCATGAGCGAAGCGACCGTGAACCCAGGAAGTTGCGGAGACTTCAGGAGTGAAAAGAGAGTACCATCTTCGATGAAGTGAGGACCGTCCAGACTCCGCGGTGCGATCTCCGGCGTCGCACTGTTCAGCTCGCAAGAAGACTATCCTTTGCAATGATGGAAGCGAGATTCGATGGCGGTTGATTTGATGATGTCGCTGACCTAAGCAAAGAAACGAAAGATGAAAATTGTGAAAAGACAATCATTAATTTCAATTGGATCTATACTTCCTCTAACCTGCACATATATATTTGTTTATGCCGACAGCCTTTTTATGGTTGCATTGAGATCACGCTCCTCCCAGTCCCAGTCCCACTTGTACCTGAACAGTGACGCATAACGTAGTCTTGGCGTGCTTAGCTTACCCTTGGAAAAGATGTTCATTTTGGGACACTCCTCCACTTCAAACGACGACAAGGATGGAAATGTCAAGATGCAACTCGTGGTGGAGGAGAAGCATTCTAAGCTTGGCATATTTTTGAGTGTCAAATATTGTAGCTTCTCAAAAGAAATCACTTTTCCTTCTCCCTTTTCATCTTCTGCCACTACTTCTTCCATTCTTTCACATCCTGTTATAGTCATCGAAGTGAGATGCACTAAACTTGCGAGCACTAAAGTTGTTCCCAGATGTACCGATCCAGAGGAATTCTTCACCGCTAGCTTCGCCAAATTTCGGAAGGATGTCCCGGCCGAAAATATTATCGTCAAATCAGGACAATCCCAAACCTCAAGTGTGTCGATGCTCTGAAGAATTATGGACACTAAACCGTCTTCTCCCCCATACACGCTTTTGCTTGCGTAGCTTGCTCAGCTTAAGGTTTGTTAAACTTCCAAGCAGCAGATATTTTCCCTCTTCAACAAGCCCTTCACCGGGGAATATGTCTTCAAAGGAGCTACAAAAGACCTCGAGGATTTCCAAATCTTGAAATCTCTCTAGGAGGAATCTGGATGGAAAGAGGGCATTTTCATCGTGGAATCATGCCAATGCTAATGCTTTACACTTGCCAAAAATGTCATCAGGAAATGTTCTGCCCCCTATCATCTCAATTTCTTTATAGGATAATGAAATTCTCTCTAAGTTGAGAAAGTCCTGTCAAATTGCCAATACAACGAGAGATGTAAATTCAACAAAGGTTCAGTAATAAATCATCTGCCACAAAAGGTAAACCTACTTTACATGATTCGTATGGAAGGTGGCCATCTTCTTAAAGTTGATTATATCCCAAGAGCCATGCATAAGCTTTTAAAGTCTTAAGGAGAGTTTAGCATGGATAAGTTGGTAGATAGAACCTGAACTCAACATCCTCCAGGTCACCAAATTAGTCTTTTACTAGAAACATCTCAACAAAATTTGTCAGTCTTTGAAATTTTATGAAACGGACCACAAACTTAAAAGTCTGCTTAAGATATTAGAGATATCTTATGTCGTCCGCAAACTTATAGGTAAGAGGTTTTGAATTTTCTATGATATTATAATGCAACGTGAATATGTAATGGAATAAAATATTTGGATGGATTAAAGGATAAAGCAGAATATAGTAAATTAAGGTTCTAAACGTTGTTTCTCTCAAAAGAAAATCGTTTATTTTATTTTTTGAAATTTGTAGGGAAAAAAAAAGAAAGTAGAGAAGAAAAGTTCAAATGTGCGAGACTTCCCGAAGGTGCACAATCGATTAGATTATGAACATATTGTGTTGTCATCAACAATTTGCAATTACTGTTTATAATTCTAATATCTTGTGTGTGTCCACCTATGAAAAGGATACTTGAGATATTAGAAATATCTTATGTTGTCAACAAATTGAATGGCATGGGAAATCATGTGTCTATATAATCATGTGGCGTTATTATACAGTGGACATGAGCTTAGTGGGTGCGTCAAGAACAAAGGAGAATTGAGATTGAACAGTTATAATCATACCCTCTCGAACGAAGAGTGTGCTTCTTGGTCCAAATGATTTTGTTCATCGTTTCTCTGAGTCCAAATATTCATGGATGCAGCAAAAGACAACATGTTCACTTTATCACAGTGAGCCACTCGCAATTCCCCCAATAATGGCCAAGTCAAAATGGGCAAATTAGGGCAGAAGTTCTTGAGTCGTGGCATGTCATGCAACGCCAAATAGATCAATTTCGGGAAAAGAACTTGAGCAGTAGTGGAGTGTGGAGCGTCGTCTTCATGAGCGACTATTTCCTCGATCCCACAAGATGTCACTTCAACTCCCATAAGTTGGTTTAGACTTGTAACCATCCAGTACGGAAACAAATTTTCAAGGCTTTTATAGTTTTGAACCTCCACTTTCAATAAATAGTCAAATCGGAGAGTTTCTTGAGAACTACCGACCCATATTTTGCTTAAATTATCCATGTGGGAGAGAATCAACACCTAAAGTTGAGGAAATTGTACCTACCATATTGAGAAAAAAGTGAGACAGTGAATGTGATTACATTCAGTTACGACCTCAAAAAAGAGATTTTCAAACTTCTCTCACCCTCACAAATCATGAGAATGTAAGAGCCTATTAGTGACATAAATGAGGAGGGGCTGATGGATGCTTTCATCTTAGTTGATTGGTGATGAAAGTCAAGTATATAGCATTGCAACAGGCATGAAATGACAAAATAATCTATAATCGACGGCACATTAAGCATCGGGTTTTAAGTGGCTCAATTGACATTTAATACTAGCAACGCCTTATCCTTTAGTTTTTGGAAAGTTGCAATAACGAATTCTCTGATTCTCCAACTCTCAGATTTGTTTGCACTGATCATTATCGAAGTTGGTTGCACTGATCATTTGATAATACAACATTAAACAATGTAAAAATTTCTTGGATTTATTTGCTTCAAGGAATGAATGAAGCTGAATCACGGTTCAAATCAGCTTTGGCATTTGCGTGTACAGGTGCAAACACAACACATACTCCTCTTCTCTCTTCCTAAGATGGTTCTACATATCTTTCTTGTCAACTGAAAAATTAACTTCCCATTCTCATCTCTAGTATATTTAGAAAAAATCAATTTTTATTAGCAAAAACGAATCAGTAATATCATCTTAGTATCACGTGTTAGGTAAAATTAATTTGTACTATGATGTTTATTTGCTTGTTATAGCATGGACTTGGAAGATGATTATATAACCATGTCCATGAATATTCGAAAACGATGGGAGATCCACTACCCCCATTTCTTTGCCATATGGTAACCAATTTCTTATCCTGGATTGATGAAAAAACGAAAGTGGATGACAACACTACGTTTGTTTGGGGAACATCAACCGTGTTATGACCTCTAACGAATTTACTCTTACAAACATGTGACATATACCCAACTACGACAATGACTTTCCCCACTTCCTTAAATCTATTAATATTATTTATTAAGAAATTTGATGAGTTTTTGAAATTACCTAACCATGTGGGAGATACTTACTATTGCATGGCAGCTCATATTTGACACGAAAATTAAATTAACGCTATCACAACTAATGACAATAGAAAAATCAGATCACCAGTCTCATACTTCCACAAATCTATTAGGATTCTTGATTGAGTGTCGGCATCACACATATAGCATGTATGCCATGAGTGAGAGGTCAATCACTCTCAACTCTTCTTTTGAAATTCTTAAACATGATGAAGAGCTTTTATTGGCTTGAGGCGTCTTTTCAATATAATGACATTTTGAATTGTCCTTAGGATGGGGTGGTCACTAATATAACGTGACAGCTTATATATGTAAGTGACATTAGAATTAAAAAAATATGTGATAAATCTTACAATTAAAGAGCAAACAAATTTGTGGGGTGATTAAACATTCTACTCACAAGTAACGATAGAGAGAAACTAAGGCCAAAAAAGGGAAGGGTAAAGACCCGCAAGATCGGTTGCCTTTTTAACAAGTGATTGTGCACCAAAATAAAATTGGTGAAGTATATGCTTGCAAGTCACTTGACCAATCAAAATGAATTTGAGAATTGACTTTTATTCTTCAAAAAACTAGATGATGATGGGAACGTCTATGTTCCCCATTATTCTGCTTTGATAGCAACCTCTACTAAGTTCTGTCGAATAGATTATAAATTAATCTTTGTACTAAACGTTCAACGATTATGTATATAAAATTCGGGGCAAATCAAGAGAATGTTACTGTTTGTCAGAAATTTACTTATAATTAGATGATTCTGAAACCGTCCATATTTATCAATACCTAAATTATTTTGCATTAAAAAATTTACGATTTGAACCTGGGCTAGTATGGGGAGACAAATGTTACAAACATTTATATCTAGCATTTTTGTCCGCACACGGCGCATACGGTGCATTGTCCAATTCTTCAAGAACCTATTACAAATGACATGCCAAAAATCCATTTGTTTGAAAGACTGACCTGTGGAGTGAAAAGTGAACAGGTGCCGTCGTCAATCTCCATCAAAGATTGCGAAGTCAAACTTCTCATTTTGGGGCAGTGGGTAATTATCAGTTCTCTCAATTTGAGGCATTCCAGTGTATGATTCTTCCCCAAGAGGAAACTAGTCAAATTGGGCAAGCATTCCAGCTTCAACAATTCTAGTTTCGGGAATGTAGTCTCCATTGCACTTCCCTGGCCTTCTTCCTCCATGATCACTCCTTCCACCTGACCACACTCCTTTATTTCCATCCTCCATAGATTGGCAAGGCACCAAGCCATCGATGGAATGAAAGCATGTCTCAAGTTGCCGCATTTGTAAAAGGTTAGAGACCTTAGAGAATTCAAGGGCATCATCCCTTGAAGATCTTTGCTCCATAATCGTCTCGACTTTGGTAAATTGACCAAGTCTAAAGTCTTGAAGGAACACAAAAGCTGAGTGTTTTTTTCCAAAGCCTCCAGCCCTTCAAGATCGAATATTTCTTCTAGCGATTCACAATCGCAAACTTGCAGTGTTTTCATTTTTTTTAGAACAAGCATCAATCTCGATGGAATTGCATTAATAAATGATGGACATTTATCCACTGTCAATGATTCTAATTGCCAAGATGACTTGATGGGATTAAGTTCGCCATGCCATTTTCCAATTAGCTCGGGGAACTCAGATAGCAGCACGTTCTTTGTACTTTTAACACCCACCTGTCAAGAAACACATCATCAAACATAGATTTATAGTTAGCAAAAGAGCAATTACTCTGCTAGCGAAAAAAAAAATTATCCAAATGGACGGAATTTGCTAACTAATACGTACCGTTTCTTCAAACATACTTTGGATGGTGATGTTAAGTTCTCCATTCCAAAGCCATGCTTCCTCGGATATTTGAACTCTCTCCAGCTTTGATGCCTCAATTGGTCCCTCAGAGAAAAACTTCATCTTGGGACATCCAGTCACGATGACCTCTTCCAAGGGAGGCCACATCAAAGTGCATCCACCAGAGTAGAAGCATTTCAATCCTACCAACCCATCAAGCTCCATACACTTCAATTGATTGAAAGCCACTACATGCCCCTCCCTACCTCCCTCATCACTAATGACATCTGTCAACAGTCTACATTTGCTTATCCTCAATTTTGTGAGTGCCATCAAATTTGTAGTCATTGTTGGCATGAACATATATGATAACCCGTGGCAACATGACACATATAGAGATTCCAAATGTCGAAAGTAGCCTATAAAGGGTGATATTACTTTTAGCTCATGACTTGTGCCTTGTATGACTTCCACATTGATGCTTCGCTCTTCTAGTCCCTCCTTCTCGATGAGTTCAACAATGCCACATTAAAAAATATTCAACTTCTTCGATTGCATTAGATCCCTGACTATTGAGGTTGGAAACAGAGAGGTCGGGCTCAAACATCGGTAAACGCTAAGAGAATGTAGACACTGAAATTTAACTTGATGGATTTCCTTATCCCATATAAACTTTAGCTCTGGCAGACCAGATAACTCCAACTCTTCTAATGGAGAAGGAGCAACAGAATGCCTATCAAGAGGATTCAGGGGCTGAAATTTGAAAACAACTTCAAGCGAACCACATGATCGTGCCTGCAATCTTTCTAGGCTCAAGAGTCGTCCTAGAACGATGGAAGGAACAACGTTCACAAGCTTATCGCATTGCTCCACAAAAATCGAATTTAGCTTGGAGAAGGAATCCACAGCAACTTGATCATCCCATATCATCTTGATGTTACCCATGCCCTTGATATATAATTCCTCCAAGCGAGGAAAAGCAACCTGCGGTATTTGCTCGCGAAATTGGTGATTCAGTAAAATTATGAATTCATAAACTTCAAAGATATAATTATAGATGAGTAGCAAGATGCAAATTGCGAATTCACGGAAATGATAGATTCTATCTTAAGTTGCACAAATGGCAAATAATAGAATAGAAAAAAGTTAGTCAGAAAGATTTCCATAGTATTGGAAATCAATTGAAAAAAAGGAAAAAAAAAACAATATTTCAGGTGAATGGCCTGTAAATAAATTGTTGTTTTTCATTTTCTCATTGAAATGTTTTTTCACTTCCATTGGAAACATGACAATTTAGGTGAAAAGACCTAATTGTCCCTGATTACAACGGAAAGCTTTATTTTCTATTTTTTCTGTTTTTCTTTTCCTTTTTTATATTTCCACGAACTTTTACGGACGAGGAAACTATCATTTCCAAAAGTTGATTACTATAAGAAAATCCTTCTTCTACAATGTTGCTGGCAATCTCTCATCTGCCACGCCATCACCCATCACCTCCATCCATACAACACATTTTACTTTCTTGTGTTTTGTTCATTGGAGTATCGTAAACCCCGACAAGATTACGACGAACAAAGAAAAAAAGAAAAAGAAAAATGATTAGTTATTCACATTGCGAATGTCAAGATATTTTTATTTCGTATCTCAATTGCTCTTCTATGCTTTGCCTCCTACTTCGTTATATTTAAAATTTTGATGTAAAGTTAATCATTTACCTCTCGGCTGAAGAGTGCATAGGAGAGTGAGTTGACACGGTCCTCATTTTGAGCTTCTCGTGAACCTGTCATTAATTTATCATTGGACAAAAAAAAATGTCACCATTTGTAATCAGGGGATAAATCTATCTACAAGAAGATATTAAGTGATAGAAATTAAAAAATCAATCTTACGCTCACCGCGAGAGAAGCTTGTCAAACTTTCCAAATAACTTAAGCGTAGATTGGTTAACATGGGGAATGACAAAATTTCTGAAATTTCCATTCCCAACTCTTCTTCCTCCGTGATAATCGTCTCCATCTTATCGCATTGTTCAATAGTCAGATCTCTCAATTGCGCCATAGATTTAACCATCGATGGAAAAAGTAGGAGCCTTAGATTATCACAAAAAGACACCTCCAACTTCTTTAACTTATGGAAACTCAGTATTCCATAAGGAATCTTGTTCCATATGCGCCTCAAGCTCCGCAATCCCATTAGTTCCAAGATGATTAAATCAGATTGAGTCTCGACATATCCACTAGGGCCTGCTCCTTCAAGATCAAATACTTCTTGCACCGAATTGCAAAGACGGATACATAAATTTTGCAACTTGTATAGCATTACCAACAATCTGGAGCTGATAACCTTCGAAAGAGATTCGCATCCTACCACTTTGAGAGATCGGAGATTGCTAAGCTCCAATGGAGATTCATTGCTCCATATCTCTTTCAAATTGGGAAGTCCATCCATTGTCAAGGACTCCAAGAATGGAAATGAAACCTTACAAACAGACAAGTGAACAATAGAATTTACAATTGCAAAGGACGGGCAGGAAATTTATATGCTTATAGCAAGTTATCATAATTGGTCACCGAAGAAAATTTATAAACAAGATGCTTTTCAACCTTTAGATAATTTTTTCCATCACAAAAATTTATGATAAACAAAAGCTAATTAACAATACAAAAAGCAATTCTACGATCCCAGAAAGACAACTGATGACCTTTACCATTTAATTACAATATAACAGGGGATGCAGCAATTAGATTTTGTTTGCAGATTCCTAACAATGAGGGAAATTATAGTCAGCACGAAGTAGCTCTTATTCGATTTATCATAATCGATCACCAAAGAAAATTTACAAGTAAGATACTTTACGACATTTGGATAATTTTTTCAATCACAAAAATTTATGATAAGCACAAGCTAATTTACAATACAAAATGCAATTATAAAACCCAAAAGACAACTAATGAACTTGACCATTTTCGACAAAAAAAAAAAATTGATCATCAGTTTTTGACTCAAAGGGGAAAAAAAAAAAAACTTGACCATCAGTTTTCCGATGACAACGAAAACTAGTCAACCATAAAGCAAAAAGAAAATAAAGTTTTCCAGGTAAATTACTTCCTGTAAGGTAAGTTCATAAAACTCATTTGAATTAATCTTCCCCGTCATAATTTCTTTAAGGGCATGTCTAATTTCGCAGCCTACATGTCTGAGACCAAAACATTTTAGGTGAAATGACCCAATTGTCCCTGCTCTAAAATGGAAAGCCTTATTTTCTGTTTTTCCAAAAGGTTCATTTTCATAACTCCAAGAAAATCCTACAGCCATCCATCGCTCCCATCCACACAACAAGTTTTGACTTCTTTTTTTCTTTTTCTTTTTTTGTGTGTGTTTCGTTCATTTTACTGCCGACCCCAACCAATTTGGGATAAATGTGTTGTTGATGTTGATGTTGATGTTGATGTTGTGTTTCGTTCATTTTAAAAGATTAGGAATAACTTGACTTATAGAATTAGTTTGATGTCAAAAATCTTCCCATCAACGTTGATTTATGAAACCCTATTGGAATAGATACACTTGCAGCATGGAAGTTGCAAGTATGTCAGAACCTATCACAAATTAAATTTTCATGGTTTTTATAGAATTAATTGGATTTCTACATAATGAAGAGAAACAGAAGATTGCTTCATCTAATTGCGGAGACGGCATGAATGGATAACGTAATTAGGAAGAAAACAAATTGAAAATATCGAACTGAATAAGCATCATGTTACATCTAATTAGCAAAGGAAGGAAAATGTAATAAATAATTGATAATCTTTTGATAGAAAGTTACCTGTTGCCCATTGAAGAATGCAATTTGAGTGCCAACTTGATCAGGAGCCGACCCGGCCATGAAAAATTTCTTGATATTTGGCAAGTCACACAATTCCAATACACGCAACTTAGGCAACTCAAATTTGCCACAACCATCTTCAGCTTCTACAATCCGCTGCATTGACTTGCAACTGTTAACTTTGATCTCTTCTAGCTGTGGAAGAGATTACTTCATATATGTCTGTGGCATATCTTCTCTAAGTTGACGAGATTCTTGAGAAGTAGTGTCTCCAACGCCCTAAAAGCAGGAAGGGAAGGCCATTCAAGGATGTAATGGAGGAACGGACTATGCTCCACTTCTAGATGCTTTAAATGCGTAAGGCCTTTTAAGGATAACACGTTGATACTTTGCTCAATTTTAGTTCAACTCGTCCAAAAACAGCACATCTGTTTTGCGTAAGATACTTTGTATGCAGTCTTTTCGAAGAACATCGCTTGTTGGATCCAACTTGAGCTCCACTGTCATCGATCCTTTGTACTCACTCCGGCGCTGCACATTACCTATTTGGATTCTATATTTAGTTAATTTCTCAGCATCTAGGTCTTTTGGGAGCACACTTGGATCAGGAATGGATACAGACAGAGTGCATAGTTTCTTCATCTTATTCAACTCAATAAGACTGGCATTATTTGCTCCACTCAGCTCCACAGCATTCCATTTATCAAAGCTATCATTCATGTACAACTTCTCCAGTTTGGTCAAGCTTCCGAGCACACCCGGTTCAATTGTCTCTAGTGCCGGACAATCATCTAAATCTAATAACCTCAGCTCTGTTAGTTGCCCTATTTCTTTTGGCAAATCGGTGAATGTCGGAGTTCCGAAGGCTGAGAATTTGGAGGCTTTTTAGCTAGCCAAGAATGGCCACATCCTCTAACGAACAACAATCAGCACACAAAGTGTGCAAGTACTTTAAAGACTGAAATGGTGAAGGCGAACGACTAATATGTATCCCGAAAAGATCTAAGGCCATGAGATTCGTCATAGAGTTGAAATACGAATCCGAGATCTGATGAGATTCGTCGTTTGAGAACAACAAAATGATCTGCAATTCGGGGCAATTTAATTTTTCGGGAAGCTCCTTCAAGTCCACGAAGGGAAAGCATATCGCTTCACAACTTTTGAGCTTGCCTTCCCGCCCTTTTTCCAACTTATATTTATCTTTCAAAAGGAGAAGAGGGTGATCAGTTGAGGTATACGAGACAAGAAACTCACGTACCAAGTCATGAATCTTGAAACCGTCAGCGTATTCTTCACCGTGTAACAATAGGGAGGAGGATTGTAAAGTATGGATAAGGGAGCTCAACCTAACTCTAGTTTCTTGCACGCTGCCAACTCCTCGAAATATCCCCAAACCGAAGCTGTACCTCGCCAAGTCTTCGAGAGGTGGCTCGGAGACGCCACAAACAGCACAAAGTCGTAACAGTGACTTCGCCTCCTCGCCGGTTATACGATCACAACTAAGTTGCAGCGTCCCAGTTATCACCTTACCGGTATCAAAGCATATTCACAGTCGGAGTAAGTAGTGTCTATAAAGAGTTTTGATATTGCGACAATTAGGAAAGGCAAAACTGCACATATAAGGAGTGCTTCCTCCACCAAGGGTTCCAACTCAACTGGAACTTTGCCTCCCACCATCTTCTCCAACAATCGTTTTGCCTCTTTCTCCTCCAGCTCACCAAGGAGGAAGGTAGCATCGCTCTCACAGCGCATTTCCCTTTGCAAAACACGGCGATCTCCCGACGTCAACAACAACTTGCATCCTCTGGCCTTGTTGTCATCGCCGCAAGGAATGCCGACTGATTTCAAGTCAAGCTGTTCCCAGAGATTGTCCAGTATTATGAGCACCTTCTTTTTCTCCTTCTCCTCCTTTTCCAACCTCTTGTGCAGAAGCTCCGCGCGCACGCTAATAATCATTTTGCTCTCTAGGTCAGTAAGTTTCAAGCCTTCCGCAATCTCTCCTTGAATCGTCTCGATGCTTGCATTTTTCGAGACATCGGCCTTAGCGACCCAATCAGACAACCTCTCTTCGGTTTCGATTAGCATCCTTTTGACATCCTCCAAAAGTGTGGACTTGCCGACCCCGCCCATCCCGTAAACCACGACCACACTCTTGTTGTCATCGGCAAGAGCGTCCATGATGTTCCGTATTATCAAAGCTCTGGATTCAAAGACGCCTCGGTCCCTAAGCTTAACGGACATCGAGGCAGATAAAACGGAGGCCGTCGCGGTGGTGGTCGACTGGACGACACCTTTGCCTTCTCTCCTGACCGGAGTCGGAGCAGGACCGACGAAGCAGATGTCGTCCACTGTCCTGAATCCGCTACCTTCTTGAGCGAGATTCTTAATTACCCCGATCTCGACCTCGGCTTTCTTGTTGAGCGGAACGCAACAACAGGGGTCAGGAAGAGTCCCGTGGCAGCAAGTCTTGCTCGCCCGTTCAAAGTCGCCCAACAGGTCTCGCGCCTCCTTCAACGCCTTCTCAGCATTGTCCTTCCACGTCTTGAAGACACCGTGGAAGTCGCGAACATTATTTTCGGCCGCTTCTTCAAGAACGGCAACCCCCTCAACCTGGTTCAGAAGACTCCCGACTTCATTCCCAAGATCGGCAGCGAATACCATAGGACTGATGAAGGAGATCTCCTTGTCTTTTTTTTTCCCGAATGAGTTTCTGAATGTAATTGGTCTTCCTCTTGGCCTTCCTACTAAACTGATAGCGACAATGGGGGTCGGGAAGAGTACCGCCGCAGCAAGTCTTGCTCGCCCTGTTGAATTCGCCCAGCAAACCTTTTGCCTCCAACGAGGCATCCTCAGCACTTTTCAGAAACTCCGGGACCCATGCGTGGATACTCTGATTACTGCGAACCCAGTCACCCAGATTGTTGACTTCCTGCTGAAGATTGTCGGCGTAGCTCTTGGAGGACATGACGTATCCGAATCCACGCTTGATGGGAGCAAACCCCATCTTCAAGACATCCCGTACAATAGCAATGGCAGCATCGATCGACATTTTTCTTCGATTTTTTGTCCGATACAAAAGGAGCGCAAAAACAGAGAGATAGAGACAGAGAGAGGCTGATGAAAAGGGTCAGTAGATAATGAAGAAGAACAAGAAGAAGAAGTCGAGGAGGAAGAAAAACGATTGTGCGGAGGAGAAGAGCGAAACAGAGCAAGAGCGATGAGAGACAAAGAAAGCCAAGAGATTTGAGTGCAGATGAGGATGGAGGAAGGGGAGCAAGAAAGAAACAGAGAATTGAGAGCAAATGAGGAGAAGAGCGAAACAGAGCAAGAACGGTGGGAGACGAACAAGGTCAAGAGACCTTGAGTGCAAATGAGGACGAAGGAAGCGGAGATTTCAACGGAACAGAGAATTGAATGCAAATGAGGAGAAGAGCAAAACAGAACAAGAAGGATGGGAGACGAAGAAGGCCAGGATATTTGTGTGCAGATCAGGACGAAGTGATGGAAGGGGAACAAGAAGGAAACGGAGATTTGAGTGCAAATGAGGAAGAGAGCGAAACAGAGCAAGAGCAAAGAGCGATGGGAGACAAAGAAGGCAGGGGAAGGGCAATGATGATCAAAGAAAGAGCGATGAAAAAGAGCAGCAGATATTGAAGATGAAGAGGAAGAATGGTTGTGCCGAGGAGAAGAAACAGAGAGAGAGAGAGAGAACGATGGAGAACAGAGCAGCAGATGCTGAAGAAAGAGAATAGAAGGAAGGAGGACGAACGGTTGTGCCGAGGTGTAGAAAGAGCCAAACAGAGCAGAGCAAAGAGCGATGGGAGACA
Organism: Rhodomyrtus tomentosa; assembly: GCA_028455895.1. Lineage (NCBI taxonomy): Eukaryota > Viridiplantae > Streptophyta > Magnoliopsida > Myrtales > Myrtaceae > Rhodomyrtus > Rhodomyrtus tomentosa. Next base: position 35,516,293 of record JAPCWY010000011.1, on the reverse strand, counting down.
AAAGAAGGCCAAGAAGAGATTTGACTTTGAGAAAAGGACGATCATGATTCGACATTAAATAAAAAATTATTATGAATGGGCGTCACATGTAAGTTTTACACGGTCTGTCCGTCAACTCAATTTTTAATGCGGACCAGAGCAACCCTCAGAACATAAAGATAGTAATCATCGTACAACAAGGTCAAAAGCTGTGAACGTGGCATTGAACGTGGCGTTGGAAGTCTCAATTGTAGTTGTCAATGATATTAGATTTTAATAATTATTTCATACAATACGTTATCGTGAATATGGCACATCGTGACTAATTACATGAACAAGCATATGGGGATCTGCCCACACTCACGTGACATTTACTTCATACAGAATGTCACTAACTCATTGAGTCATCTTGTATTTTATGTTTGGTATCGAATCCATTATGATTATTAGGTTAAGCTTAAATTCTATCTGTTAAAAAAAAAATAGAAATAGACAGTGTCTTAAAACTACAGCTCAAGTAATGTTTTATAAAATTATTTTTGCAGTTTGAAAAAGTAGAGCGATGTTTTTTTTTAATTGCACACACCTCATGTGGCTTGAAGAGAAAATAAAAAACATATGATTACCAGCGGTTGAAATACCAAAATGATTTGATTCCAGCTATTGAAATACCAAAATGATTTGACTTGAATCGCTGCCCGGGTAAAGCACTCTATATAGTCAGTGTACGATTACAACTTTTTAACCCAATCGAGAAATTGAGAAAAGATAGCGTGATCTATCAAAGAGAGTATCATCACTTGTCGTAAACCTCCATTGATTCATCTAGTGAAATCTAGCTAATCGGCTGTCAAGCTGTCAAAGTGGGAAAGTGAACGTAGGCTTGATCTAATCCGAATCACTATAATCATTGTGTGTAATATTCTCCATCTCAAAATTCTCATTATTGTGTTTGATAGAATATTACATATTGGTGTTCATATTATGGATTTGCATACCTAGAAATTGTATATTCGTGTTTAGAATCAAAACTACACTTATTCAAATTATATGTACATTTTGACTTCTAAGTCTTCATGTTCTTTTCTCCACCGTTAATGGATAAACATTGTTTAGATACTAATTGTAAACCCATTCCTGGGGCAAGTCAATGAAATCATATTAAGAATATTGAAATAGCATTATAACTTAAATAATTGGACAGGAAAAAAATATGAAGTTTAGTTTTTGAAATAAAATACAATTTGAAAGGGTCTAAAATGTTATTGGCTGTGCTATTGATTTACTTATTGGATAGCAATTTTTTATTATGTTCTACTAATTGACATTAAGAGTTAGGCTAACTTAGGCTTTTACATCTATTAGTTGAAATAAGTCTTATCTTTCTTGTATCGGCTTTAAATCTTTCCCAATATGACGCAGAAAGAAGCAATAACTTTAACAATTTCAAAGGAATTCGGAAATTTGATTGAATGATAATGTATCAATTGCGTAGGCGGACATCCAATATATAGTGATAGGACTCCTTTAGGAAGTAGAATTACTAAAGCTAACATTATCAAAATCATATCCAAGCTAATCTAAGAGAATTCCAATCAAATATTGCAAATATCTAATCTAATATATATCGTAAGTTTCCTAAAATTGAAAAATACCTAACGTGAAATTACGACGTCAGTTGTCCTACATCATAAGTTTTCTAAAATCAAAAAATGCTTAATGCGAAATTATGACGTCAGTTGTTCTACATCATAATATATTGGTAGAAAACCCCTCAAATCACCCCTTTTAAGTGATTTATGAAACTCAGTTTATTAGGGGAAAATGTCAAATTGCTGATAATATGTCTGTATTTTTAATGAAAATACAACAACGTTTTACTGGTGCATGTGATTGTCAATGGCCAATTCATTACTAGAGATTCGACTATTTAAAACCTTCACAAAGACATATACCGCGAGAAAGAAAAAGGAGATTGGTGCTAATTCAATTTTTAACCTTTTATATTTATATCAATTCAGTCCTACAATTTTTATTGGTGTCAATTTGGCAAAAGTACACAAGAAGTGACAATATTTGTATACGAAAATCACTTTAGTACTAATATTTTTTTATCACTTTAGTGCTAATTTTTTTAAAAACAGTTATTTGAGTGCCATGTCTGACGTGGCTACGAGGCTTGGTGGAGATCCTAATCAGCAATAATAAAAAGCCAAAAAAAATTTCAATTAATAAGCTAAAAACTGAAAATAAAAATAGCTAAAAAAAAAAAGAGGGATGAACCCTCTATTGCAGCAGTGAGGACAACCCTCACCGTCGCCGCCCCCACCCTTGTCAGTGTGGCCGAAGCTGAGCCTCGCAGACCCTGGCGAGCCCTCGGCGAGGGTTGCCCGCCCCAGCAACCCCCCCGAGCCATCCCCCACCCCTCGCCGGCCATTGCCGGCGATGGTGGGGGCGGCGAGGGTGAGGGCGAGGGCTATGAGCCCTCATCGTTGCCAGAACCCACTATCATCTATTTTTTTTTTCATTTTTCATTTTTAGGTTATTTTTTGGTTTAATTTTAATTTTTCGAAAAAATTAACTATTTTAATGTTGAAACGTCCACGTGTGTTGATTTTTTTTAAAAAAAAATTGACACGTAATATTAAAAAAAATTAATAAAAAATGTCACGTGTATTACTTAGCCGGAATTGGAACTGAAATAATCATTTTTCGCCGAAATTGGCACTTCGGTGATTATTTTCTTTTCAATGTGGCACTGAAGTGATCCAAAAAAAAATATTATTACTAAAGTGATCTTCGTACACAAACATTGGCACTTATGTTATACTTATGCCGTGTCAATTCAGTTCTAAGCATTTTGAATTAGTGCCATTTCAGTCTTAAATCTTTTGCATTTACACAAATTGAGTCAATTTGATCAGTTTCGACTATTTAAAACCTTCACAGGTCCTAAATCGTGAGAAAGAAAGAGGAGAAGAATATCAACTATGCAACTCGGTACTCACACCTCTTAGTCAATAAGCACCATTTGGAAAGCTGTAAACTTGGTAGCATATTGCTTCGAGTCTTCACTGACCAGAAATAGAAATAAAATGACAGCTCTAGGTGTTCTTTAGGAATTGTGGACTTCAACTGATTTTTTTGCTTGATGTCGCTCTGTAAAAATTAAGTTGCAGATCCATCAGGGGGGTTGCAAAAAATAAAAAGCCAAACGATTACCAGCTACTATAGTACAAAAAATGATTCGATTTGAATTATCACCTGTTAGTAAGGATTTTTTTTTTTTTATGGTCTGTCCTTGTCCATAAAACAAAACGTAATTAAGAGAACAACTGGACAAGGACAGGCCACACCGGCATATGCTCTTCGTAAGCAGCATTTTTAATCCTTTCCCTTATTTGTAATTTCATTGACACCTATACGAGGGGGCTTGTATGAATCAAGAACTAATTACTAAAATGATTCGATTTTAAGTCATCCTTGGTGTACTAATTATTTTGTACAGTCTGTTATCACCGATATAACAGTTGTCATTATAAAGAAAAGACAAATGGACAAGGATTGTTCATATCCACGAGACACGGAGTTCCATCTAGGGATGGCAATATGCGTAAGAATTCAAGTTTTTAACTCAATTTTAGTGTAACAAGTTGCTATAAGACTGCACAATTTTCTTAAGACAAGATGTTATATTTATGTTGTATTTGACAACTATTTTGGAAAAGAATTTAGAAGTAAGAGATTCCTCGACTATTCGAGAATCTTTTTTAATATATGCATTGCGAAAAAAAAAAATAACGATTAATCGAAAATTAAATAAAAAAATAAATCATAAACCGGATACAAGTGATTCAGTTGATATGACATATTCACTTAAGGATCAAGTGACACAATGAAGATTACAACCATAGTCGAAGTAGCCAAACACTCTAAGTATTTCGAACCCCGAATCATACCCAATAACTCACATAGTTTTAGTTCTCATTATTCCTCACAACGTAACCTCTCAATATTTCAAAGAAATATCCAAGTCGTCGTTATGATGCACGTGTGAGTGAGTTGTGCTAAAGAGTTAAAAGAAATCTCACATTGGAGAATCGAAGTGGTGTAGAGCAGTTAATATATCTACGTTGGCCCATAACTCATCGGCTTAAGTTTTTTAGTGAAGGTGATTCCAACTGGATATGTTAATAGGCTCAAATATGGGCTTCATTTTAGCGATCTCCCCAGGTTAAGGTATCAGTATCGGACTTCTGCTGCGCACTCCCATCAGTCGTACCCACAAGATTTACTAGTTTCAACTCTCTTAGATTACTTTAGGGTGTAATTCGTAAAGAAGTTGCCTCTTATATGTTTTGGATCAAATATATTTCATCAGTCCAAATTCGAGACATATCTTAAATAATATGCAAATGTTTTTCATGGAATTTCGAGCATAGAAACACGAGGTTGAATTGGTCCTTGATCTTCCTTAGCAATAGTATAAATTAAAACTTCTTTTTCCAGCAACATCAAGTTATAAGTAGAGCATCAGTCTTGAAGTTATATATTATAAAAACTTTATTTTAAGTTCTAAACAACATCCCACTCTTTTTAAATTCATACCAATTTTTCCCATACGGATGTTCAAGTATTGGACGCCAATATTTCTCTATTTCTGACATGGATGTTTACAAAAAATGTTAAATATATTGACATAAAGTAAAAATTTTATACTATAGATTATATTTATACGAAAAAAATAAAATTTTAAAAGTTAAGGAAATATAGTTAACTTGAAGTATAAACAATACATAAATAGGTTAAAACTATAAGAAAAATCTCAGATGTTTGTGAATGATTTTCATTACTGTCATTTACAGATTGTACAAGCCTATAAAGAGAAAAGAAATACAATCTTTGGCAGAGCAAAAATCAAGCAATGCCAACTCGTCTATAATTACAAAAATCAAGGTATACCGACTCATCTCCAGTTGGTAAACTAATTTGAAAATAAAAACGGATATCAAAGGATTTCATCTATTAACACGGCCCTGCAAGATGGACGTTCCATCGGAAACGCACATCTTGTCTCATAATTGTGTTGTCCATAGCCTTGACAACGGCTTTGTGAGAATGTCCACAAGTTATTCATGGATGGAAATATGGGATACTCGCATGTTGCCATCTTTAACAAGTTCCCGAACAAAATGGTAATCTATCTCAATGTGTTTCATTCGGGAATGAAAGACGGTATTTGCACAAACATAAGTGGCACCTATATTATCTCAATACAAGCTCGATGCCGTGTCCATGTGAATGCCAAGTTCTTGAAGCAAAGATTTTACCACGGCTCGGTATTCTACTTTAGTAGATGACCGCGCAACAGATCGTTGCTTCTAAGAACTCTAGGAGATAGGATTAGCCTCAATATAAATGATGAAACCCGAAGTAGATGTACGATCATCAACATTTGTTGCCCAATCTGCATAGGCGTAGGCATGAAGCACAGGTTTTGTATTGCGTCTCAAGTGCAACCCATGGAATAATGTTCCTTTAGGATAGCTTAAGAGCAGTTTTGCAGCTATCCAGTGAGTTGTGGCTGGCTTATGCATGAATTGAGATAACTTTACCACAAAATTGAGGTCCAGGCAAGTAATGTTGAGATATTGAAGTGCGCCAATGAAGCTTAGAAATTCTGTAGCATTAGCTGGTGGCTCTTCGTCATGGATAGAAAGAGAATGGCCCATGGCTAATAGTGTCCCTACCTCTTTTGCATCTCTCACCTTGAAGCGTTCAAGTAGTTCTCGTATGTATTTATGCCGAGAAAGAAATAAGTCAGTCCTTGTAGGGATGACTTCCATTCCCAAAAAGAAATTTAGTAGCCACAAGTCTTTAACTGATAATCGATTAGAGAGAGCAGTGATGAAATGCGAAACAAAATTCTAGTCATTTCTTGTGATACTAAGGTCATCTACGTACACTAGAAAATAGGCTTAAATACCCCAATGAGAGTAAATGAACAGTAAACTGTCATTCTTTGAATTGACAAATAAATTTGCTAGAATAAATGGACTTACCTCATTGTACCAAGCCCGCGAAGCCTGCTTTAACTCGTATATAGCTTTGTGAAGTATGCAAATGTATGTTGATTTTTTTTTTGGGGGGGGGGGGGGGGGGGGGGGGGGGTTTTAAAATCAGGCGGTTGCGACATGTAGACCTCATCCTGGAGAGCTCCTTGGAGGAACGCGTTGTTGACGTAGATTTGTCTCAATGTTCATCCACGCATTAGAGCCAAAGATAAGACCACCCGAATGACATTTGGCTTGATGACCGGGCTGCATGTATTGGTGTGATCGAAGCTTGGTTGTTGATGAAAACATTTGGCCACAAGACGTGCCTTGTATCCTTTGATATGGCCACCCGCACATCTTTTATTCGATAAACCCATTTGCAACCGACAACATTCAAAGATGGATCAAAAGGTATTAGCTCCCAAGTCTCGTTACAAATGAGTGTATTGATCTCGGCCAAAATTGCTTCACGCCATTGAGGATTGCACATAGCTTATGTAATTCGTGTTGGTTCTATAGTCGGTGGTAGTGGATGTTTGGTAGTGATTTGGTTGATTTGTTTGGGCTTGAAAATATTGTTTTGTGATCTAGTGGTTATTTTGTGAGTTCACGTAGGTGGATTCATGGGTTCTAAGGGTTGGTCAATGTTGATGGTGGTAAGATAAGTTTCGGTGGAGTTGGAAGAAAGAAAATTTTGGGCGTTGGTTGCATGTTGATTTAGAGCAATAGATGCAGATGCATGGGGTAGATTTTCAAGAGGTGGCATTTGTTAGGATTGATTTGATGTTTGGGAAGCCGATGAGGATATAGCGTGGCCTGGAATGCTACCCTGAGAGGGCGCTTGTGCAGGTGGTTCGGTGGTTGGCAGGAAGACTGAGAGAGAAACAGTAAATGGAAGAGGTGAACCTGGAGAGGATGACACGACGCTCTTAGAGTTGAGAAGCATTTTGTATGGGAATGTGTTTTCTTCGAACACAACATGGCGCGAGATATAGAGATGATTATTTTGTAGATCAAAATATTTGTATGCACATTGTGATGATGAATACCATAAGAATGTACATTATTTATTTGTGTTGTATGGACGTAACCACACATAGCATATACAACCAAATGTGCTAACTTTTTTTTTTTTTTTGGGAGCAATTTGGAATAGTGTTTGAAATGGTGAATTCATTTCTAGAATGGATTTTGACAAACGATTAATTAAGTATACAACAATTTCAAAAGAATGTGGCCAAAGGGAGGGTGGTATGTTTCCTTTGTGTAATAGGAGGAGTCCGGTTTCAACTATGTGTTGATGTTTTCTTTCTGCAGTTCCATTGTGTTTAAGTGTGTGTGGCGGTGTGGTTAGGTGGGAAATTCCTTTTTTATCAGGTTTTGAAATTCTCTACCACCATTCGAGTACAAGTTTCGAATAGAGACAGAAAATTATTTTTCAACCAAGCTTTTGAACTATTCAAAAATTGAGGTAACATCCGATTTTTTTCTTGTAGGCTAAAGGCAAGTGTATTTCATATAGTGGTCAATAAATAGAACATAGTAAAACAAACTATCAATTGAAGCAGTTGACACTGGACTCCAAACATCGAAATAAATAATATCAAGCGGAGAATGACTCACAAGAGATAATACTCCAAACGGAAGTTTGTGTTAATACTCCAAACAGAAGTTTGTGACTTTTATTGCACTGACAAGCATCACATGATAATTTGGAGCCTAACTCAGAAGACAAACGATTTTTCAAAATTGTTAAGAACGTGACTTAGAATACAAAATGAAGGATGGCCTAGTCTGTTATGCCAAACCATTGGTTTTGTCCGCTCACTAACAAAAGTTGTGAATTTTGGATGTGTATTTGCAAGAGGCATCCGATACACACCATTGCTAAGCCTTCTTTGAAGCAGCATCTCTCCCGTGCAAAGATCCTTCATCAAAAAATAATTGGCAAAAATTCGATGGATGACTGATTATTGCGACAAAATTGTGAGATGGAAATTAGGTCCTTTTTGCTATGTGGTGCACATAAGACATTGGACAACTTAAAAGTTTGATTCTGGTAGGATAAATTAGTAGAATCAACCTGACTTGTACGCAAACCTATGCCATCACCAATGACGATCTCGTCGGGGCCTTAATACTTTGAGTGAATGACGATATTGTTGAGGTTGCTTGTGACATGATGTGATGCTCCCTAGTCTAGTACTAGTTGTTTTCTAGGCATGGAGCTATTGCAACATAAGCAGTAGGCTCGTCAAGACTGTTTCGGATTGGAAAGCAAGATTTGGCCGAGTATCCATATTGGTTGCAAAACTGACATGTCGAACGAGGCTCTCTGCTATCCCGATCAAAATACCTTCTGAGAGGATCCAAGATGCTGGTTAGATTGGAAATAATTTTTTTTTTTATGACGGTTGCCGCGATTTCTGGACCAGCGGGAGTTGCTTCATGCACCACGAGTTCTATTGCTCTAGTAAGCCGTGACTAGTGCTACTTCAAGTCTGATTTTTTGTGTTTTCAGTTGAGTTTTATAGGCCACTAACTTGTCATGCGAGCTCTAGTCATTGCTGTGATTTTTTTGTATTCAGTTCCAAGTCCTCGAAGTGCATGGATAACTAAATCATCATCAGAGAGAAGTGTCATCGATTGCTAATTCATCCGCAAGGGCTTTAAGTTCTTGCAAAAAAAATCCGAAACAAAATGTGAGTTTTGGCGAGCGGTGGAGAGCTGATCCTTGAGATGGATAACTCTGGATTGGGATTTGTTTGCATATAAATTCATGAGCTTTGCCCGGGCAGCATGTAGCGAATTGCAAGAGGCAATGAGAGGAATCACGGCTTCAGATACGGATGCAAAAATTGCATGAAGCAAGAGTTGATCCCGGCGAATCCAGGTTGTTGCAGCTGGATTTGACACCGTTTGATTTTAAGCTAAAATGGTAATCCCATTAAGTCATATCCAATTAGCAACACCTGAAATTGGGTGCACCAAGAGGGATAATTTGCAGCGGAGAGCTCCAATTAAGTCATAACCAATGAGCAACACCAGAAATTGAGCGCGCCAAGAGGGATAATTTGCAGCGGAGAGCCTGAATGGCAACTGGACGGGTGCCAAAATTGAAATCAGATCATTAGGTGCAGCTGTCCCGATGAAATTGGAACTAGAATTTGAGATTGTTGCCACGGTTAGAAGACGCAGAAGGTTGCTGAAAAAAAAATTAGAATGTCCGGATAAAAAAACTCTCTTATGAGCAGAATGCTCTGATACCTTAAAAGAAATAGGTCAAAGTTTGTGAATGATTATCATTATTATAATTTACAGATTGTACAAGCTTATAAATATAGAAGAAATTTAAATTGCACGTGCATCGAGTAGCTTGAAAAAGTTCTACCTAAAGGTGGTGATACATGTCGCAAACCCAATTTTGTAACTCAATTTTAGTGTGATAGATATAGGGCACTTTAAATTTTACAAATCCAACAAAATGAGATTAAAAAACGAAAGCCAATTCTATGTGGGTTACCACTAGATTCATATCCAATCTATTAAGGCTGTGTTTGGTTGTCTCGATAAAATTCTGGATAAGATAACTCTTATCATATCTAGTGTTTGGTGCACAATAAATTTTGAATATGACCAGATGTGGTTTGAATATATAAAAAAAACCTATCTAGGGAGCGGGATAGACCCAATATGATATGATTTTAAGACAAATAAAAAGAAAACAAAAATTGTGAACTCAAAAGCACAGAGCGTGAAAACTCCACCGTCATTGAATGTCGCGATGCTGCCCACGAGACCCCTCGGAACATTGCCTGCCTGTTGATGACGGATCCTCCACTCACCATCGAGGATAGTTGCCAAGATCCGTCACTCAGAAACAGAGAGAGACCTTGCTCGCAATGGTCCACTTTAAACATTCTTCAGACTATTCTCCAGTGAGGCTTCGACACAGTGATTGAGCAGTGTGGAGGGGCCAAAGAGCCCATCAGCACTTTCAATGGAATTCATTAGTGAATTTGGCGTCACCGTCGAGATATTATGATGTGAGAACGAGACAGGCGAGGAAGAGAAGCTTTGAGGTGAGCATGAACAGTGTGCTTATGGAGATCAGGGAATAACAACGAATATGCTTTGCCATAAAATGAAAAGAACACAATTATTTTTCAAGATTTTTAATTTTTCAGAAGAGAGAATATACTAAGATGCTTTTGCACGTCCTTATTCGAAAGACAGAACAAAAACAAGATCAAGATCAAGATCAACTTTCATTGAAAATGAATGCTAAAATTGGACGATAATAGTATGAACGCAGAGGGCTTGACGGGTTGGACTGCTCAGAACATGGATCAAAAGTTTCCACATTCATCTTAGCAGTGTAAGCAAGAACATCAATTAGATTGATTGACAACACATCCTTTGTAGATGGGATGGAGGAAAACTAAGAGGAGCAGCCTCAATCCGTTCATTCCCAATATATCCAATTGTATATACAACTTTAAATTCGCAGTTAAGCAAACAATAGATAGGATATGATGAAAATATATTGATTTATTATCATATCCTATTTAGTCTTATCCTGACTAGAAATCCGGACGATCAAATGGAACCTGCAAGTCTAGCAAAACTGGTCACATGATCTATTCCCAGTATCATCGCAGAGATCCCTTGTTGATGTCTTCAATATTTTTTTTTATTGAAATTCAAGTGTGGGAACACTAATATGATTCGCTAGATTAAATATAGATGGTTTTAGTATTTATTTACTTTTTTTTTGGTCGGATAGTATTTATTTACTTGAATAGTCGCTATTACCAACGTCCAAGTCTTACATCCTTTTTGCCACCGCTAATGGACAAACACCGGTGAAATACTCGTCCTATGTCCACCCCATGTGCAAAGTCACTGAAATCATACAAAAAATATTGAAGCAGCACTATAATTAATTAAACTAATTGAACGGATCCGACCAAAAAAAAAAACTAATTGAATAGGGAATATTTGAAGTTTAATTTTCTAATGATATACAGATAGAAACAGCTCTAAAATGTAAAATGCTCGTGCTATTGATTTGCTTATTGAATAGCAGTTTTTGAAGATTTTACATAATGACATCAGATACTGTCCATTAGTTGAAATAAGTCTTGCCTTATTGTCACGCCCCGAACTCGACGAGCACGCGAACATCTCTGTCCATGCCGTTCATTCATTAACGCTCTAGGATCCAACGGCCAGTAACATGCAACTCCTTTAAATAAATGCGCGCAGAAGCGATGCCACCTCCCTTTATATAAATACAGCCACATACCGATGACTTAGGACATATACAGCTATCACACTTGGAAATTTTCTCATTTAGGCAATTACTGAAAAATCAATTCTCAATTCACCAATCGGAAGTACAAACCCAATATCATCATAAGACAAATCCAATCTAATGCAATTGATCAACTATCTCTTCAGACGCCAATCCTTTGGCAAGCTCGTACTACCTCCACCTGGAACCTGTAAAATGTAAGCTCTCATTGGGGTGAGATATAAATCTCAATGAGGTGGGTCCTAACCTTAGATTAGGCCGACCGTCCACTTAGGCAGTCCTCCAATCCTCTATCTTTTCAAACTCACAACTTACAGGCAGATAAGGCACCATTCAATGAATCAATGACATATAAACGACAGGCATGCAAAAATGAACTCACGTCACAATCAGATGATAATGAACTGGTATACTCAGCTTGCCACTTCACTGCATCCATCAACCTTTGCCTGCCTCATTCTCTAGCCCGCTATTAAATCGCATTAGGCTCGGCCCGCGTAAACGCATTAAACCGTCATCGGTGACCCGCGTAAACGCATCAGGTCCCGGTTCATCTCCAGGCAAGGTTTATGAGCTCATATTCTGTCTCGCAATTAGATCGCATCAGGACTGTGGCTATCTCAGCTCCGCGACTTCGTCGCATCAGGGCGCCATCTAATCATTCTTCACCCTGCGATCTCGTCGCATTAGGGTCTCAAAGTTCCGCCCCGCATCTCACACGCCTCAAGGCCATGCCATGCTATGCTCATGCCACAATCAAGACCTATGCTTTGACTCTTAGTTCGATGGCACACTCAGTAGGAAGTGCCAATTTAAACACATTTCATAAATTCTGTGGCATGCAGGTAAATCAAATGATGTACAAATAAGGCAATCACTCAAGCATAGACAACGTCACATACATTCATCCTATAGCATCTTAGGACACATCAAGCTATCACATTTGGGAATTTCCTCATAACTCGATCCAATCGGCCCTCGACTTACCCAATCGAGTCCAATCGTCTTAACATAAGGTTAGGAATTCCCTTACCTTGGTTGCAACATCACAATTTCCTCCTCTTGAGCCTCCAAAGTTTCGGCCCCTAATGTCCCATATCGAACTCAATGCGCAACCTAGCATATTCAACCAATTTCATCAATTTCCACACTCAACTCCTCAATCTGTCAATCCCAATTGCCCATAACACAACCCTCAACATCTCATCATATCATAAACACCAATTTAGAACTCAAAATTACCCATCTTAGCCTCCAACAGATTCGATTTTGCACAGAACCAACAGGTTAATTTTGGTTCTGTGCAAACCGTGTACTTCCAGCCTTCAATCTACTTCTAAATCCTTCATTTAACCATCAATCTATCTCTTAACATGTCTATTTAGGGATTTGGGAGGCTCACCGAAGATTTGAGGTCAATTGGTCGCCGGAAACCTAACAAACGTCGCTGGTTCGCCCAAGGTCAAAATCTGGCAGTTTCTAGGCAAGATTAACAAGATCGGTTCGTGGTCAAAAATTAATCAAATCCATCTCAACTTTTTACCACAAGACCATCTACATCTCTACTGAGTCTCCACAAAATTTGAGCTCAAAAATCCAAAAATTCGACCATCAAAGGGACCAAGAACAGAACCTACCTCTGGTTGGTTCCTATTCTGTCGGCCCGTGGGAGAATGTTTGTCCTGAATTCCACAGTGCTCCAAATGCTCCGATTCTTATTGGAGAATGTCGGCAAGACATGGAACTTTGTCAACTGGCAGCAGATGGTGGCCGAAAGTGGCCCTCGTGGGCACCGAACAGAGGCTCCAGAACTAATCGCTGGTTCCTCCAAGTCAGTTTTTGGGCGAAATGTACAAGGTCGATTCGTGGTAAAAAAACTTATCAAATTAAGCCCAAATTTTTACCACAGATTAATACATGTCTCAGCTTGATCTTCACAAAATTTGGGCCACATATTCCAACATTTCAACCACCAAAGGGACTGAGAACAGAACATACCTAAGATTGGAGCAGTTTCCGTCGACTCTCGGGAGAATCCTTGCGCCGGTCTCCTCGGTGCTCCAAATGCTCTGATTCCACTTCGAGGAGGTCGGCAGGACATAGATCTTTGTTGATGTGACTGGCCGAAATTCAAAAAAGTGGCCAGAGGTGGCTGTGGTGGCCGGCGAACAGTGACCCAGATTCTGGTCGCCAGGCAGCAGAAGGAAGGAGGAAGAAGAAGGGGATTTTCGGTGGTTGGGGAAGATGGTCTGGCCGAATGAGGGTTTGTGGAGAGAGAGAGAAAAGAAAATTGGTTATATTCAATAAGTGTGGTCAAATGAGTTGATTGGTAGGTGGATGAAAGGGTGAGGTGAATATCCTTAGTTGGATCTTTGACACTTGGCATTTGCCTTTTCCAAGATTATCCAATGGCTCATTTTCATTCTTGAATTTCGGCAGCCCTTGGGGGGTTTATTATCCAAATTGCCCTTTTTTATTTGCTTAGGCAAAGCTTTAAGCTTGAGGGGTAAAATGGTCATTTTACCCCCGACGTTCAGAACGTCGTTTTTCTTGTTCCAGAAATCTTTGATAGGGCACCGGCCAATCCAAACAACGTTGGAATTCTTGATTTTCCATTTCAAATCTTTCAAGACTCATTTCTGATAGTTTTCTCTATTGGACGTGGTTCCAACCTATCCCAAATCGACGGGCGGCTTTCGCAGACATTACGCGCATTGACCCCGTAATTTATATCACGTTTGGAGCTTATCAATTTGTGGCGGCTTTGATTGTTATGTAATTGTGAGGGTCTATCACTAGCTCCTAAGGTCTCGATCTTCACCGTCCGATTTAGGAAAATTTTACAAATCATAAGTTGGTTAAGCGGCATCACCCGCGCTCCAATCGTATGACACTCGCAAGGCATCCCTTAATCGTTCTTGGATCGGCCTTTTTGTGGCTCTAAATATCCCATCGACAATCCTTATGATCAAAGCGTCATTTCCTATCCGAGTTCCTTAAATCCACATACCTCGTCTCGCGTTAGCCTTTCCCCTTTGGTCAGTCTACTCGAATTGATCAGGTTCGAGCGGAATACAACTGAAATCCATCTCAATATACACATTCCTCATTACTGAGCTTGAATTTGACCGAAAATCGAAATGTCACACTTATCATCTATCGTCTTTCATTTTTCACATGTTTGTTAGCCCCTCTAAGTGTTCCGTTTAAGTGAAAGGAAAACTCAATTTGCAAGGAAATAACGTCGGATTACTTTTGTATCTGTATATTGCTATTTGATAAGGTAATGGCTAATTTCAAACAAATAAAATGTTATGGTTAATTAAGTATCATGGCCGGGGGTTCTCTTCATAATGATTTTTATGATGATGTTCTTACCGCCATAGAAAGGAAGAAACTTAACTCATACGAGCCTCCTTGCATTGGTACTCTGCTCTTTGCTCGCTGTATGGGAGAATTCTCTATGAGGATTTAGTAATTATAATCCTTTAATTCCCATTAAATGGTTAAGTACAAACCTCCATTTTCTGAGCTGAAAATATCCTTACACCTCAATCATGAGGTTGAGTAGGCATAGTTTTTTTTTTTTAAAATCATAAACGACAAGTTAATTTTGCATTAGGTGTCCTTTCTTAAGAAGGAAAATTACCAAAAAAATTTTAAATATGTTACAATTGTGTCAATTCAGTTATGAACTTTTTTTTTACTGATTCAGTCTTAATTGTTTTTTTGTAATTATGTCAATTCAATCTACCCGGCGAATTTTGGCCGACCGGCGTTGACATGGATGCCGGCCGGCCACCTAATTTTATAATAATATTTTGATTTTTTTTTAATTTCTTTGTTCTTTTTTTTTTCCTTCACTTTCCCCTTCCCCTTCCCTTCTTGATCTGCCGCAAGGGACTGGACTTGGTCGAAGCTCATCCATGGCAAGAAGCTGGTCTCAACTTTCAGGCTTCCACCACTCAGCAGAAGATTCATGGATTGAAAGAGTGAAGATTTGTTTGTCACGGGATGCGACCAAAATAGAAAATGAATAGTGTAGACGACGGCTCGTTCACACATGACAAGGGAGAGGAGACGCAGAGCTCGGTGAACTCCCAGATCTGGAATCATCGTCGCTCACAGCCATGGGATCTGGAGTTTTGGCTGCAAATGATGACGGGACTGAGGGGCGGACGCGAAGGTCGGTGAACTTCCAGATCTGGAATCATCGTCCCTCTCGACCATCGGATCTAGAGTCTTGGCCGCGAACAACGACGGGACGTTCGTGACGACTGAGGGGCGGACACGAAGGGCGCACATATCTGTGGACGAGAAGCTGTTTGTGGCCGACCATTGCTCTGCATCTCCAAATCAGTGACGAGAGCTTGCAGCCAAAGCTTAGTCACCGGGACGACGAAGGGGGTGGACACAGAGGTTGGTCTGGACGAGACGATTGACTGTCTCGCAATAGCCAGATCTGTTCTGCCGCTCAACTGCTTTGGCGAGTTCGTCTATGGCTGCTGGTGACAAGCTTAACAGCTTCGCCGACCGCGGTGGCCATGGTGGGCCGGCGGCTCAAGGATGGCCGTAGGGGCAGGTTGGGCGGAGATAGAACAGGGAAGGAGAAGGGAAAGGGAAAAAAAAGAAAACAAAATGAAAATCAAAAACTTTAAAGAATTAAAATATTATGTTGCCAGCCACGTCAATGTCGGTGGGCCAAAATTCATCGGATGTACTGAATTGACACAATTGTAAAAAGTTTAGGACTGAATCGATACAAAAAAAAGTTTAGAACTTAATTAACACAAATGCAATAGGCTTATGACTTTTTTGATAATTTTTCATTTCTTAAGAAAATGACATCGATAACTTATTATATTATTGACATTTAACAATTGCAGGATAGAGATGTTAAGAAATCATAATGTTCTTTTTTCTAATTGTGAAGAATAAGTGTACTTTGCATTCTGCTCAATTTCTTATGATAAGATGAGAGGCTTATGGAATGTTTGACCACAATTTTGTCTTAGAATGTAGAAGGTAAGGCATTCACTGAATTGCTTCTGAACTAATTTAAAGTGAATGTATCGATTTTTTTTTCATGGAATTTTCTTTATAAAGATGTGATGTTGAAGTGGATTCTCTTACGTAATATTGTAGATTAATATTCCAAAGCATATTTTTAGAAAAAAACAAGTTAAAAGTATTGTTCACATCAGTTTTTAAGTTATATTTTACCCGAACTTCATTTCAAGTTCTAATCAATATCACATACTCTTTTCAATTTTATACCAAATTTTCTCGTTGGGATGTTAATTGTTAAACTATGGGCCGTCATGCAAATTTTCCTCTATTTATGTCTGTATAGTTTGTTAATTGTATAAACTTGAGTTAAAGAAATAATGACGAATAATCACGATACAACAAACTTAAAATTTAAAAAATTATGGAGATTAACTCATTTGAAGAGGGAACAAAGGAAAAATAGATTTAAATAACATCTTAAAGAAAAGAATATAAATGTAGTCTTGGACCCTTGCAATGAACAGACATCTTGCTGGATTTAGATAAACTCATCTACAATTACCGCCAAAAATTTTGTTTAAGATGAATAGAGGGATACCATAGCCACAGAACCAACATACAAGTTCACCAGTACTTTCAAGAGGGAACGGACAAATTGTCGTTCAAATAGTGGGCTTTTCGGTCGGCACTACATCATTAGCTTAGGTAGCTACAATTTTTTTTTTTTTTTTTGCATGGAGAATGCTGCAAATCCAATTCTTGGAAAAATAGATATTATCTAGAGTTTTATGTTTTATGTATCGCCTTAGAGGTTGCTCCTGATATAATTTTGTGCGTGAAGTGAGTGCATAATTTTGTTTATGATAGTATAATTTGCCACGAAGGGAAATCTAACCCTGACAAACGCAATAATAAGCATAGTTAAATTCAATGCCCTTTTCACGCATAGAGATTATGTAGGTGATAATATAGAAACCACGAAGGCAAGAGAGGTAATGGCAGTCTAAAAATGTGTTAGTTTAGCATTTTGTCCTTTTTGGTCGATTACGTGTAAAATTTGGGACGACCCCAACAAAGTATCACGTATAAAGTTCAATTTTCCATGGCATCCAGAAAAAGCAAGGCCCCTTTATGAAAAATGTCTTCAAGAGGGGCTTCCATCCTCAAGCGAACTTACAATAAGGTGCATTTTTACTGAAAAATAGTAAAAGCAACATCCATTGTTAATTTTTTTTAACCTATTCATAAGACTGCACATTCCTTTATTAGATGCTACTAGTATCGAGTAGATGTATCTATCATTGTGGAAATGTGTTTCATGGTAAAACATTTCAGATGTTGTAAAATCACTCATTAGTAGTAACAAGTTATTTTTAGTAGTATTTCCTTTCCATCAGTGTAATATCAACAAAAGTCAATCAACCAAAACAAATAATAGTTAATCAAGAGCAAGATAAATAAGATTGCTAAAAATAAAAATAAAAACATATTTTGAGGCATGGGGCAGTTATACAATTAGGGAACCGGGCTCAATGGTCTCGAGAACCGACCGCCTGATTCTCGAACGATCCAATGGAATCGATGACCTATTACATGAGATATTCAAAAAAGAAGAAAGTGGGAGGAGACTATTAAATAAGATATTTTCCATTATTACTTTTGAACAACATTCGCACTTCAATCACCATTATACAACTTCTGTGATGCATTGCGGTCATAAAAGAACTCTACGCCAACATTACTCTCTTTGCATCGATTTTCCCATGGCCACGTAGAAAGAACGGCGGATTATTGAACTCTTGCAAACCAAGGCAAAAGACCAAAGCGCACTCAATGCTGTCATCTTTTCGCTTTCGTCCAAGAGAGTCAACTTTAAAGCAATTGGCATGACCGGACAAACTAAATTTTGGATTACGTTTAAGTTTTTTTAAAAAAATTAAAATAGATCGGTCGGGTCCCGACGGTATAGTCCGATTGCGTACTCCTAGAACTAGGAACTGAATCATCAGGCTACTAGTTTTAAATTTAAATACCGAGTACTGGACTGGCGCTCTTTAGAACTGAGAACCGGGCCATCAATCTAGTCTAGTTCAGACCATCGATCCGGTCCGGTCTGGACAATTGCCGGACAATTTCAAGTCACTTTCCAATTTGGTCGGCCCGATTTCAGCTCGAGCTCTACACAATTTGTTTATTTATATTCCTTAACAGTGCACAAGAGTTGTCTTCTTCGGAACTTCCATGCGGTGATTTTCTTTGACAGATGCCTTTTTCACAAGATAAAAAGCTGATTTCATTTTGATTGACAGCTTTGATCTCTCTCAGTATGTACAATATCTCTGTACGAGCAAAATACTGCTTTTCTTGGACCATTTTATGATTTTTTTTTTCCAGAACAAAGGGGCTGCAATAATGTTTGTCATTTTCAATCGAGGGTGATTGATTGAGATACGTGATGAGTCTTTATACCTGAGCATTTCCTTTTCTTGTAGTACAAGAGATTCGATGATTGAAACCCCAAAAAGGACTCAAAACCGAGAAAGAAAAGGTGAGATGGTTATGGAGTATGAAGCTGGGGAATCTCACCTTAGTTAAGGCATTGATTAAGCACCAGTCAGAAAATCCTTGGAAGCTGTAAACTTGGTAGCACACTGCTCCAAGTCCTCACTGACCTAAACTATAGATAAATAAATAAAAAAATCAAAGCTCTCGCTCTTCTCAAACAATTGTAGACTTAAATTGATTTATTTGCTTGATTTATTCCCATTATAAAACTATGTTGCAGGTCTATCAAGTAGGTTGGGAAAAAAAAACAGAAAAAATTAATTTTTTAAGAAATTAATTCGAGCGAATTATCGCTTGTTTAATAAGGACAGCTTATAGTCTGCCATTGGCTATATAACAAAATGTAACTAAAAGAACAAACGGACAAGAACAGGCTGCCCCATACATGCACGGTGTAAGTAGCATCTTTAATCATTTTCATAATTTTAATATTTTCATCTTATGTGGGGGCTTGTGTGAATTAAGATCTAGAGGATAAAATGGTTCGGTTTTAAATCATCCCTACGGTACTTAGTACTTTATACAGTCTATCATCATGGACGTAATAATTATAATTGAAAAGAGAGAACAAATAAACAGGAATCGTTCAGATCCAGAAGACATGGAGCTTCGTCTAGTCTCTAGAGGTAGCAATATATGTCAACTCAATTTTGGTCTAACAAATAGTTATAAGACACTGAATATTTTAACAACCGATAAAAATGAAAATAAAAAATCAATGTCAACTACTATCATAAGGGAGATCTACTTTTGACGTCTCTCCAGTAAGGGTGTGCAACCGGACTAGATTGACCTAGAATCGGAATCTATCCACCCGAAAAGCAGGGTCGGGAACCAATTCTCGCTCAAATCGGTCTCGGTACCGTCTTTAAAGTTGAGAACTAGTTTAAACCGGTTCGGTTTTCGATTTTAGGTGTAGGCCCATTCGGACCAATTTTTAGTTGCTAATAAGAAAAAGAAACTTTAGGTCTGGACTCCCTAGTGCGTCACTGTCCTTATTGCTCATGCTCATTGCTCATGACTCTCGGCTTCTCACCTCCTCTCATTTAATTTTTATTTGTTGGATTGTTCTTTTCGGTGAATTTTAATTTTTATTGCTCATTTTATCGATACTTATATTATTTTGATGAAAAAAAAAAGAAAAATAAGTTTTTGGATAGACCCTAAAATCTTGCAGAAAAATAGGATTGATTTCAAAATAGGTTTCAAGACAAACATGGTCGATTCTTAGTTCCAAAAATTAGGAGACAATTATAATAAAATCGATTTTAGGGTCTAAATCTAGAATCGGTTCATCGGGGCGATGCTCACCCCCTACAGTCCCCAGTACTTTCTAAATAGAAGTTAAAACATGGTAACAGACTATAGTCACATGATTCTCTAGATTAACTTTACGCAGTCTGCCAACTCAATTTTTAATGCGGATCATATATCGATGCAGAAAGCTGGCACAAGTGGAGACAATTATTGGAACTTCCACACTACTTTAAGAAAATTACGTACTCCAGATTCTGAGGAACTTTGTGTGTGATTAATGGATGGGTGAGATTAAGTAGCAGAGATTCAACGATTTACGACCTCCCCAAAGATCCCCCGTCACGAGAAAAAACGAGGAGAAGGGATGGACTTGTCAAATCCTTGCGAAGCTGTAAACGTGGCAGCACACTGCTCCGAATCCTCGTCAATTTGGGACTTAAAATAGAAATAAAAAAAAGACCGCTCTCCTGATCTTCTCAAATTAATCCCTTTCGTTATATCAATATTTTCATTAATATTTGTATAAGGGGGCTTGTCTGATTCGAGATCTAATTAACAAAATGATTCGATTTTAAACCACCCTCGATGCTGAGTACTTTTCGAGTCTGTCATAATCTATATAATAGTTGCAATTGAAAAATAAAAACAAACGGACAAGTACAATTCAGGTCCACAAAGCACGGAGTTCCATCTAGAGTTGGCAATAAATGTCAGGAATTCAATTTTTCTACCTCCATTTTAGTGTAACAAGTTGTTATAATACACTAAATATTTTAAGAACCGATCGAAATGAGATTAAAAAAGATTAAAAAAATCATAGTCAATAGATTCACATTGGACCAAAGTATGAGAATAGTAATGACCAAATAATCTACTATTACTATCAAGGGGGAGATCTTCTTTTTTGATGTCTCCCAAGAATTTTTAATTAAAAGTTGAATAAGCTAATGGTAATCTGATTCGCTTGATTATATAGAGATGTTTTGATTGTTTCTTTATTTGATTGGGTACCATTACCAATGTCCAAGTCTCAATATTCTTTCCTCCACCACTAATAGACAAATATTGGTGATGTAGTAGTCTTTAGCCCGCCATTGTGCTGGTCAATGAAACCATATCAATACAGAAGTTACATCGTAACTACTCTAAATTGAATGAGAAAAAAATTGAAGTTTAATTTTTGAAATGATATATTGAAAAATTTCTTAAACATAAAATGGTCGTCTTATCGATTTATACTGAATAGCAATCGTTGATAATGTTCCATTTATTGATTTTCAAGATTTTTAGTACAAATGATCCAACAATTCGGAATCTTAACGAAAATCCAAAGCACTAGAAAGTAAGAGATAGATATCTACTATGAAGATCCAAAATAAAATCATAATTAAGTTGACTAAACACCATCAAATTCCTGGGATGCTGAAAACTTCGCAGTGCAGTATTCATGTCTCTCGTTGGCCAAAAGATAAGAATTAAAAATGACTGCCCTCGGTCTTTTCGGTCAACTCAAAATTTGTGAACTATAATTGATTTCTTCGCATTATAAAATTTAAATTGTGGTACCATCATGTGGGCCACAAAAATTAAAATAAGATGATTACCAGCTCTTGAAATTGCAAAATGATTTCACTTGATACCTAATAATATTGATCTTCACGTGATTCCATGTATTAGTAACTATGAAAATGTGATATTCTCACTTAGTAGCACATTGACTTTCCTTAAACT
This sequence comes from Rhodomyrtus tomentosa, assembly GCA_028455895.1. Lineage (NCBI taxonomy): Eukaryota > Viridiplantae > Streptophyta > Magnoliopsida > Myrtales > Myrtaceae > Rhodomyrtus > Rhodomyrtus tomentosa. The sequence continues at coordinate 35,494,378 of JAPCWY010000011.1, read as the reverse complement.
TTGTGTTGTTTGGGGGGCCCAGCTTCAATCTCTCTTACTTTGTGCCTTTCAAGGCCTTTTTATTTACTCTTAAAATTTAACAAAAGACCTTAAAATTTAAAAAAACAAAAAAGCTTCTGGCTGAGCCGGCAGCAAGGGCTTGTGAAAGCCCTGTCGTCATCGCCCCCACCAGCGCCGACAATGGTCGGCGGTGGCCAGCAACCCTCATTGGATCTGGGGGAGCGACGCCACCCTCACCCAAATCTTGGTGAGGGTCTATAGGCCCACATCCCTTGTCGCCTAGTTATGCTGTTGTTTTTTTTTTATAGCTTTTTTTGTAATTTTAAGGTAAATTTTCAATTTTTTTCAAATATTGTATTTTTTCCAATTTTACCCTTTTTTATTTTTTAAGCTAATTAAATTTGTATTTTTTTAATTTTTTTTCAATTTTTACCCTTTTTTATTATGACTAGACCTCGCCAAAGCCACGTCAGCTTCACTTATTAATAAAATAAGGTCAAGTCAGGATTCCGGCGGACCAAAGTGAACTTAGCAGTAAAGAAATCATTTTTTCAAAAACTTCACACTTAAGTGATTTGAATGAAATTTTTAGCACCAAAGTGATCTTCGATTTTTCGTACACAACTTTTACCACCATAGGTGCACGTTTTTTCCTTTTGTGGGTTACCTTAGTCAAGATATCAATGTTTTTATAAACAATCAACTAATATCATAGATGACTCATACTATATGTGTATCTATTATGGAGGTTTTTTTTCATATTTTTAATGTTTCTTCTCTTGACCTGTCACCATCATCAGTGTCTAAGTCTCCAATTTTGTCCGGCCACAATGGACAAACATTGATTAGACAAGCATAAATTATGTATCCATCTTTTCCAATGACTAATGGGCAAATATTGACTAGGTACTAGGTCTAAACCCGCTCCTTGCACCGTGAGATCATATCGACAATGTATAGACATTACAAGCAAGCTATTTGTTATATTGGAATCTCAATTATGATTAGACATTACTTGAATTGTAATTTCGAGATTGTAACTTCTACGTAAGTGAAACATTTTCAATTTTTCTTTAACATTTAAACCGGTGCACTTTCTAGAATACTGCCATTCTTTATATGACAAAATTAGCGATGGAAACGATTACGAGACACGACTAACATTGTTTGGTAGTTTCTCATTCTGATTGTAGTTTTCGCCTTTTTTTTTCCCAAATGCTTTGTCTGCTTGTATTCTTTTACTTTAACACATAATTGTCCAGTATTTTTTTTTTGATGACCGAGGTATCTGGGCCAGCTTGCGCGCACCTCGATTATTCCTCGGAGGGACTAGCACGACAACCACTAGTTACGACCCCCACTTAAGTCATGGAGCGCGAGTTGAGAGATTTAAACCAGGGACCTAACAAGGGATAGTCCATCTCTTAACCAACTCGACCATGCATGGGTGAGTATAATTGTCCAGTATAACGGTTGTTATAGATTGATTTTTAAGATTGGGTTGGGATAATATCGGGGGAACATCCCAAACAAGTACATTTACGATAAAATCTAGCCGAAATTATTTTTTTTACTATAAAAAATTTTAAATTGATACGCTTGTGATAAATTTATCCCAAATTGGTATACCCATAACAAATTTATCCTATATTAGTATTCATCAAATCTAGCTGTCAAATTCCTGAGTTTGATGATACACGGTAGTTAACGAGCATGTTAGTTTGCAATTTTTACCCTCCATTTGTCACATGTGTATTATTTTGGAGTTTTTCGTAATATAATCCAATTCAACGAAGGATAGATTTGTTACAGATGTATAAATTTAGGATTTTCCGTGGTAAAAAACCATAAGGGTAGATTTGCTTAGGATAAATTTGTCATAAGAGTAATAGTTTGAGGTTTTTTATTAGTTAACAGTTAACGAAGCCAAACCCATTTTAAAATATAGTTTTGGGTGAATTCGTCATAGGTAGACATGGCCACGGTTCCTAAACAGCTGGTTTTGATTCATGGCTAACACTGAACCGAAATCGGCCCTTCACGGGGCGATCTCGGTTTGGGTTTGGAACCGCCGGTTCCGATTGGATTTTAAATTTAAATAATAATAATAATAAATTATTATTTATAAATTATAATTAACTTGTACATTTGAGGGGAATCGGCCCATCACGCTAGTGCCCCAAAAAAAGTTTCTTTACCAAACTATAGTTCATCTGAGCCATTGTGCCAAGAGAAGCGACTAACTTTAACTTAGTCACTAAGCATCTTAAAGAAGATATCACTTGTAATTCCTACTAAACAATCGATGTAGGATTCCTTGCTTAAGCCTTCAGCTTTCATCCTGGCTCTTTAAAAGGTATTCTTGTGTGTCTCTCTTTCTTACCAAACAATGTAGGATTCGTCCCTCATCTACTTATTGTTCATGACCAGCATAAAAGTACCACATCGGTCCTTAAGTAGAGGAAAAGAGGTGCAACATCCTATAAAATGGCGGTTCAATCATAGTTTTAACTAATTAAGAAAAAAATGAACAAAAATCAAAAATATTTTTTAAAGGCCAATTGGCCGGTTCGGAATCGGCGGGCCCAGTCAACAAGTCAGTTGTGATTGGTATATTTATCATAGGTGTACAAGTTTGAGGATTTTTTATGATATTAACCCTTTAAAATATTTAAAAGTACACAGTTATTGACGAGTAGAGTTATAATGGTATTTCATAATTTAGAAACCTTTTTTTTTCGTTTTTAATTTTCCCGTTAAAAAGCAAAATGCAGAAAAAGGAACGTTATGCCATATGCCACCATTTCATTCGTTGAAAGTCGTAAATCGCTGCCGCCTATATAATATTTTTGTTCATTTCAACTTTGTCTTACTTAAAGGGTGCATGGTTATCTTTCTATTTCTCTGTTTTTTAGTTTTTTTTTGTTCCAGGGAATAGCTTTGAAACAGAAATGCGTTTGACATCGCGATGTAATTTTTTTATTTCGGGACTAGTTTTTTGGCTGAGAAATAGATTTGTCAAAGATTTGAGAAATAGGAAAAAATGGCTTTTTTGTTTCTGAAACAGATTTGAGAAATAGAACAAATTTGCCGGCCGCCGCTACCGCTGCCGCCCCCCCTCCACCGATTGCCCGCCGCCTCCGGTCGTCCGCCGTTGCCGTCGATAGCTGGCCGCTGGTCGCCTGCCACCTCAGTCGGTCGCCGCCGGCCTCTGATCGCCGAAAATAGAAACTTTATGCTATTATTAAACGAAATTCTGTTTCGAAAATGAAAAAATTATATCGTTGTCAAACACGATTTTTGGTTGAGAAACTCGTCTAGGAAATAGAAATCGAAAAATCTATTTCTAGCCAGAAATATAGTACTGAAATAGCACCCCTAAACGACTGAATGGAAAAAAATTGTTTTACTTTAACTACTCGTAGCAGTTGCATAAAGCAAAAGACAGTGAACTCACAACTGTATCAGCACTCCCATGCCCACGTTTCTCCTCCACCACCGATTCTACTATTCACAGTCGCAAAATTTGTTATTTTCCTTTTTCTTTTTCCCTTAAAATTTATTAAGTCTCTATTCTTCGCTCCATCGCTAGTGGACAAACATTAATTAGATAAACAACGATTAGACAAACAATGAAAATGTTTTTGTCATCTTTTTGGCACTTCGTCGAGATTGGCTCATTTAAATAGCAAGGTTAGGTAATGGCATCTTATTAGAATGAGCATTGTCGGCAAGTAAATACAAAGGTAAGTTACCCCAAGTCTAATATGCCAACAATGTTGACATTATCAAAATTTGGTGTTCACTCCACAAATCAATAACATGGGCCTCTCTTGACGTCTGACGCTAGTGTAAGTCGTGGCTGGATGGGAAAAAAGAAAAGAAAAAAGAAAGACAGAAAAAAGAAAATATTAGTTTAAAAAAAAACTAAAATACAATTGTAAATGTTCAAATCAGAGCTAATAGTGCCATGTAGGACCGCCAACATCCTCGTCAACAATTTTTGGTCAATAGGAGTAAATTGAAAAAAGATAAAAATATTTAGGACTGAACTATCAAACATAAAAGATTTAAGACTGAATTAGCAAAAATGCAAAAGATTTAGGACTTTTTTGAAAATTTTTCCTATGGGATTCTAATGAATCTTTAGTTTTTGAGCTGAAAATCCCATAAAGTCCCAACTGTTGGGAGTGCATAGTAGAAAATTTGATACCTTTGGCTAGGGAGATAGCCAAGAGGGAGTCTAGGTCCAAACTCGTCAACATATCTAGTTAGACCTACATTCACTCAAAAGTTTAAACTAGTGAAATGATTTATGAGCCAATTAGGGTATAAACTGTTCAACATCTCGTTAATTTTCCAGTGTGGAATTTTTTTCTAGCACATCTCACACGATTATTCTAACAATCTCTCCCATACTTCTAAGTTCTAGTGTTAGGTTTGGCCCCTTTTAATTCAAATATCATTTTGCATCTATTTATATTAACTTGAACTTCGAACGCCCAACTTCATCCATGGCCTCTTTCTTCGAACCAAACCATAAAATCCACCATTGGGCTCGCGTTGCTACACCACAATGCTTGTCTGCCCGAAAACTACACTGGTCATTAGATTCCTTCCTTGAGAAATTCACCAAATATCGATACGTATTGGGAGAGGCAATTTTCCAAATTAGTATTTATAAAAAAATATTTATCAAATTAATATTTTAAAAAAATATCTACCAAATTGGGTGCCGTTTGACAATTGAGCCGTCGAACGGGGCCCAATTCACGAATTGAGTGCCGCTCGGTGGCCCAATTGCCGAGCGGGTGGCTGCCTCGCCCACCAATGGACAATTGGGCTGCCAATTGGGGCCCAAAACCAAGATTTGGGCCCCGCTCGGCGGCCCAATTGCCGAGCGAGGTCGAAATTTATTTATTTTTAATTTATTTTTTGTCATTTGATTCGTCTCGAAATATTATGCGAAATAAAAAAAAAATCGTCCCAAACGGATACCCAAGCGATGAGATATGCCCTTTCAAATTTTTAAAAGTTCGAGTTGAATAATACTTTGAAAGGGCATATCTCATCACTCGAGTGTCCGTTCGGGATGATTTTTTTTTATTTCGCATAATTTTTCGAGAAGAATCCATTGAAATAAAAGAAAATAAAAAAATTTAATTTTGGCCTCGCTCGGCAATTGGGCCACTGAGCGAGGTCCAAATCCTGGTTTTGGACCACAATTGGCAGCCCAATTGTCAATTGGGGATGGGGCAGCCACCGGCTCTGTAATTAGGTAGCCGAGCGGGGCCCAACTCGCAAATTGGGTGCTACTCGGCGACTCATTTGCTGAGCGACACATAATATGGTAAATATATTTTTTAAATACTAATTTGGTAAATATTTTTTTAAAAAAATATTAATTTGGAAAAAAAAAACCCTATTGGGAGTGAGCCATCAATCAATCATTGACTTTGAAACTATATCGATAAATATGGGGAGCGGGCAACCAATTAACTATCAACTCTAAAACCACATCAATTCATGTTGGGAGAGGGCCGCCAATTAATTGTCGACTTTGAAACTATTTGTTGGGAGTGTGCAATAGAAATCTAATACATTTACCTAGGGAGATCGCCAAGAGGGGATCCAAATTCGAACTTGTCAACATATCTAGTTAGATCACTTTTTACTCAAAAGCTTAAGTCAATGAGTTATGAGACAATTGTATTATATTAACTGCTTAACATCACCTCAATTCTCCTCCGATGTAGGATTTGTTCTAACACAACCCATATGTGCATCTTAACACCAACCACCTGCACAATCCTAGAGTTAAGCACACATAATTGTTTTTTTTTCAAAGATTAAATATGTTTTGTATCATATATCATTTGCTAATTGTTTATTTTTGTTATTAGTACTCAAAATTGCGAGAAAAAGATGTCAAGTAAGTATGATTTTTTATTGTAAAGGAATAATTGTTTTTTGTATTATTTACAATCTCTTTTAAAAAGAAGATACCTAGTTAGATGGTATGGGTTGGCTCCTTTTGGTGATTGATTTGCATATACTTGACTTACGTGATAACCCCATGGCGATGTTCTTAATTAAAGTCAATCACATTATTTCTATATCGTAATGATAGTTAGCTGCCGGTTCATATATAATATAAGCATGTTAAGTATTCGGACATTAGATTACTCATTTAATTTGATATAGGTTGGGGAAAAGTAGAAGGAGATAAGGACAAAATTATTTGACGCAACAAGTAATAATCTCATTTTATTTTCTCATGCTTTGTAATGATTCAGTATTTACATTTCATTGGAATTTTTTTGCCCATTGAGACATCGTCGGATGACTCACTTAGCATATCAGAGTTTCTTTTAAGTTAACGTTTATTTATTTCCATCCTTATCAAGCTTTTGATTGATGGGTTAAAAAATTATGAACTGACCAATAAGTAAATTTACCTAAAAATATAGTACATGTTCGATTTTCCTGTTTGTAAACTAACCTTACTTAAAACTTTAACTAAGCACCAATCAGTTTCTTGGGAAACTAAAAATTTGGTAGGAAACTGCTCCAAGTCTTTCACGGGCTAAAAGAAAAATAAAGAAAGACCATTATTGGTCACCTCAATGAAGACAATAATGTGGACTTCTAAACAATCAAGTAGTAAATTCGATGACCCATAAAAATATACAAATATAATGGACAAACATATATTCTACATAAAATTGGAATTATAGCAATTTACAGAATTAGAAGCCTTTGCACAATTCTCAATATAATCAGTGGTCTTTTTGCATTTTATTGTTTCTTTTCTTGACCAAACGCCATCACCAGTGTCATATATCAATAACGGGCAAATATAGATTAAACAAATGGAAATTAGGTATTCATGATTTCCCATGACTAATGGACAAACTAGTCCTAAACCCATTTCTCGTGCTGGTTCTAAACATGTTAAAACTACAGAAGAAATATCACAATTGAGCTACTTGTTATTTTAGAATTTCAATTATGATTGTTAGGTTGGACGTAACTTCAAAGTAGTTTTGAAATTAGAACTATTGCGTAAGTTAAACATTTGCCATTCTCCATTAACATTTTATACTGGTTCAGTTGTGGGGATACCACTAATCTTTACATGACAAAATTAGTATGGAAAACGATTGTGAGCTCTGACTAACATTGTTTTGTGATATCTCATTCTGATGGCTCCCCCCCCCCCCCAAAATGCTTGAATATATTTAGAATATTTTACTTTTAACGTATATTCGTCAAGTATGGAGGCTATCACAAGTTGAGTTTTAAAATTTCAAAAAAATACATAGTTATTGACAAGTATAGTTTTATGGTTTTTCATGTTTTGTAACCTTTTTTTTAAATTTTAATTTTTTAGCGGAAAAACGAAATGCACTACAAATGATGATGGAACGTCGTGTGGAATCTTTTCGGAGTCACTCTCGCATATGCCTCTTTCATGACAATCATTTTGAAGAACGTTATGCCGATAGCCATTGGCTAAAAGTCGTAAATTGCGGACTTAATATTTAATATGCAAGTTGCTGAATCATTACACGTAGCTCCTCTAATTAGTGCATCCCAACTTTGTTTCTCTTTAACTACTCGTGTTACATGCACAAAGCAAAAGGTTATGACTCTTCCTATAAAAAAATGTTTTGAATACCTAATTCATGAGGGGCGATCTTTTTGTAATTAAGTTGATAAGGATCTTTTGCATAGCAACTACCTAATTTATGATGAAAAGTGCATATAAAACAAAAATTACCGGATAGCGTTAGCATTCTCTTGGAGTATGCTTGTTTCCTTCATATTTTAGGGGCATGAGCGTGGAGACCAATCTACTACATGGCTTTAGCATCGTGTAAGCCCCATGAATTGAGTAAGCTCCGGTCTTGGGCATATGTAGATGCTTTTAATCTAGAGTTTGTACGCAAAACGGAAGACCTCTAGATCTCAAGTTGGAAATTCCCTTAACGCCTCAACCAACCGTGTCTATCCTGTGGTTGTGGAAGCATAATTTTCTATGGTATAGAATGACTGTACTTTGCACTTTTTTTTATCATATCACTGATATCAAATAATTATAAGATAGAAAGGCTAACCATAATTTCTATATTGTAAAGAATAAGAGTACTTTGCATTTTGCATAATTTTTGGGGCTAATTATTGTGTTAAAAAGAAAATAGTAACATATGAAAGATATCCTCGATATTGGCCTCAGATCTACTTTGTCTATTAAGCTGGCTAAATTTTCTTATATTTTCCTTGTTTACATAACAAACATGGGGATAAAAATTATTAAGTTGGAGAAGTCAATTTACCTCTAGATCTGCGAATGAACTATGACTGTTTGAAAATATTTTATCTAATAAAAAAAATTAAAGTCACGATGGACACTCTCCTTATAATTAGGTTTGAGTAGAGCCTTTATCTATTTTGTAAGGAATACTTAGCATAAAACATCCATATTCTGGAAAATGTTGATTTCTCTTTACTCAACACAAAATTGTTTTTTAGATGGTCAACAAGTTGAATCAAGCAATGAGTTTCCATTGTTCTCCTGTTACTTAGTAACAATTATTGTCCTTAAAGTAACAATGGGGATGCAGTCAAACAAAAGAAAATAGAACTGCTCAAATGAAATTCTCACCCTATGATTTCCCAAATTTTCTAGCATTATAAACGCATAATAATGAATTAACTATAGCAAATAAACAACTTTTAACGTCTCAATATCATTGACTATAAGCATTTGAATGAAGGGAATTATGAGAATTATCTGTATGGTTACCGGCATTCGAACTTACTAGCTTGTGTAGGCCATCTTTTCTACGAAATAATTTCGAGGACTAGCTTTTGGTAGAAACCCTACTGCCCAGCGCGTAGAGGTGCTTTTCCATATAGTCGTATATTTGTAACATACTCTTTGCCTTTCCGGTGCGCAAAAGAGCACCAATATACAATCCATCATTTACATTCAAGAGCACCAATATCCAATCCATTATTTACAAATGCATAGATGCTAATACTTATTGTCGTCTAAATGGCTAGAAGTTTGTATATGCGAAATAAGGTTGATCGACGAACCTGAAATCAAGCACAAATTGAGAAATTTGTATGTAGACGAATCATCTGAGCTCAACGAATTCACGTTGTATTCTTAAGGCAAATTTGTCCTCTCAATTGGTACCCAATGTTCTTGGATAATTGCCTCCCAAGAAAGAACGGATCACTTTTCCTCTAAAATGGTACTCCTTTAGAGAAAATTTTTGAATGCAACTTCGCTGAATAATCACCCAAAACTGATGTGATGAAGAGAGAATGACAATTATAATGCGACGGTCAATGCTTTACCTTTATAGAGAGTGAAGCGAAGAGTCACGAAATTATATGGCTCCGTCGAAAGGGTTTATCGATGAAAAGACACAGTTTCGTCGATGAAAAGACATAGTTTCGTCGATGAAAAGGCACGGTTTCGTCGATGAAAAGACACGGTTTCGTTAATGAAAGGCACGGTTTCGTCGAAGGGATCTGACAAAACGTCAAGAAATCATACGGTTTCATCGATGAAGGATTACGAACTGAAACAACTCTTTATTTCTCATTCAGTTTTTTATTGGACTTTGAGACCAAAGTTCCAACAATACTTTCCTTGCAAATGTGATTAGATTACGGATGCATAGGTGATAATACTTTTGTATTCGTTTATTCGCAGCTGACCAAGTTGGTGTTTGTGGGCCAAGTCAGATTAATGTTTGAACAAAAGGGTTTGTCCTCCTTTCATACCCAAAAAAAGGTAAATTTAAATCAAGCATGGAGGTCTTTTTGTTGTTGTTGTTGTTGTTGTTGTTGCTGTGTACAGATTTTATTTATATGTGAATTGTGGAGGAAGTTACTCTTGTTAGAAAGCAAAGGGTGTTCGCACATATTTTTCTCAGAGATTCAAGTGAGCGAGAGACGTAAATAAAAAGGGAAAGAGGTTACTGAAGATACCTTGAAATTAAAGTTGGACCGTAATCCCAGTCCTTGTGCAAGTCCACGAAAAAATATTAAAAATATTGAAGTAACGTTATCATTAAACTAATTGAATAAGAAAAAAAAATTGAAGTTTAAATGTCAAAATGGTATAAAGATTATAATAACTCTAAAACGTAAAATGATCGTCCTATTATTTTATTGAATATCAATTTTTGAGAATGTTTTACTTATTCGCACTAAGATTTGGGCTAACTTAGACCCCCGCACCTAATTAATATTTAGTGAAATAAGTCTTATCTTTCATGTATCAACTTTCAATTTTTCATATGCTTGTTGTTAAAGCCTCTCAAATCATCCCTTTTAAGTGGAAAAAGAAAACTTCGGCTTATAACGAAAAGGAATGTCAGATTTAAGCCTATACCTATATATTTATCAAAGTTAACACCACAAAATATTTCAAACTAGTATACACGTGCCTCATTAACCCTAAACCGATTTCTATGACATAAAATTGTGTTAATATCACAAAAAATCTCAAACTGATACACCCGTGAAACAACGGAGGGTAAGAACTCTAAATTGAAATACTCGTCAATTGCTATGTATTATCTAACTTAACAATTTGATGGTAAAATTTAAGAAAAACTAACAAAAGTAAATTTATTATAGATATATCCATTTTAGGATTTTTGGAGGCCAAAAATTTAGTTTCGGCAAACTTGTTATATGTATATCAATTTAGAGTTTTTCTATGGTATTAACCTTTCTAAACATGTCTCATGCTGTTTTTAAATTCATACCAATTTTCTCGTGAAATGTCGAAGTACGAGGTCATCCACATTTGTCTAATTTGCGACAAATGTCTATAGTTTGTTTAAATTGACAAATCATCACATGAGATAGGATTAAATTGACATAATTAAAAGATTTAAAACTTAATTGATAAATCTTACCAAGCTGTAACTTAATTAAAGCCCTAACGAAAGTATAGTCAATTCCTGGAGAATCTGAAAACTTAATAGGCAAAAAAAAAACAAAAAAAACTGCCGTGGACTGCTCAATCTAGAAAGAAATTGATTATGTTTTGCACTTTACTAAATTGCACGCGCATCAAGTGGCGTGAAAAAACAAATCAAAACCATGTGACATGTACAGTCTGTCATCAACTCAATTTTAGTGGGAACGATATACCAAGGCAAACGCACATTCGGACCTTTCGGAATTGCCAGAGTAATTGTCAAAGTACGAGAAAGGCATCTTTAATCTTCTCATTATATTAATGTTCTTGTCAGTATTAGCACATGACACGTAGGAATTACTAACTCTTTCAAACTTCAAAAAAAGAAAAGAAAAGAAAACTCTTTCAAAATAATGCAGTATAAAAACGACCGTTGTCGGTCTTCACAGTCAAGACAAATAAGTGTAAACTTTAATTGGTTTCCTTTGCATTATAAATTGTAAGTTGCAGCTCCATTAAGTGGCTAAAAGAAACATAAAACAAATTATCACCAGCTGTTAAAGTAAGAAAATGGTTCGACTAGTTTTATTGCTTGTTTAATAAATACTATTCATAGCCTGTCGCAATGTTAATATTCTCATCGATGTGTGTATGTGGCTGCTTGGGGGAATCAACACAGGTGACGGATAGGATTTCAAATTTATTAAACACCTTCAAAAGAGTTGTGAATAGCCTTAGAACTCTCAAATAGTCAGTAAATTGCTATTCAACTACGCATGCCGCTGTGATGCGTTGTACCCAATTATATTGCTCTTAACTTTGCTTAAACTTTTCCGACCCAAAAAAAAAAAAAATCTTTGCTTAAACTTTATCTTGTTTGTCGAGCACGCTTCGATCTTGTTTCTCAGTGCCTTTTAAGGCTTTATATTTATTGACCCCTACTTGGAAATCACAATAGTTATAATCAAATGGAAAGATTCCCATTTGCAAGTAAACTTTATCCAGTGCCAAGGTTCTTGTCAGAAAGCACAGAGTCGCCGTACTTTTATTTCTCAAAGATCCGAGGGGGTGAGTGGCGTGAGAATACCTTAAGACTAAAGTTGGGGCCATCATCTCAATTAAGTGTTGAGAATAAGCCCAAATTCTTCTTAGGACTTCTGAAATGTTTGTCGGCCCAAAACATTAGGTCAATATATTTAGATATGGTCTTAAATTCGAGGTTGAGTTTATAATTTACCTGGAAAAACACTAGCCATATTAATTTTAATACCTTTATGGATTTTCACTAGGTTCCCCCTCACTCTAAAATATAATCTACACATTCATCTAGATGAGTGATACGTGGAAGAATTTAGCTGCCAAAATAACTCCCGATACAAGCGCGATTTATCCAAGTGTAACAAAATTCATTGACAATATAATTCTTACTAGAAAAATTTACTAAACATAGTGAAAGTTATTCCGGTGTATAAGAAAATAACTAATCACATGTAAATGGTACAAAAAAAAAAAATGAAAAGTTACGCCATCACATATTTTAACTTTCAAAAGGACTCTCAAAATTTAGACTGATCTAGTCTGCACAAAGAAATGATAAATTCTCATGGAAAGTTGGAACTTTCATCAATCGACATATGTTCATTACATAGCAGTCGTAAATCTGCTACTTGTGTGGGCTAGTGAAACTAAATAAAAAATGTAGAAGTAACATCATAATTAAACTAATTGAATGAGAAAAAAATATTGAAGTTCAATTTTCAAAATGGTAAACAGATAAAAAAATCTCTAAAAGATAAAGTGGCCATGTTATTGATTTAGCAAGTGTTGATCATGTTCTACCTTTTGACGGTCGAGATTTAATACGAGAGATCCAAGGCTTCAAAGCCTAAGGAAGATTCAAGCCACTAGAAAGCAGGAGGAGATGGGTATTGATTATGGAGATTCGTAATGTAACTTAAGTTAATTAAGCACCATCGAATCTTTGGGGAGCTAAAAACTTGATAGCGCGTCGTTCAGTTTGGCATTGGACAAAAATAAGAATAAACAATGACCACTCTCGGTCTTCTTAATCAAATTTGTCTTCTCAATGATATTGCCTCTTCACGTGATTAGCTTAATTAGTAAGGCATTAGCTTTGTTTTTAACTTTATGTCGTTTGTTGAGCGCTACTTCGTTCTCCATTGCTTTGTGCCTTTAAGGCTTTTTTTGTTTTATTAAACTCTGCATTAAAGCCACAGTAATTATAATCAAATGGAAAGATTTCCTTTTGCATCTTTCTTTACCCGATTTCAAAGCTCCTGTTAGAAAGCAAAGAGTCGTGGCACTTGTTTTTTTCTCAGAGATCCGAGTGAGCGAAAAACCTAAATGAATAACAGAATGAGTTGCGTGAGGATACCTTAAGACTAAAGTTGGGCGTCATCTAAACCAAATGAGACGTGGTAGATTTTATTTATATAAATAGCAGCAAGTGTTGATAATGTTCTACTTATGGAGGAAGAGATTTAATACAAGATATCCAACGATTCAAAATTTTTATGAAGATCCAAACCACTAGAAATGAGGAGATGGGTATTAATTAAGGAGATTCATAATGTAACCTCAGTTAAATTAACTAAGCACCATAAATGGTTGGGAAGCTGAAAAATCCATAGGATACTTTTCAAATTTGTCATTGGACAAGAATAAGAATAAACAATGACCGCACTGTGATATTGCTCTTCACGTGATTTTATTTTTCATTAACTTGGCTTGAACTTTATGTTGTTTGTCGAGCCTTGCTTTGATTTTTTGTTTCCTTGTGCCTTTTAAGGCCTTTTTCTTTATTAAACTCTACTTTGAAAATGCAATATTTATAATCAAATGAAAGATTCCTTTTTGCATCTCAGTTTACCCGATTCCAACATCTCTTGTTAGAAGGCAAAGAGTGGTGACTCTTACTTTTTTTTTCGGAGATCCAAGCTGGCCAGAAACCTAAATGTAAATCAAAAGGAATTGTGTGAGGATAATTTAAGGCTTAAGTTGGGCGGTCATCTCAATTAAGTGTCCAGAATAAGCCCAATTTCTTCTTTAGGACTGTTGAAATATTAGTCAGTCCAAAGCATTAGGTCAATATAGTTAGAGCTGATCTTAAATTTGAGATTTAGTTTATAATTTAATTAGCAAAACGCAATCCATATTAATTTTAGGGTGGCGCTTTTTTCACTCCTTTTTTAGCTTTAACATTCATTATTTTAATATTTTGACGATATTATCCCTCGTATAATCCACACCACTTCAATTATAATTCAAGAAACGTGATTCCCTTACTCATTTGGTCAATTTTTTTTTAATTTTGTTTCTTCTTTTATTTCCTTGCGGACCTCACTTTTCATTTTCTTTTTGCTGGCATAATTTATTTTCCTTCTCCAGGATTCTCCTTCTTGGCTTTTCATATATATCTCTCTCTTGAAGAATATGTCGTTAGCAAGACTCCCTTGCTTGTCCTACCATGGATCTAACGATGCATGATAAAACACAGCAAGGGCCTGGCGGACAGTCACTCACATGGTGGCGGTAAAATCCCTTGCCGCCTTCGTCCCTCCCTTAATGTCTATGTAAATTACTATCACAGTTTGGTAAGCTCCGCTTCGGTTTAAACCTATCATAAGAAGGGCATTTGACAGCTCAATATTTGGAGGATTGTAGGGTGTTTCACAGCTCAATATTTGGAGGATTGTTGTAGTCTCCCTCCTCTTTCTTCGCTCCTGCCGTAGCATCGATTGTTTCACCAAGGCGATCCATAGAAATTGGCCAACACCGATCTTGAGAAATCGCAAGATGGAGACCCAAGATTGTTTGGGGTTATCGCAGACATGGAAACCTATATACAAGATGCCATTGAGATTCAAACAACCTCAAGCAAACATGAGGGAAGTATGTAGTTTGGGGATCATTCAAGATCACAACAACTTATCAGTTACAACAACATAAAAATGAGCAAGAAATGATCTATCACAGAGAGAAAAAGAGAGTATGCCGGGAAGATCAGCCAAGTGAAAAATAGATTCTGAGCATGTAATAGAGCTCGGAGCCGATCATTGAGAGCATGGATGATGGACGACGAATCACTTCCCCTCCTCCTCGCATTTGGCGCACTCGAACAATAGGGAATAAGGAATACGAGGACGATGAGGTTGGCATCATTGATATACAGAGATGACAATGATCTTGCAATAGCTGAGAACGTCAAAGGCTCAGAAAGAAGCTGGGAAAGAAGAAGGAAAGTGGGACTCGCAAGGAAAAAAGGAAAAAAATAAAAAAATAAAAAAGATTTGATCAAATAAAATAAGTGGATTACTTTTGTAGACTTATAATAGAAGTAGTGGAACACACAAGGGATAATATCGTCAAAACACTAAAATAAGGAGTGTCAAAACCAGAAGATGAGTGGAAAATGCGCGGCCCTAATATCAATAAGTTCTGAGATTTTCACTTGGTCCACTGTCAGTCATTCATTGTTGGATAAGCGACATGTGGAAGAATTCAGTGGCCAAATTAACTCCAAGTACAATGCGACTTACCCAAGCATAATATAATGTACTGAACAAATGATATCTATAGGAGAAATTTGCTAAGCTCCTCAAAAGCACTTTGATGTGTAAGAAAATTACTAGTCACATGCGAATGATACAAACAAATGAAAAGCTACCACATTACATACTTCACCTTTCAAAAGGGCTCTCGTCATTTAGATTAGACGGTCCTGCACAAAGAAAGGACAATTCTCACAATTGATGGTCTGAATTTTATGATTCGATTTAGCATGAAAACATCAAAGAAGATGTTTGCATATCAAATTGTTATGATCTTGAAAGCTAAACATTCATATCTCCCTTGAATTAGAAGTAACTAACAACCGGGAAAAAAAAAGGAAGACAACGAAGCAGAAATGTGCACTTCTCATCGTGTTTATCAAACAGCATAAAGGACGCATAGTTACAAATTCCAATGCACATGTTAACGCGGCAAAATGCCTCCACATAATTGACATTTACAGTGGTTCAACTCAGTCAACTGCAATTGGGTCCTTACTAGATTCTTTGAGAAATGTAGCCTCTGAGTATCATCCCAATCAACGAGATCAAATAGGCAAATGCCTCTCGCATGTAGATGTGTTTTTCTCACAAATGTGGACCAACCGACACACAAGAAAGCTGGTGGGTGCATGGATAGCTACTGAACTCGCTAGCCATGATATGTCTGGATACACGAGAGTCACGATTCTCTTGTTTTCTTGGGCATGTTTCTGGATGAAACTTTCTATGGAATGGTCACTTGCATACGCATGTTTGAACCACCACTGTAAGAGAAGACCATGACATTAGCATATTAGGCTCATGAGAGAAGAACAAAAAATTATATATGGCAATGGCGGTATTAATTACTAGATTCAGGAGTTTGAACAGAATCAATATTCGACTGAGTGTGAAATGATTTAGCATAGATTGGTAGTTAGCATTACCATGGAAATCAGAAAAACAAATTGATGAAATAAGTTTAGTCCCATTCACATTAGGGTTAGTTACCAACCAATTAATTACAATCTCCATTACCCAATTATTTTGGTATCATTTTGTTGGATCTAGCAATATCACTCCTTATAGGAGGTGAATAGGTGATTCTGAATCAAATTGAAATTTAATGCTGGAATTAAGTCAATTTCAAAATACGAATGGGTAATCGAGAATCAATTATAATAATGTGCAAGTAATCCAAACAATCGAAATAAGAGTTTAGAGTAGAGAAAAGCGTACGAGTTTATAGTGGTTCGACTTAGATCAAGCTCTACGCTCCACTTCTCCCATGGCCCGAGAGCCGATTGGTCGGATTTGACTAGATGAATCAATGGAAGTTTACGATAAGTGGTGATACTCTCTCTTATAAGTCACACTATACTTTCTCAATCACTCTCAACAAAACCTCTCAATGATTGTCACATAAAGCTCACTAGGACAAGGACGCAATGTGAACAACTTCGAAGACCTTGGAATTTATGATTCTTACCCTATTTTATAGTACTATCGTGGATCTTCTTTTTTATACTCATTCACCCCCAAACTATTTATTGGACATGTCTTCAAAGGATCGCTTCTTCAATCGCTAATTGGACGCCATCAATGTCACGCCCCGCGGGGCCCCTTGGGCACGAGCACACAACTTCTGCTGATCGTCCTAATATAAATGGTACCCGATCGTTAGGAAACTTGTCAAAATAGACGGTCATCTCCTTTGGGATCCCCTAAACGGGCTCGGAAGCATCTTCGGGGTTTAGGGTCCTAAAAGTAAAGTCCCTACGATCTTGGGTGAGATTTCATAATCTAAGTAGTTCGAGCTCTTAACTGAAGGTTAGGACAGGTATACCCAGAGCATAAATGCAGACAAATGAATAAGGGCACTCCCAACAATATAAGACAAACATCGGTCATAATATGTTGTATGGAAACAAATGGTCAATAATCATGCAAGCATACCAACATAACTTATAACTCACGTCAAGCATGGCAATACAAAACCAAGCATATACGTTCCATCACCGGGATTCATCACATTATCCATGCCCGTGTCATAACGCTCGAGCTTGGTCGCGCTATTACGCCTCGACACTATTATAAATATGAATCCGTGTTAAATGTCTCGGAGTTTTAAATGCCATTCCAAGCTTATGTCAACACATGTTTACCTATCCCAAGCGTCTCAACGCCCCAAGATACAAGTCAATACAATCCCGTGTCTCAACAAAGCATCAAGGTATCAAAGTTCTTAAGCACGCCTAAATCCCTCCATTTCAAGACTTCCATGTCGAGCACAAGCCCACTATCAAGCTAAGAGTCTAGCATAGCATTTAGTCAACAAATTTCCTCATTCACCAAATAGCATTCGATACAAGGCATATGTATTAAACAAAAGCATACTCGCATTCACTAAAACCACAATGATTGACATTGATCAATCACATAAAAAACTACGAAAATTCACCCAATTTGAATCCAATTTGTGACGTCCTAGAAATTCAATCACTTGTAAGTGTCCGGGAGTCGATTAAAATGATATGAATGTATAGTCATAGTCGACGCCACATTTTGGACTATAAGACTTTGAAAAAGCATTTCGTAAAATTTGGACGAATCTCAAACTTTAGAATATTTCAATTGAGTTTCAAATAAATCCGCTGGCGATTTTTAAATTGCCGCTTTTGCAAACGAAGTTTAACCTGATCGAAGCTTGACTCCGAGAAATTGCCGAAATTACCCTTCGATCTGTACACCAAAATTTCGCTTTCCCGTGGCCAAGGCCAAAATTACCATTTTGCCCCCCTAATTATTCATTCACAAAGGACAAAAAATTAAATTTTTGCCCTTTGAAGTCAAGTGTGCTGGCCCCACTCCGCTCCTCTCGCCTAACGCGCTATTTTATAAACCTTGTTTTATCTCGCCGCGCATACATGCCAGCCGCTTTGCTCGATCGAGCTAACTCAAATAGTGAGTTGACTCTAAACCTTAGTTAGGGCGCTAATTGGCGCTAGGATTAGTCTGATTTAATTATTTATTTAATTATATATTTATTTAATTATTTTTTTAAATATATATATATATATATATATATTTTTCGATCGGGACGGTATAGATAGAAACCATAGTTAGGATACATGGTCGATCGATTATTTGTTCCGTATTATTTGTGGTAATTTAGCAATTAATTGTTTGATTGAGTTGCTCGCGAGTGAAGTGACAAATGGGCGTTAGTACGGATTTAGCGAAACGAGCGATTGATTGCTATAATTTGACTCGAGAATTAAGATTTCTAATATGAATTCTGGCTTGAAATTGCCAGGAGTTAAGTTGATTACTCAGAGAGTGAGTGAATTGCTTGATTGGTTTGTTTGCACGATTTGAAAAGTTCAATTGGGAATCTTGTGGGCCTTTGTGCCGAGTTGATTGTATTTCTTGTGGATTTTGACGTTAATCCAAGATAATCAATGAGTTGATTGCCGAAAGTGCAATTTGTGTGGTCATTTAAAGTGGTCAATGACGCTTCTTGGCAAGTTCGCTTTGTACTGAGGGTACTTGTACCAGATCGTCTTGATTGTATGGAAATTTGCGACTTTGTCAAAAGCACGATAATCCATGCCCGTGCTACCAGATACGCTTTTAAGGGATTATCGGATGCCGATCGCACCTTGTGATGGACCTAAGCTCCTTTTTAAGGAATGCCATACTTGCGATGCGTGCAACTCTATACATCGCTTGAGTAGCCGTCACGAGAGGTAAAGTGGACGTAGCCTGATTTTGCCGTAAGAGCGCGGATCGCACTATTGATGTATTTATCATGCCAAACATACCGCGTGGGTCATTGATTAATAATGAACTTGTATGCCTGAGTGATTGTACTTCTATTGGTGGTAAATTTGACAGATTTGTTATGATTGATATATATATATATATATATATATATATATCTCCGCTGATGTCTTGTGATCTTTTGTGGCACTTAGATGTTCGGGCGAATCATTGTCCTAACCTAGAGATTAGGCTTGATTCACCGAGATTCATTTCTCACCCCGTCGTGGGATAAATTTTTCAAGTCCGAAGTAATGGAAAGACTGCGTTTCGGGCACCCCCATCGACTCATCACTTGATATCGCCCATCCTGCAGTACTCGGACCGGATGTGGGAGCGTCACATCACGACGATATGGGTTGATGAAGGGATGCCACATCCGGTGGCACACCTCTTTAAGCGGCCCTGTATCTTCGTGATGGGATGGATCTCTTCGATTCGCTTGAGGATTTGAGGGGCCACCTCTACAAGGGGTCCCTAATATCCCCGCTTGGGACCCAATGGATATTGATATACCCGACTGGGAAGTGATGGACCCGCGCCCGATATGGAGCTCGAGCTCGAGCACGAGGCAACGGTAGCCCCCTGGCTGCCCACCGAGTTCTTGTGATGACCCAAATGACCCGGCTCCCCGGTTGATTATTACGACACGGATGTCGAGTCTTCCCGATGAGAGGTTAGGTTCTTTTTGTAGTCGGTGAATTGTGGTTGTTTTTATGGGGGATACTGTTTTGGGATAGATGAGAGTTAACCTTACGACTCTTTGTATCTTTTTGTGAGTCCTAAAGGGCCACCCCGAAGCATGGGGTTGTATTTATCGCCTGATGGCTATGTACGGTTATGAATTATCTATTCTCATCAGCTCTTTGTATTTTGCAATTTGGTTTTACTTTCTATCTATCCCATATGGTTAAGTTGAATGGAAGGCAGTCGTTAAAGCTTGCGCAATATAATTTTAGGTCGATAGCAAATGCTCGGGACGCTATCTTTTATGACTCGATGGCGATTTGGCAAGGGATGTCGCGGGCTCGAGTTCGGGACGTGACATCCTCGCCCGAGTGTGTATCGAGCAAGGTCACTGATCCATCCGGGTCATTGGCATGGAGTGATAAGGAGGCGTTGAGAAATGGGATAGTTAGTAAGATTTTTTTTGGTTATTATGCTGTGATTGCTAATTATGTGGTATAATTTAAGGGTTTCTTTATGACCACGTTTTGCTATGGGGTAAACAGACTTCACCTTTACCGCAAAATGAGTGGACGTGGTAGAAGAGCACTCAGAGCACTCGAAGGAGGCCTTTAAGGCCAATGGAAGAATTGGTCGATCTTAAAGAGTACCGCTGCGGTGTCCCCTATTGCACCCCATCTGCGGCCGTGCAGAACCCATGCAGACCTCACCGAAGGGAACCGACAATGGTCAAGTCATGCAAGCCTTAGTACTATTGGAGATTCTGATGGGACAGCAAGTAAGGAATCAAGCCGCAGCCTATCGTCGGCTGGCTGGCCGGGACTTCATCTGCTATTCTGTTTATAATTCCGTCTGGCGAGTCCCCTACCTATACATGGCCAGGTGAGGAGCGTCGGGCTCAAAAGGTGGTAGAACAGTTTCTTAAATTGAAACCACCCCAATTCACCTGGAAGTGGAGACCACTAAGTCTGCTACTCGATGGGTCGAAGGGATGGAGAAAGCATTCGATTTGGCTGAGATGCTCGGATAGGGATAAAGTTACTCGCGCTTTATCAACTTGAAGGGAATGCTAGTACGTGGTGGAGAGCGTCAAGGGTAGAACTTTTCCGAGAAGGTACAATTCCGAGATCGAACACTTTTGTAGAAGTTTTCAATAATAAATACTTTTCGAGGACACTTAGGAGCAAAAGATGGCTGAATTTTCCGCCTCCGTCGAATCGATGACTATTGACCGGTATGAGGCAAAGTTTTCTGAACTATCTAAGTATGCTCCAGAATGATTGAGGATCCGCAGGATAGGGCTAGAAGATTCAAGGACGGATTGAAGCCCGAGATTAAGAGTGCCTGGCACCGCTTGACCTTCAAGACTATGATGATATCTACGCGAGGCGTTGATCGTGGAGCGGGACTTGTCCGAAAGGGCTACCGCATCCGGATCACGATTTGTTTCCCCAAGCAGTTCGATAGGAGGCAAGGGAAGAAACCCATGTTTAACAACCGGAGTCACATTCCACCAAATCGCCGAGGCGATTAGTAAGCCGGCATTTCGTCGAATGAGGTGTGCGGCTTAGTCGGCGCAGGCATGGGCCTGGTTTGTGCTCGTATCGAGGTGGTGCCTGTTTTGGTTGTGGCGGTACCGGGCCATTAGGTGAGGGACCGCTCGCAGAGGCAAGGTGGACAGCACAACTCCCAACAGGAGGACAATAGAGGATCTATGCCGTCAAACTTCGAATCGCGCGCCGGCACAAGGAAGGGTTTTTGCATTACTCGGGAAGCGGCGAAGGATTCGCCGATCACATACAGTACGATCCTCTTGCATGACCAAGTAGCATATGCCTTATTTGATCCGGCGCCACCCATTCGTTTGTTGCGGATCGGTTTGTTAAATTATTTGAATTGAACTTGGTACCTTTAGAAATTGTGCTTAATGTATCTACGCCATTGAAAGATAAAGTAGTGGCTACGGTGAGTCATCCCGATTGCAGACTAGTGGTGGATGGCCATGAGAGTAAGATAGATTTGATTGTGCTAGAAATGTACGATTTTGACTTGATTGTGGGAATGGATTGGTTGGTAAAGCAAAGAGTCACAATGGACTGTTTTAATAAGATAATACGGTTTAATCCGATGGATGACAAAGTAGTTATGAATTTTTGGGTAATCGAGGAGGAACCTCGCGTGATGATATCGTCGCTAGAGGCGACTCGATTGTTGGGAGATGGGTGCCAAGGTTATTTGGCTTCGTGGATAGATACATCTGCTAAAGAATTGAAATTGGAGGATTTTGCGATTGTATGTGAGTTTCCGGATATTTTCCCCAAGAATTACCTGGTTTACCACCGTAAAGAGAAATCGAGTTCGTGATAGAATTAGCTCAGGGGACTGAGCCGATTTCTAAGGCGCCATATAGAATGGCGTTATCGTAATTGAAAGAACTTAAGGTTCAAATGCAGGAGTTGTTAGACAAAGGATTCATTCGCCCTAGTGCCGCCGCCATGAGGAGCGCTGTCTTGTTCGTCAAGAAAAAGGATGGGTCTTTGAGACTCAGCGTATTGACTATAGGCGCTTGAATCGTGTGACGATCAAGAATAAGTACCCACCTTGCCAAGAATTGACGACTTGTTCGATCACCGCAGGAAAGCATCTATATTTTCAAAAATTGATCTACGGACGGGATACCATCGGTTAAGAATCGAGAAAAGAGGATATACCGAAATCGGCATTTAGAACACGTTATGGGCATTACGAGTTCACGGTGATGCCGTTTGGCTTGACAAATGCTCCCGCTTGCTTTTATGGATCCGATGAATAAGAGTGTTCAAGGAGTTTCCGGATCGCTTTGTGATTGTTTTCATAGATGATATCCTAGTGTACTCGAAGAGTTCTCAAGATCATGAGCAACAACCGAGAATAGTTCGAAACTACGAGAACGCATCAATTATATGCTAAGTTCGGTAAGTGTGAGTTTTGGTTGGCTAGCATGGCATTCTTAGGCACGTAGTTTCGAGTGAAGGTATTCTTGTGGATCGGTTAAAATTGAGCTGTTATTAATCGGTCGAAACCCACAACTACAGAAATTAGAAGTTTCTTGGGTTTGGCAGTTATTACAAAGTGATTTGTGGAAGGATTCTCACTATAGCCTCGCCTTTGACTAATTGCGAAGAAAGATACAAAGTTTCAATGGACGGACAAGTGTGAGCGTAGTTTTCAAGAGCTTAAGCATAAGGCTAACTACGGCTCTGATCCGACAATTCCGTCTGGTTCGGTGGTTATGAAATTTATAGCGATGCTTCGCTTAGGGATCGAGGCTGTGTTTTGATGCGGCATGGCGGGGGTGGTAGCGTATGCGTCCGTCGATTGAGACCACGAGTTGAATTATCCTACACATGACCCGAGTTAGGCACAACGGTTGTGTTTGCCTTGAAGATCTGGAGACACTATTTGATTGGGGAAAGTTTTCGAGGTGTACACCGACCATCGTGTTACGAAATACTGTTCTCTCGAAAGGGAGTTGAACATGAGACAGTCGCCGATGGACGGAGTTATTAAAAGACTATGGTTGTGAGATCCTGTATCATCCTGGTAAGGCGAATAAGGTTGCTTATGCCACGAGTAGAAAATCGGTGATTGCTCAATCGCGGGTGCAGGAGTGGCATTTACTTGAGCAATTAAGAGACTCGGACTTTAAACTAGAGATAAGCCGGTGTCGAGTCTCGTGGCTACCTTGAGAATCGAGCCGTGTGCAAGTTAAAATTAAGGCCTTGCACGGTCATGAGACTTTTTTATCCCAAGATTACGCAGGAGATCCGACCAAACGAAGGGTCGATTTTCAAATAGCGGGAGATGGGATACTTAAATTTAGAGGACGGTTGGTTGTCTTGGGAGGATGAAAATTTAAAGGAGGAGATTTTATCGAAGCACATCGTAGTAGTTATAGTATTCATCCTAGAGTACAAAGATGTATCAGAATTTGAAACGGCATTCTTTGGTGGAATGGTATGAAAACCGATATAGCCAAACATGTGGCTAAATGTTTGACTTGCCCGGCCCAGTCAAGCGCGCAAAGATTGCAAACCTGGAGGACTACTACAACCTTTGGAAATTCCCAGTGGAAATGGGAGCATATCACGATGGATTTCGTGATGGGTTTGCCGAGGAGCCAAGGTGGGCATGATTCAATTTGGGTCGTGGTGGATAGACTAACGAAGTCACGCATTTTATTCTAATAAGAAAGGACTTCGCTTTAGACGGATCTGTTGAGTTGTATGTGAGGCATATTGTAAGGTTGCATGGTGTGCCGGTGACGATCACTTCGATCGAGATCCCTAAATTCACCGCCACATTTTGGAAGAGTCTACAAATTTGTTTTAGGAACGTTTGCAATTTAGTACGACTTATCATCCACAGAGCGATGGTCGATCAAAGAACGATTCGGACCTTGGAGGACATGTTGAGAGCATGTGTTCGATTTCAAAGGTAATTGGGAGGAACATTTACATTTGGTTGAATTTTCTATAATAACAAATACCAACAGAGTATTAGGATGGCACCTTTTGAGGCCTTGTATGGTAGGGTTTGCGGGACACCACTGTTGGGATGAGGTTGGAGAAAGGAAGATAACCGGTCCCGAGTTAGTAGAACAGTCGATGGAAGCAATTAAAGTGATTAGAGATAGATTAAAGACACTCGTAGTCGCCGAAGAGTTATGCCGACAAAAGGCGCAGGACCTTTGGAATTTCAAGTAGGCGACCATGTCTTTTTGAAAGTGTCACCTATGAGAGGAACATCCCGTTTTGGCAGAAAGGAAAGCTAAGCCCGAGGTACGTTGGACCATTTGAAATCTTAGAACGAATTGGAATTTTGGCTTACCGACTCGCATTGCCGCCTAGACTCGGCTCAAGTGCATAATGTTTTTCACGTCTCGATGTTGAGGAAGTATGAGCCGAGACCACTCGCTCTTGTGCTTTGAGTTACAAAGAAATTGATTTGGATGAACGGCGTCATATGTGGAGCGACCGGTCGGGATCGTGGACGAGAAAAAGAGCGAATCCGCGATCCAAGATAATTCCGTTAATCAAGGTGGTTTGGCAACACCATGGCACGAAGGAGCTACATGGGAGAACGAAGAAGTTATGAAGCTTAGTTATCCTTCTCTTTTTGAGTAATTAGGCGTGTTGTAATTTCGAGGACGAAATTTCCTAAGTGAGGGAGAGTTGTGACGCCCTGAAATTCAATCCTTGTAAGTGCCGGGAGTCGATTAAATGATATGAATGTATAGTCATAGTCGACGCCCATTTCGGACTATAAGGATGAAAAGACGAAAATTTGGACGAATCTCAAACTTTAGAATATTTCGAATTGAGTTTTGAAATTAATCCGCGGTGATTTTTAAATTGCCGTTTTTGCAAACGAGCTTAACCCTAATCGAGCTTGACTGCAGAAATTGCCGAAATTACCCTTCGATCGACACCAAAAATTTCGTTTCAATCCCGCGCGTCAAAATTACCATTTTCCCCCCAATTATTCATTCACAAAGGACAAAAATTAAATTTTTGCCCTTGAAGTCAAGGTGGGCCCCACTCGCTCTCTACGCCCAACGCGCGCCTCTCGCGTTTCTTTCTTCTTCCCCGTCGTTTCTTCTTCTCAGTTTCTTCTTCCTTCTTCTTCATTTTCTTCTTTGCCGACAACTCCTTCAATCGAGCGAATCACCTCCGTTCGTGGCCATTTTTCGCGACCACCACACCACCACGGCACCACCGTCCCGACCACTCGCCGTCGTCGCTGGACCCGGCCGAGCCGCCGCCGCCGTCGTTTCGCCGAAGGAAACTCGCGGTCGGGCACATGCTGTTTTCGGTCGAGACCCGAGAACCTCCGCGGCCTCCTCCGGCCGCCACGCCGCCACCAGACGCCGACCACCACCACCCACTAACCTCCGACTTCCTCGATCGATCCAACCTCGTCGCAAGACCGCTGCACTGCCGGAATCGCCGGAATCGGTCCGAAAGTCTCGGTGCTCTGTTTGGAACCCGATTTGTTCCGGCTTTCGATCCGCCCACTGCCGCCGCAGCCGTGTCACACGGCTACCGCTAGACAACTCTCTTGAGTCTCCTCTACCACCACCCGGCCTCGGCTCCGCCGGTCATTGCCGTGGCCGCCGGAAATCGCCGCCGGACTGAGAGCCTGTTTCGAAGCGAAACAGATGATCGATCGTGTCGTCCCGCGTGGCCTGGACACCCTTCCGCCGCCATCCACAATGTGCCGCCGACTCCCACCTCCGACCCTAGGTGAGGCCTGCCTCGGCCGGCTTGTCCCAGCCAGCTGTCAGGCTTTAAAAAACGGCCAAAAACAAAGAAATTGCTCGGATTGAATATTCTCGTCACCATCGTTGCAAAGCCGCCGCCGCTCGGCGGGCCAAGGCTCGCCGCCGCCACTCGCTTTGTCTCGGCGACCTCGCCGACTCCCACGGGGTGTCGCGCCGAAGTTTGAGCTCGATTCGCCGCGGCGATAAACCTTAGTTTTATCGCGCTCACGTCGCCATCGCCACACGAGCTGACTAGCTTCAAATGAGTGAGTTGACTCTAAACCTTGGTTAGGGCGCTAATTACGCTTAGGATTAGTCCGATTTAATTATTTATTTAATTATGTATTTATTTAATTATTTTTTTATTTTTTTTTAAAAATATTTTTTGATCGAGGCCAGAATTATAGATAGAAACCATGGTTAGGATACATGATCGATCGATTATTTGTCTCGTGGCTATTTGTGGTAATTTAGCAATTAATTATTTGATTGAGTTGCTCGCTGAGTGAGTGACAAGTTAGAGGAGCGAACGATTGATTGCTATAATTTGACTCGAGAATTAATATTTCTAATATGAATTGAGCTTGAAATTGCGGGTTAAGTTGATTACCTCGAGAGTGAGTGAATTGCTTGATTGATTTGTTTGCACAGTCGAAAAGTTCAATTGGGAATCTTGTGGGCCTTGGGGTAGAGTTGATTGTATTTCTTGTGGATTTTGGCGTTAATCCAAGATAATCAATGAGTTGATTGCCGAGTGCAATTTGTGTGGTCATTTAAAGGGTCAATGATCCTTCCTGGCAAGTTCGCTTTGTGAGGGGAACTTGTATCGCACCTTGATTGTATGGAAATTTGCGATTTGTTAGAAGCACGATAATCCATGCCCGTGCCGCCGTAAGGTTTTAAGGGATTATCGGATGCCGATCGCGACTTGTGATGGACCGAAGCTCCTTTTTAAGGAATGCCTACTTGCAGCTGCCGTGCCGGGATGCACTGGATACACCGCTTGTAGTAGCCGTCATTGAGAGGGTAAAGTGGACGTAGCTGATTTTGCCGGAAGAGTGCGGGATCGCACTTATTGATGTATTTATCATGCCACCGCGTGGGTCATTGATTAATAATGAACTTGTGTATGCTCGAGTGATTGTACTTGTTGGTGGTAAATTTGACAAGATTTGTTATGATTGATATATATATATATATATATATATATCTCTGTTGATGTCTTGTGATCTTTTTGTGGCACTTAGGATGTTACGGGCGAATCATTGTCCTAACCGAGATTAGGCTTGATTCATGAGATTCATTTCTCACCCGTCGTGGGATAAATTTTTCAGTGCGTCCTCAAGTAATGGAAAAAAGGCAGGGTGCGGTTCGCACCCCATCGACTCATCACTTGATATCGGTCTCCATCCCGGTGCACGGACCGGATGTGGGGAGCGTCACATCACGACGATATGGGTTGATGAAGGGATGCCACATCCTGGTGGCACACCTCTTTAAGGCCTGGTATTTTCGTGATGTGATGGATCTCTTCGGTTCGCTTCGAGGATTTGAGGGGCCACCTCTACAGGGGGTCCCTAATATCCCCGCTTGGGACCCAATAGATATTGATACACCTGATGGGGAAGTGATGGACCCCTCGCCCGATATGGAGCTCCGAGCTCGAGCCTCGAGCAATCGGTAGCCCTTCCTCTGTGCGTTCCAGCCAGAGTTCTTGTGATGACCCAAATGACCCGGCTCCCCCGGTTGATTATTACGACACGGATGTCGAGTCATCCCAGTAGAGGGTTAGGTTCTTTTTGTAGTCAGGGAACTGTGGTTGTTTTTGTGGGGGATACTGTTTTGGGATAGATGAGAGTTAACCTTACCTGACTCCTGTATCTTTTTGTGAGTCCTAGAGGGCCACCCCGAAGCATGGGGTTGTATTTATCAGTTGATGGCTCTGTAAGGTTATGAATCATCTATTCTCATCAGCTTTTTGTATTTTGCAATCTGGCTTTATTTTCTATCTATCCCATATGGTTAAGTTGAATGGAAGACGGTACGTGCCGCTTGCGCAATATAATCTTAGGTCGATAGCAGCTGCCTGGGACGCTATCCTTTATGACCTAGTGGCGATTTGACAAGGGATGTCGCGGGCTCGAGAGTCGGGACGTGACACAATTCATCCAATAGAGGTCTATCTTCCTAACCAAGGTTTAGAGACTCCTTACCTCAAGCTTTGATTAGCAAAAATTTCTCCCAATCACAAAGCAATGATTCTGTTCTAGTAGTCCAAAAACAGGGCAGCCGCGCAACCTAGGGGAATTCATTCGATTCATCAATTTTCTCATCCAATTCATCAAACCACGGGGCATACTCCTCAATAACATCTCAATTTACATCCTAGTATGTGTCAACGACGAAATTAAGGCAAGGCGACACCCCAAACAGTCCTTAAGAACTCGGTTTGCACAAACCGAAACAGGGGATTTTCGATTCTGCCCTATGCTTGACTAATCAGCCTATAATTCGACATTGAACCTTAATTTATCACCTAATCCACTTGCTAACACATAATTATATGTCTAATAGAGCCTCACCGAAAAGTTTAGGGCGAGTCGACATCCGGAAGTCCAAGAACAGCCCCGGTTCCTTCGGGTCTACCGGTGGTCAGTTTTGTCCCGAAAAAAAACATCACAAAACAGCCATGAACACTCATCCAAACTCCATCAAATTCAACATTTCAACTCAGCAAGTCCTAGTACTACAAGTTAAGAATCCTCCACCGAAAATTTGAAGCAAAACAAAGTCCGTAGGAGGCCGAACGAAGACTTACTCTCAATTGAGTCCAATTTTGTCCACTTTTGGAAAAGTGGCTGGCCGGAGCTCCATCGGTGTCCAACGGCCGGGCTACCACTTAGAGGTTGTCGGCAAGAGGTTGAAGTTGAAGTTGGTGGTCGGCGCGAGCTGTGATGGTCGTCGGAGGCGGCGGTCGTGGACTGCGAAGGAAGCTGCAGTGGCTGGTTGGGCGATCTCGGTGAAGAAGAAGGGGAAGAACGAAAAAGAAGATGGAGAATGGTGAGAGAGAGAGAGGTTTGCGAGGGGAAATATGAGGCTATACACTAATTTTGGGTGGTCAACTATGAAGAATGGTAGGTAAAAAGGCTTACCAATTAATGCCATACTCCATCTAATGACACTTGTCTCTATATCAATGATTGTGATCATCCAATGGCCATTATACACTCCTATTTTCGGCAGCCTTGGGGAATGATCAAACAAATCATCAATCCTCGGCAGTGGATATTTATTCTTTACAGCTACTTGATTCAACTGCCTATAATCAATGCATAAACGTAAGGATCCATCCTTTTTCTTTACAAACAACACCGGCACTCTCCACGGTGAAGCACTCGATCGAATAAATCATTTATCTAAGAATTCTTGCATTTGCACCTTTAATTCCTTCAGTTCCGATAAGGACATCCTATAGGGTTCCTTCGAGATTGGCTCCGTTTTGGGAGCTAACTCGATCAAGAATTCCATTTCTCGTTCCGGTGGCAATTTTTGGCAATTCTTGGGAAAAGACATCAGGAATTCACACACCACCGGTATACTTTCTAATTTAGGCTCCATGGCAGTCGTATCCATAACTGCGACTAAGTACGCTTGACATCATTCAGTCATCAGCTTTGTTGCTTCAAGCGACGAGACTAGTGGGATTGTAGTTCCCCCTCGACTTCCCACAAATTCAAATTTAGGGTGGCCATCTAGATAAAAATGGATTATCCTGCTACCACAATCTACTACTGCCCTTTGCTTACCCAACCAATCCATTCCTATGATCACATCAAAATCGTATATGGGCAACACAGCCGAGTCTATACTTTCTTCGCTACCACCAATGACTATCTTACAGTCCGTACAGCCTAATAAAACCAACACATTATCCTTTAACGGGGTGGCAACATGCAATATCACATTCAACGGTTTTAACTTCATATTGACCAAATTAGTAAATTGAGTGGACAAGAAAGAATGCGAAGCACCGGGAAATAACGCATAAGCGGCTTGGTCACATAGATAAATCATACTTGTGACCACGCCAGACGCTTCTTTCTCTTCCTTGCTCGCCACAGCATAAACTCTTCCTTGAGCTGGGGGTCGGTTCTGATCATTTAATGGAGTTGCAGACGACGATCCCGCCTGCAGTCATTGCCCTTGAGGTCGGGTCATTGGGGTTTGATTGGGGCAAGTCCTCATTTCATGGCCCATCTGACCACACTTAAAGCACGCTCCGGTCCTAGCAGGGCAGGGTCCGTTTCCATGTCTCCTACCACAGAGGCGGCAGTTTCAGTTTGTCTGATGTAGCAATTTTTCGATATTCTTTCTCACTGGAGGAACGAAGCGTCTATTGCTAGCTATAGGTCTTTTATTGGTTTGGTGATTATCTCGGAATGAGCCAAACCGCGATCCAGATGCGGTCGTCCTCTCCTTCATGTCCCTTTCTACTGTCTCCACTCATAAATTTCCTTATAAGTTCTTAAGTTCAGGGTCACCATCTGATTGCGAAGTTCGAGTCTTAGTCCATCTCGAAACCTTCGTGCCTTTTCTAGCGGGACCTCAACTGACCTCGGTGCGTACCTCGACAGTATGGTGAATTCAACTTCATATTAGTTCACCGTCAGATATTTTGGCTCAGTTGTAGAAATTCCACTTGCTTCCTTTCGTAGGCAGTCTCCGAAAAGTACTTGTCATTAAATGCCATAGTAAAAGCATTCCAAATCAAGGCAGTTCCCTTCGGAAATACTCTGTTCTTGGTCACACTCCACTAGTCGTTAACGGTACCTTCCAACTGGTACACCACTAGTAATACCTTCTCTTCGTCAGTGTACCTCAGAATCCCAAAACCTTTTTCAAGCTTCTCTATCCATTTCGGTGCTAGTTCAGGGTCTCCAGTTTCGTCGAACTGAGTTGGCTTCAGTTTAATAAACCGTTCGACAAGCTGTCCCATTTGCCTAGCCGCAACTCCTTCTTCTTGGGCATTGCCCACTTCATTTCCCTGGTCATTGTCACCGTTATTTCCATTACCTCCGTTGTTACCATTATTTGCGTTAGCAGCAGCTATAGCAGCTCCTACGGCTTGAGCAATGGCAGCATCCCTATGCGGGGTCTGCCTGTCGATAAGATCGCCAATTATTTCTAGTGCTCTCAGTACTCCATCCATTCTTGGGTCTTCCGCCACATGCGGTTTTAAGCTAGAAGCTCCACTCCTAGGTCTTCTGAGTGGATTACTCATCCTTGTATACCCTTATCTCACTTGGACCACTACAATTCCATCACAGAATTAGAGACTTACTCATCTAGTCAATCTGGCAATACTAAACTATACCTTAAAAGCAACAGTCACAACAAGTCAACCATCCATACAGTCCTTTCTAAGGATACGTCAATCAGAGAGTCACAACTACAACTCAATTTCATTCACTTCAGCGGTTCATCATACTCAGTGATAATCATTCACTCGACAAGTCAAAAATTCAAGAATGATTCCCAAAGCTAAGCACAAGGCTTGATCTTTACTAACCACCACAATCATGCCAACACCGCACGTCAACCACATGCGCCAATTCATATGTCCTGCATTTCGCATCTAACTATCACGAGTCTCCTAAGGTCTCGCTACCCAGTCAGTCCCAACTCATTCCTCCTTATTACTCCAGTCCACAATCAACTTGGATCGAGCTGACCTTACTCTGATACGAAACAAGCGGAAATGTCACGCCTCGCGCCCTCGAGCACGAGCATGCAACTCCTCGCGACTGTTCTCAAAGCCCATGACTTACTCGTCGATAGATGCATGATGTAAATAAGCATGCGGAAACAAAATGATCAAAATCTCCGTACAAGTCCAAATGGGGAAATACTGGGGTAGCGAAACTCATAAATATAAACATAACATAGCCAATAGTTTTTACAAAAGATGCGGGTAAGCTAATCCTGCAGACGGGTCAGGGTGATTGGGACTCAATCAAAAGACAACAAAAATTCTAAGTCCCCAAAAGATTGCATACCAATGAGGGTCATTAGCAAAAGACTACTAAGTAAGGTTGGGAAACCCCTAAGTTGAACCACTAGTTTCGTTTGTCACGTCCACATCCTCGTCTTGCTCATAGTCCGAGAAGGTCTCAGAACGCACATCCGTCGAGTCATTCTCCATAAAATCCTCCAGCTCATCCTCAGAAGCAGAGATCTGTATTACCTCGTTAACATCCTCCAGGGTAGGGTTCTTCTCCGGTATATTCCTCGACCTTGCTACGGACACCTCTACTTCCACCTCATCTCGAGTAGGATGACACAGCTGGGTATGACTCCTCGAGGAACCTCGGTGGACTTCAAAGGACCTACCACGACCTCACCTACTCTACGGAACCAGGCCTCAAACCTATGTGGTTTCCAGTCCTTATCTCCCTCGTCAACCCAAACCATTGTATATTTCCTAACATAAACGGTACCCCGACCATCAAGAAACTCGTCAAAATAGGCGGTCATCTCCTTGGGATCGCCTAAACGGGTCGGAAGTATCTTCAGGGTTTAAGGTCTGAAAAAGTAAAGTCCCACGATGGGGTGAGATTTACAATCTCAGTAAGCCGAGTCCTAACTCTAGGTTAGGCTGACAGTATACCCAGACATAATTGTGGACAATGAATAAGGGCACTCCCAACAATGTAAGACAAACATCAGTCATAATATGTTGTATGGAAACAAATGGTCGATAATCATGCAAGCATACCAACAAAACTTATAACTCGCTTTAGGCATGGAAATACAAAACCAAGCTATACGTTCTATCACCAGGATTCATCATATTATCTACGTCCGTGTCATAATGCCTCAGGCTTGGTCCGCGTCATTATGCCTCATACCATTATAAACATGAACCCGTGGTAAACGCCTCAGGTTTCAAATGCCATTCCAGGCTTATGTCAAAACATGTTTACCTATCCCGCGTCTCAACGCCTCATGATACAAGTCAATACAACCATGCGTCTCAACATATCAGGGTATTAAAGTTCTTAAGCACGCCAAATCTCTCTCCATTTCAAGACTTCATGATCGAGCACAAGCCCAGTCATCGAACTAAGAGTCTACAGCATGCGAGTCAATAAATTTCCTCACTCATCAAATGACATTCGTACAAGGCATATGTATTAAACAAGCATACTCGCATTCACCAAACCACAATGATTGATATTGAGCAATCACACAATAAACTCAAGAAATTCACCCAATTCGAATCCAATTCATCCAGTAGAGGCCTATCCTCCGAACCAAGGTTTAGGGACTCCTTACC
Organism: Rhodomyrtus tomentosa; assembly: GCA_028455895.1. Lineage (NCBI taxonomy): Eukaryota > Viridiplantae > Streptophyta > Magnoliopsida > Myrtales > Myrtaceae > Rhodomyrtus > Rhodomyrtus tomentosa. Next base: position 35,460,725 of record JAPCWY010000011.1, on the reverse strand, counting down.
TTAAGCTTTGATCAGCAAAAATTCCTCCCAAGCACACCAATGTTTCTGTTCTAGTAGTCCAAAAATAGGGCAGCCGCGCAACCTAGGGGAATTCATCCAATTCATCAATTTTCTCATCCAATTCGTGAAACCACGGGGCATACGCCTCAATAACATCTCAATTTACATCAAAGTATGTCTCAACAACGAAATTAAGGCAAGCGACACCCCAAACAGCCCTCAAGAACTCGGTTTGCACAAACCGAAACAGGGGATTTCTGGTTTTGCTCTATGTTCGACTAATCAGCCTATAATTCGATATTAAACCTTAATTTATCACCTAATCCACTTTCTAACATATAATTCTATGTCTAATAGAGCCTCACCGAAAAGTTTAGGGTGAGTCGACGTCCGGAAGTCGAAGAACAACCCCGGTTCCTTTGGGTCTACTAGTGGTCAGTCCTGTCTCGAGAAAAACACCACAAAACAGCCATGAACACTCATCCAAACTCCATCAAATTCAACATCTTAGCTTAGCAAGTCCTAGTACTACAAGTTAAGAAGCTTCCACCGAAAATTTGAAGCAAAACGGAGTCCTTAAGAGGCCGAATGAAGACTTACTCTCAATTGAGTCCGATTTTGTCCACTTTTGGAAAAGTGGCTAGGTGGAGCTTCACCGGTGTCCAACGGTAGAGCTACCACTTGGAGGTTATCGGCAAGAAGTTGAGGTTGAAGTTGGTGGCTAGCGTGAGTTGTGGTGATCGTCGGAGGCGGTGGTCGTGGACGGCGATGGAAGCGGCAGCGGCTGGTCGGGCGGTCTCGGTGAAGAAGAAGAGGAAGAACGAAGAAGAAGATGGAGAATGGTGAGAGAGAGAGAGAGGTTTGCAAGGGGAAATGTAAGGCTATACACTAATTTTGGGTGGTCAACTATGAGGAGTGGTAGGTAAAAAGGCTTACCAATTAATGTCACACATCATCAAATTGCACTTGTCTCTATATCAATGATTGTGATCATCCAATGGCCATTATACACTCCTATTTTCAGCAGCCTTGGGGAATGGTGAATGACCAAAATGTGCCTCTTCATTTATTAAGACAAAGTCAAAACTTGAAAGGCAAAATGATAAGTTTGCTTTCGTCGCCCAGAACTTCATTTTTCCTATCCAAATTTCCTTCGATGATTCGACGTTCAATTCAATTAGAATATTGGAATTCTTTATTTTCCATTTTCCAATTTCGAGACTCTTCCCTGGGTCATTTCTCTTTCAAATGTAATTCCAGGTTTCCTCAAACTAACGGGCGGCTTTTGCAGACGTTACGCGTATCGACTCTGTGATTCTCATCACACTTAGGGCTAGTCAGTCCATGGCAACTCTAGTTGTCATGTAATTGCGAGGGTCTATTACTAGCTTTGACGGTCTCGATCGTCATCGTTCTATGAAGAAGAGGAAGATCGAAGAAGAAGATGGAGAATAGTGAGAGAGAGAGAGAGGTTTCGACTGAGCAAGGGGAAATATGAGGCTATACACTAATTTTGGGTGGTCAATTATGAAGAATGGTAGGTAAAAAGGCTTACCAATTAATGCCATACACCATCTAATGACACTTGTCTCTATATCAATGATTGTGATCATCCAATGGCCATTATACACTCCTATTTTCGGCAGCCTTTGGGAATGGTCAATGACCAAAATGTCCCTTTTCATTTATTAATACAAAGTCAAAACTTGTGGGGGAAAAATGGTAATTTTGCTTTCGTCGCTCGGAACGTCATTCTTCTATTCTAAATTCCTTTGATGAGGCGACGTCTAATTCAATTAGAATGTTAGAATTCTTTGTTTTTCATTTTTCAATTTCGAGACTCATCCTTGAGTCATTTCTTTGTCAAATGTAATTTCAAATTTCCTCGAAATAATGGGCGGCTTTTGCAGACGTTACGCGTATCGACTCTATGATTCTTATCACACTTAGGGCTCGTCAGTCCATGGCGACTTTGGTCGTCATGTAATTGCGAGGGTCTATTACTAGGTCCGATGGTCTCGATCGTCATCGTTCGATTTGGAAAAAAAATTGCAAATTATACATTGGTTAAGCGATATCACCCATGCTTCAATCGTATAATGCTAGCAATATATTCCTTAATCGTTTTTAGATCGGCCTTTCATGGTTCTAAATACTCTCTCGGTAATCCTTATGGTCAAAGTGCCTTTTTCTATTTGAGTTCCCTCGGTCGACGTACCCTGTCTCGTGTTAGCCTTTCCCTTTTGGTCAGTTAACTCGAAATTGATCAAATCTGAGTAAGATAAGACTGAAATACATCTATAGATATGTTTTCATTGATGAGTCTCGAATTAACAGGAAAAACCAGAATGTCACAATCAATCTTGATTGAACGAGATTGTATCTTGAGAGATTTAGTGACCATTGGTGCAGAATCTGAATCCTTCAAATTTTGTCGCCCATACAACTCAATCTTCAGATTTCTTGTCACATAGAAGGTAATTTCCAATCAAGGATATTTTATCAATCATGTTATAAAATAATCCTATCAATCAAAGATTATAAACTTCCACATATACCTTAATAATAACTGATATATGTATGTTGGTAGTAGGCCTTCAGAATCTTGAATAAATATATCTCGTTGCTTCTGAATATATTTCGTAGCTTCTAAACAATCTTCAGACGCATACTTCATCTGAACATCTTTAGAAGGAACATCTTCAGAAGCAACTCCTTCTGAACGTCCCCATAAACGAAACCAGTTTTTAGTATGAAAAACTTAGATCAATAACTTGAGCTCCATCTCTTGGTCCCTCCAAGTATATTGGCAATTGTGGCTCTATCTTATTTTTCACCTATCCAAGGTCCTTCCAAGTTTTGTCAAACTTCTCGTTCTAGGCTTGTTAGGTATCTCCAACTTGTAGACGCCTCTACGCCCAATGCCTTGTTCACCATCGATAGATAACTCTCAACCTTCTGACATTCTGTTAATACATCATCTGCATAACATTTTGTGCTTCTTTCACCTGGTTCTACTCAATCAATAAACACATAAGTAGTCTTTGATTATTTTGTCATCTTCAAAACATTATAAGAGATTTTTCCTAACACACCTGGCATTCGAAAAGCTTGTTAAAAATCATTAAAAATTTTGAAAAAAAAACAAAATGAAGAAAATATAGTGATAGAAGTAGGTGGCTGATATGGAATCCTTTGAGCTTTGGCACAAGAGATTGGGTCATCCTTCTTCTAAGGTGGTGGAGTTAACTCCTGAAGCTGGCAAACTGGTTAGGAAAACTAATAAAACTTGTGAGGCTTGTTTTAGGGCAAAACAAACAAGAGAGATCTTCTTTTCTAGTTATAATAAAGTTAAAGATTGTTTTGAATTGATACATTGTGATTTGTGGGGTCCTTATAGAATCCCAACTTCATGTGGAGCAATTTATTTCTTGACAATTGTTGATGATTACTCTCGTGCTGTGTGGATATATTTACTGAATGTAAAAAATGAAGTGGCTTGTATTATTAGGAAATTTGTTGTGATGGTTAAACGCCAATTTGAAAAAAAAAAATGTGAAAATCGTTAGAAGTGATAACGGAAGTGATTTTTTGTGTTTGAAAGAATATTTTGATGAACATGGAATATTGCATCAGACTTCTTATGTTGGAACACCTCAACAAAATAGCTGAGTGGAAAGAAAGCATCGCCATATCCTTAATGTGGCAAGAGCTTTGCATTTCCAAGCAAATTTATCCATAGAATTTTGGGGATAATGTGTACTCACGGCTGGGTATTTGATTAACAGAACTCCATCTATGTTATTGAATGGAAAAACCCCATATGAGATTATCTTTGGGCAAGTCCCTTCTTACAAACACATTCGAATTTTTGATTGTTTATGCTATGCGCATAATCAGAATCGAGATAAAGATAAATTTGCTACTAGAAGTCATTAGTGTGTTTTTGTTGGTTATCCATTGGAAAAGAAGGGGTGGAGATTGTATGATTTAGAAGCTGATGAATACTTTGTATCAAGAGATGTAATGTTTTCTGAAACAGAATTTCCATATGCTGGTGAAAAAACAATAAGTGATGAACTCGTTAAAAATAGAGTTATGGAGTGGGGTGATGAAATTGATGATTTAAAAAGTGACTTGAGAGAGGAGTACGCTGAAAGTAGATAGAGAAGATGAAGTGAATAATGAGATGGAGGAATTGATCCACACAAACAATGAGGGCGTGGAAATCAGTGAAGTCGTCGAAGAGCAGCTAGGCAGGGGACAAAGAGTCAAGCAACCTTATGTCCGCTTGAAAGACTATGTGACAAACACTATCAGAATAAGCCCCTCGACATGCTCATCTGTCCAATCTGGTTCCTCAGATATGCCTTATTCTATAGCACATTATGTGAGTTATGAAATTTTTTTTGCGCAACAATGGTGTTTCTTGGTAGCAATTACTGCAGGATATGAACCAAACTCTTATGCAGAAGCGATTAAAGATGAACGATGGAGAGAAGCCACGAGTAAATAAATACAGGCTTTAGAAGATAATGGTACATGGACGGTCGAAAATGAAGATTTTCAAGACACTGGAGCGAAGTGTCAAGCCGCTAGTTCTGAAGGTGATATAATTATTCATGGTAATTACTTATTTTATGGGAATAGGTTGTGCATCCAGCGTAGTTCTCTTCGTGAGAAACTGATTCGGGAATTACATGGTGGAAGCCTTAGAGGACATCTAGGGTGTAATAAGTTTATCGCCTTGGTAGAGGAATGTTACTTTTGGCCACAATTAAAGCGCGATGCTGGGCGTTTTGTGCAGAAGTGTCCTGTCTGTCAGGTTGCAAAAGGGCATTCTCAGAACACTGGCCTTTATACGCCATTGCCAATTCCAACTAGACCTTGGGTGGACATATCCATGGATTTAGTTCCGGGACTACCGCAAACACAACAAGGTATGGATTCTGTCTTCGTGGTAGTGGATAGATTTATGAAGATGTCGCATTTTATACCCTGTAAGAAGACATCCAATGCTTCTCATGTTGCTGGTCTATGCTTTCGCGAAGTTGTTTGTTTACATGGTGCTCCCAAGACGACCTTTGATAGAGATACTAACCTCGATCACTTTTGGAGGACTCTATGGAAAATATTTGGCACTAATTTGCAGTACAGTAGTTCTTTCCATTCTCAGACTGATGGACAGACCGAGGTAGTTAATGGGACAATGACTGACATCATTCGTTGCCTTTGTAGCGACACACCAAAACAGTGGGATCAATAACTAGCACTAGCAGAATTTGCTTTCAACAATATAGTTAATCGTTCCATTGGAAAATCACCATTTGAAGTTATTTATGATCATGTACCTTAGCATACACTTGATCTAGTTCTTCTGCCTAAGATTCCTGGTTATAGTGTGGCAGTAGAAAATTTGACGATGAAAATTGTGGAGGTTCAAGCTAATGTTACACGCCAACTTGCTGAGTCCAATGCAAAATATAAGGACCATGCTGACAAGCGACGCCGTTTCAAGACTTTTGAAGTTGGCGATGAGGTCATGGTCTTTCTATGCAAGGAGTAATTTCCCGTTTGTACTTATAACAAGCTGAAGAATAGAAAGATCGGTCCTTGCAGAATCATTAAGAAAATCAACGATAATGCCTACGTTATTGATCTTCCTGGTGATCTTAATATTTCTCCAACATTCAGCATGGTGGACTTATTCGCATATCATTCTCCCGACATTCCACTTTATCCTGTTGATAACTCGAGGGCGCGTTCTTCCAAAGAAGGGGGGGAATGATATAGAACAGTTGGCATGTGATTTTCTTAACAAATTGGATCGCCAGAAGTTCGTGAGACTTTAACGGTAATTTTGGATCTTGGGTCAACGATCTTGGATCGCACTCAAAATTGGTCGGTTGAAGCGAAACGGCTTTCTGATTCAAAGTCACGACTAGCCGTGAGATACGATGGATTTTAGCATTTTAGAGTCGTTTAGATCACTTTTCAGACATTTTTCTATTTTAGGCAATTTCGAATATTTCTATTATTTGTTATATTTGATTCGGATTCGCTTAGATTAGCTTAAATATAATTTGATTAATGTTACCTTTAATTATTTGCATTCCGTTTGGAGTCCTATCTATATATATATGGACGTTCTCTCTTTGTAATAGTTAGATTACCATTCAATCAAATTCAAGTTTTCCTTTGGAATTACTTTCCAAGTTATTGCTTCTCTGCGTCAACTGTCAACTATGATTGTTAGATTAGGCCTAAACTTGCTCCTTTTGCTAATTGCTAGATTAGAAGATCAACTATGATTATTAGGCTAGAGGTAACTTCAACTAACAATTGTTAGATCATTGGGAGCTGAAAACTTAGAAGCAGACTGCTCCAAGCAGAAGCTGGCCAAAAATAAAATGAAAGACAGCTCTCGGCCGCCTCAATTAAGACGAAAAATAGGATGTGGACTTATTAACAATTGACGATTTTCTGCATTTTAATATTCATTGAGTTGACTGTCACCATCACCGAAGTCTGAGTCTCATGTGGACTTATTAACAATTGACGATTTTCTGCATTTTAATATTCATTGAGTTGACTGTCACCATCACCGAAGTCTGAGTCTCCACCACTATTGAACAAATTATTTAATTTTGGGTTAATACCACCAAAAATCTCAAAATGATATATTTATGATAATTTTAATCTAAATTATTTTTTTGATCATGAAAATTTTCAAACTGATACACATGTGACATATTTACCCCAAACTGATACAACTGTGGCAAATTTACCTTCCGTTAATTTTCGTTAAATTTTATCGTCAAATTGCTGAATTAGACGACACATGACAATTGTCAGGTGTGCACGTTACTCTATATTTGCAATTGGTGCGTCAATTTGAAATTCTTCGTGGTATTTACTCAATTTAACGAAAATTAACAGAGAATAAATTTGTCAGATGTATACCAATTTGAGATTTTTTATAATAAAAAAAATTAATATATGTTAAATTTGTCATAGTTATACCATTTTAGGGTTTTTGGTGGTCAAAAAATAGTTTGAGGTAAATTTATCGTACCAATTTGAGATTTTTTGCGGTATTAGCCCTTTAGTTTTGGCCTTTTTGGGCAGAATGAACAAATTACTTGATTATGTATGAGAAAATTATAAAAGTAATGAAAGCTAAGCCCACTAGTCCCAAAATATTAAAAATCGCTTAATATGATATACAGTCTCTTTGCTTGATTCTTTGCATCTTAAAAATCTAAATTGTAATCGCATCAAACGGCTTTAAATAAACAGCCAAAAACAAAAATGATCGCCAGCTGTTAGAAAACTAATATGGTAAGTGCTTTATGCGGTCTATCGTCGTCGAAGTAACATAATGTAATTAACAGAGAGAACCAATGGTTAAAGATGGGATACACCCACGTGACATGGATTTCTGTCCAGAGGTGACAATATGGGTTGTAATCCATTTTTCAAATTTACAGCACTTTCGACAAATGGATCTACCGTACACGAAGATCGAAAGATAAAGAAGACAAAAGGAAAAATAACGGCAAACTAAAAAACTGGAATGTGTGAAGATAAAGAGAATGAGTATTTTAGAATTTTGTCCTTTTTGGCCTCTTAAGTAAATATTACATAGGGACAAATTTGGGAACTCGTTATATTTTGTAACGATCCACGAATCAAATTATGACTAACCAAAAGAAAAGCCAAACATAAGATAAGTAAACTTAGAATGAAAACATATTCCTGAGGCAGTTCAACGATCAAACAAATGAAGGTAGGTTGTGATTAGATTCCAAATCTCGCCAATTAAGATTCAAAAGAAGAAAACAATTAAAATTCAAAAGCAGTTTAATGGAGTGTATGTCAGCTGAGGGGAGAAGGATAGTGTAAGTGCCAAAAGTTGTGTACGGAGATTACTTTGGTGTCAAAAGTTTCAGCCGAATTACTTCATCGCTAAATTAAAGACTAAACGATTACTTTAGTATCTCTGAAGAGAAAATCCGCCAAAACTAATTCGTGGCATTTAGAATAAAATTTTTAATAAGTGATTTCTTATTTAAAAAAGTCCATGTGGGCTTCCATTTAAACTTTTCAACTTAAAAAATTACAATATACTGTTAGATCAAAATAAAAGTAAAATTAAAAAGAAATTTTAAATACAAATTTTATTTAAAAATTTAAAATTAGCTTTAAAATCAGCAAAAAATTTTATTTAAAATAAATTGAAAAAAGTTATAATAAAAGAAAAAGATTGCAAGACCAGCGATGAGGGTGGCGCCTATGGCTCGCTGCATTTCACTCCCTTTTTGGCTCCTGATACGGTGACACCTCCTATAACTTTAATTTGACTATGTTATCCCTTACAAGTCCCGCTTTTGATTTAATATTATTTCCTTGTTTCAATTTTGCTAGAGATGAAAGTATTCATAATTCTCTCAAACAACATTTGTTAGGGTTAAATATGGGACTCCCTCTTGATTTAAGATTATTTCTTGCCTTTTTTCTTCTTTTCTTTAATTTTTTCTTTCATTCTCCATTCAAAACGGTTCCCATATTCCAAAAGAAATAGTTTATTTATGTTAATGAGTTGATACCTCTTTTTTGGTACTGCAAAATATTATTCAAAAAATAACCTATGCATAAGTAGTAGTGAAAAGAACCATTTACTATTTTTTTTGTACGCATTTCATTCAATTTTGACATTAATATAAGTCATTACGTTGTAATCCACGCATTTTAACTGCTCAACATACATTTTATTTGGTGAATGCAGTAGTCATATAATCAATACTTTTCATGACATAATTGGATGATTTTTGAAAAGTTACTTTCAAAAAAATTAAAAATATGATAAAGTTAAGCACAGAAAAAGTTCTAAATCATTATTATCATACGGATGCTTAAGAAAAATGCTCCCTAAACCGTTATTGCATAGGATACTATCTTGGCCTTGATTATAGTTATAATTAGCTATTGATAAGAGACTATGTCAATTGTAATCGCACCATAAGATATATATAAATATATATATATATATATATATATATATATTCTAAATGCACTAGTATTTCATAGAGCCATAAGTGAAAAGAAAATTATCCTCAAATTACAACTTTACTGCAACAATGAGTTTCATAAGCAGCTGAATAAAAGACATTCTCTTTTCAATTGCTTGGCTCCCCTTGAAAAGGCTGCAATATTTCTTTAAATGACCCTTTTTTTCGCACTTCCAGCATTTTATTTTAGATTGATCTTGGCTTTTATATCTTCCTCTAGACTTATTTCTGCCAACAATTCTAGATCTTATTCATGCCAACAATTATGGATTTGGATTGTTCAATGTTTGTTCTTCTTACGAAAACTGCCTCATTCTCTGCCTTATTAAAAACTGCTCTTCTCATCTCCTTGGACAACAAAGCAGATTTAAGGGATATGTTCACTAGAAATCCTAAAACTTGTCATGAAAGTATAATTGAGTCTATAACTTGTAGAAAGTGCAATCGAGCCCTAAAACTTGTCAAATTAGTACAATCGAGTCTTTTCGTAAATATCGTCAATTTTTCTAATGAAAATGCTGATGTGGCATTATTAAATTAATTTATCTATCCTACGTGGCATTTTTTGATTATTTTCTTTTTAATTATTATTTAAATCAAATTAAAGAAACTAAAAAAAAATATTAAATTTAAAAACCTAAAACAAAAGGAAAAAAAAAAGAGGGTAGGGCAAAGCATAGCCTTGCCTGTAAGGCGCTGCCACCGTCCATCGCTGGAGGGGCGGATAGAGGTCGTCGGCCTTAGGCAAGGATGGTCGGCGCTTGCCAACCCCAGCTGAGGCTTGTCTAGATCTGGACGACACTTTTCAATCTAGATCTAGAAGCCGGCAACCTCTGTTGGCCCTTCTAGCAATGGGCAGGGGCGGTGGCCGGTCCTCATCGGCGAGGCTCTATGTTGCCTTGCCCTCCTCCTCTCTCTTTTTTTTTCCATTTTTTTAGCTTTTTAAATTTAATATTTTTGTCTTTTTAGTTTCTTTAATTTGATTTAAATAATAATTAAAAAGAAAATAATAATAAATGCTACATAAGATAGATAAATTAATTTAATACCGCCATGTCAGCATTTTCTGTTAGAAAAATTGATAGTGTCAACGAAAGGACTTTATTGCACAAATTTGACAAGTTTTAAGACTCGATTGCATTTTCTGCAAGTTTTAGGACTCAATTGTACTTTCAAGACAAGTTTTAGGACTTCTAGGGAACATATTCCCAGATTTAAAATTCTCAAAGGACATCGCACTAATGCCAATGTCGTTCCCATGAATTCGGCTGTGAACACAACAAAGTACATGCTTTATCTTCATCTTCCAAATTAACCTCAATAGATGCAATTTGCCTGCAGATAGTACTAAACTCGTTTATGTGTGTGGAAAATTAATCACTTCTACTCATCTGAAGGTTGTATAGTCGTTTTCGAAGAAATAATTTGCTCACTAGGATGTTATCAGCAAGACATAGCCAAATTGGGCTTCGTGCCTTATGATCACTAGTATTGTGACATTCCAAATTTTCGCCTCCTCGAAACTGGAGATATAAAATGAAATCTCAAAATTGAAAAATGAAAAATAAAGATTCCAACGTTCTAATCGAATTAGACGTCGCCTCATCGAAGGTAATTTGAATTGGAAAAATGAAATTTCGGACAACGAGAGCAAAATTACCATTTTGCCCCTCAAGAATTGACCTTGTCTTAACAATTGAAGAAGGGCAATTTAGTCAATTCCAAGATCCTAGTGGCTGCTGAAAATATGAAGGCATATTGGTCAATGGAAGTCAATGTTAGCCATAGCCTTATTTAGATGGAGACAAGTGGCATAATTGAGATGGAGACAAGTGGTATTATGTGATTGGTTAGCATTTAATGCATGCTTTTAACCTACCATTCTTCACCTTGACCAAGAAATAATTATGGAAGACCCTTAAACCCTTGCTTCAGCCGAGCATATCCTCCTCCTCCTCTTCCTCTCATTTTTTCTCTCTCTTTTTCCTCTTCCATTGAACTGCTGCTGCCCGACCAGACCCGACCTGTCCCACTATTCCGGCCATAACTCCGTCGTCCGATATCGGATCGAGGTAAAACTATCGCCAAACGAAAGCTTATTGTTTTATATTTCCATGGACATATTATAAGCTCAATTTGACTAGTAGATCTTCCCGTAGTTTGATTTGAGTGGACAAAGGTCCAGACATGGCAGATTCTGACCAAGTTGGGGGAAAGTCTTCGTTTAGCCACTTCGAGGCTTTAAATTACTTCAAATATTCAGTGAGGACTTCTTAACTCATAGCACTTGTGTTGACTAAGTTGAAATTGTGATTTTGGTTAAGTTTAGAGGTGTAACCATGGCCATCTTGTGGTGACTTTCCAAGGCAGTTTTTGACCGCCGGTGGACATAGGAGAAACAGGGCTATTTGCAGCTCTTTCTAGCGTCGACTCACTCCAAAACTCTCGGTGAGACCCCTATAGACGTAATATAACATATTGGCAAGTTGATTTTGTGGTAAATCAAGGTTTAGAGTTGAATTATGGACTGATTAAGGAGGTAGAGGGCAGAATCGAATTCTGCCATGTTTCGGTTTGGATGAACCGAGCCCTTTGAGGGCTGTGGGAGGTGTCGCCATGCTTTAAATTCATCGTTAAGACATACTAGAATGTTAATTGAGATGTTAATGAGGTGTATGCTCCGTGAATTGATGATTGGAATAGAAAAATTGATCGTTTGGTGAACTTTGGATTAGGTCGCACGGCTGTCCTGTTTTGGGATCAAGGGAACCGAATCTTTGGAGGAGTCTTGGAGGGATTTTTACGGATTAAATTGAAAAGTAAGGGACTCCTAAACCTTTGCTAGGAAGTTAGGACACTACTAGATGCATTTGGATGATATATTGATGAATTTGGGAGTCTATTGCATTGATTGTTCATGATCGACTGAGATAATTGAGGTGCGAGTCGTGTGTACTCGTGATGATAAGAAATTATAACTCTCATGGCTAAATTGTTGTTGTGTGCATTCGACTGACATGGATGCTGGTATGGCTATGTGATATTTGGCCTTGAATGACGACTGTTTGAGAAATATAAATGAGTTGGCAAGAGAACAAACTGTTAGATTGATTGTCTTGCTATGTATTTGATATCACCTCGTGGGCAATTGGCCTTAACGTCTCACATGACAATGATTCATTACTTGGTTGATAAAAATTATATTCGATTATGAAGTTCTTTAAGAGGGGAGTTTGATTTGTGAGCCTAAGAGCTTGTGGTACCCTGATGCATTGAGACACGGAGTTGTGATGACTAATACCCTGATGCATTGAGACATGCAGTTGTGGTGGGTAATGTCCTAATACGTTGAGACGCGGGACAAGATTGATTATGTGTCGACACAAGCCGGAAATGACATTGAAAACTAGATGCGTTTAACGCGGGTTTGTAAATTTGATGATCTGAGGCGTAATGACGTGGACTGAGCCTGAGGCGTATTGACCCGGGCATAGCTATTGAAAAGAGAATTGATATCCTGATTCGTCAAAACGCGGGATAGTCTTGATACGTGTCGACACAAGTATCAAAATGGCCTTTGGAACCTGATGCGTCAGAACGCGGGTTGCCAATCGAGACGTTGATTAGCCTGAGGCGTATTGACGCGGGCTTGGCCATTAGGATTAAATTTGTGATTAGCCTGATGCGTATTGACGTGGGCTTGGCCATTGGAATTGAAAGTTGTGATGAAATAGAGAACACACCTTTTCTTATGAATTTAATATCGTGCTAGTACGAAGTTTGGTTGTGATAATATGATTGTCCTTGAATCGTGATTGCGTTATGCCAGACATATCGAGGTGCTTTGATGTTTTATTGTCATGCGTTGTTTTATTAATGAATCCTTGTCTATTGTTTTATTGCATAATCTGGGAGGACTAATGGCCTGGTCTAGATTTAGGGTGAACTTACTGAGATTTATATCTCACCCCGTCATGGGATTAACTTTTTCAAGTCCCAGGCGATGGAAATCTGAGCTTGCCAATGATTGGTATTTGAAGAAGTAATTATAGGAAATGGATTTACACTTTTGTGACTTGAGGGATTTCATGTTACTTGAAGTTAGAGTTGTATACTCTGAACCTGTAGTCGGCATTTATAAGAAGACGTACCCTATGTCCTGAATCATCTTAAATTTGAATTGTATGGAGAAGTTTTATAGCTTCCGTATGTTTGTATCATTTAGAAGTTATAAATTATTGGCCGACGGATCCTGGGTACCACTAAGACAAGACGGCCCTGGTGGGATTTTGCGTGCCTGACGGGTTCGGGGCTTGACATCCCCGTTTAAGTGGTATTAGAGCAAGGTCAGCTCGATCCAATGTGATTGAGACTTGGAATGATAAGGAGCGATGACTTGAGGACAATTAGATAGTGAGACCTTGAAGGATAAGCATAGATTGCTGATTCTTGAGGACTATAGGCTTGAACTTGTGTAGTATTCTAATGGTCCTAGTGCCAATTTAAGGGATGATCTTGACTGATTTTATGAATAAAGCTCACAAGGAAGTGAATAGAAATTGAGAGGTCATAAGCTTGGATTTGAGGTTGCTACAGAATAACTTATGAATGAAGGGTCGATTGGGTTATATGATTGTGTATGTGGTTTGTCAATGACCCAACTTGGGGAGTATGAGTTATAAAAAGACGAATGGTATTAGTGGATTCAAGCTTGAATTGCGTGATATCTTGATGGTTTAGCTATCAATTGCTATTGTCAGCCTTGGATGAAATGAGGTGAGGTGTATACAAGGAATATTGGATTAAAGGCCAGTTGTGATCGAATGCATATGGATTTGATTTGACTAACGACTAAACTTGAGGTATACGGTTAACATAGGCAATTAGCCTATGAGATGTGACGGTTATTGGTAGAACCCGAGGTTTTCTATAACTGAGGATTGATGTGGAAACGATTGTGGTATGAAAAGTGGTGAGAATGAACATGTTGTGCATATGTTTGTGGCTATGAAATGAGAGTTGATAAGGGTGTATGCATGGGCTTATCACTATTGGACTTAATAAATTATTGCTTGGTGTAGGACAAGTTGATGGGATACCTATAAACCGTCATGAAGCATGTTATGGGACGTGTGAAACGGGGATTTCTCCGTAGATGTATGACTTGGGACAACCTGCAACGGCCAAGTCTGATGAGGGCGGGGAGTGATAGCCGGGACAGAGAGGTCCAGACAAGGAGATGCTCCTGGCAAGCTTTTAAGACGGCAAGAGGCAGGAATGACCCAAGTCATAACTTGAAAGTGAAAGTCTAGACATCAGGTCGAGTCCAATTGTGGTTAAGAGGTGTAATGCACTGAAGTGATCCTTAGAGTGAATTTTCAAAAGTTGCATGGCATTTGTGATGACGCCTGTAATTGGCATAGTTAAGAGCTTCGTATTTGGCAATGAGTGTTGTTTGAAAAGGAGAAACTATTGACGTATATGTTTGGCCTGTTTAGGCTAGTTTCTCATTGAATGTTGCTTGACTGAAGCTTTTGAAATTGAGATAGCCTGTTGTGTTTGCACTAGAGTGGCAGATGCCTCTAGACTCCTTAAGAGGGGAGTTTGATTTGTGAGCCTAAGATCTTGTGGCACCCTGATGCGTTGAGACGCGGGGTTGTGATGACTAATACCCTGATGCGTTGAGACGTGGAGTTGTGGTGGCTAATGTCCTGATGCGTTAAAACGCGGGATGAGATTGATTATGTGTCGACACAGGCTGGAAATGACATTGAAAACCTGATGCGTTTAACGCGAGTTTGTCAATTTGATGGTCTAAGGCGTAATGACGCGGATTGAGCCTCGAGCGTATTGACGCGGGCATAGCTATTGAAAAGAGAATTGATATCCTAATGCGTCAGAACGCGGGATAATCTTGATACGTGTCGACACAAGTATCGAAATGGTCTTTGGAACCTGATGCGTCAGATTGCAGGTTGTCAATCAAGACGTTGATTAGGCTGTGGTGTATTGATGCGGACTTGACCATTGGGATTAAATTTGTGATTAGCCTGATGTGTATTGACGCGGGCTTGGCCATTGGAATTGAAAGTTGTGATGAAATAGAGAATACACATTTGCTTATGAATTTAATATCGTGCTAGTATGAAACTTGGTTGTGATAATATGGTTGTCCTTGAATCGTGATTGCGTTATGCCAGACATATCGAGGTGACTTGATGTTTTATTGTCATATGTTGTTTTATCAATGAATCATTGTCTATTGTTTTATTGCATAATCTGGGAGGACTAATGGCCTGGTCTAGATTTAGGGTGAACTTGCTGAGATTTATATCTCACCCCGTCGTGGGATTAACTTTTTCAAGTCCCAGGCGATGGAAATCTGATCTTGCCAATGATTGGTATTTGAAGAAGTAATTATAGGAAATGGATTTACACTTTTGTGACTTGAGGGATTTCATGTTACGTGAAAGTTAGAGTTGTATCCTCTGAACCTGTAGTCGATGTTTATAAGAAGACATACCCTATGTCCTGAGTCATCTTAAGTTTGAATTGTATGGAGAAGTTTCATCGCTTCCGTATGTTTGTATCATTTAGAAGTTATAAATTGTTGACCGACGAATTCTGGGTACCACCGAGACAACACGGCCCTAGTGAGATTTTGCGTGCCTGACGGGTTCGGGGCTTGACAACTATTCCATGCCTTCAACTAAATGGATACATACACAATCTCCTCCTTCGCCATCTCCTCGGTATTCATTTCAGACTTATCTTCTTTAATCACGTTCCACAGATCTCCATCCATGATGAAAGCCTCCATCTTCAATTTCCATAGCTTGAAATCCTTTCCTCTGAACTTCTCTACTTCAATTCATAATTGACCAGCTGACATCTTCTTAAGATTCGATTTTTCAAATTTACTTTGAACTTCTCTGCTTCATTTCGCGGTTGACCAGCCGACATCTTCTCAATGCTCCATTTTTCATATCTCTCTTCATCAAGAAAATCCTAACCTCAAATCATGCTCTGCTACCAGATGCTAGGTTTCGACGTACAATTACAACAAAGTAAAATGTAAAATAGCAAGAAAAAGAAATCGAGACACAAGATTTTATCTTGGTTCACTTTTAAATTGCGACTGCATTGAGCAGTGGATTACACTATTATTAGCGCTTCACACTTCTCACCTGTCATTACATCCCTAAATTATCAAAGAAAAAGAGTATGTGCAATAGTAGCTATTCATGAGCTCAAACCCAACTCAAACTGCTAATGAAAAGTCATGAACTTAAATCGCAAAAGTTTTCTAGTATCTGGGAGACCCCCGCCAGGGCGTATTCCCCAGACCCCCATCCGCTTAGCGTGAAATGAGACCCATATAATTTACTATCGTTGGGGATTATGAACTATATCCCATCAGTCAAAAGTGCTTATTATTAGCGGAGGTAGAAAGTAGATGGCCCACATTTTTTTTCAATGGAGAATATATCGCCTCCAATTCTTGAAATCAGGAGAAATCGTTTCTGGTTTTCTGGACTGATGTGTCAACCTTTGACGGCGGCGTCGGGATGAGACTCTTGCTATAGTCATACAAAGATAAGTTTTAACATTAATTTTGTTTGTGTAGTACATAATTTTGTATCAAAGAGTATAATTTCTTTAAAAAGAGGACATCCACCCAACAACCACAATGATCAAATTTACAGCACTTTCCACAAACGGACATATCGCAAACGAAAATCGGATAATAAAGAAAACAAAAGAAAAAAAAAACCACCATCTAGAAAAGCGGAATGTGTGAAGATAGGGATTGGGTATTTTAGCATTTTGTCCTTTTAGGCCTCTTAAGTAAATATTAACGTAAGGAAAAAAATTGGGAACAATCCTAAACAGATATTACACCTGACATTTAAAAAGAGCAAGACACATTTATGTTTGATAAATACATCCTCAAGAAAATTTTCATATGCCGACCATCCATCAAATTGGACATATTGCCATTGGAAAATATTATAAGCCTTCTGTACCTATATTTTAAACATATAAAATATTGGTAAGATTGCACGTTTCCCTTGATAAATGCTACCTGCATTTGGTACATGTATTTATTGCCGGGAAAATGACTTTGGTATATGGAAAAATATTTCTATTATTGTAACAACACTCACTAATAGCAAAAAAACATGTTACTTTTTGCAATGTCAACTGAAATCAACCAACGATCCAAATTACGATTAACCAAAAGAAATCCCAAAACTAAAATAAGTAAAATTAGACAGAAAACATAATCTGGGGCAGTTTAATGGTCAAACCAATGAAGGTAGGTTGTGCTTAAATTCCAAATCTAAGCAAACGAAATTCAAATGAAGAAAACACTTAAAATTCAAAACGGTTTAGAGGAGCGTATGCCAATTGCTGCTTTTCTTGAATCATAATTTTACAAAGTTTGGTATTGATAAGTGACTCGGCAGTTGGACTGCCGAGCGGGCGGATAGACAGACAAACAAATAGTATAAATTGGCATCAGATGCCAGTTGTATTAGCGGTCACTTGAAGTATTTTTCAAACTCTTCCTCTGCAGGGAATCCCTGGGAAGCTCAAAACATGTGGACTAACAAACAATGGAGTAGTACAAAAATTTATTAAGTACTAGCCCTAATGTTGTCTGAGTCACCATCTTTACTACATAGAGATGGCTGATTATTTGCATTGTTCTTTATATTCATTGATTAGATATCCATCCTTCCTCCATTATTCATAGCCAAACAATTACTAAACAAACATTGATTAGATAAACGATCACTTCTTCCATGTTTAATGGACACTGATTAGGTACTCGTCCTGAGCCTGCTGTTTGTGTTAGTCAATAAAATTGTCTACAAAATATATGATAAGTTATAACTGAGATATTCACTACATTAGGATGTTAATTATAATTGTTAGACTACAACTGCTAAGGAAATTAAACTTTTTCATTGATTAGTTATTCATCCTTCCTCCCCTACTCATAGCCAAACATTTATTAAACAAATATCGATTAGCTAAACCATGACTCCCTCCGTGTTTGATGGACAAACACTGATTAGGTACTCGTCCTGAATGTTAATAATAAATGTTAGAATAGAACTGCTGAGGAAATTAAACTTTTTCCATTCTTTCTTAACAATTTTAAGTTGATATAGGAAATCATTGCAAGCCACAACTAACATGGCTTCGTGGTCCTCCATTTTGATTGTAGTTACCTTTTTTTTCATTTTCATAACTAATAAACCTAAATTATGTCTTCGCTCTTAATTATTGCGAGAGAGATTAAAGCGCAGAAAATGTACTTAGCATAAGTGCCAACGAATAGAACAAGAAGTGAAAAAAATGTGGTGATGGAACGCGGCACGGGAATCTATTTGGAACCCTATTGCATGTGCCTATTTTCTGACAATAGATTTTTTTTAAAAATTATTAAAATGCATATTAATTATTGGCGAGCTGCGCCACATGAATCCCACTCAAAGTGGATATTTCATAAATTACAAAGGCGTTTTTCATGTGGGCCGCACATCGTTCGCTAAAACTTCATATAAGGATCGCAATACTTTTAATTTAGGAATCAACATCTCATCGAAAGTTAATTTTTTTTAACTTCTCTTTAAAAATAAAAGTTGATTTTTCTATTTCTACTCCAGAAGTTATTTCTAATTATAGAAATTCGTTTTGTAATGATTGAAAATTTTCAATTGTGAAATATTATTAACAAAAAATCTTCAATGAAAAATTATTATCGACGGCAAAAAAATTTATACTTCATTTTAATATTTCTAAAAATAAAAATTTATCATTAATTTTTTTACTCCGTGAGGCCGAAGACAATGACTCGATAGCGGCGGCAGGCAAGGTGGTTGATGGTGGCGGCACGGGGCGGAAATTGGCGGCAGTCGCGGTCGGCGAAGATCGACGGTCGGCAGCTATCACGGCCGGCCAAGTTAAGTAGTGGTCGGGGCGGCAGTGGCCGGCTGTGGCCAGTGGTCAGTAGATGACAACGATAGTCGATGGCAGCAGTGGTCGGCATTCTCGAGCAGCGATAGGCAGCAACCACGGAGGTCGATGGTGGGCGGGGGCTATCTACCGGGGGCGGTCGGTGAGAGCATAATAAAAAGTGGGTGAGGGAGAAGTACTTTTTGAGTTGGAGAAGTTATTTCGTTTAACTTCTCAAATTGAGAGAAAAATAACTTCAAACGTAGAAATTTCTTTCAGAAGTAAATATTTTTACTAAATATATTTCTATTTCAAAAGTTACGAAACAGACGGAGACTTTCTCATATCTTAATCCTACTACATAACATCATATGATTTGATAGAGTGACCAGATTAAATTACAGCTATGGCACAGTATAGTTAGAGCCCATTATACACTTCTCCTTTTGACTCCTACAAGAGAACGACAAAGAGTAGATGAACGCGAGATCTGATCTAAATAGGAATTCTCAATACCCTTCTCATCCAAACGTACGGGGCATACAAAGCTCCTCTAATTTATGCATTCCCACTTTGTTTTCCTTTTACTTCTTGTACTACTAGCACATAGACCTGTCAAAATGAGTCTAAAGCCCATTTATAAATCCATTTTTCTTTAAAAGGGTCATTAATGGGTCATTCTTATTTCTCTTGTCAGCCATAAATTGGTTTTACAAAAAGAAAATTAAAATAGATGGGTTTTAATGGATTTGGTCTAAACCTATTTACAACCCATTTAATTAAATCTCTTTTTATTTCCTCAATAGCCAGGGACCGAGGCCGGATGCCGGGGCCGGGACCAAGGCCGGGGTCGGGATCGGGGCTAAGGACCTGGTCCAGGCTCGAGGGATCGGGTCCGAGATAGGGGCCAAGGTCGAGACCAAGACCAATACCAGGGACCAGGAGTCGGGGACTACACCAGGTCTGGGCCCGGGACCTGAACCACGGGTCGAGGCTGGGGCCGGACTGGCAATGTGCTACTACCAACAATTCATTGACTAAAACTCGTGAATCGCTAGCTCAATTACTAGAGAAAAGGACAACAAAAATGTCAAAAATTGTGTGCGGTGCCCACTTTAGTATCGAAAATTTTCTTTGGATCACTTAAGGATCAAATTGAAGAAAAAATAATTTTTTAAGTGTCTTCGATGAGATATTCTAGCCAAAATTAATATGTGGCATTTATAATCAAATTCCTAATATGAAGTGACATTTTTTAAAATTAAGTCCATGTGAACTTCTAAATTTTAAAAAGTACAAAATAAATTAAATTTGGACTTTAGAATAAGCTAATTTTTTAAAAAAAAACAAAAATTTCGTTCAAAGTAAATTTTAAAAAAGCTTAAAAATTTTAAAAAAAAAACAAAAAAAAATCCATATACAGTTACCGCCAACTAATGTTTTTAATCATTAGATTGACAAGGCTGTTAAGTCACCAACATTTTCAAGTTTGCCAGCTCTTTCAGGAGGAGTAAGCGACCATGGGACTCTCAAATAGTGGGCAAAGTGGGTTAGGCTACTCCTGCTATGTATTCTCAACATTGCTATTCACATTATTTCATATATTATCGACCGTGAAATGTGGATCTACTTATTTAGTAGCACATCCAATTTTCATCTTGGGTACATGCCTTACATGAGATTTGATTCATTTATTGTTAGGTGACCATGTGCACCTAGCTGGATTATGATGTCAAAAAAAGGGGGGTTTCATCCTCCTTTGATTACCCAAACAAATCCAAGTAAATCTTGTTTGTGGCAGTGCGTTCTTCAACACTTCAGTTTGTGTTTCAACTTATGTAATCCAGTGCATGATTTTGTGTGACAGCGTTTTCACTGGAACTGGCTGTACCAAGAAATTGATGATATGCTTCAGGTTCTATGCCATTAAATTTATATAGAAGTTAGTAAAAATTTGTCTAATCATTTGTCAATCATAGTTTGGAGTACCAAATTTATCTTGGAGAAGTTCCCAAGCCACGTTGTGTGTAGTGCAAGAGCTTCACTGGTCATGAGCCGTCCGAACACTCACGAGTTGCGGCTCGCATGCTTCCATTGATGCGCCCCTTAAGAAAACAGACTGGCACAGTCTGCGGGGTTGATCTTTGGTCAGCAAATGATGTACTAGTAAGAGCACAAAAGGTACGATAAATAGCACAAGTAATGTTGAGCAGACCAAGTTTTGCACATGAGTACTGTTATGTCATGATCTGCTTCAATAGATTATGTGACCGATTGACCGCTAAGAAAAAAAGGCTTGGACTTGTTGGCTGGTTCGAGTGATGTAGTTGCCCGCGAACATTCAGAAGTAGAGCCATGAAAAACCAGCATGTCGGGGCTCACCTCGCTATTGGAATTTTCCATACTTCCTGAATTAGTCAGGCAGAGAGCATAAGAAAAAGAGATACGAAAGTGTATGCATTACTTATAGGATAAGATTCACAGAGCTTCCGAATCTTGTCACTGAAGGTTGCTCCTTCATTAGTTTGGACAGTCTGTTAGTTGATCGAAAATGTATCAAGAGTAATGTCAGAGGTACTGAGATTGAAATAATAGAATTAACTCACAAAGTGATGTGCAAAGTAGCTAATGAACTTTTCTTAACAAATTGATGGGGTGTGGGCAGACTATGCCGCGAGGCCAAACACCACCTCTAGTTGTTAGAGATAATTAGGGCAAAAGAAAAGATTATTCACTCAAACTCAACTGGCCCAATCCACCATGTTTAAGCTGGTCAATTTTTATTTCCTTTGTGTAGTCCAGATTAGCTTTGGTTTATATGATTGCCGGGAGAGTTTCATTAGCAATTCCTGTAACTGAGAATTGAAAGTCAAACACTGGGGCCCTGCCACAATTACCTATATTTAATCTTTAGAAATTCCTTAGTCGTGACACCCGCACTTTTAAGGTGATTGAATACAAGTTTTAAATTTAAAATTTAGGTAATTTTCAAGATTATTTCGTTCAATTTCACTCAATGTCGTAAGCTGAAAAGGTGAAAGACCATTATTTTTGTGGAACTTCCACCTTCAATGTCGATGCTGGCTTTAATATTTGCCCTTGATTATTTCAGTAAATGATCGAACAGACTTTAATCTGAATTTACTTGTGCATTAATCACCAGGAACCAATACCTAGTAGCAATTTCAAAGGTGCAACATCGATGAATCATGTTAAAATGGTCATCGGGGAAGCACTTGACTACATCTAATTCAAATTGTTCATGACTTAATCGCGCTTTTTCAAATTTAAGAGCTTGACTGTACATTAAGCAAGCATCAATCTGGATGGAATAGCATTAGTAAATGATGGACATTTATCCACCAATAGTGATTGTAATTTCCAAGAGGACTCAATGGGAATAAGTTCGCCATGCCATTTTTCAATTAGCTCAGGGAACTCAGATAACTGCATCGACTTTACTCCCGCAACCATGGCCTGTTGGAAAAAAGCGTCATTAAATGTAAACTACTCGTTAGCAAAACGCAGCAATACCATCTAATTTCACAGAATTTGATTTCCGATGCATACCATTTTTTTAAACATATTCTGGATGGTGATGTTGAGGTTTTCCTCCCAAAGCCACGCTTCTGTTGAGGCTTGTACTCTCTCCAACTTTGGCGCCTTTATTGGTCCCTTAGAGAAGAACTTCATGCTCGGCCATCCACTCACAATGACATCTTCCAAGAATGGGAACATCAAAGTGCATTTACTTGAGCTGAAACATCTCAGCCCCGTCAACCCATCAAGCTCCATACACTTCAATTGATTGAAAACCACCACTAGCCCCTCCTCACCTCCATCATCACAAATGACTTCTGTCAACATCTTACATTTACTTATCCTCAATTTCGTGAGTTCCACCAAATTTCCAGCTATTGTCGGTGTGAACATCTTTGATAACCCATCACAAAATGACACGTCTAGAGTCTTGAGATGTTGGAAAAATCTGGACAATGGTAGCATTACTTTTATCTCGTGCCATGGGCCTTCTTTGGCTTCCACAATGTTGCTCAGCTCTTCTATATCAGAATTGCGTACAACCAGCTCTTGCAAGTTGGTTAAACTCCGAACAAGATGACATGTGGACATTGCAGATTCCTTCGAGAAATGATGAAGCTTGAGAACTTTAATCTTGCAGAAGAATTCTCCGTCATGAGAATGCCCATGCCATAACTCCATCCGTCCATATAAATCCAATTTTAACTCTTGCAGATTTGAGAATGCGCCCTGAGAAATTAGTCTAATCAGAATCTAAAACCAGCTTAGTTAAAAGAGTCCTGCGTTTTAAGATGTTTGAGTCTCATGCAATTCAACGGAACGAGATGCACACCATGCAATAGACATTATCACCGATCTTTTACATTTGACTTCTTGTTATACCCACGTTTGCACTCAAGTAAATCCCTACATTCTTGTTAGCACAAATTGCAGACATTAATCTCGACAAGCAGCAAGAAATTAATTAATAAAAAAATCTTGGGTTGTACCTTTTCTATCAAGAAGAGAGGTTGTTTACGAAGTAACATCTCATTCTCAGGTTGCGAAACAAGTTTCTCCACTTTGTCACAGCCATCCACCTCTAAGGTCTTCAATGCCGGCCAACATAAAGCACGTGTTCCTGCGTAGATGCACTTCAACTCTGGTAGATGCTTAAGCTTGAGGGAGGTTAACTTAGGGAACACATCCCTGGGAACTAGTCCGTCCTTCTCTATGAGTTCCACAATGCCACCACATTTGTGGATCTTCAACTCCTCAAGTAGCATTAGATCTATAGCTACTGAGGCTGGAAACAGAGAGGTGAGGCTCTCGCATCCAGAAACGGTAACAGAGCGGAGACATTGAAATTCAACTTGACTGTGAAGTTCCTCATCCCATACACGCTTTAGCTTTGATAATCCCTCTAACTCCAACTCTTTTAATGGTAAACGAGCAACGGGATGTCCATCTAGAAGATTCAATGATTGCTGTTTGAAAACGACTTCAAGCGAATCACATGATTCTAACTTCAAACTTTCCAAGCTCTTGAGCCGTCCAAGAATGTCAGAAGAAACAATGTTCACTAGCTTATTGCATCCATCTACACGGAGCGACTTTAGTTTGCTGAAGGACTCCACAGCAACTTGATTGTCCTATATCATCTCAATGCTATCCATGTTCCATATAGTCAATGTCTCCAAGCTAGGAAATGCAACTTGCGGTATTCACTCACGAAATTAGTGATTCTGCTAGTTTGAAAAGTTCATGAATACATATGGAAGAAGCGGTGGTCCTAACAATCTTTTTCTGTTTACGTTTTGACATTTTATTAGTCTCTCCATATTTTTTAAGTACAGTTCGAAAGGCAACATGAAATATTTGAAAACGAAAAAGGCGATATTCCTCAAATTTGTTTGACTTGTCCATGTTAGCAAATTCCCTTTTTCATTTTACTAAAAGTAGTTTCACTGTTTCATTTTGGACAAGTTTAACTTCAAAATTAGTGTGTTATTCCCCATACTCTGTTTGTGAGCCTGTTAGGTTTCTATTTATTTTAATAATTCGCTCAAATTAAAGACGTGCGATATAAATAATATTGCAATTTATTAAGTTATAATTTTAATTTCTCCAAAATATATGTGAAATATGTCAACGACATAATTACTTCCGTTTAAAGTCAATATCATATTAACAAGAGGGTAGCATGTTCTGTTTTTCATCACTCGAGTAACACTATTAGCATTTATTGCAAAAATGAAAGTCATCCATCCATCGAATTTCAAAATAGCCAAAAATAATTTTACACGCTGTGAGGACTAGCAGAATTCCATAATAACAAAAAAAAAACATAATAATTGAAAGGCCGGATATTTATAATATGAATCAACATGTTTGCAAATGATTATCTGACAAATCCGAAAATGATATGAATTGCTACGAACTTAATACACATGAATTTTATAATAAAATTTAAAAATATAGTGTTCTCGAATGACATCGCTATATCACAAAATCTTTTACTATATAGTTACCAGGGGTGACTTTAACTACATAATCTGAGAGTTGACAATTGAGCTCATTGGAGATTAATTATCCAACTTCTGCATGTATAGTGACTCTACTTTATATTCTTCATTTCAATTTGAAATCGCAATTTGAAGAGTTGACAATTGTTATGGCTTATCCAGCTTTTATGGTGCGGTGATTATGCGGAACGCAATCAATTTTTACCAAAGTGGGCTTTGGCGATCATGTTTTGTCTCCAATATAACTATTTATTTGTTAGTTGTACTTATTTAGCTGGCTGGCACAAAAATTACCTGTATGCAAATATCATCTTTTGCAATCTCTTAATAATTTGATGCGATTGATCCAACTCTTATTGATGTGAATTGAAACTTACCAATTATTTGTAACCCTATGTGGCAACTTGAGATGCACAGCATGTAAACTTGTGAAGTGCTATGCACATAAAATCGATGCCAGTCATTGGATTTTTGTTATAGTTTAAGATTTTGACGTAGCGTTTGTTACGTACCTCTTGATTGAAAAGGGTAGTAGACCAGGATTTGACACGATCCTTACTCTAACCTTCTCGTGAACCTATCATCGTTTTCGTTGGATGAAAACAATTTCATCTTTGACATGGCAGGGATTAACAAATCTAAGAAAATCTTTAATGATTAAATGAGACAAAAATAAATCTTACCCTTACTGCAATAGAAGCACATCAAACTTTCCAACCAACACATGAGTAAATTGGTTAACATCGGGAATACTGGAGTTTCTAATGTGTATGTTCTCAACCCTTCATCCTCCGTAATGATCGTCTCTATCTTCTCGCAATAACTTACCACTAGTTCTCTCAATTCTGTGAGAGATTGAACCATGGATGGGAAAAACAGAAACATGAAGTTGTTACAATTACGCACCTCTAATTGCTTTAAATTATAGAATCTCGCAGGTCCACAAGGATTCTTGTTCCATATGCACCTCAAGCTTGGTAACCTCCGCATATGGATGGTGTCTAGCTCTGAAAGAATCTCAATATTTGCATCGTCGCCTAGTCCGTCAAGGTCAAAGATTTCTTGCATCGAAACACAATCTTTTACATTTAAAGTGCGTAGCTTGTGTAGTTTTACCAGTGAGCTGGAGTTGATAACCTTTGAGAGAGATATGCACGAAGAGACCTCAAGAAATTGAAGATTGCTCAGCCCAGTGGAGATTCATCGGTCCATATATCTTCTAGATTG
This sequence comes from Rhodomyrtus tomentosa, assembly GCA_028455895.1. Classification (NCBI taxonomy): domain Eukaryota; kingdom Viridiplantae; phylum Streptophyta; class Magnoliopsida; order Myrtales; family Myrtaceae; genus Rhodomyrtus; species Rhodomyrtus tomentosa. Next base: position 35,434,414 of record JAPCWY010000011.1, on the reverse strand, counting down.
GGAAGACCAACCATTGTCAAGGACTCCAAGGATGGGATCGAAACCTGACAGATAGACCCATCATCATACGTGCTATGGCAGGTTACTACAAATGGTTGGCAAAGAAATTTTACAGTCTTTAGGATAATTTTTCCATTTACAAAAATCTATGATAACCAAAGGCTAATTTACAGTCAGAAAAGGTATTCTACGACCCCAAAAACTACTAATGAACTTGATTTTTTTTATTTACTGTAAATTCGTGGATGGTTTAGATTTTGTTTGCAATTTATTACCAATTAGGGAAACTACATTCATCAAGAAATAGCATTCATTCAGTTTGCTAATGACTACGAAGATCAGCGATCTACTTTGATGTTACATTGCTCACCATGAAAAAATTATATAGAAACTGTAGAATTACAGTGATTGTGAAAGACATGAGCAATTTATTAATAAAGGACAACATGTCATGGAGTGATCAACAAGGCAAGTTTCGATCACGAGAAGTAAATTATTATGCTATAAGACCTTAATTACAGAAAGGTATGTCTAATTCACTACTTATCTAAGGAGACGTAGCAATTTTGAAAAGTAATTTTAGTACTGCAAGTAACTTCCTTTTGACGCCCTCGCCGTCCACCTAAGGTCGCTTGGGCTTTTTCCAGACCCAATCAATTAATGCAATGAAGAGTAACAGATGACTGCTTTATGCAATTACAGAGAAGGCATGACTGGGATAAGGTAATTAGCCAGAAAATGATACGGATAAAATGAAATTAATCAAAATATAGAGACTTCCATGCATGAATGAAAACCGAACCCTATGTTTTTAACTTATCTGAATCCTTTATGGGGTTAATTTGGCCCGATTTGGTCATTTAGAGATCGAACTGATCAAATTTCATTCTCGGGTCAAACTAAAGATTAGGGGCTTTTGCACAAATTAAAACCAATTTAACCTAATATTACCTTTTTAAGATGAATTCCATGTTGTAGAATATTATTTTCCAGTCAATTTCATGACTTTTGTACATTTTAGGACTTAATTTAAAGAAAAACTTCGAATTGGGCCGATTGGGTCAGGTTGACCCAATCCAGTCAACCGTTGACCTAGGTCATCTACAGAACCATTCTCCCTGGTTCTTCTCTGCTCTTTCACGTGCAAAGGCCAGGGCAGTGAGGGAGGGGCGCAAATGAGGCACCAAATTGAGCGCACCTGGGGATCAAATGGAGGTACATGCAATGCCCATGCAACTCCGACTCCGGCGAACAAAAAACGCGTGGTACACGTGCGGACAGCTGGACCTCCTATAACAGAAAATGAACTCCAAATTGAAATGAAGGAGGTAGAAGTCTGTTACAGAGAGGGGGGGCGCCGGCTTCTTTGGTAGAGAGAGAACAGAACGAAGAGAACAGGGGGAAGAGTTCCACCAATTGGCCGAGAGAAGAGGGAGAGAGAGTGAGATAGAGAGGGCTGGATTGAGAGAGGGGGAGTAGAAAGAGGGGGACGGGTAAAACAGTATAGGTTGGGGAAGTGCCACCACTCGATCAAGGGCTAGAGAGAGAGTGCGAGTTCTTGAGAGAGAGATCAAAGAGGCCAAGCTCGTCACCATCGCACTAGCCCATGCCACCGTCATCACCGACGAAACCTGGTCAGTCCACGGTCTCCTGTGTACATTTGCTCTGTTTGAGGAGCTTGATTTGCTTCCTGACTAAATCGAGCCAATCCGGATGCATCACGACCTCGATGAACGTCCATATAATCGTTCTTGAATAATCTTTTAGTTGAACTTAGATCGAAAATACATTTCGCTTGCATTGTAATGGTTTTTACTGGTCTGCACTCCATGTGTTCGTCAAAATGACTTGGTCAGCATGTCCTTGAGATTCGATTTCAGTCATAGACCTGGAATGCGTTATTTCCATATTTTTCGTCTCGATCTGCATCTAGGACCCTTTCTTAGCCTTCCTATATCATTTTCATGCATTAATCCAATGAGAACTGTGCGGACCAAACTTCGTTAGATCTTGCCAGAGTGGCGGATCGGCAACCTTCGACAAATGACGTCTCGCAGTACAAAGACACTCAAGTAAGATTCTTGAACGTTTCTCAATGCTTGATGTGTGATTAGAACCGACTTTAAACGGCAAAAATACACTTTTAGTTCCAAAAATTATGTACAGAGATCAATTTAGTGCCAAAAATTTCAAACAGATAACTTTAGTGCTAACTTTAAAAAAAAAAAAACGATCACTTCAGTGCTAACTCCGATTTAAACTTACGTGGCTTGTCGAAAATCCGATAGTATCATTTTTATTATTATTTAAGATGACATGACACAGCAGAGTCGGCACTAATTTGATTATTTCTAAAAGAAATTGGCACTTAAGTGGTTGTTTTTTTTATAAAAAAAATTAGTACTAAAGTGATCCGTTTGAAACTTTTGGTACCAAATTGATTTCGTACACAACTTTTTGTACTAAAAGTGTACTTTCCTGACTTTAAACAGTCAGAATTGCAGTAACAAGAGGTCACCGGAAATTGAAAATTTGACCGTTGCATTGGCATGGCAGACACGTGGTTGCCACGTTAGTTGGCTCTGTTATAACTAATAATAGCAAGCAAAAAAGATCTAATGGGTCAGAGGGAGCCACGTGTCATAATATGAGACGTTGGTTCGAAATTGGCAGTAAATTTAAAAAAATAGGCTGGAAATTATGGAAAAATTCAAAAAAAAAATCAAAATTTCAAAATCGAATGCTTGAAACGGCGCCATTTTTGCCAAGGTCGATTCGGACTTGCGTGGGCTGGGCCGGCCATCCATGCGTCGTGGGATGGGTCCGTACGGCGTTGTGCACTGTTTTTGCTATATATTTATTCCTTTTTCGCTTATAACCGAGTGATGTAATGAGAAGTGCAATATGCTAATTATAGTGGAATGCTCTGCTAGGCCTAACCCTGATTTAAGGGTGAAACTGGATAAAATATCGTGTCTCAATTTTCTCTTTCTCATTCTTTTACTTCACTGCGATTGTGCGATGATCCTAACATACTATGCCCCATGCATATTTTCAAACAGCAAGTATGAATTTCAGCGATTACTTGGGGGATTGTATAGAGTTTGTCGGACTACCACAGGAAGTTGATTACTAGAATAGAGCATCAAATTGTCATCTTAAAGGGATGAGATCTATATTGGTAATCGTCATCAAGCTTTTCATAACGTTTGACCCCTTTTTTATTAGTATGTAACATATTAACTTATACAGATATATTGCAGATGATCATAACAATAAAGCAGATGACGAACAACCCCACAAAACACGTAGGCTAAAAAGGTTATCGCTTGCCTATTTATGGGGAGAGTGAGTTACGTTAAAAAAAATCCTATTTCGAATAATTGAACTAGTGTGGAATAGTTAAAATATCTTAGCTAGCTTATAACTCATTAGCTCAAGCTTTTGAGTAAATGTAAGTCTGATTAAATATTTTGATAGACTCGAACTCAAACTTGGACTCTCTTTTGACAATCTCCCTACGCACTCCATCAAGAGTTCCTCTAGTAACTCCAATAGCAAAGTATAATGGAGTTGGTGCAACGCGTTCTTTCTTTCTTTTTCTGTGACCATCTCAAACGTGAAAAAATTACTTCAAGAAAAATTCTTAAATTTATATTATTGATCAACTCTGGATATTGGCGTAAGATAAGTATTGCTTATGACCTTTTATTTTATCGATCCCATGTTGCGGATGATTTGGATTTACACTTTGTCGAATAAAGACACAAATATGGAAAGAGTTTGGCAATTAGGCACGTGCGAACCCGTAATTTTGGAAGATGCAATGCCCCTATGTAATACTCGCTGAGCCGAGTACAATTGCATGTGAATCAGATTTCAATCACCATGGAAACGCTTGTGATGATATGGTTTTAGATGCAATTTATCCTTCTCTTCTCTCTTTAGCGGGAAACCATGTGGACTTTGAAGTCCAACTGAGAGATCATCAGTACCTCTCATTTTTAGGCAGGGACAAATTCAACGGTGTCCAGGTTCGATTTCTTGCTGTCAACATTCATGAGCAGATAACCTATCTCCGAACCGCCTTTGTCAAATATAAATACGTGAAAATCTAAGTCCCCTGCGTGTTTCAAGACTATAATATTAACGCGGAAACTGACAGGATCTGGCAAATAAGTCGATGAGAAATCGCCAGAGAAATAAATGAGGAATAATTGAGGGCACTAAAGATTTACGTGGTTCGGTCCAAGTATTGGTAACTACATCCACGGGCAGAGACTCAGCAACAAATAGTTCACTATAATCGGAGAACTAAAGTTACAATCGCTCACACGCTCAAGCATTTCTCACACCTAAATTGCACTCAAACCCAAAGTGTTTAGAAATAAACAACTCAATAAGATGTAAAATTAACAGGAAAAAAAAATTCTCTCATGCTGACGGCTTGAATAGAAAAGGCTAGTATTGTGTGTTACCCTTCCCGCCTTAATGGTACGTGGAAAGAAGAATTTTTAAGGAATTCCCTGTACGTAAGCCTTCTAGTTTGGAGTGTCTGAAAGAGAGTGATCTTGAAGACTATTCTTCTCCTGATTTTTCAGTTCTCACCGGCAGCTCCCTCTTTCTTTTTCAAAACTGCCGTCAATGAGAAATTGGAAATAAAATCACTTACCTCCATAAAAATCTTCCTCATCTCAACCTCTGATTAAAACTGGCGTCAGTAAACTAGACAAGCTGAAAAAAATGATTTTAAAAAAAAGAAGAAAGTTTAGAAGCAGAGGCAAAGCGACAAAAAAATAATAATGGACGAGAATGGCATTAATGGGAGCTCACCAATTTTATGCTGATAACTTTTGTATGGTTGTATTGAGATCACCCTCCCAGTCCCCCCAGCCCCACTCGTATCCGAACAAGCTCGCATATTCCAGTTGTGGCGCGCTCAGCATTCTCTTGGAAAAGATCTTCATTTTCGGGCACTCTTCCACTTCAATAATATACAAGGATGGAAACCTGAAGCTGCAACTTGCGGTGGAGGAGAAGCATTCTAAGCTTGGCAGATTTCGAAGATTCAATCTTTGTAGCTTCCCAAGAGAAATCACTATTTCCTCTCCTTTGCCGTCACTTATCACCACTTCTTTCATTCTTTCACATCCTATTATAGTCATGTTAGTGAGGTGCACCAAATTCGTGATCGCTGAAACTGTCACCAAATGTACCAATCCAGAGGAACTCTTCACCACTAACTCCGTCAAATTTCGAAAGGTTGTCACAGCTGGAAATAATGTTGTTAAACCAGGACAATCCCAAACCTCAAATTTGTCAATACTTTGAAGAACTCTTGTGATTAAATAGTCTTCTCTCCAGACACGCTTTAGATTGTGTAGCTTGCTCAACTTAAGTTGTCTTAAATTTTCAAGCAACGAATGCTTTCCCTCATCCACAAGTCCTTCATCGGGAAATATATCTTCAAAGGCACTACAAAAAACCTCAAGGCTTTTTAGATTGGGAAATCTCTGCAGGAGGAAGTTGGAAGGAAAGACGGCCCTTTCGTCATGAAAGCATGCCAATGTTAGTGCTTTTGGCTTGCCAAAGACGTCATCAGAAAATTTTCCATTCTGTATCTTATCAATATCCTTATCGACTAACGAAAGTGTCTCTAAGCTGGAAATGCCCTGTAAAAGTTGCCAATACAATGAGAGAAGTAAATTCAACAAGGTTCGGCAGTAAATAATGTGTTGTAAAAGGCAAGCCTACGTCATGGAAGGCGGCCATCTTCTTGCAATTCATTAAATTTCAAGAGTTTTTTATCCATGTCTCGCTACAAGATACAACTCCAAACGAATGATCTATTGTAACCATCCATAATGAAAACCTGAAGAGAACACTTCTTTTAAGTAGAGCTTGGTGCGGTTAAGTTAGTAGACTAAATCCAAATTCAAAACCAACCAGCTCACCAAATTACAAATTTCATTAAAAATATCTTATGTTGTCAACAAATCTATTATTCTTTGAAATTTTATGTAACGGGATGCACTCGTAGTGTTACTAAAACATATGAGGGTTCCTTACGTTGTCTAAAATGGAATTAGAGGAAGGGGTTCCGAGTTTTCTTTAGTATCATAATAAACACGACTATGAAATGGACGTGGAATACACGGACGAATTAAAGAATAACGAAGAAGAACGTAGTGAATTAAGGTGCCAATATTTGTACTTCTAAAATGAAATTAGAGTATGTTTTTATAGAGATTGTAGAAAATAAAAAAAGAGAAGAAAAGTTCAATGGTGAGAAATGTGAGAAAAATAGAGAGGGCCATGTGTCAAGTTCTCATTGACTTTCCCAGGCACATCATGTTTAATTAGATTGGATAAGGAATATATTATGAGGTAAAAAACAATCTGTATTTATGTTTGTAACTTTAGATAATGGAACATCTTATAAGCGTCCCCAAACGAAAAGTGTACTTATGATATTAGAAATATCTAATATTATCGACAAGGGATATCATTTTTTCTATAGTATCATGATATGATTAATATGCGCTGAACATAAGAAAGTACTTTAAATAACAAAATAGAAACAAAGGGAGAATAGTTGTAGTCATACCCTCTCAGGTGAAGAGTGTGTTTCTCGGTCTGAAATGTCTTGATGACTATCTCTCCGAGGCCACTTGTTCTTGGTTGCCACAAAAGGAAACATGTTTAGTTTGTCACAATGTGTCACTTGCAATTTCTTCAAGAATGGCCACTTCAAAGTAGGCAAGTTAGGACAGAGAGGTTAATTGCGGGAAAAGTACTTGAGCAGTAGTGGACTGTGGAGTTTCATCCCCACTTGTGACTATTTCCATGATTGCACAAAACTCCACTCGAATTTTCTCCAATTGGTTTAGACTTGTAGCCACCCAATGCGGAAACAGATTTTCAAGGCTATTACAATTCTCAACCTTCACTTTCCGTAAATGTTCAAAAGTGAGATCGGTATCTTGAGGACTATCTGTCCATATTTTGCTTAAACTTTCCATGTGAGAGAGACATATCGTCTCAAGGGTAGGAAATTGTACCTGCCATATTTGAAAATAGGACACCATAAATTTGATGACATTGAATTATGAACTTACTTTCCTCTCAAAATCACAAGGTTTTAGAACTTGTTAGTGACACAATCAAGGAGGGGTTGCTTGATGCTTTCATTTTTATGAACCAATGACTAAGGCCGAGTATATTGCAATGGAACAAGCATGAAATGCGGTGCGACAAAATAAACTATCTTACGGTTTGTACCACCCGTTAATACTCATGCACAAAAAAACATAGGAAAACATTTCACTGAATTATGATCCAAAGAACGAAATGACAACCTCAAATACCACATGAATACTTTTTGCAATTTTCCTAAAATTTTCGCACGACAACAGATGTTAAGGCAAGTTTCTTATACTAACACGGATCCCTGGGAAGATGCAACTAGTCTTCGTGAACAAATAAAATATGTTATGCAAAAATAGATTATATTAAAAAAAACAAAAAAAAAACGAAACGAAACGATTGCATGAGCTTCTATGAATTGTTTATTTAAGAGCCCGTATGGAATTTTTATTTCGTCGTGAATTATGTTACTGCCATTTGTCCCTACCAAAAAATCAGGTGACTAGTTTCATATTTCTTTATCTCTGATTTCAGGGATTGGGAAGATTTCAGTTTATCCAATTTTGTAAATGTGTATACAATTATGACGTTTTCGTTAGTGGTGACACCTATCTACAATTTAAGTTTAATCAATTTCTTATCCTTGACTGATAACATTGTGTGGCGTGTTGAGGATTTCGCACGCAAAAACAAATGAAAGATGTTTAATCTAAACATCAAAAGCATTGGATAAAGAAAGAGAAGACTGACCTGTGGGGTAAATAGTGAAGGAGTGCGGTGGTCGATCTCCATCAAAGGTTGCCAAGTTAAGCTCCTCATCTTGGGACAGTAGGAAATGGTCAGGTTTGTTAAGCGGGGGCATTTCAACAAACAGTTCTTCCTCGAGAGAAAATTAGTCATATTGGGCAAGCATTCCAGCTTCATCCGATAAAGATTCGGGAATGTGATCTTCTCCACCGCGCTTCCCTGCTCTTCTTCCTTTGCGATCAGTCCTTCCATTTGACCACACTCCTTTATTTCCATCCACCCTAAATTGGGAAGACACCGAACCATCGATGGAGTGAAAGCATTTCTCAAATTGCTACATTTGTAAAGGATGAGCCCAAATATCATATTGAAGCGCAGGGCCCCTTGAAGATGGTTGTTCCATAGTCGCCACAGCTTTGGTAGATTGACCAAGCCTAGATATTCTAATGAAGGCAGCACCTGAGTGCTTCGCGCACCCTTCAGCCCTTCAAGATTGAATACTTCTTCGACCGACTCGCAATCGCGCACTTGCAAACTTTTCATTTTGTTTAAAGCAAGCATCAATCTGGATGGAATAGCATTAGTAAATGATGGACATTTATCCACCGATAGTGATTGTAATTTCCAAGAGGACTCGATGGGAATAAGTTCGCCATGCCATTTTTCAATTAGCTCAGGAAACTCAGATAGCCGCATCGATTTTGCTCCCGCAACCGTAGCCTGTTGGAAAAAAGCGTCATTAAATGTAAACTACTAGTTAGCAAAACGCAGCAAGACCATCTAATTTCACAGAATTCGATATCCGATGCATACCATTTTTTTAAACATATTCTGGATGGTGATGTTGAGGTTTTCCTCCCAAAACCACGATTCCGTTGAGACTTGTACTCTCTCCAACTTTGGCGCCTTTATTGGTCCCTCAGAGAAGAACTTCATGTCGGGACATCCACTCACAATGACATCTTCCAAGAGTGGGAAAATCAAAGTGCATTTACTTGAACTGAAACATCTCAGCCCCCTCAACCCATCAAGCTCCATATACTTCAATTGATTGAAAACCATCACGAGCCCCTCCTCACCTCCATCGTCACAAATGACTTCTGTCAACACCTTACATTTACTTATTCTCAATTTCGTGAGTTCCACCAAATTTCCAGTTATTGTCGGTGTGAACATCTTTGATAACCCATCACAAAATGACACGTCTAGAGTCTTGAGATGTTGAAAAAATCTGGACAGTGGTAGCATTACATTTAGCTCGTGCCTTGGGTCTTCTTTGGCTTCCACAATGTTGCTTAGCTCTTCTATATCAGAGTTGCATACAACCAGCTCTTGCAAGTTGGTTAAACTCTGAACAAGACGACATGTGGACATTGCAGATTCCTTCGAGAAATGATGAAGCTTGAGAACTCTAACCTTGTAGAAGAATTCCCCGCCACGCAATAACTCCATCCCTCCATATAAATCCAATTTTAACTCTTGCAGATTTGAGAATGCGCCCTGAGAAATTAGTAAAATCAGAATGTAAAATCAGAATGCAATTCAACGGAAGGAAGTGCACCCCATGCAATAGACATGGGGTGCATTCCCGTTTTTACTCTTGCAGATTTGAGAATGCGCCCTGAGAAATTAGTCAAATCAGAATCTAAAACCAGCTTAGTTGAAAGGGCGTTTGTGTATGAGGGTACAAGTCCTGCATTTTAAGATGTTTTGAGTCTCTTGTACGCACGTTTGCACTCAAGTCCCTACATTCCCGTTTGCACAAATTGCAGACATTAATCTCAACAAAAATGGTCATATCTTTCCGTTTTTAAGCATAAAACCCGGCATCTTTCCAAAGTCCAAATTATATAACACACATGCCACGTATTTTAAATTTTCATGGTGCTTAAGAGAGAGCTGAACCATCGAAATTAGCCTAAATCACTTCCAATTTAACGTAGAAGCAGCAAGAAATTAATTAGTAAAAAAATCTTGGGTCGTACGTTTACTATCAAGAAGAGAGTTTGTTTATGAAGTGGCATCTCATTCTCAGGCTGCGAAGCAAGTATCTCCACTTTGTCACAGCCATCCACCTCTAAGGTCTTCAATGCAGGCCAACGTAAAGCACGCGCTCCAGCGTAGATGCACTTCAACTGTGGTAGAAGCTTAAGCTTGAGGGAGGTTAACTTAGGGAACACATCCGTGGGAACTATTCCGTCCTTCTCAATCAGTTCCACAAAGCCACCGCATTCATCGATCTCCAACTCCTCAAGTTGCATTAGATCTCTAGCTACTGGTGCTGGAAACAGAGAGGTGAGGCTCTGGCATCTGAAAACGGTAACAGAACGGAGACATTGAAATTCAACTTGACTGTGAAGTTCCTCATCCCATACACGCTTTAGCTTTGGACATAGCCCTAAATTCAACTTTTTTAATGGTAAACGAGCAACGGGATGTCCATCAAGACGATTCAATGATTGCTGTTTGACAACAACTTCAAGCGAATCACATGATTCTAACTTCAAACTTTCCAAGCTCTTGAGCCGTCCAAGAATGTCAGAAGGAACAATGTTCACTAGCTTATTGCATCCACCTACATTAAGCGACTTTAATTTGCTGAAAGACTCTGCAGCAACTTGATTGTCCCATATCGTCTCAATGCTATCCATGTTCCAGATACTCAATGTCTCCAAGCTAGGAAATGCAACCTGCGGTATTCACTCACGAAATTAGTGATTCTGTTAGTTTGAAAAGTTCATGAATACATATGGAAGAAGCGGTGGTCCTAACAATCTTTGTCTGTCGATTGTGGTCGCATGCTCATCTTGCAGAGATCATACCAAAGATTGCACAGACCACGCAAAACAACACGACAACCAGAGCTTTTCTGTTTACGTTTTGACATATTATTAGTCTCTCCATATTTTTTAAGTCCAGTTCGAAAGGCAACATGAAATATTTGAAAACGGAAGGAGCGATATTCCTCAAATTTGTTTGACTTGTCCATGTTAGCAAATTCCCTTTTTCATTTTACTAAAAGTAGTTTCAGTGTTTCATTTTGGACAAGTTTAACTTCAAAATTAGCGTGTTATTCCCCATACTCTGTTTGTTAGCCTGTTATGTTTCTATTTATTTTACTAATTTACTCAAATTAAACACGTGCGATATAAATAATATTGCAATTTATTAAGTTATAATTTTAAATTTCTCCAAAATATATGTGAAATATGTCAACGACATAATTACTTCCGTTTAAAGTCAATATCATATTAACAAGAGGGTAGCACGTTCCGTTTTTCATCACTCGAGTAACACTATTAGCATTTATTGCGAAAATGAAATTCATCCATCCATAGATTTTCAAAATAGCCAAAAGTAACAGTACACGCTGTGAGGATTAGCAGAATTCTATAATAACAAAAAAAAACATAATAATTGAAAGGCTGGCGATTTATAATATGAATCAACATGTTTGGAAATGATTATCTGACAAATCCGAAAATGATATGAATTTCTACGAACTTAATACACATGAATTTCATAATAAAATTAAAAAAAAATATAGTGTTCTCGAATGACATCGCTATATCACAAAATCTTTTACTATATAGTTACCAGGAGTGACTTTAACTACACGATCTGAGAGTTGACAATTGAGCTCATTGGAGATTAATTATCCAACTTCTGCATGTACAGTGACTCTACTTTATATTCTTCATTTCAATTTGAAATCGCAATTTGAAGAGTAACATCTCTGTTATGGCTTATCCAGCTTTTATGGTGCGGTGATTATGCGGAACGCAATCAATTTTTACCAAAGTGGGCTTTGGCGATCATGCTTTGTCTCCAACATAACTATTTATTTGTTAGTTGTACTTATTTAGCTGGCTGGCACAAAAATTACCTATATGCATATATCATCTTTTGCAATCTCTTAATAATTTGATGCGATTGATCCAACTCTTATTGATGTGAATTGAAACTTACCAATTATTTGTAGCGCTATGTGGCAACTTGAGATGCACAGCATGTAAACTTGTGAAGTGCTATGCACATAAAATTGATGCCAGTCATTGGATTTTTGTTATAGTTTAAGATTTTAACGTAGCGTTTGTTACGTACCTCTTGATTGAAAAGGGTAGTAGACCAGGATTTGACATGATCCTCACTCTGACCTTCTCGTGAACCTATCATTGTTTTCGTCAGATGAAAATAATTTCATCTTTGACATGGCAGGGATTAACAAATCTAAGAAAATCTTTAATGATTAAACGAGACAAAAATAAATCTTACCCTTACTACAATAGAAGCACATCAAACTTTCCAAACCGCACAGGTGTAAATTGGTTAACATCGGGAATACTGGAGTTTCTAATGTGTCTGTTCTCAACCCTTCATCCTCCGTAATGATCATCTCTATCTTCTCGCAATAACTTACCACTAGTTCTCTCAATTCTGTGAGAGATTGAACCATGGATGGGAAAAACAGAAACCAGAGGTTGTTGCAATTACGCACCTCTAATTGCTTTAAATTATAGAATCTCGCAATTCCACAAGGATTCTTGTTCCATATGCACCTCAAGCTTGGTAACCTCCGTATATGGATGGTGTCTAGCTCTGAAAGAATCTCAATATTTGCATTGTTGCCTAGTCCATCAAGGTCAAAGATTTCTTACATCGAAACACAATCTTTTACATTTAAAGTGCGTAGCTTGTGTAGTTTTACCAGTGAGCTGGAGTTGATGACCTTTGAGAGAGATCTGCACGAAGATACCTCAAGAAATTGAAGATTGCTCAGCCCAGTGGAGATTCATCGGTCCATATATCTTCTAGATTGGGAAGACCAACTGACGGATAGACCCATCAGCATACGTGCTATAGCAGGTTACTACAAATGGTTGGGGAAGAAATTTTACAGTCTTTAGGATAATTTTTGCATTTACAAAAATCTATGATAAACAAAGGCTAATTTACAGTCAGAAAAGGTATTCTACGACCCCAAAAACAACTAATGAACTTGATTTTTTTTTTTTACTATAAATTCGTGGATGGTTTAGATTTTGTTTGCGATTTATTACCAATTAGGGAAACTACATTCATCAAGAAATAGCATTCATTCAGTTTTCTAATGACTACGAAGATTAGCGATCTACTTTGATGTTACATTGCTCACCATGAAAAAATTATATAGAAACTGTAGAATTACAGTGATTGTGAAAGACATAGGCAATTTACTAATAAAGGACAACATCTCATGGAGTGATCAACAAGGCAAGTTTCGATCACGAGAAGTAAATTATTATGCTATAAGACCTTAATTACAGAAAGGTATGTCTAATTCACTACTTATCTAAGGAGACGTAGCAATTTTGAAAAGTAATTTAGTACTGCAAGTAACTCCCTTTTGACGCCTTCGCTGTCCACCTAAGTTCACTTGGGCTTTTTCTAGACCCAATCAATTAATGCAATGAAGAGTAACAGAAGACTGCTTTATGCAATTACAGAGAAGGCATGACTGGGATAAGGTAATTAGCCAGAAAATGATACGGATAAAATGAAATTAATCAAAATATAGGGACTTCCATGCATGAATGAACATGAACCCTATGTTTTTAACTTATCTGAATCCTTTATGGGGTTAATTTGGCCCGATTTGTTCATTTAGAGATCGGACTGATCAAATTTCATTCTCAAGTCAAACTAAAGATTAGACGCTTTTGCACAAATTAAAATCAATTTAACCCAATTTTACCTTTTTAAGATGAATTTCATGTTGTAGAATATTATTTTCAAGTCAATTTCATGATTTTTGGACATTTTAGGACTTAATTTAAAGAAAAACTTCGAATTGGGCCGACTGGGTCAGGTTGACCCAACCCAGTCAACCGTTGACCTAGGTCATCGACAGAACCATTCTCCCTGGTTCTTCTCTGCTCTTTCACGTGCGAAGGCCAGGGCAGTGAGGGAGGGGCGCAAATGAGGCATCAAATTGAGCGCGCCTGGAGATCAAACGGAGGTACATGTAATGCCCATGCAACTCCGACTCCGGCGAACACAAAACGCGTGGTACACGTGCGGACAGCTGGACCTCCTATAACAGAAAATGAACTCCAAATTGAAATTAAGGAGGTAGAAGTCTGTTACAGAGAGGGCGGGCGCCGGCTTATTTGGTAGAGAGAGAACAGAACGAAGAGAACAGGGGGAAGAGTTCCACCAATTGGCCGAGAGAAGAGGGAGAGAGAGTGAGATAGAGAGGGCTGGATTGAGAGAGGGGGAGTAGAAAGAGGGGGACGGGTAAAACAGGGTAGGTTGGGGAAGTGCCACCACTCGATCAAGGGCTAGAGAGAGAGTGCGAGTTCTTGAGAGAGAGATCAAAGAGGCCGAGCTCGTCACCATCGCACTAGCCCATGCCGCCGTCATCACCGACAAAACCTGGTCAGTCCACGGTCTCCTGTGTACATTTGCTCTGTTCCTGTTTGAGGAGCTTGATTTGCTTCCTGACTAAATCGAGCTAATCCGGATGCATCACGACCTCGATGAACGTCCATATAATCGTTCTTGAATAATCTTTTAGTTTAACTTAGATCGAAAATCCATTTCGCTTGCATTGTAATGGTTTTTACTGGTCTGCACTCCATGTGTTCGACAAAATGACTTGGTCAGCATGTTCTTGAGATTCGATTTCAGTCATAGACCTGGAATGCGTTATTTCCATATTTTTCGTCTCGATCTGCATCTAGTACCCTTTCTCAGCCTTCCTATATCATTTTCATGCATTAATCTAATGAGAACTGTGCGGATTGAACTTCGTTACATCTTGCCAGAGTGGCGGATCGGCAACCTTCGACGAATGACGTCTCGCAGTAAAAAGACACTCAAGTAAGCTTCTTGAACGTTTCTCAATGCTTGATGTGTGATTAGAACCGATTTTAAACGGCAAAAATACACTTTTAGTTTCAAAAATTATGTACGGAGATCAATTTAGTGCCAAAAATTTCAAACAGATCAATTTAGTGCTAACTTAAAAAAAAAAACGATCAATTCAGTGCTAACTCCGATTTAAACTGACGTGGCTTGTCGAAAATCCGACAGTATCATTTTTATTATTATTTAAGATGACATGACACAGCAGAGTCGTCACTAAATTGATCGTTTCTAAAAGAAATTGGCACTTAAGCGGTCGCTTTTTTTTAAAAAAAAAAATTAGTACTAAAGTGATCCGTTTGAAACTTTTGACACTAAAATGATCTTCGTACACAACTTTTTGTACTAAAAGTGTACTTTCCTGACTTTAAACAGTCAGAATTGCAGTAACAAAAGGTCACCGAAAATTGAAAATTTGACCGTGGCATTGACATGGCAGATACGCGGCTGCCTCGTTAGCTGGGTCTGTTATAACTAATAATAGCAAGCAAAAAATATCCGATGGGTCAGAGGGAGCCACGTGTCATAATCTGAGACGTTGGTTCGAAATTGACAGTAAATTTAAAAAATAGGCCGAAAATTATGGAAAAATTAAAAAAAATTCAAAAATTCAAAATCGAATGCTTGAAACGGCGCTGTTTTTGCCAAGGTCGATTCGGACTTGCGTGGGCCGGGCCAGCCATCCTTGCGTCGTGGGATTGGTCCGTACGGCGTTGTGCACTGTTTTTGCTAGATATTTATTCCTTTTTCGCTTATAACCGAGTGATGTAATGAGAAGTGCGATATGCTAATTATAATGGAATGCTCTGCTGGACCTAACCCTGATTTAAGGGTGAAACTGGATAAAATATCGTGTCTCAATTTTCTCTTTCTCATTCTTTTACTTCACTGCGATTGTGCGATGATCCTAACATACTTTGCCCCATGCATATTTTCAAACAGCAAGTATGAATTTCAGCGATTACTTCGGGGATTGTATAGAGTTTGTCGGACTACCACAGGAAGCTGATTACTAGAGTAGAGCATCAAATTGTCATCTTAAAGGGATGAGATCCATATTGGTAACCGTCATCAAGCTTTTCATAATGTTTGACCCCTTTTTTATTAGTATGTAACATATTAACTTATACAGATATATTGCAGATGATCATAACAATAAAGCAGATGACAAACAACCCCACGAAATATGCAGGCTAAAACGGTTATCGCTTGCCTATTTATGGGGAGAGTGAGTTATGTTAAAAAAATCCTATTTCGAATAATTGAACTAGTGTAGAATAGTTAAAATATCTTAGCTAGCTTATAACTTATTAGCTCAAGGTTTTGAGTAAATATAAGTCCAATTAGATATTTTGACAGACTCGAACTCAAACTTGAATTCTCTTTTGACAATCACCCTACGCACTCCATCAAGAGTTCCTCTAGTAACTCCAATAGCAAAGTATAATGGAGTTGGTGCAACGCGTTCTTTCTTTCTTTCTTTTTTTGTGACCATCTCAAGCGTGAAAAAATTACTTCAAGAAAAATTCTTAAATTTATATTACTGATCAACTCTGGATATTGGCGTAAGATAAGTATTGCTTATGACCTTTTATTTTATCGATCCCATGTTGCGGATGATTTGGATTTACACTTTGTCGAATAAAGACACAAATATGGAAAGAGTTTGGCAATTAGGCACGTGCGAACCCGTAATTTTGGAAGATGCAATGCCCCTATGTAATATTCGCTGAGCCGAGTACAATTGCATGTGAATCAGATTTCAATCACCATGGAAACGCTTGTGATGATATGGTTTTAGATGCAATTCATCCTTCTCTTTTCTCTTTAGCGAGAAACCATGTGGACTTTGAAGTCCAACAGAGAGATCATCAGTACCTCTCATTTTTAGACGGACAAATTCGACGGTGTCCACGTTCGATTTCTTGCTGTTAACATTCATTAGCAGATAACCTATCTCCGATGCGCCTTTGTCAAATATAAATACGTGAAAATCTAAGTTCTCTGCGTGTTTCAAGACAATAATATTAATGCGAAAACTGACAGGATCTGGCAAATAAGTCGATAAGAAATCGCTAGAGAAATAAATTGCACTCAAACCCGAAGTGTTTAGAAATAAACAACTCAATAAGATGTAAATTTAATAGGAAAAAAAATTCTCTGATGCTCAGATCTCGTCGGCGGCTTGAATAGAAAAGGCTAGTATTGTGTGTTACCCTTCCCGCCTTAATGGTACGTGGAAAGAAGAATTTTTAAGGAAATTCCCTGTACGTAAGCCTTCTAGTTTTGAGTGTCTGAAAGAGAGCGATCGTGAAGAAATGAGGTGTCTCCAGGGCAAAACTTTGCCGGCCACTGTTCATTTTCTCCCCGGCAACGAGAAATCATCCCCTGAGCACAATTTGTCTCGTAAGTTATAACGTCTGAACCGGAGAAGAAGTTCATTTCTGGGACGAAAAGTCAAAAAGACAAATGAATGCCGAAGCAAGCTCAATTAAGAAGAACTCGGAGGGAATCGAATGGCTGAAAAGGCGGACAATCTGTTTGTTGATCACAATTGCACCGAGAATAATGTTAGAGGTACGGAAACTGAGATCGATAAAATTGATTTATAAAGTAAGGTATTGTAATAAGCGCCCTCGGATATTCAGCCTACTAGTCAATCTTTATTGCTGGGAGAGTCTCACTAGCAATTCCTGTAACAAGGAATTGAAAGTCAAACATTGGGTACCTGCTACACAACTGAACATCTTTAGCCTTTAGAAATTCCTTGGCCGCGAGTCGTGCACTTTTAAGGGGATTAGTTCCTAAGTTATTTTAGCTAAAAATTAGGTAATGTTCGTGTGATTATTTTGTTTGATGTCATTCGCATTTTTCTAACCTCAAAAGATGAAAGGCTAGTCCTCTCACGGAACCTTCCTCCTTGACTGTCAATGCTGACTTATTACTATTCGTCCTTGATTTTTTTCAATAGTTGATGAATAGACTTCAATCTGACTCTACTTTTATATCGATCACCGGAGTCCAACACCTATTATAAAATTGCACGTTGAACAATAGTCAAGAAGGACTTGACCACATCTGATTCAAATCGTTTATGACTTAAATTTAGAGCTTGATTGCAAGTTAAGCTAAAATCCAAGATTCTTGTATGCAATTTCCTACAATAAAAAGAAAAGAAGAGAATGGATGTCCAACGACAAGGGAGTTCGAACGAGAAAGAAACCCAAATGGGATGCTTGGGTGACTAAATGAAAATGAGGATGGTAGGTCCTAAGCAGTTATGCTGACGTGGCAAATGAAAGAGGATTTGCTTATATCGGCTAATTAATGGTCGATCAATTAGAAATCGGTTATCATTTTAAGAGTCGTTTAGGCGAAAAGACTATTCTACCCCTGATTTTTCAGTTCTCATCGGCAGCTCCCTCTTTCTTTTTCAAAACTACCGTCAATGAGAAATTGGAAATAAAATCACTTACCCCCATAAAAATCTTCCTCGTCTCAACCTCTGATTAAAACTGCCGTCAGTAAACTAGACAAGCTGAAAAAATGATTTAAAAAAAAAAAAGTTTAGAAGCAGAGGCAAGCGACAAAAAAAAAAAATAATAATGGACGAGAATAAAATTAATGGGAGCTCACCAATTTTATGCTGATAACTTTTGTATGGTTGTATTGAGATCACCCTCCCAGTCCCCCCAGTCCCACTCGTATCCGAACAAGCTCGCATATTCCAGTTGTGGCGCGCTCAGCATACTCTTGGAAAAGATCTTCATTTTCGGGCACTCTTCCACTTCAATGATATTCAAGGATGGAAACCTGAAGCTGCAACTTGCGATGGAGGAGAAGCATTCTAAGCTTGGCAGATTTTGAAGAGTCAAACTTTGTAGCTTCCCAAAAGAAATCACTATTTTCTCTCCCTTGCCGTCACTTATCACCACTTCTTTCATCCTTTCACATCCTATTATAGTCATGAAAGTGAGGTGCACCAAATTCGCGATCGCTGAAACTGTCACCAAATATACCAATCCAGAGGAACTCTTCACCACTAACTCCGTCAAATTCCGAAAGGTTGTCACAGCTGGAAATAATGTTGTTAAACCAGGACAATCCCAAACCTTAAATTTGTTAATACTTTGAAGAACTCTTGTAATTAAATAGTCTTCTCTCCAGACACGCTTTAGATTGTGTAGCTTGCTCAACTTAAGTTCTCTTAAATTTTCAAGCAACGAATGTTTTCCCTCATCCACAAGCCCTTCATCGGGAAATATATCTTCAAAGGCACTACAAAAAACCTCAAGGCTTTTTAGATTGGGAAATCTCTGCAGGAGGAAGTTGGAAGGAAAGACCGCCATTTCGTCATGAAAGCATGCCAATGTTAGTGCTTTTGACTTGCCAAAGACGTCATCAGAAAATTTTCCATTCTGTATCATATCAATATCCTTATCGACTAACGAAAGTGCCTCTAAGCTGGAAATGCCCTGTAAAAGTTGCCAATACAATGAGATGAGTAAATTCAACAAGGTTCGGCAGTAAATAATGTGTTGTAAAAGGCAAGCCTACGTCATGGAAGGCGGCCATCTTCTTGCAATTCATTAAATTTCAAGAGTTTTTTTTATCCATGTCTCGCTACAAAATACAACTCCAACCGAATGATCTATTGTAACCATCCATAATGAAAACCTGAAGAGAACACTTCTTTTAAGTAGAGTTTGGTGCGGTTAAGTTAGTAGACTAAATCTAAATTCAAAACCAACCAGCTCACCAAATTACAAATTTCATTAAAAATATCTTATGTTGTCAACAAATCTATCATTCTTTGGAATTTTATGTAACGGGATGCACTCGTAGTGTTACTAAAACATACAGGGTTCCTTACGTTGTCTAAAATGAAATTAGAGGAAGGGGTTTCGAGTTTTCTTTAGTATCATAATTAACGTGACTGTGTAATGGACGTAGAATACACGGACGAATTAAAGAATAACAAAGAACGCAGTGAATTAAGGTGCCAATATTTGTATTTCTAAAAAGAAATTAGAGTATGTTTTTATAGAGATTGTAGAAAATAAAAAAAGAGAGAAGAAAAGTTCAATGGTGAGAAATGTGAGAAAAATAGAGAGGGCCATGTGTCAAGTTCTCATTGACTTTCCCAGTCACATCATGTTTAATTAGATTAGATAAGGAATATATTATGAGGTAAAAAATAATCTGTAATTATCTTTGTAACTTTAGATAATGGAACATCTTATAAGCGTCCCCAAACGAAAAGTGTACTTATGATATTAGAAATATCTAATATTATCGACAAGGGATATCATTTTTCTATAGTATCATGATATGATTAATATGCGCTGAACATAAGAAAGTACTTTAAATAACAAAATAGAAACAAAGGGAGAATAGTTGTAGTCATACCCTCTCAAGTGAGGAGTGTGTATCTCGGCCTGAAATGTCTTGATGACTATCTCTCCCAGGCCACTTGTTCTTGTTTGCCACAAAAGGAAACATGTTTAGTTTCTCACAATGTGTCACTTTTAATTCCTTCAAGGATAGCCAATTCAAAGTAGGCAAATTAGGACAGAAGCTCTTGAGTTGTGGCATATCATGAAACACCAGAGAGGTTAATTGCGGGAAAACTACTTGAGCGGTAGTGGACTGTGGAGTGCCATCCCCACTTGTGACTATTTCCATGATTGCACAAAACTCCACTTGAATTTTCTCCAGTTGATTTAGACTTGGAGCCACCCAATACGGAAACAGATTTTCAAGACTCTTACAATTCTCAACCTTCACTTCCCATAAATGTTCAAAAGTGAGATCAGTATCTTGAGGACTATCTGTCCATATTTTGCTTAAACTTTCCATGTGAGAGAGAAATATCGATTTAAGCTTAGGAAATTGTACCTGCCATATTAGAAAATAGGACACCATAAATTTGATGACATTAAATTATGAACTTACTTTCCTCTCAAAATCACAAGATTCTAGAACTTGTTAGTGACACAATCAAGGAGGGGTTGCTTGATGCTTTCATTTTTATGAACCAATGACTAAGGCCAAGTATATTGCAATGGAACAAGCATGAAATGCGGTGCGATAAAATAAACTATCTTATGGTTTGTACCACCCGTTAATACTCATGCACAAAAAAAGATAGGAAAACATTTCACTGTAGTGCGATCCAAAGAACGAAATGACGACCTCAAATACCACATGAATACTTTTCGCAACTTTCCTAAAATTTTCGCACGACAACAGATTTTAAGGCAAGTTTCTTATACTAACAAGGATCCCTGGGAAGATGCAACTAGTCTTCGTGAACAAATAAAATATGTTATGCAATAGATTATATTACAAAAAAAATAATAAAAAAACGAAACGATTGCATGAGCTGCTATGAATTGTTCATTGAAGAGCCCGTACGGAATTTTTATTTCGTCGTGAATTATGTTATTGCCACTTGTCCCTACCAAAAAATCAGGTGACTAGTTTCATATTTCTTTATCTCTGATTTTAGGGATCGGGAAGATTTCAGTTTACCCAATTTTGTGAATGTGTTTACAATTATGACGTTTTTGTTAGTGGTGACAACTATCTACAATTTAAGTTTAATCAATTTCTTATCCTTGACTGATAACATTGTGTGGCGTGTTGAGGATTTCACACGCAAAAACAAATGAAAGATGTTTAATCTAAACATCAAAAGCATCGGATAAAGAAAGAGAAGACTGACCTGTGGAGTAAATAGTGAAGGAGTGCGGTGGTCGATCTTCATCAAAGGTTGCCAAGTTAAACTTCTCATCTTGGGGCAGTAGGCGATGGCCAGCTCTGCTAAGCTTGGGCATTCCAGCGAACAGTTCTTCCCTGAGAGAAAATTAATCATATTGGGCAAGCATTCCAGCTTCATCCGATAAAGATGCGGGAATGTAATCTTCTCCACCGCGCTTCCCTGCTCTTCTTCCTCTGCGATCACTCTTTCCATTTGACCACACTCCTTTATTTCCATCCACCATAAATTGGGAAGACACCGAACCATCGATGGAGTGAAAGCATGTATCAAGTTGCCGCATTTATAAAGGGTGAGGCTAAATATCATATCGAAGCGCAGCGCCCCTTGAAGATGGTTGTTCCATAGTCGCCACAACTTTGGTAGATTGACCAAGTCTAGACATCGTAATCTAGGCAACACCCGAGTGCTTCGCGCATCCTCTAGCCCTTCAAGATTGAATACTTCTTCTATCGACTCGCAATCGTGCACTTGCAATATTTGCATTTGGTTTAAAACAAGCATCAATCTGGATGGAATGACATTACTTAATGATGGACATCTATCCACGACCAATGATTCTAATTGCCATGAGGGCTCGATAGGAATAAGCTCGCTGTGCCATTTTCCAATTAGCTCAGGAAACTCAGATAGCCACATCGACTTTACTCCCGCAACCATGGCCTGTTGGAAAAAAGCGTCATTAAATGTAAACTACTATTTAGCAAAACGCAGCAAGACCATCTAATTTCACAGAATTTGATATCCGATGCATACCATTTTTTTAAACATATTCTGGATGGTGATGTTGAGGTTTTCCTCCCAAAACCACGCTTCTGTTGAGACTTGTACTCTCTCCAACTTTGGCGCCTTTATTGGTCCCTTAGAGAAGAACTTCATGCTCGGCCATCCACTCACAATGACATCTTCCAAGAGTGGGAACATCAAAGTGCATTTACTTGAGCTGAAACATCTCAGCCCCGTCAACCCATCAAGCTCCATACACTTCAATTGATTGAAAACCACCACAAGCCCCTCCTCACCTCCATCATCACAAATGACTTCTGTCAACATCTTGCATTTACTTATCCTCAATTTCGTGAGTTCCACCAAATTTCCAGCTATTGTCGGTGTGAACATCTTTGATAACCCATCACAAATTGACACATCTAGAGTCTTGAGATGTTGGAAAAATCTGGACAATGGTAGCATTACTTTTATCTCGTGCCATGGGCCTTCTTTGGCTTCCACAATGTTGCTCAGCTCTTCTATATCAGAATTGCGTACAACCAGCTCTTGCAAGTTGGTTAAACTCCGAACAAGATGACATGTGGACATTGCAGATTCCTTCGAGAAATGATGAAGCTTGAGAACTTTAATCTTGCAGAAGAATTCTCCGTCATGAGAATGCCCATGCCATAACTCCATCCGTCCATATAAATCCAATTTTAACTCTTGCAGATTTGAGAATGCGCCCTGAGAAATTAGTCTAATCAGAATCTAAAACCAGCTTAGTTAAAAGAGTCATACGTTTTAAGATGTTTGAGTCTCATGCAATTCAACGGAACGAGATGCACACCATGCAATAGACATTATCACCGATCTTTTACATTTGACTTCTTGTTATACCCACGTTTGCACTCAAGTAAATCCCTACATTCTTGTTAGCACAAATTGCAGACATTAATCTCAACAAGCAGCAAGAAATTAATTAATAAAAAAATCTTGGGGTGTACCTTTTCTATCAAGAAGAGAGGTTGTTTACGAAGTAACATCTCATTCTCAGGTTGCGAAACAAGTATCTCCACTTTGTCACAGCCATCCACCTCTAAGGTCTTCAATGCCGGCCAACATAAAGCACGTGTTCCGGCGTAGATGCACTTCAACTCTGGTAGATGCTTAAGCTTGAGGGAGGTTAACTTAGGGAACACATCCCTGGGAACTAGTCCGTCCTTCTCTATGAGTTCCACAATGCCACCACATTTGTGGATCTTCAACTCCTCAAGTAGCATTAGATCTATAGCTACTGAGGCTGGAAACAGAGAGGTGAGGCTCTCGCATCCAGAAACGGTAACAGAACGGAGACATTGAAATTCGACTTGACTGTGAAGTTCCTCATCCCATACACGCTTCAGCTTTGATAATCCCTCTAACTTCAACTCTTTTAATGGTAAACGAGCAACGGGATGTCCATCTAGAAGATTCAATGGCCGCTGTTTGAAAACAACTTCAAGCGAATCACATGATTCTACCACCAAATTTTCCAAGCTCTTGAGCCGTTCAAGAATGTCAGAAGAAACAATGTTCACTAGCTTATTGCGTCCATTTACATGGAGCGACTTTAGTTTGCTGAAGGACTCTGCAGCAACTTGATTGTCCCATATTGTCTCAATGCTATCCATGTTCCAGATACTCAATGTCTCCAAGCTAGGAAATGCGACCTGCAATATTCACTCACGAAATTAGTGGTTCTCTATCGATTGTGGTCGCATGCTCATCTTGCAGAGACCATACCAAAGATTGCATAGACCACACAAAACAACACGATAACCAAAGCTTTTCTGTTTATGTTTTGACATATTATTTGTCTCTCCATATTTTTTAAGGACAGTTCAAAAGGCAACATGAAATATTTGAAAACGAAAAAGGCGATATTCCTCAAATTTGTTTGACTTGTCCATGTTAGCAAATTCCCTTTTTCATTTTACTAAAAGTAGTTTCACTGTTTCATTTTGGACAAGTTTAACTTCAAAATTAGTGTGTTATTCCCCATACTCTGTTTGTTAGCCTGTTAGGTTTCTATTTATTTTAATAATTTACTCAAATTAAACACGTGCGATATAAATAATATTGCAATTTATTAAGTTATAATTTTAAATTTCTCCAAAATATATGTGAAATATGTCAACGACATAATTACTTCCGTTTAAAGTCAATATCATATTAACAAGAGGGTAGCACGTTCTGTTTTTCATCACTCGAGTAACACTATTAGCATTTATTGCGAAAATGAAATTCATCCATCCATCAAATTTGAAAATAGCCAAAAGTAATTGTACACGCTGTGAGGACTAGCAGAATTCCACAATAACAAAAAAAAACATAATAATTGAAAGGCTGGCGATTTATAATATGAATCAACCTGACAAATCCGAAAATGATATGAATTGCTACGAACTTAATACACATTAATTTTATAATAAAATTCAAAAATATAGTGTTCTCAAATGACATCGCTATATCACAAAATCTTTTACTATATACTTACCAGGAGCGACTTTAACTACATAATTTGAGAGTTGACAATTGAGCTCATTGGAGATTAATTATCCAACCTCTACATGTATAGTGACTCTACTTTATATTCTTCATTTCAATTTGAAATTGCAATTTGAAGAGTAACATCTCTGTTATGGCTTATCCAGCGTTTATGGTGCGGTGATTATGCGGAACACAATCAATTTTTACCAAAGTGGGCTTTGGCGATCATGCTTTGTCTCCAATATAACTATTTATTTGTTAGTTGTACTTATTTAGCTGGCTGGCACAAATATTACCTATATGCATATATCATCTTTTGCAATCTCTTAATAATTTGATGCGATTGATCCAACTCTTATTGATGTGAATTGAAACTTACCAATTATTTGTAACGCTATGTGGCAACTTGAGATGCACAGCATGTAAACTTGTGAAGTGCTGTGCACATAAAATTGATGCCAGTCATTGGATTTTTGTTATAATTTAAGATTTTGACGTAGCATTTGTTACGTACCTCTTGGTTGAAAATGGTAATAGACCATGATTTGACACGATCCTCACTCTGACCTTCTCGTGAACCTATCATCGTTTTCGTCAGATGAAAACAATTTCATCTTTGACATGGCAGGGATTAACAAATTTAAGAAAATCTTTAATGATTAAACGAGACAAAAATAAATCTTACCCTTAATGCGATAGAAGCACGTCAAACTTTCCAAACACCACATGCGTAAATTGGTTAACATCGGGAATACTAGAGTTTCTAATGTGTCTGTTCTCAACCCTTCATCCTCCGTAATGATCGTCTCTATCTTCTCGCAATAACTTACCTCTAGTTCTCTCAATTCTGTGAGAGATTGAACCATGGATGAGAAAAACAGAAACCTGAGATTGTTACAATTAGACACCTCTAATTGCTTTAAATTATGGAATCTCGCAATTCCACAAGGATTCTTGTTCCATATGCACCTCAAGCTTGGTAACCTCCGTATATGGATGGTGTCCAGCTCAGAAAGAATCTCAATATTTGCATCGTTGCCTAGTCCGTCAAGGTCAAAGATTTCTTGCACCGAAACACAATCTATTACATGTAAAGTGCATAGCTTGTGTAGTTTTACCAGTGAGCTGGAGTTGATAACCTTTGAGAGAGATCTGCACGAAGAGACCTCAAGAAATTGAAGACTGCTCAGCCCCAGTGGAGATTCATCGGTCCATATATCTTCTAGATTGGGAAGACCAACCATTGTCAAGGACTCCAAGGATGGGATCGAAACCTGACGGATAGACCCATTAGCATACGTGCTATAGCAGGTTACTACAAATGGTTGGGGAAGAAATTTTACAGTCTTTAGGATAATTTTTGCATTTACAAAAATCTATGATAACCAAAGGCTAATTTACAGTCAGAAAAGGTATTCTACGACCCCAAAAACAACTAATGAACTTGATTTTTTTTTTTTACTGTAAATTATTGGATGGTTTAGATTTTGTTTGCAATTTATTACCAATTAGGGAAACTACATTCATCAAGAAATAGCATTCATTCAGTTTGCTAATGACTACGAGGATTAGCGATCTACTTTGATGTTTCATTGCTCAGCATGAAAAAATTACGTAGAAACTGTAGAATTACAGTGATTGTGAAAGACATAGGCAATTTACTAATGAAGGACAACATCTCATGGAGTGATCAACAAGGCAAGTTTCGATCACGAGAAGTAATTATTATGCTATAAGACCTTAATTACAGAAATGTATGTCTAATTCACTACTTATCTAAGGAAATATTGTCATTTATATAATAAGAATAAACCTCCGACGGAGCTGATTTCCTTTCACAGTTGATAAAACCTACAATGGCAACTTAAATTTCCCTCCGTGTTTAATAACTTGCGAACTAATATATTGCACGAGTCTTGAACTCCACCATCAACTTCGATGATATTTGATAGAAAGTTACCTGTTGCCCGTTGAAGAATGCAACTTGAGTGCCAACTTGGTCGTTTGGTGTACAACTTGAGGGAACCATCCCGGCGGTGCAAAAGTTCTTCATATTCGGCAGATCACGCAATTCCAAGACATGCAAATTCCACAACTCAAGTTTGCCACAATCATCCACTTCTACAATGTCCCGCATTAAGCGACAGCTGACTACTTTGATCTCTTCAAGCTGTGGAAGTTCTCTCAAGAATGAAAGAGGAAACAAAACTTCCATCTTGCTGCAGTTTTCAACTCGTACAACCTTTAATGCACTGAAGGAATTGGAGGAGATATGGTTGTTGCATATCTTTTCAAAGTTGCTGAGGTTGTCGAGAAGTAACGACTCCAACATCTCAAACTCTTTATGCGACGGAGATTGGAGGACGTAATGGACGGAGGGACTATCCTTGACCTGTAGGTGCTTTAATTTCGGAAAGCCTTTTTGGGATAATGCACAAATACTCCGCTCAATTCCATTTAATCCGTCTAAAAAGAGGTCGTCAGTTTTGCCTAATAAAGTTTGTATGCATCCTTTCTGAAGAATATCGCTCATTGGATCTAACTTAAGCTCCAATATGCTGGAACCTTTGCGACTTCGCTGGCTTTGCACATCACCTATCTGGATTTGGTACTTGGTTAGCTTCTCGACGTTTAGATCTTCTGGGAGCACACTCGGATCGAGAACGGACACATGCAAATTGTAGAGATTCTTTAATTTGTTCAACTCAATAAGCCCGGCATTAGTGGGTGGAGTTTGCTCCACGGCGTTCCAACGATCAAAGCTATTCTTCATATACAACTCCTCCAATTTCATCAAGCTCCCAAGCACACCCGGTTCAATTATCTCAAGTTGGGAGCAATGGTTTAAGTCTAACAATCTCAGCTCCACCAATTGTCCAATTTCTTTTGGCAATCGTTGAATTTTAGAGTTGACAAAGCTGAGAACATGTAGCCCTTTTAGCTCGCCAATCATGGCTACATCATTAAACGAACAACCATCTAGACATAGAGTATGTAAGTTCTCCAAGGACTGGAACGGCGAAGGTGAACCCGTGAGACGTACCTGAGAAAGATGTAAGACCATGAGTTTGCTCATAGAGTTGAAATATGAATAAGGGATCTTAAGAGATTCACTGTTTGTGAACAACAAAAAGATCCGCATTTCGGGGCAATCTAACTCTTTGGGAAGCTCCTCTATATCGACATAGGGAAAGCATGCCGCCGTATAACTTTTGAGCTTGTCTTTCGGCAACTCTGTCACTGACCTATCATTTTCTTTCAACACGAAAAGAGGGTCGTCTCTTGATGCGACTGACAGGATAAATCCACGAACCAAGTCGTGTATCTTGAAACCATCAACATCTTCATTGTCTTCTAACAAAAGTGACGAGGCTTTCAAGGTTCGGATCAGTGAGCTCAACCTGTCTCTAACTTCTTCCATATTGCTGTATTCTTGGAATAACCTCGAACCCACGCCGTACCTCACCAAATTTTCAAGAGAGGGCTTAGAGACACCATAAACAACACATAGCCGTAACAATGCCTTCACCTCCTTGCCATCCTCCCCTTTGAAACGATCATAACTCAACTGCAACGTCTGATTTATCCTCTCACTGATTCCTTTGTTTGTAGACATCTCGATTTGTCTCAAAACATCCTTCCATTCATAAAAATCAGCGTCTTTAAAAATATTCGCCATTGCAATAATTAGGAAAGGCAAACCTGCACATTTGTGGAGTGCTTCATCCACCAAGGATTTGAACGGATCATGATAAACTTTGTCTCCCACCGTCCTCTCAAAGAGTCTTTTTGCCTCTTCCTGCTTCAGTGCATCAAGGACGAAGTCCCTATCGCAGCCCATTTCCCTCCGCAAAACATCTCGGAATCTCGACGTCAACAGCAACTTGCATCCTATGACTTTGTTGTTGTGTCCGCAAGGAATGCCCACCGATTTCAAGTCAAGCCCTTTCCACAAGTTGTCCAGTATTATGAGCACCTTCTTCTTCTCCCTCACCTCATTTTCCAACCTCGTGCGCAGACGCTCCGCTCGGGAATTGACATACTCGATATCCTTAATATCCAGGTCCAACATGTGCGCAATCTCTCCTTGAATCCTCTTGATGTCTTGATTTTCCGACACATCGGCCTTGGCGACCCAATCAAACGACTTCTCTTTTCTTATCCTCCTTTCGGCGTCCTCCAATAGGGTGGACTTGCCGAGCCCGCCCATCCCGTGAATCCCAACCACGCTACTGTTGTTTTCGGCAAGAGCGACCATGATTTCTCGCATGAACAATTCTCTAGATTTGAAGATGTGGTCGTCCTTAAGCTTGATCGATGTCGAGGCAGAAGAAGAGAAGGCCGTTGCGGCAGTGGACTGAACGACATCTTTGCCTTCTCTCCTGGCCGAAGTCAGAGCATCGGCATTCCCTGGAGCAGGACCGCTGAAGGAGATGTCCCTCAGTTCATTGCATTCTCGAGTGAGAGCCTGAATGGCCTCGATCTTGTCCTTGGCCTTCCTGCTGAACTGATAGCGACAATTGGGGTCGGGAAGAGTCCCGTGGCAGCAACTCTTGCTCGCCTTATCAAAGGCATCCAACAGGCCTCGCGCCTCCTTCAAGGCCTTCTCAGCCCTTCCCTGCAACTCCATGGCGTGACCGTAGACCATCCGGAGATTGTTTCTGGCTTCTCGCACTGCATTGTGGATCCTCTCTGCCTCGTACGCCAGCTTCCCGACTTCCGTCTCAAGATGTTGGGCGTATCTCTTGGAGGAGATCACGTATCCAAACTGACGCTTGATGGGAGCAACTGCCCACTTCAAGACATCCCACGCAATAGAAACAGCAGAATCGATCGACATTTTCTTTGAATTTTTTTTTTCCAAGAAAGAAAGAGCAAGACAACAGGAAAAAGAGCAGCAGATAGTGAAGGAGGAGGAGGAAGGATTGGTTGGGCCAAGAAGCAGAAAGAGCGAAACAGAGCAAGAACGATGAGAGAAGAAGAGGCAATGAGATCCGAGTGCAAAAGAGAATGAAGTGGAGATATGAGCGTGGAAGAGCTCGGTAATCTAACCTTCGTATATAAAAAAGACGGCTCTTGGTCACCTCAAAACGATGATTTTCTGCAATTTAATATTCCTTTGTAACGAAAATTGCAAATGTAACGAAAGCTAAGCCCATGTAGTCGAGAACACCACGAAAATTATCAAATATGTCATAAATTTATTGCATTCACGTCAATTCAATTGTAAACCTACCAATTTTGTTAATTTAATCAAAAAAATTTTAACGGTTGCTAATTAGGTCCTATTGAACCGAAATTATTAACGTGGATGGAAATCTTATGTGGCGAAGCCTTCGCAATCCGCGAGTATGGCTAGTGATCCATGCCAACACATTGAAACATAATAATAAATTTGATTTTTTTTAAAAAAAATGATCCATTTTAGCATCAATCGTACTAAGTAGGACGATCGATATTCAGGATTAAATTGATAAATTATCAAAAAAATTAAGATTAAATTAATATAATTGAAGTATTAAGAACTGAATTAGCCCTAATCAGAAACCTTCTATGTTGTATAAAGTCTCTTTGTTTGATTTCTTTGCATTTTGAAAGTTAAATTGCAAGTGTATCAAATGGCTGAAAGGAAATAAATAATTCAGATGATTACCAGCTATGAACAAGAATGGCAAGTACTTTATGCGGTCTGTCATCATTGTTACGTAGTTCGACAAAAAAAAAAAATCATCGTTATATAGCAAAATATAATTAATAAAGAGAACCAACGGACAAAAGCAGGCCACCCCCACAGGACTTGTATTCTGTCTAAATGTGACAGTATGGGTCGTAATCCAAATTTTAAACTCTAATTTAGTATGCCAGATTGCGCATGAGTGTAAATTAAGTTTACAAATCCGGATGAAACGAGTTTAGAATATGAAGGTCCAACTCTACATGTTATGGATTTCTATCGATCTCGCGTTAAACCCATTTTCAGAATAAATCACAAGAAAAATGGCATCAATGAAATAGTCCTCTCACATGTCGCCATTATAAGTAAGGGTGAGCATGGTTCGCCTTCGTCAAGATCTCTCAGGAATCAGAGACCAAACTAGTAATCCTGACTCTTAATTTTTGAAATTGAAAACCGGATCGGACGACATTGGTTGGGTCCAGTTTCCGAACAATCCAATAAAATCGACAAAATGAAAATAAAAAGGAAAGGAAAATTAATTCTCGCGCTTTAACTTGTTTGATAAAAGGAAACAAAACTCAAAGAGATGATAGATGAAGGTCCTCTTGGATTCGGAAGAATTTCCTTTTGGATTCTACTCAATAGTCACTTCTTGCCCACGGTGCTCCTCAGCAGCAAAGTATGTTCTTAATTTTTTGGAATATTATTTTTTTTTTGTATGGTCAAAAGTAAGTTGTGTATTTAAATAATAAAAAAGTAAAAAATTTGTCGATTCGAGTAGACAGTCCATCAGTTTAGTTTCTCTAGAATTGGGAACTGGATCGTCCAGACATCAATTCCAACTTGAGAAACCGAAGACCGGACCGGTGACCTCCAGAACTGGAGTAGGGTAAGATCTTTTACTAGGCAAGTTCTTGCTTAGATCGAGCGGATCGCACGACTTGATTATTTCGTGAGATTCATAATATTGAAAACTTGCCATTAACTCGGGTAATCTAAAAGTCCTTAGCTAAGCATCCTCGTTAAATTTGATTATCGACCGAGATTTAGTAGCAGTTCAGAACATTAACAAGGACCCAAACCACGAGGAAGAAAGAGGGGATGGGCATCAACTACGCAACTCGATCATCTCACCTTAGTTAAAGCCTTAATTAAACACCAAATCAATTTCTTGGGAAACGTCACACTTGGTAGCACACTGCTCTAAGCCATTATTAGCCCACATCAACAATAGAAAATGACCACCCTCGGTCTTCTCAATCGAGAAAACAATTGTTAATTTAAATAGATTTCTTTGCTTGATTTCTTCGCATTATAAAATTTAAATTTCACCGAACAATAGGTGAAAGATGTCGATGACGCAAGTAGTTGAGAAGCCTTTCTATATCTTCTTGCGATCTCTCCCTCGGTTTCCATTGCTCCTTAATTGGGTCTTTCTACTTCCTCTCCTATATGTAAAGAAATGATGTGTTAATCCACATAATGAATTAATTCGTGCTTTAGGAACCAAGTACTTCCTTTGATTATTATTGGAAATGAGACGTCCCTGTGACATGTCCATTATCTGCAATCATCTCAACTAATGGCGTCGTCGATAGCTTTCACCTATCTTCAATGGAAATGAATGAGCAACTTAATTCATTATGCGAGATGTTTTCGTTGGAACGACTATATGCAAAAAAAAAAAAAAAAAAAAAGAGCTATGTATATGTTCTTATGCCCATGCAATTTTTAGAGAGGAAAGATGGACACGTCCTCAACATACAATAATAGTTCCATAAGAATTTCATCTATCATTGCTATTCATGAATGAGTAAATGTGTGGTACCCAATGATGTTGGTCTTCACGTGATTTCCTTTGTCGGATCTTCTTACTTAGTAGCACATTCACTACGCTTAAATTTTTTGTTGTTTGTCGAGTCTCGCTTCGGTCACTGTTATTTTGCACCTTTTAAGTTTTTTTTCTCCCTTTCTTTCTATTATGCTTTGAGGTTCATTATAATAATAGTCAAATGAAAGATTCCCTTGCCCATCTTGTTTCACCCGATTCCAAGTTAGCTTTTGGTGGAAAAATTTCTGCCAAGTGCCTAGAGGTTCTTTTCCATATACCAAGGAGTACTACTTGTAACGTACTCTTTGCCTTTTCAATGTACCAAAGGACACAAATATTAGTACTTCCATCGATGTTTTTATGTGGGCGCTTGTCTAAATCAAATGATACGGAGTCTATTAGTAATGCATTTTTGGACCGATTGGATCATCAAAAATCCAATTGGAAGGCAAAACGATGATGCAACTAGAACCGGCGGACCCGGGCGACGACATCAAATTGAGCTTAAATTTGGTTGGTTGTAGCGAAACGACATGCTAATCTATACTCATTGCCATCTCGGCAATGAACTACGATGAATTTCGACGATCCGGAATTGTTTAAGTGGATTTTTCAATTTTTAAGTATTTTCGGATTAAATTTTATTAGTAGTGATAATTTTATAATTTTGAATTTTGTATCCAGAATATTAGCAATGTTAGGTCTAACACCTCATATAAAATGTATTTTATGATGTTTGAGCAGACATAATACATTTTTCATATTGAATTTCGTGAATTTTCCTCTTCAAGCAAGATTCACTCGTTCTTCTTCGCTGAACGCTGTGCCATCAAAATCGGTTAACGTTTAACAAAATGCATATAAAACCTTCAAAGACTAATTGCAGATTGATAAGACAATGCTAGCATTCAACAAGAGCCTAGTTAATTAAGACTTGTCACGCTACTAAATGTTGTATATCAAAACATTTGTGCTTTATTCAGGGACCATACTGATCAAATTAAAATTTCAGGGATTATATTACATATTTCATTTAAAATAAATTTAAAAACGAGATTAAAAGTTAAAGAAAAAAATCCATATACAATTACCGCAACTAATGTTTTTAATCAATAGATTGATAAGAATATTAAGTCACTGACACGCATGTGTGCCAGCTCTTTCGAGAGGAGTAAAAGACCTTGGGACTCTCAAACAGTTGGCAAATCATCATTCGACCATTCCTGCTGCGTATTTAGTAGCAAATTTAATTATTGTCTTGGGAACATGCCTTGCACGAGATTTGATTCACTTATTGTTAAGTGACCATGTGCACGTAGCTGGATTATTTAAGATGTTGAAACAAAGGGGTTCATCCTCCCTTTATGCCCTAACAAGAAAAGGTAAATAAGGCATGAAGCTGAAAGATGCCAGTCGTTTTAGCAGTCGCTTGATGTCTTTTTCAAGGTCTTCCTCCGCAGGGAATCCTCGGGAAGCTCAAAACAATGTGGACTTACAAACGACGGAGTAATACAAAAATTTGTTCGGTAGTAGCCCTAATGTTGTCCGAGTCACCATCATTATTATATAGAGATGGATGATTATTTGCATTTTTCTTTGTATTCATTGGTTAGTTATCCATCCTGCCTCCACTATTCATAGCCAGCCAATTATTAAACAAACATTGATTAGGCAAACTGTCACTTCCTCCACGTTTTAATGGACAAAAACTGATTAGGTACTCGTCCTAAGCTCGCTAATTGTGTTGGTCAATAAAATCACCTATAAAATATATGATCAGTTATAACTAAGCTACTCGCGACATTAGAATGTTAATTATAATCGTTAGGCTACAACCGCTAAGGAAACTAAAGTTTTCCCATTCTTCCTTAACAATTTATAGGAAACCATTGCAAGCCACAACTAACATTGCCTCGTGGTCTACGCTCATGATTGTTGTTTGGGAGAGCGAAACGCAGGAAAATCTACTTAGCGTAAGTGCAACCGAATAGATCTAGAAGTTGAAAAATGTGGTGATGGAACGTGGCCTGGAATCTTTTCGGAACCCTCTTGTATGTGCCTATTTTATGACAATAATTAAAAAAAAGGGTTATTAAATCGAATATTAATTGTTACGGAGAGCTGTTATGCCACGTGAATCCCGATGAAAGTGGATATTTTAAAAATTCGTACATGGATGGCTTAGTACTTACCAACTAATATGTAGCTTGTTGAGTTTAGCCGCTCTCAAGTTTCATTGACTAACCATCAACTTTAAGAAAGTATTTTCTCAAACTTAATTTTTGCAAAACAGACAGAGCCTTACCCATGTCTTAATCCGACTACATAACATTATATGGTTTGATAGAATGATCAGATTAAATTACAGCTGTGACATAGTGTAGTTAGAGCCCGTTACACACTACTCCTTCTAACTGCTATAAGAGAACGACAAAAAGTTGATGAGCATGAGATCTGATCCGGATAGTGATTCTTAACACCTTAATTTGTGCTATTTCCACTTTGTTTTTTGTTAACAAAAGGCCGAAAACTCGCAAGTTACCAACACTCGCATCTTATGCCCAAGTTTCTCCTTCTCCACCATCTCCTCTCCTATATGCATACATTGATTAGGTAATAGACCTAGACCGGTTCTTTGTCCGGTTCAATAAAATCATAGATAAGATATAGAAGCAAATTATTATTAACCTAATTGCCATACTAGAATGTCAACTGTAATTGTTATATTGGATGCAACGAATTGCAATTTAAATTGTTATATATAAGTACTTCAGAGGAAATTATACTTTTCCTCCTCTTTATTAGGATTTTACACTAGTTTGCTTTCTTGAATTAATATTGCCATTATGAACATGACAAAATTAGTAAGGGAAATGATTGTGAGCCACAACTGACATTGCTTTGTTGTCGCTCTTTCTAATTTCAGTTAGCACAAAAGCTTTGGGTCCATTCGGACTCTAGTTCATGACAATCATTTCGAAGGACTTTATTAAAATGAATATAGATCCACAGAATAAAAAAAAACTAAGAAAATAGTCGGACAATAAAGAAATCTTGTTGGAAGAGGTATTTCACAAATTATAGAAGCTGTTTCCATCTGGATTGCAACGTGCTATGCCGACAATTTTATTACTAAAGCTCATGATTCGCTCGCTCAATAATTAGAGAGAAGAAGATACAAAATATTAAAAGTTGTGTACAACACTCACTTCAGCATCAAAAGTTTTCGCAGGATTAGTTAAGCGTTAAATCAAAGAAAAATGATTTTTTAAGTGATTCTCTTAGCCAAAATTAATATTTGGTATTTATAATCAATTTTTTAATATGAAGTGACATTTTTTAAAATTAAGTCCATGTGAACTTATAAATTGAAAAAAATATGAAATAAATTAAAATTGTATTTTAAAATATGCTAAAAATATTTTTTAAAATACAAATTTCATTTGAAATAAATTTAAAAATTAGCTTAAAAGTTTAACAGAAAAAAAAAACTCCATATTCAATTGCCGCCAACTAATGTATTTAAGCAATATGTTGATAAGACTGCTAAGTCACCAATCTAGAAGTTTGCCGGCTCTTTCAAGGGGAGTAGGTGACCTTGGGACTCTCAAATTAATAGTTGGCAAAGTGGGGTCCGAATACTCCTGCTATGTATTTTTAATATTGTCATTCACATGATTATATCTATCATTAATCTTGAAATATGGATCTACTCATTTAGTAGCACATTCAAATTTTGTCTTGGGAACATGCCTTGCACGAGATTTGATTCACATAATGTTAGGAGACGATGTGCACCTAGCTAGATTATGATATTAAAAAAAAGGGGGTTCATCCTCCTTTGATACCCAAGCAAGCAAAGGTAAATAAGGCATGAAGACAAAAGAAAATGATATATTTTTCTAAGAGATCCAAGCAGCCCAGAAACCTAAATGAAGGTACCTTAAAACGATAGTTGGATCGTCCTCTCAATTAAGTTTTAATCATAGGCCGAACTCATTTTAGGAACTCTAAAATGTTGGTCAGCTCAATTCAGTTTAGGTCATCACTAGCACCATAAGAGGTCCCTAATTTATTGTTATGGTTGATAACCAAACAATTGGACCCATTGCCATACATTTCCGATAAATTTATAACTTATCTTAAAATTGAGATAGAAATTTTAAGTAAGTGTATATGGAAACTTCTAATATCTATTCACGGTCCATGTGCGATATAATTTACACATTCACCGTGGATGAATAATCTATAGAGTAATTCAGTTACAAAAATTAACTTCAAAGAATCATGCCAATCATCCAAGCATAACGAAATTCATGGAAACATCGAATTTTGTAGAAAAATTTACCAAGGATATTGAAAAAATTTCATTGTTCAACACAAGCAATGGTGATCGGGTCTTTATTTGACTCTTTGGACACGGAGACTCTAGTGATATCATCCCTATCAATGAGCTCAAAACACACAAATGTCGCTTGCATATAGATGTGTTTTTCTCGTGAATTTGGACCAATCGATGGAGAAGAAAGCTAGCTACTGCAATCCCCTGGCCTTGATCCGTTGGAATGCATGAGAGCCTCGATTCTATTATTTTCCTAGATATGTTTCTTGATGAATACGTAAGAAACATCCTTGGAATACGCATGTTTAAATAAATCACCAATTTACTGCAAAGCCATAGAAAACCAACTCAGGATGGATCCTTAGCTTTCACCATCCAAAGGCTAAGAAGGATATTGGTGAAAAGCCAAGTCAAAAGAAAACTTTGAAATCGGTTGTTGTGGATGTTTCGTTCTATTCTACTGAAGTTACTGGTAAAATTAGTAGCTTACTGTTCAGATACTTCAGTGAATCTTCTCCTTCAGGTTCTCCTACTAGGCCATCGACATCTATATGACTTCTTTGTTGTGACCAGAACTTTCAGGATCATTCTGTTCAAAAACTCCATGATCATCTTTCTATAAGACATCAAGTATAAATTAGGGGCTCTGCATCCGGTCTTCGCTGGAAGCAATACCTAATCAAGCATCTTAAGCAATGACTAAATCCCGCAGCAGGATTTCATTTTATGATTTCAAAACAAAGCAGGATCTGCTGTGCATGGAAACAGAACATGAACATAAGCAAAATGTCAGAACTTTCTTATGAATGATGTGAAGGCATGAGCAATCGTTCGATTGAAGCTTCCCCAAAATCCTGTTATTTCCTTGCGAACATGAACTATTGATCGTAGCTTCCCTCAAAATCCACACTTGCTTTCGCCCTCCAGTACTTCCTCCATTTAAAAGTCGTTTTCTTTTCTTGTTAGGCTTCTCTATTGTATTCTCATTTGTATATTGAGAATCTTCTTGTACTGTGGGATAGAGAAATGATCTCACTAGTCGTTGAGTGCATAAATTCATAGCAACCTCCGGAAAAGAAATGAATCATTTGAGCATGCTGGTGCTGCTACTGCAAGATTACAAACAATGCATGGGCCGTTCACAGCCTATTGTTGCAGATCGATATCAGATGGATTTGCAAATGGTCAATGTAAGATAAATTAATGAGTTTACTAATAAAAACCATTCGAATGAATTCAAAAACTAATATACATAGAGTTTCATATGGATTAGTCGTGAGATCGCTTGATGCTATTGAGAAACACCGGCCTCTCTCTCTAGAGCTTTCTAGAATTTTCTAGAACTCTCTTGAATTGTCTAGATATTCTAGACTCTTCTTTTATTTTTTAGAACATTCATGGTGCGTCTAGATATTCTAGAGCTTTCCTTAACCTTCTAGAGTCTTCATGATTTATCTAGATATTCTAGTGCTTTGTCTAAGCACCATCTTCACCCTCTATAAATAGGAGCTAGTGCTCCACCTTGTATAATGGTGTGAGAAGACATAGAGAGTAAGAGTGAGTGGTGTGTGGAAGTGTGAGAATCCATTATGTGTACTAGGGAGAGTATTGTAAATTGAGTGATCTTCCATCAATAATAAAGAGAGCTCAATTTACTTTGAGATATTCACTTGATTCTCAACAAGTGGTATCAGAGCCAAGTTGCGGAGGAGCATCTGAAGCGTGATACACAAAGATAAGTGGTCGGGGACCATTGTGCGTAAGCTGTCGACCGAATTGGAGTGCGTCGAAGTTTTGCCAGTGTACAGTCAAGGACTGTGATCAATTGGTCGGGGACCAAGATTACTTGGAGTAGTGTCGGGCATTATATGCAAGTCAGATGGTTGATTTCTTAAGTTCAGTGAATGGCGTCGAAAAGCTCAATAGCACTCACTATAACAATTGGAGTACCCGCATACAATATTACCTGTTGGGCCAGGATTTGTGGGATATTGTTAGCGGCGGCAACACCACACCACCAACGAATGATGCCGACTTGAGGACATGGAACATCAAAGCTGGTAAGGCTCTCTACGTTCTTGCTATAACTGTTGAAGATGAGTTATTGCAGCACATCGAGAGTGCGAAGAACCCTAAGGAGGCATGGGACAACTTGGCGGCATTATTCGCAAGGACGAACGACACCAAGTTGCAAAGGTTGGAGAATGAGCTATTGTCGATGTCGCAACAAAATATGACGGTGAGTCAATACTTCTCCAAAGTTAAATCTATTTGCGAAGAAATTTCAAAATTCGATCCTCATAATGCCATTTCTGAGACAATGATAAGGAGAATTATTATTCATGGGTTAAGATCGGAGTACAACGGTTTTGTTACGGCCATCCGTAGATGGGCAAACGAGCCAACTCTGACCGAGTTGGAGAATATATTTGTGACGTCCTGGAAATTCAACCCTTGTAAGTGCCGGGAGTCGATTTAATGATATGAATGTATATTCATAGTCGACGCCCATTTTGGACTATAAGGACTGAAAAGACGAAAATTTGGACGAATTCCGAACTTTAGATTATTTCGAATTGAGTTTCGAAATTTATCTGCGGCGATTTTTAAATTGCTGTTTTTGCAAACGAGCTTAATCCTGATCGAGCTTGACCAGTGAAATTGCCGAAATTACCCATCAATTAGTACACCAAAAAAAAAATTTCGTTTCAGTCCCAGCGCGCCAAAATTACCATTTTGCCCCTCCAATAATTCACTCACATGAGACAAAAAAAATTAAATTTTTGGCCCCAAAGTCAAGGTGGGCCCCACCTGCCCTCTGCCCAACGTCGCCTCCCTCTGCTGTCTTCTTCTTCTTCCTGCTACTTCTTCTTCTGTTCTTCTTCCTTCTTCTTCATTTTCTTCTTTGCCGACAACGCCTTCAACCGAGCGAATCACCTCCGTTCGTGGCCATTTTTCGCGACCACCACACCACCACCGGCAGCCACCGTACCCAGCCACTCGCCGCCGTCGCCTGGACCCCGGCCGAGCCACCGCCGCCGCCGTTTCGCCGAAGGAAACTCGCGGCCGGGCCTGCCCTGTTTTCGGGTCAGAGGACCCGAGTACTCCGCGGCCTCCTCCGGCCGCCACGGCCGCCACCGACGCCGACCACCACCACCCAGCTAACCCCCGACCTCCCCTCGACCGATCCGACCCCTCGTCGCCGACCGTCAGCCGCCGGAACCGCCGGAATCCGGCCCGAAAGTCTCGGTGCTCTGTTTTTGAACCCGGGTTGTTCCGGTCTTCGTTTCGGCCGCCACCGTCGCCGCCGTACCACACCGCCACCGCCAGACGACTCCCCTGAGTCTCCTCTACCGCCACCCAGCTCAGCTCCGCCGGTCGCAGCGCGTGGCCGCCGAAAACCGCCGCCGACCGAGAGCCCTGTTTCGGCGCAAAAATAGAACAGCCACTGATCGCGGCTGTCCGCCGTCGCCGGCCGCCTTCCGCCGCCGTCCACCTGTCCCCGCCGACTCCCACCGACCCCTAGGTGAGCCCCCAACCCTTGGCCGGCCTTGTCCCGGCCCGTGTCGCCGGAAAACGGCCAAAACAGTAGAGTTGCCGGATTGAATATTCTGTTGTTTACTGTTGTAGGCCGCCAGCCGCCGCTCGCCGGAGCTCCGCCGCCGGCCACCTGTTCCGGTGACCTCGCCAGACTCCCACGGGGTGTCGCCGATGTTTGAGCTCGATTCGCCGCGCGATAAACCTTAGTTTTATCGTCGTCGCCGCCGCCGCCGCCGCCGCCGCCGCCGCCGCCGCCGATCGAGCTAACTCAAATAGTGAGTTGACTCT
This sequence comes from Rhodomyrtus tomentosa, assembly GCA_028455895.1. NCBI lineage: Eukaryota > Viridiplantae > Streptophyta > Magnoliopsida > Myrtales > Myrtaceae > Rhodomyrtus > Rhodomyrtus tomentosa. Next base: position 35,393,916 of record JAPCWY010000011.1, on the reverse strand, counting down.
AAACCTTGGTTAGGGCGCTAATTGCACTTAGGATTAGTCTGATTTAATTATTTATTTAATTATGTATTTATTTATTTATTTATTTATTTATTTTAAAAAAAATATTTCGATCGGGACCGGTATAGATAGAAACCATGGTCAGGATACATGGTCGATCGATTATTTGTCTGTGGCTATTTGTGGTAATTTAGCAATTAATTGTTTGATTGATTTGCTCGCGAGTGAGTGACAGGTTAGAGACGAGCGAACGATTGATTGCTATAATTTGACTGAGAATTAAGATTTCTAATATGAATTGAGCTTGAAATTGCCGGGTTAAGTTGATTTCTCGAGAGTGAGTGAATTGCTTGATTGGTTTGTTTGCCTGGCTGAAAAGTTCAATTGGGAATCTTGTGGGCCTTGGGGCCGAGTTGATTGTATTTCTTGTGGATTTTGGCTTAATCCAAGATAATCAATGAGTTGATTGCCGAGTGTAATTTGTGTGGTCATTTAAAGGGTCAATGACGCTACCTGGCAAGTTCGCTTTGTACCGTGGGTACTTGTACTGTACTGATTGTATGGAAATTTGCGACTTGTCAGAAGCACGATAATCCATGCCTCGTGCCAGTCGTACGGTTTTAAGGGATTATCGGATGCCGTTCGCAGCTTGTGATGGACCGAAGCTCCTTTTTAAGGAATGCCTACTTGTAGTGCCGTGCCGGGTGCACTGGATACACTGCTTGTAGTAGCCGTCGCTGAGAGGGTAAAGTGGACGTAGCCTGATTTTGCCAGAAGAGTGCGGGATCGCACTATTGATGTATTTATCACGCCAGTCGCGTGGGTCATTGATTAATAATGGACTTGTGTATGCCTGAGTGGTTATACTTCTGTTGGTGGTAGATTTGTCAGATTTGTTATGATTGATATATATATATATATATATATCTCTATTGATGTCTTGTGATCTTTTTGTGGCACTTTGGATGTTCTGGGCGAATCATTGTCCTAACCGAGATTAGGCTTGATTCACTGAGATTCATTTCTCACCCCGTCGTGGGATAAATTTTTCAGGTCCGAAGTAATGGAAAGACCGGTGCGGTTCGGCACCCCCACTGACTCATCACTGGATATCAGTCTCCATCCGGTACCAGGTACGGACCAGATGTGGGAGCGTCACATCACGACGATATGGGTTGATGAAGGGATGCCACATCTGGTGGCACACCTCTTTAAAGCCTGGTATCTTCGTGATGGGATGGATCTCTTCGGTCCGCTTCGAGGATTTGAGGGGCCACCTCTACAGGGGGTCCCTAATATCCCCGCTTGGGACCCAATGGATATTGATACACCTGATGGGGAAGTGATGGACCCTGCGCCTGATATGGAGCTCGATCTCGAGCCTGAGCAATCGGTAGCCCCCTCTGTGCGTTCTAGCCAGAGTTCTTGTGATGACCCAAATGACCCGGCTCCCCCGGTTGATTATTACGACACGGATGTCGAGTCTTCCTAGTAGTGGGTTAGGGCCTTTTTGTAGTCAGGGAACTGTGGTTGTTTTTGTGGGGGATACTGTTTTGGGATAGATGAGAGTTAACCTTACCTGACTCCTGTATCTTTTTGTGAGTCCTAGAGGGCCACCCCGAAGCATGGGGTTGTATTTATCAGTTGATGGCTCTGTAAGGTTATGAATCATCTATTCTCATCAGCCTTTTGTATTTTGCAATCGGGCTTTACCTTCTATCTATCCCATGTGATTTTATTGAATGAAAGATGGTACGTTCCGCTTGCGCAATATAAGCTTAGGTCGATAGCAATTGCTTGGGACGCTATCTATTATGACCTGGTGGCGATTTGGCAAGGGATGTCGCGGGCTCGAGAGTCGGGACGTGACATCCTCGCCCAAGGTGGTATCAGAGCAAGGTCAGCCTGATCCATCTGGTCATTGGCACGGAGTGATAAGGAGTGTTGAGAAATGGGATAGTTAGTAAGATTCTTGGTTATTATGCCTGTGATTGCTAATTATGTGGTAGAATTTAAGGATTTCTTTCTGACCACGTGTTGCTATGGGTTAAGCAGGACTTCACCTTTTACTGTAAAATGAGCGGACGTGGTAGAAGAGCACCTCGAGCACCTCGAAGGAGGCCTTTAAGGCCGGTGGAAGAATTGGTTGATGATGAAAGAGTACCGCCTGCGGTGTCCCCTATTGCACCCCCTACTGCAGCCTTTGCTGCAGAACCTACAGGACCTACTGGAATGGAACCGACAATGGCTGAAGTCATGCAAGCCTTAGGTACTATTGGAGATTTGATGGGACAGCAAGTAAGGAATCAAGCCGCAGCTACTGTCGCTGCTGCTGGGACTTCATCTGCTATTCCAGTTGCAGTTCCGTCGGTGAGTCCCCTACCTATACATGACAGTGAGGAGCGTAGGGCTCAAAAGCTGGTGGAACAGTTTCTTAAATTGAAACCACCCCAATTCACTGGAAGTGGAGACCCTGAAGCTGCTACTCGATGGGTCGAAGGGATGGAGAGAGCATTCGATTTGCTGAGATGCTCAGATAGGGATAAAGTTACTCTGGCAGTTTATCAACTTGAAGGGAATGCTAGTACGTGGTGGAGAGCTGTCAAGGGTAGAACTTTTCCAGAAGGTACAATTCCAGTATGGAATACTTTTGTAGAAGTTTTCAATAATAAATACTTTTCGAGGACAGCTAGGGAGCAAAAGATGGCTGAATTTTTCCGCCTCCGTCAGAATCAGATGACTATTGACCAGTACGAGGCAAAGTTTTCTGAACTATCTAAGTATGCTCCGAGAATGATTGAGGATCCGGAGGATAGGGCTAGAAGATTCAAGGACGGATTGAAACCCGAGATTAAGAGTGCCCTGGCACCGCTTGACCTTCAAGATTATGATGATATCTACGCGAGGGCGTTGATAGTGGAGCGGGATTTGTCTGAAAGGGCTACTGCATCTGGATCACGATTTGTTTCCCCAAACAGATTCGATAGGAGACAAGGGAAGAAACCCATGTTTAACAATAGGGGTCACATTCCACCAAATCGCCGAGGGGCGATTAGTAAGCCGACATTTCGTCAGAATGAGGTGTGCAGCTTGTGTCGACAGAGGCATGGGCCTGGTTTGTGCCCGTATCGAGGTGGTGCCTGTTTTGGTTGTGGCCAGCTGGGCCATCAGGTGAGGGACTGCCCACAGAGGCAAGGTGGACAGGCACAACCCCAGCAGGGAGGACAGTCTAGAGGATCTGTGCCGTCAAACTTCCAGAATCGCCCGCCGGCACAAGGAAGGGTTTTTGCAGTCACTCGGGAAGCGGCGAAGGATTCGCCGACTGTTACAGGTACGGTCCTCTTGCATGACCAAGTAGCATATGCCTTATTTCATTTGTTGCGGATCAGTTTGTTAAATTATCTGAATTGAACTTGGTACCTTTAGAAATTGTGCTTAATGTATCTACGCCATTGAAAGACAAAGTAGTGGCTACAGTGAGCTGTCCTGATTGCAGACTAGTGGTGGATGGCCATGAGAGTAAGATAGATTTGATTGTGCTAGAAATGTACGATTTTGACTTGATTGTGGGAATGGATTGGTTGGTAAAGCAAAGAGCCACAATAGACTGCTTTAATAAGATAATACGGTTTAATCCGATGGATGACAGTAGTTATGAATTTTTGGGTAGTCGAGGAGGAACCTCGACTGTGATGATATCGTCGTTAGAGGCGACTCGATTGTTGGGAGATGGGTGCCAAGGTTATTTGGCTTCTGTGGTAGATACATCTGCTAAAGAATTGAAATTGGAGGATATTGTGATTGTATGTGAGTTTCCAGATGTTTTCCCCCAATAATTACCTGGTTTACCACCAGAAAGAGAAATCGAGTTTGTGATAGAATTAGCTCCGGGGACAAAGCCGATTTCTAAGGCGCCATATAGAATGGCGTTATCAGAATTGAAAGAACTTAAGGTTCAAATGCAGGAGTTGTTAGACAAGGGATTCATTCGCCCTAGTGCCTCGCCATGGGGAGCGCCTGTCTTGTTCGTCAAGAAAAAGGATGGGTCTTTGAGACTGTGTATTGACTATAGGCAGTTGAATCAGGTGACGATCAAGAATAAGTACCCACTGCCAAGGATTGACGACTTGTTCGATCAGCTGCAGGGAGCATCTATGTTTTCAAAAATTGATCTACGGACGGGATACCATCAGTTGAGAATCAGAAAAGAGGATATACCGAAATCGGCATTTAGAACACGTTATGGGCATTACGAGTTCACAGTGATGCCGTTTGGTTTGACGAATGCTCCTGCTGCTTTTATGGATTTGATGAATAGAGTGTTCAAGGAGTTTCTGGATCGCTTTGTGATTGTTTTCATAGATGATATCCTAGTGTACTCGAAGAGTTCTGAAGATCATGAGCAACACCTGAGAATAGTTTTGGAAACTCTGAGAACGCATCAATTATACGCTAAATTCAGTAAGTGTGAGTTTTGGTTAGCTAGCGTGGCATTCTTAGGCCACGTAGTTTCGAGTGAAGGTATTGCTGTGGATCCGGTTAAAATTGAGGCAGTTATTAACTGGTCGAGACCGACAACTGCTACAGAAATTAGAAGTTTCTTGGGTTTGGCAGGTTATTACAGGCGATTTGTGGAAGGATTCTCAGCTATAGCCTCGCCTTTGACTAAATTGCTGAAGAAAGATACGAAGTTTCAATGGACGGATAAGTGCGAGCGTAGTTTCCAAGAGCTTAAACATAGGCTAACTACGGCTCCTGTTCTGACAATTCCGTCTGGTCCTGGTGGTTATGAAATTTATAGTGATGCTTCGCTTAGGGGACTGGGCTGTGTTTTGATGCAGCATGGCAGGGTGGTAGCGTATGCGTCCCGTCAGTTGAGACCACACGAGTTGAATTATCCCACACACGACCTCGAGTTAGCTGCGGTTGTGTTTGCCTTGAAGATCTGGAGACACTATTTGATTGGGGAAAGTTTTCAGGTATACACCGACCATCAGAGTCTGAAATACCTGTTCTCTCAAAGGGAGCTGAATATGAGACAACGCCGATGGATGGAGTTATTAAAAGACTATGACTGTGAGATCCTGTATCATCCTGGTAAGGCGAATAAGGTTGCTGATGCCCTGAGTAGAAAATCAGTGATTACTCAATTGCAGGTGCAGGAGTGGCGTTTACTTGAGCAATTAAGAGACTCAGACTTTAAACTGGAGATAAGCCAGCTGTCGAGTCTCGTGGCTACCTTGAGAATCGAGCCAGAAGTGCAAGTAAAAATTAAGGCCTTGCAGTCCACAGACCCTTTTATCCGGAAGATCCTGCAAGGAGATCCGACCAAACGAAGGGTCGATTTTCAAATAGCGGAGGATGGGATACTTAAATTTAGAGGACGGTTGGTTGTGCCGGAGGATGAAAATTTAAAGGAGGAGATTTTATCAGAAGCACATCGTAGTAGTTATAGTATTCATCCTGGGAGTACAAAGATGTATCAGAATTTGAAACAGCACTACTGGTGGAATGGTATGAAAACTGATATAGCCAAACATGTGGCTAAATGTTTGACCTGCCAGCAGGTTAAGGCGCAGCATTGCAAACCTGGAGGACTACTACAACCTTTGGAAATTCCAGAGTGGAAATGGGAGCATATCACGATGGATTTCGTGATGGGTTTGCCGAGGAGTCAGCGAGGGCATGATTCAATTTGGGTCGTGGTGGATAGACTAACGAAGTCAGCGCATTTTATTCCAGTAAGAAAGGACTTTGCTTTAGACAGATACGCTGAGTTGTATGTGAGGCATATTGTAAGGTTGCATGGTGTGCCAGTAACGATCACTTCTGATCGAGATCCTAAATTCACCGCTACATTTTGGAAGAGTCTACAAACTGCTTTAGGAACGAAGCTGCAATTTAGTACAGCTTATCATCCACAGACAGATGGTCAGTCTGAAAGAACGATTCAGACCTTGGAAGACATGTTGAGAGCATGTGTTCTGGATTTCAGAGGTAATTGGGAGGAACATTTACATTTGGTTGAATTTGCCTATAATAACAGCTACCAACAGAGTATTAAGATGGCACCTTTTGAGGCCTTGTATGGTAGGGCTTGCAGGACACCAGTCTGTTGGGATGAGGTTGGGGAAAGGAAGATAACTGGCCCTGAGTTAGTAGAACAGTCGATGGAAGCAATTAAAATGATTAGAGATAGATTAAAGACAGCTCAGAGTCGCCAGAAGAGTTATGCTGATAAAAGGCGCAGACCTTTGGAATTTCAAGTAGGCGACCATGTCTTTTTGAAAGTGTCACCTATGAGAGGAACATCCCGTTTTGGCAGGAAAGGAAAGCTGAGCCCGAGGTACGTTGGACCATTTGAAATCTTAGAACGGATTGGAATTTTGGCTTATCGACCCGCATTGCCGCCTAGACTGGCTCAAGTGCATAATGTTTTTCACGTATCGATGTTGAGGAAGTATGAGCCAGACCCTGCTCATGTGCTGAGTTACGAAGAAATTGATTTGGATGAACGGGCGTCATATGTGGAGCGACCAGTCAGGATCGTGGACAGAAAAGAGCAGGTACTGCGATCCAAGACAATTCCGTTAGTCAAGGTGGTTTGGCAACACCATGGCACAGAAGGAGCTACATGGGAGAACGAAGAAGTTATGAAGCTTAGTTATCCTTCCCTTTTTGAGTAATTAAAACTGTGCTGTAATTTCGAGGACGAAATTTCCTAAGTGGGGGAGAGTTGTGACGTCTTGGAAATTCAACCCTTGTAAGTGCCGGGAGTCGATTTAATGATATGAATGTATATTCATAGTCGACGCCCATTTTGGACTATAAGGACTGAAAAGACGAAAATTTGGACGAATTCCGAACTTTAGATTATTTCGAATTGAGTTTCGAAATTTATCTGCGGCGATTTTTAAATTGCCGTTTTTGCAAACGAGCTTAATCCTGACCGAGCTTGACCAGTGAAATTGCCGAAATTACCCATCGATCAGTACACCAAAAAAAAATAAATTTCATTTCAGTCCCGGCGCGCCAAAATTACCATTTTGTCCCTCCAATAATTCACTCACATGAGACAAAAAAATTAAATTTTTGGCCCCAAAGTCAAGGTGGGCCCCACCTGCCCTCTGCCCAACGTCGCCTCCCTCTGCTGTCTTCTTCTTCTTCTTCTTCCTGCTACTTCTTCTTCTGTTGTTCTTCCTTCTTCTTCATTTTCTTCTTTGCCGACAACCCCTTCAACCGAGTGAATCACCTCCGTTCGTGGCCATTTTTCGCGACCACCACACCACCACCGGCAGCCACCGTCCCCAGCCACTCGCCGCCGTCGCCTGGACCCCGGCCGAGCCGCCGCCGCCGCCGTTTCGCCGAAGGAAACTCGCGGCCGGGCCTGCCCTGTTTTCGGGTTAGAAGACTCGAGAACTCCGCGGCCTCCTCCGGCCGCCACGGCCGCCACCGACGCCGACCACCACCACCCAGCTAACCCCCGACCTCCCCTCGACCGATCCGACCCCCCGTCGCCGACCGTCAGCCGCCGGAACCGCCGGAATCCGGCCCGAAAGTCTCGGTGCTCTGTTTTTGAACCCGGGTTGTTCCGGTCTTCGTTTCGGCCGCCACCGTCGCCGCCGTACCACACCGCCACCGCCAGACGACTCCCCTGAGTCTCCTCTACCGCCACCCAGCTCAGCTCCGCCGGTCGCCGCGCGTGGCCGCCGAAAACCGCCGCCGACCGAGAGCCCTGTTTCGGCGCGAAAACAGAACAGCCACTGATCGCGGCTGTCCGCCGTCGCCGGCCGCCTTCCGCCGCCGTCCACCTGTCCCGGCCAACTCCCACCGACCCCTAGGTGAGCCCCCAACCCTTGGCCGGCCTTGTCCCGGCCCGTGTCGCCGGAAAACGACCAAAACAGTAGAGTTGCCGGATTGAATATTCTGTTGTTTACTGTTGTAGGCCGCCAGCCGCCGCTCGCCGGAGCTCCGCCGCCGGCCACCTGTTCCGGCGACCTCGCCGGACTCCCACGGGGTGTCGCCGAAGTTTGAGCTCGATTCGCCGCGCGATAAACCTTAGTTTTATCGTCGTCGTCGTCGCCGCCGCCGCCGCCGCCGCCGCCGCCGCCGATCGAGCTAACTCAAATAGTGAGTTGACTCTAAACCTTGGTTAGGGCGCTAATTGCGCTGAGGATTAGTCTGATTTAATTATTTATTTAATTATGTATTTATTTATTTATTTATTTATTTATTTTTAAAAAAATATTTCGATCGGGACCGGTATAGATAGAAACCATGGTTAGTATACATGGTCGATCGATTATTTGTCTGTGGCTATTTGTGGTAATTTAGCAATTAATTGTTTGATTGATTTGCTCGCGAGTGAGTGACAGGTTAGAGACGAGCGAACGATTGATTGCTATAATTTGACTGAGAATTAAGATTTCTAATATGAATTGAGCTTGAAATTGCCGGGTTAAGTTGATTTCTCGAGAGTGAGTGAATTGCTTGATTGGTTTGTTTGCCTGGCTGAAAAGTTCAATTGGGAATCTTGTGGGCCTTGGGGCCGAGTTGATTGTATTTCTTGTGGATTTTGGCTTAATCCAAGATAATCAATGAGTTGATTGCCGAGTGTAATTTGTGTGGTCATTTAAAGGGTCAATGACGCTACCTGGCAAGTTCGCTTTGTACCGTGGGTACTTGTACCGTACTGATTGTATGGAAATTTGCGACTTGTCAGAAGCATGATAATCCATGCCCCGTGCCAGTCGTACGGTTTTAAGGGATTATCGGATGCCGTTCGCAGCTTGTGATGGACCGAAGCTCCTTTTTAAGGAATGCCTACTTGCAGTGCCGTGCCGGGTCACTGGATACACTGCTTGTAGTAGCCGTCGTTGAGAGGGTAAAGTGGACGTAGCCTGATTTTGCCAGAAGAGTGCGGGATCGCACTATTGATGTATTTATCACGCCAGTCGCGTGGGTCATTGATTAATAATGGACTTGTGTATGCTTGAGTGGTTATACTTCTGTTGGTGGTAGATTTGTCAGATTTGTTATGATTGATATATATATATATATATATATCTCTGTTGATGTCTTGTGATCTTTTTGTGGCACTTAGGATGTTCTGGGCGAATCATTGTCCTAACCGAGATTAGGCTTGATTCACTGAGATTCATTTCTCACCCCGTCGTGGGACAAATTTTTCAGGTCCGAAGTAATGGAAAGACCGGTGCGGTTCGGCACCCCCACTGACTCATCACTGGATATCAGTCTCCATCAGGTACCAGGTACGGACCAGATGTGGGAGCGTCACATCACGACGATATGGGTTGATGAAGGGATGCCACATCTGGTGGCACACCTCTTTAAAGCCTGGTATCTTCGTGATGGGATGGATCTCTTCGGTCCGCTTCGAGGATTTGAGGGGCCACCTCTACAGGGGGTCCCTAATATCCCCGCTTGGGACCCAATGGATATTGATACACCTGATGGGGAAGTGATGGACCCTGCGCCTGATATGGAGCTCGATCTCGAGCCTGAGCAATCGGTAGCCCCCTCTGTGCGTTCTAGCCAGAGTTCTTGTGATGACCCAAATGACCCGGCTCCCCCGGTTGATTATTACGACACGGATGTCGAGTCTTCCTAGTAGTGAGTTAGGGCCTTTTTGTAGTTAGGGAACTGTGGTTGTTTTTGTGGGGGATACTGTTTTGGGATAGATGAGAGTTAACCTTACCTGACTCCTGTATCTTTTTGTGAGTCCTAGAGGGCCACCCCGAAGCATGGGGTTGTATTTATCAGTTGATGGCTTTGTAAGGTTATGAATCATCTATTCTCATCAGCCTTTTGTATTTTGCAATCGGGCTTTACTTTCTATCTATCCCATGTGATTTTATTGAATGAAAGATGGTACGTTCCGCTTGCGCAATATAAGCTTAGGTCGATAGCAATTGCTTGGGACGCTATCTATTATGACCTGGTGGCGATTTGGCAAGGGATGTCGCGGGCTCGAGAGTCGGGACGTGACAATATTGGCTAATCAAGAGGCCTTAGAAAGACAAATGTCTAAGGTCTCGGTTAAAGAAGATGAAAGTGCCCTCTTTAGTAATAAAAGAGGGTTTAAGGGCCAGAGAAGAAATGATATAGGCACTAGAAATGGTAAACTAAAGCAAAGTCATAGAGTATGGCAAAAACCACTAGGAGGGATGGCTTCCCAACTAGGGGGAGCTCGTCCAAATCGAGACAAGGATGACAATAAAGAAGTGAGCAATAGAAGGCGTAACAAGCAGTGTTATAACTGTGGCAAAGTAGGCCACTTTGCCAGAGATTGTCAACTCAAAAGAGTTGAACGAAATATGGCGGCATTTAAGGAAAATGATAGCGAAGAAGAGTGGGATTTCCAAGCGTCCCTTGCTATAGAGGAACAACAAGAATTTGATACATGTTTCGTCACCGAAGCAGAAGATGCCACGACCCTCGTCACGGTGAGTGATAATCCATTGTGTGTACTAGTGAGAGTATTGTAAATTGAGTGATCTTCCATCAATAATAAAGAGAGCTCGACTTACTTTGAGATATTCACTTGATTCTCAATAGGTGCCATCTTAGGAATTGGTGAAGATGTCCTTGGGAGGGTACACTCGGAATGCGTCACATCACAGGAAGTGTATTTGGATCTACTAGATGTGACTGCGGCAACCAGCTTGCAACAGGCGATGCAGCAGATAGAAGCGGCTGGTAGGGGCGTGCTGTTATACCTCAAAGGGCACGAAGGAAGAGGCGTAGGTTTGGGGTACGAACTACGTGCCTATAACCTGCAGGACAATGGGCGTGACACCGTGGAAGCAAATGTGGAGCTCGGGTTGCCCGTTGACTCTAGAGAGTATGGAATTGGTGCTCAGGTATTTCTTACTTAAGTCAGAAACTATAACAATGCAAGAGTTCCCAAATAATTTAGCTTCATAATGAGGCTGGTTCATGGTCATTGTCATTATGTGCTTTGTGGAATAGAGAAGATCAATAAACTAACATCGTCAATCTAAATTTAAAGGTAGTTGAATTTCAGTGCCCTTTCAGAAATTGTACATGATTTGTAGGACTACTCGAGGAAGCTAGGAACTAAAGCAGAGCTTCAAATTCTCATCTTAAAAAGACAAGATTTGATTAGTAGTAAGAATCACTCCATCATCAAACTTTTCTTAGCATATGGTGCTTAACATATTGACTAATACTGCAGATGTTGCGTGACCTGAGAGTCAGGATGATGAAGCTGATGATGAACTACCTATCAAAGTATGTGGGGCTTAAAGGTTATGGCTTGGCTATTGCTGGGAGAATCCCTCTAGTAACTCCAATAACAAAGGAGAACAAGAGATACTTGGAGACGAAACGCTTCAAGATGGGGCACATCTATGCTGCGGAAGTCAATGGCCACTTCACCAATCTCATAAGCAAAAATGGCAAGCCGAGTAGTACTGTATCTTCTGATCCGGCAGTGTCTGACTCATAGGAGTTGCTGGATAGTTCGACTGCTAATGATTTAATTTGGGGGGATACAAGCAAGTTCACTAATGGACGGTATTATTACTTTATTTTTTAGGCCCTAAAGTCAATAACGTTGGGATAGCTGCCGGCCGTGAGTTCTGGACATTTTACGGCGATTTAGGTTTATAATTGTTATAATGCTCATAATTGTTCTCTTGATGTAATTCATCCATTTTGCAAGGCGAAATGGGGAAAGAATCGCCTCTTATTGAAACTTCCTTATGTGTTATTGATGGATGGCAGCATTCATGTTTATTCACCTTTCCTTGAATCTATTTGAATCGATCTCCGGAAAACAGAGTTGGTGCAGGACATTCTTTCTTTCCTTTTCTGTGACCACCTCAATGGTGAAAGATATTACTTGTAGGGATATACTGAAGTCTCTGTTGGATCAAACTCTCCACGCTACGTATGAGTTTGATTTGTATTTTGCGTATGAAGACACATTTACCCGGAATTTCGGAAGATGCAATTTCCCTGTGCAATTTTCACTAGTCTCCGAAAAAAACATCAGAATACATCGCCATTCAATTACTTAACAGCAGAAAGGTCTGCTTCCTTTGATCAGATTGACTAAATAAAACTTGGCGAAGCAGAAATTTTTCTGTGGGAATACCAAAGTTCACACCTAAGTCTCAACATTCTTTCTGAAAATGGTGACTTTTGAATTCAATATTATCAATCCTAACAAAGCTCGAACAAGCATGCATCTCCTTCCTTCAGGGAAGTCCCTCTCTGAAATGCGCCCCAACTGGCAGAGAGCTTTCCCTAGCCAAATTGTGGGTAGTACATGAGCTTCGCTGGCCATGATCCATCCATATATTTAAGAATTGCAGTTTGCATTCTTCCATTGATGCGTCCCTTAAAAAAGCTACCTGGGACAGTCCGCGAGTTGATTTTTGATCAACAAATGTTCTATAAGTAAGAAAATAAAAGGCATCATGACTAACTCAAGAAATGTTATCCAGACTACAGTTTTATAATCTCACAGGCAAACTCGAACCATATAGGAAAATGACGATCCGTCACGAGAATGTAATAGATTTCATTCCTGTCCAAATTTTGCACATAAGAGCAACATTATCTTGGGATGTTTTCTTACCACACCATTCTTCATTTTATTATGTGATCGGATAACTACCGTGAAGGATGGATACTGCAGTTCGTACTCGCTGGATGTTTTGAGAGTTGTAGTTACCCTTGAAAGTTCAGATGCAGAACTAAGAGAAGCGAACATGCCGATGCTCACCTTGCGGTTGGAATTTTCCATCCTACCTGAATTAGTCGGACGGACAACATAAAAACAAATGACACAAAACATAAGCATTACTAATGGGCTAAGATGCACACACCTTCTAAATCCTGTGGCTGAAGCTTCGCTTCTCGATCTGTTTGGAAGCCTTTTGTTTCGGAGCCCAATCCGAGTACAATTGCATGTAAAGTAGTAGCATCATCAACGATTAACGGAATCCGATTTCATCACTTTGGAGGGCTTGTGATGATATGATTTTAGATGCAATTCATCCTTTCTAAACTTCGAAGTCTAACCAAGAGGTGACAATGATCATCAACATCTTCCGTTTTAGGCGGGACAAGTTCGACAGTGCCGATTAGCAGATAATCTATCTTTGTTGTGCTTTTGTCAAATATGAACACGAGAAAGCGCAAGTCCCCTACGCATCTGAGGACTGAAGAGTGGCCCTTACGGATAGAATAAACCTCCGCAAATTCCTTCCATCTCTTTGATAACCAAACTATTTCATCACATTTTTCCAACTCCGCTCTCCAACTTCTACTGTTCGGAACCCTCAAACACACCATTTCGAAAATATTCTTACCATACTTTCTCACAAACCTCTTCGGAATACCCTAGTTTTGTGACATACTAAGTCATCATGAGTATGTAAACAAGCCTTAAGAAAAGAATACTTAAGGGAACTTACAAGCTTTCCAGTTTGAAGTGTGTCAGAGAGTATGATGTTGAAGAAATGAGGTGTCTCCGGTGCAAAATTTCGCCGGTCCTGTTCATCTTCTCTCCGAGGACGAGGAATCATCCTTTGAGCACAAGTTGTGTGATTGGTAGTAACATTTGAATCTAACCTACTTCTGTCGCTTTACATGAGCCAACCTAATTGAAGATAGCATTTAATTGGAGAAGACATTCGGATGACAGCCACCTTTTGGGAAGCTGTTCATCTTCTCTAATGACGTTAAGGACGGAGAAGGGCTAGCTTATCTCATCAATGCGATGAAGAAAAGTAATGAACAACCAAATGCTTTTGGAAGGTCATTAAGAAGAACGCATTGATCGAACTCATTAAAAATGGGACGATTTGGTAGATGGTAGAAATCATATCAAGGACAATGCCCAAAGAAGCTAAGATTTGTATGTCGCATTAGAAATACACAGACCGATTTTACTCCGATATAGCAATTGAAAGGGCAAAACAAAAAAGTTATGATAGTCAAACGAGTATTGTATAAAAATTATGGCACTCATATAATTTTTAGGGAATAAAATGACACTTTTATTGCCAAAAATTGTATACGGAAGTCACTTTGAGTGCCAAAAGTTTCAATCGGATCACTAACCAAGTTTTTGCAAGAATGATCGTTTTAGTGCCGATTTCGATTTAGTTTGTCAGAATTCTAACGTGGCTTTATTTATTAATAAATAAAGTCGACATTGCCGTTGAAGAGCCTAGTCAGTAGCACAAAGCCTTCACAATGTCGTTTTGGACATAGTTCTTCAAATAAGAATCAGCCGATTGAACGAAAAAAACATCCCCAAATTTGAAATCCTAGCCCCAATTTTTTCCCCCAAAGAAATCACAGGTCATATTTGCAAATGGAGGGCTTCACGAGCGGCTTCATCAGTGTCTCAACCCCTACTTTCTCTTTTCTATAAAGTCAGAGCCCTAATTTCTCATTTTCCATTCAATTTTGCGAGCAATCGACGAAGCTACATAACTATCATAGCCAGCGAGTGCGATGGTGAGTGATGGCCAACGAGCGACGAGACTGTAAATGGGAATGAGCAGGAGACGACGTCGCGAAGTTTGGTTTCTATTTTGCGAAGGAGACGACTGAACTTTGCCTTCTGTTTGGGGAAAAGAGCAGACAACGTTGCCGGGGGTGGGTGGGTGGGTGGGGGGTGGGTGTGACATCTTCATTCACGAAAACGATGCCATTTTTAGACGTGGTACCATGTCGGATGGGACGACATCATTTTCTCAAGTCCACGTGGATAGATTTATTCAAAATTTTCCATCTTAGCAAAAAATTCTAGTTTTAAAAGCCACGTATTATTTTTGGCCAAAATTTCTCGTCGGAGGCACCAGAGTGATTCGTTTATGTTTTACTTGGCACTAAATTGATTCGATTGATTTTGGCACCAAATTGATTACCATATACAATTTTTGACACTAAAATTGAACTTTTCTCATTTTTAGGGTCCAAGGGAGTCTGGTTTTCCATTCTGAGCTAAAGAAGGGAATTCGCTTTCTTGGCGGATCTCGGCAGACTATCCCGTGAGGCCAAAGAAAAGATAATCCACTCAAATTCGACGGGTATCCATCATGTTTAAGGGAGTCAACCTAGTCACATCCACTGCGGACTAAATAATATTGCTGGGAGAGTCTTACTAGTAATTTTCCTATAACCATGTAGTAGAAATTACAAATTCCTTAGCCGTGAGTCCGCAGCGATCATATTTTTTTTTTTTTTCAGCTAATACTTAGTTCAATTTCAATCAATGAACTCTGTTACTCAACTCCAGCACCGAAAATTGAGACTTTTAACACAAGATCATCTCTGTCGATGGCGGCAAATGCTCGCTGACAGGCAGAACAGAGCGCCACATGCCCGTTCGGATATATCCTCATCCTCACCAGTTGCAACTTGTTTGTTTTCCTGAATATGTATCTTGATGGATCCACAAGGAGTTCTCTGCCCCCCATGCATATTTGCAAAGAGACAGTATGAATTTCAGCGATTGTTTCAGAGTAAGCTGGTTACTAGAGCAGAGCATCAAATTATCATCTTAAAGAGAATAAATATGTATTTGGTGTCTCCGTCATCAGGTTTTTCATGGCGTTTGACCCCTTTTGTATTAGTATTTAACACATTGATTTACACAGTTATACTGTGGACGATCAGAACAACGAAGCTGATGACAACAACCTCGCCAAATATGTGTGGCTTAAAAGGTTACGGCTTGACTAATGACCATTGCTAGGGCGAGTTCCTAAACTCCGGGAAGACGGGGCGCATCTACGGTGCAGAAGTGAAAGGCCGCTTGAGCAATCTCTTCAGCAAACAGGGCAAGCTACGCAGTAATGTCTCTTCTGATCCGGCCGCGTCTGACTCATTGGAGTCGCCACTGGACAATTCCCTTTGTGTGATCGATGGCTCGCAAGATGTATCTGTAATTGAACTTTGCTTGGAATCTACGTGTATTGATCTTTTATTTTGTCGATCCCATGCTGAGGATGAGTTCGATTTATACAAAGACGCAAATATGCAAAGAGGTTGGAAATTAGGCACACATATACCCAAAATTTTGGAAGATGCAATATCCCCGTGTACTGTTCGCTGCTCTCCAAAGAACATCAGGAAATACATCACCATTCAATTAGTTTGCTGCAGAAAGGTTTGCTTTTCTTTGATCTGATTAAGTAAACAAAACATAGCAACCCATAATTTTTTTTCTTTTTTTTCTTTTTTTGTAGGCATACCAATAGCATCAATTCTAAATGCTGGAACATACAGGCATCTCTTTTCCTTAGAGAAGTTCCCCAGCCATGTTGTGCGCAGTGCAGGAACTTCACCGGTCATAATCTTTTCTTACCGCATTTTGCTTCAATATATTATGTGACCGGTCGACTACTGAGAAGAAAGGATTCTGGAGCTTGGACTTGTTGGCCGGTTCAAGAGACGCAGTTGCCTGTGAACACTGAGAAGTAGAACTACCGGGAGCCACCACGCCAGGGCCGACCTCGCGTTTGGAATTTTTCGTACTACCTAAATTAGTCAGGCAGAGAGCGTAAGAAAAAGCGATACAAAAGTATATGCATTACTTATAGGATAAGATTCACTGACCTTCCGAAACTTGTCGCGGAATCTTGCTCCTTCATCAGTTTAGACAGTCTGTTAGTTGATCGAAAATATATCAAGAATAATGTCAGAGGTACTAATATTGAAATCCATAGAATTAACTCACATAGTGATGTACAAAGTAGCTAATGAACTTTGCTTAACAAATTGATGGGGGTATGGGCAGACCATGCCGTGAGGCCAAACACCACCTTTAGTTCTTAGAGATAATTAGGGCAAAAGAAGAGATTATTCACTCCAAAGAAAAGATTATTGCCGGGAGAGTTTCATTAGCAATTCCTGTAACTGAGAATTGAAAGACATACCGAAGATATTTAGTCTTTAGAAATTCGTTTGTCGTGAGATCCGCACTTTTAAGGTGATTGAATACAAGTTTTTTCATCTAAAATTTAGGTAAGTATCATGATTATTTCGTTCAATTTCACTCAACGTCGTAAGCTGAAAGGGTTAAAAACAATTATTTTTATGGAACTTCCACCTTCAATGTCGATGCTGGCTTTTGGTATTTTTTTTTGGCTTTTGGTATTTTTTTTTTTTTTGGTAAGGAATAATCATGATATTTTTTTTATGGAACTTCCACCTTCAATTATTTTTTTTTGGCTTTTGGTATTTTTTTTTGGCTTTTGGTATTTTTTTTGGTATTTTTTTTGGCTTTTTGGCTTTTGGTATTTTTTTTTGGCTTTTGGTATTTTTTTTTTGGCTTTTGGTATTCATCCTTGATAATTTCAATAAGTGATTGAACGGAGTTTAGTCTGAATCTACTTGTGCATTAATCACCAGGAACCAATACCTATTAGAAATTTCAAGCGTACAACATCGAGGAATCAATTATTCATGACTTAATTGCACCTTTTCGAATTTAAGAGCTTGACTGTACATTAAGCAAAACGTTAGGAATTTTTATATGCAATTTCCTACAATAAAAAGAAGAGAAACCAAAGTTGGATGCTTAGGTGAGTTATAAAAATGAGGATGGTGGGTTCTAATTAGTTATGCTGACATGGCAAATGGTAGTGGACTCGCTTAATCAGGGCATTAATGGTTAATCAATTAGAAATCGGTTATGATTTTAAAAGTCATTTATGCCTAATTTTATTGATTTATAAGCTAATGCGAACAACTTTTTTTTACCATGTACGGTAATACTTTATGGGACAACTTTTAACCCCTAGAGGGTTATGTAACTCTTTTTGCGAAACTGTTGTCAATGAGAAGGGGGGAAATTGGGGATAGAATAACATACCTCCGCGAAAATCTTCCTACTGTGCCTCAGTAACTTCCCGGTCTCTGCGCCACTTGTAGCATTTGCCCTTCCCTTCAACAGTGACTAGACAATTTTAAAAAGATACAAAAGAAAAAAAAAGAAAGAAAGAGAGAAAGAAAGAAAAGAAGTTAGAACTTATGGTGCTTCAGGCATCGGGCAATTTGAAAACAGAGGCAAGCGACAAAAACGGATGAGAATGGCATCAATTGGATCTCACCAATTTTATGTGCGTTTTTGTTTATGCTGATAACTTTTGCATGGTTGTATTGAGATCACCATCCCAGTACTCATCCCACAAGTATCTGAACAGCCTCCCAAAATTTAGTTGTGGCGTGCTCACCGTGCCCTTGGAAAAGATCTTCATTTTGGGGCACTCTTCCACTTCAATCCCCCACAAGGATGGAAGCCTCAAGATGCAACTTGTGGAAGAGAAGCATTCTAGGCTTGCCATATTCTCGAGTTTTAACATCTGTAGCTTCTTGAAAGAAATCACTCTTCTTTCTTCATTTTCATCGTCTGTTACTACTTCTTTCATTCTTTTACATCCCATTATAGTCATATGAGTGAGATTCACCAAATTCGTGATCGCTGAAACTGTCACCAAATGTACCAATTCAGAGGAATTCTTCACCACCAACTTCGTCAAATTCCGAAAGGTTGTCACAGCTGGAAATAATATCATCAAACCAGGACAATCCCAAACCTCTAGTTTTTTTATGCTCTGAAGAATTTTCGACACTAAATAATCTTCTCTCCAAACACGCTTTAGGTTGTGTAGCTTGCTCAGCTTAAGTTTTCTTAAATTTTCAAGCAACGAATGTTTTCCCTCATCCACAAGTCCTTCATCGGGAAATATATCTTCAAATTCACTACAAAAAACCTCAAGGCTTTTTAGATTGGGAAATCTCTGCAGGAGGAAGTTGGAAGGAAAGACGGCCCTTTCGTCATGAAAGCATGCCAATGTTAGTGCTTTTGGCTTGCCAAAGACGTCATCAGAAAATTTTCCATTCTGTATCATATCAATATCCTTATCGACTAACGAAAGTGTCTCTAAGCTGGAAATGCCCTGTAAAAATTGCCAATACAATGAGAGGAGTAAATTCAACAAGGTTCGGCAGTAAATAATGTGTTGTAAAAGGGAAGCCTACGTCATGGAAGGCGGCCATCTTCTTGCAATTCATTAAATTTCAAGAGTTTTTTATCCATGTCTCGCTACAAGATACAACACCAACCGAATGATCTATTGTAACCATCCATAATGAAAACCTGAAGAGAACACTTCTTCTAAGTAGAGCTTGGTGCGGTTAAGTTAGTAGACTAAATCTAAATTCAAAACCAACCAGCTCACCAAATTACAAATTTCATTAAAAATATCTTATGTTGTCAACAAATCTATCATTCTTTGGAATTTTCTGTAACGGGATGCACTCGTAGTGTTACTAAAACAAACGAGGGTTCCTTACGTTGTCTAAAATGAAATTAGAGGAAGGGGTTTCGAGTTTTTCTTTAGTATCATAATTAACACGACTATGAAATGGACGTGGAATACACGGGCGAATTAAAGAATAATGAAGAACGCAGTGACTTAAGGTGCCAATATTTGTATTTCTAAAATGAAATTAGAGTATGTTTTTATAGAGATTGTAGAAAATAAAAAAAGAGAAGAAAAGTTCAATGGTGAGAAATGTGAGAAAAATAGAGAGGGCCATGTGTCGAGTTCTCATTGACTTTCCCAGGCACATCATGTTTAATTAGATTAAATAGGGAATATATAATGAGGTAAAAAATAATTTGTAATTATCTTTGTAACTTTAGATAATGGAACACCTTATAAGCATCCCCAAACGAAAAGTGTACTTATGATATTAGAAATATCTAATATTATCGACAAGGGATATCATGTTTTCTACATAGTATCATGATATGATTAATATGCGCTGAACATAAGAAAGTACTTTAAATAACAAAATATAAACGAAGGGAGAATAGTTGTAGTCATACCCTCTCAAGTGAGGAGTGTCTATCTCGGCCTGAAATGTCTTGATGACTATCTCTCCAAGGCCACTTGTTCTTGTTTACAACCAAAGGAAACATATTTAGTTTGTCACAATGTGTCACTTGCAATTTCTTCAAGAATGGCCACTTCAAAGTAGGCAAATTAGGACAGAAGCTCTTGAGTTGTGGCATATCGTGAAACACCAGAGAGGTTAATTGCGGGAAAAGTACTTGAGCAGTAGTGAAGTGTGGAGTCTTATCCTCACTTGCGACTATTTCCATGATTGCACAAAACTCCACTCGAATTTTCACCAATTGATTTAGACTTGTAGCCACCCAATGCGGAAACAAATTTTCAAGGCTCTTACAATTCTCAACCTTAACTTCCCGTAAATGTTCAAAAGTGAGATCAGTATCGTGAGGACTATCTGTCCATATTTTGCTTAAACTTTCCATGTGAGAGAGACATATCCACTCAAGCTTAGGAAATTGTACCTGCCATATTTGAAAATAGGTCGCCATAAATTTGATGACATTGAATTATGAACTTACTTTCCTCTCAAAATCAAAAGATTTTAGAACTTGTTAGTGACACAATCAAGGAGGGGTTGCTTGATGCGCTTTCATTTTTATGAACCAATGACTAAGGCTGAGTATATTGCAATGGAACAAGCACGAAATGCGGTGCGACAAAATAAACTATCTTATGGTTTGTACCACCCGTTAATACTCATGCACAAAAAAACATAGGAAAACATTTCACTGCATTACGATCCAAAGAACGAAATGACGACCTCAAATACCACATGAATACTTTTTGCAATTTTCCTAAAATTTTCGCACGACAACAGATTTTAAGGCAAGTTTCTTATACTAACAAGGATCCCCAGGAAGATGCAACTAGTCTTCGTGAACAAATAAAATATGTTATGCAAAAATAGATTATATTACAAAAAAATAAAAAACAAAACGATTGCATGAGCTGCTATGAATTGTTCATTTAAGAGCCTATATGGAATTTTTATTTCTTCGTGAATTATGTTACTGCCACTTGTCCCTACCAAAAAATCAGGTGACTAGTTTCATATTTCTTTATCTCTGATTTCAGGGATGGGGAAGATTTCAGTTTATCCAATTTTGTGAATGTGTTTACAATTATGATGTTTTCGTTAGTGGTGACACCTATCTACAATTTAAGTTTAATCAATTTCTTATCCTTGACTGATAACATTGTGTGGCGTGTTGAGGATTTCGCACGCAAAAACAAATGCTTTTGATGTTTAATCTAAACATCAAAAGCATTGGATAAAGAAAGAGAAGACTGACCTGTGGGGTAAATAGTGAAGGAGTGCGGTGGTCGATCTCCATCAAAGGTTGCCAAGTTAAACTTCTCATCTTGGGGCAGTAGGCGATGGTCAGCTCTTTTAAGTTGGGGCATTCCAGTGAACAGTTCTTCCCTGAGAGAAAATTAATCATATTGGGCAAGCATTCTAGCTTTATCTCATGAAGATTCGGGAATGTAATCTTCTCCACTGCGCTTCCGTGCCCTTCTTCCTCTGCGATCACTCTTTCCATTTGACCACACTCCTTTATTTCCATCCACCATAAATTGGGAAGACACCGAACCATCGATGGAGTGAAAGCATGTATCAAGTTGCTGCATTTATAAAGGGTGAGGCTAAATATCATATCGAAGCGTAGCGCCCCTTGAAGATGGTTGTTCCATAGTCTCCACAGCTTTGGTAGATTGACCAAGCCTAGATATCGTAACCTAGGCATCACCCGAGTGATTCGCGCACCCTCCAGCCCTTCAAGATTGAATACTTCTTCGACCGACTCGCAATCGCACACTTGCAATCTTCGCATTTTGTTTAAAGCAAGCATCAATCTGGATGGAATGACATTACTTAATGATGGACATCTATCCACGACCAATGATTCTAATTGCCATGAGGGCTCGATGGGAATAAGCTCGCTGTGCCATTTTTCAATTAGCTCAGGAAACTCAGATAGCCGCATCGACTTTGCTCCCGCAACCGTAGCCTGTTGGAAAAAAGCGTCATTAAATGTAAACTACTAGTTAGCAAAACGCAGCGAGACCATCTAATTTCACAGAATTTGATATCCGATGCATACCATTTTTTTAAACATATTCTGGATGGTGATGTTGAGGTTTTCCTCCCAAAGCCACGCTTCTGTTGAGACTTGTACTCTCTCCAACTTTGGCGACATTATTGGTCCCTCAGAGAATAACTTCATGTTGGGACATCCACTCACAATGACATCTTCCAAGAGAGGGAAAATCAAAGTGCATTTACTTGAGCTGAAACATCTCAGCCCCTTCAACCCATCAAGCTCCATACACTTCAATTGATTGAAAACCACCACAAGCCCCTCCTCACCTCCATCATCACAAATGACTTCTGTCAACATCTTACATTTACTTATCCTCAATTTCGTGATTTCCACCAAATTTCCAGCTATTGTCGGTGTGAACATCTTTGATAACCCATCACAAAATGACACGTCTAGAGTCTTGAGATGTTGGAAAAATCTGGACAATGGAAGCATTACTTTTATCTCGTGCCATGGGCCTTCTTTGGCTTCCACAATGTTGCTCAGCTCTTCTATATCAGAATTGCGTACAACCAGCTCTTGCAAGTTGGTTAAACTCCGAACAAGACGACATGTGGACATTACAGATTCCTTCGAGAAATGATGAAGCTTGAGAACTCTAACCTTGTAGAAGAATTCCCCGCCATCAGAATGCCCATGCCATAACTCCATCCCTCCATATAAATCCAATTTTAACTCTTGCAGATTTGAGAATGCGCCCTGAGAAATTAGTCAAATCAGAATCTAAAACCAGCTTAGTTGAAAGGGCGTTTGTGTATTAGGGTACAAGTCCTGCATTTTAAGATGTTTTGAGTCTCTTGTACGCACGTTTGCACTCAAGTCCCTACATTCCCGTTTGCACAAATTGCAGACATTAATCGCAACAAAAATGGTCATATCTTTCCGTTTTTAAGCATAAAACCAGGCATCTTTACAAAGTCCAAATTATATAACACACATGCCACGTATTTTAAATTTTCATGGTGCTTAAGAGAGAGCTGAACCATCGACATTAGCCTAAATCACTTCCAATTTAACGTAGAAGCAGCAAGAAATTAATTAGTAAAAAAATCTTGGGTCGTACCTTTTCTATCAAGAAGAGAGTTTGTTTATGAAGTGGCATCTCATTCTCAGGTTGCGAAGCAAGTATCTCCACTTTGTCACAGCCATCCACCTCTAAGGTCTTCAATGCCGGCCAACGTAAAGCACGTGCTCCTGCGTAGATGCACTTCAACTCTGGTAGACGGTTAAGCACGAGGGAGGTTAACTTAGGGAACACATCCCTGGGAACTAGTCCGTCCTTCTCTATGAGTTCCACAATGCCACCACAATTGTGGATCTTCAACTCCTCAAGTAGCATTAGATCTATAGCTACTGAGGCTGGAAACAGAGAGGTGAGGCTCTGGCATGTGAAAACGGTAACAGAACGGAGACATTGAAATTCAACTTGACTGTGAAATTCCTCATCCCATACACGCTTTAGCTTTGATAATCCCTCTAACTCCAACTTCTTTAATGGTAAACGAGCAACGGGATGTCCATCTAGAAGACTCAATGATTGCAGTTTGAAAACAACTTCAAGCGAATCACATGATTCTACCATCAAATTTTCCAAGCTCTTGAGCCGTCCAAGAATGTCAGAAGGAACAATGTTCACTAGCTTATTGCATCCATCAACACTAAGCGACCTTAGTTTGCTGAAAGACTCTGCAGCAACTTGATTGTCCCATATCATCTCAATGCTATCCATTTTCCTGATACTCAATGTCTCCAAGCTAGGAAATGCAACCTGCGGTATTCACTCACGAAATTAGTGATTCTGTTAGTTTGAAAAGTTCATGAATACGTATGGAAGAAGCGGTGGTCCTAACAATCTTTGTCTGTCGATTGTGGTCGCATGCTCTTCTTGCAGAGATCATACCAAAGATTGCACAGACCACGCAAAACGACACGACAACCAGAGCTTTTCTGTTTACGTTTTGACATATTATTAGTCTCTCCATATTTTTCAAGGACAGTTCAAAAGGCAACATGAAATATTTGAAAACGAAAAGGGCGATATTCCTCAAATTTATTTGACTTGTCCATGTTAGCAAATTCTATTTTTCATTTTACTAAAAGTAGTTTCACTGTTTCATTTTGGACAAGTTCAACTTCAAAATTAGTGTTATTCCCCATACTCTGTTTGTTAGCCTGTTAGGTTTCTATCTATTTTACTAATTTACTCAAATTAAACACGTACGATATCAATAATATTGCAATTTATTAAGTTATAATTTTAAATTTCTCCAAAATATTTGTGAAATATGTCAATTGAAACTTACCAATTATTTGTAACGCTATGTGGCAACTTGAGATGCACAGCATGTAAACTTGTGAAGTGCTATGCACATAAAATTGATGCCAGTCATTGGATTTTTGTTATAGTTTAAGATTTTGACGTGGCGTTTGTTACGTACCTCTTGATTGAAAAGGGTAGTAGACCAGGATTTGACACGATCCTCACTCTGACCTTCTCGTGAACCTATCATCGTTTTCGTCATATGAAAACAATTTCATCTTTGACATGGCAGGGATTAACAAATCTAAGAAAATCTTTAATGATTAAACGAGACAAAAATAAATCTTACCCTTACTGCGATAGAAGCACGTCAAACTTTCCAAACGCCACAGGATTAAATCGGTTAACATCGGGAATACTGGAGTTTCTAATGTGTCTGTTCTCAACCCTTCATCCTCCGTAATGATCGTCTCTATTTTCTTGCAATAATGTACCTCTAGTTCTCTCAATTCTGTGAGAGATTGAACCATGGATGGGAAAAACAGAAACCTGAGGTTGTTACAATTAGACACCTCTAATTGCTTTAAATTATGGAATCTCGCAACTCCACACGGATTCTTGTTCCATATGCACCTCAACCTTGGTAACCTCCGTATTCGGATGGTGTCTAGCTCAGAAAGAATCTCAATATTTGCATCGTTGCCTGGTCCGTCAAGGTCAAAGATTTCTTGCATCGAAACACAATCTTCTACATGTAAAGTGCGTAGCTTGTGTAGTTTTACCAGTGAGCTGGAGTTGATAACCTTTGAGAGAGATCTGCACGAAGAGACCTCAAGAAATTGAAGACTGCTCAGCCCCCGTGGAGATTCATCGGTCCATATATCTTCTAGATTGGGAAGACCAACCATTGTCAAGGACTCCAAGGATGGGATCGAAACCTGACGGATAGACCCATCAGCATACGTGCTATAGCAGGTTACTACAAATGGTTGGGGAAGAAATTTTACTGTCTTTAGGATAATTTTTGCAGACCCAATCAATTAATGCGTGAAATATTGTCATTTATATAATAAGAATAAACCTACGACGGAGCTGATTTCCTTTCACAGTTGATAAAACCTACAATGGCAACTTAAATTTCCCTCCGTGTAAGCTTAATAGCTTTGCGAACTAATATATTGCACGAGTCTTGAACTCCACCATCAACTTCGATAATATTTGCCACTGTTTATCCTCAGTTTACTTACTTCTCTTACTAACTATAACTAATTTATATAACCAAATTTTCAAAGTAAGTGTGTACCGATTTAAATCTTCATAGAGGACGTCGTGTACTTTTTCCTCACTAATGCCTTCGATTAGATTAGCATCGTTGCTACTATTTGAAAACCCGATCCCCTTGCCCATTCGTCGTATTGATTTTTACCCAAGTCATCTAGATATCATATTTTTTACTTGCCGCATTCAGGCTGAAAATAACTCAAGTCCTATCACAATCTAAATTTACATTCTATTAGCTGGACTTCCACGCAATGAAGAGTAACAGAAGATTGCTTTATGCAATTACAGAGAAGGCATGACTGGGATGAGGTAATTAGCCAGAAAATGATACGTCACTTGTAATTAGCGAATGAGCTAAAGATCAACAAATACCATATTGTTTTGATAGAAAGTTACCTGTTGCCCGTTGAAGAATGCAACTTGAGTGCCAACTTGGTCGTTTGGTGTACAACTTGAAGGAGCCATCCCGGCGGTGCAAAAGTTCTTCATATTCGGCAGATCACGCAATTCCAACACATGCAAATTCCGCAACTCAAGTTTGCCACAACCATCCACTTCTACAATCTCCCGCATTAAGCGACAGCTGACTACTTTGATCTCTTCAAGCTGTGGAAGTTCTCTCAATAATGAAAGAGGAAACAAAACTTCCATCTTGCTGCAGTTTTCAACTCGTACAACCTTTAATGCACTGAAGGAATTGGAGGAGATATGGTTGTTGCATATCTTTTCAAAGTTGCTGAGGTTGTCGAGAAGTAACGACTCCAACATCTCAAACTCTGTATGCGACGGAGATTGGAGGACGTAATGGACGGAGGGACTATCCTTGACCTGTAGGTGCTTTAATTTCGGAAAGCCTTTTTGGGATAATGCACAAATACTCCGCTCAATTCCATTTAATCCGTCTAAAAAGAGGTCGTCAGTTTTGCCTAATAAAGTTTGTATGCATCCTTTCTGAAGAATATCGCTCATTGGATCTAACTTAAGCTCCAATATGCTGGAACCTTTGCGACCTCGCCGGCTTTGCACATCACCTATCCGGATTTGGTACTTGGTTAGCTTCTCGACGTTTAGATCCTCTGGGAGCACACTCGGATCGAGAATGGACACATGCAAATTGTGGAGATTCTTTAATTTGTTCAACTCAATAAGCCCGGCATTAGTGGGTGGAGTTTGCTCCACGGCATTCCAACGATCAAAGCTATTCTCCATATACAACTCCTCCAATTTCATCAGGCTCCCAAGCACACCCGGTTCAATTATCTCAAGTTGGGAGCAATGGTTTAAGTCTAACAATCTCAGCTCCACCAATTGTCCAATTTCTTTTGGCAACCGTTGAATTTTAGAGTTGACAAAGCTGAGAACACGTAGCCCTTTTAGCTCGCCAATCATGGCTACATCATTTAACGAACAACCATCTAGACATAGAGTACGTAAGTTCTCCAAGGACTGGAACGGCGAAGGTGAACCCGTGAGACGTACCTGAGAAAGATGTAAGACCATGAGTTTGCTCATAGAGTTGAAATATGAATAAGGGATCTTAAGAGATTCACTGTTTGTGAACAACAAAAAGATCCGCATTTCGGGGCAATCTAACTCTTTGGGAAGCTCCTCTATATCGACGTAGGGAAAACATGCCGCCGTACAACTTTTGAGTTTGTCTTTAAGCAACTCTGTCACTGACCTATCATTTTCTTTCAATACGAAAAGAGGGTTGTCTGTTGAAGAGACCGACACGATAAATCCACGAACCAAGTCGTGTATCTTGAAACCATTAACATCTTCATTGTCTTCTAACAAAAATGACGAGGCTTTCAGGGTTCGGATCAGTGAGCTCAACCTGTCTCTAACTTCTTCCATATTGCTGTATTCTCGGAATAACCTCGAACCCACGCCGTACCTCACCAAATTTTCAAGAGAGGGCTTAGAGACACCATAAACAACACATAGCCGTAACAATGCCTTCACCTCCTTGCCATCCTCCCCTTTGAAACGATCATAACTCAACTGCAACGTCTGATTTATCCTCTCACTGATTCCTTTGTTTGTAGACATCTCGATTTGTCTCAAAACATCCTTCCATTCATAAAAATCAGCGTCTTTAAAAATATTCGCCATTGCAATAATTAGGAAAGGCAAACCTGCACATTTGTGGAGTGCTTCATCCACCAAGGATTTGAACGGATCATGATGAACTTTGTCTCCCACCGTCCTCTCAAAGAGTCTTTTTGCCTCTTCCTGCTTCAGTGCATCAAGGACGAAGTCCCTATCGCAGCCCATTTCCCTCCGCAAAACATCTCGGAATCTCGACGTCAACAGCAACTTGCATCCTATGACTTTGTTGTTGTGTCCGCAAGGAATGCCCACTGATTTCAAGTCAAGCCCTTTCCACAAGTTGTCCAGTATTATGAGCACCTTCTTCTTCTCCCTCGCCTCATTTTCCAACCTCGTGCGCAGACGCTCCGCTCGTGAATTGACATACTCGACATCCTTAATATCCAGGTCCAACATGTGCGCAATCTCTCCTTGAATCCTCTTGATGTCTTGATTTTCC
The DNA here is from genome assembly GCA_028455895.1 of Rhodomyrtus tomentosa. Taxonomy (NCBI): domain Eukaryota; kingdom Viridiplantae; phylum Streptophyta; class Magnoliopsida; order Myrtales; family Myrtaceae; genus Rhodomyrtus; species Rhodomyrtus tomentosa. The sequence continues at coordinate 35,365,791 of JAPCWY010000011.1, read as the reverse complement.
GACACATCGGCCTTGGCGACCCAATCATACGACTTCTCTTTTCTTATCCTCCTTTCGGCGTCCTCCAATAGGGTGGACTTGCCGAGCCCGCCCATCCCGTGAATCCCAACCACGCTACTGTTGTTATCGGCAAGAGCGACCATGATTTCCCGCATGATCACTTCTCTAGATTTGAAGATGTGGTCGTCCTTAAGCTTGATCGATGTCGAGGCAGAAGAAGAGAAGGCCGTTGCGGCAGTGGACTGAACGACATCTTTGCCTTCTCTCCTGGCCGAAGTCAGAGCATCGGCATTCCCTGGAGCAGGACCGCTGAAGGAGATGTCCCTCAGTTCATTGCATTCTCGAGTGAGAGCCTGAATGGCCTCGATCTTGTCCTTGGCCTTCCTGCTGAACTGATAGCGACAATTGGGGTCGGGAAGAGTCCCGTGGCAGCAACTCTTGCTCGCCTTATCAAAGGCATCCAACAGGCCTCGCGCCTCCTTCAAGGCCTTCTCAGCCCTTCCCTGCAACTCCATGGCGTGACCGTAGACCATCCGGAGATTGTTTCTGGCTTCTCGCACTGCATTGTGGATCCTCTCTGCCTCGTACGCCAGCTTCCCGACTTCCGTCTCAAGATGTTGGGCGTATCTCTTGGAGGAGATCACGTATCCAAACTGACGCTTGATGGGAGCAACTGCCCACTTCAAGACATCCCACGCAATAGAAACAGCAGAATCGATCGACATTTTTCTTTGAATTTTTTTTTTCCAAGAAAGAAAGAGCAAGACAACAGGAAAAAGAGCAGCAGATAGTGAAGGAGGAGGAGGAAGGATTGGTTGGGCCAAGAAGCAGAAAGAGCGAAACAGAGCAAGAACGATGAGAGAAGAAGAGGCAATGAGATCCGAGTGCAAAAGAGAATGAAGTGGAGATATGAGCGTGGAAGAGCTCGGTAATCTAACCTTCGTATATAAAAAAGACGGCTCTTGGTCACCTCAAAACGATGATTTTCTGCAATTTAATATTCCTTTGTAACGAAAATTGCAAATGTAACGAAAGCTAAGCCCATGTAGTCGAGAACACCACGAAAATTATCAAATATGTCATAAATTTATTGCATTCACGTAAATTCAATTGTAAACCTACCAATTTTGTTAATTTAATCAAAAAAAATTTAACGGTTGCTAATTAGGTCCTATTGAACCGAAATTATTAACGTGGATGGAAATCTTATGTGGCGAAGCCTTCGCAATCCGCGAGTATGGCTAGTGATCCATGCCAACACATTGAAACATAATAATAAATTTGATTTTTTTTAAAAAAAATGATCCATTTTAGCATCAATCGTACTAAGTAGGACGATCGATATTCAGGATTAAATTGATAAATTATCAAAAAAATTAAGATTAAATTAATATAATTGAAGTATTAAGAACTGAATTAGCCCTAATCAGAAACCTTCTATGTTGTATAAAGTCTCTTTGTTTGATTTCTTTGCATTTTGAAAGTTAAATTGCAAGTGTATCAAATGGCTGAAAGGAAATAAATAATTCAGATGATTACCAGCTATGAACAAGAATGGCAAGTACTTTATGCGGTCTGTCATCATTGTTACGTAGTTCGACAAAAAAAAAATCATCGTTATATAGCAAAATATAATTAATAAAGAGAACCAACGGACAAAAGCAGGCCACCCCCACAGGACTTGTATTCTGTCTAAATGTGACAGTATGGGTCGTAATCCAAATTTTAAACTCTAATTTAGTATGCCAGATTGCGCATGAGTGTAAATTAAGTTTACAAATCCGGATGAAACGAGTTTAGAATATGAAGGTCCAACTCTACATGTTATGGATTTCTATCGATCTCGCGTTAAACCCATTTTCAGAATAAATCACAAGAAAAATGGCATCAATGAAACAGTCCTCTCACATGTCGCCATTATAAGTAAGGGTGAGCATGGTTCGCCTTCGTCAAGATCTCTCAGGAATCAGAGACCAAACTAGTAGTCCTGACTCTTAATTTTTGAAATTGAAAACCGGATCGGACGACATTGGTTGGGTCCAGTTTCCGAACAATCCAATAAAATCGACAAAATGAAAATAAAAAGGAAAGGAAAATTAATTCTCGCGCTTTAACTTGTTTGATAAAAGGAAACAAAACTCAAAGAGATGATAGATGAAGGTCCTCTTGGATTCGGAAGAATTTCCTTTTGGATTCTACTCAATAGTCACTTCTTGCCCACGGTGCTCCTCAGCAGCAAAGTCTGTTCTTAATTTTTTGGAATATTATTTTTTTTTGTATGGTCAAAAGTAAGTTGTGTATTTAAATAATAAAAAAGTGAAAAATTTGTCGATTCGAGTAGACAGTCCATCAGTTTAGTTTCTCTAGAATTGGGAACTGGATCGTCCAGACATCAATTCCAACTTGAGAAACCGAAGACCGGACCGGTGACCTCCAGAACTGGAGTAGGGTAAGATCTTTTACTAGGCAAGTTCTTGCTTAGATCGAGCGGATCGCACGACTTGATTATTTCGTGAGATTCATAATATTGAAAACTTGCCATTAACTCGGGTAATCTAAAAGTCCTTAGCTAAGCATCCTCGTTAAATTTGATTATCGACCGAGATTTAGTAGCAGTTCAGAACATTAACAAGGACCCAAACCACGAGGAAGAAAGAGGGGATGGGCATCAACTACGCAACTCGATCATCTCACCTTAGTTAAAGCCTTAATTAAACACCAAATCAATTTCTTGGGAAACGTCACACTTGGTAGCACACTGCTCTAAGCCATTATTAGCCCACATCAACAATAGAAAATGACCACCCTCGGTCTTCTCAATCGAGAAAACAATTGTTAATTTAAATAGATTTCTTTGCTTGATTTCTTCGCATTATAAAATTTAAATTTCACCGAACAATAGGTGAAAGATGTCGATGACGCAAGTAGTTGAGAAGCCTTTCTATATCTTCTTGCGATCTCTCCCTCGGTTTCCATTGCTCCTTAATTGGGTCTTTCTACTTCCTCTCCTATATGTAAAGAAATGATGTGTTAATCCACATAATGAATTAATTCGTGCTTTAGGAACCAAGTACTTCCTTTGATTATTATTGGAAATGAGACGTCCCTGTGACATGTCCATTATCTGCAATCATCTCAACTAATGGCGTCGTCGATAGCTTTCACCTATCTTCAATGGAAATGAATGAGCAACTTAATTCATTATGCGAGATGTTTTCATTGGAACGACTACATGCAAAAAAAAAAAAAGAGCTAAGAAAAATAATTAATTTGAAGCATGAACAATGACAAAATCGATGGAAACAAACATTTAGTAAAAAAAATATATATGTTCTTATACCCATGCAATTTTTAGAGAGGAAAGATGGCCACATCCCTAGCATACAATGATAGTTACATAATAACTTCATATATCATTGCTACTCATGAGTGAGTGAATGCGTGATACCCAATGATGTTGGTCTTCACGTGATTTCATTTGTCGAATCTTCTTACTTAGTAGCACACTCACTACGCTTAAACTTTTTGTGTTTGTCGAGTCTCGCTTTGGTCACTGTTTCTTTGTGACTTTTAAGTTTTTTTTTCTTTCTTTCTTTCTATTATGCTTTGAGGTTCATTATAATAATAGTCAAATGAAAGATTCCCTTGCCCATCTTGTTTCACCCGATTCCAAGTTAGCTTTTGGTGGAAAAACTTCTGCCAAGTGCCTAGAGGTTCTTTTCCATATACCAAGGAGTACTACTTGTAACGTACTCTTTGCCTTTTCAATGTACCAATGGACACAAATATACACCATCAAACATTCACATTAACGGCTTGACTGAAAATCAAATGCTACCATAGAAATTCATAGACCCAATCTATTTTTTAATTAATGTAATTATTGCACAGATGCCAATACTTTTGTCATGGCCACATGCCGCCACAAGATTTAATTCACGTATTTCTAGGTGACGCCGTGCGCCAATTCGGATTATGATGTCCACGGAAATAAAGATAAATCAAGCATCCTGTTTGCCATTTTATAGAAGGAAACTCTTTGTCAAAAAGTTTTTCCTGTTTGTGGCATGTACCAAGGCAAAAGCACATGTGGACCCTTGCAATTTCCAGAGTACTTAAGAAAATATATGATTTTGATCAGTATAGATAACAGATTGTGATAAATAACATCTTTAATTTCTTCGTATTATTAGTACTTCCATCGATGTTTGTATGTGGGCGCTTGTCTAAATCAAATGATGCGGAGGCTATTGGTAATGCGTTTTTGGACCGATCGAATCATCACAAATCCAATTAGAAGGCGAAAAGATAATGCAACTAGAACCGGCAGACCCTAGTTACAACATCAGATTGAGCTTAAATTCGATTGGTTGTAGCGAAACGACATGCTAATCTATACTCATTGCCATCTCGGGAATGAACTACGATGAATTTCGACGATCCGGGATTGTTTAAATGGATTTTTTAATTTTTAAGTATTTTCGGATTAAATTTTATTATTGGTAATAATTTTATAATTTTGAATTTTGTATTCGGAATCTTAGTAGGGTTAGGTCTAACACCTCATATAAAATGTGTTTTATGTTGTTTGAGCAGACATAACATATTTTTCATATTGAATTTTGCAAATTTTCCTCTTCAAGCAAGATTCACTCGTTATTCTTCGCTAAACGCTGCGTCATCAAAATTGATTGACGTTTAACGAAATGCATGTAAAACCTTCAATGACTGATTGCAGATTGATAAGACAATGCTAGTATTCAACAAGAGCGTAGTTAAGTTAATTAAGATTTGTCACGCTACTAAATGTTGTATATCAAAACATTTGTGCTTTATTCATGTATCTCAAATTAAAATTTCAGGGACTATATTACATATTTCATTTAAAATAAATTTAAAAACGAGCTTAAAAGTTAAAGAAAAAAAAATCCACATGCAAGTACCGCAACTAATGTTTTTAATCAATAGATTGATAAGAATATTATGTCACCGACACGGATGTGTGCCAGCTCTTTCAAAAGGAGTAAGAGACCTTGGGACTCTCAAACAGTTGGCAAATCAGCATTCGACCATTCCTGCTGTGTATTTAGTAGCAAATTTAATTATTGTCTTGGGAAGATGCCTTGCGCGAGATTTGATTCACTTATTGTTAGGTGACCATGTGCACGTAGTTGGATTATTTAAGATGTTGAAACAATAAAAGGTAAATAAGGCATGAAGCTGAAAGATGCCAGTCGTTTTAGCGGTCACTTGATGTATTTTTCACGGTCTTCCGCCGCAGGGAATCCTCGGGAAGCTCAAAACAATGTGGACTTACAAACAACGAAAGTAATACAAAAGTTTGTTAGGCAGTAGCCCTAATGTTGTTTGAGTCACCACCATTATTATATAGAGATGGATGCTTATTTGCATTTTTCTTTGTATTCATTGGTTAGTTATCCATCCTGCCTCCACTATTCATAGCCAACCAATTATTAAACAAACATTGATTAGGCAAACCGTCACTTCCTCCACGTTTTAATGGACAAAAATTGATTAGGTACTCGTCCTGATCTCGCTAATTGTGTTGGTCAATAAAATCACCTATAAAATATATGATCGGTTAATTATAATCGTTAGGCTACAACCGCTGAGGAAACTAAAGTTTTCCCATTCTTTCTTTAACAATTTATAGGAAACCATTGCAAGCCACAACTAACATTACCTCGCGGTCCACGCTCTTGATTGTTGTGTGGGAGAGCGCAATGCAGAAAAATCTACTTAGCGTAAGTGCAATCGAATAGATTTAGAAGTTGAAAAATGTGGTGATGGAACGCGGCATGGAATCTTTTCGGAACGCTCTTGCATGTGCCTATTTTATGACAACAATTTAAAAAGGGTTATTAAATCGAATATTAATTGTTACGGAGAGCTGTTGTGCCAGTGAATCCTGTTGAAAGTGGATATTTTACAAATTCATACATGGATGGCTCAGTACTTACCAACTAATATGTAGCTTGATGAGTTTAGCTACTCTCAATTTAAATTGTTATATATAAGTACTTCTGAGGAAATTATACTTTTCCTCCTCTTTATTAGGATTTTACACTAGTTTGCTTTCTTGAATTAACATTGCCATTATGAACATGACAAAATTAGTAAGGGAAATGATTGTGAGCCACAACTAACATTGCTTTGTTGTCGCTCTTTCTGATTCCAGTTAGCACAAATGCTTTGGGTCCATTCGGACTCTTTTACTTCTAACACTTATTTTCTAAATATTGCAGATTTCTGTGGAACGCAAAACGCAGAAAAAGGCACATAAAAAGTGTAACAAATGGAACAAGTTTCACTATATCAAGGCGACTCTAACAAAGAAAAAAATCAATTTTTTTTAATATGAAGTGACATTTTTTAAAATTAAGTCCATGTGAACTTATAAGTTGAAAAAAATATGAAATAAATTAAAATTTTATTTTAAAATATGCTAAAAATATTTTTTAAAATACAAATTTCATTTGAAATAAATTTAAAAATTAGCTTAAAAGTTTAACAGAAAAAAAAAACTCCATATTCAATTGCCGCCAACTAATGTATTTAATTAATATGTTGATAAGATTGTTAAGTCACCAATCCAGAAGTTTGCCAGCTCTTTCAGGGGGAGTACGTGACCTTGGGACTCTCAAATTAATAGTTGGCAAAGTGGGGTCCGAATACTCCTGCTATGTATTTTTAATATTGACATTCACGTGATTCTATCTTTCATTGACTGTGAAATATGAGTCTACTCATTTAGTAGCACATTCAATTTTCGTCTTGGGAACATGCCTTGCACGAGATTTGATTCACATATTGTTAGGTGACGATGTGCACCTAGCTGGATTATGATATTTAAAAAAAGGGGGTTCATCCTCCTTTGATACCCAAGCAAGCAAAGGTAAATAAGGCATGAAGAAAAAAAGAGAAGGACATATTTTTCTAAGAGATCCAAGCGGTCCAGAAACCTAAATGAAGATACCTTAAAACTAAAGTTGGATTGTCATCTCAATTAAGTTTTAATCATAGGCCCAACACATTTTAGGAACTCTAAAGTGTTGGTCAGCCCAATTCAGTTTAGGTCATCACTAGCACCATAAGAGGTCCCTAATTTATTGTTATGGTTGATAACCAAACAATTGGACCTATTGCCATACATTTTCGATAAATTTATAACTTATCTTAAAATTGAGATAGAAATTTTAAGTAAGTGTATATGGAAACTTCTAATATCTGTCCACAGTCCATGTGCGATATAATTTACACATTCACCGTGGATGAATAATTTGTAGAGTAATTCAGTTACAAAAATTAACTTCAAAGAATCATGCCACTCATCCAAGCATAACGAAATTCACGGAAACATCAAATTTTCTAAAAAAAATTACCAAGGATATTGAAAAAATCTCATTGTTCAACACAAGCAATGGTGATCGGGTCTTTATTTGACACTTTGGACACGGAGACTCTAGCGATATCATCCCTGTCAATGAGCTCAAAACACACAAATGTCGCTCGCATATAAATGTGTTTCCCTCGTGAATTTGGACCAATCGATGGAGAAGAAAGCTAGCTACCGCAATGCCCTGGCCTTGATCGGTTGGAATGCATGAGTCTCGATTCTATTATTTTCCTAGATATGTTTCTTGATGAATCCGTAAGAAACAGCCTTGGAATATGCATGTTTAAATAAATCACCAATTTACTGCAGAGCCATAGAAAACCAACTCAGGATGGATCCTTAGCTTTCACCGTCCATAGGCTAAGAAGGATGATGGTGAAAAGCCAAGTCAAAAGAAAACTCTGAAATTGGTTGTTGTTGTAGGGTCATCTAATGTACATCTTCGTTTCGTTCTATTTTGCTGAAGTTACTGGTAAATTTAGTAGCTTACTATTCAGATCGATAATTGCTTGGTTTAGGCAAAAAAGGATGAAGTGCAAGGGTTGTGAGGGCGGTACTTCAGTGAATCTCCTCCTTCAGGTTCTCCTACCGGGCGATCGACATCTATATGACTTCTTTGTTGTGACCAGAACTTTCAGGATCATTTTGTTCAAAAACTCCATGATCATCTTTCTGTAAGACATCAAGTATAAATTAGGGGCTCTGCATCCGGTCTTCGCTGGAAGCAATACCTAATCAAGCATCTTAAGCAATGACTAAATCCTGCAGCAGGATTTCATTATATGCTTCCGAAACAGAGCAGGATCTGCTGTGCATGGAAACAAAACATGAACATCAGCAAAATGTCAGAACTTTCTTATGAATGATGTGTGAAGGCACGAGCAATCGTTCGATGGAAGCTTCCCCAAAATCTTGTTATTTCCTTGTGAACATGAACTATTGATCGTAGCTTCCCCCAAAATTCACACTTGCTCTCGTCCTCTGGTACTCCCTCCAATTAAAAGTCGTCTTCTTTTCTTGTTAGGCTTCTCTGTTGTATTCTCATTTGTATATTGAGAATCTTCTTATACTGTGGGATAGAGAAAAGATCTCACTACTCGTTGAGTGCATAAATTCATAGCAACCTCCGGAAAAGAAATGAATCATTTGAGCGTGATGGTGCTGCTATTGCAAGATTACAGACAATGCATGGGTCGTTCACAGCCTATTGTTGCAGATCGATATCAGATGGATTTGCAAATGGTCAATGTAAGATAAATTATGAGTTTACTGATAAAAACCATTCGAATGAATTCAGAAACTAATATACATAGAGTTTCATATGGTTTAGTCGTGAGATCGCTTGGTGCTATTGAGAAACACCGACCTCTCTCTCTAGAGATTTCTAGAATTTTTTAGAACTCTCTTGAATTGTCTAGATATTATAGACTCTTCTTTTATTTTTTAGAACATTCATGGTGCGGCTATATATTCTAGAGTTTTCCTTAACCTTCTAGAGCCTTCATGATTTATCTAGATATTCTAGGATATTCTAGTGTTTTGTCCAAGCACTATCTTCACCCTCTATAAATAGGAGCTAGTGCTCCACCTTGTGTAATGGTGTGAGAAGTCCTAGAGAGCAAGAGTGAGAGAGCAAGAGTGAGTAGTGTGTGGAAGTGTGAGAATCCATTGTGTGTACTAGTGAGAGTTTTGTAAATTGAGTGATCTTCCATCAATAATAAAGAAAGCTCAATTTACTTTGAGATATTCACTTGATTTTCAACAAGTGGTATCGGAGCCAAGTTGCGGAGGAGCATCAGAAGCGTGATACACAAATATAAGTGGTTGGAGACCATTGTGCGTGAGCCGACGATCGGATCGGAGTGCGCCGAAGTTTTGCCAGTATACAGTCAGGGACTGTGATCAATCAATTGGTTGGGGACCAAGATTACTCGGAGTAGTGTCGGGCATTACATCCAAATCAGATGGCGGATTTCTTAAGTTCAGTGAATGGCGTCGAAAAGCTCAATAGCATTAACTATAACAATTGAAGTATTCGCATACAGTATTACCTGTTGGGCCAGGATTTGTGGGATATTCTTAGCAGCGGCAACACCACACCACCACCGAATGATGCCGACTTGAGGAAATGGAACAATGAAGATTTGAATGCTCGAAGGTGTATCACCAACAGATATTGTGAATGTCGGAAGAGAGTAGAGAAAAGCAAGTACAGATTAAGGACTGAGGGAAGCAAGTCCTGGAGAAAGATGATTTTTGTCAGTAAAGACAAGTGGGAACGTCAAGTAATGGGATGAACTACTTTGGAAAATGGGGATGCGATGAGGTGTCGATACCCCATGAGATTGGATAATTGGAAAGTGGCAAACTTCGAGAATGAAATTTCTTTAAGGGTGGAAGAATTGGGACATTCCGAATTCCGACCCCCTCGAGTCTATTGAATGGAAGGATATCGATCGATGTATTTCAGTTATAACTCGCTCGGAGTTGGCCACTCTTGAGTTAACTGACCAAAAGGGACGCGGAATCGGGTACGTGGACCTGGGGAATTCGAATGAGAAATGGCATTTTGACCATAAGGATTGCCGAGAGAATATTCTGGGCCAGCAGAGATTGATTTAAGGACGATCATGGAATGTCTTGCTAGCGTTATACGTTGGGACGCAAGTAATTCCGCTTAACCAATGTGTAATTTGCAAGAACTTCCTAAATCGAATTCCGATGATCAGGATTGACAGAATGAATGACAAATCATCATAATTACATGACAACCAAAATTGCCACGACTTAAGAAAAATCCCAAGGTCGATAAGCGTAACGTCTCTAAGAGTCGCCCGTCGGTTAGAGCTAAATTGGAATTACAATCGACGAGAGTACAACATGGAATTGGACCTTGAGATTTGGATATTGGACATTGAGGAATTCAAATGTTTGAATTGCAATGGACGTCGCCTCATTGAGGGTGGTTTATATTGGAAAAAAATAAAATTTCAGACAGAAAATGCAAAATTATTATTTTGCCCCACGACCATTTGCCCTTGCCTTAACATTTTAGAAAGACGAAATGGTCAATTCCCATTCATGCATATGGATGCCGGAAATTAAGAGGATATGGTCAAATGGAGTCAAAACTATGATTGGAATGTGCCACGTGTCAATCATTGGGGGCCTTAGGCATTTATTGCCACATGAACCCATCTTGTCACATTTAATCTCAATTATGTGTGTGAAACATGTCTTTAGACAACCCTTCAGCCGTGTATAGCATTTCCCCACCATTTCCCTTTGATTTTTCTCTCTTTTCCTCTTCACCGAAAATCCACCATGCCGACCAGTTTCTGCCCTGCAATTCGCTCCTCTCGTTGGCCACCTCCCATCGCCGCCTTGTCGTGCTCCGACCATCACAAGCTAGCTTAACCTCTCCTTGACAAGTTTCAAGTGGTATTTTGTCAATTGGTCGAGTATTTTTTACCGTGTAGCCCCGAGACAAAAATTGGCCAGAATTTGCGCGAGCTGGGGCAAGGCTTTTGTTCTCCCTCTTAGAGACTCCGAATTGCCTCGAACGTTTTGTGAGAGCTTCATAACATCTAGTATTCAAGTTGGATGGTCTGTAGTTGCAAGTTTGGTGGTGTTAAAATAGGATTTCATGAATGATTTTGGATGATTAAAACTGGACAGATTCTAATCATGCGAGGATCGTGAAGGAAACGGGCTGTTTAAAGGTCTTGTGGATTTGTTTTGCATCGAAAATCTTGATGAGCTCCCTAAATACATATATTGAGGTCCTAGAAAGTTTATTTTGTGATGAATTGAGGTTTGGGATTGAGATATGGCTTGATTGAGCGGATTGAACCAAGAACCGGTTCTGTTTTGGGGGAGTATCTGTTCTGGCCGAACCTGATGATGGCCATTTAAGTGATATTTTGACTTCAAATTAATTTATAAGAATATATAGGACACTGTGTGAGGTGTTAATGGGAAGTATGTGAAGTGGATTGGGATTGAGAAGTGATTTAAAGGCTATGTGGTACATAAAACCCCAAGTTATATTCCACCTTGCATGTGGCTATGTGAACCGAATATATTGAGGGTTTGTGGGAGTATTGTCATGTGTTCAATTGATCAATAATGCGTATTGAGTTGCCAATTGAATGGTATTGAGGGATTGGTTTAATGGAAGTGGAATTCAATGGCTTTTTATCCAAATTTGATGAACATTTCTAGGTTAACGAGAGATTCTTAGTGGATTGTATACTTGTGGAATTGAAAAGGATCCCTTGATGTGAAGTTTTGATAATTGATCAAGGTAAGTGTTTCCTAAACCTTTATCTAAATGCTCGGACAATACTAGATAAAGTGGTCGAGTGATTTGATTGCTTTATGAAGCCTATGGCTTGAATTGCTTGATTGAATAGTGGATTCCATGACTTGAATGGCATAGCATGACAATTGGACTGTGGTAGGCCTTGATGACATATTTGGCTACTAAGCCATTGATTGTTTAGCTGGCTGTGACGCTTACGTGACTTATATGGCTATAGCGCCTGTGATATTGAAGTGGCAATGAAGCTCTGTTGTTGAGTTGGCCATAGTGTTTATATTATTGAATTGGCTATAATGCATGTGTTATATGAATGGACTTTAGTGCCTTAGCGATTAATTGGCCCGTGGCCTCGAAAATCGCTTTGGCTGTGAGTCCTTGAGATGACAATTGGCTGTGAGCTTCGAAAGTATCGATTGGCCTATGACCCCAGTGGTACCGATTGACTAAAAGTCCTAATGATACCGATTGGCCTATGGCCCCAATGGTATCGAATGGTTGTGAGTTCGAATAATAATGAGGATATTGATTTTCCTGTGGCCCTAGTAATATCGCGCGGCTATGAGCCCTGAAGTGATAATTGGCTATGAACCCCATGAGATACCGATTGGCCTGTGGCCTTAGTGGTATTGATTGGCGGTGAGTCCAGAAGTATCGATTGGCCTGTGGCCCCAATGGTATGAGTTGATTAAAAGTCATTACGATATCCATTGTCATGTGGCCCCAGTGATATAAGTAGCCAAGAGTATCAGAGAAGTACATGGTGGCCTGAATGCCGAGAGATGAAAGACAACGATGAATCAGAAAGTGGTGTGTGTTTGTTTATATGTCGTGTGCTTTGAGCTTGAACCCATAAGATTGTCTATGCCTAGTTTGTTAACATGTCTGATTTATGAAGGCCTTGTGCCATTACATTGATGAAAGCCTGCATCTGGTAGCATGTGCGAGTGTGGTCTGGAGGGACTGGTGCTCAGATCTAGATTTAGGTTTCATTTATTGAGATATATATATCTCACCCCAGTGGGGGATTAACTTTTTTTCAGGCCCTTGAAGACCGAAGTACAGGCGAGATGAGGATGAGCTCTCGATGAAGTAATGGCATAAATGATTTTATGTATTTTGTGGCCTTAGGGATTGTATCTGAATTTTGAGGAATTGGGAACTGAATTTTGGGTACTTTACTGCATAACTTCTTAGGAGAATTTTATTTATAATAAGTGTATACCATTTGTCCTGAGTCATTTCATTATAGAATTGTACGGAGCAGTTTTATGGCTTTCGCGATCTTGCTCCTTTGTTAAGTTATTATATGATTGGCCGAAGGATCCTAGATGGCACAGCTTGATTACGGCCTGATGGGATATTTGCATATTTGTCAAGCTGGATGATGCCGGGATAGTGAATCACTTCGGTGCGACAAATGGAAACTCGCCAAAGAGAGTATGGTTATCGCCCGAGTAAAGAAAGAAGGCTCATTGTATGGCATACAAGAAAGAGTGAGCAACAGAGATGCTAACGTTGCCCATAGTGACTCAAGCATAGAGTTATGGCACAAGAGGCTTGGTCACATGAGTGAAAAGGGTTTGCAGATTCTCACCAAGAAAATTCTTCTTTCTGACGTTAAAGGCCAATTGTTGGAGGCCTGCACTCATTGCTTAGCTGGCAAACAACGCCAAATGTCATTCCAGAAACTAGATTGACCAATAATGAGAAGATATGTTCTTGATCTGGTTCATACTGATGTCTGTTCGATGACAAAGAAATCTCTTGGTGGTGCATATTATTTTGTCATCTTTATCAATGATCACTCAAGGAAAATATGGGTGTCCTTGATGAGCACGAAAGATCAAGTTTTCCAAGCGTTCAAGGAGTACCATGCCATGGTGGAACGAGAGACTGGGAGGAAATTGAAGTGTGTGTAAGCAGATAATGGTGGTGAGTATCGTGGCCCATTCGATGCATATTGTAGGTCACACGGTATCAAACTGGAGAAGACGCCTCCAAAGACGCCTCAGCCAAATGGTGTAACTGAGAGGATGAACTAGACCATTAAAGAGAGAGTCTGATGCATGTTATCTCACGCCAAACTACCCAAGTCATTTTGGGGTGAAGCCATGAATACTGTTGTTGATATAATCAACTTGTCGACCTTTGGATGGAGATATCCTAGAGGAGGTTTAGACAAGGAAGAAGGCGTCGCACTGTCATTTGAAAGTGTTCAATTGCCGAGCGTTCGTCCATATTCGTAAAGACAAACAATCTATGCTCGATGCGAAGACCAAGGAATGTATCTACCTTGGTTCTCTAAAAAATGAATTTGGCTTTCGCTTATGGAATCCTATCAAAAGGAGGATCGTGAGAAGCCGTGATGTTGTGTTCTTTGAAGATCAGACTCATGAAGATGTCAACAAGACAAAGACTAGGATTGTTACCCATTCCGATCCTGTGTTATTTTCTAAGGATCATGATGATTCAGGGGGAGAATCATCGTAGAACGAAAATGAAGAAGTTGGTGATGTCGAAACACCAACGGTAGAGCCTGTCGAAATGATAGAGTCGGAGCCTGTCGAAATGACAGAGACAAAGCTTGTTGAACAAGAGCCTGAAGTCCAATCTCAATTGAGGCAATCCACCAGAATTAGGCGTCCTTCGACCAGTTATCCTGCGGATGACTTCATAGTCCTTGGGGAGCCTCAATGCTATGAAGAAGCTATTGCCAGCAATGAGAAAGAAGAATGGGAGAAAGCCATGCAGGAGGAGATGCAATCCTTGCGTGAGAATCACACCTATGACCTTGTTGAGTTGCCGAAGGGAAGGCGAGCGTTGAAAAACAAGCAGGTGTTTAAACTTAAAGCGGATCAAAGTAGCTTGCGACCAAGGTATAATGCTTGACTTGTTCTCAAAGGATGCAACTAGAAGAAGGGTATCGATTTCGATAAGATATTTTCCCCCGTAGTGAAGATGTCATCTATCCGAGCTGTCCTTGGTATAGCCGCCAGTCTAGATTTGGAGATCGAACAACTCGATGTGAAGATTTCTTTTCTTCACGGAGACCTAGAGGAAGAAATCTATAAGAAGCAACCCAAGGGTTTTGAAGCTCCAGGTAAAGAGCACATAGTGTGTCGTCTCAAGAAGAGCCTCTATGGTCTGAAAAAAGCACCAAGACAGCGGTACAAGAAGTTCGACTCATTCATGGCAGAACATGACTTCAAGAAGACTGTCGCTGACCACTGCGTGTTTATTAAGAGGTATGCCAATGGTGATTTTATAATTCTCTTGCTTTATGTCGATGATATGTTGATCGTTGGGCAATATTGATACTTGATTTTCGATTAGTCTTTTTTCAGTTTATTTTTGAAAAATTAGTAAAACTTCATAAAAAATTGAAAAATTGAAAAATAAACTTTGATAGCCTTAGCCAAGCCCAAGAGACCATTTTTGGCCAAAAATAATTTTTTATAATTTTCACTTTTTTGGTATTTTTAGAAAATAGGAAAATACTCAAAAATTCAGAAAAAATAGCATTCGAGGTCACAAAAATATAAAAAAAAAGTCAATAATTTATTTTAATTTCCTTATATTTTTGACCTCATAAAAAGTTCAAATTCAAGTTCAATTTTATGTGTTTCTTTGTTACACGTATGATTGAATTTAGTAAAAAAAAGTCATTTGAGTTTTTTAATTTGCAATTTTGGTATTTTTAAGATCTTAACATTCAATATGATTATCCTTCATTGCAATTTGGCCCAATTATTTGCACAAATTGTTCAATTATATGAATTGGGTAAAATTGCATACTTAATTACAATTTAGTCCTTGAATTTGGGCATAATTAAAATTACTTTCAATTCAAGAGTTACATTTACCAATTGAAGCCACTACCTAATGTTTCCCATCATTCTGAGTTGATTGGTATAGGTGAGTTGGTCCAATTTGACTGTTTGAGCCTTCAATTGCACAACTTTTCAATATGCAATTAAATGAAAATTTGGGGTTTTTATAGAAATTGGCTAGAAATTTAGGGGAAAAAAATACATTTTTAGATAATATCCATGTCCTAGGTTCGATTTTGAGATTTAATTGTAAAAATTTCCACAAAATTGTAACTAATTTTGGAAAAATCAAATCAGAACTGGTTCTGACCGGTCAGACCGGTCGAACCAGTCCGCTACGGTGTCATCTTCAACCTTAGACTCCCGTACAGATGAAAAGTCCCTAGGATGATTTTGATTATCAAATTGAAGGCCAATTCACAGATAATTAGACAAGAAATGGTGGGCGTATTGTTGCCCTCACCCTTACCTGTCGATCGACACCGGCATCACCATTCGACGTCGTCGGTGGAGTGAGTAATCGACCAGTCAACCTCACAAACCTGCAAAAGTCTGCATTTCTAAAACTTAGTTCAAATCCGTGTCAAATTCACACCAAATGGGACTTGCCGGAGCACCTAAGGGAGATTGGATGATTTCCCAACCGATTCCGTCGACGTCAGCATGCCATTTGGCACTTGACAGTATGTAAATCCAAGTTGGCAAGCATCCACCGATTGAGCGGGAAATCAAAATTGGTATATAGCCTTTAAGGGCTTTCTAGAAGAGGGAGATTGGCTCATTCTATTTCTGAGGAGTAACAGAGTCGAAAGAGAGAGAGAGGAGAGAGAGGAGAGAGAGAGCTTGCTCTTCAATTGCCATTGTAGAGAGCTTGAGCTCGAAAGAATGGCACTGGTCAGGCCATTCTAGGCTAGGTCGAAGCCGAATATCACCTTTAGGAGTTCGACGAGGTACGCAGGAAGCGATCGCAATCGACGGCGTCGTTTGAAACGCCGAAAAATGGTAAGTCGAACTTCAAGCTTAACTTCTGTTTATTAATGGCGGATCTGTATTACGGCCTTAATACTTACAATTGATGTGTACGAATTACATCTGAGAGTTCATTAAACACCTCCATATGTTTTGATTGCATTGAAATCGAGTCAAACCTCACATTTGAACTCCATTGCCATCACCGATTCAGTCGAAACTAGTCCAGGCTATCCTAGACCTTACTAAGTCAATTTGACTTGTAAGTAAGTCTCCTGAACTTGAGGCGAAGCTATCTTGTGATCGAATTACCTAGATTGTGTAAATTGCTCGATTGAACTTCCATGATTGTACTCGGCATTTTGCAAGGTGTTCGTGATTCTGTAGATGGAATGCCTTAATTCTGATATATATGAAATTAGACGATAAGGCAAGTTGAATGGCACCGATTTTATGTTAATCGGCCTAGATTTAGTCGTTCATCGGTGCCGAAGAATTCTCGGCCGTCCGTTTAGTTACAATCAGGAGGAAGAAGACGAAGCTGACGTGGCAGGTCAACGAGTCAGCGGCTTAGGTGACAGAGTGTGATTGGTCCACGTGGATATCGATTCAGAGCTTGTTAGGCTGAGTCAGTTTTTATCGGATGGCTTAGATTAATCGAGTGCTATTTTTAGTGGCTGTCCGATTAAAAATTAGGAATATTCGAAAGTGATTTTTAATCAAAAAATAAAAAAAGTTTGAAACGGTACTGTTTAGGTTAAGGGTGGAGCGGCGTTGTTTAGATAAGTGAGGACGGATGATCTAAATCGTGTCTTGGCTTTTAATCGTGGCTGTAGGTTTAAGTAATTAGATCCAACGGCTGAGAGGTAGTCGGCTTTTAATCTGAGCTGTAGATTTTAGTAAGCCAATAATAAGGCCATGGAGTAGCCACGTGATTCAATAGAGACAGTCAAATTAAATTCGAATAATAAAAAAATTAAAAAAGCGAAACAGCGTCGTTTTTGGGTGTGGGTCGCTCGGGTTTGGGTCTTGGCCGGGTTTTGACTAGTGTGGGTCGGGTCGACCCGGTCCAAATCATTTTTTTAATAAAAAAATTCAGAAAATCATTGTAAAAAATTAAAAAAAATCCTAGAAAATTCTGAAAAAATGTTACAAAATCCTAGAAAATCCTAAAAAATTGTTGAAAAATTGTGGAAAATTCCTAAACATCTCAGAAAATCCTAAAACTTGAGGAATAATCACATGCAACTGGTCAATCCTATTTTTGAGATTTTTCATCCATTTTTATGAAAATTGACAATATTACCCTTTAGGGGTAAATCGCCTCTATTTTGTATGTGAGATAGGTCGAGAATATCAATGTAAGAACTAGGGTCAGTCAGGTGACCAATTCTTATACTTGGGTTCTTGATTCTCGTCTTTTTTTTCTAGAAATGACAATTTTACCCTTCTAAGGTTAAATCACTTTTCTTATTCCGATCGAGTCGTGAAAATTGCTCAAGATTAGGATTTGGGTCTAGTGGTCGATTAATCCTTCTATTTTTTTTTTGTTGAAATCCTTTTGTTTGAGATTTTCACTTCTCATCACTTTCTGAAATGACGATTTTACCCCTCGAAGGGTAAATCGCTTCTAAAATTTCATAAAAATTCTAAAAAATTCCAAAAAACAAGAAATGGATTGGCTTGGTGACCAATCTTATTTCCACCATCTTTTGACTCCATATTTCATTTGAATTGACAAATTCTCCCTTTTAGGGCAAGTTGTCCTGAAACTCTTCAAAATTATGATTCCGTCCTTCAAGGGTAAATCTGTCAAGAATACTCATAAGCCTTGATTGACATTTTTCTAGGCTAGTAGGGCCTTACTAGGGATACCACGCTGTATTCATGTGGTTTATCCACATGTTTTGATCATTGATTTGAGCATTTTCATTACTGATTGTAAGTGCTAAGATAGTCACTTATATTTGCATGAACTCCTAGATTTAAGGTTCGTACCCCTCTCATCTGCATGAAATCTTAGAGTTAGATAAATTATTCAATTTAGGTGCCGAAATAGCATCAACTTTGATAGTTGGCGTAACAAAATCTCCGATCCCATTTATCTGATTTCCACGGAATTAAATAGAATGCTCCTAGCTATTCAATAGAGCTTCCAATCGTACCCTCCACAAAACGATTGGTGGCAACTCCTTGGCATGCATACGTATCACATGTCACCAGACCACAAAGAAGGTCAATCACGTATTCCTTTGTTGCGACTTGGGTAACAAGCATTGGGAGAGGCCTGCGTCCGACTAAAGGGAACGGCCCATTAACCTGCCGAATCCGCGAGGACCGCGGTCGGGTCGAGACAGGCAAGACTCGAAGAAAATTTTTTCCCTGAAGAAAGCCTTGAGCAAGCCATTCGCTATGAAAGATCTAGGTGCATCGAAGCAGATCCTTGAGATGAAGATCTTGCGAGATCGTTCGAAGAAGCTGTTATGGCTATCCCAAGTGAAGTATATCGAGAAGATTCTCAAGAGATTCGATATGAACAAGGCTAAACCAGTAAGTATTCCTCTTGCTGGATATTTCAAATTGAGTAAGAAGCAGAGTCCATCGACAGAGAAAGATAAAGAAGAGATGAAGAATGTGCCATATTCGTCAGCCTCATGTATGCAATGATTTGCACCAGGTCCGATATTGCTCATGCCGTCGGTATTGTAAGTTGATATCTTTCAAATCCAGGAAAGGAGCACTGGGCCATTGCCAAATGGATATTTCGATATCTCTAGGGCACATCGAAAAGATGTTTGTGCTTCGACGAAGGAAAACCCGTGTTAAAAGGTTACACAGATGCAGATTTAGGTGGTGATGTCGATTCGAGAAAGTCGGTGTCAGGGTACCTGACTACTTTTACAGGGGGGCTGTGTCTTGGCATCGAAGCTCCAAAATGCATTGCCCTATCTACCACCGAAGCTGAATATATTGCAGCCACAAAAGCATGTAAAGAAATGCTATGCATGAAGAACTTCTTGCTTGAGCTGGGACATAAGCAAGAAAAGTATGTGCTAAGATGTGATAATCAGAGTGCCATACACTTGTCAAAGAATTTAGCTTATCACTCTTGATCAAAACATATCGATATGTGATATCATTGGATTCAAGATATCATAGAGGAGAAGCATCTACAACTCGACAAGGTTCACACCGAGAAGAACTGATCTGACATGATGGCCAAGGTCGTCTCATTGAAGAAATTCGACGAATGTTGCAAAGGTGTCGGTGTGGTGATAATCCCCTCTAATTAAGTTGAAGTTGGAGATTTGTTGGGATTCTCCTTAATTACTTGGGAGAATTAATGCATTGATGATCACGTAGTTCCAATGCAACCACCTCGCATGGGAAAGTGAATTCTCGTGGCTCTGTGTATTGAGAAGGTGCTAATCATCTTCGTAAATCCACCTCATTAATTGATGAAGATTCTGGAGTATGGAAGAGCGATCTCATGGCCTCCTATAAATAGGGGATGAAGAGATGCGTTGAGGCATTGCATAGAGTGAGAGTTCCGGTGCACATTCCGCATCGAAGAGAGAAAGCGTTGAAGCCAAGTTCGACAAGTCTCGTCGTCAGTTTCGACAAAACAAGAGATATCTTCCGAGAGGGAGAGAGCTATCCACCATTGTATAAAGAGTGTGAGAGAGAGTGTTATACTCTTGTACTTGTTTGTATTCCACCATACCGGTGAGGGTGTTCCACCAATTTCGATGAAGACATATTGTTGTAATCCTGTTACTATAGTGGACGATCTTCGTGGTTTTTCCCTTTCGAGTTTTCCACGTAAAATCCGTGTCTCCACTTCTACGTTACTTCATTCTTCTTCTTGCCTATCTTGATCACACAAGGAAGGAGAAAGAGTTTCGCTTCCGCATGTTACTCGCCTTTTTTTCCCAATAGTTATAGATATATAGCCTATCGCAATAAATAAATAAAAAAACCCATCTCTTGTTTTCTCACCACAACGAAGAGATTCTCCAAAAAAAAATTCATTTAATTTTAATAATTATGACAAGTAATTCAACCATGATAGAATGATGTGCTACCACGAATCGAGTCATACATACTGCGACAAGCTTTACATTAAAAATTGGACGTTCTTTGTTTGAGGGGTCTGGATCGGATGCTACGGCTGGACCACCTGTTTGACCTTGGCCTGCAGCATTGGGAGACTACTTGACATGTTAGGTAGACCATCCTTTCTTCACGTGAGGACATGTAAAATTTAAAAAAGACCACTCTCTTCGTCGCCTCAATAATGAGGACACATAAACAATTGATTAATACAACATTGATTAGGTAAACCATCCGTTCTTCCATGGCTAATGGACACATGTTTATTGGCAAAAGGGAACCTCAAGTGCCAAATTTATGTACAACGCTCATTTTGATGGTAATATTTTTTTTCGGATAATTTAAGAGTCAATTTTTTTAAAAAATAATGAGGTCATCGAATTGGCACTAAAATGATTTATTTTCTCCGGTTTGACACCAAAGTGATCGTTTTTTGGATAACTTAAGTGCCAATTTTTTTTAAAAAAAATAATTATTTAAGTGCCAACAAGTAATAATTATTTTTTTAAAAAAATAATTATTTGACGCAACAAGTAATAATGTCACTTTGTTTTGCCTGCTTTGTAATGATTCGGTATTTACATTTCATTGGACTTTTTCGTCCATTGAGACATCTTCGGATGACTCACTTAGCAAATGAGAGCTTTTTTTAAGTAAAAGTTTATTTATTTCCATCTTTATCAAGCTTTTGATTGATGAGTTAAAAATATGGACTGACCAATATGAAAATTTTGCTAAAAATAAATTGTATATGTTCGATTTTCCTGTTTGTAACCAAACTTTAGTTAAAACTTAACTAAGCAGTCAACACCAATCGAAATCGATATCTCCCACAGAGCTGGTTCTATTTCCCACCCCCGGCCCTTTGGGCCTTGCGTTGTAAGGATGCCCCTCGTCTGGACTATGCTACTCTGACTTATGATAGAAATAAACTAGTTGGTTCCAAAAAAAAAATAATCACCAGTCAATCTCTTGGGAAGCTAAAACCTTGGTCGGAGAGGAGACTGCTCCGCTTCAAGTTTTTCACCGGCCAAAAATAAAAATAAAGAAAGACCGTTGTCGGTCACCTCAATGAAGACAATAGCCTGGACTTATAAACAATCGAGTAATAATTGAATGACCCATAAAAGTATACAAATATTTTGGACAAACGTAGATTCTGCAAATGTAGTTGACGGTTTGTCGCAGTTTGTTGTTTCTTTTCTTCACTAAGCACCATCACAAATGTCTAAGTAATGATAATGGACGAATCATAGATTAGACAAACGTAAATTACGGAATCATCATTTCCCATGTCTAATGGACAAACATTCACTAGGGGTCCATACCTCGATCTGGTTCTAAAAATATGGCAAAATTATAGAAGAAATATCACAATTGAGCTAATCGTTATGTTAGAATTTCAGTTGTGATTGTTAGGTTGGACGTAACTTCAAAGTAATTTTGAGATTAGAAATATTGTGTAAGTTAAACATTTACCATTCTTCATTAACATTTTATACCAGTTCACTTTTAGGGATATTGCTAATCTTTACGTGACACAACAGTATGGGAAACAATTATGAGCCACGAGTAACATTGTTTTGTGGTCTCTCAAAATGAAATTCTCACCGCATGATCTTCCAAATTTTCTAACATTATAAATGCAAAATAATAGATTAGCTACAAAAAAATAATTTAAATGTCTCAAAGCCATTGTCGGTGAGCATTTGAACAAAGAGAATGATGTGTAAGGATTTCAAGCTCCGTACATGTTTCATCTGAAATCTACCGTTGAAAGAAGTTTCTCATTTTTTAGAATCTGAAACCTACTATGCATACCCTGAAACCTAGATCCGATCACATTATAGGCTCCAAGATCGGTTTTAGGGTCTACCCATCTTCCACGTGTATTCTTAATTGAACATTTGCATTGACTCCTGATCACCATTTGCTACTACAATTCATTGATCACATTTCATATTTACACACAAAAATAAATATAAAATCTTAATAATGTAAAAGTCTTAGTTATAAACATCTCCGAAAATGGAAACTCAAACTAGTGATTCCAGATTGAAAAATCTAATGGTGTGGGGAACCTCAATATTAGACTTGTGCTAACTTAGACATATATGTACTTGCTGACCATGTCCATTTTAATGAGATGCCATTGCCTAACGATCACTATGTGGGTGAGTCAACCTCAAACAAAGTGCGAAAAAGACGACAAACCTAGAGAAGAGAACCCCGCAAAATAAAAAGTAAAAAAAGACTCGGTCACCTCAATCAAGGCAACAATGCGTACACATAAACAACCGAGTAATATAAACATTGTCTAGGTACTAATCCTAATGTCTTAGTCACCATCTTATATATATAATGTTGTTCCTTGACGAGTCGCCATTGCCAATGTTTAGGTCTGAGCAAACATTGATTAGGTGTCCATTCTTTCTTGCCCCGATTAGAGACAAACAAAGATTATACAAACATTGATTAGGCAAACCCTCCACGGCAAATGGACAAACATTTTGTTAAGTCTCTATTATTTCCTCCACCGCTAATGGACAAATATCGATTTGATATCTATTCTTTCCTGCACCACTCAAAGACAAACAGTGATCAGACAAACTTTCATTAGATAAAACATCTTTTCCTCCACGGCCGACGAACAAATATTTGTTAAATTTCATCTTCCCTCCACCGTGGACAAAAATTGATTCGCTGGCCGTGTTATTGATTTGATACCACGATTACCTAACCTTGTCGACAACTTGGGCTAGTTTAATCGCTTAACTTAACGACAACGCACTACTCATTTTAAATGATACCCCATTACCTAACCTTACTATTTAAATGAGTCACTCTTATCCAAAATGTCAAAAGATAACAAAACTTTGAAGAGTACGACCCAGCCAAATAAATAAATAAATAAATAATCTCGACCAAAGTGGCATAAAGATCAACTTGGCCTTGACCATAACTTAAGGTTAGAAAATCCATTAGAACCATGTTTAGAAGAAACGAAAAGGTCTTTTTATTGCATAAACCCATTTTGCACGAACCCAAACGATGTCACTCATAATATTACATGATTTTCACTTGGGGCCCAATAGCTATGAGGTGAACCAAAATATAGCTCAAACAAAAAAGAGGCAAATATATGGGAAGGTTTCAAAGAAAAAAAAAGATACGGAAAGGTGCAATTGGTCCCCTAGGTTCATCATGGCCAAATATGTGGGACTCACCATACGAACTACTTGCTTCTTGGGCTCTGCTTACTCTTTACCAAATTAGGCCCATTATAGCCGTTCTTCATGTTAGAGTCATGTGAATGTCACATGTAGGCTTAGACAATTAACAACTGACCTGGACTTAGCTTAATAGTCTTGGCAACAAATACCACGATGCATCAGTTCCTAAGACTCATTGGGTCCACAGAGGACCAAGTTCAGGCTCTTGCAACTTTTACTACATAAAAAATAAAAAAAGGGTTAAAATAGACCATTTAGTGCTGGTGTAAAGAAAATTTCACAGAGATATTTTCGGCCCTTAGTATCTATATTATAAATATTCAAGACGGGATTCATTTGAGATTTTTTTTTTCACTCATCTACTTCCTTTCTTCTTCATTTTTTGGCTACCTAGCTCCTCCTAATGGGGACAAATACAAAAGAGGAGACTCCTTCAGCCTTACATGAAATATTTGTGTCGATAATGAAAAAACATTTAGCAATTTTTTTTTCAAATAGTTCATTTTTCGTGAAATAAAAGAAACCTTAAAGTCAATTATTCGCTGGATCTGAATGTGCAAATAAAGTGAACGGCTGCTTCGTGGACAACAAGCGAAGAACTTGCTAATGCTAGTAAAATGTTGGATCCACGTACTTTGGGATTATTACTATAAGAAAAGTTAAGCCTCTTTTAGTCCTCCTCTCCTTCCATTAGTTTAATTTGTGGCTCTTCTTCGTAGAGTTTGGCCATTTCAATCGGACGCCGGTAACTATTCATGGGACTTTACACGAAGGAAGAGGAAGATGAACAGAACCTAAAGAAAAGAAATAAAAAGAAATAAACCACGTAAAAGAACATAAGCAAAGCAACATTGTTTTGCAAAAATTTGTCCAGTTACACGTCAATTGCGTAATGGTCGGACAACTAGTGATGATGAGACATCTTTGGGAGCGTGTAGCAGAAGTTTAATACATTCACCTGGGAAGATCGCCAAGAGAAAGTCCAAGGCCGAACTCATTAATATATCACTCAAAAGCTTAAGCTAATGAGCTATGAGAGAACTTGAATATATTAAGTGCTTCACACCATATTAATTATTTAATATGAGATTTTCTCAAACACAATTTACACATGCATTTTAACAATCTTTCCCTCGCATGTATTGCTACACTACAACATCGACGCGCTCGCTACTACACCACAATTCCTTGAGATGTTCATCAAACACCGTATATGTTGGGAGTGGGTTTCCAATCAACCATCGGCTTTAATATTATTTATTGGGAGCGCACAACAAAAGTCCAATTCATTCGCCTAGGGAGATAGCTAAGAGAGAGGCCAAATCTGAGTCTATCAATATATTTAGTTAGATTCATATTCACTCAAAAGCTTAAGCCAATGAGTTATGAGCCAACTTATATATTAAGCACTTTGCACCACATTAATTCTCCAATGTGGGACTTCTCTATCAAACTCACATGTGCATCCTAATAACGTCCCCATCTCATTTTCAAGCCAAAATTAACTAGAAAGAGTACATAGGAAATTTGCGCAAAGATTAAAAGCAACATAATCAAATTTGGAAATTTTATAATTGAATTGTTAGCCAAATAATATGTTTAAGTCTGATTAGTTTTGCTCTCAAGAAGATCCTCATAAATAGCTTGCGCACATTTTCCTTATAAAGTCGAAAATCTAGAGAAGTTGACAAATGTAGGAAAGGCATCAATAGAAAGGAATTTACGTTCTTCGTGCTTTTAGATTTCTTGTTGATTCACAACATGCACTTGTAGTATGTTAAATATACGTTGCAATTTCACATCTCGAAATTACATGATGCGGTTCGAGTCCACTTTATTAAATAAAACTACACACAAACTCTAGCGAAAATTTGATTGATGTGAATATTTAATTTTTCAAAGTACTTGGTATTATTGTTTCTCTTGCGGAAAATTATGTCAGCACGAATATTTAGTTAATATGACAAATATAATCTTAGACATATGTATCTTGAAGTGAACTTATTACTTGCATGGAGAAGATCGCAATCGCACCGTGAGTAATAGGATTTCTCAACAATCTTGAACTCGAATGTTGCTAATGTTACACAGATATGTATAATGATGGGTTGTATCTAAATCGAATCAGACAATTACACATAAAATAGAAGAAATAGACGAAATATGAGTTTACGCAGGTCCAAACCAGAATAGAGCTATGTCCTGCAAAAAGATTTCACTATGATTTAAGTTTACAGTTTTGCAACTCGTTACAATGATTCTCATACGAGCACAATATATATGACCTAAAAATGTGACCAAAACCTAAGCCTATCTGAATCCCTTTTATCTCACAACAAACGGGCCAACTTGAACACTAGCCCAAACCCAGTATCGTTTTGAGAGCTCGCACACCGGTGAGTGGGGCGGTTATTCATTCATCGGGGAGCAAAACTGTCACGTTCCGAACTCGTCAGGCACGCAAAATCCCATCAAGCCCGTCTTGTCTCGGTGGTATCCAAGATCCATTGGCCAACAATTTATAACTTCTAAATGATACACGCATACAGAAGCGATGAAACTTCTCCATACAATTCAAATTTAAGATGACTCGAGACATATGGTATGTCTTCTTATAAATGTCGACTACAGGTTCAGAGGATAGAACTCTAAATTCAAGGTAACATAAAATCCCTAAAGTCACAAAAGTGTAAATCCATTTCCTATAATTACTTCTTCAAATACCGATCATTGGCAAGCTCAGATTTCCATAACCTGGGACTTAAAAAAGTTAATCCCACAACGGGGTGAGATATAAATCTCAGCAAGTTAAACTTAACCCTAAACTAGGTTGTTAGTACCTCCAGACATCTTTGAAAATAAGTATTCTTAAATAAAAGGCTTTGAAATGATAAAAACATAACTCTATCAACGCATAGTATTTCACTAATTCAAAATCGACTCGATTTGATCGTAAAATTTCACAAATAAAGCTGAACTTCGTGCTATGGCAGGGCTTTTAATAGAAATCTCCACTTGAGGCATTCTCAAATTTCTCAAGATCATAACGATGCATTTTCTTATCATATCTCAATCAAATTCCTATCATCAATATCAGGTTGTCAAGCACCCGTGTCATAACGCTTCAAGCCATTTAGACATTCACTTGATCATATAAGGTATTTCTACCAATCATCATTATCCAAGCCCGCGTCATAACGTAACAGGCAATTTAACATGTTTGGCAAGACCCGCGTCACAACACCTCAGATCAACATATACATATTGCCAAGACCCGCATAAAAACGCCTCAGGTCATGTTCCTCAATTGCCCGTGTAACAACGCATCAGGCTAGGATATTACCCGCGTAATAACGCATCAGGTTAGTCATCCTTACTTGGCCAAGTACAATATCTCGCGTAACAACGCATCAGGATAATCCAAACCCCACGTCATAACACATCAGGGTACAATTTGCCTTTCATAGACCCGTGTCACAACGCTTCAGGTCAAAATAATAACGCCTCAGGATTTACTCAAGCCCCACGTTTAATGCATCAAGGCATCACATGCACATGTACTCATAATGCAATAACTCACTGGCCAAATAAATTTCAATGCACGGTAACAAGGAGGCAACCTCATAGTTCGGCCCCTACATTTCAAGTTACTAGTCCTCACATCATGTTCCATGGCCAAGCATCACAAAGGCAAATCAAGTAATTCAATCAATCACTCCACATTGCCACAAGCAAGTCGCGGCCATTTCACAAAAATTCAAGGCTTGACACAAAATCATGGTTTCACAAATCATCTCGAGACTCAATTGGTAATTCAACCCGCTCAAAATATTCAAACCAAATAAGAATCTCCACAAAGCACGTCAAAAGGTTCAACTACCTTCCACGAACAAATTAAGATTCCTTAATCCAACCTCCATTTCATAGTTCTCATGCCATGTACCACTCAAGTTCAACTCATCAAAAACAGGGCAGATTCGGATTTAAGATCTTAAAAGTAGAACCGGTTCATAAATTACCACTTTCCTCAAACAATAACATCCCTTAGTAACCTAACATCCTAATAGAAGGTTAGGATCAATTTACCGCATAATTTAAGCTAGCAAAGTCCCACAATTAGTCACTTGAAGCCTTCGAGCCAAGCTGACCAAAACAGGGCAGAACTGGTTCTTGGAAATTTCACACAAACCAACCCTTAAACTTCATCCATACCTCATTCTAATCACCATACTCCATGCTAACATCTATATCTACATGTTAGGGGGTCTTACCAACAATTCTAAGGAAATACAACACTTCGACGAGCCTCCAAATGGCTCGGTTTGCTCAATCAGTGTAGGGCAGTGTAGTCCTAGAGGAAATCGCACAAAACCACCCATCAAACTCCTTCTAAACTCAATCATATCATGCAATCACCTCATCAACACATCGATTTATGTCCCTAAGGTTCACACCAGAAATTTTGGGGCAAAGAGACAGCGGCAAGAGCCTCCAAATAGCTCGATTCCACCCGAACAGCAGAGGGACAGAATCTGTCCAATTTTCGTCTGACGAAAACCACTCACAATCAGTCCTTAAATCCCATAAAAATTCATCCTCCACCAGCAACCGCAATTTTACATGTCTTAGCAAGGCTTGAGAGGTGATCTTACCAAGATTGAAGCCAAAACAAGCCCGGAAATTCCATTTGAAGCTCCACGGGTCGGAACAGGGTCGGGCAGCGACCTTTACTCACTCAAACGGCTTCACGGGAAATACGGCTGAGTGAATTTTTGCCCATGATACTTTGTTAGAACGGAAAGAGAAAGAGCTTTCTAATGGTGGTGGAATGCCTCAATCCTATATCGAACAAAGAAGTTATGGCCGAAATAATGGACATGGTCGAAATTGAGCGGGTAAGCCGAGCGAGCAAGCGAGAGAGGGAGAGAGTTTTGAGAGAAAATGGTAAGAGAGAAGGAGATGGCCAGCCAAAATGAGAAAGGAGAGAGAGAAAGTGATCTTCTTCTAAATTCCAAATGGTCAACATGAAGAATGGTAGGTTAAAAGTTTTTTAATAAATGTCCATCCACCATCCATTGACACTTGTGCATATGTCAATCAAGTCTTCATCCAAAGGCTGTTATGTTTCTAAATTTTCGCTCGCCATGGGGTATTGCAATTGACCAAAATGCCATCATTCCATTTATTAAGGCAAGTCTAAGGCTTGAGGGGCAAAATGATAATTTTACGTTCGACGTCCAAAACGTCATTTTTCTAATTCAAATTTTCTTCGACGACGCAACGTCCAATCCAATTATAACGTTGGAATCTTTATTTTTCATTTTTCAATTTTGAGATTTTATTTCATATTTCATGCCTCGAGGGGGCGGAATTTCGGAATGTCACAACTCTTCCCCTCTTAAAAAAATTCCGTCCTCGAAATTTGCAACCTTCTAACCATCCAGTCCTTTGGGGTATCGGCGTTTCATCACATCCTCATTCTTCCGGATAATTCATTTCATGATTTGACTATCTTACTTGTCCTTTCCAACCAAAACCATCTTTTCCTAGGACTTGTCTCCTTCAGTCCTCAATTTGATTTGATTCTCTCCATTTTCTTTCGATATTCCTAACATCGGTCAGCAGTTCATCCTCGACCGTTCACGTTATCTTTTCCATTTGTCCATCACCATTATTACTAAACCCTCGCCATAATGCACTCTTTAATGTCCATATCATTCGGCGTATTAATCTCTTCAAGGGCATGTCTTTTCCTTATCGGCACGTTTAATACTTGACCTCATGTTCCACTAACCAAATTTTCAGTCCATTCCATCGATAATATCGATGCAAGTCTGGCACACCTTTGTGTCATCCCAAGTGACACCATAATTCTCCATTTGAATTTCTGATGAGGTCATTTCTTTAAATTCCTTTTCAATATTGGACTCGTACTCTCGTCCATGGGACTTTAAGGTTTCTACCCTCAACTTTGAGGTTTCTTTCCTAGGTATTCGAAAATCTGGATTTCCTCCTTGTTCTATCCATTTCCATAACCCCTTAAATGACAAGGTCTATTCATCGCAGCATCTCAATTCCTTTCTGACTTCAAGTTTGATGCTTTGGGTAGTTATCAAACTAGTCAATTGGCAACCTTTCAATTTAGGAGTTGAATTTATTATTTCCTTGAGCAAAGCCTATCATTTATCCGCTAAATGCATGATGCTCAATTTTCACTTATATGCATCCGCTACTTAACTCACCTTTTCTAGGCGATATAGGATATTTTATCCTTAGTCCTTAAGCAATCTCCTTCACAGACGTTGTTCCTCATTCAATTTTTCTGGGCAACCACATACCTCAAATTCTTATGATTTGTGTAAACTTGAAACCTCCCTGCGAGTCGTGTTTTCCAACTTCGTCGCAAGAATATTTGCAAGCCAACTCCAACCATGCATTAGACGTTCCAACTCATATAACTTTACTATCACGTCGTATTCGCATAGCCCACTTCAGTTTGCCTTGCTACGCCTCAAATTTCCTTTCTGCGTCACGTCATTATGATTCACTTGACCCCTTTTTAATTCCAAATAAGAACACTATTGTCGACGTAGTCATCAACTTGACTTAAGTTCTCGAAAACCTTTTTCGTATTCATTCATCCATGGAATTGCTTTATGGGAAATCTTCTCCCAATCCATCCATAACAATTCACCAATTCTAAGAAACTTCAAGTTTCAGCAACTCATAGTGGCCCTAGTTGATTCGTCACTTATTCTAATCCTCAAAGGCTCTATAGGGATTTCATTCCTCAGAAATTCCACGACTGAGGAATCTTACCTTATCTAGCCCACAGCTCACGTTTTTCTCATTAGTATACAATGAGCATCTCCTTAGAGTCCATATGATACTCTCAAAAGATGTTCATGTCTCTCATGACTCATTAAATGAGTCCAATCATCATCTCTTAAGACGGCAACAACCCATTCAATTATTCCTTGGATGCTCAATCTGTTTATCGTCAACTTCTTTCTACCAGGTGTCAAACCTTTCAAACTGTTCTTCATACTTTTCATTTGAGAGCTCAAATCTTGGCTTTCTGCTCTCATGGGTGTCTACTTGGACCACATAATATTTTGTTCATTTTTATCACTCTTTCCTCAAGAAGCATTAATACCTTAGCCCCTGGATTCCACAACTAGTTAATGCGACCATACCTCAATTCATTCCTTCCACTGGACATCGACATTATCCTAGAATTCAACGTTGTCTACAGGACAATTCTTCGTCCGTAACTTTCAGAAATTATCCAAGTTCTGCGTCTTCTTTCTCAGTCCAGACGCTCAATCTTAATATCAAGATAATTAGGATTTCATCTTCCTTCCACACTAGGGTCTCTTACCATATGAAGGAAACTATACACTTCAATGGCATTCTCTTACTTCGAAGCCAACTTGTTCTTTTTATTCCATAGGACATCAATCTTGGAGTCTATGTTAACAACGATGTTTGTATTCTAGAAACAGATGTCATCGTATTTGACATTCTCTTTCCAATAACTCAGTCACCTCAAGTGACAAGGTTCCAAGGAGTCGACGTTCTTCTTTGATCTCTACAAATTTCACATGTTGAATACTCAATTTGACTATCTCGACTCACTTTGTAATTGTACTTTAAACGCCCCTTTTGCTTGTTCAACCATTCATTAAAATCCAGTGGCTAAGACTATCAAGTCCATTTATCTTTCTTTCCATCAATGATCATTTTATGATCTAATCGTCCTTAAGGACAATGCCCTATTCTCTAGGGGCGATAACTCGCAATGCCACTTTTAGTAGTTTCGATTCGACCTCAATCAATCTCATAAAATCTACAGAGTCTGACAGACTGACACATTAGTCTCATTATTATTCCTCACAACAACAAAAAGTTAATTACCGCAAGCCTTATGTCATAGTAACGACATTTCCTTACAAGCACATTCTATGTTTCATATGTGAAGTTCTCTTTTCTCATAATCCATGACCAAAAATTATCTTACTTATTCCTCTTCCGATCATCCACTTCTCTTCTTGATGTCCATTACGGTTCATCAGATTCAGGAATAACAATTAGCCATAAGGCTTTCAAATCCCAATCCACTCAGAGACTTCACGTCTCATTTAAAGGGTCCTTGACCACCCTTAGTACGCTTAGACGACCTTGAGAACTCATTCTCATAACGATCGACCTTCCTCAAGTCCTTTCAAAGCTATTAAAGTTCAGGCAATCCTTCCTCTTCAGTAACCCTCAGAAAGGTACTATCCATGAAACAATTCAACGAAGACAATCTAGGCAAATATCATGCCTTCAAGGGAAATTCTTCCTTTGGTGGCCTTTCATTAATCATCGACAGCCTTTTTAGGCTAATAGCTATCAGAGTCGCTCCCCTACCTTAATGAATTGAATACCCCTAAGGTCATTTTCCAAATTCTCAATCTAGAGAAAGGCAGTTTAGGCATCATTTTCTCCATCGAACCTTAGTCAATCTCAGCCTTATACATCGTTCTACAAGCTTTCCATTGAGCGATTTTCATTTTCTATCACCTTTCCTATGATCTTTACCATTCACTTTGCTAGCAAAAGCAACTACAGTCTCAGTGACTAGGATAACAATGGCAGCTCCTTCTTGAGTCTACCTACCCATCTGCTTTTTCATTTCCATTCAAAGTTCTCATTACCCTTTCAACTCTTAGGTCTTGTACAGTCCACAAGCTCGAGCTAAACACTTCTCTAGCACTTGTATTCTGGTTACTCATCTTTACTCAATTCTCATGACTCTCTTCAGTTCTAGAGTCATCTCATATCTTGCATGCTCGAGCCAATGCTCTTCTA
Source organism: Rhodomyrtus tomentosa (assembly GCA_028455895.1). Lineage (NCBI taxonomy): Eukaryota > Viridiplantae > Streptophyta > Magnoliopsida > Myrtales > Myrtaceae > Rhodomyrtus > Rhodomyrtus tomentosa. The sequence goes on along the minus strand of JAPCWY010000011.1, from coordinate 35,333,052 downwards.
GTGACCATTCTCTTGTCGTTCAACCTCATTAGGTCATCATGTTACTTTGAACCACTATGATTCCCCCTAGGAATCAAAGACTTAAGTTAGTTAAGTCTAGCAGTCTCAGACTGGTCATCTCATTATCTTTCACCATCAACCATCAGTGGTTTCCAAACAATTCTCAACTAGTTGCTCATTATACAAGGATTTCAAATTGTCCTTAAGCAACAACCATTCATCAAGCTAGCCTCAACGAGGCAACTTCTCACTTAATAGCTAAATGCCAGGCAAGTCTCAACTAGGCTAAAACTCAACTAGGTCAACACCCAGCAAATACTCAAGGCATCACTTCTATAAGTCAATCGCTCATACCATAAGCATATAGCATTTGCCACTCTGTCATAAACGCGACAGGCAATCTCATTCTCAACAGACATCAGTTCAATGGGTATAAACCCCACAGGTCGTCTAACCTCTCAGTTATACCTTGGTCAAGCTAATTACATGATGCCAATCATAAAACATGCCTAATAGGGTCATCACAAGCATCACTTCTCTTTTTCAAAGGGCATCCACTGCCAGGTACGAAGCTTTTAACCATGCCACCCTTAGGCGCGCCATTACACATGCCATGCCACTTTCAATCATTCTTTTCGAGAATCAATCCCATGTCATACATCTCTTAACCACAATTGGAATCAACCTAATGCCTAGACTTTCCTTTTCAAGTTATGACTTAGGTCATTCCTACTTCTTGCCATCCTAGAAGTCTGCCAAGAGCTGCTCCTTGTCCGGACCTCTCTGTCCCGGCGATCACTCTCCGCCCTCATCTGTCTTGACCGTTGCAGGTTGTCCCAAGTCATACATCTACGGAGAAAGCCACATTCCACATGTCCCATACCATGTTTTATTACAGTTTATAGGTATCTCATCAACTTGTCCCATACCAAGCCACAGTTTATTAAGTCCAACAATGATAAGTTCATGCATGCACCCTTATCAACTTTCGTTTCAAAGCCACAAGCACATGCACAACATGTTCGTTCTCACCACTTGTCACACCACAATTGTCTCCACATCAATTGCCTATATTCAACCATATACCTCAAATCTAGTTGCTATTCAAGTCAAATCCATATGCATTCGATTACAACTGATCTTTAATCCAAATATTCCTTCCTCGCTTTCCTATGTACACCTCATTTCATGCCATCCAAGGCTGACAATAGCAATTGATAGCTAAACCATCAAAATATCACGTAATTCAAGCCTGAATCCACTAACACCAGTCGTGTCTTTATAACTCATACTTCCCAAGTTGTGTCATTGACAAACCACAATCACAATCATATAACTCAATCGACCATTCATTCATAAGGTATTTTCTAGCAACCTCAAATCCAAACTTATGACTCCTCAATTTCTATTCACTTCCTTGTGAGCCTTATTCATAAAATCACTCAAGATCATCCCTTAAATCGGCACCAGGATCATTAGAATACTACACAAGTTCAAGCCGATAGTTCTCAAGATTCAGTGATCCATGCTTATCCCTCAAGGTCTTACTACCTAATTGTTCTCAAGTCATCGCTCCTTATCACTCCAAGTCTTAATCACATTGGATCGAGCTGACCTTACTCTGATACCAAACAAACGGGGATGTCACGTCCCGAACCCTTCAGGCACGCAAAATCCCATCAGGACCATATTGTCTCGGTGGCACCCAGGATCCATCGGTCAATAATTTATAACTTTTAAATGATACAAACATACGGAAGCGATGAAACTTCTCTGTACAATTCAAACTTAAGATGACTCAGGACATGGGGTATGTCTTCTTATAAACGCCGACTACAGATTTAGAGGATATAACTCTAAGTTCAAGGTAGCATGAAATCCCTAAAGTCACAAAAGTGTAAATCCATTTCTTATAATTACTTCTTCAAATACCGATCATTGGCAAGCTCAGATTTCCATCACTTGGGACTTGAAAAAGTTAATCCCACGACGGGGTGAGATATAAATCTCAGCAAGTTAAACCTAACCATAAACTAGGTTGTCAGTACCTCCAAACACCTTTGAAAACAAGTATTCTTAAATAAAGGGCCTTGGCATGATAAAAACATAACTCCATCAACGCATAGCATTTTACTAATGCAGAATCGACTCGATTCGGTCGTAAAATTTCACAAATAAAGCTGAACTTCGTGCTATGGCAGGGCTTTTAATAGAAATCTCCACTTGAGGCATTCTCAAATTTCTCAAGATCATAACGATGCATTTCCTTAGCATATTTCAATCAAATTTCAATCATCAATATCAGGTTGTTAACCACCCGCGTCATAACGCTTCAGGACATTTAGGCATTCACTTGATCATATAAGGTATTTCCATCAATCATCACTATCCAAGCCCGCGTCATATAGCATCAGGCTATTTAACATGTTTGGCAAGACCCGCGTCACATCGCCTCAGGTCAACATATACATATTGCCAAGACCTGCATAAAAACGCCTCAGGTCGTGTTTCTCAATCGCCGGCGTAACAACGCATCAGGTTAGGATACTACCCACGTAATAACGCATCAAGTTAGTCATCCTTACTTAGCCAAGTACAATATCCCGCGTAACAACGCATCAGGATAATCCAAACCCCGCATCCTAACGCATCACGGTACAATTTGCCTTTCATAGACCCGCGTCACAACGCTTCAGGTCAAATCCCACGTAATAACGCCTCAGAATTTACTCAAGCCCCGCGTTTAACGCATCAAGGCATCACATGCACATGTACTCATAATGTAATAACTCACTGGCCAAATAAATTTCAATACACGATAACAAGGAGGCAACCTCATAGTTTGGCCCCTACATTTCAAGTTACTAATCCTTACATCACGTTCCGTGGCCAAGCATCACAAAGGCTAATCGAGTAATTCAATCAATCACTCCACATTGCCACAAGCAAGTCACGGCCATTTCACAAAAATTCAAGGCTTGACACAAAATCATTGTTTCACAAATCATCTCGAGACTCAATTGGTAATTTAACCCGCTCAAAGTATTCAAACCAAATATGAATCTCCACAAAACACGTCAAAAGGTTGAACTACCTTCCACGAATAAATTAAGATTGCTTAATCTAATCTCGATTTCATAGTTTTCATGCCATGAACCACTCAAGTTCAACTCATAAAAAACAGGGCAGATTCAGATTTGAGATCCTACAAGTAGAATCGGTTCATAAATCACCACTTTCCTCAAACAATAACGTCCCTTAGTAACCTAACATCCTAATAGAAGGTTAGGATCAAATTACCGCATAATTTAAGCTAGCAAATTCCCACAATTAGTCGCTTGAAGCCTTCGAACCAAGCTGACCAAAACAGGGAAGAACTGGTTCTTGGAAATTTCGTACAAACCGGCCATTAAACTTCATCCTCATTCTAATCACCATACTGCATGCTAACATCTATATCTACATGTTAAGGGGTCTTACCAGCAATTCCAAGGTAATGCGACACTTCGACGAGCCTCCAAATGGCTCGGTTTGCTCGATCAGTGTAGGGCAGTGTAGTCCTAGAGGAAATCGCACAAAACCAGCGGTCAAACTCCTTCTAAACTCAATCATATCATGCAATCACTTCATCAACACGTCGATTTATGTCCCTAAGGGTCATACCAGAAATTTTGGGGCAAAGAGACACCGGCAAGAGCCTCCAAATAGCTCAGTTCCACCCGAACAGCAGAGGGACAGAATCTGTTGAATTTTCATTCGATGAAAACCACTGACAATCAGTCCTTAAATCCCATAAAAATTCATCCTCCACCAGCAACCACAATTCTACATGTCTTAGCAAGGCTTGAGAGGTGATCTTACCAAGATTGAAGTCAAAACAAGCCCGGAAATTCCATTTGAAGCTCATCGGGTCGGAATAGGGTTGGGCTGCGACCTTTGCTTACTCAAACGGCTCTATAGAAAAAATGGATGGGTGGATTTTTTTCCCATAATACCTTGTTAGAACGACAAGAGAAAGAGCTTTCTAATGGTGGGTGTCACGCCTCAATCCGAAATCGGACGAAGAAGTTATGGCAGAAAGAGTGGACATGGTTGGAACTGAGCAGGTAAGCCGAGCGAGCGAGCGAGAGAGTTTTGAGAGAAAATGACAAGAGAAAAAGAGATGGCTGGCCAAAATGAGAGAGGAGAGAGAGAGTGATATTCTTCTACATTCCAAATGGTCAACATGAAGAATGGTAGGTTAAAAGTTATTTAATAAATGCCCATCCGCCATCCATTGACTCTTTCCCATATGTCAATCAAGTTTTCATCCAATGGCTGTTATTTTTCTTAATTTTCGGCATCTATGGGGTATTGCAATTGACCAAAATGCCCTCATTCCATTCTTTAAGGCAAGACTAAGGCTTGAGGGGCAAAATGATAATTTTACTCTCGACGTCCGGAACGTCGTTTTTCTAATTCAAATTTCCTTTGACGAGGCGACGTCCAATCCAATTATAACGTTGGAATCTTTATTTTTCATTTTTAAATTTTGAGATTTCATTTCATATCTCAAGCCTCGAGGGGGCGAAAATTCGGAATGTCACAAAAACCTTCGCCCACTAATCAGGTAGCGGGACCCCTTCGTCATTCCATGCGCAGAGGTCACAAGTCGTTGTTGAGACCTAAAAATAAAAAATTCTAGGTTAACGGATTACTAGTTTAATGAAATTAACTAACCTGATTCGAACTTTCCCAAGTCCTATCGAATCACAACTTATGTTCATTTAATGAAAAATGTATTAAATTGGAGCCGTTACTAATCGTTGTCGGTGGGTCGATTATAAACCTAAATAAAGCATTAGGGAGAATGCGAACTAGAGATTAAATATCGCTGTTGGTGGATCGATTATAAACCTAAATAAAGCATTAGGGAGAAAATACTTTATTTCATGCGAACTAGAGATTAAATGGGTTTGTGTACTTGGTTACATTAACTTTTCAATTAATGCCCTTTTGATACCCTATATTATGAAAAATACTTAGTTTGATGAATTGAATTAATTTTTTTGTGATTTTCTTTTACTAAATGCAATGCTAATGCAATCTAACTATATGACATGTGAGATGTAATGACATGACATAATGACATGGCAAATATGCATGACTTTGAAAATATGATAATGCAAATGACACTATATGATATGCAAGGTATTTTTTGTGCATTTTCGAATTTATGAAAATTGTAGTAAAAAGCTATCCTAAAGTCAAATAACACCCAATTTAATTCAAGAAATTGATTTCTCAAAGTCTTAAACTTCACTAGAGGTTTTTTCTTTGGGGGTAAATCACTAGAGGTTATTTTACATGCAAAAATATGAGAAAACATGATTAAACTTAAGAAAATGCAACATCTTTTGGGAAATTTTCAATAATTTATTTAAACCATGTAAATAATGAAATTTGAATAAAAATCAACAATATTGCCCATAAAACACTTTAAATCCGAATTTCGATTTTTATTCACAACATACCCGATATTAAGGTTAACAAGTGAATATATTATAGAATTACCGTCATCCTTATATATAGGGCAAACCTTGAAATTCTATTTAGGAATTAGCAATCCATTCCTCGAGATCGAATATTTGATATCTAATTTACACGTACAGGCACAATCGTACTTCGAGATCGAAGTTATATGTTGCTTCGAGATATCTAATTTATACATACAGACACAATCGTACTTCGAGATCGAAGTCATATGTTGCTTGAAGAGGCAAGGCATAGTTGGGGGAGCATGTGTTATGGGCAATATTATTTACTGATTTGCAAACTTTATAACAAAGATAACATAGAATAAATGGTAAACAACATGAAAAAATAAGCATGCTAAAAAAAATCGTCCACCAAGGCATATCAATTTCGAAAACAATAAAGGATTACAGAAAATTGTAAAATCAATCTTACCTAATCCATCAAGATTCATATCTTCTAAAGTTGGACAATTATCTTATGATATGTTCGTACGGCCGAAAGCAGGAGATGGTCCGTACGAACACCACCTCTGACCATCTCCTGCTTTCGGCCGACTACCCAGACGTAACCCCACGTCTTGTCGACGTCCTCCAACTGGAATCAGGTCATTTGGAGCTCTGAGGAATTCGGGGCAAGTATTCTCCCACAGGTCCACGGAATCTGTTCCAGTTTGAGGTAGGTTCGGTTCTGAACTCTTTAGACAGCCGAAAACTTGGAATCTTTGGCTCAAATTTTGTGGAGATCAAGTAGACATATAGATGGTTCTATGGTAAAAATTTGGGATTTATTTGATAAGTTTTTGACCATGAACAACCCTTGTACATTATGCCCAGAATCTGCCGGTATTCTGTGTGTGAGTGCTCTGGCGACTTCCGACGACTTTCCGGCAACCGCGCGACTTGAAACTCACGGTGAGACTTCCAAACTCTTAGGTAGACATTATAAGAGGTAGAATGGTGTATATTTGATGGATTTGAGATAGATTAAGGCCGGTTGGACCCGGCATGAACAGAACCGAATGGAACTGGTTCAATGCTGGGCCAAACCGGTTCAATGCTGGGCCAAACTAGTTCTGGGGAGGGCTGAATAGGCTGGGATTGTGTTGTAATTTGGTGTGTATGATGTGTTGTGATGATGAGGAGTATCTAATGGAGATTTGGATGGATGAATGGAGGGATTGAACTTGAAATTTGACAAAATCGATTGATTATCCTAGGTTGCGCGACGGATTGACCTTGGACTTGAGTTGGCCGAACCTTAGGAGGTGCAAGGAGGAGTAATTTGCGTTATTAAGTGAAGTTAAGGAATTTCCTAAACCGAGGCTAAGGGGATTGGACTCGATTGGGTAAGTCGAGGGCCGAACGGAACGATTTATGAGAAAATCCTCGCATGTAATAGCTTGATGCGCCCTTGGACATTATAGAATGATTGTTTCACCTAGCCTATGTGTGAATGGTCTGAGTGCCTGAGTACTATTTGAATTGAATTGCATGCCACGAAATTTATTAAACATATTATCACGCGCATTGGCCATTGGTTTTGAAATTTGATTTTTAAAAATCAAGTTAATTGATATGATGTGGCATAAGACATGATTGTGACATTGCATGGCATGGCCCTGAGGCGTATGAGAAGCGGGGTGGAGGTTGAGACCCTGATGAGACGAGGTCGCGGGGTGGATTATGAAAAGGTGGCGCCCTGATGCGACGGATTCGCGGGGTTGAGATAGCCACAGTCCTGATACGATATAATCGCGGGACAGAATACGAGCTCATAAACTCTGCCTGGAAATTGAACAGGGGCCTGACGCGTTTACGCGGGCCGAGCCTGATGCAATCTAATCGCGGGCTAAAGAATGAGGCAGACAGAGGTTGATTGGTGTGGTGAAGTGACAGGCCGAGCATATACGTGCAACTGTGTGTGACATGAGAATATAAATGCATGCCTGTCCTCTATGCATTATTGTTTATTGAATTATGACTGTCATGTTTGCGTGAGTTCATGAGTTGGATAGGTTGAGGACTTGACTGCCTGAGTGGACGGTCAACCTGACCTAGGGTTAGGTTTTTCTCATTGAGATGTGTATCTCACCCCTTTTGGGGAAATTCTACTTTACAGATCCTAGGCAATAGCAATGTGGCCTATCAGATTGGGGGATCCGCAGGAGATGACGGCGTATTACGATGAGTTCCCCGATAGGCAGGGTAATATATACATAAGGAAATGTACAGTAGTTTGGGTAGATGAGGGCGAACCTGACTGGAAGCCTCATCGATTTGAGGCTTGGTTTAGACAGGACGAGGATAGGAAGGTCGGGCCGCTGAAGCCCCATGAGGTTCCAGAGGGTGGCATACCTCCTTGGTGTCAGACGATAGCAGATCAGGAATTTTCCGAGGGCTTAGTGGTTGGTTCGAGGAACGGCCCGGAGCGGACGCCGACAGCTGAGTTTCCCGTGCCACCGCCAGAGGATGAGGTCATCGTGGTGGAGCTTTCCGAGAGAGATCCATCCGAGCTGGACCAGGAGGTGACCGTGGAGGGAGACCGGGCTGAGTGGTCGCGGGAAGCGACCATGAAAGACTCTATGGAGGTTCCATCAGAGACTTTCTCCGACTACGAGCCGTTAGAGGAGAGCGAGGACACCGGAGATTCCAGCAGTTCTTCCAAGGCGACTTCGGATGATGACTTGACTTTTTGACTGGCGACTTGATCCCCTTTCCCTAGTGGATTTTGTGGACATCTTTTGACATGTTTACCCGTCGCCTTGGTGTATAGCGGTCTGTAGTAGATGTGACCAGTTGATGTTGATGTACGACCTTTTAATGCTATCCAGTCCTGCTTAGTCTTGGGATATATATATATATATATATTCATGTGGTACGGGGAGTTGTTGGGAAACGCTTTCGTGTGCTTAATGTAAATTATTTCATCTCTCGATCTTCCTTTATATGTAAGTGGATCCTTGGGATCGCCGAGAGATTTTTGTGGTTTTGCTTGCAGGGATGATTGCGTGCTCGCGATGGGGTGCGGGGCGTGACATCCCCGCTTGTTTTGGTATCAGAGCAAGGTCAGCTCGATAAGAAGTTGGTTAAAGATTGGAGTAATAAGGAGGACTAGGTAGGACAAGGATGGATAGCTAGACCTTAGGAAACTGGTCAGGGTGAGGCAGGAGGTGCCTAGTTGTGACTTGACACCTATGGATGGTATTTTTATCTTGGTAAGGTTTTGACAGGGCATAGAGGATTGAGTTCTCTGCTTAGGATTGAAGGTCGTTTCTAGACCTTGACCGACTTGATGCTTGAAAGTGGTTAGTTTTAGTGAATCACTGGAATGAATGGATTTGAGCAACGACCATGAGCCATTGGTTGGGACATTTCTGGAATTGATGTCGACGTGTGAAGTACTGTTGTTGTGTAATTGTTTTGTTAAGGAGTAGTTAGTAACCCTGGATTGGATGATTGAGTAAGTTGCTAACCTGTTACTGAACTTGTTATGGACCAGGTTCGTTAGTAAGTGACAGAGCTAATTAACCCATCCAGAAGACCTGGAAGACCAAGAGGCGGAGCCTCTAGCTCGAGGCCGCCCGCAGCTGAAGATCCAAGGATGGATGGTCTACTGAGGGCAATGGAAGGACTTAGGGACATCATAGAGAGGCAGGCCCAGGATCGGGACTCTGCCATAGCCCAAGCAGTGGGAGCTGCCCTAGCAGCTGCGAATACCAACACTGGCAACGCTGGTGGAAGTGGAAGTCAGGGCGAGCCGAACCAGAGCAATGAAATGGTGAACCCTCAAGAGGAAATCATAGTGGCCAGGCAGATGGGCCAACTGGTGGAACAATTTATGAAGTTGAAGCCGACGCAGTTTGACGGGATTGGAGATCCCGAGCTAGCACCTAGATGGATAGAGAAGCTGGAAAAGGCTTTCGGGGTACTAAGATGTACTGATGAGGAGAAGGTGTTGCTAGCCGTATATCAACTAGAGGGTACGACAAACGACTGGTGGGCTGCCACCAATGATGGAGTCTTCCCTGAAGGTAAGGCCCTAAACTGGAACACTTTTAAGAGGGCGTTCAACGACAAGTACTTTTCAGAAACGGCCAGGGAAAGGAAACAGATCGAGTTCCTACAACTGCGACAGAACCAACTATCGATAGATCAGTATGAAGCTGAATTCTCGAGGCTTTCGAGGTATGCGCCTCGATCAGTGGAGGATCCTTTGGAGAAGGCACGGAGATTCAAGGATGGGTTGAGGCCCGAACTCCGCAGTCAGATGATAGCCTTGAATTTGAGGACCTACAGGGAGATATACGAGCGAGGTCAGATGATTGAGCGAGACTTGAGGGAAAGAAACATCGCAACTGGATCGCGGTTCCTGTAATTTAGAGACCATCGTCAAACGGGCAAGAGACCGATGGCAGGTAACAGACGTTTCGTGCCGCCTGCAAGGAGGAATATCGTGAAACCGCCAAACCCGGCGAACTGGAGCTGCAGGCTATGTGGCAGAAGGCATGGGAATGGACCATGCCCTATGAGGACTGGAGCCTGTTTCAAGTGTGATCAGCTAGGCCACCAAATGAGGACATGTCCAAACCAAGCACCGGTCAGTCGACCACAAGGACCGAGGCCGCAAGCAGGACCGTCGACTGCAGCACCTCGAATAGAACCGAACAGACCACCAGCTTAGGGTAGAGTGTACACTGTAGGGCGCAACAAGGCAGAAGATGCGCCTGGAGTGGTCACAGGTACGGTTTACTTGTGCAACCAGACCGCTTATGCATTATTTGACCCGAGTGCCATGCATTCTTTTGTATCTGCACAGTTCGCTGAGTTAGTAGGCATGAGATTGGAACCATTAAGCATGACATTGCTTGTAGCCACCCCATTGAAGGATAATGTCTTGGTTTCACTAGGTTGTGCGGAATGTGAGATTATGGTTGGAGGAAGTAGGGAGAGTATCGACCTAGCTGTATTGCCTATGTTTGATTTTGACGTGATTATAGGAATGGATTGGCTGAGTAGGCAAGGAGCGGTAGTAGACTGTGGCAATAAAACGATTCGATTTTACCCGAAAGATCGCCCTAGTTATGAATTGGAAGGAAGCCGAGGAGGAGTCTCAATTCCCTTGGTTTCATCTTTGGAAGTAACTAAGTTGATATCTGAAGGATGTCGGGCATACTTAGTAGCCGTGATGGATACGACTGTCGAGGAACCTAAGTTAGAAAACATTCCTGTGGTACGGGAGTTTCCGGATGTGTTTCCCCAGGAATTGCCGGGATTGCCACCAGAGCAGGAAATAGAGTTTGTGATTGAATTAGCTCCTGGAACGGAGCCAATTTCGAAAGCACCGTACAGAATGTCCCTGTCGAAATTAAAGGAGTTAAAGGTGCAAATGCAAGAGTTGCTGGACAAAGGATTCATCTGACCAAGTGCTTCGCCGTGGGGAGCACCGGTGCTGTTCGTAAAGAAGAAAGACGGATCCTTGCGACTATGCATTGATTACCGGCAACTGAATCAGGTGACAGTGAAGAACAAGTATCCGCTGCCAAGGATTGATGATCTTTTTGATCAATTACAAGGAGCAGCCGTGTTCTCGAAGATTGACTTGAGGACGGGGTATCACCAGCTAAGGATCAAGAAGGAATACATACCGAAGACTGCATTCAGGACGAGGTATGGACATTACGAGTTTACGGTAATGCCGTTCGGATTGACTAACGCCGCAACCGTATTTATGGATCTAATGCATCGAGTGTTCAAAGAGTTTCTGGACAGGTTCGTCATAGTTTTCATTGACGACATCTTAATCTACTCGAGGAGCGACGTAAAGCACGAAGAATATTTGAGAATCGTATTGAGGACCCTGAGGGAACATTCGTTGTATGCGAAGCTAAGTAAATGTGAATTTTGGCTAGACAGGTAGCATTTCTGGGTCATATTGTGTCTGGTGAAGGGATTGCAGTGGACCCTGCAAAGATAGAGGCTGTAACCAATTGGCCGAGGCCTACTACGATCACGGAGGTCAGAAGCTTCTTGGGACTAGCAGGATATTATAGGCGATTCGTGGAAAAGTTCTCATCCATAGCCGTCCCACTGACGCGGTTGACGAAGAAGGAAACGAAGTTCGAATGGACTGATAGGTTTGAACAGAGTTTCCAAGAGCTTAAACATAGATTGACGACCGCGCCAGTACTGACCATTCCGTCGGGACCGGGAGGATATGAGATCTACAGCGATGCTTCGCTGAAAAGATTGGGTTGTGTATTGATGCCACACGGCCGGGTAGTAGCTTACGCATCCAGGCAGTTGGGGCCGCACGAAATGAATTACCCGACCCACGACTTGGAGTTTGCAGCGATTGTGTTTGCCTTGAAGATTTGGAGGCATTACCTTTGTGGCGAGAAGTTTCAGATATATACAAACCACCAGAGTTTGAAGTATTTATTTTCCCAGAAAGAGTTGAACCTAAGGCAGCGCAGGTGGATGGAGCTGTTGAAAGATTATAATTGTGAGATATTATATCATCCTGGGAAAGCAAACAGAGTGGCAGATGCATTAAGTCGAAAGTCGAGTATTGCATGCCTGCTGGTGAGAAGTTGGTCGACGATAGAGGATCTGAGAGATTCTGAATTTAGATTGGAGGTTAATCAGCTATCCAGTTTGATAGCGACTTTGAGGGTGGAACCTGAGGTCCAAGAAGGGATTAAGGCATTACAGTCTACGGACCTAGAGATTCAGAAAGTTATCGAAATGGAAGCGACGAAGAGGAAGCTAGAGTTCCAGGTGTCTGAGGATGGACTTTTGAGATTTCGAGGGCGATTATGTATACCAAAGGATGAAGGGCTCCGAGAAAGAATCTTGTCAGAGGCTCATAGGAGCAATTACAGTGTCCACCCTAGAAGTAAAAAGATGTACCAGAACTTAAGACAACATTATTGGTGGAACGGAATGAAAGTAGACGTGGAAAGATATGTGGCTAAGTGTTTGACTTGCCAGCAAGTGAAAGCGCAGCATTGTAAGCCTGGAGGATTGTTGCAGCCAGTGGAGATTCTAGAATGGAAATGGGAACACATAACTATGGATTTTGTGATGGGACTTCCGAGGAGCCAAAGAGGTCACGACTCAATCTGGGTAGTCGTGGATCGATTGACCAAGTCCGCTCATGTCATCCCTGTACGAAAGGACTTCAACCATGGATAAGTACGCAGAACTGTACATGAGGCACATAGTCAGATTACACGGAGTGCCAGTGACGATCACCTCAGATAGGGATCCGAAGTTCACGGCAATTTTTTGGAAGAGTTTGCAAAGAGCAATGGGGACGCGACTACAGTTCAGTACGGCGTACCACCTACAGACTGATGAACAGTCAGAAAGGACCATCCAGACGCTCGAGGACATGTTGAGAGCGTGTGTCATTGATTTCAAAGGCGGATGGGAAGAGCAGTTACACCTGGTAGAGTTTGCGTACAATAACAACTACCAGCAGAGTATACAGATGGCACCGTTTGAGGCACTCTATGGCAGAGCATGTAGGACACCAATATGCTAGGATGAAATAGGAGAAAGGAGTATCACAGGCCCCGAGTTAGTAGAGCAATCGGTGGAAGCAGTGAAAATCATTCGGGACAGGCTGAGGACGGCGCAGAGTCGCCAGAAGAGTAATGCAGACAAGCGGCGCAAGCCTTTGGAGTTTCAAGTGGGCGATCATGTCTACCTCAAGGTGTTACCAATGAGAGGACTCTCGCGATTCGGAAGGAAAGGGAAGCTGAGCCCAAGATATGTAGGCCCTTTCGAGATTTTGGAGAGAATTGGGACCCTGGCCTACCGGCTTGCGTTACCGCCAAGTCTATCCCAGGTACATAATGTATTCCATGTGTCGATGCTAAGAAAATATGAGCCTGACCCGACACATGTGCTGGACTATGAAGCCATAGAGGTGGACGACAGAGTATCCTATATAGAGAAGCCGATAAGGATCGAGGACCAGAAGGAGCAGATCCTCAGGAATAAGAAGATTTCGCTGGTCAAAGTAATATGAGAGCACCACGGAACGGAAGAAGCCACGTGGGAGAATGAAGAGACGATGAGGCGACAGCACCCCCATTTATTTGAATAGTCGAGTGTAATGCAAATTTCGAGGACGAAATTTTTGTAAGGGGGGAAGAGTTGTGACATTCTGATTTTCAATCAACTTCAAACTCTGTAATGAGAAGTTTATTTATATCAAGCGATGTATTTCAGTTGTATTCCACTCAAATCTGATCAATTTGAGCAGACTGACCAAAGGGGAAAGGCTAACGCAAGACGAGATACGTGGACCTAGGCGACTCGAATAGGAAATGACGCTTTGACCATAAGGATTTTCGAGGGGATATTTAGGACCGCAAAAAGGCCGATCTAAGAATGATTAAGGATTACCAAGCGAGCGTCGTGCGGTTGGAGCGCGGGTGATGCCGCTTAACCAACGTACGATTTGCAAAATTATCCTAAATCGGACTGTGACTATCGAGACCACAGGGACTAGCGATAAGCCCTCGCGATTACATGACAACCAAGGCCGCCATGAATTGACGAGCTCTAAACGTGACGAGAATCACGGGGTCGATATGCGTATAGTCTGCAAAAGCCGCCCGTCGGTTCGGAATAGGCTGAAATCACGTCTGGTAGAAAGAACGATCAGAATTGAGTCCTGAAAAGTTTGAAAAAGGAAAATCAAGAATTCCAACGTCAATTGGATTGGCCATCGCCCTATCGAAGAAGTCAGAAACGAGAAAAACGACGTTCCGAACATCGGAGGTAAAAAGACCAAAATGCCCCTCAAGCTTAGGACTTTGTCTTTATAATTGAAGGAAGGGCAAAATGGACATTTCTCCTCCCCCAAGCTTCTGCAAATTGAAGAGCAATTGATGGCCATTGGATGCCCTTGAGAAGAACAATGGACAAGTGTCAAGCATCCAAGGGTAGTAGATCATTTCACCAATTAATGTCCACCTACCAATCACCTCAATTAATTTAAAATTTTTTTGGGATAATAAACAGCTCTCTCTCTCTCCTCAAATCCCCCATTTGGCCATTTTTGTTCCCCTAAAGACCAGACCAAGCTTCTTCTTCTTCTTCTTCTTCTCCAGTTTCTACTCCACCCGACCCCGCCGGACGCCGCCGTTCGGTCCGTACGACCGCCACCTCCGACCGTCCCCTGCTACAAGCCGATTACCCAGACGTAGCCCCTGTCTTGCCGACATCCTCCAACTGGAATCAGGTCATTTGGATCTCTGAGGAATTCGGGGCAAGCATTCTCCCACAGGTGAACGGAATCTGTTCCAGTTTGAGGTAGGTTCGGTTCTGAACCCTTTAGACAACCGTAAACTTGGAATATTTGGCTCAAATTTTGTGGAGATCAAGTAGACATATAGATGGTTCTGTGGTAAAAATTTTGGATTTATTTGATAAGTTTTTGACCATGAACAACCCTTGTACATTATGCCCAGAATCTGCCGGTATTCTGTGTGTGAGTGCTCCGGCGACTTCAGACGACTTTCCGGCAACCGCGCGACTTGAAACTCACGGTGAGACTTCCAAACTCTTAGGAAGACATGATAAGAGGTAGAATGGTGTATATTTGATGGATTTGAGATAGATTAAGGCCGGTTGGACCTGGCATGAACAGAACTGAATGGAGCTGGTTCAATGCTGGGCCAAACCAGTTCTGTGGAGGGCTGAATAGGCTGGGATTGTGTTGTAATTTGGTGTGTATGATGTGTTGTGATGATGAGGAGTATCTAATGGATGATTTGGATGGATGAATGGAGGGATTGAACTTGAAATTTGACAAAATCGATTGATTATCCTAGGTTGCGCGACGGATTGACCTTGGACTTGAGTTGGCCGAACCTTAGGAGGTGCAAGGAGGAGTAATTTGCGTTATTAAGCGAAGGTAAGGAATTTCCTATACCGAGGCTAGGGGGATTGGACTCGATTGGGTAAGTCGAGGGCCAAACGGAACGATTTATGAGAAAATCCTCGCATGTAATAGCTTGATGCGCCCTTGGACATTATAGAATGATTGTTTGACCTAACCTATGTGTGAATGGTCTGAGTGACTGAGTACTATTTGAATTGAATTGCATGCCACGAAATTTATTAAACATATTATCATGCGCATTAGCCATTGGTTATGAAATTTGATTTTTAAAAATCAAGTTAATTGATATGATG
This sequence comes from Rhodomyrtus tomentosa, assembly GCA_028455895.1. Taxonomy (NCBI): domain Eukaryota; kingdom Viridiplantae; phylum Streptophyta; class Magnoliopsida; order Myrtales; family Myrtaceae; genus Rhodomyrtus; species Rhodomyrtus tomentosa. The sequence continues at coordinate 35,317,324 of JAPCWY010000011.1, read as the reverse complement.
TGGCACGAGACATGATTGTGACATTGCATGGCATGGCCCTGAGGCGTATGAGACACGGGGCGGAGGTTGAGACCCTGATGCGACGAGGTCGCGGGGTGGATTATGAAAAGGTGGCGCCCTGATGCGACGGAGTCGCGAGGTTGAGATAGCCACAATCCTGATGCGATATAATCACGGGACAGAATACGAGCTCATAGACTCTGCCTAGAAATTGAATAGGGGCCTGACGCGTTTACGCGGGCCGAGCGAGATGCGATCTAATCGCGGGCTAGAGAATGAGACAGACAGAGGTTGATTGGTGTGGTGAAGTGACAGGCCGAGCATATACGTGCAACTGTGTGTGACATGAGAATATAAATGCATGTCTGTCCTCTATGCATTATTGTTTATTGAATTATGACTGTCATGTCTGCGTGAGTTCATGAGTTGGATAGGTTGAGTGACTTGACTGCCTGAGTGGACGGTCAACCTGACCTAGGGTTAGGTTTTTCTTACTGAGATGTGTATCTCACCCCTTTTGGGGAAATTCTACTTTACAGATCCTAGGCAATAGCAATGAGGCCTATCAGATTCGGGGACCTTAGGAGATGACGGCGTATTACGATGAGTTCCCCGATAGGCAGGGTAATATATACATAAAGAAATGTACAGTAGTTTGGATAGATGAGGGCGAACCTGACTGGAAGCCTCATCAGTTTGAGGCTTGGTTTAGACAGGAGGAGGATAGGAAGGTCGGGCCGCTGAAGCCCCATGAGGTTCCAGAGGGTGTCATACCTCCTTGGTGTCAGACGATAGTAGACCAGGAGTTTCCCGAGGGCTCAGTGGTTGGTTCAAGGAACGGCTCGGAGCGGACGCCGACAGCTGAGTTTCCCGCGCCACCGCCAGAGGATGAGGTCATCGTGGTGGAGTCGTCCGAGAGAGATCCATCTGAGCTGGACCAGAAGGCGACCGTGGAGGGAGACCGGGCTGAGCGGTCACAAGAAGTGACCATGAAAGACTCTGTGGAGGTTCCATCAGAGACTTTCTCCGAGTACGAGCCATCAGAGGAGAGCGAGGACACCGAAGATTCCAGCAGTTCTTCCTAGGTGACTTCGGATGATGTCCTGACTTTTTGAATGGAGACCTGATCCCCTTTCCCTGGTGGATTTTGTAGACATCTTTTGACATGTTTACCCGTCGCCTTGGCATATAGCAGTCTGTAGTAGATGTGACCAGTTGATGTTGATGTACGACCTTTTGATGCTATCCAGTCCTGCTTAGTCTCGGGATATATTTATATTCATGTGGTACGGGGAGTTGTTGGGAAACGCTTTCGTGTGCTTAATGTAAATTATTTCATCTCTCGATCTTTCTTTATACATAAGTGGATCCTTGGGACCGCTGAGAGATTGTTGTGGTTTTGCTTGCAGGGATGATTGCGTGCTCTCCTCTGGCGTGACATTGACTTTCCTTAAACTTTGTGTTCTTTGGGGGGTCCAGCTTGAATCTCTCTTACTTTGTGCCTTTCAAGGCCTTTTTATTTACTCTTAAAATTTAACAAAAGATCTTAAAGTTTAAAAATACAAAAAAGCTTCTTGTCACGCCCCGCGCCCCAATGCGAGCACGCAATCATCCCTGCAAGCAAAACCACAACAATCTCTCCGCGGTCCCAAGGATCCACTTATATATAAAGGAAGATCGGGAGATGAAATAATTTACATTAAGCACACGGAAGCATTTCCCAACAACTCCGCTGACCACATGAATATATATATATATCCAAAGACTAAGCAAGACTGGATAGCATCAAAAAGTCATACATCAACATCAACTGGTCACATCTACTACATACCGCTACACACCAAGGCGACGGGTAAACATGTCAAAAGATTTTAACAAAATTCACTAGGGAAAGGGGATCAGGTCGCCAGCCAAAAAGTCAGGTCATCATCCGAAGTCGCCTAGGAAGAACTACTGAAATCTTCGGTGTCCTCGCTCTCCTCTGACGGCTCGTACTCGGAGAAAGTCCCTGATGGGACCTCCACAGAGTCTTCCATGGTCGCTTCCTGCGACTGCTCAGCCCAGTCTCCCTCCACGATCGCCTCCTGGTCCAGCTCGGATGGATCTCTCTCAAACGGCTCCACCACGATGACCTCATCCTCTAGCGGTGGCACGAGAAACTCAGATGTCGGCGTCCGCTCCGGGCCATTCCTCGAACTAACCACTGAGCCCCCGAGAAACTCCTGGTCTACTATCGTCTGACACCAAGAAGGTATGACACCCTCTGGAACCTCATGGGGCTTCAGCGGCCCGACCTTCCTATCCCCGTCCTATCTAAACCAAGCCTCAAACCGATGAGGCTTCCAGTCAGGTTCGCCCTCATCTACCCAAACTACTGTATATTTCCTTATGTATATATTACCCTACCTATCGGGAAACTCATCGTAATACGCCGTCAACTCCTGCGGGTCCCCGAATCTGATAGGCCTCATTGCTATTGCTTAGGATCTGTAAAGTAGAATTTCCCCAAAAGGGGTGAGATACACATCTCAGTAAGAAAAACCTAACTCTAGGTCAAATTGACCGTCCACTCAGGCAGTCAAGTCACTCGACCTATCCAACTCATGAACTCACGCGGACATGACAGTCATAATTCAATAAACAATAATGCATAGAGGATAAGCATGCATTTATATTCTCATGTCACACACAGTTGCACGTATATGCTCGGCATGTCACTTCACCACACCAATCAACCTCTGTCTACCTCATTCTTTAGCCTGCGATTAGATCGCATCAGGCTCGGCCCGCGTAAATGCATCAGGCCCTGGTTCAATTTCTAGGCAGAGTCTATGAGCTCGTATTCCGTCCCGCGATTATATCGCATCAGGACTGTGGCTATCTCAACCCCGCGACTCCGTCGCGTCAAGGCGCCACCTTTTCCTAATCCACCCCGCGACCTCGTCGCATCAGGGTCTCAACCTCCGCCCCGCGTCTCATACGCCTCAGGGCCATGCCATGCAATGTCACAATCATGTCTCATGCCACATCATATCAATTAACTTGATTTTTAAAAATCAAATTTCATAACCAATGGCCAATGCGCATGATAATATGTTTAATAAATTTCGTGGCATGCAATTCAATTCAAATAGTACTCAGGCACTCAGACCATTCACACATAGGCTAGGTCAAACAATCATTCTATAATGTCCAAGGGCGCATCAAGCTATTACATGCGAAGATTTTCTCATAAATCGTTCCGTTCGGCCCTCGACTTACCCAATCGAGTCCAATTCCCCTAGCCTCGGTCTAGAAAATTCCTTACCTCCGCTTAATAACGCAAATTACTCCTCCTTGCACCTCCTAAGGTTCGGCCAACTCAAGTCCAAGGTCAATCCGTCGCGCAGCCTAGGATAATCAATCGATTTTATCAACTTTCAAGTTCAATCCGTCCATTCATCCATCCAAATCATCCATTAGATACTCCTCATCATCACAACACATCATACACACCAAATTACAACACAATCCTAGCCTATTCAGCCCTCCACAGAACTGGTTTGGCCCAGCATTGAACCGGTTCCATTCGGTTCTGTTCATGTCGGGTCCAACCGGCCTTAATCTATCTCAAATCCATCAAATATACACCATTCTACCTCTTATAATGTCTACCTAAGAGTTTGGAAGTCTCACCGTGAGTTTCAAGTTGCGCGGTTGCCAGAAAGTCTTCGGAAGTCGCCGGAGCACTCACACACAGAATACCGGCAGATTCTGGGCATAATGTACAAGTGTTGTTCATGGTCAAAAACTTATCAAATAAATCCCAAATTTTTACCACAGAACCATCTGTATGTTTACTTGATCTCCACAAAATTTGAGCCAAAGATTCCAAGTTTTCGGCTGTCTAAAGGGTTCAAAACCGAACGTACCTCAAATTGAAACAGAATCCGTCGACCTGTGGGAGAATGCTTGCCCCGAATTCCTCAGAGCTCCAAATGATCTGATTCCAGTTGGAGGACGTCGACAAGACGTGGGGCTACGTCTGGGTAGTCGGCCGGCAGTAGGGGACAGTCGAAGGTGGCGGTCGTACGGACCAAACGGCGGCGTCCGGTGGGGTCGGGTGGAGCAAAAACTGGAGAAGAAGAAGAAGAAGAAGAAGCTTGGTCTGGTCTTTGGGGGAACAAAAATGGCCGAATTGGTGGTTTGAGGAGAGAGAGAGAGCTATTTATTATCCCTTTCCTTCCGAATCGCGAGAGTCCTCTCATTGGTGACACCTTGAGGAAGACATGATCGCCCACTTGAAACTCCAAAGACTTGCGCCGCTTGTCTGCATAGCTCTTCTGGCGACTCTACGCTTTCCTCAGCCTGTCCCGAATGATTTTCACTGCTTCCACCGATTGCTCTACTAACTCGGGGCCTGTGATACTCCTTTCTCCTATTTCATCCCAGCATATTGGTGTCCTACATGCTCTGCCATAGAGTGCCTCAAACGGTGCCATCTGTATACTCTGCTGGTAGCTGTTATTGTGCGCAAACTCTACCAGGTGTAACTGCTCTTCCCATCCGCCTTTGAAATCTATGACACACGCTCTCAACATGTCCTCGAGCGTCTGGATGGTCCTTTCTGACTGTCCATCAATCTGTGGGTGGTACGCCGTACTGAACTGTAGTCGCGTCCCCATTGCTCCTTGCAAACTCTTCCAAAAATTTGCCGTGAACTTCGGATCCCTATCTGAGGTGATCGTCACTGGCACTCCGTGTAATCTGACTATGTGCCTCATGTACAGTTCTGCGTACTTATCCATGGCGAAGTCCTTTTGTACATGGATGAAATGGGCGGACTTGGTCAATCGATCCACGACTACCCAGATTGAGTTGTGACCTCTTTGGCTCCTCGGAAGTCCCATCACAAAATCCATAGTTATGTGTTCCCACTTCCATTCCGGAATCTCCAGCGGCTGCAACAATCCTCCAGGCTTACAATGCTGCGCTTTCACTTGCTGGTAAGTCAAAGACTTAGCCACATATCTTGCCACGTCTACCTTCATTCCGTTCCACCAATAATGTTGTTTTAAGTTCTGGTACATCTTTGTACTTCCAGGGTGGACACTGTAATTGCTCCTATGAGCCTCTGACAAGATTCTTTCTCGGAGCCCTTCATCCTTTGATACACATAATCGCCCTCGAAATCTCAAAAGTCCATCCTCAGACACCTGGAACTCTGGCTTCCTCTTCGTCGCTTTCATTTCGATAACTTTCTGAATCTCTGGGTCCGTAGACTGTAATGCCTTAATCCCTTCTTGGACCTCAGGTTCCACCCTCAAAGTCGCTATCAAACTGGATAGCTGATTAACCTCCAATCTAAATTCAGAATCTCTCAGATCCTCTATCGTCGACCAACTTCTCACCAGCAGGCATGCAATACTCGACTTTCGACTTAATGCATCTGCCACTCTGTTTGCTTTCCCAGGATGATATAATATCTCACAATCATAATCTTTCAACAGCTCCATCCACCTGCGCTGCCTTAGGTTCAACTCTTTCTGGGAAAATAAATACTTCAAACTCTGGTGGTTTGTATATATCTGAAACTTCTCGCCACAAAGGTAATGCCTCCAAATCTTCAAGGCAAACACAATCGCTGCAAACTCCAAGTCGTGGGTCGGGTAATTCATTTCGTGCGGCTCCAACTGCCTGGATGCGTAAGCTACTACCCGGCCGTGTCGCATCAATACACAACCCAATCCTTTCAGCGAAGCGTCGCTGTAGATCTCATATCCTCCCGGTCCCGACGGAATAGTCAGTACTGGCGCGGTTGTCAATCTATGTTTAAGCTCTTGGAAACTCTGTTCACACCTATCAGTCCATTCGAACTTCATTTCCTTCTTCGTCAACCACGTCAGTGGGACGGCTATGGATGAGAACTTTTCCACGAATCGCCTATAATATCCTGCTAGTCCCAAGAAGCTTCTGACCTCCGTTACAGCCTCTATCTTTGCAGGGTCCACTGCAATCCCTTCACCAGACATAATATGACCCAGAAATGCTACCCTGTCTAGCCAAAATTCACATTTACTTAGCTTCGCATATAGCGAATGTTCCCTTAGGGTCTTCAATACGATTCTCAAATGTTCTTCGTGCTTTACGTCGCTCCTCGAGTAGATTAAGATGTCGTCAATGAAAACTATGACGAACCTATCCAGAAACTCTTTGAACACTCGACGCATTAGATCCATAAATGCGGCTGGGGCGTTAGTCAATCCGAACGGCATTACCGTAAACTCGTAATGTCCATACCTCGTCCTGAATGCAGTCTTCGGTATGTCTTCCTTCTTGATCCTTAGCTGGTGATACCCCATCCTCAAGTTAATCTTCGAGAACACTGCTGCTCCTTGTAATTGATCAAAAAGATCTTCAATCCTTGGCAGCGGATACTTGTTCTTCACTGTCACCTGATTCAGTTGCCGGTAATCAATGCATAGTCGCAAGGATCCGTCTTTCTTTTTTTACGAATAGCACTGGTGCTCCCCACGACGAAGCACTTGGTCGGATGAATCCTTTGTCCAGCAACTCTTGCATTTGCACCTTTAACTCCTTTAATTCCGACAGGGACATTCTGTACGATGCTTTCAAAATTGGCTCCGTTCTAGGAGCTAATTCAATCACAAACTCTATTTCCCGCTTCGGTGGCAATCCTGGCAATTCCTGGGGAAACACATCCGAAAACTTCCGTACCACAGAATGTTTTCTAACTTAGGTTCCTCGACAGTCGTATCCATCACGGCTACTAAGTATGCCCGACATCCTTCAGATATCAACTTAGTTACTTCCAAAGATGAAACCAAGGGAATTGAGGCTCCTCCTCGGCTTCCTACCAATTCATAACTAGGGCGATCTTTCGGGTAAAATCGAATCGTTTTATTGCCACAGTCTACTACCGCTCCTTGCCTACTCAGCCAATCCATTCCTATAATCACGTCAAAATCAAACATAGTCAATACAGCTAGGTCGATACTCTCCCTACTTCCTCCAACCATAATCTCACATTCCGCACACCTTAGTGAAACCAAGACCTTATCCTTCAATGGGGTGGCTACATGCAATGCCATGCTTAATGGTTCCAATCTCATGCCTACTAACTCAGCGAACTGTGCAGATACAAAAGAATGCGTGGCACCCGGGTCAAATAATGCATAAGCGGTCTGGTTGCACAAGTATACCGTACATGTGACCACTCCAGGCGCATCTTCTGCCTCGTTGCGCGCTACAGCGTACACTCTACCCTGAGCTGGTGGTCTGTTCGATTCTATCCGAGGTGCTGCAGTCGACGGTCCTGCTTGCGGCCTCGGTCCTTGTGGTCGACTGACCGGTGCTTGGTTTGGACATGTCCTCATTTGATGGCCCAGCTGACCACACTTGAAACAGGCTCCAGTCCTCATAGGGCATGGTCCATTCCCATGCCTTCTGCCACATAGCCTGCAGCTCCAGTTCGCCGGGTTTGGCGGTTTCACGATATTCCTCCTTGCAGGCGGCACGAAACGTCTGTTACTTGCCATCGGTCTCTTGCCTGTTTGACGATGGTCTCTAAATGACAGGAACCGCGATCCAGTTGCGATGTTTCTTTCCCTTAAGTCTCGCTCAATCATCTGACCTCGCTCGTATATCTCCCTATAGGTCCTCAAATTCAAGGCTATCATCTAGCTGCGGAGTTCGGGCCTCAACCCATCCCTGAATCTCCATGTCTTCTCCAAAGGATCCTCCACTTATCGAGGCGCTTACCTCGAAAGTCTCGAGAATTCAGCTTCATACTGATCTATCGATAGTTGGTTCTGTCGCAGCTGTAGGAACTCGATCTGTTTCCTTTCCCTGGCCGTTTCTGAAAAGTACTTGTCGTTGAACGCCCTCTTAAAAGTGTTCCAGTTTAGGGCTGTACCTTCAGGGAAGACTCCATCCTTGGTGGCAGTCCACCAGTCGTTTGCCATACCCTCTAGCTGATATACGGTTAGCAACACCTTCTCCTCATCAGTACATCTTAGTACCCCGAAAGCCTTTTCCAGTTTCTCTATCCATCTAGGTGCTAGCTCGGGATCTCCAATCCCGTCAAACTGCGTCGGCTTCAACTTCATAAATTGTTCCACCAGTTGGCCCATCTGCCTGGCCACTATGATTTCCTCTTGAGGGTTCACCGTTTCATTGCTCTGGTTTGGCTCACCCTGACTTCCACTTCCACCAGCGTTGCCAGTGTTGGTATTCGCAGTTGCTAGGGCAGCTCCCACTGCCTGGGCTATGGCAGAGTCCCGATCCTGGGCCTGCCTCTCTATGATGTCCCTAAGTCCTTCCATTGCCCTCAGTAGACCATCCCCCCTTGGATCTTCAGCTGCGGGCGGCCTCGAGCTAGAAGCTCCGCCTCTTGGTCTTCCAGGTCTTCTGGATGGGTTACTTACCTCTGTCACTTACTAATGAACCTGGTCCATAACAAGTTCAGTAACAGGTTAGCAACTTACTCAATCATCCAATCCAGGGTTACTAACTACTCCTTAACAAAACAATTACACAACAACAGTACTTCACACGTCGACATCAATTCCAGAAATGTCCCAACCAATGGCTCATGGCCGTTGCTCAAATCCATTCATTCCAGTGATTCACTAAAACTAACCACTTTCAAGCATCAAGCCGATCAAGGTCTAGAAACGACCTTCAATCCTAAGCAGAGAACTCAATCCGCTATGCCCTGTCAAAACCTTACCAAGATAAAAAACACCATCCATCGGTTTCAAGTCACAACTAGGCACCTCCTGCCTCACCCTGACCAGTTCCTAAGGTCTAGCTATCCGTCCTTGTCCTACCTAGTCCTCCTTATTACTCTAATCATTAACCAACTTCGTATCAAGCTGACCTTGCTCTGATACCAAAACAAACGGGGATGTCACGCCCCGCCCCCTATCGCGAGCACGCAATCATCCCTGCAAGCAAAAATACAACAATCTCTCGGCAGTCCCAAGGATCACTTATATATAAAGGAAGATCGAGAGATGAAATAATTTACATTAAGCACATGGAAGCGTTTCCCAACAACTCCCTGTACCACATGAATATATATGTATATATCCCAAGACTAAGCAGGACTGGATAGCATCAAAAGGTCATACATCAACATCAACTGGTCACATCTACTACAGACCGCTATACACCAAGGCGACGGGTAAACATGTCAAAAGATGTCCACAAAATCCACTAGGGAAAGGGGATCAGGTCGCCAGTCAAAAAGTCATGTCATCATCCGAAGTCACCTAGGAAGAATTGCTGGAATCTCCGGTGTCCTCGCTCTCCTCTGATGACTCGTACTCGGAGAAAGTCTCTGATGGGACCTCCACAGAGTCTTCCATGGTCGCTTCCTGCGACTGCTCAGCCCGGTCTCCCTCCACGGTCGCCTCCTAGTCCAGCTCGGATGGATCTCTCTCGGACGGCTCCACCACGATGACCTCATCCTCTGGCGGTGGCACGGGAAACTCAGCTGTCGGCTTCCGCTCCGGGCCATTCCTTGAACCAACCACTGAGCTCTCGGGAAACTCCTGGTCTGCTATTGTCTGACACCATGGAGGTATGACACCCTCTGGAACCTCATGGGGCTTCAGCGGCCCGACCTTCCTATCCCCGTCTTGTCTAAACCAAGCCTCAAACTGATGAGGCTTCCAGTCAGGTTCGCCCTCATCTACCCAAACTACTGTACATTTCCTTATATATATATTACCCTGCCTATCGAGGAACTCATCGTAATACGCCGTCATCTCCTACGGGTCCCCGAATCTGATAGGCCACATTGCTATTGCCTAGGATCTGTAAAGTAGAATTTCCCCAAAAGGGGTGAGATACACATCTCAGTAAGAAAAACCTAACCCTAGGTCAGGTTGACCGTCCACTCAGGTAGTCAAGTCACTCGACCTATCCAACTCATGAACTCACGCGGACATGACAGTCATAATTCAATAAACAATAATGCATAGAGGACAGGCATGCATTTATATTCTCATGTCACACACATTTGCACGTATATGCTCGGCCTGTCACTTTACCACACCAATCAACCTCTGTCTGCCTCATTCTCTAGCCCGCGATTAGATCGCATCAGGCTCGACCTGCGTAAACGCGTCAGGCCCCGGTTCAATTTCCAGGCAGAGTCTATGAGCTCGTATTCTATCCCGCGATTATATCGCATCAGGACTGTGGCTATCTCAATCCCGCGACTTCGTTGCATCAGGGCACCACCTTTTCATAATCCACTCCGCGACCTTGTCGCATCAGGGTCTCAACCTCCGCCCCGCGTCTCATACGCCTCAGGGCCATGCCATGCAATGTCACAATCATGTCTCATGCCACATTATATCAATTAACTTGATTTTAAAAATCAAATTTCATAACCAATGACCAATGCGCATGATAATATGTTTAATAAATTTCATGGCATGCAATTCAATTCAAATAGTACTCAGGCACTCAGACCATTCATACATAGGCTAGGTCAAACAATCATTCTATAATGTCCAAGGGCGCATCAAGCTATTACATGCGAAGATTTTCTCATAAATCGTTCCGTTCGGCCCTCGACTTACCCAATCGAGTCCAATCCCCCTAGCCTCAGTCTAGGAAATTCCTTACCTCCGCTTAATAATGCAAATTACTCCTCCTTGCACCTCCTAAGGTTCGGCCAACTCAAGTCCAAGGTCAATCCGTCGCGCAACCTAGGATAATCAATCGATTTTGTCAACTTTCAAGTTCAATCCCTCCATTCATCCATCCAAATCATCCATTAGATACTCCTCATCATCACAACACATCATACACACCAAATTACAACACAATCCCAGCCTATTCAGCCCTCCACAGAACTGGTTTGGCCTAGCATTGAACCGGTTCCATTCGGTTCTGTTCATGCCGGGTCCAACCGGCCTTAATCTATCTCAAATCCATCAAATATACCCCATTCTATCTCTTATAATGTCTACCTAAGAGTTTGGAACTCTCACCGTGAGTTTCAAGTCGCGCGGTTGCCGGAAAGTCGTCGGAAGTCGCCGGAGCACTCACACACAGAATACCGGCAGATTCTGGGCATAATGTACAAGGGTTTTTCATGGTCAAAAAATTATCAAATAAATCCCAAATTTTTACCACAGAACCATCTATATGTCTACTTGATCTCCACAAAATTTGAGCCAAAGATTCCAAGTTTTCGGCTGTCTAAAGGGTTCAGAACCGAACCTACCTCAAACTAGAACAAATTCCGTCGACCTGTGGGAGAATGCTTGCCCCGAATTCCTCAGAGCTCCAAATGACCTGATTCCAGTTGGAGGACGTCGGCAAGACGTGGGGATACGTCTGGGTAGTTGGCCGGCAGTAGGGGACGGTCGGAGGTGGCGGTCGTACGGACCGAACGACGGTGTCCGGCGGGGTCGGGTGGAGCAGAAATTGGAGAAGAAGAAGAAGAAGAAGAAGCTTGGTCTGGTCTTTGGGGGAACAAAAATGGCCTAATGGGGGGTTTGAGGAGAGAGAGAGAGCTGTTTATTATCTCAAAAAAAATTAAATTAATTGAGGTGATTGGTAGGTGGGCATTAATTGGTGAAATGATCTACTACCCTTGGATGCTTGACACTTGTCCATTGTTCTTCTCAAGGGCATCCAATGGCCATCAATTGCTCTTCAATTTGCAGCAGCTTGGGAGAGGAGAAATGTCCGTTTTGCGCTTCCTTCAATTATAAAGACAAAGTCCTAAGCTTGAGGGGCATTTTGATCTTTTTACCTCTGATGTTCGGAACGTCGTTTTTCTCGTTTCTGACTTCTTCGATAGGGCGACGACCAATCCAATTGACGTTGGAATTCTTGATTTTCCTTTTTCAAATTTTTCAGGACTCAATTCTGATCGTTCCTTCTACCAGACGTGATTCCAGCCTATTCCGAACCGACGGGCGGCTTCTGCAGACTATACGTGTATCGACCCCGTGATTCTCATCACGTTTAGAGCTCGTCAATTCATGGCGGCCTTGGTTGTCATGTAATCGCGAGGGCTTATCGCTAGTCCCTGTGGTCTCGATCGTCACAGTCCGATTTAGGGTAATTTTGCAAATCGTACGTTGGTTAAGCGGCATCACCCGCGCTCCAACCTCACGACGCTCGCATGGTAATCCTTAATCATTCTTAGATCGACCTTTTTGCGGTCCTAAATATCCCCTCGACAATCCTTATGGTCAAAGCGTCATTTCCTATTCGAGTCGCCTAGGTCCTCGTATCTAGTCTTGCGTTAGCCTTTCCCCTTTGGTCAGTCTGCTTAAATTGATCAGATTTGAGTGGAATACAACTGAAATACATCGCTTGATATAAATAAACTTCTCATTACAGAGTCTGAAGTTGATTGAAAATCAGAATGTCAGACTTCTGGTTGAGTCGGCAGCAAGGGCTTGTGAAAGCCCTGTCGTCATCTCCCCCACCAACGCCGATAATGGTCGGCGGTGGCCAGCAACCCTCATTGGATCTGGGGGAGCGACGCCACCCTCACCCAAATCTTGGTGAGGGTCTATAGGCCCACATCCCTTGTCGCCTAGTTATGCTGTTTTTTTTTATAGCTTTTTTTTGTAATTTTAAGCTAAATTTTCAATTTTTTTCAAAAATTGTATTTTTTCCAATTTTACCTTTTTTATTTTTTAAGCTAATTAAATTTTTATTTTTAAATTTTTTTTCAATTTTTACCCTTTTTTATTATGACTGGACCTCGCCAAAGCCACGTCAGCTTCACTTATTAATAAAATAAGGTCACGTCAGGATTCCGGCAAACCAAAGTGAACTTAGCAGTAAAGCAATCATTTTTTCAAAAACTTCACACTTAAGTGATTCGAATGAAATTTTTAGCACCAAAGTGATTTTCGATTTTTCGTACACAACTTTTACCACCATAGGTGCACGTTTTATCCTTTTGTGGGTTACCTTAGTCAAGATATCAATGTTTTTATAAACAATCAACTAATATCATAGATGACTCATACTATATGTGTATCTATTATGGAGGTTTTTTCATATTTTTAATGTTTCTTCTCTTGACCTGTCACCATCATCAGTGTCTAAGTCTCCAATTTTGTCCGCCCACAATGGAAAAACATTGATTAGACAAGCATAAATTATGTATCCATCTTTTCCAATGACTAATGGGCAAATATTGACTAGGTACTAGGTCTAAACCCGCTCCTTGCACCGTGAGATCATATCGACAATATATAGACATTACAAGCAAGCTATTTGTTATATTGGAATCTCAATTATGATTAGACATTACTTGAATTGTAATTTCGAGATTGTAACTTCTACGTAAGTGAAACATTTTCGATTTTTCTTTAACATTTAAACTGGTGCACTTTCTAGAATACTGCCACTCTTTATATGACAAAATTAGCGATGGAAACGATTACAAGACACGACTAACATTGTTTGGTAGTTTCTCATTCTGATTGTAGTTTTCGCCTTTTTTTTTTCCAAATGCTTTGTCTGCTTGTATTCTTTTACTTTAACACATAATTGTCCAGTATTTTTTTTTTTTGATGACCGAGGTATTTGGGCCAGCTTGCGCGCACCTCGATTATTCCTCGGAGGGACTAGCACGACAACCACCAGCTACGACCCTCACTTAAGTCACGGAGCACAAGTTGAGAGATTTAAACCAGGGACCTAACAAGGGATAGTCCATCTCTTAACCAACTCGGCCATATATGGGTGAGTATAATTGTCCAGTATTACGATTGTCATAGATTGATTTTTAAGATTGGGTTGGGATAATACCGGGGGAACATCCCAAACAAGTACATTTACGATAAAATCTAGCCCAAATTATTTTTTTGACCATAAAAAATTTTAAATTAGTACGCTTGTGATAAATTTATCCCAAATTGGTATACCCATAACAAATTTATCCTATATTAGTATTCATCAGATTTAACTGTCAAATTCCTGAGTTTGATGATACATGGTAGTTAACGAGCATGTTAGTTTGCAATTTTTACCCTCCATTTGTCACATGTGTATTATTTTGGGGTTTTTCGTTATATAATCCAATTCAACGGAGGGTAGATTTGTTACAAATGTATAAATTTAGGATTTTTCATGGTAAAAAAGCATAAGGGTAGATTTGCTTAGGATAAATTTGTCATAAGAGTAATAGTTTGAGGTTTTTTATTAGTTAACAGTTAACGAAGCCAAACCCATTTTAAAAGATAGTTTTGGGTGAATTCGTCATAGGTAGATATGGCCGCGGTTCCTAAACAGCTGGTTTCGATTCGTGGCTAACACTGAACCGAAATCGGCCCTTCACGGGGCGATCTTGGTTTGGGTTTGGAACCACCGGTTCCGATTGGATTTTAAATTTAAATAATAATAATAATAAATTATTAATTATAAATTATAATTAACTTGTACATTTGAGGGGAATCGGCCCAGCACGCTAGTGCCCCAAAAAAAGTTTCTTTACTAAACTATAGTTCATCTGAGCCATTGTGCCAAGAGAAGCGACTAACTTTAACTTAGTCATTAAGCATCTTAAAGAAGATGCCACTTGTAATTCCTACTAAACAATCGATGTAGGATTCCTTGCTTAAGCCTTCAGCTTTCATCTTGGCTCTTTAAAAGGTATTCTTGTGTGTCTCTCTTTCTTACCAAACAATGTAGGATTCGTCCCTCATCTACTTATTGTTCATGACCAGCATAAAAGTCCCACATCGGTCCTTAAGTAGAGGAAAAGAGGTGCAACATTCTATAAAATGGCGATTCAATCATAGTTTTAACTAATTAAGAAAAAATTAAAAAAAAATCAAAACTATTTTTTAAAGGCCAATTGGCCGGTTCGGAACCGGCGGGCCTAGTCAACAAGTCAGTTGTGATTGGTATATTTATCATAGGTGTACAAGTTTGAGGATTTTTTTATGATATTAACCGTTTAAAATATTTAAAAGTACACAGTTATTGACGAGTAGAGTTATAATGGTATTTCATAATTTAGAAACCTTTTTTTTTCGCTTTTAATTTTCCCGTTAAAAAGCAAAACGCAGAAAAAGGAACGTTATGCCATATGCCACCATTTCATTCGTTGAAAGTCGTAAATCGCTGCCGCCTATATAATATTTTTGTGCATTTCAACTTTGTCTTACTTAAAGGGTGCATGATTATATTTCTATTTCTCTGTTTTTTAGTTTTTTTTTGTTCCGGGGAGTAGCTTTGAAACAGAAATGCGTTTGACACCGCGATGTAATTTTTTTATTTCGGGACTAGTTTTTTGGCTGAGAAATAGATTTATCAAAGATTTGAGAAATAGGAAAAAAATGACTTTTTTGTTTCTGAAATAGATTTGAGAAATAGAACAAATTTGCCGGCCGCTGCTACCGCTGCCACCTCCCTCCACCGGTTGCCCGCCGCCTCCGGTCGTCCGCCGTTGCCGCCGGTAGCTGGCCGCTGGTCGCCTGCCGCCTCAACGTGTCGCTGCCGGCCTCTGGTCGCCGGAAATAGAAATTTTATGTTATTATTAAACGAAATTCTGTTTCAAAAATGGAAAAATTATATCGTTGTCAAATACGATTTTTGGTTAAGAAACTCGTCTAGAAAATAAAAATCGAAAAATCTATTTATAGCCAGAAATATAGTCCTGAAATAGAAAAACAATCCTGCACCCCTTAACGACTGGATGGAAAAAATTGTTTTACTTTAACTACTCGTAGCAGTTGCATAAAGCAAAAGACAGTGAACTCACAACCGTATCAGCACTCTCATGCCCACGTTTCTCCTCCACCACCGATTCTACTATTCACAGTCGCAAAATTTGTTATTTTCCTTTTTCTTTTTCCCTTAAAATTTATTAAGTCTCTATTCTTCGCTCCATCGCTAGTGGACAAACATTAATTAGATAAACAACGATTAGACAAACAATGAAAATGTTTTTGTCATCTTTTTGGCACTTCGTCAAGATTGGCTCATTTAAATAGCAAGGTTAGGTAATGGCATCTTATTAGAATGAGCATTGTCGGCAAGTAAATACAAAGGTAAGTTAGCCCAAGTCTAATATGCCAACAATGTTGACATTATCAAAATTTGGTGTTCACTCCACAAATCAATAACATGGCCCTCTCTTGACGTCTGACGCTAGTGTAAATCGTGGCTGGATGGGAAAAAAGAAAAGAAAAAAGAAAGACAGAAAAAAGAAAATATTAGTTTAAAAAAAACTAAAATACGATTGTAAATATTCAAATCAGATCTAGTAGTGCCATGTAGGACCGCCAACATCCTCGTCAATAATTTTTGGTCAATGGGAGTAAATTGAAAAAAGATAAAAACATTTAGGACTGAACTATCAAACATAAAAGATTTAAGACTGAATTAGCAAAAATGCAAAAATTTAGGACTTTTTTGAAAAATTTTCCTATGGGATTCTAATGAATCTTTAGTTTTTGAGCTGAAAATCCCATAAAGTCCCAACTGTTGGGAGTGCATAGTAGAAAATTTGATACCTTTGGCTAGAGAGATAGCCAAGAGGGAGTCTAGGTCCGAACTCGTCAACATATCTAGTTAGATCTACGTTCACTCAAAAGTTTAAATCAGTGAAATGAGTTATGAGCCAATTAGGGTATAAACTGTTCAACATCTCGTTAATTTTCCAGTGTGGAATTTTTTTCTAGCACATCTCACACGATTATTCTAACAATCTCTCCCATACTTCTAAGTTCTAGTGTTAGGTTTGGCCCCTTTTAATTCAAATATCATTTTGCATCTATTTATATTAACTTGAACTTCCAACGCCCAACTTCATCCATGGCCTCTTTCTTCGAACCAAACCATAAAATCCACCATTGGGCTCGCGTTGCTACACCACAATGCTTATCTGCCCGAAAACTACACTGATCATTAGATTCCTTCCTTGAGAAATTCACCAAATATCGATATGTATTGGGAGAGGCAATTTTCCAAATTAGTATTTATAAAAAAATATTTATCAAATTAATATTTTAAAAAAATATCTACCAAATTGGGTGCCGTTCGGCAATTGAGCGGTCGAGCGGGGCCCAATTCACGAATTGAGTGCCGCTTGGTGGCCCGAGTGCTGAGCGGGTGGCTACCTCGCCCCCCAATGGACAATTGGGCCGCCAATTGGGCCCAAAACCAAGATTTGGGCCCCGCTCGGCGGCCCAATTGCCGAGCGAGGTCGAAATTTATTTATTTTTAATTTATTTTTTGTCATTGGATTCGTCTCGAAATATTACGCGAAATAAAAAAAAATCGTCCCAAACGGACACCCAAGCGATGAGATATGCTCTTTCAAATTTTTAAAAGTTCGAGTTGAATAATACTTTGAAAGGGCATATCTCATCACTCGGGTGTCCATTTGGGATGATTTTTTTTTATTTTGCATAATTTTTCGAGAAGAATCCACTGAAATAAAAGAAAATAAAAAAAAAAATTTTGGCCTCGCTCAGCAATTGGGCCACTGAGCGAGGTCCAAATCCTGGTTTTGGGCCACAACTGGCAGCCCAATTGTCAATTGGGGATGGGGCAGCCACCAGCTCTGTAATTGGGCAGCCGAGCGGGGCCCAACTCGCAAATTGGGTGCTACTCGGCGGCTCATTTGCCGAGCGACACCTAATATGGTAAATATATTTTTTAAATACTAATTTGGTAAATATTTTTTTAAAAAAATATTAATTTGGAAAAAAAAACCCTATTGGGAGTGAGCCATCAATCAATCATTGACTTTGAAACTATATCGATAAAACCAATTAACCATCATCTCTAAAACCATATCGATGCATGTTGGGAGAGGGCCGCCAATTAACTGTTGACTTTGAAACTATTTGTTGGGAGTGTGCAATAGAAATCTAATACATTTACCTAGGGAGATCGCCAAGAAGGGATCCAAATTCGAACCTGTCAACATATCTAGTTAGATTATTTTGTACTCAAAAGCTTAAGTCAATGAGTTATGAGCCAATTGTATTATATTAACTGCTTAACATCACCTCAATTCTCCTCCGATGTAGGATTTGTTCTAACACAACCCATATGTGCATCTTAACACCAACCACCTGCACAATCCTAGAGTTAAGCACACATAATTGTTTTTTTTTTCAAAGATTAAATATGTTTTGTATCATATATCATTTGCTATTTGTTTATTTTTATTATTAGTACTCAAAATTGCGAGAAAAAGATGTCGAGTAAGTATGATTTTTTATTGTAAAGGAATAATTGTTTTTTGTATTATTTACAATTTCTTTTAAAAAGAAGATACCTAGTTAGATGGTATGGGTTGGCTCCTTTCGGTGATTGATTTGCATATACTTGAGTTACGTGATAACCCCATGGCGATGTTCTTAATTAAAGTCAATCTCATTATTTCTATATCGCAATGATAGTTAGCTGCCGGTTCATATATAATATAAGCATGTTAAGTATTCGGACATTAGATTACTCATTTAATTTGATATAGGTTGGGGTAAAGTAGAAGGAGATAAGGACAAAATTATTTGACGCAACAAGTAATAATCTCATTTTATTTTCTCATGCTTTGTAATGATTCAGTATTTACATTTCATTGGATTTTTTTTGCCCATTGAGACAACGTCGGATGACTCACTTAGCATATCAGAGTTTCTTTTAAGTTAACGTTTATTTATTTCAATCCTTATCAAGCTTTTGATTGATGGGTTAAAAAATTATGAACTGACCAATAAGTAAATTTACCTAAAAATATAGTACATGTTCGATTTTCCTGTTTGTAAACTAACCTTACTTAAAACTTTAACTAAGCACCAATCAGTTTCTTAGGAAACTAAAAATTTGGTAGGAAACTGCTCCAAGTCTTTCACGGGCTAAAAGAAAAATAAAGAAAGACCATTATTGGTCACCTCAATGAAGACAATAATGTGGACTTCTAAACAATCAAGTAGTAAATTGGATGACCCATAAAAATATACAAATATAATGGACAAACATATATTCTACATAAAATTGGAATTATAGCAATTTACAGAATTAGAAGCCTTTGCACAATTCTCAATATAATCGGTGGTCTTTTTGCATTTTATTGTTTCTTTTCTTGACCAAACGCCATCACCAGTGTCTATATATCAATAACGGGCAAATATAGATTAAACAAATGGAAATTAGGTATTCATGATTTCCCATGACTAATGGACAAACTAGTCCTAAACCCATTTCTCGTGCTGGTTCTAAACATGTTAAAACTACAGAAGAAATATCACAATTGAGCTACTTGTTATTTTAGAATTTCAATTATGATTGTTAGGTTGGACGTAACTTCAAAGTAGTTTTGAAATTAGAACTATTGCGTAAGTTAAACATTTGCTATTCTCCATTAACATTTTATACTAGTTCAGTTGTGGGGATACCACTAATCTTTACATGACAAAATTAGTATGGAAAACGATTGTGAACTCTGACTAACATTGTTTTGTGATCTCTCATTCTGATAGCTTCCCCCCCCCCCTCCCCTCCCCCCCCCACCCCCACACCCCCCCCCCCCAAAAAAATGCTTGAATATATTTAGAATATTTTACTTTTAATGTATATTCGTCAAGTATTGAGGCTATCACAAGTTGAGTTTTAAAATTTCAAAAAAATACATAGTTATTGACAAGTATAGTTTTATGGTTTTTCATGTTTTGTAACCTTTTTTTTTAATTTTAATTTTTTAGCGGGAAAACGAAATACACTACAAATGATGATGTAACGTCGTGTGGAATCTTTTCGGAGTCACTCTCGCATACGCCTCTTTCATGACAATCATTTTGAAGAAGGTTATGCCGAAAGCCATTGGCTAAAAGTCGTAAATTGCGGACTTAATATTTAATATGCAAGTTGCTGAATCATTACACGTAGCTCCTCTAATTAGTGCATCCCAACTTAGTTTCTCTTTAACTACTCGTGTTACATGCACAAAGCAAAAGGTTATGACTCTTCCTATAAAAAAATGTTTTGAATACCTAATTCATGAGGGGCGATCTTTTTGTAATTAAGTTGATAAGGATCTTTTGCATAGCAACTACCTAATTGATGATGAAAAGTGCATATAAAACAAAAATTACCAGATAGCGTTAGCATTCTCTTGGAGTATGCTTGTTTCCTTCATATTTTAGGGGCATGAGTGTGGAGACCAATCTACTACATGGCTTTAGCATCGTGTAAGCCCCATGAATTGAGTAAGCTCCGGTCTTGGGCATATGTAGATGCTTTTAATATAGAGTTTGTACGCAAAACGGAAGACCTCTAGATCTCAAGTTGGAAATTCCCTTAACGCCTCAACCAACCGTGTCTATCCTGTGGTTGTGGAAGCATAATTTTCTATGGTATAGAATGACTGTACTTTGCACTTTTTTATCATATCACTGACATCAAATAATTATAAGATAGAAAGGCTAACCATAATTTCTATATTGTAAAGAATAAGAGTACTTTGCATTTTGCATAATTTTTGGAGCTAATTATTGTGTTAAAAAGAAAATAGTAACATATGAAAGATATCCTCGATATTGGCCTCAGATCTACTTTGTCTATTAAGCTGGCTAAATTTTCTTATATTTTCCTTGTTTACATAACAAACTTGGGGATAAAAATTATTAGGTTGGAGAAGTCAATTTACCTCTAGATCTGCGAATGAACTATGACTGTTTGAAAATATTTTATCTAATAAAAAAAATTAAAGTCACGATGGACACTCTCCTTATAATTAGGTTTGAGTAGAGCCTTTATCTATTTTGTAAGGAATACTTAGCATACAACATCCATATTCTGGAAAATGTTGATTTCTCTTTACTCAACACAAAATTGTTTTTTAGATGGTCAACAAGTTGAATCAAGCAATGAGTTTCCATTGTTCTCCCGTTACTTAGTAACAATTATTGTCCTTAAAGTAACAATGGGGATGCAGTCAAACAAAAGAAAATAGAACTGTTCAAATGAAATTCTCACCCTATGATTTCCCAAATTTTCTAGCATTATAAACGCATAATAATGAATTAACTATAGCAAATAAACAACTTTTAACGTCTCAATATCATTGACTATAAGCATTTGAATGAAGAGAATTATGAGAATTATCTGTATGGTTACCGGCATTCGAACTTACTAGCTTGTGTAGGCCATCTTTTCTACGAAATAATTTCAAGGACTAGCTTTTGGTAGAAACCCTACTGCCCAGTGCGTAGAGGTGCTTTTCCATATAGTCGTATATTTGCAACATACTCTTTGCCTTTCCGGTGCGCAAAAGCGCACCAATATACAATCCATCATTTACAGTCAAGAGCACCAATATCTAATCCATCATTTACAAATGCATAGATGCTAATACTTATTGTCGTCTAAATGGCTAGAAGTTTGTATAAGCGAAATAAGGTTGATCGACGAACCTGAAATCAAGCACAAATTGAGAAATTTGTATGTAGACGAATCATCCGAGCTCAACGAATTCACGTTGTATCCTTAAGATAAATTTGTCCTCTCAATTGGTATCCAATGTTCTTGGACAATTGCCTCCCAGGAAAGAACGGATCACTTTTCCTCTAAAGTGGTACTCCTTTAGAGAAAATTTTTGAATGCAACTTCGCTGAATAATCACACAAAAATGATGTGATGAAGAGAGAATGACAATTATAATGCGACGGTCAATGCTTTACATTTATAGAGAGTGAAGCGAAGAGTCACGAAATTATATGGTTCCGTCGAAAGGATTTGTCGATGAAAAGACACAGTTTCGTCGATAAAAAGGCATGGTTTCGTCAATGAAAAGACACGATTTCGTTAATGAAAAGGCACGGTTTCGTGGAAGGGATCTGACAAAACGTTAAGAAATCGTACGGTTTCATCGATGAAGGATTACGAACTGAAACAACTCTTTATTTCTCATTCAGTTTTTCATGGGACTTTGAGACCAAAGTTCCAACAATACTTTCCTTGCAAATGTGATTAGATTACGGATGCATAGGTGATAATACTTTTGTATTCGCTTATTAGCAGCTGACCAAGTTGGTGTTTGTGGGCCAAGTCAGATTAATGTTTTCTTTCTAGATTGAGCTGTCCACGGCAGTTTTTTTTTTTTTTTTTTGCCTATTAAGTTTTCAGATTGTCCAGGAATTGACTATACTTTCGTTAGGGCTTTAATTAAGTTACAGTTGGGTAAGATTTGTCAATTAAGTTTTAAATCTTTTAATTATGTCAATTTAATCCTATCTCATGTGATGATTTGTCAATTTAAACAAACTATAGACATTTGTCGCAAATTAGACAAATGTGGATGACCCCGTGCTTCGACATTTCACGAGAAAATTGGTATGAATTTAAAAACAGCATGAGACATGTTTAGAAAGGTTAATACCATAGAAAAAACTCTAAATTAATATACATATAACAAGTTTACCGAAACTAAATTTTTGGCCTCCAAAAATCCTAAAATGGATATATCTATAATAAATTTACTTTTGTTAGTTTTTCTTAAATCTTACCATCAAATTGTTAAGTTAGATAATACATAGCAATTGACGAGTATACCAATTTAGAGTTCTTACCCTCCGTTGTTTCACGGGTGTATCAGTTTGAGATTTTTTATGATATTAACAAAATTTTATGGCATAGAAATCGGTTTAGGGTTAATGAGGCACGTGTATACTAGTTTGAAATATTTTGTGGTGTTAACTTTGATAAATATATAGGTATAGGCTTAAATTTGACATTCCTTTTCCTTATAAACCGAAGTTTTCTTTTTCCACTTAAAAGGGATGATTTGAGAGGCTTTAACAACAAGCATATGAAAAATTGAAAGTTGATACATGAAAGATAAGACTTATTTAATATTAATTAGGTGTGGGGGTCTAAGTTAGCCCAAATCTTAGTGCGAATAAGTAAAACATTCTCAAAAATTGATATTCAATAAAATAATAGGACGATCATTTTACGTTTTAGAGTTATTATAATCTTTATACCATTTTGACATTTAAACTTCAAATTTTTTTTCTTATTCAATTAGTTTAATGATAACGTTACTTCAATATTTTTAATATTTTTTCGTGGACTTGCACAAGGACTGGGATCACGGTCCAACTTTAATTTCAAGGTATCTTCAGTAACCTCTTTCCCTTTTTATTTACGTCTCTCGCTCACTTGAATCTCTGAGAAAAATATGTGCGAACACTCTTTGCTTTCTAACAAGAGTAACTTCCTCCACAATTCACATATAGATAAAATCTGTACACAGCAGCAACAACAACAACAACAAAAAAGACCTCCATGCTTGATTTAAATTTGACTTTTTTGGGGTATGAATAATATTTTGACGATATTATCCCTCGTATAATTCACACCACTTCAATTATAATCCAAGAAACGTGATTCCCTTACTCATTTGGTCAATTTTTTTTTTTATTTTGTTTCTTCTTTTATTTCCTTGCGGGCCTCACTTTTCATTTTCTTTTTTCTGGCATAATTTATTTTCCTTCTCCAGGATTCTCCTTCTTGGCTTTTCATATATATCTCTCTCTTGAAGAATATGTCGTTAGCAAGACTCCCTTGCTTGTCCTACCATGGATCTAACGATGCATGATAAAACACAGCAAGGGCCTGGCGGACAGTCACTCACATGGTGGCGGTAAAATCCCTTGCCGCCTTCGTCCCTCCCTTAATGTCTATGTAAATTACTATCACAGTTTGGTAAGCCCGCTTCGGTTTAAGCCTATCATAAGAAGGGCATTTGACAGCTCAATATTTGGAGGATTGTAGGGTGTTTCACAGCTCAATATTTGGAGGATTGTTGTAGTCTCCCTCCTCTTTCTTCGTTCCTGCCGTAGCATCGATTGTTTCACCAAGACGATCCATAGATATTGGCCAACACCGATCTTGAGAAATCGCAAGATGGAGACCCAAGATTGTTTGGGGTTATCGCAGACATGGAAACCTATATACAAGACGCCATTGAGATTCAAACAACCTCAAGCAAACATGAGGGAAGTATGTAGTTTGGGGATCATTCAAGATCACAACAACTTATCAGTTACAACAACATAAAAATGAGCAAGAAATGATCTATCACAGAGAGAAAAAGAGAGTATGCCGGGAAGATCAGCCAAGTGAAAATAGATTCTGAGCATGTAATAGAGCTCGGAGCCGATCATTGAGAGCATGGATGATGGACGACGAATCACTTCCCCTCCTCCTCGCATTTGCGCACTCGAACAATAGGGAATAAGGAATACGAGGACGATGAGGTTGGCATCATTGATATACAGAGATGACAATGATCTTGCAATAGCTGAGAACGTCAAAGGCTCAGAAAGAAGCTGGGAAAGAAGAAGGAAAGTGGGACTCGCAAGGAAAAAAAGGAAAAAAAATAAAAAAATAAAAAAAGATTTGATCAAATAAAATAAGTGGATTACTTTTGTAGACTTATAATAGAAGTAGTGGAACACACAAGGGATAATATCGTCAAAACACTAAAATAAGGAGTGTCAAAACCAGAAGATGAGTGGAAAATGCGCGGCCCTAATATCAATAAGTTCTGAGATTTTCACTTGGTCCACTGTCAGTCATTCATTGTTGGATAAGCGACATGTGGAAGAATTCAGTGGCCAAATTAACTCCAAGTACAATGCGACTTACCCAAGCATAATATAATGTACTGAACAAATGATATCTATAGGAGAAATTTGCTAAGCTCCTCAAAAGCACTTTGATGTGTAAGAAAATTACTAGTCACATGCGAATGATACAAACAAATGAAAAGCTACCACATTACATACTTCACCTTTCAAAAGGGCTCTCGTCATTTAGATTAGACGGTCCTGCACAAAGAAAGGACAATTCTCACAATTGATGGTCTGAATTTTTATGATTCGATTTAGCATGAAAACATCAAAGAAGATGTTTGCATATCAAATTGTTATGATCTTGAAAGCTAAACATTCATATCTCCCTTGAATTAGAAGTAACTAACAACCGGGAAAAAAAAGGAAGACAACGAAGCAGAAATGTGCACTTCTCATCGTTTATCAAACAGCATAAAGGACGCATAGTTACAAATTCCAATGCATGTTAACGCGGCAAAATGCCTACAATTGACATTTACAGTGGTTCAACTCAGTCAACTGCAATTGGGTCCTTACTAGATTCTTTGAAAATGTAGCCTCTGAGTATCATCCCAATCAACGAGATCAAATAGGCAAATGCCTCTCGCATGTAGATGTGTTTTTCTCACAAATGTGGACCAACCGACACACAAGAAAGCTGGTGGGGTGCATGGATAGCTACTGAACTCGCTAGCCATGATATGTCTGGATACACGAGAGTCACGATTCTCTTGTTTTCTTGGGCATGTTTCTGGATGAAACCCTATGGAATGGTCACTTGCATACGCATGTTTGAACCACCACTGTAAGAGAAGACCATGACATTAGCATAGGCTCATGAGAGAAGAACAAAAAATTATATATGGCAATGGCGGTATTAATTACTAGATTCAGGAGTTTGAACAGAATCAATATTCGACTGAGTGTGAAATGATTTAGCATAGATTGGTAGTTAGCATTACCATGGAAATCAGAAAAACAAATTGATGAAATAAGTTTAGTCCCATTCACATTAGGGTTAGTTACCAACCAATTAATTACAATCTCCATTACCCAATTATTTTGGTATCATTTTGTTGGATCTAGCAATATCACCTATAGGGGGGTGAATAGGTGATTCTGAATCAAATTGAAATTTAATGCGGAATTAAGTCAATTTCAAAATACGAACAGAATCAGAATCAGTACAATAATGTGCAAGTAATCCAAACACTGAAATAAGAGTTTAGAGTAGAGAAAAGCGTACGCTGAGTTTATAGTGGTTCGACTTAGATCAAGCCTACGTCCACTCTCCCACGCTGAGAGCCGATTGGCTGGATTTGACTAGATGAATCAATGGAAGTTTACGATAAGTGGTGATACTCTCTCTTATAAGTCACACTATACTTTCTCAATCACTCTCACAAAACCTCTCAATGATTGTCACATAAAGCTCACTAGGACAAGGACGAATGTGAACAACTTCAGCACCTTGGAATTTATGATTCTTACCCTATTTTATAGTACTATCGTGGATCTTCTTTTATACTCATTCACCCCCAAACTATCAGTTGGACATGTCTTCAAAGGATCGCTCTTCAATCGCTAATTGGACGCCATCAATGTCACGCCCCGCGCCCTTGGGCACGAGCACACAACTTCTCGCGACTGTCCTAATATAAATGGTACCCCGATCGTTAGGAAACTTGTCAAAATAGACGATCATCTCCTTGGGATCCCCTAAACGGGTCGGAAGCATCTTCAGGGTTTAGGGTCTGAAAAAGTAAAGTCCCACGACGGGGTGAGATTTACAATCTAAGTAAGCTGAGTCTTAACTCTAGGTTAGGCTGACAGTATACCCAGACATAAATGCAGACAATGAATAAGGGCACTCCCAACAATATAAGACAAACATCGGTCATAATATGCTGTATGGAAACAAATGGTCAATAATCATGCAAGCATACCAACATAACTTATAACTCACGTCAAGCATGGCAATACAAAACCAAGCTATACGTTCCATCACCAGGATTCATCACATTATCCATGCCCGTGTCATAACGCATCAGGCTTGGTCCGCGTCATTACGCCTCAGACCATTATAAATATGAATCCGTGTTAAACGTCTCAGGTTTTAAATGCCATTCCAAGCTTATGTCAACACATGTTTACCTATCCCGCGTCTCAACGCCTCAAGATACAAGTCAATACAATCCCGTGTCTCAGCGCATCAAGGTATCAAAGTTCTTAAGCACGCCAAATCCCCCTCCATTTCAAGACTTCATGTCGAGCACAAGCCCAGTCATCAAGCTAAGAGTCTGCAGCATGCGAGTCAACAAATTTCCTCACTCACCAAATAGCATTCGATACAAGGCATATGTATTAAACAAGCATACTCGCATTCACCAAACCACAATGATTGACATTGATCAATCACATAAAAAACTACGTAAATTCACCCAATTTGAATCCAATTTGTGACGTCCTAGAAATTCAATCCTTGTAAGTGCCGGGAGTCGATTAAATGATATGAATGTATAGTCATAGTCGACGCCCATTTTGGACTATAAGGACTGAAAAGACGAAAATTTGGACGAATCTCAAACTTTAGAATATTTCGAATTGAGTTTCGAAATAAATCCGCGGCGATTTTTAAATTGCCGTTTTTGCAAACGAGTTTAACCCTGATCGAGCTTGACCAGAGAAATTGCCGAAATTACCCTTCGATCAGTACACCAAAAATTTCGTTTCAGTCCCGGCGCGCCAAAATTACCATTTTGCCCCCCCCCAATTATTCATTCACAAAGGACAAAAAAAATTAAATTTTTGCCCTTGAAGTCAAGGTGGGCCCCACCTGCTCTCTGCCCAACGCGCGATAAACCTTAGTTTTATCGCCGCCGCCGCCGCCGCCGCCGCCGCCGATCGAGCTAACTCAAATAGTGAGTTGACTCTAAACCTTAGTTAGGGCGCTAATTGCGCTTAGGATTAGTCTGATTTAATTATTTATTTAATTATATATTTATTTAATTATTTTTTTAAATATATATATATATATATTTTTTTTTTCGATTGGGACCGGTATAGATAGAAACCATAGTTAGGATACATGGTCGATCGATTATTTGTCTGTGGCTATTTGTGGTAATTTAGCAATTAATTGTTTGATTGAGTTGCTCGCGAGTGAGTGACAGGTTAGAGACGAGCGAACGATTGATTGCTATAATTTGACTGAGAATTAAGATTTCTAATATGAATTCAGCTTGAAATTGCCGGGTTAAGTTGATTACTCGAGAGTGAGTGAATTGCTTGATTGGTTTGTTTGCCTGGCTGAAAAGTTCAATTGGGAATCTTGTGGGCCTTGGGGCCGAGTTGATTGTATTTCTTGTGGATTTTGACGTTAATCCAAGATAATCAATGAGTTGATTGCCGAGTGCAATTTGTGTGGTCATTTAAAGGGTCAATGACGCTTCTTGGCAAGTTCGCTTTGTACCGGGGGTACTTGTACCGTACTGATTGTATGGAAATTTGCGACTTGTCAGAAGCACGATAATCCATGCCCCGTGCCAGTCGTAAGGTTTTAAGGGATTATCGGATGCCGATCGCAGCTTGTGATGGACCGAAGCTCCTTTTTAAGGAATGCCTACTTGCAGTGCCGTGCCGGGTGCACTGGATACACTGCTTGTAGTAGCCGTCGCTGAGAGGGTAAAGTGGACGTAGCCTGATTTTGCCAGAAGAGTGCGGGATCGCACTATTGATGTATTTATCATGCCAGTCGCGTGGGTCATTGATTAATAATGAACTTGTGTATGCCTGAGTGATTGTACTTCTGTTGGTGGTAAATTTGACAGATTTGTTATGATTGATATATATATATATATATATATCTCTGTTGATGTCTTGTGATCTTTTTGTGGCACTTAGGATGTTCTGGGCGAATCATTGTCCTAACCGAGATTAGGCTTGATTCACTGAGATTCATTTCTCACCCCGTCGTGGGATAAATTTTTCAGGTCCGAAGTAATGGAAAGACCGGTGCGGTTCGGCACCCCCACTGACTCATCACTTGATATCAGTCTCCATCCGGTACCAGGTACGGACCAGATGTGGGAGCGTCACATCACGACGATATGGGTTGATGAAGGGATGCCACATCTGGTGGCACACCTCTTTAAGGCCTGGTATTTTCGTGATGTGATGGATCTCTTCGGTTCGCTTCGAGGATTTGAGGGGCCACCTCTACAGGGGGTCCCTAATATCCCCGCTTGGGACCCAATAGATATTGATACACCTGATGGGGAAGTGATGGACCCCGCGCCTGATATGGAGCTCGAGCTCGAGCCTGAGCAATCGGTAGCCCCCTCTGTGCGTTCCAGCCAGAGTTCTTGTGATGACCCAAATGACCCGGCTCCCCCGGTTGATTATTACGACACGGATGTCGAGTCATCCCAGTAGAGGGTTAGGTTCTTTTTGTAGTCAGGGAACTGTGGTTGTTTTTGTGGGGGATACTGTTTTGGGATAGATGAGAGTTAACCTTACCTGACTCCTGTATCTTTTTGTGAGTCCTAGAGGGCCACCCCGAAGCATGGGGTTGTATTTATCAGTTGATGGCTCTGTAAGGTTATGAATCATCTATTCTCATCAGCTTTTTGTATTTTGCAATCTGGCTTTATTTTCTATCTATCCCATATGGTTAAGTTGAATGGAAGACGGTACGTGCCGCTTGCGCAATATAATCTTAGGTCGATAGCAGCTGCCTGGGACGCTATCCTTTATGACCTGGTGGCGATTTGACAAGGGATGTCGCGGGCTCGAGAGTCGGGACGTGACACAATTCATCCAATAGAGGTCTATCTTCCTAACCAAGGTTTAGGGACTCCTTACCTCAAGCTTTGATTAGCAAAAATTTCTCCCAATCACAGCAATGATTCTGTTCTAGTAGTCCAAAAACAGGGCAGCCGCGCAACCTAGGGGAATTCATTCGATTCATCAATTTTCTCATCCAATTCATCAAACCACGGGGCATACTCCTCAATAACATCTCAATTTACATCCTAGTATGTGTCAACGACGAAATTAAGGCAAGGCGACACCCCAAACAGTCCTTAAGAACTCGGTTTGCACAAACCGAAACAGGGGATTTTCGATTCTGCCCTATGCTTGACTAATCAGCCTATAATTCGACATTGAACCTTAATTTATCACCTAATCCACTTGCTAACACATAATTATATGTCTAATAGAGCCTCACCGAAAAGTTTAGGGCGAGTCGACATCCGGAAGTCCAAGAACAGCCCCGGTTCCTTCGGGTCTACCGGTGGTCAGTTTTGTCCCGAAAAAAAACATCACAAAACAGCCATGAACACTCATCCAAACTCCATCAAATTCAACATTTCAACTCAGCAAGTCCTAGTACTACAAGTTAAGAATCCTCCACCGAAAATTTGAAGCAAAACAAAGTCCGTAGGAGGCCGAACGAAGACTTACTCTCAATTGAGTCCAATTTTGTCCACTTTTGGAAAAGTGGCTGGCCGGAGCTCCATCGGTGTCCAACGGCCGGGCTACCACTTAGAGGTTGTCGGCAAGAGGTTGAAGTTGAAGTTGGTGGTCGGCGCGAGCTGTGATGGTCGTCGGAGGCGGCGGTCGTGGACTGCGAAGGAAGCTGCAGTGGCTGGTTGGGCGATCTCGGTGAAGAAGAAGGGGAAGAACGAAAAAGAAGATGGAGAATGGTGAGAGAGAGAGAGGTTTGCGAGGGGAAATATGAGGCTATACACTAATTTTGGGTGGTCAACTATGAAGAATGGTAGGTAAAAAGGCTTACCAATTAATGCCATACTCCATCTAATGACACTTGTCTCTATATCAATGATTGTGATCATCCAATGGCCATTATACACTCCTATTTTCGGCAGCCTTGGGGAATGATCAAACAAATCATCAATCCTCGGCAGTGGATATTTATTCTTTACAGCTACTTGATTCAACTGCCTATAATCAATGCATAAACGTAAGGATCCATCCTTTTTCTTTACAAACAACACCGGCACTCCCCACGGTGAAGCACTCGATCGAATAAATCATTTATCTAAGAATTCTTGCATTTGCACCTTTAATTCCTTCAGTTCCGATAAGGACATCCTATAGGGTTCCTTCGAGATTGGCTCCGTTTTGGGAGCTAACTCGATCAAGAATTCCATTTCTCGTTCCGGTGGCAATTTTTGGCAATTCTTGGGAAAAGACATCAGGAATTCACACACCACCGGTATACTTTCTAATTTAGGCTCCATGGCAGTCGTATCCATAACTGCGACTAAGTACGCTTGACATCCTTCAGTCATCAGCTTTGTTGCTTCAAGCGACGAGACTAGTGGGATTGTAGTTCCCCCTCGACTTCCCACAAATTCAAATTTAGGGTGGCCATCTAGATAAAAATGGATTATCCTGCTACCACAATCTACTACTGCCCTTTGCTTACCCAACCAATCCATTCCTATGATCACATCAAAATCGTATATGGGCAACACAGCCGAGTCTATACTTTCTTCGCTACCACCAATGACTATCTTACAGTCCGTACAGCCTAATAAAACCAACACATTATCCTTTAACGGGGTGGCAACATGCAATATCACATTCAACGGTTTTAACTTCATATTGACCAAATTAGTAAATTGAGTGGACAAGAAAGAATGCGAAGCACCGGGAAATAACGCATAAGCGGCTTGGTCACATAGATAAATCATACTTGTGACCACGCCAGACGCTTCTTTCTCTTCCTTGCTCGCCACAGCATAAACTCTTCCTTGAGCTGGGGGTCGGTTCTGATCATTTAATGGAGTTGCAGACGACGATCCCGCCTGCAGTCATTGCCCTTGAGGTCGGGTCACTGGGGTTTGATTGGGGCAAGTCCTCATTTGATGACCCATCTGACCACACTTAAAGCACGCTCCGGTCCTAGCAGGGCAGGGTCCGTTTCCATGTCTCCTACCACAGAGGCGGCAGTTTCAGTTTGTCTGATGTAGCAATTTTTCGATATTCTTTCTCACTGGAGGAACGAAGCGTCTATTGCTAGCTATAGGTCTTTTATTGGTTTGGTGATTATCTCGGAATGAGCCAAACCGCGATCCAGATGCGGTCGTCCTCTCCTTCATGTCCCTTTCTACTGTCTCCACTCATAAATTTCCTTATAAGTTCTTAAGTTCAGGGTCACCATCTGATTGCGAAGTTCGAGTCTTAGTCCATCTCGAAACCTTCGTGCCTTTTCTAGCGGGACCTCAACTGACCTCGGTGCGTACCTCGACAGTATGGTGAATTCAACTTCATATTAGTTCACCGTCAGATATTTTGGCTCAGTTGTAGAAATTCCACTTGCTTCCTTTCGTAGGCAGTCTCCGAAAAGTACTTGTCATTAAATGCCATAGTAAAAGCATTCCAAATCAAGGCAGTTCCCTCCGGAAATACTCTGTTCTTGGTCACACTCCACTAGTCGTTAACGGTACCTTCCAACTGGTACACCACTAGTAATACCTTCTCTTCGTCAGTGTACCTCAGAATCCCAAAACCTTTTTCAAGCTTCTCTATCCATTTCGGTGCTAGTTCAGGGTCTCCAGTTTCGTCGAACTGAGTTGGCTTCAGTTTAATAAACCGTTCGACAAGCTGTCCCATTTGCCTAGCCGCAACTCCTTCTTCTTGGGCATTGCCCACTTCATTTCCCTGGTCATTGTCACCGTTATTTCCATTACCTCCGTTGTTACCATTATTTGCGTAGCAGCAGCTATAGCAGCTCCTACGGCTTGAGCAATGGCAGCATCCCTATGCGGGGTCTGCCTGTCGATAAGATCGCCAATTATTTCTAGTGCTCTCAGTACTCCATCCATTCTTGGGTCTTCCGCCACATGCGGTTTTAAGCTAGAAGCTCCACTCCTAGGTCTTCTGAGTGGATTACTCATCCTTGTATACCCTTATCTCACTTGGACCACTACAATTCCATCACAGAATTAGAGACTTACTCATCTAGTCAATCTGGCAATACTAAACTATAACTTAAAAGCAACAGTCACAACAAGTCAACCATCCATACAGTCCTTTCTAAGGATACGTCAATCAGAGAGT
Organism: Rhodomyrtus tomentosa; assembly: GCA_028455895.1. Lineage (NCBI taxonomy): Eukaryota > Viridiplantae > Streptophyta > Magnoliopsida > Myrtales > Myrtaceae > Rhodomyrtus > Rhodomyrtus tomentosa. The sequence continues at coordinate 35,284,604 of JAPCWY010000011.1, read as the reverse complement.
CACAACTACAACTCAATTTCATTCACTTCAGCGGTTCATCATACTCAGTGATAATCATTCACTCGACAAGTCAAAAATTCAAGAATGATTCCCAAAGCTAAGCACAAGGCTTGATCTTTACTAACCACCACAATCATGCCAACACCGCACGTCAACCACATGCGCCAATTCATATGTCCTGCATTTCGCATCTAACTATCACGAGTCTCCTAAGGTCTCGCTACCCAGTCAGTCCCAACTCATTCCTCCTTATTACTCCAGTCCACAATCAACTTGGATCGAGCTGACCTTACTCTGATACGAAACAAGCGGAAATGTCACGCCTCGCGCCCTCGAGCACGAGCATGCAACTCCTCGCGACTGTTCTCAAAGCCCAGGACTTACTCGTCGATAGATGCATGATGTAAATAAGCATGCGGAAACAAAATGATCAAAATCTCCGTACAAGTCCAAATGGGGAAATACTGGGGTAGCGAAACTCATAAATATAAACATAACATAGCCAATAGTTTTTACAAAAGATGCGGGTAAGCTAATCCTGCAGACGGGTCAGGGTGATTGGGACTCAATCAAAAGACAACAAAAATTCTAAGTCCCCAAAAGATTGCATACCAATGAGGGTCATTAGCAAAAGACTACTAAGTAAGGTTGGGAAACCCCTAAGTTGAACCACTAGTTTCGTTTGTCACGTCCACATCCTCGTCTTGCTCATAGTCCGAGAAGGTCTCAGAACGCACATCCGTCGAGTCATTCTCCATAAAATCCTCCAGCTCATCCTCAGAAGCAGAGATCTGTATTACCTCGTTAACATCCTCCAGGGTAGGGTTCTTCTCCGGTATATTCCTCGACCTTGCTACGGACACCTCTACTTCCACCTCATCTCGAGTAGGATGACACAGCTGGGTATGACTCCTCGAGGAACCTCGGTGGACTTCAAAGGACCTACCACGACCTCACCTACTCTACGGAACCAGGCCTCAAACCTATGTGGTTTCCAGTCCTTATCTCCCTCGTCAACCCAAACCATTGTATATTTCCTAACATAAACGGTACCCCGACCATCAAGAAACTCGTCAAAATAGGCGGTCATCTCCTTGGGATCGCCTAAACGGGTCGGAAGTATCTTCAAGGTTTAAGGTCTGAAAAAGTAAAGTCCCACGATGGGGTGAGATTTACAATCTCAGTAAGCCGAGTCCTAACTCTAGGTTAGGCTGACAGTATACCCAAACATAATTGTGGACAATGAATAAGGGCACTCCCAACAATGTAAGACAAACATCAGTCATAATATGTTGTATGGAAACAAATGGTCGATAATCATGCAAGCATACCAACAAAACTTATAACTCGCTTTAGGCATGGAAATACAAAACCAAGCTATACGTTCTATCACCAGGATTCATCATATTATCTACGTCCGTGTCATAATGCCTCAGGCTTGGTCCGCGTCATTATGCCTCATACCATTATAAACATGAACCCGTGGTAAACGCCTCAGGTTTCAAATGCCATTCCAGGCTTATGTCAAAACATGTTTACCTATCCCGCGTCTCAACGCCTCATGATACAAGTCAATACAACCATGCGTCTCAACACATCAGGGTATTAAAGTTCTTAAGCACGCCAAATCTCTCTCCATTTCAAGACTTCATGATCGAGCACAAGCCCAGTCATCGAACTAAGAGTCTACAGCATGCGAGTCAATAAATTTCCTCACTCATCAAATGACATTCGTACAAGGCATATGTATTAAACAAGCATACTCGCATTCACCAAACCACAATGATTGATATTGAGCAATCACACAATAAACTCAAGAAATTCACCCAATTCGAATCCAATTCATCCAGTAGAGGCCTATCCTCCGAACCAAGGTTTAGGGACTCCTTACCTTAAGCTTTGATCAGCAAAAATTCCTCCCAAGCACACCAATGTTTCTGTTCTAGTAGTCCAAAAATAGGGCAGCCGCGCAACCTAGGGGAATTCATCCAATTCATCAATTTTCTCATCCAATTCGTGAAACCACGGGGCATACGCCTCAATAACATCTCAATTTACATCAAAGTATGTCTCAACAACGAAATTAAGGCAAGCGACACCCCAAACAGCCCTCAAGAACTCGGTTTGCACAAACCGAAACAGGGGATTTCTGGTTTTGCTCTATGTTCGACTAATCAGCCTATAATTCGATATTAAACCTTAATTTATCACCTAATCCACTTTCTAACATATAATTCTATGTCTAATAGAGCCTCACCGAAAAGTTTAGGGTGAGTCGACGTCCGGAAGTCGAAGAACAACCCCGGTTCCTTTGGGTCTACTAGTGGTCAGTCCTGTCTCGAGAAAAACACCACAAAACAGCCATGAACACTCATCCAAACTCCATCAAATTCAACATCTTAGCTTAGCAAGTCCTAGTACTACAAGTTAAGAAGCTTCCACCGAAAATTTGAAGCAAAACGGAGTCCTTAAGAGGCCGAATGAAGACTTACTCTCAATTGAGTCCGATTTTGTGCACTTTTGGAAAAGTGGCTAGGTGGAGCTTCACCGGTGTCCAACGGTAGAGCTACCACTTGGAGGTTATCGGCAAGAAGTTGAGGTTGAAGTTGGTGGCTAGCGTGAGTTGTGGTGATCGTCGGAGGCGGTGGTCGTGGACGGCGATGGAAGCGGCAGCGGCTGGTCGGGCGGTCTCGGTGAAGAAGAAGAGGAAGAACGAAGAAGAAGATGGAGAATGGTGAGAGAGAGAGAGAGGTTTGCAAGGGGAAATGTAAGGCTATACACTAATTTTGGGTGGTCAACTATGAGGAGTGGTAGGTAAAAAGGCTTACCAATTAATGTCACACATCATCAAATTGCACTTGTCTCTATATCAATGATTGTGATCATCCAATGGCCATTATACACTCCTATTTTCAGCAGCCTTGGGGAATGGTGAATGACCAAAATGTGCCTCTTCATTTATTAAGACAAAGTCAAAACTTGAAAGGCAAAATGATAAGTTTGCTTTCGTCGCCCAGAACTTCATTTTTCCTATCCAAATTTCCTTCGATGATTCGACGTTCAATTCAATTAGAATATTGGAATTCTTTATTTTCCATTTTCCAATTTCGAGACTCTTCCCTGGGTCATTTCTCTTTCAAATGTAATTCCAGGTTTCCTCAAACTAACGAGCGGCTTTTGCAGACGTTACGCGTATCGACTCTGTGATTCTCATCACACTTAGGGCTAGTCAGTCCATGGCAACTCTAGTTGTCATGTAATTGCGAGGGTCTATTACTAGCTTTGACGGTCTCGATCGTCATCGTTCTATGAAGAAGAGGAAGATCGAAGAAGAAGATGGAGAATAGTGAGAGAGAGAGAGAGGTTTCGACTGAGCAAGGGGAAATATGAGGCTATACACTAATTTTGGGTGGTCAATTATGAAGAATGGTAGGTAAAAAGGCTTACCAATTAATGCCATACACCATCTAATGACACTTGTCTCTATATCAATGATTGTGATCATCCAATGGCCATTATACACTCCTATTTTCGGCAGCCTTTGGGAATGGTCAATGACCAAAATGTCCCTTTTCATTTATTAATACAAAGTCAAAACTTGTGGGGGAAAAATGGTAATTTTGCTTTCGTCGCTCGGAACGTCATTCTTCTATTCTAAATTCCTTTGATGAGGCGACGTCTAATTCAATTAGAATGTTAGAATTCTTTGTTTTTCATTTTTCAATTTCGAGACTCATCCTTGAGTCATTTCTTTGTCAAATGTAATTTCAAATTTCCTCGAAATAATGGGCGGCTTTTGCAGACGTTACGCGTATCGACTCTATGATTCTTATCACACTTAGGGCTCGTCAGTCCATGGCGACTTTGGTCGTCATGTAATTGCGAGGGTCTATTACTAGGTCCGACGGTCTCGATCGTCATCGTTCGATTTGGAAAAAAAATTGCAAATTATACATTGGTTAAGCGATATCACCCATGCTTCAATCGTATAATGCTAGCAATATATTCCTTAATCGTTTTTAGATCGGCCTTTCATGGTTCTAAATACTCTCTCGGTAATCCTTATGGTCAAAGTGCCTTTTCCTATTTGAGTTCCCTCGGTCGACGTACCCTGTCTCGTGTTAGCCTTTCCCTTTTGGTCAGTTAACTCGAAATTGATCAAATCTGAGTAAGATAAGACTGAAATACATCTATAGATATGTTTTCATTGATGAGTCTCGAATTAACAGGAAAAACCAGAATGTCACAATCAATCTTGATTGAACGAGATTGTATCTTGAGAGATTTAGTGACCATTGGTGCGAGAATCTGAATCCTTCAAATTTTGTCGCCCATACAACTCAATCTTCAGATTTCTTGTCACATAGAAGGTAATTTCCAATCAAGGATATTTTATCAATCATGTTATAAAATAATCCTATCAATCAAAGATTATAAACTTCCACATATACCTTAATAATAACTGATATATGTATGTTGGTAGTAGGCCTTCAGAATCTTGAATAAATATATCTCGTTGCTTCTGAATATATTTCGTAGCTTCTAAACAATCTTCAGACGCATACTTCATCTGAACATCTTTAGAAGGAACATCTTCAGAAGCAACTCCTTCTGAACGTCCCCATAAACGAAACCAGTTTTTAGTATGAAAAACTTAGATCAATAACTTGAGCTCCATCTCTTGGTCCCTCCAAGTATATTGGCAATTGTGGCTCTATCTTATTTTTCACCTATCCAAGGTCCTTCCAAGTTTTGTCAAACTTCTCGTTCTAGGCTTGTTAGGTATCTCCAACTTGTAGACGCCTCTACGCCCAATGCCTTGTTCACCATCGATAGATAACTCTCAACCTTCTGACATTCTGTTAATACATCATCTGCATAACATTTTGTGCTTCTTTCACCTGGTTCTACTCAATCAATAAACACATAAGTAGTCTTTGATTATTTTGTCATCTTCAAAACATTATAAGAGATTTTTCCTAACACACCTGGCATTCGAAAAGCTTGTTAAAAATCATTAAAAATTTTGAAAAAAAAACAAAATGAAGAAAATATAGTGATAGAAGTAGGTGGCTGATATGGAATCCTTTGAGCTTTGGCACAAGAGATTGGGTCATCCTTCTTCTAAGGTGGTGGAGTTAACTCCTGAAGCTGGCAAACTGGTTAGGAAAACTAATAAAACTTGTGAGGCTTGTTTTAGGGCAAAACAAACAAGAGAGATCTTCTTTTCTAGTTATAATAAAGTTAAAGATTGTTTTGAATTGATACATTGTGATTTGTGGGGTCCTTATAGAATCCCAACTTCATGTGGAGCAATTTATTTCTTGACAATTGTTGATGATTACTCTCGTGCTGTGTGGATATATTTACTGAATGTAAAAAATGAAGTGGCTTGTATTATTAGGAAATTTGTTGTGATGGTTAAACGCCAATTTGAAAAAAAAAATGTGAAAATCGTTAGAAGTGATAACGGAAGTGATTTTTTGTGTTTGAAAGAATATTTTGATGAACATGGAATATTGCATCAGACTTCTTATGTTGGAACACCTCAACAAAATAGCTGAGTGGAAAGAAAGCATCGCCATATCCTTAATGTGGCAAGAGCTTTGCATTTCCAAGCAAATTTATCCATAGAATTTTGGGGATAATGTGTACTCACGGCTGGGTATTTGATTAACAGAACTCCATCTATGTTATTGAATGGAAAAACCCCATATGAGATTATCTTTGGGCAAGTCCCTTCTTACAAACACATTCGAATTTTTGATTGTTTATGCTATGCGCATAATCAGAATCGAGATAAAGATAAATTTGCTACTAGAAGTCATTAGTGTGTTTTTGTTGGTTATCCATTGGAAAAGAAGGGGTGGAGATTGTATGATTTAGAAGCTGATGAATACTTTGTATCAAGAGATGTAATGTTTTCTGAAACAGAATTTCCATATGCTGGTGAAAAAACAATAAGTGATGAACTCGTTAAAAATAGAGTTATGGAGTGGGGTGATGAAATTGATGATTTAAAAAGTGACTTGAGAGAGGAGTACGCTGAAAGTAGATAGAGAAGATGAAGTGAATAATGAGATGGAGGAATTGATCCACACAAACAATGAGGGCGTGGAAATCAGTGAAGTCGTCGAAGAGCAGCTAGGCAGGGGACAAAGAGTCAAGCAACCTTATGTCCGCTTGAAAGACTATGTGACAAACACTATCAGAATAAGCCCCTCGACATGCTCATCTGTCCAATCTGGTTCCTCAGATATGCCTTATTCTATAGCACATTATGTGAGTTATGAAATTTTTTTTGCGCAACAATGGTGTTTCTTGGTAGCAATTAATGCGAGGATATGAACCAAACTCTTATGCAGAAGCGATTAAAGATGAACGATGGAGAGAAGCCACGAGTAAATAAATACGGGCTTTAGAAGATAATGGTACATGGACGGTCGAAAATGAAGATTTTCAAGACAACTGGAGCGAAGTGTCAAGCCGCTAGTTACGAAGGTGATATAATTATTCATGGTAATTACTTATTTTATGGGAATAGGTTGTGCATCCGGCGTAGTTCTCTTCGTGAGAAACTGATTCGGGAATTACATGGTGGAAGCCTTAGAGGACATCTAGGGTGTAATAAGTTTATCGCCTTGGTAGAGGAATGTTACTTTTGGCCACAATTAAAGCGCGATGCTGGGCGTTTTGTGCAGAAGTGTCCTGTCTGTCGAGGTTGCAAAAGGGCATTCTCGAACACGGCCTTTATACGCCATTGCCAATTCCAACTAGACCTTGGGTGGACATATCCATGGATTTAGTTAGGGACTACCATAAACACAACAAGGTATGGATTACTGTCTTCGTGGTAGTGGATAGATTTATGAAGATGTCGCATTTTATACCCTGTAAGAAGACATCCAATGCTTCTCATGTTGCTGGTCTATGCTTTCGCGAAGTTGTTTGTTTACATGGTGCTCCCAAGACGACCTTTGATAGAGATACTAACCTCGATCACTTTTGGAGGTCTCTATGGAAAATATTTGGCACTAATTTGCGTTATGATGTAGTTCTTTCCATTCTCGGTGATGGACAGACCGAGGTAGTTAATGGGACAATGACTGACATCATTCGTTGCCTTTGTAGCGACACACCAAAACAGTGGGATCAATAACTAGCACTAGCGAATTTGCTTTCAACAATATAGTTAATCGTTCCATTGGAAAATCACCATTTGAAGTTATTTATGATCATGTACCTTAGCATACACTTGATCTAGTTCTTACACCTAAGATTCCTGGTTATAGTGTGGCGAGTAGAAAATTTGACGATGAAAATTGTGGAGGTTCAAGCTAATGTTACACGCCAACTTGCCGAGTCCAATGCAAAATATAAGGACCATGCGACAAGCGGCCGCCGTTTCAAGACTTTTGAAGTTGGCGATGAGGTCATGGTCTTTCTATGCAAGGAGTAATTTCCGTTTGTACTTATAACAAAGTGAAGAATAGAAAGATCGGTCCTTGCGGAATCATTAAGAAAATCAACGATAATGCCTACGTTATTGATCTTCCCTGGTGATCTTAATATTTCTCCAACATTCGAAAGCATGGTGGACTTATTCGCATATCATTCTCCCGACATTCCACTTTATCCTGTTGATAACTCGAGGCGCGTTCTTCCAAAGAAGGGGGAATGATATAGAACGGATTGGCATGTGATTTTCTTAACAAATTGGATCGCCGAAGTTCGTGAGACTTTAACGGTAATTTTGGATCTTGGGTCAACGATCTTGGATCGCACTCAAAATTGGTCGGTTGAAGCGAAACGGCTTTACGATTCAAAGTCACGACTAGCCGTGAGATACGATGGATTTTAGCATTTTAGAGTCGTTTAGATCACTTTTCGAGACATTTTTCTATTTTAGGCAATTTCGAATATTTCTATTATTTGTTATATTTTGATTCGGATTCGCTTAGATTAGCTTAAATATAATTTGATTAATGTTACCTTTAATTATTTGCATTCCGTTTGGAGTCCTATCTATATATATATGGACGGTCGCTCTTTGTAATAGTTAGATTACCATTCAATCAAATTCAAGTTTTCCTTTGGATTTACTGTCCTAGTTGTTGCTTCTCTGCGTCAACTTGTCAACTATGATTGTTAGATTAGGCCTAAACTTGCTCCTTTTGCTAATTGCTAGATTAGAAGATCAACTATGATTATTAGGCTAGAGGTAACTTCAACTAACAATTGTTAGATCATTGGGAGCTGAAAACTTAGAAGCGGCATCGCTCCAAGCGAAGCGGCCAAAATAAAATGAAAGACAGCTCTCGGCCGCCTCAATTAAGACGAAAAATAGGATGTGGACTTATTAACAATTGACGATTTTCTGCATTTTAATATTCATTGAGTTGACATCACCATCACCGAAGTACGGAGTCTCATGTGGACTTATTAACAATTGACGATTTTACGCATTTTAATATTCATTGAGTTGTTGTCACCATCAACGAAAGTCTGAGTCTCCACCACTATTGAACAAATTATTTAATTTTGGGTTAATACCACCAAAAATCTCAAAATGATATATTTATGATAATTTTAATCTAAATTATTTTTTTGATCATGAAAATTTTCAAACCGATACACATGTGACATATTTACCCCAAACCGATACAACTGTGGCAAATTTACCTTCCGTTAATTTTAGTTAAATTTTATCGTCAAATTGCTGAATTAGGCGACACATGACAATTGTCGGTGTGCACGTTACTCTATATTTGCAATTGGTGCGTCAATTTGAAATTCTTCGTGGTATTTACTCAATTTAACGAAAATTAACAGAGAATAAATTTGTCAGATGTATACCAATTTGAGATTTTTTATAATAAAAAAAATTAATATATGTTAAATTTGTCATAGTTATACCATTTTAGGGTTTTTGGTGGTCAAAAAATAGTTTGAGATAAATTTATCGTACCAATTTGAGATTTTTTGCGGTATTAGCCCTTTAGTTTTGGCCTTTTTGGGCAGAATGAACAAATTACTTGATTATGTATGAGAAAATTATAAAAGTAATGAAAGCTAAGCCCACTAGTCCCAAAATATTAAAAATCGCTTAATATGATATACAGTCTCTTTGCTTGATTCTTTGCATCTTAAAAATCTAAATTGTAATCGCATCAAACGGCTTTAAATAAACAGCCAAAAACAAAAATGATCGCCAGCTGTTAGAAAAATAATATGGTAAGTGCTTTATGCGGTCTATCGTCGTCGAAGTAACATAATGTAATTAACAGAGAGAACCAATGGTTAAAGATGGGATACACCCACGTGACATGGATTTCTGTCCAGAGGTGACAATATGGGTTGTAATCCATTTTTCAAATTTACAGCACTTTCGACAAATGGATCTACCGTACACGAAGATCGAAAGATAAAGAAGACAAAAGGAAAAATAACGGCAAACTAAAAAACTGGAATGTGTGAAGATAAAGAGAATGAGTATTTTAGAATTTTGTCCTTTTTGGCCTCTTAAGTAAATATTACATAGGGACAAATTTGGGAACTCGTTATATTTTGTAACGATCCACGAATCAAATTATGACTAACCAAAAGAAAAAGCCAAAGCATAAGATAAGTAAACTTAGAATGAAAACATATTCCTGAGGCAGTTCAACGATCAAACAAATGAAGGTAGGTTGTGATTAGATTCCAAATCTCGCCAATTAAGATTCAAAAGAAGAAAACAATTAAAATTCAAAAGCAGTTTAATGGAGTGTATGTCAGCTGAGGGGAGAAGGATAGTGTAAGTGCCAAAAGTTGTGTACGGAGATTACTTTGGTGTCAAAAGTTTCAGCCGAATTACTTCATCGCTAAATTAAAGACTAAACGATTACTTTAGTATCTCTGAAGAGAAAATCCGCCAAAACTAATTCGTGGCATTTAGAATAAAATTTTTAATAAGTGATTTCTTATTTAAAAAAGTCCATGTGGGCTTCCATTTAAACTTTTCAACTTAAAAAATTACAATATACTGTTAGATCAAAATAAAAGTAAAATTAAAAAAGAAATTTTAAATACAAATTTTATTTAAAAATTTAAAATTAGCTTTAAAATCAGCAAAAATTTTATTTAAAATAAATTGAAAAAAGTTATAATAAAAAGAAAAAGATTGCAAGACCAGCGATGAGGGTGGCGCCTATGGCTCGCTGCATTTCACTCCCTTTTTGGCTCCTGATACGGTGACACCTCCTATAACTTTAATTTGACTATGTTATCCCTTACAAGTCCCGCTTTTGATTTAATATTATTTCCTTGTTTCAATTTTGCTAGAGATGAAAGTATTCATAATTCTCTCAAACAACATTTGTTAGGGTTAAATATGGGACTCCCTCTTGATTTAAGATTATTTCTTGCCTTTTTTCTTCTTTTTCTTTAATTTTTTCTTTCATTCTCCATTCAAAACGGTTCCCATATTCCAAAAGAAATAGTTTATTTATGTTAATGAGTTGATACCTCTTTTTTGGTACTGCAAAATATTATTCAAAAAATAACCTATGCATAAGTAGTAGTGAAAAGAACCATTTACTATTTTTTTTGTACGCATTTCATTCAATTTTGACATTAATATAAGTCATTACGTTGTAATCCACGCATTTTAACTGCTCAACATACATTTTATTTGGTGAATGCAGTAGTCATATAATCAATACTTTTCATGACATAATTGGATGATTTTTGAAAAGTTACTTTCAAAAAAATTAAAAATATGATAAAGTTAAGCACAGAAAAAGTTCTAAATCATTATTATCATACGGATGCTTAAGAAAAATGCTCCCTAAACCGTTATTGCATAGGATACTATCTTGGCCTTGATTATAGTTATAATTAGCTATTGATAAGAGACTATGTCAATTGTAATCGCACCATAAGATATATATAAATATATATATATATATATATATATATATATTCTAAATGCACTAGTATTTCATAGAGCCATAAGTGAAAAGAAAAATTATCCTCAAATTACAACTTTACTGCAACAATGAGTTTCATAAGCAGCTGAATAAAAGACATTCTCTTTTCAATTGCTTGGCTCCCCTTGAAAAGGCTGCAATATTTCTTTAAATGACCCTTTTTTCGCACTTCCAGCATTTTATTTTAGATTGATCTTGGCTTTTATATCTTCCTCTAGACTTATTTCTGCCAACAATTCTAGATCTTATTCATGCCAACAATTATGGATTTGGATTGTTCAATGTTTGTTCTTCTTACGAAACTGCCTCATTCTCTGCCTTATTAAAAGCTGCTCTTCTCATCTCCTTGGACAACAAAGCGGATTTAAGGGATATGTTCACTAGAAATCCTAAAACTTGTCATGAAAAGTATAATTGAGTCTATAACTTGTAGAAAAGTGCAATCGAGCCTAAAACTTGTCAAATTAGTACAATCGAGTCTTTTTCGTAAATACGTAGTCAATTTTTCTAATGAAAATGCTGATGTGGCATTATTAAATTAATTTATCTATCCTACGTGGCATTTTTTGATTATTTTCTTTTTAATTATTATTTAAATCAAATTAAAGAAACTAAAAAAAAATATTAAATTTAAAAACCTAAAACAAAAGGAAAAAAAAAAAGAGGGTAGGGCAAAGCATAGCCTTGCACAGCAAGAGCTGCCACCGTCCATCATCGGCGGAGGGGCGGATAGAGGTCGTCGGCCTTAGGCAAGGATGGTCGGCGCTTGCCAACCCCAGCCGAGGCTTGTCTAGATACGGGACGACACTTTTCAATCTAGATCTAGAAGCCGGCAACCTCTGTTGGCCCTTCTAGCAATGGGCAGGGCGGTGGCCGGTCCTCATCGGCGAGGCTCTATGTTGCCTTGCCCTCCTCCTCTCTCTTTTTTCCATTTTTTAGCTTTTTTAAATTTAATATTTTTGTCTTTTTAGTTTCTTTAATTTGATTTAAATAATAATTAAAAAGAAAATAATAATAAATGCTACATAAGATAGATAAATTAATTTAATACCGCCATGTCGGCATTTTCTCGTTAGAAAAAATTGATAGTGTCAACGAAAGGACTTTATTGCACAAATTTGACAAGTTTTAAGACTCGATTGCATTTTCTAAGTTTTAGGACTCAATTGTACTTTCAAGACAAGTTTTAGGACTTCTAGGAACATATTCCCAGATTTAAAATTCTCAAAGGACATCGCACTAATGCCAATGTCGTTCCCATGAATTAGAACGGTGAACACAACAAAGTACATGCTTTATCTTCATCTTCCAAATTAACCTCAATAGATGCAATTTGCCTGAGATAGTACTAAACTCGTTTATGTGTGTGGAAAATTAATCACTTCTACTCATCTGAAGGTTGTATAGTCGTTTTCGAAGAAATAATTTGCTCACTAGGATGTTATCAGCAAGACATAGCCAAATTGGGCTTCGTGCCTTATGATCACTAGTATTGTGACATTCCGAATTTTCGCCTCCTCGAAACTGGAGATATAAAATGAAATCTCAAAATTGAAAAATGAAAAATAAAGATTCCAACGTTCTAATCGAATTAGACGTCGCCTCATCGAAGGTAATTTGAATTGGAAAAATGAAATTTCGGACAACGAGAGTAAAATTACCATTTTGCCCCTCAAGAATTGACCTTGTCTTAACAATTGAAGAAGGGCAATTTAGTCAATTCCAAGATCCTAGTGGCTGCTGAAAATATGAAGGCATATTGGTCAATGGAAGTCAATGTTAGCCATAGCCTTATTTAGATGGAGACAAGTGGCATAATTGAGATGGAGACAAGTGGTATTATGTGATTGGTTAGCATTTAATGCATGCTTTTAACCTACCATTCTTCACCTTGACCAAGAAATAATTATGGAAGACCCTTAAACCCTTGCTTCAGCCGAGCATATCCTCCTCCTCCTCTTCCTCTCATTTTTTCTCTCTTTTTCCTCTTCCATTGAGCTGTTTCACGCCAAACCGGCAGGACCCGACTGTCCCACTATTCCAGCCATAACTCCGTCGTCCGATATCGGATCGAGGTAAAACTATCGCCAAACGAAAGCTTATTGTTTTATATTTCCATGGACATATTATAAGCTCAATTTGACTAGTAGATCTTCCCGTAGTTTGATTTGAGTGGACAAAGGTCCGGACATGGCGGTCCGACCAAGTTGGGGGAAAGTCTTCGTTTAGCCACTTCGAGGCTTTAAATTACTTCAAATATTCGGTGAGGACTTCTTAACTCATAGCACTTGTGTTGACTAAGTTGAAATTGTGATTTTGGTTAAGTTTAGAGGTGTAACCATGGCCATCTTGTGGTGACTTTCCAAGGCAGTTTTTGACCGCCGGTGGACATAGGAGAAACAGGGGCTATTTGCAGCTCTTTCTAGCGTCGACTCACTCCAAAACTCTCGGTGAGACCCCTATAGACGTAATATAACATATTGGCAAGTTGATTTTGTGGTAAATCAAGGTTTAGAGTTGAATTATGGACTGATTAAGGAGGTAGAGGGCAGAATCGAATTCTGCCATGTTTCGGTTTGGATGAACCGAGCCCTTTGAGGGCTGTGGGAGGTGTCGCCATGCTTTAAATTCATCGTTAAGACATACTAGAATGTTAATTGAGATGTTAATGAGGTGTATGCTCCGTGAATTGATGATTGGAATAGAAAAATTGATCGTTTGGCGAACTTTGGATTAGGTCGCACGGCTGTCCTGTTTTGGGATCAAGGGAACCGAATCTTTGGAGGAGTCTTGGAGGGATTTTTACGGATTAAATTGAAAAGTAAGGGACTCCTAAACCTTTGCTAGGAAGTTAGGACACTACTAGATGCATTTGGATGATATATTGATGAATTTGGGAGTCTATTGCATTGATTGTTCATGATCGACTGAGATAATTGAGGTGCGAGTCGTGTGTACTCGTGATGATAAGAAATTATAACTCTCATGGCTAAATTGTTGTTGTGTGCATTCGACTGACATGGATGCTGGTATGGCTATGTGATATTTGGCCTTGAATGACGACTGTTTGAGAAATATAAATGAGTTGGCAAGAGAACAAACTGTTAGATTGATTGTCTTGCTATGTATTTGATATCACCTCGTGGGCAATTGGCCTTAACGTCTCACATGACAATGATTCATTACTTGGTTGATAAAAATTATATTCGATTATGAAGTTCTTTAAGAGGGGAGTTTGATTTGTGAGCCTAAGAGCTTGTGGTACCCTGATGCATTGAGACACGGAGTTGTGATGACTAATACCCTGATGCATTGAGACATGCAGTTGTGGTGGGTAATGTCCTAATACGTTGAGACGCGGGACAAGATTGATTATGTGTCGACACAAGCCGGAAATGACATTGAAAACTTGATGCGTTTAACGCGGGTTTGTAAATTTGATGATCTGAGGCGTAATGACGTGGACTGAGCCTGAGGCGTATTGACCCGGGCATAGCTATTGAAAAGAGAATTGATATCCTGATTCGTCAAAACGCGGGATAGTCTTGATACGTGTCGACACAAGTATCAAAATGGCCTTTGGAACCTGATGCGTCAGAACGCGGGTTGCCAATCGAGACGTTGATTAGCCTGAGGCGTATTGACGCGGGCTTGGCCATTAGGATTAAATTTGTGATTAGCCTGATGCGTATTGACGTGGGCTTGGCCATTGGAATTGAAAGTTGTGATGAAATAGAGAATACACCTTTTCTTATGAATTTAATATCGTGCTAGTACGAAGTTTGGTTGTGATAATATGATTGTCCTTGAATCGTGATTGCGTTATGCCAGACATATCGAGGTGCTTTGATGTTTTATTGTCATGCGTTGTTTTATTAATGAATCCTTGTCTATTGTTTTATTGCATAATCTGGGAGGACTAATGGCCTGGTCTAGATTTAGGGTGAACTTACTGAGATTTATATCTCACCCCGTCATGGGATTAACTTTTTCAAGTCCCAGGCGATGGAAATCTGAGCTTGCCAATGATTGGTATTTGAAGAAGTAATTATAGGAAATGGATTTACACTTTTGTGACTTGAGGGATTTCATGTTACTTGAAGTTAGAGTTGTATACTCTGAACCTGTAGTCGGCATTTATAAGAAGACGTACCCTATGTCCTGAATCATCTTAAATTTGAATTGTATGGAGAAGTTTTATAGCTTCCGTATGTTTGTATCATTTAGAAGTTATAAATTATTGGCCGACGGATCCTGGGTACCACTAAGACAAGACGGCCCTGGTGGGATTTTGCGTGCCTGACGGGTTCGGGGCTTGACATCCCCGTTTAAGTGGTATTAGAGCAAGGTCAGCTCGATCCAATGTGATTGAGACTTGGAATGATAAGGAGCGATGACTTGAGGACAATTAGATAGTGAGACCTTGAAGGATAAGCATAGATTGCTGATTCTTGAGGACTATAGGCTTGAACTTGTGTAGTATTCTAATGGTCCTAGTGCCAATTTAAGGGATGATCTTGACTGATTTTATGAATAAAGCTCACAAGGAAGTGAATAGAAATTGAGAGGTCATAAGCTTGGATTTGAGGTTGCTACGAATAACTTATGAATGAAGGGTCGATTGGGTTATATGATTGTGTATGTGGTTTGTCAATGACCCAACTTGGGGAGTATGAGTTATAAAAAGACGAATGGTATTAGTGGATTCAAGCTTGAATTGCGTGATATCTTGATGGTTTAGCTATCAATTGCTATTGTCAGCCTTGGATGAAATGAGGTGAGGTGTATACAAGGAATATTGGATTAAAGGCCAGTTGTGATCGAATGCATATGGATTTGATTTGACTAACGACTAAACTTGAGGTATACGGTTAACATAGGCAATTAGCCTATGAGATGTGACGGTTATTGGTAGAACCCGAGGTTTTCTATAACTGAGGATTGATGTGGAAACGATTGTGGTATGAAAAGTGGTGAGAATGAACATGTTGTGCATATGTTTGTGGCTATGAAATGAGAGTTGATAAGGGTGTATGCATGGGCTTATCACTATTGGACTTAATAAATTATTGCTTGGTGTAGGACAAGTTGATGGGATACCTATAAACCGTCATGAAGCATGTTATGGGACGTGTGAAACGGGGATTTCTCCGTAGATGTATGACTTGGGACAACCTGCAACGGCCAAGTCTGATGAGGGCGGGGAGTGATAGCCGGGACAGAGAGGTCCAGACAAGGAGATGCTCCTGGCAAGCTTTTAAGACGGCAAGAGGCAGGAATGACCCAAGTCATAACTTGAAAGTGAAAGTCTAGACATCAGGTCGAGTCCAATTGTGGTTAAGAGGTGTAATGCACTGAAGTGATCCTTAGAGTGAATTTTCAAAAGTTGCATGGCATTTGTGATGACGCCTGTAATTGGCATAGTTAAGAGCTTCGTATTTGGCAATGAGTGTTGTTTGAAAAGGAGAAACTATTGACGTATATGTTTGGCCTGTTTAGGCTAGTTTCTCATTGAATGTTGCTTGACTGAAGCTTTTGAAATTGAGATAGCCTGTTGTGTTTGCACTAGAGTGGCAGATGCCTCTAGACTCCTTAAGAGGGGAGTTTGATTTGTGAGCCTAAGATCTTGTGGCACCCTGATGCGTTGAGACGCGGGGTTGTGATGACTAATACCCTGATGCGTTGAGACGTGGAGTTGTGGTGGCTAATGTCCTGATGCGTTAAAACGCGGGATGAGATTGATTATGTGTCGACACAGGCCGGAAATGACATTGAAAACCTGATGCGTTTAACGCGAGTTTGTCAATTTGATGGTCTAAGGCGTAATGACGCGGATTGAGCCTCGAGCGTATTGACGCGGGCATAGCTATTGAAAAGAGAATTGATATCCTAATGCGTCAGAACGCGGGATAATCTTGATACGTGTCGACACAAGTATCGAAATGGTCTTTGGAACCTGATGCGTCAGATTGCAGGTTGTCAATCAAGACGTTGATTAGGCTGTGGTGTATTGATGCGGACTTGACCATTGGGATTAAATTTGTGATTAGCCTGATGTGTATTGACGCGGGCTTGGCCATTGGAATTGAAAGTTGTGATGAAATAGAGAATACACATTTGCTTATGAATTTAATATCGTGCTAGTATGAAACTTGGTAGTGATAATATGGTTGTCCTTGAATCGTGATTGCGTTATGCCAGACATATCGAGGTGACTTGATGTTTTATTGTCATATGTTGTTTTATCAATGAATCATTGTCTATTGTTTTATTGCATAATCTGGGAGGACTAATGGCCTGGTCTAGATTTAGGGTGAACTTGCTGAGATTTATATCTCACCCCGTCGTGGGATTAACTTTTTCAAGTCCCAGGCGATGGAAATCTGATCTTGCCAATGATTGGTATTTGAAGAAGTAATTATAGGAAATGGATTTACACTTTTGTGACTTGAGGGATTTCATGTTACGTGAAAGTTAGAGTTGTATCCTCTGAACCTGTAGTCGATGTTTATAAGAAGACATACCCTATGTCCTGAGTCATCTTAAGTTTGAATTGTATGGAGAAGTTTCATCGCTTCCGTATGTTTGTATCATTTAGAAGTTATAAATTGTTGACCGACGAATTCTGGGTACCACCGAGACAACACGGCCCTAGTGAGATTTTGCGTGCCTGACGGGTTCGGGGCTTGACAACTATTCCATGCCTTCAACTAAATGGATACATACACAATCTCCTCCTTCGCCATCTCCTCGGTATTCATTTCAGACTTATCTTCTTTAATCACGTTCCACAGATCTCCATCCATGATGAAAGCCTCCATCTTCAATTTCCATAGCTTGAAATCCTTTCCTCTGAACTTCTCTACTTCAATTCATAATTGACCAGCTGACATCTTCTTAAGATTCGATTTTTCAAATTTACTTTGAACTTCTCTGCTTCATTTCGCGGTTGACCAGCCGACATCTTCTCAATGCTCCATTTTTCATATCTCTCTTCATCAAGAAAATCCTAACCTCAAATCATGCTCTGCTACCAGATGCTAGGTTTCGACGTACAATTACAACAAAGTAAAATGTAAAATAGCAAGAAAAAGAAATCGAGACACAAGATTTTATCTTGGTTCACTTTTAAATTGCGACTGCATTGAGCAGTGGATTACACTATTATTAGCGCTTCACACTTCTCACCTGTCATTACATCCCTAAATTATCAAAGAAAAAGAGTATGTGCAATAGTAGCTATTCATGAGCTCAAACCCAACTCAAACTGCTAATGAAAAGTCATGAACTTAAATCGCAAAAGTTTTCTAGTATCTGGGAGACCCCCGCCAGGGCGTATTCCCCAGACCCCCATCCGCTTAGCGTGAAATGAGACCCATATAATTTACTATCGTTGGGGATTATGAACTATATCCCATCAGTCAAAAGTGCTTATTATTAGCGGAGGTAGAAAGTAGATGGCCCACATTTTTTTTCAATGGAGAATATATCGCCTCCAATTCTTGAAATCAGGAGAAATCGTTTCTGGTTTTCTGGACTGATGTGTCAACCTTTGACGGCGGCGTCGGGATGAGACTCTTGCTATAGTCATACAAAGATAAGTTTTAACATTAATTTTGTTTGTGTAGTACATAATTTTGTATCAAAGAGTATAATTTCTTTAAAAAGAGGACATCCACCCAACAACCACAATGATCAAATTTACAGCACTTTCCACAAACGGACATATCGCAAACGAAAATCGGAAAATAAAGAAGACAAGAGAAAAAAAAAACACCATCTAGAAAAGCGGAATGTGTGAAGATAGGGATTGGGTATTTTAGCATTTTGTCCTTTTAGGCCTCTTAAGTAATTATTAACATAAGGAAAAAAATTGGGAACAATCCTAAACAGATATTACACCTGACATTTAAAAAGAGCAAGACACATTTATGTTTGATAAATACATCCTCAAGAAAATTTTCATATGCCGACCATCCATCAAATTGGACATATTGCCATTGGAAAATATTATAAGCCTTCTGTACCTATATTTTAAACATATAAAATATTGGTAAGATTGCACGTTTCCCTTGATAAATGCTACCTGCATTTGGTACATGTATTTATTGCCGGGAAAATGACTTTGGTATATGGAAAAATATTTCTATTATTGTAACAACACTCACTAATAGCAAAAAAACATGTTACTTTTTGCAATGTCAACTGAAATCAACCAACGATCCAAATTACGATTAACCAAAAGAAATCCCAAAACTAAAATAAGTAAAATTAGACAGAAAACATAATCTGGGGCAGTTTAATGGTCAAACCAATGAAGGTAGGTTGTGCTTAAATTCCAAATCTAAGCAAACGAAATTCAAATGAAGAAAACACTTAAAATTCAAAACGGTTTAGAGGAGCGTATGCCAATTGCTGCTTTTCTTGAATCATAATTTTACAAAGTTTGGTATTGATAAGTGACTCGGCAGTTGGACTGCCGAGCGGGCGGATAGACAGACAAACAAATAGTATAAATTGGCATCAGATGCCAGTTGTATTAGCGGTCACTTGAAGTATTTTTCAAACTCTTCCTCTGCAGGGAATCCCTGGGAAGCTCAAAACATGTGGACTAACAAACAATGGAGTAATACAAAAATTTATTAAGTACTAGCCCTAATGTTGTCTGAGTCACCATCTTTACTACATAGAGATGGCTGATTATTTGCATTGTTCTTTATATTCATTGATTAGATATCCATCCTTCCTCCATTATTCATAGCCAAACAATTACTAAACAAACATTGATTAGATAAACGATCACTTCTTCCATGTTTAATGGACACTGATTAGGTACTCGTCCTGAGCCTGCTGTTTGTGTTAGTCAATAAAATTGTCTACAAAATATATGATAAGTTATAACTGAGATATTCACTACATTAGGATGTTAATTATAATTGTTAGACTACAACTGCTAAGGAAATTAAACTTTTTCATTGATTAGTTATTCATCCTTCCTCCCCTACTCATAGCCAAACATTTATTAAACAAATATCGATTAGCTAAACCATGACTCCCTCCGTGTTTGATGGACAAACACTGATTAGGTACTCGTCCTGAATGTTAATAATAAATGTTAGAATAGAACTGCTGAGGAAATTAAACTTTTTCCATTCTTTCTTAACAATTTTAAGTTGATATAGGAAATCATTGCAAGCCACAACTAACATGGCTTCGTGGTCCTCCATTTTGATTGTAGTTACCTTTTTTTTCATTTTCATAACTAATAAACCTAAATTATGTCCTCGCTCTTAATTATTGCGAGAGAGATTAAAGCGCAGAAAATGTACTTAGCATAAGTGCCAACGAATAGAACAAGAAGTGAAAAAAATGTGGTGATGGAACGCGGCACGGGAATCTATTTGGAACCCTATTGCATGTGCCTATTTTCTGACAATAGATTTTTTAAAAAAATTATTAAAATGCATATTAATTATTGGCGAGCTGCGCCACATGAATCCCACTCAAAGTGGATATTTCATAAATTACAAAGGCGTTTTTCATGTGGGCCGCACATCGTTCGCTAAAACTTCATATAAGGATCGCAATACTTTTAATTTAGGAATCAACATCTCATCGAAAGTTAATTTTTTTTAACTTCTCTTTAAAAATAAAAGTTGATTTTTCTATTTCTACTCCAGAAGTTATTTCTAATTATAGAAATTCGTTTTGTAATGATTGAAAATTTTCAATTGTGAAATATTATTAACAAAAAATCTTCAATGAAAAATTATTATCGACGGCAAAGAAATTTATACTTCATTTTAATATTTCTAAAAATAAAAATTTATCATTAATTTTTTTACTCCGTGAGGCCGAAGACAATGACTCGATAGCGGCGGCAGGCAAGGTGGTTGATGGTGGCGGCACGGGGCGGAAATTGGCGGCAGTCGCGGTCGGCGAAGATCGACGGTCTGCAGCTATCACGGCCGGCCAAGTTAAGTAGTGGTCGGGGCGGCAGTGGCCGGCTGTGGCCAGTGGTCAGTAGATGACAACGATAGTCGATGGCAGCAGTGGTCGGCATTCTCGAGCAGCGATAGGCAGCAACCACGGAGGTCGATGGTGGGCGGGGGCTATCTACCGGGGGCGGTCGGTGAGAGCATAATAAAAAGTGGGTGAGGGAGAAGTACTTTTTGAGTTGGAGAAGTTATTTCGTTTAACTTCTCAAATTGAGAGAAAAATAACTTCAAACGTAGAAATTTCTTTCAGAAGTAAATATTTTTACTAAATATATTTCTATTTCAAAAGTTACGAAACAGACGGAGACTTTCTCATATCTTAATCCTACTACATAACATCATATGATTTGATAGAGTGACCAGATTAAATTACAGCTATGGCACAGTATAGTTAGAGCCCATTATACACTTCTCCTTTTGACTCCTACAAGAGAACGACAAAGAGTAGATGAACGCGAGATCTGATCTAAATAGGAATTCTCAATACCCTTCTCATCCAAACGTACGGGGCATACAAAGCTCCTCTAATTTATGCATTCCCACTTTGTTTTCCTTTTACTTCTTGTACTACTAGCACATAGACCTGTCAAAATGAGTCTAAAACCCATTTATAAATCCATTTTTCTTTAAAAGGGTCATTAATGGGTCATTCTTATTTCTCTTGTCAGCCATAAATTGGTTTTACAAAAAGAAAATTAAAATAGATGGGTTTTAATGGATTTGGTCTAAACCTATTTACAACCCATTTAATTAAATCTCTTTTTATTTCCTCAATAGCCAGGGACCGAGGCCGGATGCCGGGGCCGGGACCAAGGCCGGGGTCGGGATCGGGGCTAAGGACCTGGTCCAGGCTCGAGGGATAGGGTCCGAGATAGGGGCCAAGGTCGAGACCAAGACCAATACCAGGGACCAGGAGTCGGGGACTACACCAGGTCTGGGCCCGGGACCTGAACCACGGGTCGAGGCTGGGGCCGGACTGGCAATGTGCTACTACCAACAATTCATTGACTAAAACTCGTGAATCGCTAGCTCAATTACTAGAGAAAAGGACAACAAAAATGTCAAAAATTGTGTGCGGTGCCCACTTTAGTATCGAAAATTTTCTTTGGATCACTTAAGGATCAAATTGAAGAAAAAATAATTTTTTAAGTGTCTTCGATGAGATATTCTAGCCAAAATTAATATGTGGCATTTATAATCAAATTCCTAATATGAAGTGACATTTTTTAAAATTAAGTCCATGTGAACTTCTAAATTTTAAAAAGTACAAAATAAATTAAATTTGGACTTTAGAATAAGCTAATTTTTAAAAAAAAAACAAAAATTTCGTTCAAAGTAAATTTTAAAAAAGCTTAAAAATTTAAAAAAAAAACAAAAAAAAATCCATATACAGTTACCGCCAACTAATGTTTTTAATCATTAGATTGACAAGGCTGTTAAGTCACCAACATTTTCAAGTTTGCCAGCTCTTTCAGGAGGAGTAAGCGACCATGGGACTCTCAAATAGTGGGCAAAGTGGGTTAGGCTACTCCTGCTATGTATTCTCAACATTGCTATTCACATTATTTCATATATTATCGACCGTGAAATGTGGATCTACTTATTTAGTAGCACATCCAATTTTCATCTTGGGTACATGCCTTACATGAGATTTGATTCATTTATTGTTAGGTGACCATGTGCACCTAGCTGGATTATGATGTCAAAAAAAGGGGGGTTTCATCCTCCTTTGATTACCCAAACAAATCCAAGTAAATCTTGTTTGTGGCAGTGCGTTCTTCAACACTTCAGTTTGTGTTTCAACTTATGTAATCCAGTGCATGATTTTGTGTGACAGCGTTTTCACTGGAACTGGCTGTACCAAGAAATTGATGATATGCTTCAGGTTCTATGACATTAAATTTATATAGAAGTTAGTAAAAATTTGTCTAATCATTTGTCAATCATAGTTTGGAGTACCAAATTTATCTTGGAGAAGTTCCCAAGCCACGTTGTGTGTAGTGCAAGAGCTTCACTGGTCATGAGCCGTCCGAACACTCACGAGTTGCGGCTCGCATGCTTCCATTGATGCGCCCCTTAAGAAAACAGACTGGCACAGTCTGCGGGGTTGATCTTTGGTCAGCAAATGATGTACTAGTAAGAGCACAAAAGGTACGATAAATAGCACAAGTAATGTTGAGCAGACCAAGTTTTGCACATGAGTACTGTTATGTCATGATCTGCTTCAATAGATTATGTGACCGATTGACCGCTAAGAAAAAAAGGCTTGGACTTGTTGGCTGGTTCGAGTGATGTAGTTGCCCGCGAACATTCAGAAGTAGAGCCATGAAAAACCAGCATGTCGGGGCTCACCTCGCTATTGGAATTTTCCATACTTCCTGAATTAGTCAGGCAGAGAGCATAAGAAAAAGAGATACGAAAGTGTATGCATTACTTATAGGATAAGATTCACAGAGCTTCCGAATCTTGTCACTGAAGGTTGCTCCTTCATTAGTTTGGACAGTCTGTTAGTTGATCGAAAATGTATCAAGAGTAATGTCAGAGGTACTGAGATTGAAATAATAGAATTAACTCACAAAGTGATGTGCAAAGTAGCTAATGAACTTTTCTTAACAAATTGATGGGGTGTGGGCAGACTATGCCGCGAGGCCAAACACCACCTCTAGTTGTTAGAGATAATTAGGGCAAAAGAAAAGATTATTCACTCAAACTCAACTGGCCCAATCCACCATGTTTAAGCTGGTCAATTTTTATTTCCTTTGTGTAGTCCAGATTAGCTTTGGTTTATATGATTGCCGGGAGAGTTTCATTAGCAATTCCTGTAACTGAGAATTGAAAGTCAAACACTGGGGCCCTGCCACAATTACCTATATTTAATCTTTAGAAATTCCTTAGTCGTGACACCCGCACTTTTAAGGTGATTGAATACAAGTTTTAAATTTAAAATTTAGGTAATTTTCAAGATTATTTCGTTCAATTTCACTCAATGTCGTAAGCTGAAAAGGTGAAAGACCATTATTTTTGTGGAACTTCCACCTTCAATGTCGATGCTGGCTTTAATATTTGCCCTTGATTATTTCAGTAAATGATCGAACAGACTTTAATCTGAATTTACTTGTGCATTAATCACCAGGAACCAATACCTAGTAGCAATTTCAAAGGTGCAACATCGATGAATCATGTTAAAATGGTCATCGGGGAAGCACTTGACTACATCTAATTCAAATTGTTCATGACTTAATCGCGCTTTTTCAAATTTAAGAGCTTGACTGTACATTAAGCAAGCATCAATCTGGATGGAATAGCATTAGTAAATGATGGACATTTATCCACCAATAGTGATTGTAATTTCCAAGAGGACTCAATGGGAATAAGTTCGCCATGCCATTTTTCAATTAGCTCAGGGAACTCAGATAACTGCATCGACTTTACTCCCGCAACCATGGCCTGTTGGAAAAAAGCGTCATTAAATGTAAACTACTCGTTAGCAAAACGCAGCAATACCATCTAATTTCACAGAATTTGATTTCCGATGCATACCATTTTTTTAAACATATTCTGGATGGTGATGTTGAGGTTTTCCTCCCAAAGCCACGCTTCTGTTGAGGCTTGTACTCTCTCCAACTTTGGCGCCTTTATTGGTCCCTTAGAGAAGAACTTCATGCTCGGCCATCCACTCACAATGACATCTTCCAAGAATGGGAACATCAAAGTGCATTTACTTGAGCTGAAACATCTCAGCCCCGTCAACCCATCAAGCTCCATACACTTCAATTGATTGAAAACCACCACTAGCCCCTCCTCACCTCCATCATCACAAATGACTTCTGTCAACATCTTACATTTACTTATCCTCAATTTCGTGAGTTCCACCAAATTTCCAGCTATTGTCGGTGTGAACATCTTTGATAACCCATCACAAAATGACACGTCTAGAGTCTTGAGATGTTGGAAAAATCTGGACAATGGTAGCATTACTTTTATCTCGTGCCATGGGCCTTCTTTGGCTTCCACAATGTTGCTCAGCTCTTCTATATCAGAATTGCGTACAACCAGCTCTTGCAAGTTGGTTAAACTCCGAACAAGATGACATGTGGACATTGCAGATTCCTTCGAGAAATGATGAAGCTTGAGAACTTTAATCTTGCAGAAGAATTCTCCGTCATGAGAATGCCCATGCCATAACTCCATCCGTCCATATAAATCCAATTTTAACTCTTGCAGATTTGAGAATGCGCCCTGAGAAATTAGTCTAATCAGAATCTAAAACCAGCTTAGTTAAAAGAGTCCTGCGTTTTAAGATGTTTGAGTCTCATGCAATTCAACGGAACGAGATGCACACCATGCAATAGACATTATCACCGATCTTTTACATTTGACTTCTTGTTATACCCACGTTTGCACTCAAGTAAATCCCTACATTCTTGTTAGCACAAATTGCAGACATTAATCTCGACAAGCAGCAAGAAATTAATTAATAAAAAAATCTTGGGTTGTACCTTTTCTATCAAGAAGAGAGGTTGTTTACGAAGTAACATCTCATTCTCAGGTTGCGAAACAAGTTTCTCCACTTTGTCACAGCCATCCACCTCTAAGGTCTTCAATGCCGGCCAACATAAAGCACGTGTTCCTGCGTAGATGCACTTCAACTCTGGTAGATGCTTAAGCTTGAGGGAGGTTAACTTAGGGAACACATCCCTGGGAACTAGTCCGTCCTTCTCTATGAGTTCCACAATGCCACCACATTTGTGGATCTTCAACTCCTCAAGTAGCATTAGATCTATAGCTACTGAGGCTGGAAACAGAGAGGTGAGGCTCTCGCATCCAGAAACGGTAACAGAGCGGAGACATTGAAATTCAACTTGACTGTGAAGTTCCTCATCCCATACACGCTTTAGCTTTGATAATCCCTCTAACTCCAACTCTTTTAATGGTAAACGAGCAACGGGATGTCCATCTAGAAGATTCAATGATTGCTGTTTGAAAACGACTTCAAGCGAATCACATGATTCTAACTTCAAACTTTCCAAGCTCTTGAGCCGTCCAAGAATGTCAGAAGAAACAATGTTCACTAGCTTATTGCATCCATCTACACGGAGCGACTTTAGTTTGCTGAAGGACTCCACAGCAACTTGATTGTCCTATATCATCTCAATGCTATCCATGTTCCATATAGTCAATGTCTCCAAGCTAGGAAATGCAACTTGCGGTATTCACTCACGAAATTAGTGATTCTGCTAGTTTGAAAAGTTCATGAATACATATGGAAGAAGCGGTGGTCCTAACAATCTTTTTCTGTTTACGTTTTGACATTTTATTAGTCTCTCCATATTTTTTAAGTACAGTTCGAAAGGCAACATGAAATATTTGAAAACGAAAAAGGCGATATTCCTCAAATTTGTTTGACTTGTCCATGTTAGCAAATTCCCTTTTTCATTTTACTAAAAGTAGTTTCACTGTTTCATTTTGGACAAGTTTAACTTCAAAATTAGTGTGTTATTCCCCATACTCTGTTTGTGAGCCTGTTAGGTTTCTATTTATTTTAATAATTCGCTCAAATTAAAGACGTGCGATATAAATAATATTGCAATTTATTAAGTTATAATTTTAATTTCTCCAAAATATATGTGAAATATGTCAACGACATAATTACTTCCGTTTAAAGTCAATATCATATTAACAAGAGGGTAGCATGTTCTGTTTTTCATCACTCGAGTAACACTATTAGCATTTATTGCAAAAATGAAAGTCATCCATCCATCGAATTTCAAAATAGCCAAAAATAATTTTACACGCTGTGAGGACTAGCAGAATTCCATAATAACAAAAAAAAACATAATAATTGAAAGGCCGGATATTTATAATATGAATCAACATGTTTGCAAATGATTATCTGACAAATCCGAAAATGATATGAATTGCTACGAACTTAATACACATGAATTTTATAATAAAATTTAAAAATATAGTGTTCTCGAATGACATCGCTATATCACAAAATCTTTTACTATATAGTTACCAGGGGTGACTTTAACTACATAATCTGAGAGTTGACAATTGAGCTCATTGGAGATTAATTATCCAACTTCTGCATGTATAGTGACTCTACTTTATATTCTTCATTTCAATTTGAAATCGCAATTTGAAGAGTTGACAATTGTTATGGCTTATCCAGCTTTTATGGTGCGGTGATTATGCGGAACGCAATCAATTTTTACCTAAGTGGGCTTTGGCGATCATGTTTTGTCTCCAATATAACTATTTATTTGTTAGTTGTACTTATTTAGCTGGCTGGCACAAAAATTACCTGTATGCATATATCATCTTTTGCAATCTCTTAATAATTTGATGCGATTGATCCAACTCTTATTGATGTGAATTGAAACTTACCAATTATTTGTAACCCTATGTGGCAACTTGAGATGCACAGCATGTAAACTTGTGAAGTGCTATGCACATAAAATCGATGCCAGTCATTGGATTTTTGTTATAGTTTAAGATTTTGACGTAGCGTTTGTTACGTACCTCTTGATTGAAAAGGGTAGTAGACCAGGATTTGACACGATCCTTACTCTAACCTTCTCGTGAACCTATCATCGTTTTCGTTGGATGAAAACAATTTCATCTTTGACATGGCAGGGATTAACAAATCTAAGAAAATCTTTAATGATTAAATGAGACAAAAATAAATCTTACCCTTACTGCAATAGAAGCACATCAAACTTTCCAACCAACACATGAGTAAATTGGTTAACATCGGGAATACTGGAGTTTCTAATGTGTATGTTCTCAACCCTTCATCCTCCGTAATGATCGTCTCTATCTTCTCGCAATAACTTACCACTAGTTCTCTCAATTCTGTGAGAGATTGAACCATGGATGGGAAAAACAGAAACATGAAGTTGTTACAATTACGCACCTCTAATTGCTTTAAATTATAGAATCTCGCAAGTCCACAAGGATTCTTGTTCCATATGCACCTCAAGCTTGGTAACCTCCGCATATGGATGGTGTCTAGCTCTGAAAGAATCTCAATATTTGCATCGTCGCCTAGTCCGTCAAGGTCAAAGATTTCTTGCATCGAAACACAATCTTTTACATTTAAAGTGCGTAGCTTGTGTAGTTTTACCAGTGAGCTGGAGTTGATAACCTTTGAGAGAGATATGCACGAAGAGACCTCAAGAAATTGAAGATTGCTCAGCCCAGTGGAGATTCATCGGTCCATATATCTTCTAGATTGGGAAGACCAACCATTGTCAAGGACTCCAAGGATGGGATCGAAACCTGACAGATAGACCCATCATCATATGTGCTATGGCAGGTTACTACAAATGGTTGGCAAAGAAATTTTACAGTCTTTAGGATAATTTTTCCATTTACAAAAATCTATGATAACCAAAGGCTAATTTACAGTCAGAAAAGGTATTCTACGACCCCAAAAACTACTAATGAACTTGATTTTTTTTATTTACTGTAAATTCGTGGATGGTTTAGATTTTGTTTGCAATTTATTACCAATTAGGGAAACTACATTCATCAAGAAATAGCATTCATTCAGTTTGCTAATGACTACGAAGATCAGCGATCTACTTTGATGTTACATTGCTCACCATGAAAAAATTATATAGAAACTGTAGAATTACAGTGATTGTGAAAGACATAGGCAATTTACTAATAAAGGACAACATGTCATGGAGTGATCAACAAGGCAAGTTTCGATCACGAGAAGTAAATTATTATGCTATAAGACCTTAATTACAGAAAGGTATGTCTAATTCACTACTTATCTAAGGAGACGTAGCAATTTTGAAAAGTAATTTTAGTACTGCAAGTAACTTCCTTTTGACGCCCTCGCCGTCCACCTAAGGTCGCTTGGGCTTTTTCCAGACCCAATCAATTAATGCAATGAAGAGTAACAGATGACTGCTTTATGCAATTACAGAGAAGGCATGACTGGGATAAGGTAATTAGCCAGAAAATGATACGGATAAAATGAAATTAATCAAAATATAGAGACTTCCATGCATGAATGAAAACCGAACCCTATGTTTTTAACTTATCTGAATCCTTTATGGGGTTAATTTGGCCCGATTTGGTCATTTAGAGATCGAACTGATCAAATTTCATTCTCGGGTCAAACTAAAGATTAGGGGCTTTTGCACAAATTAAAATCAATTTAACCCAATATTACCTTTTTAAGATGAATTTCATGTTGTAGAATATTATTTTCAAGTCAATTTCATGATTTTTGGACATTTTAGGACTTAATTTAAAGAAAAACTTCGAATTGGGCCGACTGGGTCAGGTTGACCCAACCCAGTCAACCGTTGACCTAGGTCATCTACAGAACCATTCTCCCTGGTTCTTCTCTGCTCTTTCACGTGCGAAGGCCAGGGCAGTGAGGGAGGGGCGCAAATGAGGCATCAAATTGAGCGCGCCTGGAGATCAAACGGAGGTACATGTAATGCCCATGCAACTCCGACTCCGGCGAACACAAAACGCGTGGTACACGTGCGGACAGCTGGACCTCCTATAACAGAAAATGAACTCCAAATTGAAATGAAGGAGGTAGAAGTCTGTTACAGAGAGGGCGGGCGCCGGCTTATTTGGTAGAGAGAGAACAGAACGAAGAGAACAGGGGGAAGAGTTCCACCAATTGGCCGAGAGAAGAGGGAGAGAGAGTGAGATAGAGAGGGCTGGATTGAGAGAGGGGGAGTAGAAAGAGGGGGACGGGTAAAACAGTATAGGTTGGGGAAGTGCCACCACTCGATCAAGGGCTAGAGAGAGAGTGCGAGTTCTTGAGAGAGAGATCAAAGAGGCCAAGCTCGTCACCATCGCACTAGCCCATGCCACCGTCATCACCGACGAAACCTGGTCAGTCCACGGTCTCCTGTGTACATTTGCTCTGTTTGAGGAGCTTGATTTGCTTCCTGACTAAATCGAGCCAATCCGGATGCATCACGACCTCGATGAACGTCCATATAATCGTTCTTGAATAATCTTTTAGTTTAACTTAGATCGAAAATCCATTTCGCTTGCATTGTAATGGTTTTTACTGGTCTGCACTCCATGTGTTCGACAAAATGACTTGGTCAGCATGTTCTTGAGATTCGATTTCAGTCATAGACCTGGAATGCGTTATTTCCATATTTTTCGTCTCGATCTGCATCTAGTACCCTTTCTCAGCCTTCCTATATCATTTTCATGCATTAATCCAATGAGAACTGTGCGGACCAAACTTCGTTAGATCTTGCCAGAGTGGCGGATCGGCAACCTTCGACAAATGACGTCTCGCAGTACAAAGACACTCAAGTAAGCTTCTTGAACGTTTCTCAATGCTTGATGTGTGATTAGAACCGACTTTAAACGGCAAAAATACACTTTTAGTTCCAAAAATTATGTACAGAGATCAATTTAGTGCCAAAAATTTCAAACAGATCAATTTAGTGCTAACTTAAAAAAAAACGATCAATTCAGTGCTAACTCCGATTTAAACTAACGTGGCTTGTCGAAAATCCGACAGTATCATTTTTATTATTATTTAAGATGACATGACACAGCAGAGTCGTCACTAAATTGATCGTTTCTAAAAGAAATTGGCACTTAAGCGGTCGCTTTTTTTAAAAAAAAAAAAATTAGTACTAAAGTGATCCGTTTGAAACTTTTGACACTAAAATGATCTTCGTACACAACTTTTTGTACTAAAAGTGTACTTTCCTGACTTTAAACAGTCAGAATTGCAGTAACAAAAGGTCACCGAAAATTGAAAATTTGACCGTGGCATTGACATGGCAGATACGCGGCTGCCTCGTTAGCTGGGTCTGTTATAACTAATAATAGCAAGCAAAAAATATCCGATGGGTCAGAGGGAGCCACGTGTCATAATCTGAGACGTTGGTTCGAAATTGACAGTAAATTTAAAAAATAGGCCGAAAATTATGGAAAAATTAAAAAAAATTCAAAAATTCAAAATCGAATGCTTGAAACGGCGCTGTTTTTGCCAAGGTCGATTCGGACTTGCGTGGGCCGGGCCAGCCATCCTTGCGTCGTGGGATTGGTCCGTACGGCGTTGTGCACTGTTTTTGCTAGATATTTATTCCTTTTTCGCTTATAACCGAGTGATGTAATGAGAAGTGCGATATGCTAATTATAATGGAATGCTCTGCTGGACCTAACCCTGATTTAAGGGTGAAACTGGATAAAATATCGTGTCTCAATTTTCTCTTTCTCATTCTTTTACTTCACTGCGATTGTGCGATGATCCTAACATACTTTGCCCCATGCATATTTTCAAACAGCAAGTATGAATTTCAGCGATTACTTCGGGGATTGTATAGAGTTTGTCGGACTACCACAGGAAGCTGATTACTAGAGTAGAGCATCAAATTGTCATCTTAAAGGGATGAGATCCATATTGGTAACCGTCATCAAGCTTTTCATAATGTTTGACCCCTTTTTTATTAGTATGTAACATATTAACTTATACAGATATATTGCAGATGATCATAACAATAAAGCAGATGACAAACAACCCCACGAAATATGCAGGCTAAAACGGTTATCGCTTGCCTATTTATGGGGAGAGTGAGTTATGTTAAAAAAATCCTATTTCGAATAATTGAACTAGTGTAGAATAGTTAAAATATCTTAGCTAGCTTATAACTTATTAGCTCAAGGTTTTGAGTAAATATAAGTCCAATTAGATATTTTGACAGACTCGAACTCAAACTTGAATTCTCTTTTGATAATCACCCTACGCACTCCATCAAGAGTTCCTCTAGTAACTCCAATAGCAAAGTATAATGGAGTTGGTGCAACGCGTTCTTTCTTTCTTTCTTTTTTTGTGACCATCTCAAGCGTGAAAAAATTACTTCAAGAAAAATTCTTAAATTTATATTACTGATCAACTCTGGATATTGGCGTAAGATAAGGATTGCTTATGACCTTTTATTTTATCGATCCCATGTTGCGGATGATTTGGATTTACACTTTGTCGAATAAAGACACAAATATGGAAAGAGTTTGGCAATTAGGCACGTGCGAACCCGTAATTTTGGAAGATGCAATGCCCCTATGTAATATTCGCTGAGCCGAGTACAATTGCATGTGAATCAGATTTCAATCACCATGGAAACGCTTGTGATGATATGGTTTTAGATGCAATTCATCCTTCTCTTTTCTCTTTAGCGAGAAACCATGTGGACTTTGAAGTCCAACAGAGAGATCATCAGTACCTCTCATTTTTAGGCACGGACAAATTCGACGGTGTCCACGTTCGATTTCTTGCTGTTAACATTCATTAGCAGATAACCTATCTCCGATGCGCCTTTGTCAAATATAAATACGTGAAAATCTAAGTTCTCTGCGTGTTTCAAGACAATAATATTAATGCGAAAACTGACAGGATCTGGCAAATAAGTCGATAAGAAATCGCTAGAGAAATAAATTGCACTCAAACCCGAAGTGTTTAGAAATAAACAACTCAATAAGATGTAAATTTAATAGGAAAAAAAATTCTCTGATGCTCAGATCTCGTCGGCGGCTTGAATAGAAAAGGCTAGTATTGTGTGTTACCCTTCCCGCCTTAATGGTACGTGGAAAGAAGAATTTTTAAGGAAATTCCCTGTACGTAAGCCTTCTAGTTTTGAGTGTCTGAAAGAGAGCGATCGTGAAGAAATGAGGTGTCTCCAGGGCAAAACTTTGCCGGCCACTGTTCATTTTCTCCCCGGCAACGAGAAATCATCCCCTGAGCACAATTTGTCTCGTAAGTTATAACGTCTGAACCGGAGAAGAAGTTCATTTCTGGGACGAAAAGTCAAAAAGACAAATGAATGCCGAAGCAAGCTCAATTAAGAAGAACTCGGAGGGAATCGAATGGCTGAAAAGGCGGACAATCTGTTTGTTGATCACAATTGCACCGAGAATAATGTTAGAGGTACGGAAACTGAGATCGATAAAATTGATTTATAAAGTAAGGTATTGTAATAAGCGCCCTCGGATATTCAGCCTACTAGTCAATCTTTATTGCTGGGAGAGTCTCACTAGCAATTCCTGTAACAAGGAATTGAAAGTCAAACATTGGGTACCTGCTACACAACTGAACATCTTTAGCCTTTAGAAATTCCTTGGCCGCGAGTCGTGCACTTTTAAGGGGATTAGTTCCTAAGTTATTTTAGCTAAAAATTAGGTAATGTTCGTGTGATTATTTTGTTTGATGTCATTCGCATTTTTCTAACCTCAAAAGATGAAAGGCTAGTCCTCTCAGGGAACCTTCCTCCTTGACTGTCAATGCTGACTTATTACTATTCGTCCTTGATTTTTTTCAATAGTTGATGAATAGACTTCAATCTGACTCTACTTTTATATCGATCACCGGAGTCCAACACCTATTATAAAATTGCACGTTGAACAATAGTCAAGAAGGACTTGACCACATCTGATTCAAATCGTTTATGACTTAAATTTAGAGCTTGATTGCAAGTTAAGCTAAAATCCAAGATTCTTGTATGCAATTTCCTACAATAAAAAGAAAAGAAGAGAATGGATGTCCAACGACAAGGGAGTTCGAACGAGAAAGAAACCCAAATGGGATGCTTGGGTGACTAAATGAAAATGAGGATGGTAGGTCCTAAGCAGTTATGCTGACGTGGCAAATGAAAGAGGATTTGCTTATATCGGCTAATTAATGGTCGATCAATTAGAAATCGGTTATCATTTTAAGAGTCGTTTAGGCGAAAAGACTATTCTACCCCTGATTTTTCAGTTCTCACCGGCAGCTCCCTCTTTCTTTTTCAAAACTGCCGTCAATGAGAAATTGGAAATAAAATCACTTACCTCCATAAAAATCTTCCTCATCTCAACCTCTGATTAAAACTGCCGTCAGTAAACTAGACAAGCTGAAAAAAATGATTTTAAAAAAATAATAATGGACGAGAATGGCATTAATGGGAGCTCACCAATTTTATGCTGATAACTTTTGTATGGTTGTATTGAGATCACCCTCCCAGTCCCCCCAGTCCCACTCGTATCCGAACAAGCTCGCATATCCCAGTTGTGGCGCGCTCAGCATACTCTTGGAAAAGATCTTCATTTTCGGGCACTCTTCCACTTCAATGATATTCAAGGATGGAAACCTGAAGCTGCAACTTGCGGTGGAGGAGAAGCATTCTAAGCTTGGCAGATTTTGAAGAGTCAGACTTTGTAGCTTCTCAAGAGAAATCACTGTTTCCTCTCCTTTGCCGTCACTTATCACTATTTCTTTCATTCTTTCACATCCTATTATAGTCATGTTAGTGAGGTGCACCAAATTCGCGATCGCTGAAACTGTCACCAAATGTACCAATCCAGAGGAACTCTTCACCACTAACTCCGTCAAATTCCGAAAGGTTGTCACAGCTGGAAATAATGTTGTTAAACCAGGACAATCCCAAACCTCAAATTTGTCAATACTTTGAAGAACTCTTGTGATTAAATAGTCTTCTCTCCAGACACGCTTTAGGTTGTGTAGCTTGCTCAACTTAAGTTGTCTTAAATTTTCAAGCAACGAATGTTTTCCCTCATCCACAAGTCCTTCATCGGGAAATATATCTTCAAAGTCACTACAAAAAACCTCAAGGCTTTTTAGATTGGGAAATCTCTGCAGGAGGAAGTTGGAAGGAAAGACGGCCCTTTCGTCATGAAAGCATGCCAATGTTAGTGCTTTTGGCTTGCCAAAGACGTCATCAGAAAATTTTCCATTCTGTATCTTATCAATATCCTTATCGACTAACGAAAGTGTCTCTAAGCTGGAAATGCCCTGTAAAAGTTGCCAATACAATGAGAGAAGTAAATTGAACAAGGTTCGGCATTAAATAATGTGTTGTAAAAGGCAAGCCTACGTCATGGAAGGCGGCCATCTTCTTGCAATTCATTAAATTTCAAGAGTTTTTTATCCATGTCTCGCTACAAGATACAACTCCAAACGAATGATCTATTGTAACCATCCATAATGAAAACCTGAAGAGAACACTTCTTTTAAGTAGAGCTTGGTGCGGTTAAGTTAGTAGACTAAATCCAAATTCAAAACCAACCAGCTCACCAAATTACAAATTTCATTAAAAATATCTTATGTTGTCAACAAATCTATTATTCTTTGAAATTTTATGTAACGGGATGCACTCGTAGTGTTACTAAAACATATGAGGGTTCCTTACGTTGTCTAAAATGGAATTAGAGGAAGGGGTTTCGAGTTTTCTTTAGTATCATAATTAACACGACTATGAAATGGACGTGGAATACACGGGCAAATTAAAGAATAACGAAGAACGTAGTGAATTAAGGTGCCAATATTTGTACTTCTAAAATGAAATTAGAGTATGTTTTTATAGAGATTGTAGAAAATAAAAAAAGAGAAGAAAAGTTCAATGGTGAGAAATGTGAGAAAAATAGAGAGGGCCATGTGTCAAGTTCTCATTGACTTTCCCAGGCACATCATGTTTAATTAGATTAGATAAGGAATATATTATGGGGTAAAAAACAATCTGCAATTATCTTTGTAACTTTAGATAATGGAACATCTTATAAGCGTCCCCAAACGAAAAGTGTACTTATGATATTAGAAATATCTAATATTATCGACAAGGGATATCATTTTTTCTATAGTATCATGATATGATTAATATGCGCTGAACATAAGAAAGTACTTTAAATAACAAAATAGAAACAAAGGGAGAATAGTTGTAGTCATACCCTCTCAGGTGAAGAGTGTGTTTCTCGGTCTGAAATGTCTTGATGACTATCTCTCCGAGGCCACTTGTTCTTGATTGCCACAAAAGGAAACATGTTTAGTTTGTCACAATGTGTCACTTGCAATTTCTTCAAGAATGGCCACTTCAAAGTAGGCAAGTTAGGACAGAAGCTCTTGAGTTGTGGCATATCATGAAACACCAGAGAGGTTAATTGCGGGAAAAGTACTTGAGCAGTAGTGGACTGTGGAGTGCCATCCCCACTTGTGACTATTTCCATGATTGCACAAAACTCCACTCGAATTTTCTCCAATTGGTTTAGACTTGTAGCCACCCAATGCGGAAACAGATTTTCAAGGCCCTTACAATTCTTGACCTTCACTTTCCATAAATGTTCAAAAGTGAGATCAGTATCTTGAGGACTATCTGTCCATATTTTGCTTAAACTTTCCATGTGAGAGAGACATATCAACCCAAGCTTAGGAAATTGTACCTGCCATATTTGAAAATAGGACACCATAAATTTGATGACATTGAATTATGAACTTACTTTCCTCTCAAAATCACAAGGTTTTAGAACTTGTTAGTGACACAATCAAGGAGGGGTTGCTTGATGCTTTCATTTTTATGAACCAATGACTAAGGCCGAGTATATTGCAATGGAACAAGCATGAAATGCGGTGCGACAAAATAAACTATCTTACGGTTTGTACCACCCGTTAATACTCATGCACAAAAAAACATAGGAAAACATTTCACTGAATTATGATCCAAAGAACGAAATGACAACCTCAAATACCACATGAATACTTTTTGCAATTTTCCGAAAATTTTCGCACGACAACAGATTTTAAGGCAAGTTTCTTATACTAACACGGATCCCTGGGAAGATGCAACTAGTCTTCGTGAACAAATAAAATATGTTATGCAAAAATAGATTATATTAAAAAAAACAAAAAAAAAAACGAAACGAAACGATTGCATGAGCTTCTATGAATTGTTTATTTAAGAGCCCGTATGGAATTTTTATTTCGTCGTGAATTATGTTACTGCCATTTGTCCCTACCAAAAAATCAGGTGACTAGTTTCATATTTCTTTATCTCTGATTTCAGGGATTGGGAAGATTTCAGTTTATCCAATTTTGTGAATGTGTTTACAATTATGACGTTTTCGTTAGTGGTGACACCTATCTACAATTTAAGTTTAATCAATTTCTTATCCTTGACTGATAACATTGTGTGGCGTGTTGAGGATTTCGCACGCAAAAACAAATGAAAGATGTTTAATCTAAACATCAAAAGCATTGGATAAAGAAAGAGAAGACTGACCTGTGGGGTAAATAGTGAAGGAGTGCGGTGGTCGATCTCCATCAAAGGTTGCCAAGTTAAACTTCTCATCTTGGGGCAGTAGGCGATGACCAGATGTTCTAACCTTGGGCATTCCAGCGAACAGTTCTTCCCTGAGAGAAAATTAATCATATTGGGCAAGCAGTCTAGCTTTATCCGATAAAGATTCGGGAATGTAATCTTCTCCACCGCGCTTCCCTGCTCTTCTTCCTTTGCGATCAGTCCTTCCATTTGACCACACTCCTTTATTTCCATCCACGCTAAATTGGGAAAACACCGAACCATCGATGGAGTGAAAGCATTTCTCAAATTGCTACATTTGTAAAGGATGAGCTCAAATATCATATTGAAGCGCAGGGCCCCTTGAAGATGGTTGTTCCATAGTCGCCACAGCTTTGGTAGATTGACCAAGCCTAGATATTCTAATGAAGGCAGCACCCGAGTGCTTCGCGCACCCTCCAGCCCTTCAAGATTGAATACTTCTTCGACCGACTCGCAATCGCGCACTTGCAACCTTTCCATTTTGTTTAAAGCAAGCATCAATCTGGATGGGATAGCATTAGTAAATGATGGACATTTATCCACCGATAGTGATTGTAATTTCCAAGAGGACTCGATGGGAATAAGTTCGCCATGCCATTTTTCAATTAGCTCAGGAAACTCAGATAGCCGCATCGACTTTGCTTCCGCAACCGTAGCCTGTTGGAAAAAAGCGTCATTAAATGTAAACTACTAGTTAGCAAAACGCAGCGAGACCATCTAATTTCCCAGAATTCGATATCCGATGCATACCATTTTTTTAAACATATTCTGGATGGTGATGTTGAGGTTTTCCTCCCAAAACCACGCTTCTGTTGAGACTTGTACTCTCTCCAACTTTGGCGCCTTTATTGGTCCCTCAGAGAAGAACTTCATGTTGGGACATCCACTCACAATGACATCTTCCAAGAGTGGGAAAATCAAAGTGCATTTACTTGAACTGAAACATCTCAGCCCCCTCAACCCATCAACCTCCATATACTTCAATTGATTGAAAACCATCACGAGCCCCTCCTCACCTCCATCGTCACAAATGACTTCTGTCAACACCTTACATTTACTTATTCTCAATTTCGTGAGTTCCACCAAATTTCCAGTTATTGTCGGTGTGAACATCTTTGATAACCCATCACAAAATGACAAGTCTAGAGTCTTGAGATGTTGAAAAAATCTGGACAATGGTAGCATTACATTTAGCTCGTGCCTTGGGTCTTCTTTGGCTTCCACAATGTTGCTTAGCTCTTCTATATCAGAGTTGCATACAACCAGCTCTTGCAAGTTGGTTAAACTCTGAACAAGACGACATGTGGACATTGCAGATTCCTTCGAGAAATGATGAAGCTTGAGAACTCTAACCTTGTAGAAGAATTCCCCGCCATCAGAATGCCCATGCCATAACTCCATCCCTCCATATAAATCCAATTTTAACTCTTGCAGATTTGAGAATGCGCCCTGAGAAATTAGTCAAATCAGAATCTAAAACCAGCTTAGTTGAAAGGGCGTTTGTGTATTAGGGTACAAGTCCTGCATTTTAAGATGTTTTGAGTCTCTTGTACGCACGTTTGCACTCAAGTCCCTACATTCCCGTTTGCACAAATTGCAGACATTAATCTCAACAAAAATGGTCATATCTTTCCGTTTTTAAGCATAAAACCCGGCATCTTTCCAAAGTCCAAATTATATAACACACATGCCACGTATTTTAAATTTTCATGGTGCTTAAGAGAGAGCTGAACCATCGAAATTAGCCTAAATCACTTCCAATTTAACGTAGAAGCAGCAAGAAATTAATTAGTAAAAAAATCTTGGGTCGTACGTTTACTATCAAGAAGAGAGTTTGTTTATGAAGTGGCATCTCATTCTCAGGCTGCGAAGCAAGTATCTCCACTTTGTCACAGCCATCCACCTCTAAGGTCTTCAATGCAGGCCAACGTAAAGCACGCGCTCCTGCGTAGATGCACTTCAACTCTGGTAGATGCTTAAGCTTGAGGGAGGTTAACTTAGGGAACACATCCGTGGGAACTATTCCGTCCTTCTCAATCAGTTCCACAAAGCCACCGCATTCATCGATCTCCAACTCCTCAAGTTGCATTAGATCTCTAGCTACTGGTGCTGGAAACAGAGAGGTGAGGCTCTGGCATCTGAAAACGGTAACAGAACGGAGACATTGAAATTCAACTTGACTGTGAAGTTCCTCATCCCATACACGCTTTAGCTTTGGACATAGCCCTAAATTCAACTTTTTTAATGGTAAACGAGCAACGGGATGTCCATCAAGAGGATTCAATGATTGCTGTTTGAAAACAACTTCAAGCGAATCACCTGATTCTAACTTCAAACTTTCCAAGCTCTTGAGCCGTCCAAGAATGTCAGAAGGAACAATGTTCACTAGCTTATTGCATCCACCTACATTAAGCGACTTTAATTTGCTGAAAGACTCTGCAGCAACTTGATTGTCCCATATCGTCTCAATGCTATCCATGTTCCAGATACTCAATGTCTCCAAGCTAGGAAATGCAACCTGCGGTATTCACTCACGAAATTAGTGATTCTGTTAGTTTGAAAAGTTCATGAATACATATGGAAGAAGCGGTGGTCCTAACAATCTTTGTCTGTCGATTGTGGTCGCATGCTCATCTTGCAGAGATCATACCAAAGATTGCACAGACCACGCAAAACAACACGACAACCAGAGCTTTTCTGTTTACGTTTTGACATATTATTAGTCTCTCCATATTTTTTAAGGACAGTTCAAAAGGCAACATGAAATATTTGAAAATGAAAAGGGCGATATTCCTCAAATCTGTTTGAATTGTCCATGTTAGCAAATTTCCTTTTTCATTTTACTAAAAGTAGTTGCACTGTTTCATTTTGGACAAGCTTAACTTCAAAATTAGTGTGTTATTCCCCATACTCTGTTTGTTAGCCTGTTAGGCTTCTATTTATTTTACTAATTTCCTCAAATTAAACACGTGCGATATAAATAATATTGCAATTTATTAAGTTATAATTTTAAATTCCTCCAAAATATATGTGAAATATGTCAACGACATAATTACTTCCGTTTAAAGTCAATATCATATTAACAAGAGGGTAGGATGTTCTGTTTTTCATCACTCGAGTAACACTATTAGCATTTATTGCGAAAATGAAATTCATCCATCCATCGAGTTTCAAAATAGCCAAAAGTAATTGTACACGCTGTGGGGACTAGCAGAATTCTATAAGAACAAAAAAAAACATAATAATTGAAAGGCTGGCGATTTATAATATGAATCAACATGTTTGCAAACGATTATCTGACAAATCCGAAAATGATATGAATTGCTACGAACTTAATACACATGAATTTTGTAATAAAATTCAAAAATATAGTGTTCTCGAATGACATCGCTATATCACAAAATCTTTTACAATATAGTTACCAGGAGTGACTTTAACTACATAATCTGAGAGTTGACAATTGAGCTCATTGGAGATTAATTATCCAACTTCTGCATGTATAGTGACTCTACTTTATATTCTTCATTTCAATTTGAAATCGCAATTTGAAGAGTAACATCTCTGTTATGGCTTATCCAGCTTTTATGGTGCGGTGATTATGCGGAACGCAATCAATTTTTACCAAAGTGGGCTTTGGCGATCATGCTTTGTCTCCAATATAACTATTTATTTGTTAGTTGCACTTATTTAGCTGGCTGGCACAAAAATTACCTATATGCATATATCATCTTTTGCAATCTCTTAATAATTTGATGCGATTGATCCAACTCTTATTGATGTGAATTGAAACTTACCAATTATTTGTAACGCTATGTGGCAACTTGAGATGCACAGCATGTAAACTTGTGAAGTGCTATGCACATAAAATTGATGCCAGTCATTGGATTTTTGT
This sequence comes from Rhodomyrtus tomentosa, assembly GCA_028455895.1. Lineage (NCBI taxonomy): Eukaryota > Viridiplantae > Streptophyta > Magnoliopsida > Myrtales > Myrtaceae > Rhodomyrtus > Rhodomyrtus tomentosa. The sequence continues at coordinate 35,243,632 of JAPCWY010000011.1, read as the reverse complement.
TATAGTTTAAGATTTTGACGTAGCGTTTGTTACGTACCTCTTGATTGAAAAGGATAGTAGACCAGGATTTGACACGATCCTCACTCTGACCTTCTCGTGAACCTATCATCGTTTTCGCCAGATGAAAGCAATTTCATCTTTAACATGGCAGGGATTAACAAATCTAAGAAAATCTTTAATGATTAAACGAGACAAAAATAAATCTTACCCTTACTACGATAGAAGCACGTCAAACTTTCCAAAAACCACAGGCGTAAATTGGTTAACATCGGGAATACTGGAGTTTCTAATGTGTCTGTTCTCAACCCTTCATCCTCCGTAATGATCGTCTCTATCTTCACGCAATAACCTACCTCTAGTTCTCTCAATTCTGTGAGAGATTGAACCATGGATGGGAAAAACAGAAACCTGAGGTTGTTACAATCATACACCGTTAATTGCTTTAAATTATGGAATCTCGCAATTCCACAAGGATTCTTGTTCCATATGCCCCTCAAGCTTGGTGACCTCCGTATATGGATGGTGTCTAGCTCAGAAAGAATCTCAATATTTGCATCGTTGCCTAGTCCGTCAAGGTCAAAGATTTCTTGCATCGAAACACAATCTTCTACATGTAAAGTGCGTAGCTTGTGTAGTTTTACCAGTGAGCTGGAGTTGATAACCTTTGAGAGAGATCTGCACGAAGAGACCTCAAGAAATTGAAGACTGCTCAGCACCAGTGGAGATTCATCGGTCCATATATCTTCTAGATTGGGAAGATCAACCATTGTCAAGGACTCCAAGGATGGGATCGAAACCTGACGGATAGACCCATCAGCATACGTGCTATAGCAGGTTACTACAAATGGTTGGGGAAGAAATTTTACAGTCTTTAGGATAATTTTTGCAGACCCAATCAATTAATGCGTGAAATATTGTCATTTATATAATAAGAATAAACCTACGACGGAGCTGATTTCCTTTCACGGTTGATAAAACCTACAATGGCAACTTAAATTTCCCTCCGTGTAAGCTCATGTTTAATAACTTGCGAACTAATATATTGCACGAGTCTTGAACTCCACCATCAACTTCGATGATATTTGCCACTGTTTATCCTCAGTTTACTTACTTCTCTTACTAACTATAACTAATTTATATAACCAAATTTTCAAAGTAAGTGTGTACCGATTTAAATCTTCATAGAGGATGTCGTGTACTTTTTCCTCACTAATGCCTTCGATTAGATTAGCATCGTTGCTACTATTTGAAAACCCGATCCCCTTGCCCATTCTTCGTATTGATTTTTACCCCAGTCATCTAGATATCATATTTTTTACTTGCCGCATTCAGGCTGAAAATAACTCAAGTCCTATCACAATCTAAATTTACATTCTATTAGCTGGACTTCTACGCAATGAAGAGTAACAGAAGATTGCTTTATGCAATTACAGAGAAGGCATGGCTGGGATAAGGTAAATTAGCCAGAAGATTGTTTTGATAGAAAGTTACCTGTTGCCCGTTGAAGAATGCAACTTGAGTGCCAACTTGGTCGTTTGGTGTACAACTTGAAGGAGCCATCCCGGCGGTGCAAAAGTTCTTCATATTCGGCAGATCACGCAATTCCAACACATGCAAATTTCGCAACTCAAGTTTGCCACAATCATCCACTTCTACAATCTCCCGCATTAAGCGACAGCTGACTACTTTGATCTCTTCAAGCTGTGGAAGTTCTCTCAATAATGAAAGAGGAAACAAAACTTCCATCTTGCTGCAGTTTTCAACTCGTACAACCTTTAATGCACTGAAGGAATTGGAGGAGATATGGTTGTTGCATATCTTTTCAAAGTTGCTGAGGTTGTCGAGAAGTAACGACTCCAACATCTCAAACTCTGTATGCGATGGAGATTGGAGGACGTAATGGACGGAGGGACTATCCTTGACCTCTAGGTGCTTTAATTTCGGAAAGCCTTTTTGGGATAATGCACAAATACTCCGCTCAATTCCATTTAATCCGTCTAAAAAGAGGTCGTCAGTTTTGCCTAATAAAGTTTGTATGCATCCTTTCTGAAGAATATCGCTCATTGGATCTAACTTAAGCTCCAATATGCTGGAACCTTTGCGACTTCGCTGGCTTTGCACATCACCTATCTGGATTTGGTACTTGGTTAGCTTCTCGACGTTTAGATCCTCTGGGAGCACACTCGGATCGAGAATGGACACATGCAAATTGTAGAGATTCTTCAATTTGTTCAACTCAATAAGCCCGGCATTAGTGGGTGGAGTTTGCTTCACGGCATTCCAACGATCAAAGCTATTCTCCATATACAACTCCTCCAATTTCATCAAGCTCCCAAGCACACCCGGTTCAATTATCTCGAGTTGGGAGCAATGGTTTAAGTTTAACAATCTCAGCTCCACCAATTGTCCAATTTCTTTTGGCAATCGTTGAATTTTAGAGTTGACAAAGCCGAGAACATGTAGCCCTTTTAGCTCGCCAATCATGGCGACATCATTTAACGAACAACCATCTAGACATAGAGTACGTAAGTTCTCCAAGGACTGGAACGGCGAAGGTGAACCCGTGAGACGTACATGAGAAAGATGTAAGACCATGAGTTTGCTCATAGAGTTGAAATATGAATAAGGGATCTTAAGAGATTCACTGTTTGTGAACAACAAAAAGATCCGCATTTCGGGGCAATCTAACTCTTTGGGAAGCTCCCCTATATCGACGTAGGGAAAGCATGCCGCCGTACAACTTTTGAGCTTGTCTTTAAGTAACTCTGTCACTGACTTATCATTTTCTTTCAACACGAAAAGAGGGTCGTCTCTTGAAGCGACCGACACGATAAATCCACGAACCAAGTCGTGTATCTTGAAACCATCAACATCTTCGTTGTCTTCTAACAAAAGTGACGAGGCTTTCAGGGTTCGGATCAGTGACCTCAACCTGTCTCTAACTTCTTCCATATTGCTGTATTCTCGGAATAACCTCGAACCCACGCCGTACATCACCAAATTTTCAAGAGAGGGCTTAGAGACACCATAAACAACACATAGCCGTAACAATGCCCTCACCTCCTTGCCATCCTCCCCTTTGAAACGATCATAACTCAACTGCAACATCTGATTTATCCTCTCACTGATTCCTTTGTTTGTAGACATCTCGATTTGTCTCAAAACATCCTTCCATTCATAAAAATCAGCGTCTCTAAAAATATTCGCCATTGCAATAATTAGGAAAGGCAAACCTGCACATTTGTGGAGTGCTTCATCCACCAAGGATTTGAACGGATCATGATGAGCTTTGTCTCCCACCGTCCTCTCAAACAGTCTTTTTGCCTCTTCCTGCTTCAGTGCATCAAGGACGAAGTCCCTATCGCAGCCCATTTCCCTCCGCAAAACATCTCGGAATCTCGACGTCAACAGCAACTTGCATCCTTTGACTTTGTTGTTGTGTCCGCAAGGAATGCCCACTGATTTCAAGTCAAGCCCTTTCCACAAGTTGTCCAGTATTATGAGCACCTTCTTCTTCTCCCTCACCTCATTTTCCAACCTCGTGCGCAGACGCTCCGCTCGTGAATTGACATACTCGACATCCTTAATATCCAGGTCCAACATGTGCGCAATCTCTCCTTGAATCCTCTTGATGTCTTGATTTTCCGACACATCGGCCTTGGCGACCCAATCATACGACTTCTCTTTTCTTATCCTCCTTTCGGCGTCCTCCAATAGGGTGGACTTGCCGAGCCCGCCCATCCCGTGAATCCCAACCACGCTACTGTTGTTATCGGCAAGAGCGACCATGATTTCCCGCATGATCACTTCTCTAGATTTGAAGATGTGGTCGTCCTTAAGCTTGATCGATGTCGAGGCAGAAGAAGAGAAGGTCGTTGCGGCAGTGGACTGAACGACATCTTTGCCTTCTCTCCTGGCCGAAGTCAGAGCATCGGCATTCCCTGGAGCAGGACCGCTGAAGGAGATGTCCCTCAGTTCATTGCATTCTCGAGTGAGAGCCTGAATGGCCTCGATCTTGTCCTTGGCCTTCCTGCTGAACTGATAGCGACAATTGGGGTCGGGAAGAGTCCCGTGGCAGCAACTCTTGCTCGCCTTATCAAAGGCATCCAACAGGCCTCGCGCCTCCTTCAAGGCCTTCTCAGCCCTTCCCTGCAACTCCATGACGTGACCGTAGACCATCCGGAGATTGTTTCTGGCTTCTCGCACTGCATTGTGGATCCTCTCTGCCTCGTACGCCAGCTTCCCGACTTCCGTCTCAAGATCTTGGGCGTATCTCTTGGAGGAGATCACGTATCCAAACTGACGCTTGATGGGCGCAACTGCCCACTTTAAGACATCCCACACAATAGAAACAGCAGAATCGATCGACATTTTTCTTTGAATTTTTTTTTTTTACAAGAAAGAAAGAGCAAGACAACAGGAAAAAGAGCAGCAGATAGTGAAGGAGGAGGAGGAAGGATTGGTTGGGCCAAGAAGCAGAAAGAGCGAAACAGAGCAAGAACGATGAGAGAAGAAGAGGCAATGAGATCCGAGTGCACAAGAGAATGAAGTGGAGATATGAGCATGGAAGAGCTCGGTAATCTAACCTTCCTTTATAAAAAAGACGGCTCTTGGTCACCTCAAAACGATGATTTTCTGCAATTTAATATTCCTTTGTAACGAAAATTGCAATTGTAACGGAAGGTAAGCCCATGTAGTCAGAGAACATCACGAAAATTATCAAATATGTCATAAATTTATTGTATTCATGTCAATTCAATTATAAACCTATCAATTTTGTTAATTTAATCAAAAAAGGTTTAACGGTTGCTAATTAGGTCCTATTGAACCGAAATCATTAAACCTACCAATTTTGTTAATTTAATCAAAAAAGGTTTAACGGTTGCTAATTAGGTCCTATTGAACCGAAATCATTAACGTGGATGGCAATCTTATGTGGCGAAGCCTTCGCAATCCGCGAGTATGGCTAGTGATCCATGCCAACACATTGAAACATAATAATAAATTTGAATTTTTTTTAAAAAAATGATCCATTTTAGCATCAATCGTACTAAGTAGGACGATCGATATTCAGGACTAAATTGATAAATTATCAAAAAAATTAAGATTAAATTAATATAATTGAAGTATTTAGAATTGAATTAGCCCTAATCAGAAACCTTCTATGTTGTATAAAGTCTCTTTGTTTGATTTCTTTGCATTTTGAAAGTTAAATTGCAAGTGTATCAAATGGCTGAAAGGAAATAAATAATTCAGATGATTACCAGCTATAAACAAGAATGGCAAGTACTTTATGCGGTCTGTCATCATCGTTACATAGTTCGACCAAAAAAAAAAAATCATCGTTATATAGCAAAATATAATTAATAAAGAGAACCAACGGACAAAAGCAGGCCACCCCCACAGGACTTGTATTCTGTCTAAATGTGACAGTATGGGTCGTAATCCAAATTTTAAACTCTAATTTAGTATGCCAGATTGCGCATGAGTGTAAATTAAGTTTACAAATCCGAATGAAACGAGTTTAGAATATGAAGGTCCAACTCTACATGTTATGGATTTCTATTGATCTCGCGTTAAACCCATTTTTAGAATAAATCACAAGAAAAATGGCATCAATGAAATAGTCCTCTCACACGTCGCCATTACAAGTAAGGGTGAGCATGGTCCGCCTTCATCAAGATCTTTCAGGAATCAGAGACCAAACTAACAGTCCTGATTCTTAATTTTCGAAATTGAAAATCGGATTGGACCACACCAATTGTGTGACATTCTGATTTTCAGTTAATTTCAGGCTCATTAATGAGAAGTGTATATCTAGAGATGTATTTCAGTTGTATTCCACTCGAATCTGATCAATTCGAATAGACTGGCCAAAAGGGAAAGGCTAACGCGAGACGAGGTACGTGGACCCAGGGAACTCGGATAGGAAATGGCGCTTTAGCCATAAGGATTGTTAAGGGAACTAGCGATAGACCCTCACAATTACATGACAATCAAAAACTCCACAAATTAACGAGCCCTAAACGTGATACGAATCACGAAGTCGATACGCATAATATCTGCAAAAGCCGTCCGTCGGTTCGGGATAGGCTGAAATCACGTCTGATAGAGAAAACTATCAAAAAAGAGTCCTGAAACGTTTGAATTGGAAAATTGAGAATTCCAACGTTATTTGGATTAACCGTCGCCCTATCAAGGAACTCTGGAACGAGAAAAACGACGTTGGGAACGTCGGGGGTAAAACGATCGTTTTGTCCCTCAAGCTTAAAACTTTGACCTTGCAATTGAAGAAGGGCATTTTGGACATTAAACCCCTCATGGCTGCCAAAATTCATGGAGGAATAAAAGCCATTGGATCATCTTGGAATTGCAAGTAGACAAGTGTCACAAGATCAATTGAGAAGAGGTATTGTCCAACATTTTCAACTAACATTCAACTCACCTTTGACCCAAGCTTGTATATAAACCTCCTCTCTCTCTCCTCAATCATTTTTGGCCGGCCATTTCACCCCTAAGCCACCGAAACGCCATCTTCTTCCTCCTCCATGTTCTGCTCGCCGGAGACAGTTTCTGGACCTCATGTTCGATGATGTCGACGGCCACTTCCGATCACCATTCGGCCACCGGTCGACCACACCGACGAAGCCTTACGTCTTTCCGACGTCCTCGAATAAGAATCAGGTCGATTAGAACACCGAGGAGTCCCAAGCAGAGATTCTCCCGAGAGCCGACAGAATCGGAGCAAACCTGAGGTAGGTCCCGTTCTTAGCCCTTTTGATGGCCGAATTCTTGGAGTTTTGGGCTCAAATTTCGTGGAGACTCAGCAGACATGTAGATAAATTTGTGGTAAAAATTGAGGCTCAATTTGATAAATTTTTGACCATGAACCGATCTTGCAAATATTGGACAGAATCTGCCGGATTCTAACTTGGGAGGAACCGGCGACGTTCGACGAGTTTCTGGCAACTAATCAACTTCAAATATTCGGTGAGCCTCAAGAACCCTTAGATTGACATGTTAAGGAGTATGATAGTATTTAAATATTGGATTTGGAGTAGGAATAGGGCTGGAAGTGCACGGTTTGTACAGAACCGAAATGAACCGATTCGGTTCTGTGCAAAACTAGTTCTGGTGAGTGCAAGAACATATGGTTATGGGACCCAAATTGATGTTCAAGATGTGTTAAGATGTTGGGGATTGTACTGTGGAGGATTGTGAATCATGAATGGTTGATTTGGACTTGAAAAATTGACGAATCAGTTGGAATTGTTAGGTTGCGCGACAAGTCTGGTTGTGGACAATGGGGGCTGAAACTTTGGAGGATCAAGAGGAGTAATTTGTGTAATCAAACCCAAGGTTAGGGAATTCCTAACCTTATGCTAGGAAGATCGGACTCGATTGGGCGAGTCGAGGTTCAATTGGATTGAATTATGAGAATTTGCCCAAAGGGGTAACTTTCATTATATCCTAAGAAGTTATGGGATGATTGTGTGTGATATTGTTTATGCCTGAGTTGTTTGCCATGTCCGGATATCATTGATTTACTTGGCATGCCACGGAGCTTTCGAATTGCGCTTGAATTGCACTTGGTATCATGTGTGCAAACGAATTAGAAGCCATAGTATGAGTTATGGTTGTAGCATGAGCCTAACATGGCGAGGCCTTGAGGCGTATTAGACGCGGGGCGGTAGATGTATACCCTGATGCGACAAGATCGAGGGATGGTGTTGATGTTGCGTGGCGCCCTAATGTGACAGGATCACGGGATTGAGATGGTCACAGTTCTGATGCGAACTATTTACGGGACGAAGATATGAAAATACCCTGATGCGACAAGATCGCGGGGTGGAATTGATATTATGTGGCACCTTGATGCGATGAAATCGCGGGGTTGAGATAGCCACGGTCCTGATACGAACTATTCGCGGAACGGAAGTATGAGAATACCCTGATGCGACGAGATCGCGGGGTGGTGTTAATGTTGCGTGGCGTCCTGATGCGATAGAATCGCGGGATTGAGATAGCCACGATCCTAATGCGAACTAATCGCGGGATGAAACTGTGAGAATACCCTGATGCGACGAGATCGCAGGGTGGAATTCGTGAGATGATGAATTTTCTTAGAGATTCATCAGAACCTGATGCGTTTACGCAGGTTGCCGATGACGCTCCGATGCGTTACGCGGACCGAGCCTGATGCGAATTAATCGCGGGCCAAGAGATTGAGATAGGTAGAGATTGGTGGATGTGGTGAAGTAGCAGGCCGAGTGTGCATGATTATTTGAGGGTGACATGAGTTTATCATTGCGTGCCTTCCATATGCACGTTGTTGTTTTATTGAATCGTACTTGATGCGCCTATATGATTATGAGTTTGGAATAATTGGGGGATAGTTGAATACCTGAGTGGACGGTCGGCCTAACCTAGGGTTAGTACACACTTTACTAAGATTTATATCTCACCCCAGTAGGGGCTTTATTTTTCAGGTTTCCAGGCGAAGGTAGCACGAGCTTGCCAAGGAGTAGCATTTGAAGAGATAGTTGACTAGTTGTATTTAGAATAGAATTGTAAATTGTGGATATTGAGATTGTACTTCATATATTGAATTAGGAATTGATTTTTTAGTAATTAGTTAAGGTAATTTGATGTATTTGTCCTAAGTCATCGTATGTGGTTGTATCTATGTGGATGGAGATGGCATCGCTTCCGCATGTGTATTTCTGTCAGTGCTCAAATTATTGACCGTTGGATCTTGAAGTTAATCGAAAAGGAACGGCTGGACGGGATGTTCGTGCGCTCGCCGGGTTCGGGGCGTGATAGGTTGGGTCCAGTTTCCGGACAGTCCAATAAAATCGACAAAGTGAAAATAAAAAGGAAAGGAAAATTAATTCTCGTGGTTTAACTTGTTTGATAAAAGGAAACAAAACTCAAAGAGATGATAGATGAAGGTCCACTTGGATTCGGAAGAATTTCCTTTTGGATTCCACTCAATAGTCACTTCTTGCCCACGGTGCTCCTAAGCAACAAAGTCTGTTCTTAATTTTTTAGAATATTAGTTTTTTTTTTGTATGGTCAAAAGTAAGTTGTGTATTTAAATAATAAAAAAGCAAAAAAATTGTCGATCCAAATGGATAGTCCATCAGTTTAGTTCCTCTAGAACTGGGAACTGGATCGCCCAAACAACGATTCCAACTTGAGAAATCAAAGACCAGATTGGTGACCTCCAGAATTGGAACAAACCCGTTGATTCGGTCCGATCTATGCGATTTTTGATCTGGTAAGTCCATCTTGCTCACTCCTAAATTACAAGTAGGGCTGCCATAGATGGATGAAAATTATGGTTAACATGGATGACCCCACGGATGTTTTATGGATATTGTGGACGTGGAAATTCTTTGAACCGCGTAGATGCCCCTTTAGAGCAAGCACGCTACAATCAAAATAAGTCCCCCCCCCCCCCCCACAAGGGTTTTTTAGGAAGAACCTCCGTGATATGTCGGTAGTGATGCATTACACTAGTATTCTAACTCTAAAAAAAAAAATCTCGTCTGAAGTAGGGTAAGATCTTTTACTAGGCAAGTTCTTGCTTAGATCGAGTGAATCGCACGACTTGATTATTTCATGAGATTCATAATATTGAAAACTTGCCATTAACTCAGGTAATCCAAAAGTCCTTAGCTAAGCATCCTCCTTAAATTTGATTATCGACTGAGATTTAGTAGCAGTTCGGAACATTAACAAAGACCCAAATCACGAGGATTTGGAAGAAAGAGGGGATGGGTATGAACTATGCAACTCGATCATCTCACCTTATTTAAAGCCTTAATTAAGCACCAAATCAATTTCTTGGGAAACGTCACACTTGGTAGCACACCGCTCTAAGTCATTATTAGCCCAAAGCGACAATAGAAAACGACCACTCTCGGTCTTCTCAATCGAGAAAATAATTGTTAATTTAAATCGATTTCTTTGCTTGATTTCTTCGCATTATAAAATGTAAATTTCACCGAACAATAGGTGAAAGATGTCGATGACGCAAGTAGTTGAGATGCCTTTCTATATCTTCTTGCGATCTCTTCCTATACACTATCAAACATTCACATTAACGGCTTGACTGAAAATCAAATGCTACCATAGAAATTCATAGACCCAATCTATTTTTTAATTAATGTAACTATTGCACAGATGCCGATACTTTTGTCATGGCCGCATGCCGCCACAAGATTTAATTCACGTATTTCTAGGTGACCCCGTGCGCCAATTCGGATTATGATGTCCACGGAAATAAAGATAAATCAAGCATCCTGTTTGCCATTTTATAGAAGTAAACTCTTTGTCAAAAAAATTTTCCTGTTTGTGCCATCTACCAAGGCAAAAGCACATGTGGACCATTGCAATTTCCAGAGTACTTAAGAAAATATATGATTTTGATCAGTATAGATAAAAAGATTGTGATAAATAACATCTTTAATTTCTTTCGTATTATTAGCACTTCCATCGATGTTTGTATGCAGGCGATTGTATAAATCAAATGATGCGGAGTCTATTGGTAATGCGTTTTTGGACCGATTGGATCATCAAAAATCCAATCGGAAGGCGAAACGATGATGCAACTAGAACCGGCGGATCCGAACGACGACATCGGATTGATCTTAAATTCGGTTGGTTGTAGCGAAACAACATGCTAATCTATACTCATTGCCATCTCGGCAATGAACTGCGATTAATTTCGACGATCCAGGATTGTTTAAAAGGATTTTTCAATTTTTAAGTATTTTCGGATTTAATTTTATTATTAGTGATAATTTTATAATTTTGAATTTTGTATCCGGAATCTTAGTAGGGTTAGGTCTAACACTTCGTATAAAATGTGTTTTATGATGTTTGAATAGACATAATATATTTTTCATATTGAATTTTGCGAATTTTCCTCTTCAAGCAAGATTCACTTGTTCTTCTTCACTGAACGCCGCGTCATCAAAATCGGTTGACGTTTAACGAAATGCATATAAAACCTTCAATGACTTATTGCAGATTGATAAGACAATGCTAGCATTCAACAAGAGCGTAGTTAAGTTAATTAAGACTTGTCACGCTACTAAATGTTGTATATCAAAACATTTGTGCATTATTCAGGGACCATACTCGTAAATTAAAATGATGGGAATCAACGGGTGAGCTTCAGTTCTGGAGATCCAACGATTTAAAATAAAAGAAAGTCCGCTGTTGGTCGCATCTATCAAGCCACCAACGTGGACTAATGTGTAAGGCCCTATTTGGTTCTGTAGTTGACGTTTGAGTAAATATAAATACTTTTAAATTAAATGACTTTTTTAAAATGCAATTAGTATTTGGTAAAATATTTGTTAAAAATACATTGAAAAACAATTTTGACGTGAATGCCGTTTGATGAAAAATCAATTTATAAAGTATTTTCACTTTAAAAAAAAAAAAGTAACAGTCATTGGGGTTGGTCGACAATTGGCGGGCGACAACGGTGGCTGCAACGAGCGACGACGATCGGCGGAGATCGTTGGCGATGGCAGCCGTTGGTGACAATGGCGGCCGTTGGTAGTGGAGGCGGTGGTTGGCAATCGGCGAAGGTCTGTGGCGATCGTCACCAGTGGTCGGCAATCGATGGGTGGCGAAGCAATCGTCTGCGATCGGAGGGTGGCGGTGGCGGTCATCGACAGTCGGTAGCAGTGATTAACGAGCGGCGTCGGCCAGCAGTCAGTGTCGGTCGGCGGTCGGCGTCGATCGGCAGTCAGCAGCGGCCGGCGTCGGCCGGTCGTCGGTGTCGGCCGGCAGTCAGTGACGGCCGACGGTCGGCGACGGCCTACTAGCGGCAAAAGCCAATGACAGTCGACAGCTGCTGGGGAGCGGCGACGGACGACAGCGATCAATGGTGGGTGGTGGACAAGTGATGGGAGGTGGAGGTGACAAAATTAAAACAAAAAAATTAGTTACATTTGAGATGCAATTTTTCAAAGTACCTCCAGAGAGAGCTAAAGGTCTTTGGAGAGCATTTCAAATGCAATTTCATCTCTTCAAAGTGAGCTAAAAAATGAATCAAACGCCATTTATATTTGATCAAGGGACTTTAAAACTGCAATGCTAAAACCCCAATACTAAACCAAACATAGCGTCACTCTCCATCCTTTCCTCCACTGTGAAGTAGTCTTGCACTAATATCTAATTCATGTTGACCGCTAGGTGACAACATGTCTTGACTTTTCATGAATCATATTCTGAGCTTCCACAGGTTTATTAAAAAAAAAAGGTCATCAGGGCATTCTCTTTGTAATTAAATTGATAAGGATCTTTTGCATAGTCACTAATTAGGGGTGAATGAAAATAATTTTGTTTCAAAATAAATTTCTAATTAGAAATAGTATTTTCTATTTCTAAATGATTTTTTGAGAAAAAAATGTGTTTGATAATGAAATAAAATTTCTTATTCTGAAATAGACATTCAGCCGGCAGGCGAGCGAAGGTGGTGGTGGTCGTCGGAGGTTGCCGGCGGTGGGCGGTGGCGGTGGCGGGCGGTGGTGGGGGTGGCGGCTGACAATGGGGCGGTGGTGGCCGATAGTGATCATCAGTGGCGATGGCGGCCAATGGTGATTGATGGCGGTTGCGGCGGTCGGCTGTAGGTTGTGGTGGTTGCCACCAGCAATAGGCGGTGGGGTTGGTGGAGGTCGTCAGCGGGGGCAAATGGTGGAGGGCAGCGATGATGGGCGATGGTGGTGGAGGTTGCTAATGGTGGTGGTGGTCGAGGTCGCCGGCGGTGATCAACGGTGGAGGCTAGCGGTGATCGACGGTAGCGATGGCAGCCGACGATGGCGATGGTGGCCTGCAGTGGCTTACAATGGTGGCCGCCGGCAATGGGCGATGGTGGTGGAATTCGCTAGCGGCAGCGGCAACCAACAGTGGGTGGCGGCGACTGGTGGTGGCGATGGTAGCCGGTGGTAGGGCAATGGCAACTGGCGGAGATTGACGGTAGCGGTTAATGATGGCGACGATGGTTAGCAATGATTAGAGGTGGTGGCTAGCGGTGGTCAGAGGAGGTCGCCGATGGCTATTGACAGTGGACGGCGGCTGTTGACAGTGGATGGCGGGCTGCAGCGACCGACGATGAGGCGGGGGCAAATTTTTTTTTATTTTTTTTCTGAGAAGTAGAAAATGTTTATTTCTTATTTCTACTTCAAATCTATTTCTGAAATAGAAATTTATTTTAAAAATAGAAAAATATAATTATATTACCAAATAAATTTATGTTTCAAACCTATTTTAGAAATAGGTTTGGAACATAAACATAGAAACCAAATGGATTTCATGCGTGCACTTAATACATGGAGAATAAGCGCACCTATTAGAAAAAAAAAATGAATTACCATATGAAGTTAGCATTTCCTCAAAGTAAGCAATTGTTTTCGCTACGATCTAGAGATGTCAAGTTTAAACCAATGAAATATCCTGCAAAACCCGTTAAGCTCAGGCCTTGGCTTGTGTTAGTGGCTCTAACTCAAAACAGCTTGCACGCAACTTGTGGGATTCAAATGGATGATTCTCGAGTGCCGAGCTTAAAAGTTTTGCCCTAGCCAATTGCACCAATCCTGAGTCAAGCAAGCATGACGATTTTGACTAAGTCAAAACAATAAAAGTCATGAGGCACATATTTCTTGTAATTAGGTTGATAAGAATAATCTAATTATTAGTGCATAAAATTCAATTTTTTGGTCGCATCAGAAAAACCAAAAGCCCCTTTGGGGTTGGTCAGTACATACTCAAGTACTTTTGTTTTAATATTTTAAGAGGGGCTTCCATGATCAACTGATTTAACTATGGGTATCAAAATAGCGCGGTAAATTGAACCGAAAATTGAATTGAACTAAATTTTGCACATTTTCAATTCAGTTCAATTTTCGGTTCAGATGGTAGAAAAAACCAAAAAAAATTCTCAATTTAGTTATTTTCGGTTAAGGTATAGTTCGATTCAGTTACTAATTATGAATCCGTGAAAGGCCAAAAGTAAAACGAGGGATGGCTTTGAGGGTTATGCAGTAGATCTTTGGCGCTCTTGTAACGCCGCCCGACCTTTGAGGGAACTGCCCGTAACCACAGCCTTTCGCCTCCTTCCCTCCCTCTCTACCTCCACTACTCTCGCTCGCACCCACTTGTCTCGCCGGAGATCCCCAAGCATGTGTCCACGTGCCATAGAGCTCGTCCACTCTCTGCGACACTCCACCCACTTCAATCTCGCTACGCATTCCCTCGGGCTCTTACCCAATTCGCCTCTTGATATTTACCTAGAACCAGTGTTCGCCACCAACCATCGCTTGTGAAGCTCCGGTAAGGTCCGAGAGTCGCATTCGCATCAACTTATTTTGGATTCAACCGTTGGAAATTGCATTGGGGTCACCTGTTTTACGAAATGCCTCTGTGAGATCTACATTCTCCCGCTGCTTTCGCAATCTGTCGGGCACTTCTTTTTGTTGGGCTGAATTTTCGCTCTTTCTCGTCTTTCTAGCGAATGTAGATGTCTTGTGATGTTTGTGTGTGTTCATGCTGTAAAAGGATAATTATTGCCTTCTTGAAGTTGGATTTGAGTGGATAATTAGTTAGTTAATTATTCTCTGTTGTTCCTTTTCTTCCTCTTTGGACGATCTGTAGTTAGGAACACGAGTATGTTAGAAGATGCCATTTCCATTATGGAGGATCTTTCAAATTTCCCAACGTTTTTCTTTTTTCTGTCTCATACTCTGCCTACTAGTCATTCTTTAGCTCTGTTTGTTCTTTCGTGATGTCGAAGTTTTTGCTATTTGGCGGTTCCGGTTCATGAACTAGTGATTCCAATTCGTGCACAACACTGAACCGGACTTGGCCCTTGAAAGGGCGATCCTAGTCTGGGCCAGTTTAGGTTCCAATTTTTAAATTTAAATAATAAAATTATAAATTATAATTGAACTGTACATTTGGGAAAAATTGGCCCCGGCATGGACACGCAGTGCCCCCAAAATTTTTTCTTTACTAAACTAAACTTCATCCGAGCCATTGAGCCAAAAAAAAATTGACTAACTTCAACTTTGTAATTGAGCATCTTAAAGAAGTATCTCACTCGTAATTTCCGCAAAACAATCGATGTGGAATTCCTTACTTAAGCCTTCGACCCTCATCCTGGCTTCTTAAAAGGAATTATTGTATCTCTCTTTCTTACCAAATAATGTGGGACTCGTCCCTCATCTTCTTGTGGTTTATGACCAGCACAAAGGTCCCACATCAGCCAATAAATAGAGGAAAAGAGGGGCAATATCCTATAAAATGGCGACTTAGTCATAGTTTTAATTAGTTAGGAAAAAAATAACAAAAAATTTGGGGGGAGTCGTGCCTGTTTGGAACATGCCCGCAACTGCCGATTGCAATATTTTGCTGAACTTTAACTCTTCCATAAGGGCCGAGCCGGTTCCTGTTTGGAACCGACGGGCCCAATCAACGGGCTGATTCCGCCCAAACCAGCCCGTGGCCATGTCTAGTTGTGCCGTCTGTCTTAATAAATGGTTTTTGCTCGATCCTTCAAATCTCTTACTCGCCACTTGCTCTAAAAAAATAGAAAAAATAACCAAACTAAATCGAACTGAATAGGGTTTTCGGTTTAGTTCATCAACAATTCAAGACGAGAAACGGTTCGGTTCAGACACAAGTTCAGTTCGGTTATTTGAAAAACGGAACTGAACTGAACCATTAATACCCCTAGATTTAACCATAAAATTAGGGGGTGCATGAAAATGTTTAATAAATTCATTTGGTAATGCAATTATGTTTTTCTATTTTTGGAAAAAAATTGTTCCATAAATAGATTTGAAGAAGAAATGAAAAATAATAATTTTCTACTTCTCCGAGAAACAGAAATAGAAATCTCACTCTTTCTCAAATATACTTCGATGCCGACCACCATCGACTCCCCTCCCGCCCCCCCCCCCCTCCGGACGGCCATCCCTCGTCGGCCCCTGCCAGCAGCGCATTTTCTAGAAGTAAAAACTTTCAACTATTGTCAAATAAATTTCTATTCTAGTCAAACGCATTTTTTTGCTCAAAAATTCATTCAACAATGGAAATAGAAAAAACTATTTCAAGCCAGAAATCTATTTCTGAAATAAAATGGTTATCATTCACTCCCTTAGATGCTACCTGTACTTGGCAAAAGTATCTACAAATGACTTTCATATATGGTAAAACTTTCATGTGTTGTAAAAACATTCGTTAATAGCAAAAACATGTTATTTGTAGTGCTATCAATGCGATATCAACAAAAGTCAATCAATACAACCAAATAGAGATTAACCGAAAGCAGAGCAAAAACAAGATTATAAAATGTATTAACTTAGGCTGTTTTTTTCGCAAAAGTAAATTACTTGAAAAATATTTTCCTAAGGATGATAATTTATATTGCTTATAAAAATGAAAATACATAAATTGTCGTCAACAATGAGAATATTTTAAATTAGCTAATTATTTCAAATCATACAAATAATCATATTTTAAAAAATATTTTTCGAATCTTTCATTTTATGCAAAACAAAAGCAACCTCAGGTCGAAAAACATATCTTGGAGCGGCTTTAATGGTCAAACCTGTGAAGGTAGTAGGTTAGGCTTAAATTCCTGGACAATTAAAATTCAAGAGAAGCATACAATTGAAATTCAAAAAGGTTTTACTGAAGCGTACGTAAGCTTGGGGCGAGTCCCAACAGTTATGGCCTTTAACACCCGAATTAGATATTCTGAATTTAGCGATACATCCCAACATCTATCTCTATCATACCCTAAGGTCTGAGTTAGAAACATCTATTTGCTCTTTCGAGTTTCACACAACGCCGCAACTTATTCATGTGTATTGCAAACGAGACGGAGATTGCCTAAGGTGATTTTCTTTGATAACAGTCATTTTTACAAGATAAAAAGTAGATTTCATTTGAGAATTGACTATGTAATAATTTTTGGGTGATTGTAAGGATATAATAGTCTATTTTGGATAGAAAAAAAAAACGAGTAATTAAGTGTTATTATGAGATACATTCTTTTTAGAACTTGTATCTCATGATGTACTGTCTTAGAGACTGTTATGCTAGCTAGCAATGCTCATCTCTTTTCTGTTGACGTATCTTTCTTTGCCGGAAGCATAGAGCAAGAAAATGGAGAGACAGAAAGAATGACGACACGTATACTGGAGGAGAAGAGGAGGAGGAGGGGGAAGAAGGGCTGTGCCCAAGAAAGGATGAGGGATCAACGGTTAAGATTTAGTACCAGTGATTCAACGGCCTAGAACCTTGAGAACGACCCAAAACCCACGCCGATGAAGGAAGAGGAAGTTGAACGGTAGCAGATTGCTCCACGTCATCACTGGGCCAAAATAAAATTTAAAGAAAGATGGCTGAAAATAGGTCTTTGATTTTTCTTGTATTGTTTTTAGAGACTGCAGTGAAGTGCATGCCAGCTGGGGCGAGTACATTAGTCATGACTTTAATGTAATGTGACTTCAGTCTAGACCCCACGTATCCCCATATCCATCTCTACCCTGTACCGTGGTTTAAATGGTCAATAGTAATCCATATTCAGAGCCAATGAATTTGCCCAGGACACTTTTCTTCATCCGATTTTTATTTGTCGTCTTTTCTCCTTGAAACTCAGTTCCAAAAGAATCTGATCTCCAAATCCCCATATATTTCCATCCACTTTAGTTCTACTCAGTCGGAACCCATGGATCTCATGAATTTGAGCTTTAAAATAAATAATAATAATGAATCAAAGAATTTGATCGGTTCGGTCCGGGCGATCCGATCCTAGAGAATCCTAGAACTAGGAACTGGACCGCTCCCTCTAAAATCAGAAATCAGATCACCAATCTCGATTTTTTCCGAGCGGTCCGATTTACTCACCCCTAATGAAAATATCATATCGGTCCATACATATCGCCTTATTACTTTGCCAATGCGAGTTTCTTTGTCGATGTGAAAATGTCCCGTCAAGTTGAAATTGGACCATTAGGTATACGTTGCCAACTTGTGATTTTTTAGACAAAATAAAATTTAGGATAGATTTGAAGCTGCTTAAAATTTGGGATTTTTTCCCGGAGAAAAATTAAGTTTGGGGCAACGGTAAGTGAAGATGCCAGTTGTATCAGCAGTGATTTGAAGTCTTTTTCACACTCTTCCTCTGTAGTGCATGGTAACGGTGAGACAGTATGTCGACTGTTCTCCGAGCACCAAGCCTTCGATTAAGGGTCTCAACTCCAGGTTTATTGGAATAAGGGGGCTCCAATAACTTGCGCTATTTTCAATAAAGGGTGATAGAAAGAAATATATGATGAGTCTTTATAGATAAACATTATATTTTTTTTTCTTTGGTAAGAAGAGAGCCAATTGGATATTCACTATATGCTACTGACATGGAGTAGGGGTGAGCAACCGAGCCGGCTTAACCAGAAAACGAAACTAAACCTGCCTTATTGACTATTTTCTTTGGTAAAAATATGTGGACCGGTCATGGCTAATTTACGTCCCGATTCTGGGCTGTGAACCGGTCGATTCTACTCGGGAAGACCTATTCCAACAAAAATGATTTTGAACCACTTTCAAGACTGGTTTTCAGGTAGAACCGGTTTTAAATTTGTTCAGAACCAAACTCTAAGAGAAAAAGAAATTGCCAAAATAATAAGGTTGAACATTCCAACATAAGCAGATCATTGCGGTGTCCTAATTGATAACTTTTGAAAAAACAGTGAATATGATAGAGAAATAATGAAACAGGGAAAAAAATGTGGTAGGCCAGGTCCTGGGCCGACCTTGGAATTGGCCGTTGCAGTTCCAGGCGCTTCAATGATCTGCAGGTCGTCAACACGTTGCAAGCACTCTAGTAAATATGCGCTTCAAGACATCTCTACTTCTCAACTTTAATTCGGAGTTGATTTCGCGTACATATATTCCTTTGCTCGATTTCGGATTTTCCTTTAATAAAATTCAGATCAAGTTCACGGGCTCAAATTCGAGATATATTTTAACAGTAACTGTTACATTAAACGTAACTTCAATTAAAATTGATAAATCGGAATTTTTATTGAATACCGCTGCTCTATACTTGATAAAGTTAATTAGGAAAACAATTGTGAACAACAATTGACATTGCTTCGTTGCAGTTCCAGCCTGTTATAGGGTAAACCATTTCAATTCATGACTTCAAAAATAGAGAATCAATGTTAACATAGCTGATTCCGACTTGGTTTGAAACATATATCTATCCTAAAATACATCACTAATAAGAATATGCGGATAAAAATATAAGTGAAATAAATATTGCCATTTCTTTTTTTTACAGTTGCCCTTTTGACAAGATAAAAAGTTCATTTCATTTTTTACCGACAGCTTTAATCTGTGATACTTTCGGAGTCAAAGTTTAGTAATGGTAAATGAAGATGGACCCACTGATACATGGCATAGGGCAACTTCTTCCTTGGTGTCAGATGCAAAGTATTAGTGCTGATTTGAAGTCCTTAGTACAATGTTTTTTTTTTTTTTTCAGAATACCAAGTCTTTTCAATAATGAATATGACAGAACAGTCAAATAATGTATGATGTTCTAATTCGAGGTTGATTTGCAGGATCATGTGATGAGTCTTTATACCTGAGCGGTAATCGTTGTTCTTGTAGTAAGCACATTTTAGTTCTTGACGTCATAATATTTACATTTTAGCGATCGAAACACAGCAAACTTTTTGCTGCAATGTTTTTATATCAACGGCACCTTAACAAAGACGTAAACCACGAGGAAGAAAGATGAGATAGGCGCGGCCTATGAAGCTCGGCGATCTAACCTTGGTTTAGGTCCAGAGGGAACACCAGGCAAATCGGGTATAGAAATTGACTATTTTCTGCATTTTTTGTTCCTTTAGTGAGCCAGTCACCATCACCTTTGTTCACGTCTCCATCCTTTCCTCCACATCTAGTGGATAGACATTGATGAGGTATCCATCATTTCATCGTTTCCCACTGCCAATGATCCTTTCTTCCTTTTTCCCGGTTAATGTACTAGTCCTGATCCATCATTTCATCATTCCTTCCACCATCAATGGACAAGAATTGGCTAGGTGAAGAACTGGGTTTGAAGTTGTCTACATTTTTTTTTTGCCAATTATAAGTATTAAAATGCCAAATTACTCCTAATTCCGTGTGTCTATATAAAAATTTTGACTAATTAAAAAGGTTGTCATAAAATTCTCAAGAAAAGATGTTAAGACTAATTAAGGTCATGACGTACTTTATCTTTGTAATTAAGTTGATAGGGATCTTTGCATAATAACTACCTAGTTTATGAGGAAAAATGCATTAAAAAAAATCCCACATAATATAAGCATGTTTTTTTTTTTTTTCATATGTGTAAAATAAGGATACAGGCATGGAGTCCCGTCTACCTAGTACTTAGCAATACATGAAATATCCTGAAAACTCTGAACCGATCAAGCTCGGGAATTTAGCTAGCGAAGTTGGCTCTAGTCCTAAACAATTTACACACAGTTTATGAGATTCAAACTAGTGTCCTCTAGTTCCTAGTGGAAATCCCTAACACTTCAATCAATTGCGCCAATTTTTTGGGTTAAGGAAGCATGGATTTTTATTGTAAACAATAAGAGCATTTTGCATTCTATATTTTCTTTCTCAGGAACTGACAATGTTAACATAAAATTGTCATATTTTTGATATACAATAATTGCCAAATAGAAATGTTAAGGAAGTATAATATCTGATTGTAAAAAATAAGTGTATTAGCTGCATAATCCCTCAAGAAAAGGCAGTCTCTACTTGAATGGCATGGTTTTGCTTCTTTCGGGGATTGATTTGCATAAAATCGATATGGACGGAGACCCCATTGCAACGTTATTAAATAAAGCCAATTACATGTGTGCGGCATCTTAATGATAGGGAGTACGGGTGGGCGACTGAGCCGGTCAACTGCAAACCGACCAATTTCAAGTGGATTCACGCGGAGACCAATTTTGCTCCCGGGTAAACTCTAGGGTCCGGCCTTGACCGATTAGCTCCCCGATTCAGGGCTTGAACCAGTCTATTCGATTTTGGCAGACTGTTTCCTAGCTAGAACGGTTTTTAACCAGTTTCTAGCTAGTTATCGAGTAGAACCAGTTTCAAGGTCGGTTATCGGGTAACCGGTTTTGGTTCAAAACCAAACCCTACAATTTTTTTTGTTGGGAGCGTATAGTGGAAGTCCGATACTTTCATTTAGGAAGATGACCAAGAGGGAGCCCAATTCAGAGCACGTCAATATATTTAGTTAGACCCACCTTCACTCAAAAGCTTAAGTCAATGGATTATGGGCTAACTTGGATATATTAATTACTCCATACCACATTAATTATCCAATGTGGGACTTCTCTAACATAACTCACACATGCATCCTAACACTTTTAATGGATAACTTTCGCAAAAATAATGATGTTGAACATTCCTTAGCACGCAGGCTATTATGATGTACTCATTGAGAACTTTTGCAAAAATAATGAATATGATTAAACAGTTAAACAAAAAATGAAACAATAAGAAAAAGCATTAGGCCGATTTCATGGGTCAATCCTAGAACTGATCTATGGAGTTCAATGCTATTATAGAGTTAGTCCTTAGAATTGACCGATGGAGTTCAATGTTGTCCTAGAGTTAATCAGTTGTTGATGCTTGAATTTTGATTTCATATTCATTCATTTCTTAAGTAAAAAAATGAGAGATCGACCTGGACCCTAGCAAAAATATTTGATTCTCATATCTGCATTCATCGTTTTATTCAACATATAATTTTATTTACATTTAACTGGGCCGGCGAACAAGATTGATTGGATGGTTTTAGACTTAATCCACAAATTGTACTAAGCTCGCGGTGTGGAAATGTCACAGCGTAGAAACATGATGCTCAAAGTAGGTATGCTATCCCTCACCAGATGGCTACCTCAAGCCATAACTAGAGACTACCTAAAACATCATGAAACTATGCTATAAAACTCGTAAAGCTTTAGAATTTCTATTGCATAGGATCCATATAGTGGTAGCTCAAGAGCATACTTATAACCAAAACATCATTTCAAGCTAACAATACCATTCTAACCAGATGTCAACACCATTCCAGGGAGGAGGAGAAAAATTTTAGAAAGCCATGGGAGTATCGAAATGCACTTTTTATTTTCGGGAGGGCTAGTCTGCCCTTAAAACCATTACAACGCACTGGCCTTTATAGGCAAAGAACGAGGGAATCCTCGGCACTCGTGAAATACACTAAGACAATATGCACGACAGTAAATAGTAATTGCATATAGTGAAAATATTATCTGCGAAATAACTTGATTGCGTTAATTTGATAAATTTTATTATTAAATTACCTTTTTTTTTTGTAAATTTTACAGTTCAATTGCACTTTCGCAACAAGTTTTAGAATTATAATGCATTTGTACCCGAAGAATAGACAAACATGATTGACAAGGAAAAGTTGAAGTTGTCCAATTTTTTTTTGCCAACCATAATTTACTCCTAAATCTGCAGATTTGTTATGGCTCTTTGAAAAGATTATGCCGACTGATTAAACTCGAGAGGGATGTTCTCTTTGGACATGACTAATACGCAGATTTAATTAAAAGTAAAGTGCATGTTCATATTTTCGTGTTTATAATTGTTAGGACGCACATGTGAGTTGTGTTAACAAAATCTCACATTGGAGAACTAATGTAATTAATATATTTAAGTTGGCCTATAACTCATTGACTTATGATTTTGAGTGAAGGTGGGTCCAACTGGATATATTGACAAGTTCGAACTTGGGCTCTCTCTTGGCGATCTTTCCGGGTGAAAATATTGGCTTCTGCTACGCACTCCCAGCCCATGATTGATTGGTGGCCCACTCCCAATATGTATCGATATATGATAAACATCTCAATGAATGAATCTGGTGGTTAATACGATTTCCGGGCCGGTGGGCGTTGTGTTGTAGAAGCGCAAGCCCAATGGATATTGATAAAAATTCAAGATGAGATGGATCTTACAAAAGGAATTTGGTGGCCAATGCGGTAAATTCCGCATTGAAGAACTAATGTGGTCTGGAGCAATTAATACTCACTAGCTTAAGCTTTTGAGTGAAAATTGATACAATTGGATATATTGACCGAATCGGACTTGGGCTCTATCTTGGCGATCTCACCTAATGAAAGTATCAGGCTTCTGCTTCACACTCCCAACAGTAACTTACCACGGAAGAAAACATGGCTTTCTTAAGTCCATTTTTTTTATCTATTTTTTTATTTTTATTTTTTGATCCAAGGGGGAAAATTCTAAGGCCTGGCTACCTAGAATCATATGAAACATGACCTACAAGCTCCATGAACATGTTAAGTTGTGGTAATTTTATTTACATCTTAAATTGTTCTCTAATTAGTAATTAGCGTTAGAAAAAGAGCATATGCGTCGCGTATGAAGAGATATAGTGAGAAAGATCAACATTTTACAAACTAAAAGAGTATGTAAATATTTTGACCCATTTTCTGAAAATAATTCCCATATTTAGGAAAGGAAAGATGAGAGATTGTGGAATATTTGACAATTATTTTTAATCCAAATTTAGAAGGCAAGAGATTCAATTATAGCTTGCGATCTTCTTAATATATGCACAGGTCTTTCCTGGATTTTTTTTTCATGGAACATCCTTTGTAAAAATGTAAGGTTGAAGAGGTTATTGATTTTCTTAATGTGATTGAGTAATTTAATATTCTCAAGTGTATTTTTACAGCAACATCAAGTTCAAAGTATATTCGACCAAAAAAAAAAAAAACGGGTTCAAAGTACAGTCTATATTAATCTTCAACTAATATTTCGGCGAAACTTTATTTTAACTTCTAAAAAAAATCATATATTGTATTTAATTTCATACCAGTTTTTCTCATAGAGATGTTAAAGTATGAGGCTAACAATATTTCTCTATCTCGACATGAATGTCTATATAATGAATTACATAATAGTAATTTGAGTAAAAAACAATAACAAATAATCATGATAGGGACCAAATTAAAATTCACAAGGTTAAGAAAAATAGTTAAATTGAAGTATGAATAAAGGCAAAATAGATTAAAACTAACACTCGAATATGGAGGAATAATATATCGTTGAAGCACTTTCACCAAATATCATTGCGTGAAAAATGAAAGCCCCTAATATTAGGAGTAAGTGGTTCTGAAGTTCCTTTCAAGTTTCACTTGAACCCTAGAATTTAATCATCAAAACTAATTCCTCATTTTCTGAAGCGTGGAAGCTACCCTATCACAGGTTTCATGGGTGGTTATAGAGTCTAACGAAGTTCTACCAGTGTTCTCAATTGAATGATTGGGATGAATTGTCACCTCTAATAATCATCATTTGCCGTTACAATCCATTGACTATAGCTCATATTCATATACACAAAAAATATGAAATATTAACAAAGTAAAACTCTTAATCATGGATATCACTGGAAATGTAAGCTCAAACAAATGATTTTTGATTGCACACTCATCATCGGACATTATAGCATCACTCAAAGACATAGAGCATGAAAAACACAATGACTTATTCTAGGTTCTAGATTCCACCTCTTGAAATTTGGAATCCAGCCATCGAAATTGATTCGCTAATTTTTGGAATCCGAAATCTACATTTTTCACCAATTTAGTTCTCTGGTTTTCGGTTACCCCTACTATGCTTATTTGTCTTAAAATATGCCATTGCCACAACGATGAAAGCTTGAGAAACACCAAAGTTAGGTGCTTCCCAAGAAAAAAGTGCGATAACCACATCATGACACCAACACAGTGGGTGTGGATGTAATTTTGGGCTAGAAAATACATGAACGTGAGCCACTAGAACTCTGCAATTTTCCACACATATCTTGTCTGCGATGCTCCACATGCTAAACCATTTCCGAGTAATCGACGCTTTGGATTCACTAGATTTTTCATAAAGCATCTTTTCTAAATGTTGACACCCCACTATTGAGATGGGACACCCCACCATCTTTTGTCTCTTCCAATTATTGCATCTTCTGGTCGGGAGAAACGTGCCTAGCTTTTTTTTTGTATTGTTTTTTTGTTTTTTTTTTCACAATTGACAGATCTTTATCAGACAAAGGAATGCATGTGGACCATATATTTGCACGAAGGGTTAAATTTTTGGACTTTTGTGATAATGCATGGCTGCTATTTTGGAAATAATGACTTTGATAAGGATGTCATGGAAAACGCAAGTGCAGACTGAGAGCTCTGAATGTTAAGGCTCTTTTACATTTGTGCTTTGAGTTGTGTAGGAAACAAGTATTTTCAAATCCACATCTGTCCGTTCACTTGTGTGCTTTTTTACAGGCCATGCCCTTTGATTCAACTGCTTAGCCTGCAAGTGTTCCTATTCATCATATAGAGATTTCATTCATGTCGTAAATTAAACATTGCTGGATTTTCTTCTTCTAATGTCATAATCACTTGGAAACTTCCCTCTTTATTGACTTCACAGTTTAGAATAACATAAACTTCTAAATTAAAAATTAAGAAATCACTCAATATAACGGAAAATGATCGTTTAATATGTAATCGTCTGCTTAGACATATTAGACTAGGGCTAACTTAGACCCTTATATCCAATTAATGTTGAACATTATTTGAGATTGTGCCTTAACTTTTCATGCGTTACCTTCGAAATTTTCACAGATTTGTTGACCAAAAGCACCTCAAATCATCTCTTTAAATGGAAAAAAAGAACCTCAGTTCTTAACGAACATTAGGAATTGTACACATTTCACAACATTGCAAGGGGTCTTAAGATAGGGGGCATTGGCCGATGACGAGAGATAAGTTGAATTTGGAGAAGGGAAAGATTTATGTGCATGTCAAGTTCTCTTTGTTGAAGCTAACTACCGGAATCTGAAAAACCACGCGACGGATAAAGTTTGTAGTTCAAATAACTGCAGAACAGGCCAATTACATGGACCGGTAGGCCCCTTCTATTCATGTTAGTTAATACTGTAAACATGAGTACCGTCTATGGCTCTCTTCTCATCTTTTCCAAATCCAACCTTAGTAATCCATATTCAGAGCCAATGAATTTGCCCAGGACACTTTTCTTCATCCGATTTTTATATGTTGTCTTTTCTCCTTGAAACTCAGTTCCAAAAGAATCTGATCTCCAAATCCCCATATATTTCCATCCACTTTAGTACTACTAAGTCAGAACCCGTGGATCTCATGAATTTGAGCTTTAAAATAAATAATAATGAATAAAAAAATCCGATCGGTTCGATCCGGACGGTCCGGTCCTAGAGGACCCTAAAACCAGAAACTGGACCGCTCCCTCTAGAATCGAAAATCGGACCACCAGTCTCGATTCCTTTCGAGCGGTCTGATTTAATCAACTCCAATGAAAATATCATATCGGTCCATACATATCGCCTTATTACTTTGCCAATACGAGTTTCTTTATCGATGTGAAAATGTCCCGTCAAGTTGAAATTGGACCATTAGGTATACATTGAGAACTTGTGATTTTTTAGACAAAATAAAATTTGGGATTTTTTCCCAGAGAAAAATTAAGTTTGGGACAACGGTAAGTGAAGATGCCAGTTGTATCGGCAGTGAGTTGAAGTCTTTTTCACACTCTTCCTCTGCAGTGCATGGTAGTGGTGGGACAGTATGTCGACTTTTCTCCGAGTTATAAGGGGGCCCCAATAACGTGCGCTATTTTCAATAAAGGGTGATAGAAAGAAATATATGATGAGATGTTTCCTGAAATGTCCATAATTTTCAGATATCCAACGATTTAGTTCCTTTAATGGACCAGTCACCATCGTTAATATCCATGTCTCCGTCCTTGTTTCCGTCCTTTCCTCCATCACTAATTTACAGACATTGACGAGATATCCATTTCTTTCTTCCTTTCCCACCGCCAGTGTACTAGTCCTAATCCATCCTTTCATCCTTTCTTCCAAGGTTAATGGAAAAATATTGATTAGGTACCACTCGTAGACCTGCTCATGTCGCAGGTCAATGAGATCATATTTAAAATACAGAAGCAATGTCATAATTAAGCTTATTGTTAGAATACAATGTCAATTATAATTATTGCGCGGATTAAGCGATCGAACAATAAAATATACAGAACGAGTAAAGTAAAATATACACCAGATATACGTGATTCGGTCGTAAAGACCTACGTCCACAGAGAGAGTAGTAACGAATTTCACTATAAAACGAGCGATACAGAAATATTACAGATCACACTCGAGTTACACAAACACTCTCAGTGTTTCCCAAGCTTCAATTACATCAAAAAACGTACATAGTGTTTAATTCACAATTCCCAACGAAATAATTTCTCAATCTCGCAAATGAATTAAACAAATCTAATAACAATATTTTCTATCGACTATAAACACATGTGATCTTCGGCGGATATAATTCACGAATAAACTTCCGTCATGAGCAAGACCCATCACTATAAAACGAGCGATACATAAAGATTACAGATCACACTTGAGTTACACAAACACTCTCAGTATTTCCCAAACCTCAATTGCATCAAAAAAACGTACACAGTGTTTAACCCCTAATTCCCAATGAAATAATTTCTCAATCTCGCAAACGAATTAAACAAATCTAATAACAATATTTTCTATCGACTCTAAACACATGTGATCTTCGGCGGATATAATTCACGAATAAACTTCCGTCACGAGCAAGACCCACGGCCAAGCACCCAGCACATGTAGAAAACTCTCCGAAATTGAGTGCTACGGCACTCACAGTGAAATCGGCGCTTCAATGATCTGCAGGTCTTCAACACGTTGCAAGCACTCTAGTAAATAGGCGCTTCAAGACATCTCTACTTCTCAACTTACTTCTCAACTTTAATTCGGGGTTGATTTCGCGTACATATATTCCTTTGCTCGATTTCGGATTTTCCTTTAATAAAATTCAGATCAAGTTCACAGGCTCAAATTCGAGATATATTTTAACAGTAACTGTTACATTAGACGTAACTTCAATTAAAATTGATAAATCGGAATTTTTATTGAATACCTTTGCTCTGTACTTGATAAAGTTAATTAGGAAAACGATTGTGAACAACAATTGACATTGCTTCGTTGCAGTTCCAGGCTGTCATAGGGTAAATCATTTCAATTCATGACTTCAAAAACTGAGAATCAGTGTTAACAGAGTTGATTCCGACTTGGTTTGAAACATATATTTATCCTGAAATATCATCACTAATAAGAATACGCGGAAAAAAATATAAGTGAAATAAATATTGCCAATTCTTTTTTTTTTTTACAATTGCCCTTTTGACAAGATAAAAAGTTCATTTCATATTTTACCGACAGCTTTAACCTGTGATACTTTCGGAGTCAAAGTTTAGTAATTTTAAGTGAAGATGGACCCACTGATACATGGCATGGGGCAACTTGTTCCTTGGTGTCAGATGCAAAGTATTAGCGCTGATTTGAAGTCCTTAGTACAATGTTTTTTTTTTTTTTAAGAATACCAAGACTTTTCAATAATGAACATGACAGAACAATCAAATAATGTATGCTTTTCTAATTTGATGTTGATATGCAGAAACATGTTCTTGTAGCAAGCACATTTTAGTTCTTGACGTCACAATATTTACATTTTAGCGATCGAAACACAGCAAACTTTTTGCTGGAATGTTTTTTTATCAACGGCTAAGATTCAATACCAGAGATCCAACTATTTAGAACCTTAACAAAGACGTAAACCACGAGGAAGAAAGATGAGATAGGCGCGGCCTATGAAGCTCGGCGATCGAACCTTGGTTTAGGTCCAGAGGGAACACCAGGCAAATCGGGTATAGAAATTGACTATTTTCTGCATTTTTTGTTCCTTTAGTGAGCCAGTCACCATCACCTTTGTTCCCGTCTCCATCCTTTCCTCCACATCTAGTGGATAGACATTGATGAGGTATCCATCATTTCATCGTTTCCCACTGCCAATGATCCTTTCTTCCTTTTTCCCGGTTAATGTACTAGTCCTGATCCATCATTTCATCATTCCTTCCACCATCAATGGACAAGAATTGGTTAGGTGAAGAACTGGGTTTGAAGTTGTCTACATTTTTTTTTTTTGCCAATTATAAGTATTAAAATGTCAAATTACTCCTAATTCCGTGTGTCTATATAAACATTTTGACTAATTAAAAAGGTTGTCATAAAATTCTCAAGAAAAGATGTTAAGACTTATTAAAGTCATGAGGTACTTTATCTTTGTAATTAAGTTGATAAGGATCTTTGCATAATAACTACCTAGTTTATGAGGAATAATGCATTAAAAAAATCCCACATAATATAAGCATGTTTTTTTTTTTCATATATGTAAAATAAGGATACAGGCATGGAGTCCCGTCTACCTAGTACTTAGCAATACATGAAATATCCTGAAAACTCTGTGAACCGATCAAGCTCGGGAATTTAAGTCCTAAACAATTTACACACAGTTTATGAGATCCAAAATAGTGTCCTCTAGTTCCTAGTGGAAATCCCTAACACCTCAATCAATTGCGCCAATTTTTTGGGTTAAGGAAGCATGGTTTTTTTATTGTAAATAATAAGAGCATTTTGCATTCCATATTTTATTTCTCAGGAACTGACAATGTTAACATAAAATTATCATATTTTTGATATACAATAATTGCCAAAATAGAAATGTTAAGCAAGTATAATATCTCATTGTAAAAAATAAGTGTATTAGCTGCATAATCCCTCAAGAAAAGGCAGTCTCTACTTGAATGGCATGGTTTTGCTTCTTTCCGGGATTGATTTGCATAAAATCGATATGGACGGAGACCCCATTGCAATGTTATTAAATAAAGCCAATTACATGTGTGCGGCATCTTAATGATA
This sequence comes from Rhodomyrtus tomentosa, assembly GCA_028455895.1. NCBI lineage: Eukaryota > Viridiplantae > Streptophyta > Magnoliopsida > Myrtales > Myrtaceae > Rhodomyrtus > Rhodomyrtus tomentosa. The sequence goes on along the minus strand of JAPCWY010000011.1, from coordinate 35,213,661 downwards.
AGGAGCACGAGTGGGCAACTGAGGCGGTCAACTGCAAACCGAGCCGGTCAACTGCAAACCGAGTTGACCTAACCTTTCCCGGCCGATTTCAAGTGGATTCACGCGGAGACCAATTTTGTTCCCGGGTAAACTCTGGGGTCCGACCTTGACCGATTAGCTTCCCGATTCAGGGCTTGAACCAGTCTATTCGATTTCGACAGACTGGTTCCTAGCTAGAACGGTTTTTAACCAGTTTATGGCTAGTTATCGAGTAGAACCAGTTTCAAGGTCGGTTATCGGGTAATCGGTTTTGGTTCAAAACCAAACCCTACAACTTTTTTTGTTGAGAGCGTGACTAGGAAGATGACCAAGAGGGAGCCCAAGTCAGAGCACGTCAATATATTTAGTTAGACCCACCTTCACTCAAAAGTTTAAACAATGGATTATGGGCTAATTTGGACATATTAAATACTCCACACCATATTAATTCTTCAATGTGGGGCTTCTCTAACACAACTCACACAAGCATCCTAACACTTTTAATGGAGAAATTTCGCAAAAATAATGATGTTGAACATTCCTTAGCACGCTGCTTATTATGATGTCCTCATTGAGGACTTTTGCAAAAACAATGAATATGATTAAACAGTTAAATAAAAAATGAAACAATAAGAAAAAGCATTAGGCCGATTTCATGGGTCAATCCTAGAGCTGATCTATGGAGTTCAATGCTATTATAGAGTCAGTCCTTAGAACTGACCGATGGAGTTCAATGCTGTCCTAGAGTCAATCAATTGTTGATGCTTGAATTTTGATTTCATATTCATTCATTTCTTAAATAAAAAATGAGGGATCGACCCGGACCCTAGCAAAAATATTTGATTCTCATATCTGCATTCATCGTTTTATTCAACATATAATTTTATTTGCATTTAACTGGGCTGGCGAACAGGATTGATTGGATGGTTTTAGACTTAATCGACGAATTGTACTAAGCTCGCGGTGTGGAAATGTCACAGCGTAGAAACATGATGCTCAAAGTAGGTATGCTATCCCTCACCAGATGGTTACCTCAAGCCATAACTAGAGACTACCAAAAACATCATGAAACTATGCTATAAAACTCGTAAAGCTTTAGAATTTCTATTCCATAGGATCCATAGAGTGGTAGCTCAAGAGCATACTTATAACCAAAACATCATTTCAAGCTAACAATACCATTCTAACCAGATGTCAACACCATTCCAGGGAGGAGGAGAAAAATTTTAGAAAGCCATGGGAGTATTGAAACACACTTTTTATTTTCGGGAGGGCTAGTCTGCCCTTAAAACCATTACAACGCACTGGCCTTCATAGGCAAAGAACGAGGGAATCCTCGGCACTCGTGAAATACAATAAGACAATATGCACGACAGTAAATAGTAATTGTATATAGTGAAAATACTATTTGCGAAATAACTTGATTGCGTTAATTTGACAAATTTTATTATTAAATTGCCTCTCTTTTTTTTTTTTTTTTTGTAAATTTTACAGCTCAATTATACTTTCGCAACAAATTTTAGAATTATAATGCATTTGTACCTAAAGAATAGACAAACATGATTGACAAGGAAAAGTTGAAGTTGTCCAATTTTTTTTTGCCAACCATAATTTACTCCTAAATCTGCAGATTTGTTATGACTCTTTGAAAAGATTATGCCGACTGATTAAACTCGAGAGGGATGTTCTCTTTGGACATGACTAGTACGCAAATTTAATTAAAAGTAAAGTGCATGTTCATATTTTCGTGTTTATAATTGTTAGGACGCACATGTGAGTTGTGTTAACAAAATCTCACATTGGAGAACTAATGTAATTAATATATTTAAGTTGGCCTATAACTCATTGACTTATGATTTTGAGTGAAGGTGAGTCCAATTGGATATATTAACAAGTTCGAACTTGGCTCTCTCTTGGCGATCTTTCCGGGTGAAAATATTGGCTTCTGCTACGCACTCCCAGCTCATGGTTGATTGGTGGCCCACTCCCAATATGTATCGATATATGATAAACATCTCAATAAATGACTCTGGTGGTTAATGCGATTTTCGGGCCGGTAGGCGTTGTGGTGTAGAAGTGCAAGCCCAATGGGTATTGATAAAAATTCAAGATGAGATGGATCTTACAAAAGGAATTTGGTGGCCAATGCGGTAAATTCCATATTGAAGAACTAATGTGGTCTAGAACAATTAATACTCATTAACTTAAGTTTTTGAGTGAAAATTGATTCAATTGGATATATTGACCGAATCGGACTTGGGCTCTATCTTGGCGATCTCCCCCGATGAAAGTATCAGGCTTCTGCTTTACACTCCCAACAGTAACCTATCACGGAAGAAAACATGGCTTTCTTAAGTCCATTTTTTTTTATCTATTTTTTTTAATCCAAGTGGGAAAATTCTAAGGCCTGGCTACCTAAAATCATATGAAACATGACCTACAAGCCCCATGAACATGTTAAGTTGTGGTAATTTTATTTACATCTTAAATTGTTCTCTAATTAGTAATTAGCGTTAGAAAAAGAGCATATGCATCGTGTATGAAGAGATATAGTGAGAAATATCAAAATTTTGCAAACTAAAAGAGTATGTAAAGATTTTGACCCATTTTCTGAAAATAATTCCCATATTTAGGAAAGGAAAGATGAGAGATCGTGGAATATTTGACAATTATTTTTAATCCAAATTTAGAAGGCAAGAGATTCAATTATAGCTTGCGATCTTCTTAATATATGCACAGGTCTTTCATGGATTTTTTTTTTTCATGGAACATCCTTTGTAAAAATGTAAGGTTGAAGAGGTCATTGATTTTCTTAATGTGATTGAGTAATTTAATATTCTCAAGTGTATTTTTACAGCAACATCAAGTTCAAAGTATATTCGACCAAAAAAAAACAGGTTCAAAGTACAGTCTATATTAATCTTCAACTAATATTTCGGCGAAACTTTATTTTAACTTCTAAAAAAAATCATATATTGTATTTAATTTCATACCAATTTTTCTCTTATAGATGTTAAAGTATGAGGCCAACAATATTTCTCTATCTCGACATGAATGTCTATATAATGAATTACATAATAGTAATTTGAGTAAAAAACAATAACAAATAATCATGATAAGGACCAAATTAAAATTCACAAGGTTAAGAAAAATAGTTAAATTGAAGTATGAATAAAGGCAAAATAGATTAAAACTAACACTTGGATATGGAGGAATAATATATCGTTGAAGCACTTTCACCAAATATCATTGCGTGAAAAATGAAAGCCCCTAATATTAGGGGTAAGTAGTTCTGAAGTTCCTTTCAAGTTTCACTTGAACCCCTAGAATTTAATCATCAAAACTAATTCCCCATTTTCTGAAGTCTGGAATTTACTCTATCACAGGTTCCATGGGTAGTTGTAGAGTCTAACGAAGTTATACCAATGTTCTCAATTGAATGATTGGGGTGAATTGTCACCTCTAATAATCATCATTTGCCGTTACAATCTATTAACCATAGCTCATATTCATATACACAAAAAATATGAAATATTAACAAAGTAAAATTCTCAATCATGGATATCACTGGAAATGGAAGCTCAAACAAATTATTTTTGATTGAACACTCATCATGGGACACTGTAGTATCACTAAAAGACATAGAGTATGAAAAACACAATGACTTGTTCTAGGTTCTAGATTCCACCTCTTGAAATCTGGAACCCAACCATCGAAATCGATTCCCTAATTTTTGGAATCCGAAATCTATCATTTTACACCAATTTAGTTCTCAGGTTTTCGGTTACCCCTACTATGCTTATTTGTTTTAAAATATGCCATTGCCACAACGATGAAAGCTTGAGAAACACCAACCTTAGGTGCTTCCCAAGAAAAAAGTGAGATAACGACACCATGACACCAACACAGTGGGTGTGGATGTAATTTTGGGCCAGAAAATAAATGAACGTGAGCCACTAGAACTCTGCAATTTTCCAATTAGTAAGTATATATTTTGCGATTGACTCTTCTATGGAGTGGGTACTGATATTCCAACTAAACTACATAAATCTCTCGTATTATTTGCTCCTCCTCATTAATTTCTCTAGTGTTCTTTCTCTTGCATAGGATTTAAATTGCAAGCTCCTTTGGTTTCCACGTAATTTTACAATAATAACCATTTTTGGCTAAACATTAATCTATTGGTTTATTTCCCCGTTGTGGCATGGCAAACGTAGCTTGTGTGCGATGCTCCACATGCTAAACCATTTCCGAGTAATCGACGCTTTGGATTCGCTAGATTTTTCATAAAGCATCTTTTCTAAATGTTGACACCCCACTATCGAGATGGGACACCCCACTATCTTTTGTCTCTTCCAATTATTGCATCTTCTGGTCGGGAGAAACGTGCCTAGCTTTTTTTTGTTTTGTTTTTTTGTTTTTCTGTTTTTTTCACAATTGACAGATCTTTATCAGACAAAGGAATGCATGTGGACCATATATTTGCACGAAGGGTTCAATTTTTGGACTTTTGTGATAATGCATGGCTGCTATTTTGGAAATAATGACTTTGATAAGGATGTCATGGAAAACGCAAGTGCAGACTGAGAGCTCTGAATGTTAAGGCTCTTTTACATTTGTGCTTTGAGTTGTGTAGGAAACAAGTATTATCAAATCCACATCTGTCCGTTCACTTGTGTGCTTTTTTACGGGCCATGCCCTTTGATTCAACAGCTTAGCCTGCAAGTGTTCCTATTCATCATATAGAAATTTCATTCATATCGTAAATTAAACATTGTTGGATTGTCTTCTTCTAATGTCACAATCAATTGGAAACTTCCCTCTTTATTGACTTCACAGTTTAGAATAACATAAACTTCTAAATTAAAAATTAAGAAATCACTCAATATAACGGAAAATGGCCGTTTAATATATAATCTTCTGCTTAGACATATTAGACTCGGGCTAACTTAGACTCTTATATCTAATTAATGTTGAACATTATTTGAGATTGTGCCTTAACTTTTCATGCTTTATCTTTGAAATTTTCACAGATTTGTTGACCAAAAGCACCTCAAATCATCTCTTTAAATGGAAAAAAAGAACCTCAGTTCTTAACGAACATTAGAAATTGTTTAATTTCCTTATCAACCACAATGGTTAAATTGGAACGCCTTCAAAATCCATGTATTTATGATGACTATTTGAAAAAGGTTACGACTAATTTCTAATAGAAAAACAATGTAACAAAAACATCCAAACATAATATCTTCACGTTCTCATTCTTTAACAGCATTCTTCCAGATTGAGGAATTACGCATATTGTTTAAGATAGAACCCGGAATTTTGTTAACCAGATCAATATGCGACCCGACTCAAAATTTCATTCAAGTATTTCAAGTCCTCAAAGCACGGATTAATGTTGTTTTTCAATAAGGCCATCCAGGCATTCACGCAAGCCTTAGCCCATTTCAAATTAGAACGTTAGGTCTGAAAGTTCTTTTGAAGCCCAATCCCACTCTCCTTCCAACCGTATTATCATGGAACGGGCATGATTCCTTGCCACTTGTGGACTGGATCACCTCAAACAAAATTTCGAATGAATGGCATTTGTGGATGGTGGGTGTTGCAGAATTAGATCTCCTATCATGGGAAAGGAGATATCATCAAATATTGTATTTTGATCTTGCTATCTAGTTAGGAGTGTTTCCCTTTTTCAGGTTGCCTATTATCTTTGTTGTAGCAACCTAATTCTGTATATAAAAGGGAATGATAAGTCTAAACTCACGACAAGAAAACACAACGTGAGAGATTTGTTCGAGGACGTAGGCTTACAACCGAACCTCGTTAATTCTTGTGTGTTATTTTTTAGTGATTGTTTGAAATTCATCATGGTATCAGAGCATGTTATATCCCATTGATTTCTGCTAGCTTATTTGTGTTATTGCAGCAGATCTTCAACACGTTGATTTTTTTGTTGTTTCCCATTGGTGACTATTCTTGTTTGCTTTGAGTTATAGGTGATGATGAGCAAACTGTTGAGGGGAAGGTGTCATCAAAGAACATCGACATCGGGTCATCAAAGGCCGTTATGCAGGAGTCACACGGTTAGAGACTTACGTACTTGTTACTGAATGAGAGAAAATTTCTATCGTGATCTCGTGTCGTCACGATTGCCCTTGGTGGATGATCTCGATTGGGTCACATCACTGGTCGGACAAAAATGATTCTTCTTTTGATGAATGGCAAGCCAATGATCATAGTGTCATGACATGACTTTTCAATTCTATGGAATCTCAAATATATGAGATCTTTGCCTATTCGGATACTGCTCAAGCCATGTGGGAAACTCTTCATGAAGTGTATGGTCAAGCTAACAATTCTTCTCAAATCTTTGAATTGCAGCAAGTTTGGCTTATTCCAAGCAAGGTGCGAACCAATGATTTACTGAACATTTGGGTCACATGAAAAAACAATGGGATGAACTCCGCCAATACCGACCCGCCACCCAGAATGTTGCTGATTACATCAAAAGAAAAGAGCAAGACAAAATCTTTCAGTTGTTGGCAAGTCTTAAACTCGAGTTTGAAGATACAAGAAAATAAATTTTGTCAAGCCCCATTCTTCCTTCCTTCAATTCGGTGTGCACCATTGTACAAAATGAGGAGACCCGCAAGCGAGTCATGAATTTTATTCCATCTTCTCTCACAGCCATGGGGGAAAACTTGGCTCACAATACTGCAATCACCACTAGTGTCACACTACAAAGTCAACGAGGTGAGTCTAGTGCTTTGGTGTCCAGTGTGTGTCTTGCTAAGGGAAAATTCAAGAAATCCGTTCACTTTCATTGTGATCATTGTGATCGAAATGGACACTCTAAAGATCGTTGTTGGGTTCTTTATCCACATCTTCGTCCCGCAAGGACAAAGGTCTGAATGCTCAGACCGTAGTGTATAGTAATGGGGTAGAATTCCAAATACAGTTGGAATCTCTTGCGCTTCAGGTTCAACAATTATTTCAAAACCATGGTCAATGAGAATCTTCTTCTACCATCTCGAACACTGCATATCTTGCTAAGGCTTCGGGTAATGTGTATGCCAATTCTACTCTTTCTCATATGTATCACTCTCAGTTTATTATTGATTTTGGAGCGACATATCATATGTGTCATTCTCCACATATATTATCTAATATTACCTCAAGTAGTTTACATCCTACTGTTACTATTGCTAATGGTAAGCAAGTTCATACTTCGGGGAGTGGACAACTCCAATTTTTTACGAAACCGTCTAAGGCTTATTGATCCATGAATTGTCATCTAATTTGATGTCTGTCGGTAAGTGTGCTAAACGGTGGAATTGCAATGTTATTTTCACCCTGCAAAAGGTGCTTTTTCAGGATCGCACTACCAGGAGGATGATTGGTAAAGGTGCATCGAAGAATGAGTTGTACATGTTGGAGTCTCACCCTGCAATTTTGGTGGCAAGCAAGGCTATTTTAGAGACATCTCGCTTATGGCATTGGCGCATGGGTCATCCCTCTGATCGTGTACTCCGTATTCTTGACTTGTCCCTCGGTCATGATTCTTCCACTTGTGATCCTTGTCTCTTTTCTAAGCAGCATAGACTGCCTTTTTCTCTTAGCATAAATAAATCTACTGAATTGTTTAGCTTAGTACACTCTGATGTTTGGAGTTCTCCTATTATTTCTAAGGAAAGTTTTCATTATTTTGTTACATTTTTTTTTATGAAAAATCCTGAGCTACTTGGCTTTACATTCTTAAGTCAAAGACTGAAGTTCTTCGTGTCTTTCAAGAATTTTGCAACATGGTAAAAAATCAGTTTGAAACTTCTATGAAAGTTCTCCGTACAGACAATGGCACATAATATACTAATAAGCAGTTTCAAATTTTTTTACATAGCTTGGGCATTCTTCATCAGACTCCCTGTGTTGGTACTCCTCAACAGAATGGTATTGCCGAAAGAAAAAATTGCCATATTCTTGAAGTAACTAAGGCTTTGATGTTCTCCGGTCACCTGCCAAAAACTTATTGGGCCGTTGTTGTTCTCACGGCTTGCTATTTAATTAACCGACTCCCTAGTCGAGTTTTGGACTACAAAACCCCTATGGCAGTGTTACATGGTCGAAAATTTGACCTTTCTCATTTGAGGACATTTGGATGCATCTGTTATGTACATTCCCAAACCGATGGTAAACTTGATCGTCGTGCCAGGAAATGTGTGTTTATTGGGTATTACTCCGTCAAAAAAGGCTACAGATGTTATGACCCAAGTACCCACAGGGTGTATGTCTCTCGTGATGTGTTATTCGATGAAAATCACATGTTCTTTTCTGATAGGAACCAAACTCAGGGGGAGTATACTGACGACTATAGAGAATTCTCTCTCGATTTTGTTCCTATCCAAATACCGCTCGAGGGGATGCCATATTCACAAGTCCTGCAGGCTCCATAATGTCCAGAAGTGGTTCATGACCACTCATGCGATTCTGATATCACTGCTAACAGTGATGCCTTCCCAACTGCTAATGCAGAACTTGTTCCCGAGAGTATGATGAATGAAAATGCAGCAGAAGATGTGCCAGCAATTGTTTCACTTCGAAGGTCATCACGTGCTACTCAACCTTCAACATGTCTTCGGGACTTCTCCACCTATTACGCTGTTCAACATCCTATCCAAGAATTTATTGGATATGATAAGATTTCTCATAACCACTTCAGTTTTTTATCTTCTATTGATGAGCAACATGAACCTACTAGCTTCTTTGAAGCAAAGGATAAAGACGTATGGATTGACGCCATGAAAGATGAGCTTCAAGCCTTGGATCGTAATGACACTTAGGAGTTGGTACAATTGCCAAAAGGAAAAAAGACTGTTGGATGTCGATGTATCTACAGAATCAAGTATAATAGTGATGGTTCCACTGAGAGACATAAAGCTCGCCTTGTTGCCAAAGGATACACTCATACTTATGGGATAGACTACAAAGAGACCTTCGCACTAGTGGTAAAAATGAACACGATAAGAGTGTTGTTGTCTGTAGCTATTAATTGTGGATGGTCTTTATCTCGGATGGATGTAAAAAATGCCTTCCTTCAAGGAGATTTAGAAGAAGTATTTATGGATCTCCCTCTAGGACATCCCTTGCAAAATAAGAATGAAGTAGTCTGTGGATTGAAGAAAACATTATATGGACTTAAACAATCGCCTAGAGCCTGGTATGGCAAGGTCAGTTCGGCACTCATAAGGTTTGGCTTTAAAAGAAGTGCTGCAAGCTCGTCGATGTTTACTAAAGTAGACGATCAAGATATTGTTGTCATTTTAGTTTATGTTGATGACATTGTTATTAATGGTAGTAACTCATCTGGAATTGAAGCACTCAAACTTCATCTAAGCAAGGAATTTGATATTAAAGATCTTGGCAAATTGAAATATTTCTTGGGTATTGAAGTGACAAGTTCTTATAGAGGAATATTCTTGTCACAAAGAAAATATGTTCTTGACTTGCTAAAAGAAACTGGCAAACTTGGAGTCAAACCGGCCAATATACCTATGGATTATAATAGTAAGTTTGTTTCTAATAATACATCATTACAGGATATTGGGACGGCTAATTTACCTAACCATTACTAGGCTTGATATTGCTTATTTTGTCAGTTATGTGAGTCAGTTTATGCAGAATCCAACACAGGGGCACATGGAATTGATAAACCACATGCTTCGGTACTTAAAAACTTCACCGGGGAGAGGAATATTGATGAAGAATAATGGTCACACAGAGATTGTTGGGTATACTGATGCAGACTGGGCTGGAAATCCTGTGGATAGGAAATCTACTACAGGTTTGTTGCATATTTATGGATGGAAATATCATTACTTGGAAGGGCAAAAAGCAAAATGTTGTTGCTCGTTGTAGTGCGGAGGCCAAGTACAGGGCCATGGCAACCACCACATCCGAAATTGTATGGCTACGATTACTAGTTCAAGAATTGGGCTGTGAGACTATGACTAAAGACACAAAGTTATTTTGTGACAATCAAGCAGCAATCCACATTGCCTCCAATCCTGTTTTTCATGAGAGGACTAAACACATAGAGGTGGATTGTAACTTCGTGAGGGAGAAGGTTCAAGATAAGATAACTGAGACTTCTTATATTCATAGTGAAGATCAGCTTGCAAATGTTTTCACCAAAGCTCTTTCCAAAGGAGCATTCCAAGATATGGTGAACAAGTTGACCTATGACAATGTCTTCGCTCCAACTTGAGGGGGAGTGTTGCAGGATTAGATGTCCTATCAGGGGAAAGGAGATATCATCAAATATTGTATTTTGATCTTACTATTTATTTAGGAGTAGTTTCCTTTTTCCGTTTGCCTATTATCTTTGTTGTAGCAACCTAATTCTGTATATAAAAAGGAACGATACAAAGGCTAAACTCACGACAAGAAAAACAATGTGAGAGATTTGTCCGAGGACGTATGCTTACAGCTAAACCTCGTTAATTATTGTGTGTTATTTTTTTAGTGATTGTTTGAAATTCATCAGATGCCCAAAATTGACAGAGGAAATGGAATAAGGTTCATGCAATTGAAAAAGGGAAAGAATGAATCAAGCCACAACTAGACAGAGCTCGATTAATGACCGGGACAGGGGCCTACTACATGATCAAGACGTGCCCTGGTTCGTCATCGGCACGCAGGCAACCTTGTTTGCAACCGGGCCTAACTTGATCCATGACTGAGGCTTTCTTTACTCGCCATTCATTTTTATCGATTGCGACCACAATTTTCTTTTCCTCATATTTGGATTGTGCGACTGGTCCATATCGCTTTTATATACAAATAACCCCTCGCAAGGGAGCTTAATTGAATGACGGGTACCTTAAGTTTGTAACTACAAGTCAATATGGGCTACTATCATGTAATAAAACGCAAGCGCCATGCGGATGTTCAACTGGACTCATGCATATATTGAGTGGCCTTCGGAATCTACACAATTTTACTGAATTACATATGCTTAGTTTCGATTTGGTGCACTGCATCGTCAATCCTGTTGACCTTAGACCTAAGCATGATACCGGTCTTCTCTTCTGATGGCGACTATCGAAAATGTCCATTTTGGGGGAAGCTTTGACTGACGGTTCAGATTCGTAGGGAACCAACAGGATCTGTCCATTTGAAAAATTTCACTTTCGTTAGTTTGTGGCCTCATAAGATTGCCAAGTAGAAGAGACTGTCTTTTTTATTATTTTAACTAATCAAGCGTATTGAAAAAAGACATATATGATTTATAAGTCGAGATAATGCGGTAGAGACGATCGGTGTTAGCAATCCTTGAACGTTACTCTAGGAGTTTGAAAATATTAATGGCTTCTTGGCTTCAAATTGCCAGGTTGGGATTGAGGACTTCAAATTTTTATGCTAGAAAATGCTAGCAAAAATGTGCATTTTGTTTGCCATTTTTCTTTAGCGTTTGCTTGAATTTACTCTGGTCGTTGACCCACCTTCGAGAGAGAATCTTGTCTAAATCAGATGTATGCATGTTTGAGCTCACTGGCAGGGACAATGTGGTGATCAGATTCTCCATCTTCAGCAATGCCGGTAGCTGTAAGAAACTCATTTATATCGACAGAGATATCCAGTGGAAGATTCAGTTGAGGCTCTATAATAGTATAGCAATTCGTGTCTCCTGTATACTCGGTTGTGATGAGCCAATTGGTAGTTGACCGAATTATCTAAAAAATGCTCAAAATAGGTATAGTCTCAATTTTATCCCAAACTTTTTTTTATCTTAGAAAAAGTTCCCAAACTTTAATCCAATACCAAATTAGTCCTGAACTTTTCTTTTTCTCATAAAAAGACCCCAAACTTTAGTTATAGTCTCAAAATTGCCCTGAATTTTGTTTTGTCTAAAAAAAATTACAAACTTTCAATCTATTCTCAAATCTACCCTGTGGTCCAGTACCAACTTGACCTGGCATTTTCAAGTCGATAAAAAATTAATATTTGCAAAGCAATGGGCGATAGGTACGAAGCAACCGACATTGCCACATGGACAACAAATAGACCACAGAAAGAATTATTGACATGATCCAAAATGAAATTGTTTTAGGATATGAAATTAGGGATGCCTACAGCGATTTTTGGACAAAATGATAATGGGGGTACATTTGAGATTAGAGTTTTTTTTTTGTCAGAATTAAAATTGATGGTTTTTTCCTAAACAAAATAAAAAGTTTGGGGTTAATTTGGATTGAACCTAAAGTTTGGGATATCTTCTGAGGCAAAAGAAGAAGAAGAAGAAGAAGAAGAAGAAGAAGAAGAAGAAGAAGAAGAAGAAGAAGAAGAAGTTAAGAATAGATTTAGGACTGGACCTAAAATTTAGGGCTTTTTTAGACCAAAAAAAAAAGTTGGGGGGTAAAATTATAACTGGACCTAAAGTTTGATGTTTTCAGGAATTCGACCATCATTTACTTTTGGCTTTTCTTTTCTTTTCTGAACTAGTTACGATCCCATCAGTATTCTTCTTTTTCCCTTTGTACGCTGGACCAAACAGTCTAGGGGCTAAGGGGCCATGGGCCTCCAAAGAACCCTGGGGAAAATTTGGATTACTTGACTAACGATATTGAAACCTATTTAGCCAAATTCAGGCGTTGGCAAAGCTAAAAGCTCAAGGTAGATTCCCATCTGCCTTGAGGTTTCAGCATTTTTGGAAGGCTACAGCCTTCGACTAATGAGTTTTGGCTAGTTGCCTGTTTTGCCCCCAAAATATTATTAGAATCAACACTCTATTTTCTAGGAATGCTTCACTCGATTTTTCGACTTTCTCGCTCTCGACTGCTCATTTGCTTTGCTTAGCTTCGCACCGCTCGCTCAATTGCTCGCTTCCTTGCTCAATTGCAAGCTCCCCCCTCCCCCGATGAATCTGCTTTCAATTGCTTAGATTTGTGCATTTCATAGTCTGTAATATGCGGTGTGTGTTTGGTTCTGATAACGTACTTTGTTAGGGATATATGTAACAATATTTATTGTAATGAAGTGACTCTTATACAAATTTGTTGCTTTGTCTCTTTTACATTACCTGTCACACTAAATATAAAAGTTTACAATAATTTTTTTTTCAATTTTAAACAAATTAAAATTAATAAACTAAAATTTGTCATATCAAAGGACTTTCCAAATATAATGTTTACCAAACGACATTTAGGCTAAAGTGGCTTTTCAATGCACTTTGCAATTACAGCTTACCAAAATACGACCAAAAAAAATTACAGGTTGCCAAATAATCATGTATTTCCCAAAGCCCTATAGTTTAAAAGCCTTTACATTTTCCAAAGAGCTTTTATAAAATGCCGAATCAAGAGGTAAATGCCCGAGCCTCTCACTGCCCATGAGAAATGCTGGAGAACTCAAATCAGAATATCCCTTTTTTGGAATGGTGATGTGGCCATCTTTTCTTGAGAACGTAATGTGCTAAGGCCCAGATCTCCATTCATAACTTCCATATATCCATTATGAATGTCAACCATTCTACATTTGCGCCCCACCGTCCAAACATTTTTCCCAAGTTAATTTGCTTCTGTAGAAACCACAGGACATATTATCTTTGTTCAAGGGAAAAACTAACCAAAAAAATCCTAAACTTATTACACTTTAACCAATACAATCATAAAATTTTTAATTTTGCCAATTGAGTCTTAAACTTCTTTTTTGTTTTGTCAATTGAGCTCGTCCGGCCAATTTTGGCTAAAAATTGATGACGTGGACGTGAGTGATCCTACATGGCACAATAGGCAACTGTTTGCTCTGATGTGGACATTTTAAAATATATTTTTATTGTTTTTAATATTTTTTTTAGTTATTTCTTTTCTTTTCCGTTTCTTTCTTTGTTTTCCTTTCTATTGGCATGAGGGCCAGCACGGACGACCCTTGCTGACACTAGGCGAGGGTGTCACGGCCCTTGTTGGCTTTGGATGAGGGCCACGGCACCCTCAATGGATCTTGGCAGTGCGGTCCTCACCCGGGGCTGGTGAGGCTCAAGACAAAAAGTAAAAAAAAAAATTTAAAAAATTAAAATTTCAAAAGAAAATTTTTAAAGTGTCTTTTTTGGCGGCGATCATGCCACGTAGAACTGATCGGCAACCACGCAATCAACTTCCACCCAAAAATTATCTGATGTGCTGAATTAGCAAAACTTGAAAAGGTTTAGGATTCAATTGACAAAATTAAAAGGTTTAAAACTAAATTAGCCACAATATAGGTGTAGGATTTTTTTTTTCAATTTTTCATTTCTTAACGTGTTCATGGCTTTATGCTTAAATTAGGACACACGGTCATAGGGTTGAAAAAAGGCAGTAACCATCTCGAATCAGAAATCTACTGATTTCTAGTTTAAGAATAAACGTCTCTCGAAAATGCTTGCTTGGTAGTTTCTCTATACATAATGTTCTACATATTGACATATTAGACTTCGGTTAACTTAGACCCTTATAGAGCTAACCATAATGGATCTCGCAAATTGAGATCCGCCTAGACTGGACCGGCCGGATTGGTCTAGTTCCTAAAGGTTTCAGTCTGATTTCCGATTCCATAAATTGAAACTGGTTACGATCGATCCAATTCCTTCTAAAGTGGTTACTACCCATCTCGTTACGATAGGTTCAGAACATATAAATATTATTTATTTATTTTTTTATTTCTTAAATTTAAACATAAACTCAATGTAGCCACCTTAGTTAATACATCACATCTATGTGGATGAGAAGAGGGATAATCATGGCTCAACTTGACAAAAAGGAAGTGTGCGCTAGATACCTATAGCAAGTCATCCTCTTTCATTATGTCTTCTAGTCGATGTTGGACACTAGAGAGAAATGACATGCTAAATTTGCTATAACAAGTCATCCTCTCTTTTTAAACAAAAAAGAAAAAGTCATCCTCTCTTTACACATGGACTAGGAGATACAATGAGAGAGAATGACTTTGCTATAAAGATGGAATGCATAACTCACTTTTTTTAGTCTTTAATCAGTTCCATTGGATTGCTCGAACTTAATTAGGATCGGCAACAGTTTAGTCCTTTGGTTCCTAAAATTGTGAATCGAGGTCACCGGTCAAGTCCCCAGTCCTTAGGGAGCCCGACCAGTCCAAATTATGCTCATCCTCAGACCCTTATATCTAATTAACATTGACCATCAGTTGAGCCTTGACTTTTCATATATTAGGGGTGAGCATGGTTCTAAAGTAGAACATGAGCCTTGACTTTTCATGTATTAGGGGTGCACATGGTTCTAAATTGGAACCCGGAACCTGACCCTAGATCCGGTTCCATGTTCCAACTTTCACGTCCAAAGTATGTATGATAGGTTCCAAATTTCAAAATTGAGAAACATGTTGGAACATGTAGACCCTAGTTTCTGGGAAGATGGAACCTTAACAAGTTTTTATGTTATTATTGGTATATATTTTATAGTGTGGTGTTCCATGTCGTCTGATGATGAATGTATATATGGAACTACTACTCTGAGCATTTCATTTTCAACGATGTTTATAAGTGAGATTAACTCTTCATATTTATTTGTGTGATTAAATATAAATTATGATCAGTGGATTGCAAGCAAGTACCGGCCTGGGTATATCCAGAAACTTGTGGTAGGGTAAGTTTCATGTTCCAGGGTATGCAGGGTATGTTTCAGATTTCAAGATATGTAGTAGGTTCCAAAGTATGAAAGGTACGTTTCAGGTTTCAAAAAATGAGGAATCTGTTCCAACAGGTGAGTTTCAGATTCCAAGTGAAACTTATATGAAACCTGGAACCACGCATCCCTATTACATTAAAAGTCAAGGCTCATTCTCAACCGAATATTTTCGTGTTCTCATTATATAACAGCATCATTTCAAATTTAGGTTATTATGGATATTTTTTAGGATAATGGCATAAATAGTCCTTGAACTTTGACTTAATGTGCATTATGGTCCCTAAACTTTAAATATATTCAATATGATTCTTGAACTTTTGTCTAATGTTCAATATGGTTTCTCAACTTTCATTTGTTCAATGTGGTCCCTAAACTTTTGCTAAATGTTCAATATAGTCGCTGAATTATATGAAAATATTCGATTTAGTCCTTCCATTAATTTAAGATCAGGGACAATAATGAATATTTTCAAATAGTCCAATGACTACATTGAACATGTACTGATAGTTCAAGAATTACATTGAATAAGTCAAAAGTTTAGGGATCAAATTACACATTGGACTAAAGTTCATAGACTACATTGAATAAATTAAAAGTTCGGGGACTACATGTAAAATTTCAGGGACTATTTATGTCATTTTTTCATATTTTTTTGGTTAAAACCACAGAAGTTAGTTAACGACTTAACCAGATCGATATGCGATCCGACTCAAAATTTCAATCAAGTATTTCAAGTCCTCGTGGTATCGATTTAATGTGGTTTTCAGTAAGAACCTCCAACATGCACGCAAAGCGTTGATCCATTTCGATTTTGAGGGTCAGGTCTGTGAAGCCCTTTTGGATTGCCCGACGCCTCCCTCCCATCAATTGTAATGGCGTGGAATTATACAATACTTGGGCATGATTCCTTGCCACATGTGGATCACCTCGAGCAAAAGTTCGAATCAACCCACAAATAGACAGAGCTTTATCCGTGACCGGGATGGGGCCTCCTACATGATCGAGGTGTGCCATGGTCCGTTGCCGGCATGCATGCGACTTTGTTCATGACCGGGCCTAACTTGATCCATGACCGGAACTTTCTTTACTCGCTGCTCCGCTCTATTGATTGTTACCACACTTTCATGTTCCTCATATTTCGATGTCTATTTCACGTCAGGATGCGGCTACTCCATATCGCTATGCATTGATATACTAAAATGTCCTTGCAGGGGAGTGAAATTAAATGATGCGTTTGCCCTAATTTTGCAGCTACATGTCAATTAAGGCAGATCAAATAAAACGCTAGCACCACGCCGATGTACAATGGAATTCATGCACATATTGAGTGGCTTTTGAAATGTATACCATTTAACTGAATTGCATGCTTAGTTTGAATTAGTGATTGCGTTTTCGGACAATGATACCTTCGAAGCATTCTGGTTGAATAATATTGGGCGAAAACGGAGTCCTCCTTATATTCAAAAACTTTATTAGAAAGTTTTGCGTGCATATCTTTTTGTAATTCTTTTTATCGTGTGATCCTTGTATTTTTAGTAGTTTAGCCTAATTAGAAATTTGTTTGATAGCTGTATCTTCTTGTATATATGTTACGTTTCTGTGGTAATGGAGATCAGAATTCTAATTCCAAAATTCCTTAGTTCTTTTACATGGTATCAGAGCCATGGCTGAGGGAAAAAAAGGTGAGGAGAGTTCTGGAACGGACAAGAAAACCTCTAGTCCTTGCACACTGAATTCGAATGACAACCCGGGTAACCTAATTACCCAAGTATAGTCGAAGGGCGAGAATTATGAAGAATGGGCGTGAGCTATGCGGACTGCATTGCGAGCCAAGAAGAAACATGATTTTATTGATGGATTTGTCATGCAACCAGTAGATGATTCACCGGAACTTGAAGATTGGTGGACGGTTAATTCTATGTTGGTTTCTTGGATGTTTAATACCATTGAACCGAAGCTTCGCTCGATTGTCTCTCACATGGAGAATGTGAAAGACCTGTGGGATGATATCAAACAAAGATTCTCGATTGGGAATGGTCCACGGATGCAGCAACTGAGATCTGATCTGGCAAATTATAGACATGATGGTCAACCCATCGTGTCCTATTTCGGTAAACTCAAAACCTTGTGGGATGAAATAAACAATTATGATCAGATACCAGTGTGTGTTTGTACAGGCTGCAGATGCAATCTTACCATTGAATTGGAAAGAAAGCGTGAAGAAAAGAGAGTTCATTAGTTTTTGATAGGCTTGGATGAAGAAGGATATGGAACGGTGTGCGCTAATATTTTGAGCACTGAACCTTTGCCTAATCTAAATCGTGTTTATGTTATGGTTGTTCAGCAAGAGCGAGTGCGAATTATGACACGAACCAAGGATGAAAGAGGCAATTCCATGAGTTTTGCAATCCGGGCAGATGGTCGAAATTCAAGGGGGGATAAAGATAAAATCATGTTTTGTTTTAATTGCAATCGAGAGGGACATGATGCTGAAAGTTGTTTCCAGTTGATAGGATATCCAAAATGGTGGGGCAATAGACCACGTGGAACCTCTGCTGGATAAGGTGGTGGTCAAAAGCGTGGTAATGGAGGTGGACGTAACAAGGGATGAGGTGTCCGTGCCAATGTCTCACAAGCAACTGGAGTTCATGGTGGGCAAGGAGTTGTGACGGATTCAGATCGAAAGGGTCTTAGTGGATGGAATGATGTGCGGTGGGCTACTTTACTGGGAATGTTAAGTTCTCATCATAATAATGCCCGTGAGAGGATGAGAGGTAAGCAGAATATTTTTCCTTGGATTATTGACACAGGAGCTTCCCACCATACGACAGGAACTTTGGCATTCTTGAGAGAATTGCGTGACATTGTGCCATGTTCAGTCGAGTTACCTGATGGAGAAAAGACCATGGCAGTGAAAGAAGGAACTATAATCCTTGGAGGAGACTTGAAATTGCGACGAGTTCTTTTCGTGCCCAATTTGAAATGCAATCTGATTTCTGTATCACAACTTCTTAATGATTCAAATTTAGTTATCCAATTCACTAACAAAATATGTGCTATACAGGACCTAAATTCGAGGAATCTGATTGGGGCGGTTGAGCAACGTTAGGGGCTTTACTTTCTTAAGGGAGTGACTTCGGTACATGTTTATAAGGTGGCTGATATGGAATTCTTTGAGCTTTGGCACAAGAGATTGGGTCATCCTTCTTCTAAGGTGGTGGAGTTAATTCCTGAAGTTGGCAAAATGGTTAGGAAAACCAATAAAACTTGTGAGGTTTGTTTTAGGGCAAAACAAACAAGAGAGATTTTCTTTTCTAGTGACAATAAAGTTAAAGATTATTTTGAATTGATACATTGTGATTTGTGGAGACCTTATAGAGTCTCACTTCATGTGGAGCAATTTATTTCTTGACGATTGTTGATGATTACTCTCGTGCTGTGTGGATATATTTACTGAATGGGAAAAATGAAGTGGCTTGTACTATTAGGAAATTTGTTGTGATGGTTAAACGCCAATTTGAAAAAAAATGTGAAAATCGTTAGAAGTGATGACGAAAGTGATTTTTTGTGTTTGAAAGAATGTTTTGATGAACATGGGATATTGCATCAGACTTCTTGTGTTGGAACACCTCAACAAAATAGCTGAGTGGAAAGAAAGCATTGCCATATCCTTAATGTGGCAAGAACTTTGCATTTCCAAGCAAATTTACCCATAGAATTTTGGGGAGAATATGTACTCGCGGCTGGGTATTTGATTAACAGAACTCCATCTATGTTATTGAATGGAAAAACCCCATATGAGATTATCTTTGGGCAAGTCCCTTCTTACGAACACATTCGGATTTTTGGTTGTTTATGCTATGCGCATAATCAGAATCGGGATAAAGATAAATTTGCTAGTAGAAGTCATTGGTGCGTTTTTGTTGGTTATCCGTTGGAAAAGAAGGGGTGGAGATTGTATGATTTGGAAGCTGATGAATACTTTGTATCAAGAGATGTAGTGTTTGCTGAAACAGAATTTCCATATGCTGATGAAAAAACAATAAGTGATGAACTCGTTAAAAATAGAGTTATGGAATAGAGTGATGAAGTTGATGATTTAAAAAGTGACTTGACAGAGGAGTACGTTGAAAGTGTAGATAGAGAAGATGAGGTGAATAATGAGATGGAGGAATTGATCCACACAAACAATGAGGGCGTGGAAAGCAGTGAAGTCGTCAAAGAGCAGCTAGGCAGGGGACAAAGAGTCAAGCAACCTTATGTCCGTTTGAAAGACTATGTGACAAACGCTATCAGAATAAGCCCCTCGACATGCTCATTTGTCCAATCTGGTTCCTCATACACGCCTTATTCTATATCACGTTATGTGAGTTATGAAAACTTTTCTACGCAACATCGGTGTTTCTTGGCAGCAATTACTGCAGGATATGAACCAAACTCTTATGCAGAAGCGATTAAAGATGAACGGTGGAGAGAAGCCATGAGTAAATAAATACAGGCTTTAGAAGATAATGGTACATGGACAGTCAAAAATTTGCCACCTGGAAAGAAAGCAATTGGGAGCAAGTGGGTGTATAAAAGTAAGTACAATTATGATGGAAGTGTTGAACGATACAAGGCACGGTTGGTGATACTGGGAAATAATCAAGTTGAAGGCATAGATTATCAGGAGACTTTTGTTCCTACAGCAAAAATGTGTACTGTACGCACCTTTCTTGCCGTTGCGGCTGCAAAGAATTGGGAACTCCATCAGATGGACGCCCAAAATGCTTTCTTACATGGCGATTTAGAGGAAGAGGTTTACATGAAGATGCTGCCTGGATTTGCCTCTCAATCATCATGGAAGGTATGTAGACTCCAGAAATCTCTATATGGTTTGCGGCAAGCACCTAGATGCTGGTTTGCGAAATTGGCTGCATCTTTGAAAGCTTATGGATTTCAGCAATCATATTCTGATTACTCCTTATTTACTTTTCGAGTTGAGATTGTTCAATTGAATGTGCTTATTTATGTTGATGATCTCATTATCTTCGGTAATGATGTTTTCGCTGTGCAAAAGTTCAAGAGCTATCTGAGTCGTTGTTTTCATATGAAAGACTTGGGGAAGTTGAAATTTTTCTTGAGGATTAAAGTGGCGAGAAACTCGGATGGTATCTTCTTATGTCAACGTAAGTATGCATTGGATGTGATTTCTGAGGTTGGATTGCTAGGTTCCAAGCCGGCTAAAACTCCTCTTGAACAAAATCACAAGCTGGCTCTTACTGAGAGCGATGATGTAGACAACCCTGCTCAGTATAGACGCCTAGTGGGTCGACTTGTTTATCTAACAATAACTCAACCCGAATTGTCATATTGTGTGCATATTCTTCTACAATTCTTGCAGCGGCCGAAGAAAGCTCATTGGGAGGCAGCCATCAGAGTTCTACATTATTTGAAAGGAAATCCAGGTCAGGGTATTATGTTGCGTGCCAATTGTGATATCAAATTGTCTGCTTACTGCGATTCTGTCTGGGCTAGCTGTCCTTTGAAGAGACGATCTTTGACTGGTTACTTTGTTCTTTTGGGAGAATCACCTATCTTGTGGAAGACTAAGAAATAACAGACAGTGTCTCGCTCATCCGCTGAAGCTGAATATAGGTCTATGACTACTGCAGTTTGTGAACTAAAGTGGTTGAAAGGATTATTGGATTCTCTTGGTGTGGGACATTCTGAACCTATGCACTTGTACTGTGATATTCAGGCAGCTTTACATATAGCCGCTAATCCTGTCTATCATGAGTGTACCAAGCATATAGAAGTAGACTATCACCTTATTCGTAATGAGAAACTTAATGGTAACATTTGAACAAACTATGTACGTAGTTCAATGCAGCCTGCTGATATTTTCATGAAGGCATTTGGAACGGATCAATTTAACTTTCTTCTTCGCAAGTTGGGCATTCAAGATCCCATGCTCCAACTTGAAGGGGAATATGAGGAAGTTTTGTGTGCATATCTTTTTGTAATTCCTTTTATTGTGTGATCCTCGTATTTTTTGTAATTTAGCCTAATTAGGAATTTGTTTGATAGCTGTATCTTCTTGTATATATGTTACGTTTCAGTGGTAATGGAGATCAAAATTCTCATTCCAAAATTCCTTAGTTCTTTTACAAACTATGAGGTGAATATAACCAATGGAGCAAAGCTCCTTGAATTCCTGCCACCGTTTCAACAACGAAACGATGTCGTTATTATATATTGCTAATTCTATAGTTCAGGTCCAACTGCCTCGAACGTTTTGTCTTTTGGATTTTTTTTTTAAAATTGGGTCGAAAAATGCCTCGATCGTTGAAAAGATCCGAGTTTGAGAGATGCCTTCCACGTTTTCTCAATAGACTTTTTGGAATTAATTTTTTATCATAAACAAAATAGTTAAGATCATGAAAAACTCTAAACTGGTACACTTGTGACAAATTTATTTGAAACTATTTTTTTGATCACGAAAAATCCCAAACTAGTACATCCAGTGACAAATTTAATCCAAATTGGTGCATCTGTGATAAATTTACTCTATGTTAATTTTCATTAAATCTATCCGTTAAAATGCTAAGTTATACGATAAGTGGCAATTGAAAGGTGTATCGGACTTGAAGTTTTTACCCTCTATTTTATCACGGTGTATCATTATGAAATTTTCATGGTATCGGCCTAATTTAACCGAGGGTATATTTGTCCCAGATTTATGAGTTTGAGATTTTTCGTGGTTAAAAAATTAATTTAGGGTAAATTTATCATAAGTATACGAGTTCAAGATTTTTGGTGGTAAAAAAAAGTTTAAGGTAAATTTTTCATAACTGCATCAGTTTGGGATTTTTCATGGTCAAAAAAATAGTTTGGGGTAAATTTGTTATAAGTATACCATTTTGAAATTTTTTGTGGTATTAACCCTAAATGAAATGAAAACTAGAAATCTGTAACAATAACTCATTTCAAACCCAACTGCTGAATAATACTGTTTATATGGCACGACTAGCGCTGATATGGATATTTCTTCAATAATTTGTTAAAATATTTATTTATTTATTTAATTTTTTCCCCTTTCGTCCACTAGGTAGTTTTTTTTTCATCCACTAGGTAGTTCGCCGTTGACAAGGATCGCGGT
Organism: Rhodomyrtus tomentosa; assembly: GCA_028455895.1. Taxonomy (NCBI): domain Eukaryota; kingdom Viridiplantae; phylum Streptophyta; class Magnoliopsida; order Myrtales; family Myrtaceae; genus Rhodomyrtus; species Rhodomyrtus tomentosa. The sequence continues at coordinate 35,190,807 of JAPCWY010000011.1, read as the reverse complement.
CCACACCAAATCTAGGCGATGGCCTCCTTGCTCGCAATGGACGAGGCATAGCCATGGGGAAGGCCATTGTGACCTCGCCTACCATGAAGTGGAGGCCTTTGTATAGATCTGAGGAGGGCCACGACCCTCGCCAGCGCCAACAAGGACTTGATGGACCTCACCCACAAAAAAGAAATGAAATAAGAAAAATTATTTTTTAAAAAATTATTAAAAAGTATCAAAGTCATCGCTGGTCACGAAAAATAGAACCGACAGCGTCCACGTTAGCATTTTCCGACCTAAATTGATTGGATAGATTAAATTGGCACAAATGCAAAATGCAAAATTCCTGAATTAAGACATTCATGAGGATGAACTAAAATAAATTGTGACTAAAATTTAATGTGGCTTTCGAATTAAGCTATTCACTTATACCCAATGGCTTTACGTTTGTTCGGAAGATCAACCGGTTCCCAAGCTTGACTTGATCTTATTCACTCTATCTCTTCTTCCATTGCTTATATCCATTTTTCTTTATTAGGGCAAATCGGAACCTCATTTACATTCATTGGCTCATTTTCTTCTTGTGGAGCAACCATGAAAGCTTTACCTTCAATGTTTAAGCGTCGATGAGTCAACGAAGAAAGCTTTTGCGACTTATTCACTAATTGGATATTGTACACTTAGTACTTCATTCTCTATTGCGCTCCCACTCAGATCAGACAACGACGATATCTTCTTCAAATAAAGTGATTGCAATTGAGACTGATTCAAAATAAATTCTCCACTTCTCACATTGTTTCCACTTGGATGAGATGCCCCAATAAGATCATTATCACTATTCAAGATTCAAAAGTGAATAGTTTTCACCTATCTCGCTCCTTTTCAAAAATATATTCACCAAGAATGTGACATCTTGTGATTCAAATTCAATTACACTACCACTTTTTGGCTAACCTATAATATCTACCATTTCGAGCGCTCTCAGTATCTCATAAAGATGCTCGTTTCATCTCTAGGGTCCAATTTTCCCATACATGTGGGAGGACTTGTGTTTATAAGAAGCACATCAAAGTCTGAGAAAAATTCATATCTTATTTTGACCTATCCACAACAAATATTGAGTAGAAGTAACTGATTTAGAAGGCACATAATTAAATATCTATACAGGAATCAACAAAACTTCACCTCAAGAGATGATAGGTAAATTAGCCTATGCCATAATAGATCTAACAATTTTCATTGAGACATGTTTCTTCTTTCTACAACTTCATTCTATTAAGGAATCACATTGTCTCTATTCCTTTTTCATCACATAAACATATGAAATGATCAAATAGATTTTGTCAACCATCGGATCTTAATTTTTTTTAAAAAAATTGATTTTCTAAAAGTTAAAAAATACTCAAAAGCACTCATGCCTCATATTTATGAGAAATCATAAAACAACATATCCGATTCGAGTGTAATTATTTATAAATGTGATGAAATAAGTATCTCATGTCTTACTCTCACATTTATTGAATCACATATTTCTAAATGGATCAACTACAAAGAAAACTCAACTCTTGTTCATTTTTCAAATGTTTTCTCGTTGTTCTTCCCACCAGGCAATGCCTACAAATAGGCAAATCAATTTTTTCAATATTTCCTAATAAGCCCCTTTTTGACTTATCTAAATAATCGTTATTGGCTAATATGACCCAGCCTAGCATGTCATATATTCACATCATCATAAAAAATGTAAATAGATAATAATTAACATTCACATTATTATACTTAACAATCGGCACAATGAAATCATCTAGAACCATAATAACTTGTTCTCAACGACAAGTCATCACCGCCATTATGAGAGTTCAAACTGAAATCAAGTTTAACCAAACTGACACGGAAACTTAATTACGTCGAATTTCTGGAGCATATAACAAGTCATGTAGGAATAGAGTGCGACCACTGCGCATACTCAATTGGCAAGTGCCAATCGTTTTAACTTCCACTCAAAAATTATTTTCCGCATTTATTCACTTTGCTCTATGTGGAACTTGTTGAAATTCCACTAGGGCATTTCTGTCATTCACAACAGGGTATGTGACATTTAAGTTTACATTTCACAAACGATGAGATTCAGTTATGAAAACTGAACTGGAGACATAGGTACACTCTTAAGCATACAAAGAGTTTCTAACTTCTTTAACTCACTACAATTGTGAGCAAAATTACCCTTATTGTCACAGTTTTTTTTTTGGTCGGAACCCTTATTGTCACAGTTAAAACACTTCATTTTTGAAACATTTTTTCTTGAAAGAACACTTTTATTTTTCATGTCGGTTAAACTTCGATTTCCATGCTGAAGGATCTGTTCACTTAGTTTTCCACTTGTCGAACCCATCTTGACGCTTACGCTTAGAACGAAGCCTCATTTGAGCTTGAACTAGCATTCTAGTTCAAGACAATGCGTAACATCCTCAAAAGCCTTTACTCTTTATTGTGGATTAAGTTGATTTTCCTATGCACACAGTTATGAATGTGACATTCTGATTTTTCCTGTCGTTTCGAGACTCATTAATGAGAAAATATCTAACGATGTATTATTTCAGTTGTATCTCGCTCGGATCTGATCAATCTCGCGTAAACTGACCAAAAGGGAAAGGCTAACACTAGATAAGGTACGTGGACCTAGGGAACTCGAATAGGAAATGACACTTTGACCATAAGGATTATCGAGGGGACATTTAGAGCCATAAAAGGCCAATCTAAGAATGATTAAGGAACGCATTGTTAGCGTTATACGATTGGAGCGCGGGTGATGCCGTTTGACCAATGTATAATTTACAAATTTTTCCTAAATCGAACAGTGACGATTGAGACCGTCGAAACTAGTGATACACCCTCATAATTACATGACAACCAAAGTTGCCATAAATTGATGAGCCCTAATTGTGATATGAATCACAGAGTCGATACGCGTAACGTCTGCAAAAGCCGTCTGTCAGTTCGAGATAGGTTGGAATCACATTGGATAAAGGATTGATTCAGAAACGAGTTTCGAAATTAGAAGATGGAGAATCAAGAATTTCAACATTGTAATTGGATTGGCCGTCGCCTTATCGAAGAAAATCGGAATTAGAAAGAAGACGTTCCGGACATCGAGGGTAAAATTACCATTTTGCCCCTCAAGCCTTAGCTTTACCTTAATAATTGGATAAGGGCATTTTGGTCATTGATACCTCACTATAGCTGTCGAAAATTGGAGAAATTGGCAGCCATTGGATGAAACATTGATTGGCACATGAACAAGTGTCAAAGGATTAGGCATTGATGTAGATGATGACACTTTTAACCTATCATTCAACCTTGGTTGACCCTTGAGTTTGTGTATATACCTCACTCTCTCACTCTCCTTTAGCCGAAACTCCCTCATTCTGCCGATCTTCTTCTTCTTCTTCTTCCTCTTCTCAAGCCGAGAGAGCTCCCGCCGACCAGACCCGACCGCCAGCTTCGCCGCCGTCTAGCGCCACCTCCGGCCACCACCTGGACTCGAGCCGATCGTCAGCTCCTTCCTCATCGTATTGCTGGCAACCTCCAAGTGGAATCAAGTCATTTGACCCACTGAGGAGTTCCGGCCGGCCATTCTCTCGGAAGTCGACGAAAACCGTCCCAGCTAGAGGTAAGCCACTATTTAGACTCCGTAGGACCCCGAAATCTTTGAATCTATCGGTCAAATTTTGTGGACATCTAGAGGACATGTAGACCGAGCTGTGGTAAAAGGTTTGGATGAATTTGATGGAGTTTTGACCTCAAATGAGTCTTGTGTTTGAAGGATAAAAACTGATCGGTTGAGGACTCGGAAAAACCGGCGCCGTTCGAGGACTTTCCAGCATTGCCTTGACTCCAAATTTTCAGTGAGGCTTCCCAACCCCTAGAACTACATGTTAGTAAGTAGATTAGTGGATGAATTGAGGATTTAAGTTAGTTTAAGGGCTGATTGGTTGAGATATACACAGAACCGAAAATGCCCTGTTTCGGTTCTGTGCATACCGAATTTGTGGGGGGCTGTTGGTGGTGGAATTGAGTCCCAAATTCATCGTTGAGACGTGTTAGGATGTTGATGAACGTGTCAATGAGGTTTATGTTCCATGGATTGGTGATTTGAGTAAGAGAATTGACAAATTGATTGGAATCCCCTAGGGTTATACGGCTGTCCTATTTTGGAACCCTTGGAGCCGAATCCTTGAAGTGCTTGGGAAGAGATTTTTGTTGAATTAAGCTTAAGGTAAGAAGTTTCTAAATCTTGGCTAGGGGGATTAGACTCAATTGGGTGAATTGAATGAGAATTTGATTGGTTCCTGGAAGTTTATGATGTGGTTATTCATTGTGCGTCCTTAAGAGATATAAATGGCTTGAATGCTTGACTGTGCTTGTGTCATGAATTGATTGTCACGTTTGAATGTGCATTTAATTGTCTCGCATGCCATAGATATAGTGCTCGTTGCATGAGTTGCACTTGATTATAAATTCTGAATTGAAAAGAGCATTGGCATGTTTGAAGAACTTGTGACACCCTGAGTCGTTGAGACGCGGGGTTGTGTGGATGGATATCCTGAGGCGCTAAGGCTCGGGGTTTGAGTTGTATGGTACCCTGAGGCGTACGAGACGCGGGGTTTAGATGGCCATGGTCCTGATGCATTGAAACGCGGGACGGGATTTGCAATGTGTTGACACAAGCCTGGAATAAAATTGAAACCTGATACGTTTACGCGGGTTTGTCAATGAGATGGCTTGAAGCGTATTTACACGGACCGAGCCTGAGGCGTTCTAAACGCGGGCGTGAATCAAATGGAGGCATGGAAGGGTGGAAGATGTGACCTGGATTGGCAATATATATTTGATCTCGATGATGTGATATGGTGCCATGATTGCATGCTTGACACTTGTTTGTACCCGTATGTTATTTAATGACTGTTGAATGCCTCGTGTGATTGCATTTGTGTTATGACCTTGATCGTATTCGCCTGAGTGTACGATCAGCTCAACCTAGGGTTAAGACCTGCTTTACTGAGATGTAAATCTCACCCCGTTATGGGACCCTTTTTTCACATCCTAGGCCGTGAAAATGTGGTCAATCAGATTTGGTGACCCGAAAGAGATGTCGGTGTATTTTGAGAAGTTCTCGGACGGGCAGGGAACCGTGTATGTTAGGAAATGTATCATAGTCTGGGTCGACGATGGTGGCAGCAGTTGAAAGCATCATAAGTATAAGGCTTGATTTCGAAAGGTAGGGGATGTTACTACGTGGCCACTGAAGCCCTCTGAGGTACCCCGTGGGTTAGTCCCTAGTTGGTGTCATCCCCCTCGAGATTCGGTGAAGGCAGAGGGATCAGTAGCTTGCTCGAGGAGCGTTCCCGAGAGGACCCCAACCTTGGAAGACACCGACGAGGTCATTGAGATCGAGGCTACCGAGGATGACTAGGTGGAACTGTCAACCGACGAGATGATGGAGGATACTATGGAGGTTTGCTCTGAGACTCTCTTGGAGTACGAGCCATCTGAGGATGTTGAGGAGACTGACGACTCCAGTAGCTCTACTTAGGAGTCTTTGATTCTTCTGGTCTGATATTTTGATGGTGATCTCAATGCCTGTTTCTTTTGGGAGATTTGATGACCGTCTTTTGTACTGGTCCTGTCACCCCTACTGAACAGCAGGTTTAGCTTGCCCGTGCTCTTGTATGAACTCTTGGGAGTTTATGTACCTATTGGTACTCTCGTTACTCCGGTCCTTTTTTTTTTTATTATTGTACGGAGGAGTTGTATATTATCGCTTTCGTATGCTATCGATATGGTACATTTCTCGATTTATGTGAATCATGGGACGTATGCTTGTAGGGAGTTGCACGCTCGTGCCTAGGGCGCGGGGCGTGACATCCCCGTTTGGTTGGTATCAGAGCAAGATCTGCTCGATCCAAAATTGATTGAGGATTAGAGTGATAAGGAGGATTAAGTTAGGACAGGATGGGTAGTGAGATCGTAGGAAGACTTACTAGGATAAAGCACGAGATGCATGGCATATGACTTGGCGCATGTGATTGACATTTGGTTTTGGCACGATTATGGTGGCTTATGAGGATTAAATTCCATGCTTAGCGCTGGAAGTCATTTCTGAATTTTGGCCTGTTAAGTGAGTGAGCATGGCTAGTTTTGGTGAACCGTTGGAGTGAACGGAATTGAGAAATAGCCATGAACTGCTTATTGAAGTGCCTTTGGAATTAGTTGTGTGGAAGGTCGTTATGTTATGACTATTCCTATTAAGGCATAGTTTGGTAGTTCTGGACTTGGTTGGGTGAATGAGTTACTAACTCCTTGGTGAAATTATGGTGGTCCAGGCTTAGTGAAAGCATACAAGGATGAGTAATTCATCTAGGAGACCTGGAAGGCTCAGGAGCGGAGCCTCTAGTTCGAGGCCACCTGTAGCAGAAGACCCGAGAATGGATAGAGAGCTGAGGGCGCTCGAAAGAATTGGCGACCTCATCGACAGGCAGACCCAGGATAGGGATGCTTCCATAGCCCAAGCGATGGGAGCCGTAATAGCTCCGTCAACACCAATAACGGCAATAATGGGGGCAATGGAAACAACAGCTATCAAGGCTAGGGCAATGAGGCAGCGAATGCCTAGAAAGAGATTGTTGTGGCCAGACAAATGGGCCAGCTGGTTGAGCAATTTATCAAGCTGAAGCCAACCCAGTTTGATGGGACTGGAGAATCCGAACTAGCACCGAGATGGATCGAGAAACTCGAAAGGGCCTTTGGAGTGCTGAGGTGCACAGATGAGGAAAAGGTACTACTGGAAGTGTATCAATTGAAAGGGACCGCAAATGATTGGTGGGCTGCCACCAAGAATGGAGTCTTTCCAAAAGGAACAGCCTCGACTTGGAATGCCTTTACTACGGCATTTAATGACAAGTATTTCTCGGAGATAGCCCGGGAAAGGAAGCAAGTGGAGTTCTTACAACTGCGTCAGAATCGGCTGACCGTGGACCAGTATGAAGCTGAGTTCTCCAAATTGTCAAGGTATGCACCCCGATCAGTAGATGATCCCCTGGAGAAGGCGCGGAGATTTTGGGATGGATTGAGACCTGAGCTTCGCAGCCAGATGATAGCGCTGAATCTGAGGACCTACAAGGATATCTATGAACGGGGACAGATGATAGAGAGAGACCTGAAGGAGAGGAATGCCGCATCTGGATCGCGGTTCAATTCATTCAGAGATAATCGCTAGGCCGGCAAAAGACCTATGGCTGGCAATAGGCGCTTTATCCCCCCGATAAGAAAGAATATTGTGAAGCCGCCGAACCCCATGAACTGGAGTTGCCGCCTCTGTGGTAGAAGGCATGGTAGTGGACCTTGCTCGGCAAGAACTGGAGTGTGCTTCAAGTGTGGTCAGATGGGCCACCAGATGAGGACTTGCCCGAACTAAGCTCCAGCGAATAGACCTCAATGGCAATGACCACAGGCTGGATCGTCGGCTGCCACTCCTCAAATTGATCAGAACCGACCCCCAGCTCAGGGGAGAGTTTATATTGTGGCCCGCAGGGAAGCAAAAGAAACTCCAGGCTGCGTATGCTTTGTTTGATCCTGGCGCATCACACTCGTTTGTGTCTGCTCAGTTTGCTGACTTGGTTGATATGGAGTTAAAATCGTTGAGTGTGATTCTGCATGTTGCTATCCCGTTGAAGGATAATGTACTAGTTTCCTTGGGTTGTACTGACTGTAGCAGCGTAATTGGTGGTAGTAAAGAGAGTATGGATTTAGCTGTGTTGCCCACTGTATGACTTCGATGTGATCATAGGAATGGATTGATTGGGTAAGCAAAGGGCGGTAGTTGATTGTGATAGTAAGACAATCCGGTTCTGTCCGGAAGGCTGTCGGAGTTTTGAATTTGTGGGAAGTCGAGGAGGAACCTCGATTCCTTTAGTCTCGTCCGTTGAAGTGACGAAATTGATGACTGAAGGATGTCATGCGTGCTTAGTCGCAATTATGGACACGACTGTCGAGGAACCCAAACTAGGAAGTATCTCGGTAGTGCGTGAGTTTCCTCACATATTTCCTCAAGAGTTACCAGGATTGCCACCAGAGCGGGAAATAGAATTCGTGATTGAGTTAGCTCTCGGAACGGAGCCGATCTCAAAGGCACTCTATAAGATGTCCTTATTACAACTGAAGGAGTTAAAGGTGCAAATACAAGAATTGCTGGATAAAGGATTTATTCGACCGAGTGCTTCGCCGTGGGGAGCTCCGGTGTTATTTGTAAGGAAAAAGGATGGGCCCTTGCGTCTATGCATCGACTATCGACAGTTGAATCAAGTGACTGTAAAGAATAAATACCCACTGCCGAGGATTGATGACCTATTTGATCAATTGCAAGGAGCTGCAGTATTCTCTAAAATTGACTTAAGTGCCGGGTATTACCAGTTGAGAATTAAGAAAGAAGACATACCTAAGACCGCTTTTAGGACAAGGTATGGTCATTACGAATTCACTGTGATGCCTTTTGGACTGACCAATGCTCCAGCCGCATTTATGGATTTGATGCTTGGGTGTTCAAGGAATTATTGGATAGATTTGTTATAGTCTTTATTGATGATATCCTGATTTACTCAAGGAGTAACGAAGAACACGAAGAGCATCTGAGGATTGTTTTACAGACCTTGAGGGAGCATTCGCTTTACGCTAAGTTTAGCAAATACGAGTTCTGGTTGAATAAGGTGGCATTTCTTGGCCATGTGGTATCTGGAGAAGGAATTGTGGTGGATCCTACGAAAATCGAAGCTGTAACGAATTGGCCTAAGCCTACAACGGTCACGGAAGTCCGAAGTTTCTTAGGATTGGCAGGATATTACCAGTGTTTTGTGGAAAAGTTTTCGTCCATTGCTATGCCAGTAACGAGATTGACTAAGAAAGAGACGAAGTTTGAATGGACGGATAAGTGTGAGAGGAGTTTCCAAGAGCTCAAGCATCATTTGACAACCGCACTGGTATTAACGATTCTGTCAGGACCTGGAGGCTATGAAATATATAGCGATATTTCGCTAAAGGGACTAGGTTGTGTGCTAATGCAACATGGAAGAGTAGTTGCCTACGCGTCCCGACAACTGAGACCGCATGAGATGAACTACCCGACTCATGATTTAGAATTGGCAGCGATCATCTTTGCTCTGAAGATTTGAAGGCATTATTTGTGTGGCGAGAAGTTCCAGATTTACACTGACCATTAGAGCTTGAAGTATCTATTTTCCCAGAAGGAACTGAATATGAGGCAACGTCGATAGATGGAGCTGCTTAAGGATTATGATTGCGACATATTATATCCTCCTGGGAAAGCGAATCGAGTCGCGGATGCGCTCAATCGAAAATCGAGTATTGCTTGTCTACTGGTGGAAGGGTGGTCGTTATTGGAAAATTTAAGGGATTCTGAATTCAGATTGGAAGTCTGTCAGTTATCCAGTTTGATGGCCACACTGAGGATAGAACCTGAGATCCAGGAAAAGATAAAAGCCCTACAGCCTACGGACTCACAAATTCATAAAATCCGGGAGATGGACGTAACGAATAGGAAACCAGAATTCCAAGTGTTAGAGGATGGAGTTTTGAAATTTCGAGGGCGTCTATGCGTACCAAAGGACGAAGAACTTAGAGAAAGGATTTTGTCGGAGGCTCATAGAAGCAATTATAGTATCCGCCCAGGAAGCACGAAAATGTACCAGAACTTACGTCAACACTACTGGTGGAACGGGATGAAGGTAGATGTAGCCAAATATGTGGCAAGGTGCCTGACATGCCAGCAGGTAAAGGCACAACACTTTAAGCCTGGTGGATTGTTACAGCCGTTAGAGATTCCTGAATAGAAATGAGAGCACGTAACAATGGATTTTGTGATGGGACTCCCAAGGAGCTAGAGAGGCCACGATTCTATTTGGATAGTCGTGGACAGGTTGACCAAGTCTGCACACTTCATCCCCGTGCTCAAGGATTTCGCAATGGACAGATATGTCGAATTGTACATGCGGCAGATAGTGAGACTACATGGAGTGCCCGTGACGATCACATCGGACAGAGATCTCAAGTTCACAGCGAACTTCTAGAAAAGCCTTTAAAATGCCATGGGAACTCGACTGCAATTTAGTACGGCATACAATCCACAAACAGACGGACAATTGGAGAGGATGATTCAGACGCTCGAGGATATGTTACGAGCGTGTGTGATAGACTTCAAAGGTGGACGGGAGGATCAGCTGCTTTTGGTGGAATTTACATATAATAACAGCTATTAACAGAGCATTCGAATGGCATCGTTTGAAGCGTTTTACGGAAGAGCTTGCAGAACCCCGATTTGCTGGGACAAGGTTGGAGAAAGAAGTATCACAGGCCTAAAGTTAGTAAAGCAATCGGTGGAAGCGGTAAAGATAATTCGGGATAGACTGAAGACGGCACAGAGTCGTCAGAAGAGTTACGCGGATAAACGACGTAAGCCTTTGGAGTTTCAAGTAGGCAATCATATTTTCCTTAAGGTGTCGCCGATGAGGGGATTATCACGATTTGAAAATAAAGGAAAACTGAGCCCAAGGTATGTAGGTCCATTTGAGATTCTGGAATGGATTGGGACCTAAGCCTACAGGCTTGCCTTACCGCCTAATCTATCCCAAGTGCACAACGTCTTCCATGTATTAATGCTGCGGAAGTACGAACCAGACCCGACGCATGTGCTGGATTATGAAGTTATCGAAGTGGATGACAGAACATCCTACGTAGAAAAGCCAGTCAGGATCGAAGATCGAAAGTAGCAGATTCTAAAGAATAAGACGATTCCATTGGTCAAAGTTGTTTGGGAGCACCATGGAACCTGAAGGCGCTACGTGGGAAAGCGAGGAAACGATGAGGCGTCAATACCCCCATTTGTTCAAGTAACTGGTTATTTGTAAATTTCGGGGACGAAATTTTTGTAAGGGGGAAGAGTTGTGACATTCTGATTTTTCTTGTCGTTTCGAGACTCATTAATGAGAAAGTATCTAACGATGTATTTCAATTGTATCTCGCTCGGATCTGATTAATCTCGAGTAAACTGACCAAAAGGGAAAGGCTAACGCGAGATAAGGTACGTGGACTTAGGGAACTTGAATAGGAAATGGCCCTTTGACCGTAAGGATTGTCGAGGGGACATTTAGAGCCATAAAAGGCCGATCTAAGAACGATTACGGAACGCATTGCTAGCGTTATACGATTGGAGCGCGGCTGATGCCTCTTAACTAATGTATAATTTGTAAAATTTTCCTAAATCGAACAGTGACGATTGAGACCGTCGGAACTAGTGATAGACCCTCACAATTACATGACAACCAAAGTCTCCATGAATTGACGAGCCCTAATTGTGATATGAATCACAGAGTGGATACGCGTAACGTCTGCAAAAGCCGCCCGTCAGTTCGAGATAGGTTAGACTCACATTGGATAGAAGATTGATTCAGAAACGAGTCTCGAAATTAGAAGATGGAGAATCAAGAATTCCAATATTATAATTGGATTGGCCGTCTCCTTATCGAAAAAAATCAAAATTAGAAAAACGACGTTCCGGACGTCGAGGGTAAAATTACCATTTTGCCCCTCAAGCCTTAGCCTTGCCTTAATAATTGGACAAGGACATTTTGGTCATTGATACTCATTATAGCTGCTGAAAATTGGAGAAATTGGCAGCCATTGGATGAAATATTGATTGACACATGGACAAGTGTCAAAAGATTAGGCATTGATGTAGATGGGGACACTTTTAACCTACCATTCAATTTTGGTTGACCCTTGAATTTGTGTATATACCTCACTCTCTCACTCCCCTTTAGCCGAAACCCCCTCATTCTGCCGATCTTCTTCTTCTTCTTCTTCTTCTCCAGTCGAGAGAGCTCCCGCCGACTAGACCCGACCGCCAGCTTTGCTGCCGTCGAGCGCCACCTCCGGCCACCACCTAGACTCGAGCCGACCACCAGCTCCTTCCTCATCGTCTTGCTGACAACCTCCAACTGGAATCAAGTCATTTGACCCACTGAGGAGTTCCGGCCGGCCATTCTCCCGAAAGTCGACGAATACCATCGCTACTGGAGGTAAGCCACTGTTCGGACTTCGTAGGACCCCGAAACCTTTGAATCTTTTGGCCAAATTTGGTGGACATCTAGAGGACATGTAGACTGAGTTGTGGTAAAAATTTTGGATGAATTTGATAGAGTTTTGACCCCAAATGGGTCTTGTGTTTGAAGGATAAAAACTGACTGGTTGAGGACTCGGAAGAACCGACGCCGTTCGAGGACTTTCCGGCATCGCCTTGACTCCAAATTTTCGGTGAGGCTTTCTAACCCTTAGAACTACATGTTAGCAAGTAGATTAGTGGATAAATTGAGGATTTAAGTTAGTTTAAAGGCTGATTGGTTGAGATATGCACAGAACCAAAATTGCCCTATTTCGGTTCTGTGCATACCGAATCTGTGGGGGGCTGTTGGTGATGGAATTGAGTCCCAAATTTATCGTTGAGATGTGTTAGAATGTTGATGAATGTGTCAATGAGGTTTATGTTCCATGGATTGGTGATTTGAGCAAGAGAATTGACAAATTGATTGGAATCCCCTAGGGTTATACGGCTGTCCTGTTTTGGAACCCTTGGAGCCGAATCCTTGAAGTTCTTGAGAAGCGATTTTTGTTGAATTAAGCTTGAGGTAAGAGATTCCTAAATCTTGGCTAGGGGGTTGGACTCAATTGGGTGAATTGAGTGGGAATTTGATTGGTTCCTAGAAGTTTATGATGTGGTTATCCATTGTGCGTCCTTGAGAGATATAAATGGCTTGAATGCTTGACTATGCTTGTGTCATGAATTGATTTTCACGTTTGAATGTGCATTTAATTGTCTCGCATGCCATAGATGTATTGTTCGTTGCATGAATTGCACTTGATTATAAATTCTGAATTGAAAAGAGCATTGGCATGTTTGAAGAACTTGTGACACCTTGAGGCGTTGAGACGCGGGGTTTTGTGGATGGATACCCTTAGGCACTGAGGCGCGGGATTTGAGTTGTATGGTACCCTGAGGTGTACGAGACGCAGGGTTGAGATGGCCATGGTCCTGATGTGTTGAAACGCGGACGAAGTTTGAGATGTGTCGACAGAGGCCTGGAATGAAATTGAAAACTTGATGCGTTTATGCTGGTTTGTCAATGAGACGGTCTGAGGCGTATTTACGCAGACCGAGCCTGAGGCGTTCTAAACGCGAGCGTAAATCAAATGGAGGCATGGAAGGGTGGAAGATGTGATCTGGCTTAGCAATATGTGTTTGATCTCGATGATGTGATATGGTGCCATGATTGCATGCTTGACACTTGTTTGTACCCATATGTTATTTAATGACCGTTAAATACCTCGTGTGATTGCATGTGTGTTATGACCTTGATCACATTCGCCTGAGTGTACATTCAGCCTAACCTAAGGTTAGGACCTGCCTTACTAAGATGTAAATCTCACCCCATTATTGGACCCCTTTTTCAGATCCTAGGCAGTGAAAATGTGGCCAATCAGATTTGGTGACCCGAAAGAGATGTTGGTGTATTTTGAGGAGTTCCCGGACGAGCAGGGAACCGTGTATGTTAGGAAATGTACCGTAGTCTAGGTCGACGAGGGTGGCAGCAGTTGGAAGCCTCATAGGTATGAGGCCTGATTTCGAAAGGTAGGGGATGTTACTACGGGGCCACTGAAGCCTACTGAGGTACCCCGTGGGGTAGTCTCTAGTTGTTGTCATCCCGCTCGGGATTCGATGGAGGCCGAGGGATCAATAGTTGGCTCGAGGAACGTTCTCGAGAGGACCCCAACCTTGAAGGACACTAACGAGGTCATCGAGATCGAGGCTACCGAGGACGACTAGGTGGAGCCGTCAGCTGACGAGATGATGAAGGATACTGTGGAGGTTTGCTCTGAGACTCTCTCGGAGTACGAGCCATTTGAGGATGCTGAGGAGACTAACGACTCGAGTAGCTTGGCTTAGGAGTCTCTGATTCTTCTGGTTTGATATTTTGATGGTGACCTCGATGCCTGTTTCTTTTGGGAGATTTGATGATCGTCTTTTGTACTGGTTCTGTCACCCCTACTGAACAGCAAGTTTAGCTTGCCCATGGTCTTGTATGAACTCTTAGGAGTTTATGTATCTATTGATACTCTTGTTACCTCGGTCCCCTTTTTTATTATTATACGGAGGAGTTGTATATTATCGCTTTCGCATGCTATCGATATGGTATATCTCTCGATTTATGTGAATCCTAGGACGTACGAGAGAATTTATGCTTGCAGGGAGTTGCGCGCTTGTGCCTGGGGTGCGGAGCGTGACAATGAAACAAAGAACGAATTACTGCTTGCACATGCTACTCATCAGTCAAAATGTGGTCTACATGTTACTGTTCACTTCTCATGTTTGACAAACGCCTCAAAATGCAATTTCATATTCTTCCCATAAAACATCATATAAACATCAAATTTTACAGTGATTTGTCTAGATTCGGCAATTAGTGTCTAACCAAACTTAGCCTTTAATGTTTCCCACTTGACTTTAGCATTTTCATAAATACTTGAACTGACGCACAAAATCATTTTTCATGCCTTAACATCATAAAACAAGCAATAGACATTATCTTTTTCCATGCAACAAATGCTTATTTAGCTCTTCTATATCGTGCAATATTCCTATCTTCATGTTCTTTCATAACTAGGTTAAGAGCTCTTAGTATTTCTTACTCTTCTAGCACATATTGGATCTTATTCCAGTTTTCATAATTTTCGCCGTCTAATTTCTCTCCTTTGTCAAGCTCAGCTATGATATTCTAAGAAGCTAAAGCCGTTGTATCTGAACACAAAGTTCTATAGATATGTATTTACGAACTATTAATGCCTAACATTTGTGCATCTATTTTACACTAACTAATTACATTAATGAATAATTTCACATAAGGTGCCAGATTTGAAAGTTTACTATGTTTCCAATCATCGTCTGAAATTATCATTAACATAATTATTTACGTAAAATTGAATTTACTAAAGTTATTAAAACTTTATAGAACTCCTCACTCGAATAAAAGATCACAATTCATACTATGATTCTTATAGTTTGTAATCATAACATGGCATAGCATGATTTGAACTAATATACCAGTAACTTATGCATTAAATCATAAACAGATTACATAATACAAATAGCAAGTACATTAAACATTATACATGCTATCAACATATGCTCTACACAATATGGCTATCTATATGTAATCCATACTATGTATTTTTTTAAATGAGAGATACAGGTAAAAGTACTCGACAAATGCCCCAAATTAAGTGTATCATGGTATTCACACGTATTTTCATAACTTTATATTCATCACACATGTCCAAATAATATATCAAATTGAAGATAATTTCAATACGAACGTAACGGTATCTCACATACCCCCAACAGAGCTCATAAACGCCTGTGCGAGCCGGTCAAAGCTTCGGTCTATTCAGTCAACGCGTAGTCAACGGTCAGAGTTGACTTGGAGACCGAAATGTAATTTTTGAAAATTCTAAGGACTAAATTATAATTTCAAAAGTCCTAGGGACTAAATTAAAATTTTCAAAAAAAAATAGGGGTCAAATTGTAATTTTTGGATAAAATTGAGGACTAAATTACAATTTTTTGAAAAAAAAATAGGGACCAAAATGCAATTTCAAGAAATTTGGTCTGACCGGTCAACGGTCAATAGCTGATCCAGTCAGCAGGTCCATCCAATACCAATTTGAAAATGGGGTCGATCTCCAGGTCGGTCAGATGACGTCAATGTGACATCACTCACACGGTTGGTGTTTGCCTCACATGCGTCGCACATGGGTGAGTTAATCCCACGAGCACTGGCGCATGTGGCTCTGTCCGGTCTCCTCCGGCGGCGATTGACCAATCAAAATATTCGTCTCATTGTTACGTGTCGCGACCCTCTCGCGATTTCGAGGGCTAATGGGCCGTCCCATCTAGTCGGACGCGAGCCTCTCCCAAGGCCCGTTACCCAAGTCGTAACGGCGGTATACGTGATCGACCTTCGGTGTGGTCTGGTGACATGTGATGCGTGTACATGCCAAGGAGTCGCCACCAATCATTCTATGGAGGGTATGATTGGAACCCCTATCGAGTAGTTGGGAGTATTCTATTCAATTCTGCGAAAACCAGAGAAATGGGATCGAGGACTTTGTTACGTCAACTGCCAGAGTTAATGCCCTTTCGGCACCTAAGTTCAATGATTTGTCTAACCTAAGATTTCATGCAAATGAGTGAGGCGCGAACCCTAAAACTAGGAGTTCATGTAGATAAGAGTGACTACCCTACCACTCACAATTAGTAAAAATATATGCGCAAATCAAGGATCTAATACGTGTTGATAAATCGCATAAATACAGCGTGACATCCTTAGTAAGGCTATATTAGCCTAGAGATATGTCAATCAAAGCTCAGGAATATTTTTTGACATGATTTGCCCTTGAGGGGCAAAATCGTAATTTCGAAGAACTTTTGGACAATTTGCTCATGAAGGAAAAATTTATCATTTCAGATGAAATATGGTGTCAAAAGATAGTGGAAATAGGATTGGTTGTCAAACCAATCCATTTCCTATTTTTCGGAAATTTTCAGAATTTTTTTGGAAATTTTAGAAGTGATTTACCCTTTAAGGGGTAAAATCATCATTACAGAAAGTGATGAGAAGTGAAAATACTGAATAGAAGGGTTGGTCGACTGCCGACCCAAATTCTTATTTTGAGCAATTTTCACAACTCGATCGGAATAGAAAAGACGATTTACCCTTAGAAGGGTAGAATCGTTATTTCAGTAAAAGGATGAGATTCGAAAGTCCAAGTATAAGAATTGATCGACTAACCGACCCTAATTCTTATCTTGGCTCTATCGACCTATCTCATATACAAAGCAGAGGCGATTTACCCCTAAAGGGTAATATCGTCCATTTACAAAAGGATGGATAATAAATCCCAAAAATAAGATGGAGTAGTTGTATGTGGTCAATCCTCAATTTTTGAAAATTTCTGGAATGCCTAAGAATTTTTCACAATTTCCTACAATTTTTTGGGATTTTCTAGGATTTTCTAACATTTTTTAGAATTTTCTAGGATTTTTCTATATTTTTTATTATTTAAAAAATTATTTTTCTAATTTTTTAAAAAAAATGATTCGGACCGGGTCGACCTGACCCACTCGGGTCGAGACTCAGCCTAGACCCGGACCCGCGCGACCCACTGCACCGAAACGACACCGTTTCGTCCTTTTTATTTTTTGGTTTATTCGGACTTAATCCGACGGTCCCTATTGAATCACGTGCCTACTCTACGATCACTGGATCAGCTGACTAAAACCTGCGGCTCAGATCGAAAGCTGACTATCCCTTAGCCGTCAGATCTGATTACTTAAACCTACGGCCACGATTAAAAGCCAAGACTCGATCTAGACTGCCCGTCCTCACTTACCTAAACGACGCCGCTTAACTACTAATCTAAACGATACCGTTTTGAATTGCTTTGATTTTTCAATTTAAAAGCATTTTCGGATATTCCTATTTTCTAATCGGACGACCACTAAAAAAAGAACTCAATTAATCTAAGCCGTCCGATCAAAATTGACTCAGCCTAACAAATTAACGGTCGAGGTGACTCGACATCTACGTGGACCAATCACGTGCTGACACCTAGACCTTTGACTCATTGACTCGCCACGTAATCATCTTCAACCTTCCGACGCATACCACGAAAACGGATGGCCGAGGCTTCTCCACTGTTGATCGGCGACCAAAACTTGACCAATCGACTCAAATCTAATGGCAATCGATTCGTCTACATCTCGCCTACAACATATCGTAGCCTAATACAATTTCAAAAAAAGAATCAAGAATAATGAAGTTTACACAGTATACGGGCGTGACAGTTCAATCGAGCTACAAAGAGTAAGTTGAGCTAATTCATGCACACAATCGCATCTATACAAGTTCAGAATACTTACCTACAGGTCCGATTGACCTGGTTTAGGCTAGCTTGAGTTAGGGAAGCTCGACAGAGTCGGCCATGGCGACGGGGTTTGAATGCGAGGTTTGACTCATTTTCAATGCAATTAAAACATACAGCAGTGTTTAGTGATGTAACAGATACGAAATGCACACATCAATCGAAAGAATTGAAGCCGAAACGAAGATCCACCATTAATGAGCAGAAGCTAAAGTTGAAGTTCGACTTACCTTTTTTCGGCGTTTCAGGCAACGCAATCGATCGCGATCGCTTCCTGTGTGCTTTATCAAACTCTTGAAGGCGATATTCGGCTTCGGTCTAGCCTAGAATGGCCTAACCAGTGCCGTGTATTTCGAGCTCAAGCTCTCTACAATGGCAATTGGAGAGCGAGCTCTCTCTCTCTCTCTCTCTTTCGACTCTGTTACTACCCAGAAACAGAATGAATTCCCCTTTTCTTCTCGAAAACCACTCTAAGGCTATATACCAGTTGCCAAATTTGGCGCCGAATGGGGAATGTCCTTTTTGTCCCTCTCACGTGCCTCCTATGCGCCATTTGGTCACCGGACGGTGACGGAATCTGTTGGGTTCCCGTCCAGTCCCGTTATGTGATATTCTAATTTTCCTGTCATTTCGAAACTTATTAATGAGAATATATCTAACGATATGTTTTAGTCGTATCTCGCTCGGATCTGATCAATCTCGAGTTAACTGACCAAAAGGGAAAGGCTAACGCGAGATAAGGTACGTGGACCTTGAAAACTCGAATAGGAAATGACAATTTGACCATAAGGATTGTCAATGAGACATTTAGAGCCATAAAAAGGCCGATCTAAGAACGATTGAGGAATGCATTGCTAGCGTTATACGATTGGAGCGCAGGTGATGCCGCTTAACCAATGTATAATTTGTAAAATTTTCCTAAATCGAACGATGACAATCAAGACCGTCGGAACTATTAATAGACCCTCACAATTACATGACAACCAAAGTCGCCATGAACTGACAAGCCCTAAGTGTGATATGAATCACAGAGTCTATACGTGTAACATCTGCAAAAGCCACCCGTCTATTCGGGATAGGCTGGAGTCACATTTGACAGAGAAATAATTCAGATACGAGTCTCGAAATTAGAAAATGGAGAACCAAGAATTCCAACATTATAATTGGAGTGGACGTCGCCTTATCGAAGAAGATTTGAATCAGAAAATCGACGTTCCGAACTTCGAGGGTAAAATTACCATTTTGCCCCTCAAGTCTTGACCTTAACTTAATAAATGGATAAGGGCATTTTGGCAAATTGTAATACCCCCATGGCTGCCGAAAATTAGAGAAAATGACAGCCCTTGGATGAGCCCTTGATTGACTAGTGGACGAGTGTCATTGGATTAGGCTTTGGCATTTATTACCACTTTTAACCTACCATTCTACATGTTTGACCAAGCAACTAGTGTATACCTTTTCTTCTCCATTGTGCTCAGCCGAACACCCCACCAGCCACCATCTTCTTCATCTTCTTCCTCTTCTCTTCTTCGGCCGAAGACTCCGTGTCCAACCAACCCGCAACCGCTCCTTCGCCACTTTCGACCGCCACTTCCGGCAATTTTCAGCTGTCGAGCCGACCACCCTTACCTTCCTCTGCCTCTTATTGACCACCTTCAAGTGGTAGCTCGGCGTTTGACCCATCGAGGAGCACTGGCCAATTGTTTTCCCACGAGTCAACGGAATCCGTCGCAGCTGGAGATAAGTCGACTTTTGAGCTCCATAGGACTTTGAATTTTCTCAACCGTTCGGCCAAATTTTTTGGACATCTAGGACACTCATATACTGAGTTGTGGTAAAAATTTGGGCCAAATTTGATGGATTTTTTACCCCAAATGGGTGTTGTATTTGAAGGGAAGAAACTGACCCGATGAGGACTCGGAGGAACCAAACCCGCTCGTAGATCATTTGACGTTGCCTTGAGTTCAAACTTTCGGTGAGGCCTCCCAACATGTAGAACTATGTGTTAGTAAGTAGATTAACGGATAAATTGAGGATTTAGAATAGTTTACGGGCTGATTAGTTAGGAACTAAATAGAATCGAAAAATGCCCTGTTTGGTTCTATTCTTGCTGAGATCATGGGGGGCTGTTTGGGATTCAACTGAGCTCAAATTTCATCGTTGAGGCGTACTAAGATGTCAATTGATATGTTATTGAGATGTACGCCCCGTGGTTTGACGAATTAGATGAGAAAATTGACGAATTGGATGAATTTCCTTAGGTTGCGCGGCTGACTTGTTCTTGGACTATTAGAACCGAATCATTGGTGTGCTTGGGAGGAGATTTTTGCTGAATTAAGTTTGAGGTAAGGAGTTCCTAAACCTTGGCCAGGAGGATTAGACTCGACTGGGTGATTTGGGCGCGGATTGAGTTAGTTTTCGTGAGTTATGGCATAATTATCAAATGTTCATCATGGTGGATAGATGATTGCTTGAATGCTTGCTTAATATATATGCCATGTATCGATTGCTTTGTGTGAGTGATAAAATTGATTGCCTTGTATGCCATAGATATCTAGCTCGATGCGTGAGCTTGTGCTTGATCATGAATTTTGATTTGAAATGATATCTGGCATGCATAAGGATTTGTGATGCCCTGAGGCGTTGTAACGTGGGGTTATGACAGTTAGTACCCTGATGCGTTGAGACACGGGGTTGAAATGGCAAATGTCCTATGTGTTGAGACACGAGACAGAATTTGATATGTGTCGACACAGGCCTGGAATGAAATTGAAAACTTGATGCGTTTACGCGGGTTCGTCAATTGGATGGTCTAAGGCGTGATTACGCGACCGAGCCTAAGGCATTTTAAGCCCCTGCGTGAATTTGAGGAGGAAGTTGGAAGGGTGGAATCTGTGGCTTGATTTAGTATCGCCATGTTTGACTTGACTGATATGTTATGGTGCTATTACAGCGTGATTGATGAACGCTTGCATCTCTGCGGCATATTTACTGATGAGTGCATTATATTGCTGGGTGCATATTCTTGTTCATCGTTTGCATTCATCTGGGTATACTATTAGTCTGACCTAGGGTTAGGACCTGTCTTTTTGAGATATGAATCTCACCCCGTCGTGGGACCATATTTTCAGATCCTAGACCGTGAGGATGCTGCCAACCAGACTAGATGACCTGAAGGAGATGACTGCGTATTTAGAAGAGTTTTTGGACGGACGGGGAACTGTGTACGTTAGAAAGTGTACAGTAGTTTGGGTCGAGGAGGGTGAAAAGGACTGGAAGCCTCATAGATTTGAGGCTTGGTTTCGTAGGGTAGACGAGATTACTACTGGACCATTGAAGTCCACTGAGATACCCCGTAGGCTATTTCTAGTTGGTATCATCCCACTAGAGATTCTGTGAAGGTCGAGGGATCTGTAGCTGGTTCGAGGAACATTCCCGAGAGGACCCCAATCTTGGAAGACACCGTTAAAGTGATTGAGATCAAAGTCATAGAGGGTAATCTAGTGGAGCAGCTAGAGGACGAGACGATGGAGGATACTGCAGAGGTACGCTTTGAGACTTTCTCGGAGTACGAGCCTACCGAGGATGCCGAGGAGATTGACGACTCCAGCAATTCGACTTAGTGGTTTCTAACTTGCTGTAGTTTTCTTTTGATGATGGTCTCGTAGGCCAGTTTCTCTTGAAGGCTTGTTATGGATGTCTTTTGGCGCAGTACCATTACCCCAACCCATCTGTAGGACTAGTTCTTCTACGCTTTTGTACGAACTCTTGGAATGTTATGTATACATGTTATGTTCTCGCTATCCAGGTTCCCATAGATGTTTGTACGGAGGAGTATATGATATCGCTTCCCATGCTTCTTTTATTGTGCATATCTCGATAACTGAATCTTGGGACTCGAGAGTCGCTTGCAAGGAGTCGCGCGCTCGTGCCCGGGGTACGGGGCTTGACATGTTAGGTCCTCCGTCGAGCTTTATTTGATGAGAATTTTAGGTGCATTTGGTCTGAGTTGACTTTTGCAGGTACCGCGACTTTGATCGATCGATTACTCTCTCCTCCGGCAATGTCGAACGGTGATGCCGGTGTCGATTGACGGTCAAGAGTGAGGGCAACATTATGCCTACCAATGCTCGCACAATTACTTGCTAATTAGCCTTCAATTTGATGATCAAAATTAGCCTGCGGAATGTTTACTCGCACAGCAGCTCGAGGAAGAAGATGATACTGTAGCAGACCGATTTGACCGGTCCGACCGGGCGATCCGACCGGTTAGAACCGATTCTGACTTGATTTTTCAAAGTTCAACTCCGCATTGTTCACATGCACGGGAGTCTGAGGAAGAAGATGATACTGTAGCGAACCAATTTGACCGGTCTGACCGGGCAGTCTGACTAGTATGAACCGATTCTAACTTGAAATTTTTAAAATTTGCCCAAATTGGTGGGGAATTTTTGCAAATTAAACCTCAAAATCGAACTTAGGACATGACTATTATCCAAAAATGTGATTTTTCCCAAAAGTTCATCTCAATTTCTATAAAAGCTCCAAATTTGTCCTTAATTGCAATTCGAGAAATTGTGAAATTGAAGGTTCAAACGGTCAAATTGGACCAAACCACCTATGTCAATCGACTTAGAATGATGAAATACATTGGGAAGTGACTTCAATTGGTAAATGTAATTCTTGAATTGAAATTAATTTCAATTATACCCAAATTCAAGGACTAAATTGCAATAAAGTATGCAATTTTGATCAATTCATGCTATTGGGCAATTTGGGCATATAATTAGACTAAATTGTAATGAGGGACAATTATATTTAATGTCAAGATCTTAAAAATTCCAAAAATACAAATTAAAATACTTTATTGATATTTTTTTACCAAATTCAATCATACGTGTAACAAAAGAACACATAAAATTAAACATGAATTTGGACTTTTCGTGTGGTAAAAAATACAAGGGAATTAAAGGAAAAATATTGACTATTTTTTCATATTTTTGTGATCTCAAATGCTATTTTTTTTAAATTTTGGAGTATTTTTCTATTTTCTAAAAATAAAAAAAATGTGAAAAATATAAAAAAAATTATTTTTTGGTCAAAAATGGTTCCTTGAGCTTGGTCAAGGCCACCAAAGTTGATTTTGTAATTTTTTGACTTTTTATGAATTTTTTTATGTATTTTTCAAAAATAAAACTGAAAAAAGATTGGTAAAAAATCAGGTGTCAACAATACACACCCGATGTTATACAGAAAACCAATTTTTACAAAAGAAAAACAAGCTAAAGGCAACGTTTCGTCACTGCTCAATTGGCCCGATACGGTGGTGTGTGTCATGGACACTTATGGGGTCGCCTTGCGACGGTCATGTTGACACCTGATTTTTTATTAATCTTTTTCAGTTTATTTTTGAAATATTCATAAAAAATTCATAAAAAAATTTAAAAATTGAAAAATCAACTTTGTTGGCCTTGGCCAAGCTCAAGTAAACATTTTTGACCAAAAAAATAAATTTTCATATTTTTCTCATTTTTTAGTATTTTTAGAAGATATAAAAATACTCGAAAACTCAAGAAAAATAGCATTTGAGGTCACAAAAATATAGAAAAATAATCAATATTTTTACTTTAATTTCATTGTATTTTTGACATCATAAAAAGTCTAAATTTAAGTTTAATTTTATGTGTTCCTTTGTTACACGTATGATTGAATTTGGTAAAAAAATGTCAATTGAGTCTTTTAATTTGCAATTTCGGCATTTTTAGGGTCTTGACATTGAATCTAATTGTCCTTCATTTCAATTTAGCTCAATTATTTGCACAAATTGCTCAATTGGATGAATTGGGCAAAATTGCATGCTTAATTGTAATTTAGTCCTCGAATTTGGTCATAATTTAAATTACTTTCAATTCAATGGTTACCTTTACAAATTAAAGCCACTGCCCAATGTATTTCACCATCCTGAATCGATTGACATGGGTGATTACGTCCAATTTGATCATTTGAGCTTTCAATTTCACAATTTTTCGAATTGAAATTAAGCAAAAATTTGGGACTTTTGTAGAAATTGACATGAATTTTTGGGCAAAATCACATTTTAGACAATTTTCATGTCGTAAGTTCGATTCTGAGGTTTAATTGTAAAAATTCTCTACCAATTTGAGTTAATTTTGAAAATTTCAAATCGGAACCGGTTAGACCGCCAGTCGAACTGGTCAAACCGGTTCGCTACAGTGTCGTCTTCTTCTCCAAGATTCTGTGCAGATGAATAGTACAAGGCCAAATTTTGATGGGGAAATTGATCGACCAATCGACTGCAATTGAAGACAAACTGGTTGGCGTTTAATTTTTCAAGCCATTTCCTGTTGATTGATACCGAAATCGTGATCAATGGTCGCCGGAGGAAGGCGAAATCGACCGGTCAACGTCGTAGTGGCCGTGAAAGTCAACTTTCGCTGAATGGCCAAATCGGACGTAAATTAGCTGTCGCGACCTAAAAAAAATTGACTACATTCCAGGCTAATGGATTATCAGCTTAATTAGATGAATTAACCAACCTTATACGAACTCTCCCAAATCCTACCAAATCGCAACTTCAATTAATTAGAATGATTTAAAATTCGGAGTCGTCACTAATCATTTTTGGTAGATTGATTAGAAATCTAAGTAAAATAGCAGGAAAACTATTTTACTTCTACGAACCAAAGATTTAGGATTCGGGGATTTGATTACACTATTTAATGAAAACTAATGCCCTTTCGGTACCTTAATTCCATGTGATATCCTAGGTTGGCAACTCAATCTTGATTGAATTCACTTTAAGTTCAAATGAGGTGTTTATTATGTTTTCACTTTTTATGAATATGCATGAGTGATGCTGATGCGTGAATGGGCCAAAAATAAATGCAATGCATGAATGGGCATAGATAAATGCAATGACATAAGTGACAAAAGATGTAATGTAAGACATGCGAAATTAAAGTTATCTTACCCTATATACAAAATTAATTAATTAATTAAGACATGCAAAATGACGTGACATCAAGCAAGCAAATATGACATGACGAAAAGTGACATGTAGGATGCAAATATGTGACATGACATGGCATGATATGTAAACATATAACATATTAATGACATGACGTGCAAACACACGATACGAGTATGAGATATTCGAACGTTAGATATGCAAATGAGAGATGCAGACATAAGATATGTGAATATGCGGACATCAGAAAATATGACATGAGAAAATATAATGACATGCAAACATGAGATTTCCGAAAAAATATGGTATGCAATAACATGATAATATATGATATGCAAAATATAATATGCAAGATAACATGTGATATGCAGATATGAGATATGCAAGACATGAAATATGCAAAGATATGTGTGAGATATGCAAGACAACTTTTGTATTTTTATGTGAATATTTTAGCAATTTAAAGCAATGCGTGAATGATTTGATTATCTTGATTTTTCCTTTAAAGTTTAATGAGATAAGGTTTTCTAGGAAACCTTATCTTCCTAAAAAATTCAGATTTTTCAAAATATGACAGACCAAATCAAGATAGCAATTCATCAACAATATTCATGACGAAATAAACAAAGAAATCGACAAGATCACGACCACCATCCCTTTTCAATTTTTTTTCGAAAATGTCCCCATTCCAAATTAAAAGTTGGCCTTTTGAAGATAGCAAATTGGACCTAAGCGGTAATAGGTTAGATCGACTAAATTTTCCTAATTTTGATTTAGGTATTTTGTATTCATAAAAATTTGCACAAAAGGTTTCAATTTTCCGATCAAAAGTTTATATCTTGCGATAGATATCAAATCATTAAATGTATACAAGATATTTAAAAATTCAATCAAATCAAAGATCAGAAATTTTTAACTTATCTTGCAAATTGCTTTCCTAATTCGAGCCGGACCAACCTTGCAGATCAAGCTCAGGATCTCGGACACGGCTGCAGGTGGTTCGTGGCATAGACGTTGGCAACTTCGCGGTTGAGTTGGATCGATAAGCTTGATGAGCGGATGTAGCTCGGTGGGGGTGATGAACTATCTTCTTTTCTCACAATTTTTTAGTTTCTTCCTTGTTGGTGGACATGCCTTTGACTTGATCTCTCTATTCCATCCTGCACGTGAGATTAGAGAAAATAATAGACAAAAAGGATGATGATGACAGAAAGCCCTTTTTGCCTTCGTTTCTTCTCTTTGCGTGGACGATCCATCCCCTTTTGAACTCCACATCCAGGTGGTAGTGTGCATGGAACAAGACGCCGGGTCCAGTGAGTGTGAGCACAGGTCCGAATTTTGACGGGTTGAAGTCAGATGCAATTCTCTAGGAAAGCCGTAGTAACGAACGTGCTAAGTACATCGAGCCATTGTAGTTGCCGAAGTCACCGAACGCCAACTCCAGAAAATACTTTAAAACTTTACTGGGACTGCCGGAAACCTTGTGGGGACACAACAAACTAGGAATGCCAATTGTGAAAGAAAACACACGCAAAGAAACTAAAGAAATCACATGGACTAGTGGAAATCTGGGAATTCATGAAAAAATACATTCAAAACGCTACCTTGAGACCTTCTCCTCACCAATCAAATCTCACTTTTACCTTAACCATGCATTTCACTACTGGAAGTAGCGCAAGTCTGAGCAAGGAGGTTGAAGTGTATGTGGCTTCGTCGCTTAAGAGGATTTATAATCAGAAATAGCAACTCGATCAGCAATATCTTGGCTCGGGCCATCTTCTTTGTCGAATGGCGAAGAGATGGCTACGAGGTGCAGCAAACAGGTGAGGCACTCAGAGGTTCGCGGTGGACGCTGGAATTCTGCGCAAAATTGAGGACGTGATGATGAAGAGGCCACCAGCGGTCAGAATTTAGGTGAAGCTTCATCATCACAAGTCGACTCCAATGGGTCTATCGCAGAAGCCTCCTCTCTCCCTCAATATCACGTGGGGCGAATGTCCCCCCAGACACTTCTCTATGGCCGTATATGGCAATTATGTTGGCCTCTCTTAATATGAATCATAAATCATCTATTTATAATAGTGAGCTAGGGTTTCGCATTATTTTCATTATTTGCAAAATTATCCATCAACTTTGGATAATCGTAAATTGATTCGGAGAGAAAATATTCTGTCTATAAAGCCTTTTTTTTCTTAATTAATGGGCATTTTTTAATTAAAAGGCTTTTTCCTAAATTGAACATTAGATACACATTGATGATTTTTTGGGAATTGCCCCCTAGCTAGCTGAATTATGCATTTTGAGGTTTGGTTCATCGCTCGTTGGTTTCAATTCATTTGTCACCGCCGATCCGATTAAATGTAAATGCAATGCAATGCAATATGATGCTAAAAATAAAAATGAAAAATGATATGATTATTTTTTTGTAGGAATTAAAATTAATTCCTAATTTTTAATGCAAAATAAATGATAAAAAAATCAAAATTTAGGTGTCAACATTAGCGCACGCCGACGGACCATTTCGATTCAACCGAGTTGCCCACCATCTCCGACACCGTTTGGACCAAATGGCACGCACGATCACGTGCCATTTCAAGCCGGTATACACCCTCCGAACGGGCGCCAAAAAATGAAAATGGTATATAGCCTGAACAGGCTTGCGAGACGGGGAGAGGAGGTTCATTTTGTTTCGGAGAGAGAACAGAATAGAGAGAGAGAAAAAAGAGAGAGAGAAAAGAGCTCACCTTGCATAACTATTGTCGAAGGTTGGAGCTTGAATTGGGGAAGCACTGGTTAGGCTCTTATGGGGCAAACCGAAGCTTTTGAGGGTCACCGGAAG
Organism: Rhodomyrtus tomentosa; assembly: GCA_028455895.1. Lineage (NCBI taxonomy): Eukaryota > Viridiplantae > Streptophyta > Magnoliopsida > Myrtales > Myrtaceae > Rhodomyrtus > Rhodomyrtus tomentosa. The sequence goes on along the minus strand of JAPCWY010000011.1, from coordinate 35,162,899 downwards.
TTTGCCTGAGATAGCAAAAGTCAATCGCCACTAGCCAGGCCGCTTATAATCCCAGAAAAGGTAAGTTCAGTTTTCAAGCTTTCATACTGTGCTTTAATGGCGAAACTCGATTCCGATCATGATTCTTCGAGTTAGGGTAGGCGTTTTACTCTTCAACCATCGCTAACCATCGTCGCATCTTCATTTTGCATTGATTTTTCTTGAATACTTCGAATCAAGTCTCCAAACTCAACCTCCATTGCCGAACACTGTTAAATGTCGCCTAGGCAAATCTAGGCCTTGTGAGCTCAATCGGAGCTCGAGGTAAGTGTTCTGAACTCTAATATAGCTTTCTCTATGAGTGAATTTGCTTGATATGCCATGAATCGCATGTATGAAGTCGCCATAGCCAACCTGGTTCGAGCTTGCATACGTTTGATTCTATGAATGAAATGCTTTGATTCTGATATATGTGAAACTAGATGAGTAGACCAGTTGAATGGCTTTAGTTTTAGTTCAATCGGCTTAGGTTTAACCGTCCATCGGAGCCGGGGAAATCTCGGCCGTCCATTCCGTCGGGGTTGAGAGGTTGAAGACGAAACTGACGTGGCAGAGTCAACAAGTCAAAGGCCTAGGTGGCAAAGTGCGATTGGTCCACGTGGATATCGACTCAACTCGACCATTAGTCTTTTAGGCTGAGTCAGTTTTGATTGGACCGCCTAGATTAATTGAGTCCTATTTTTGGTGGCCGTCTAATTAGAAATTAGGAATATTCGAAAAAAAAATTTAAATCAGAAATTTAAAACAGTTCGAAATGGTGTCGTTTAGGTTACTAGTTGAGCGACATCTTTTAGGTTAGTAAGGACGAACGGTCTATACCAAGTCTTATCTTTTAATCGTGGCCGTAGGTTTAAGTAATCAGATCTGACAACTGAGACGTAGTCGGCTTTTGATCTGAATCGTTGGTCCTGATCAACCAATCCTAAGGCCGTGGAGTAGCCACGTGGTTCAATAGAAACCGTTGGATTAAATCCAATCAGTCGAAAAAACAAAAAAGTGAAACGATGACGTTTCGGTGCGGGGGTCCCGCAGGTTCGGGTCTGGGCCGGGTATTCGACCTGAGTGGGTCGGGTCAACCCGGTCCGAATCATTTTTTAATAAAAAAATTTAGAAAATAATTTTTAAATAATAAAAAAATAAAAAAATTCTAGAAAATCCTAAAAAATGTTTAAAAAATCCTAAAAAATCCCAAAAAAATGTAGAAAAATTACGAAAAATTCCTAGGCATTCCAGAAATTCTCAAAAATTGAGGATTGACCTAAGATAACTGGTCAATCCTATTTTTGGGATTTCTTATCATTTCATCTGAAAATTGACAATATTACCCTTTAAAGGTAAATCGCCTATGCCTTGTGTATGAGATAGGTTGATAATGCCAACATAAGAATTAGGATCAGTTAGGCGATCAATTATTATGATTGGGTTTTCGAATCTGGTTCTTTTTTCAAGAATGACGACTTTGCCCTTCAAAGGGTAAATCGTCCTTTTTATTCCGATCGAGCCTTGAAAATTGCTCAAAATTAGGATTTGGGTTTGGTAGTTGACCAATCCTTCTCTTTGAGATTTTCACTTCTCGTCACTTTCTGTAATGACGATTTTACCCTCCAAAGGGTAAATCGCTTCCAAAATTTTAAAAAAAATCTGAAAATTCTTGAAAAATAGGAAATAGATTGGTTTGATGATTAATCATATTTTCACCATCTTTTAACTCCATATTTCATCTGAAATGACGAATTTTCCCTTCTTGGGCAAATTGTCCCAAAAATCTACAAAATTATGATTTTGCCCTCAAGGGTAAATCGTTTCGAAAATATTCCCGAGCCTTGATTGACATTTCTCTAAGCTAATAGGGTCTCACTAGGGATGTCATGTTGTGTTCATGTGATTTATTAGCACGTTTTGAATCCTTACTTTGCGCATATATTTTTACTGATTATGAGTGCTAGGGTAGTCACTTCAATTTGCATGAACTCCTAATTTTAGGATTCGCGCCTCACTCATCTGCATGAAATATTATGTTTCACAAATTATTCAACTTAGGTGCCGAAAGGGCATCAACTCTGACAGTTGCCCTAACAAAGTCTCCGATCTCATTTCTTTGATTTTCGCAAAATTGAATAGAATGCTCCTAACTATTCGATAGTATTTCCAATCGTACCCTCCACAAAGCGATTGGTGGCAACTCCTTGGCATGTACACGTATCATATGTCACCAGACCACACCGAAGGTCGACCACGTATACCGTCGTTGCGACTTGGGTAACGAGACTTGGGAGAGGTCTACATCTGACTAGACGGGATGGCCCATTAACCCGCCGAGAAACTTTCTTGATGGTCGCGACAGGGCAACCACTCGAAATTCTCATCTCACCGAGCCCGATCTAACCTTATATTCAAAAAGTGTTTTAGTTGCACAGAATAGAATCTTTTGCTGAAGAACAGTACGCTCGAAAACTGGTTTTTCTAGCTAAAAACGACGACAAAAAATACAAATAATCAGGAAATAAGAACCGGGGCTATGATACTAATCAAGGGAATCGATCCTAATAACATATGCAGCGGAATTACTCAAAATTAATAAGCCCAGAAACTTACTTGAATCACTGATCGAAGAAGCATATCACAAAACGGACATACCTCATTTTCCACATATTAAGTGTTACCATTGCAACAAGAGAATCCATTCTTCTACTGATATTGCATTCATGACAGGAGCAGGGAAGCGTCATGTTTCTCTGTCTTCTCTGGAAGAACATCTAAACCCAAAAACAACAACAACGTCTAACACGTAGAACCTAATAATGTTATCTTATCACCTTTTTTTTAGGGGCTCGCAATTTATCCATAATGGCAAGAGCTGTGATAGCCTGCATGGGCAAACGTTTTCCAACAATTGTTAGGCTAAAAGGCAAGAAATGCAAAAGACAAACGAATGGACTACTTTCTTTGTACTATTATATTCTTACAACAAGCTTTGGTAGGGAAAAGTACATTAGAAGTGCCTTAACTTTTGTACGGTGTTCACTTAAGTGCTTTAACTCTCAAAAACCGTTCACTTGAGTGCCAAGATTGACGTGGCTTCCGGAAATGGTGACGTGTCCGCCGAAAATGATGAGGTGTCACTGGCAAATGAATTTTTTAAAAAATATTTAATGTACACGTGGAAATTTTCATTTTTATTTTTTATTTTTTTTCAAATTTTGTTTTCTGATTTGTTTAGTTATTGAATTTTTTTTAAAAAAAAAGGAGAGAAAAAGTTAGGTTTCTGGGTGGTGGCCGACCAAGGTCGCCACCGGTCGGCCTAGGGGCCAGGTTCGCCGCGCCTTGGGCCGACGAGGCCAAGATGGCCCTGGTCGACAGCCGTCGCAGCCTCGACTAGCGCATGGAAGGGCTCGAAGCCCTCGCCCCCCCTCCCTCGCTCCCCCCCCCCCCCCAAAAAAAAAGAGAAACCTTAGGTTTCTCGGTGGTGGTCGGCCAGGGTCGCCGCCTGCCACCACCGGTCGGCCCAGGGGATAGGTGTCGCGACCCGGATCTCGAGGTGAGGGAATGGTCAACCTCCTCATCGGGTTAATAGGCCGTCCGGCGTTTGGTCGGACGCGGGCCTCTCCTAAGGCCCGTTACCCAAGTCACAACGGCGGTATACGTGGTCGAACTTCGGTGTGGCCGGGTGACAAGTAATACGTGTTCATGCCAAGGAGTCATGTCACGCCTCGAACTCGGCGAGCACACGAACATCCCACCTAGCCGTTGATCTTCAATAATCTCTCAGGATCCCTAGGCTAATTAATTACAGCTCCAAAATAATATAAGGTCATGGAAGCAATTAAACAGCTCCATACAAATTGACAATCAGATGACTCAGGGCAATAAGGTATACACTTATTCTCAATATCACAGTCGGGTACAAAACTAACTCTAAACAATACAAGTTTCTACAGTCTCATTCAAATTCTTTATGACTTTCACCAACAACTTCCTGAAATGCCAACCCATCGCAAGTTCAGGTGTCCTTCACTTGGGACCTGAAAAAGTTAAGCCCCAACTGGGGTGAGATATAAATATCTCAGCAAGTGAAACCTAAACCTAAACCTAAACACCAGTCCTCCCAGACCACACACAATGTCGCCAAGATGCACGCAATCAACAATAGCGCATGGCATCAAATAAATAGGAATATCAATAGCCAAGCATGGATGAGCATTACAACCAATCACACTCAACTTCAGGGTCTCAAGCTCCGTGCACAAGCAACATATAATTCGTTACTCAATTATCAGAACTTCCACCTCCACTTTCGTACTTCTCTGGCACTCCTGCCAACTGACATCATTGAGGCCACAGGCCAATCGATATCTTCGTACCACTGGGGCCACAGACCAATCGGTACTTGCAAGGCTCGCAGCCATTCGACGCCACTGGGGCCACAGGCCAATCGCTATTCTCATTCTTATTTAAGATCACCATCATTCGATACCACTGAGGCCACAAACTAATCGGTATCCTGAATTTCTTTCAAGCTCACCACCATTCAATACTACTTGGGCCACAGGCCAATCGATATTTTCATCATCAATACTTTTAGTCAATTGGTACCACTGGAGCCACAGGCCAATCGGTACTTTCGATGCTCACAGCCAATTGTCATCTCAAGGACTCGCATCCAACGTGATCTCCGAGGCCACATGCCAACGATCGCTAGGACAATATAGGCCATTCATATAGCATCGGCACTATAGCTACTTATGTAGCATAGGCGTTAAAGCCAATTCACTAACAGGGTTTCATAGCCAATAGATATCACTGGCATTATAGCCATCACGTAGGCATCACAGCCAATTAAACAATCAAGAGCTCAATAGCCACTTACCTCACAAGGCTCTTTGGCAAAAAATAAGTACACTAGCCAAACATAACATCAAGGCATATCACAATTCAATTATCATACTATGCCATTTAAGTCATGGAATCCGCTACTTAATCAAGCAAATTCAAGCCCTAGGATTCACTAGGCACTCAATTCACCCAACCAATCAATCCAGTAGTGTCATAGCATTCGAGTAAGGGTTTAGGAAATACTTACCTTTCGATCAAGCCAGCATATTTCCAATCAAACGATCATTCTCAATTCCATAAGTGTGCAACCAACTAAGGATCACACGTCAACCTAGACAAGTTCACCAATTTTAGATCAAAAGCTATTGAATTCTCACTTCTATTAAATCAATCCCTCAATAGCCATTTAATTGGCAACTCAAGACTCCTTATCGATTAATTGAATACATAAAAATACTTCCATGAACCCTCAATGCATTCGGTTCATGCATCAACATGCAAGGTGGAATATAACTTGGAGTTTCATCCACTAATTAGTCCTTAAATTACTTCCAAATCCCAATCCACTTCGCATATTCCCCATTAACACCTCACACAACGTTCTATGAAGTCTTATGAATCAATTTGAAGCCAAAATACCACTTAATTAACCCTCAACAGAACCGGCCAGATTAGGTATTCTCACAAAACACAGAACCGGTTTTGGTTCAATTCGCTCAATCAAGCCATAAATCAATTCCAAACTTCAATCCATCACAAAACCAACACACCATAACCTTAATATACATGTTAAGGGAGCTCACCAAAGATTTGGAAGGAAAATAACACCTCAAAGACCTTTGAACAGCCCGATTCCTCCACGGTCCTCAAACGAGCGGAATTTGCTCTGTATAAATCGACACAAACCAGCCATTTACACTTATCAAAAATCACATAACACCTTCATTTCAACTTGCTAAACTCTTATACTATAAGTTTAGAAGAGCTCATTGAAAATTTGAAGCCATTTAGAGTCCGGAAGCTCCCAAAAACGCAGCCTCTCCAAAACTAGGTCAGATTTTGACCTTTGCCCACTCAAATAGACCTACGGGAAAAACGGCTGGGCCAAATTAGGCTCATAACATTTTTCTAGAACGGCAAGATGATAAAATTTTATATGACGGTAGTTTTACCTCAATCCGATGTCGGATGACAAAGTTATGGCCAGAATAGTGGAGCCGTTTTTCCCCGTCCGTGAGTAGCTCTTCTTGGCCGAGAGCAAAATGAAGAAGAGGAAGATGGTGGGAGATGGTGGCTGGCCAAAATGGAGAGAGAGAGAGAGAGAGAGAGAGGGAGGGAGAGTCTATTACACACGAATATCCCATTTTGGTCAATTTGATAATTTAATTCTTGGTCTTCTCATTGCTTGACACTTGGCAAGCTTCCATTGGTCGCTTCATTGACTTTGACTCCCTTTGACTCATCCTCATCCAATTTTTGGCGGCATATAGAAGAGAGAAAATGACCAAAATGACCTTCTAAACTTCTTAAGGTAAGACCAAAGGTCGAGGGCCAAAATGGTCATTTGGCACTTTTCATCTGAAATTCAATTTTTTCAGTATAAACCACCCTCGATGAGCCGACGTCTATCTCAATTTCAATATTGAAATTTCTCAATGTCCAATACCTAAATCTCGAGGTTCAATTTCACGTTGAACTCTCGTCGACTGTACTTACAGTTTATCTCAAACTGACGGGCAACTCTTGCAAGCACTACGCGTATCGACCTTGGGATTTTTTCTTAAGTCGTGGTGACTTTAATTGTCATGTAATTGCAAGGGTTTATCGTTTATTCCTTCGATCCTGATCATCATAATTCGATTTAGGAAATTTTCGCAAATAACACTAGCAAGACATTCCATGATCATCCTTAGATCGACTTATATCGACCCAAGACATTCCCTCGACAATCTTTATGGTCAAAATGTCATTTCTCATTCAAATTCTCCAGGTCCACGTATCTGACTCTGCGTCAGTCTTTCCCTTTTGATTAGATAACTCAAAAGTGGCCAACTCTGAGCGAGTTACAACTGAAGCACACCGATCGATATCCTTCCATTCAATGGTCTTGAGAGGGTCGAAATTCGAAATGTCACAAGTCGCCACCAATCGTTCTGTGGAGGGTACGATTGGAAATCCTATCGAATAGTTGGGAGCATTCTATTCAATTATGTGAAAATCAGATAAATGGGATGGGGGACTTTGTTACGCCAACTATCAGAGTTGACGCCCTTTCGGCACTTAAGTTGAATGATTTGTCTAACTTGAGATTTTATGCAGATGAGTGAGGTGCGAACTCTAACACTAGGAATTCATGCAAATAGGAATGACTATCCTAGAAAACACAATCAATAAAATGAATGCGCAAATCAAGGATCCAAAATGTGCGGATAAATCACATGAAAGCAACGTGTCATCCCTATTTAGGCCCTATTAGCCTAGAGAAATATCAATCAAGGCTCAGGAGTGTTTTTATCATGATTTACCCTTGAGGGATAAAATCGTAATTTTGAAGAGTTTTTGGGATGATGTGCCCAAGAAGGGTAAATTTATCATTCCAAATGAAATATGAAGTTAAAATATGATAGAAATAGGATTGGTCACCAAACCAATCCATTTCCTATTTTTTAGGAATTTCTAGAATTTTTCTGGAATTTTAGAAGCGATTTACCCTATGAGGGGTAAAATCGTCATTTCAGAAAGTGATGAGAAGTGAAAATCCCAAACAGAAGGATTGGTCGACCTCTTGACCCAAATCTTAATTTTGAGCAATTTTCGCGGCTCGATCGGAATGAGAAAAATAATTTACCATTTGAGGGATAAAATCGTCATTCTTAGAAAAAGGACAAGATTCGAAAACCCAAGCATAATATTGGTCGCCTAACCAACTCTAATTCTTGTCTTGGCATTATTGACCTATCTCATATACAAGGCAGAGGCGATTTATCCCTAAAAGGTAATATCGTCAATTTTCAGATGAGCAGATAAGAAATCTCAAAAATAGGATTGACCAGTTTTCTGTGGTCAATCCTCAATTTTTTGGAATTTCTGGAATGTTTAGAAATTTTTCTACATTTTTTTGGATTTTCTAGGATTTTTTTATTATTTAAAAATCATTTTCTGAATTTTATATAAAAAAATGATTCGGACCGGGTCGACCCGACCCACTCGGGTAGGAACCCAGCCCAGACCCGGACCCGCATCCGCGCGGCCTACACCTCAAAACGATGCCGTTCCACATTTTTTTGTTTTTCGATTATTCAGATTTAATCCGACAGTTCCTATTGAACCACGTTCCTACTCCGCGACTACTGGATCTGTTGATTAAATCCTACGGTTCATATCAAAAGTCGACTATCCCTCAGCCGTTAGATCTAATTACCTGATTCTACGGTTAAGTAGCACTGATACCGACACCGATACGCAGACACGACACGACGCGATACAACGATACGTCATTTCTCAAAACAGAAAAATTCGATACGTCGGAGATACGTTGTATTAAATATATATTTTTAAATATAAAAAATAAAGCCAAAACAGACATCATGATTCATGTGCACTAATACTGACTCCCAAATTTTAACCGGTTAATGATGCATTGAGCAGGGGAATGATGTGGGCACCCAATACAGGTAAGCAAAATCCATGGAGAAAGCAGCTAGAGAATCCATGGAGCAGCAACAGCAGAAATCCTCAACAGAAACATTGTCACCGAAATTCTGCCTGCTAATAGTAAAGGGCTAGTTTTTACATATGTCCATAGCCTGATAAGCTTAGCAATTGTAACAAGAAATGGCCAAAAAAGGAGGGAAAAAAGGGTTACAGACACTGTCCAACCTGCGACCTTAATTCACATCCAGTAAGGTAACTAAGGTTACAAGGACTTAGTCAAAAAACAAATGCCTCTAACATAGGGAATCATATGAATGGAAGTCTGCCAACATCCAAAGAGCCATATGAATCAATATTTTTAGGCACAATTTCCATTGCTTCCACGTCTTATTGAGTAAAAAATGGAATGAGCCTGCATAAGAGAAGACAAGTTTATTCACGAAATGATAACGACACAACCTCTTTAAAAAGCATCAGAAAATCATATTTTGATCTAATCGCGCGCACATTTTCTCAAGTCCAAAAAATAGGCAGTGTGAGTTACCCAGAAACTCTTCAGAACATTAACTTCATCACACTTCATCACAATGAGCTTTAGGTCACAAAAAACATATAAACAAAATGCATTGCAAAAGGAGATAACATGAAATCCTCTAAGAATCTCATCACACTGAGCTTTAAGTCACAAAAAACATATAAACAGAATGCATTACAAAAGGAGATAACATGAATCCTCTAAGAATCTCATCACACTAAGCTTTAAGTCACAAAAAAACATATAAACAGAATGCATTACAAAAGGAGATAACATGAAATCCTCTAAGAATCTCATCACACTGAGCTTTAAGTCACAAAAAAACATATAAACAGAATGCATTAGACATTTCTTCTAATTGACAATGTTAGCTTTCATAAGAGCAACATGAAAATTAAGGAGCCAATGGGTGACTCACCAATTCTTTTGAGAGGCGTTTCTACTGCACTTTGTGAAGAAATGCTCTCAAGAAGTCATTCCTCTACACCTACATTATCCACTTCCCCCAAAAAAACAGCAGACTCAATCTCCAGCTCATCAAGTGAAAGACTTGCAACTTCAAGCACCCCATCATCTTCAAACGTGTCAAATGCATCTCCACCAATATCCCACAACTTGGTCTCTCCTTCTGCATATTGTGGACTTTTTCTTGATAGAAGACGAAGATTACTGTGAATGAAAACCAAATGCTCTGCACGTTTTGGGGTCATCTTATTTCTTTTTATCGAATTCACAAAGGAGTAAGTACTCCAATTCCTCTTGGCACATGATGAAGAAGAAGGTTGTGCAAGAAACTTTAAGGCTATACTTTGAAGCGTTGGTGTACTTGCACCATGAATAACCCACCAAGCCTTAGGATCCATAGCATATCGATTATGAAAGGAATCAAATTCTCTAAAATCTCCATTTTTGCACGCAAAATCCACACATTCCAAATTCACCTTGTTGCGCTCATCCAAGTTAGGAAAGTATTTCCTAAGGCATTTCTGTCTTTCTTGATTGATCTCTTTGTCCTTGTGTGGAGAAACTCGAGTAGGCTTTTCATTGAGTCATTGATCACTGTAGTATCTATAAAAATAAAAGTAGGAAACCATAATAAGTAAGAGGACTATTATATTATTATGTCAAAGAAAAGATATCAATTAATAAAGTAATATTCTCATACAATTTTAGAACTCACCTAGGACTCAAGGAATGTGCCAAGCAATGAAGTGGAGTGTTGTTCTTAGTCCAACGATCCACAAGAATTGTACGAACCACTTCATAAAATGTAGATCCCTCATCTAGCCTCTTCACTTCTCACGCATATATAGCTTTCTTCACTTTAACAATCATTAAATCCCACATGTCATAGACTAAGTGAAGACAAGGCTAGTCAGTGTCACAAATTCTAAGCATGTCATATATAGGAGCCATGAATGAAAGTATATAATCAATCGAATCCCACCAAAAGTCATCCAACACCTTGTCCTTGACAAACTTAGCTCTCCATTGATTATCATCTCGATAAATATTTCATTTATCACAAATAACCATCCCTTGAAGACCACATTTGATTAGCTTGAACCTTTTAAGCATCACAATCATCGAAGCAAAACGTGTATCCGCCACGGAAAGCAACTTCAAGCTAACAAACTCATTACATATCGCTAATCTCATTGGATGGTTCATGATGAAATGTTTGATATGCATAACATCCGCAATAATGTCTGAAATCCAACTGCATTCTTCATAAACTAATTAATTATTCTCCACATTCTTTGCTGCACAAATGTTCTTCAAAGCTAGATTTAGGGTGTGCACCACACAAGGTGTCCAAACAATAGATGGAAACTCTTGTTCAATGAGTTGTCCTGCGGCCTTACAGTTTGAAGCATTATCTGTAATAACTTGAACAATATTCACATGCCCAATTTCATTGATAACTTCTTTCAATAAGTTAAAAATGAAATGCAAATCCTTTGTTTCTCTTGAACAATCAACCGATTTTATAAACATAGCTTCTCCATCCCACACCGCCATAAAATAAATAAGTGGCCTCCTTTGTGAGTCACTCCACCCGTCACTTACAATACTTACACCCTTCTCACTCCACCTATTTCTAATAGGTGCACACAATCTATCAATGTTTTCCTTCTCTTTTTGCAGCAAAGTGGTCCTCAACAAATTATTTTTTGGAGGTACATAACCCGCTATATTATGATTTGCGGCATAAGTGAAAGCAGATTGGAAGTAAGGATTTCTTGCAAGGTTAAACGGCAAGCCCCCCAAATAGAACATCCGAGCAATCTCACAATCTAAACGTTCTCGTTGAGTCATGTTGAATGCCTTTTCAATTGATCTTCCACCACTCCCACTTCCACTAACTGAAACGCTAGGAGGAGTCAGAGGTACGATTTTAGGCGCCTTACTCTTCAATCTAGAATTAACCTCTTCTTTTAATCTTTCCATCTCCAAAATATCTTTTTTTCTACTTTTTCACATTTTGCAATTTCTTTTCCAGTTATCTTCAACAAATGGGTCCTAACTCTCATGTATGAACTCTTACCATCTTTTCCACCGAATTTACATTTCCAAGACATATTTCCCCCCGCCTCGCTAGGATTGCCTAACTTAGTAACATGCCTCTATAGTGGGTTATTCGAATCTTCATTGCTAGATGTAGATGGTGGAACAGGAACACTACTATCCATGCTTGAAGTCATTCTACAAAAAATATTATTACAACGTGTCAAAAACTATGATGCAAAAATAGCTAATCTGGGATTGAACAAAATTGCACACACGCAAGACAGAGAACTTGACCATACCCGCATCGCTATAAATATAATCTCTTTGGCCTATATGACTTTCTAAAAGAAAATGGGGAAATAGAACAACCCTTCGCTTCTGAAATTCATTTGAATCATTCCATTAAAAAGGCAAGGCAACAAGAAAACCTAAATTCAAGAATACAATTTCGTGGATTTCAGCTTAGGAGTTAGGACTGGTAAGTCCAAACCATGCCCCAAGAAGCAAGAACCACAACAAAGCTCCCATATCAACAAAGCCAACCAAAAAAATAGAGCCTTTAGTACCTTTTCGAATTTAGGTGGTCAATCAACTCTCGCAGAGAATCTATTTTCACAATTAGCACAACATAAATAGCAAGAACCATTGAGAGAGAGAGAATATCGGACTGTGCTACATAATTCTATGGTCGCGATCGAACGACTCGGCTAATCCTCAACCGTCCGATCTGTCGATTTATTTTTTATTTCTGAAAATCGATTTTTTATTAAATCGAAGATTTAAAACTGATCCGACGGTCACTAAGCCTACACATGGCATAACCTAGACCGTCAAGTTGCTTAACAGGCTAACTTTCGATTCCAACGACTCTACTGATTAGGCAAACAGGTGGACCTATCATAAGACGACACCTAAGACGTTGACTCCTTGACCAGCCACGTCAGCTCTGTCTTCAACCTCTCGACCCCGACGGAATGGACGGCCGAGACTTCTCCGGCGCCGATCGACGACTAAACCTATATCAATTAACCTGAAACTAATTACATTCGACTCGTCTACTTCTCTAGTTTCACATATGTCAGAATCAAAGTATTTCATCCACAGAATTAAGCATAGGCAAACTCGAACCAGGTCGACTATGGTGACCCCATACATGTGATTCATGGCATATCAAGCAAATTCACTCATAGAGAAGGTTATACTAGAGTTCAGAATACTTACCTCGAGCTCTGATTGAGCATGCGGGGCCTAAATTTGGCTAGGCGACATTGAATAGTGTTCGACAATGGAGGTTGAGTTTGGAGACTTAATTCGAAGTATTTAAGCAAAATCAATGCAAAATGAAGATGCGATGGTGGTTAGTGATGCTTATGGAGTAAAACGTCCACACAAACTCGAAAAAATGATGACCAGATGAAAAATTCACCATTGATGCACAGTATGGAAGCTCGAAGACTGATCTCACCTTTTTTGGGATTGCAGACGGCCTAGCTGGTGGCAATCGACTCCTACTATCTCAAACAAGCTTTCGGTGACACTCAGAAGCTTCGATTTGGCCTAGAAGAGCCTAACCAGTGCTTCCCCAATTCGAGCTCCAACCTTCGACAATGGTGATGGAATGTGAGCTCTCTCTCTCTCTCTCTCTCTCTCTCTCTCTCTCTCTCTTTCTTCTCTCTCTCGCTATTCTGTTCTCTCCTTTCTACCGAATGAACCTCTCCTTTGTTCTCGAAAGCCTCTAAAAGTTGTATACCGATTTCCAATTTTTGGCGCCGAACGGTGGGAGCTAACGGACTCCAAATGGCACGCGACCGTGCGTGCCATTTGGTCCAAACGGCAATGATAACGATTGGTAACTCCGTCCAACTCAAATGGCCTTTCGGCGCGCACGAATGGATGGCTAATTTAGCCGTTCTGTCCATGTTGACTTTCACGGCCGATGTAGCATTGACCAATCGATCTCGTCTTCCTCCGGCGATCATTGGTTGCAACTCCGGTATCAATCGATGGGGATTAGCGTGAAGAACTAAACCCCCACCAATGTATCTTCAATTGTGGTAGATTGGTCGATCAATTTTGCCATCAAAGTTCAGCCCCGCATTGTTCACATGCACGGAAGTTTGAGACAGAAGATGATACTGTAGCGAACCGGCTTGACCGGGCAATCTGACCGGTCTGAACCCTTTCAGACTTGAAATTTTCAAAATTAGCCCAAATTGGTGAGGAATTTTTACAATTAAACCTCACAATCGAATTTAAGACATGAATATTGTCTAAAAATGTGATTTTGCCCAAAATTTCATGTCAATTTCTACAAAAGTCCCAAATTTATCCTTAATTTCAATTCAAAAATTATGAAATTGAAGGCTCAAATAATCAAATTGGACTTAATCACCCATGCCAATTGACTCAGAATGATGAAATACATTAGGCAGTGGCTTCAATTTATAAAGTTAGTCCTTGAATTGAAAGTAATTTCAATTAAACCCAAATTCAAGGACTAAATTTCAATTAAGTATGCAATTTTGTTCAGTTCATGCAATGGAGCAATTTGTGTAAATAATTGAGCTAAATTACAATGCAGGACAATTAGATTGAATGTCAAGACCCTAAAAATGCCGAAATTACAAATTAAAAGACTCAATTGACATTTTTTTACCAAATTCAATCATACGTGTAACAAAGGAACACATAAAATTGAACTTAAATTTGGACTTTTTATGAGGTCAAAAATACAAATGAATTAAAATAAAATAATTGACTAATTTTCTATATTTTTGTGACCTCGAATGTTATTTTTTCTTGTGATTGGAAAAATCCAAAACCACTCGCATAATAGACGGCTTCAGAGGAAGTGGGGCCTCTCGACCGCCATTTTTGAAGACGGATGACCTGCTGCATTTTCGTCATTTTTTCTGTGGCTGCTGGTTTGTATGGATTTCACCTTCTATTTATGACTATTATATGCTCCAGCCTCATACTAGCTTTCTGGCCATGTCTTGTTCATGTGCCTATATCGTGCCCTCTTCTCTCTTGGACACTTGAATGGCTGAGATATCACTTGGTTTTCTCGGCATGTAAGGCCTGGCCCCACGAGTTTTTTATTATGCTGCTGAGTTGGATGATTGTTAGCTAGTATTGTAAGGTTGGACTCCTTGATTTTGCGGCTGGTTTGACGTCGCTGCATCACATGACCATACTTACTCTCCAGTTGTGCTACTCCGGTCTGCTATGTATTGGACAAGTCCAGGAGCCACTGTGTGCCATTTCAAAGCTGTTGTGTGATGAAGTCTTGTTTGATTTGGTCTATAAAATGTTCCTAATACTTTATGGAGTTGCTGCCATTTTCTCCTGCTGTTTGGATCATCCTCAGGTCGGCTGGTACTTGGGGTTTCTCTCTACAAGGTGACATCACTGGCTCTTAAGCCTTTCCCAAGCTCCCACTCGACTCTTCCCCAACCAGGCCCTCTCCAGGGTAGTCTGGCTGAGAGGTTTCTTGTCCTGAAGCCCGTTTTGTTTTGTGTTGCTCCTTTTTTGGCTCCCCCCCTTCTCCAAGGCGCTTTTCTGGTTGTACTTTCTCGGTGCTGGTGCTGCTTTCTTCTTCAACTTCTTTCTTTGTGCCTAGCTTTTCTGGATGTAAGTTGTTTTAGTCTAATGGTTTGGGGTGGTTCCTTTCCCTTCCCTCCTCCCCTCTTCTCTCCTATCCCATTCTAACTTAAGCCGTTGTTTTGGCTCTTTTCTTTCTCTTCTTGCTGGGAGTTCTTCTCGATACCAGTGCCCTATTTTGGGACTCTTTCTCTGCTACCTGCCGGTTCGCCAAGCATTACCTTTGCTATGGCTGCTCCCTTTTCTTCACTGCTATGTTGCCGCCTTCCTGCTGCTCTTTCAAGCTGTTCTGGTACTGCTCCTACGACTGCGGCCTTTGATTTCTCTCCTGGTGCTTGCCCTAGTCTCGGTTGGTTAGATGCCACTCAAACTGGTGCAAATTTTTGGAAACCTATCAACTGGATGGATGTCTTTGAAGAGGCTACATTGCTGCTTGTTGGTGTAGAAACTAGGGTGGCTGTTTTATTATAACTTTCCTCTACACTCTTTATCTCTCCTTTTCTCTTATAGCCGCTTGTCTTGGCCTTGCTAGGGACGGTTTATTGTTGCCAGAATCCTTTAGGACTCATGATCACAACTTATGGCCAAATGTTTTGGCTTCTTGTGTTTTAGATGCGACATTTCAAATTTTCACCCCTCGAGGCTTGAGATATGAAATGGAATCTCAAAATTGAAAAATTAAAAATAAATATTCCAACGTTCTAATCGAATTAGATGTCACCTTATCAAAGGTAAATTGAATTGGAAAAATGACGTTTCGGACGACGAAAGCAAAATTACTATTTTACCCCTCAAGGATTGACCTTGTCTTAGCAAACGAAGAAGGACAATTTGGTCATTTTCAAGACACCATGGCTGTCGAAAATGTGAGGAAATATTGGTCAATGATGGTCAATGAAAGTCAATGTAAGCCAAGACATTATTTAAATGAAAACAAGTGGTATTATGTGATTGGTTAGCATTTAATGCAAGCTTAAAACCTACCATTCAAAGGATGTTGACCAAGTGGATTAAGTTATATCACTTTCTCTCTCTCCCCTTCACTCAATTCGGCACACTTTCTCTCTCCACTCTTCTTCTTCAATTTCTTCATCTTGGTCGAGAGCTCCCAGCCGACCAGACCCGACTTGTCCCACTGTTCCGGCCATAACTCCGTCGTCCGATACTAGATCAAGGTAAAACCATCGTCAAATGAAAGCTTATTGTCTTTTCTTTCCACAGACAAATTATAAGCTCAATTTGGCCCAATAGATCTTCCCGTGGCTCTATTGGAGTGGACAAAGGTCCAAACAGGGCAGATTCTGATCAAGTTGGAAGAAGGTCTTTGTTTGGCCAATTCAAGACTTCAAATTGCTTCAAATTTTCGGTGAGAACTTCTTAACTCATAGTAATTGTGTTGGATGAGCTGAAATCATGAGTTTGATTGGGTTTAGATGGGTTTCTATGGTTGATTTTTGAGAGTTTTTGTGAGCAGAATCTGTCGCCGATGGACCGAGTAGAACCAAGGCCATTTGCGGCACTTCGAGGCTTCGAATTGCTCCAAAACTTTTGATAAGACTCCTATAGATGTAGTAGGACATGTTAACAATTTGATTTTGTGGTAAATCAAGGTTTAGAGTTGAAATATGGACTGATTAAAGAGGTAGAGGGCAGAACCGAATTCTGCCCTGTTTCGGTTTGGATGAATCGAGCCCTTTGAGGGCTGTGGAAGGTGTCGCCATGCTTTAAATTCATCGTTAAGATATACAAAAATTTTAATTGAGATGTTAATGAGGTGTAAGCTCCGTGAATTGATGATTGGAATAGAAAAATTGATCGTTTAACGAACTTTGGACTAGGTCGCACGGCTGTCCTTTTTTGGGATCAAGGGAATCGAATCTTTAGAGGACTCTTGGAGGGAATTTTACGGATTTAATTGAAAAGCAAATGACTCCTAAACCTTTGCTAGGAAGTTAGGACACTACTGGATGCATTTGGATGATATATTAATGAATTTTGGAGTCTATTGTATTGATTGTTCATGATCGACTGAGATAATGGAGGTGTGAGTCGTGTGTACTCCTGATAATGAGAAATTATAACTCTCATGGCTAAATTGTTGTTGTGTACATTCGATTGACATGGATGCTGGTACGGCTCTGTGACATATGGCCTTGACGTCTCGCATGACAATGATTCATTACTTGGCTGATAAAAATTATACTCGATTATGAAGTTCCTTAAGATGTGAGTTTGCTTTATGAACTTAAGAGCTTGTGGCACCCTGATGCGTTGAGACGCGGGGTTGTGGTGGCTAATGTCCTGATGCGTTGAGATGCGGGACGAGATTGATTATGTGTCGACATAGGCCGGGAACGATATTGAAAACCTTATGCGTTTAACGCGGGTTTGCCAATTTGATGGTCTGAGGCATATTGACGTGGACTGAACCTGATGCGTATTGACGCGGGCATAGCTATTGAAAAGAGAATTGATATTCTGATGCGTCAAAACGCGAAATAGTCTTGATACGTGTCGACACAAGTATCGAAATGGTGTTTGGAATCTGATGCGTCAGAACGCGGGTTGCCAATCGAGATCTTGATTAGCCTGATGCGTATTGATGCGGGCTTGGCCATTGGGATTAAATTTGTGATGCGTATTGACACGGGCTTGGCCATTGGGATTAAATTTGTGATTAGCATGATGTGTTTTAACGCGGGCTTGGCCATTGGAATTGAAAATTGTGATGATATGATTGTTCTTGAATCGTGATTGCGTTATGCCAGACGTTTCATGGTGCCTTGATGTTTTATTGCCATGTATTGTTTTATCAATGAATCATTGTCTATTATTTTATTGCATAATCTGGGAGGACTAATAGCCTGGTCTAGGTTTGGGGTAAACTTGCTGAGATTCATATCTCACCCCATCGTGGGATTAACTTTTTCAGGTCCCAGGCGATGGAAATCTGAGCTTGCTAATGATCGGTGTTTGAAGAAGCAATTATAGGAAATGGATTTACACTTTTATGACTTTAGGGATTTCATGTTACCTTGAAGTTAGAGTTGTACCCTCTGAACTTGTAATCAGCGTTTATAAGAAGACGTACCCTATGTCCTGAATCATCTTAAGATTGAATTGAATGGAGAAGTTTCAACGCTTCCGTATGTTTATATCATTTAAAAGTTATAAATTATTGGCTGACGGATCCTGGATGCCATCGAGACAAGACGGCCCTG
The DNA here is from genome assembly GCA_028455895.1 of Rhodomyrtus tomentosa. Lineage (NCBI taxonomy): Eukaryota > Viridiplantae > Streptophyta > Magnoliopsida > Myrtales > Myrtaceae > Rhodomyrtus > Rhodomyrtus tomentosa. Next base: position 35,144,503 of record JAPCWY010000011.1, on the reverse strand, counting down.
GTGGGATTTTGCGTGCCTGACAGGTTCGGGGCGTGATATCCCGGTTTAAGTGGTATCAGAGCAAGGTCAGCTTGATCCAATATGATTGAGACTTGGAGTGATAAGGAGCAATGACTTGAGGACAATTAGGTAATGAGACCTTGAGGGATAAGCATGGATTGCTGAATCTTGAGGATTATAGGCTTGAACTTGTGTAGTATTCTAATGGTCCTAGTGCCGATTTAATGGATGATCTTGAGTGATTTTATGAATAAGGCTCACAAGGAAGTGAATAGAAATCGAGGAGTCATAAGCCTAGATTTGAGGTTGCTAGAGAATACCTTATGAATGAAGGGTCGATTGGGTTATATGATTGTGATTGTAATTTGTCAATGACCCAACTTGGGGAGTGTGAGTTATAAAGAGACGACTGGCATTAGTCGATTCAGGCTTGACTTGCGTTGTATCCTGATGGTTTAGTTATCGATTGCTATTGATGACCCTGGATGGTATGAAATGAGGTGTATATAGGAAAGCGAGGAAGGAATATTTGGATTAAAGATCAGTTGTGATCGAATGCATATGGATTTGACTTGAACAGCAACTAGATTTGAGGTATATGGTTGAATATAAGCAATTGATCTATGAGAGGTGATGGTCTTTGTAGAACTAGAGGTTTTCTATGAATAAGGCTTGATGTCGAAACGATTGTGGTATGACAAGTGGTGAGAACGAACATGTTGTGCAAGTGTTTGTGGCTTTGAAACGAAAGTTGATGAGGGTGTATGCACGAACTTATCGTTGTTGGACTTAATAAACTGTCACTTGGTATGAGACAAGTTGATGGGATACCTATAAACCGTATTGAAACATGGTATGGAACATGTGGAACGAGGCTTTCTCTGTAGATGTATGACTTGAGACAACCTGCAACGGCCAGGACTGATAAGGGCTGGGAGTGATCGCCGGGACAGAAAGGTCCGGACAAGGAGCGGCTCCTGGCAGCCTTCTAGGATGGCAAGAAGCAGGAATGACCCAAGTCATAACTTGAAAGGGAAAATCTAGGTATCATGTTGAGTTCAATTGTGGTTAAGAGATGTACGGCACGGGATTGATTCTCGAAAAGAATGATTGAAAGTGGCATGACATGTGTAATGGCGCCTGTGAGTGGCATGGTTAAAAATTATGTGCTTGGTAGTGGATGCCTTTTGAAAAAGAAAAGTGATGTTTGTGATAGGCCTGTCAAGCATGTTTTATGATTGGCCTCATGTGATTGGCTTGGCCAAGGTATAATTGAGAGGTTAGACGACATGTGAGGTTTATACCCATTGAGTTGATGTCTGTTGAGGATGAGATAGCATGTTACGTTTATGATAAAGTGACAGATGCCTCTAGACCTAATGTATGAGTGATTAACTCATTGAATTGATGCCTTGAATGCTTGTTTGATAGTTGCCGAGCTAAGGCTTGCTTAGTAGTTGACTGTTAATTGAGAAATTGCCTAGTTGAAGCTGGTTTGATATGTAGCTGCTGCTTAAGGATGATTTGGAATCCTTAGATAATTGGCAATTAGTTGAGAGTTGCATAGGGACCATTGGATGGTTGTTTGATGGTGATAGATGATGAGATGAGCAGCCTGAGACTACTAGACTCGAGTAGATGACTTAAGTCTTTAATTCATAGAGGGAATTGTAGTGGTTCGAGTGCCACAAGAACCTAATGAGGTTGAACAACAAGAGAATGGTCACTAGAGGAGCATTGGCTCGAGTATGCAAGATATGAGATGACTCTAGAACTGAAGGGAGTCATGAGAATTGAGTAAAGATGAGTAATCAGAATACGAGTGCTAGAAACGCGTTTGACTTGAGCTTGTGGATTGTACAAGACCTAAGAGTTGAAAGGGTCATGAGGACTTTGAATAGAAATGAGAAAGTAGATGGGTAGGTAGACTCGAGAAGGAGCTGTCATTGTTATCCCAGTCACTAAGATTGCAGTTGCTTTAGCTAGCAAAGTGAATGGTAGAGATCATAGGAAAGGCGATAGAAAATGAAAATCGCTCAATGGAAAGCTTGTGGAACGATGTATAAGGCTGAGATTGACTAAGGTTCGATGGAGAAAATGATGCCTAAACTGCCTTTCTCTATATTGAGAATTTGGAAAAGAACCTTAGAGGTATTGAATTCATTGAGGAAGAGAAGCGACTCTAATAGCTATTAACCTGAAGAGGTTGTCGATGATTAGTGAAAGGTCATCAAAGGAAGAATTTCCCTCGAAGGCATGATACTTGCCTGGATTGTCTTCGTTGAATTGTTCCATGGAAAGTACCTTTCTAAGGTTACTCGAGAGTAAGGATTGTCTGAACCTTAATAGCTTTGAAAGGACCTGAGAAAGGTTGATCATTATGAGATAAAGTTCTCAAGGTCGTCTAAGCATATTAAGGGTGGTCAAGGACCCTTTAAATGAGACGTGAAGTCTCTGAGTGGATTGGAATTGAAAGCCTTATGGCTAATTGTTATTCCTGAATTTGATTAACCGTAATGGACATCAAGGAGAGAAGTAGATGACCGGAAGAGGAATAAGTAAGAGAATTTTTGTTCATGGATTGTGACAAAAGAGAATTTCACTTATGGAATATAGAATATGCCTATAAGGAAACGTCGTTACTATGACATAAGGCTTATGGTGATTAACCTTTTATTGTCATGAGGAATAATAAGGAGACTGATGTGTCAGTCTATCAGACCCTGTAGATTTTATGAGATTGATCGAGTTTGAATCGAAACCACTAAAAATGACATTGCGAGTTATCACCCTAGAGAATAGGCTGTTGTCCTTAAGGACGATTGGATCATAACATGATCATTGATGGAAAGAAAGGTGAATGGACTTGATGGTCCTAGTTACTTCCGATTTTAATGAATGGATGACTGAGCAAAAAGGGTGCTTAGATTATAATCGCAAGGCGACATGAGGAAGTCGAATTGAATATTTGAAATTTGAATTTGTGGAGACTAAGGAAGAATGAAACTTGTCACTTGAGGTGGCTGAGCTATTGGAAGGAGAATGTTAAAGTGTGGTGGCATTAGAACTCGAAAGTAAGAGAACTATTGTTGGCGAGACTCCAAGACGGATGTCCTATAGGATGAGAAAGACAAGGTGAATTCAAAGTAAAAGAATGCCACTAAAATGTATGGTTTCCTTCATAGGGTAAGAGATCCTAGTGTGGAAGGAAGAAAAAAAAATACAAATTGTCTTGGTGCTAAAAAGAAACGTTTGGATTAACGAGGAGGACGCAAGCTTGAATGATTTCTGAAAGTCAAGTCCAAGAAGCTGTCCCGTGAACAACGTTGAATTCCAGGATGATGTCGAGGTTCAGTTGATTGGACGAAATTGAGATAAGGTCGCATTAGCTGGTTGTGAAACCAAGAAGTCAAGACACTAATGCTTCTTGAGAAAGGAAGGACAAAAACGAATAGAATGTTGTGTAGTTCAAGTGGGGACTCATGAGAGTAGAGAGCCAAGGTTTGAACTCTCAAGTGAAAAGTATGAAGAATAGATTGAAGATTCGACACCTGATAGAAAGAAACTGATAAAAGTCAGATTGAGTATCCAATGAATAATTGAATTGATTGTTATCGTCTTTAAAGACGATGAATAGACTCATTTAAGGAGTCATGAGAAACATGAATAACTTTCGAGAGTATCTTACAGACTCCAAGGAAATGCTCGTTGTGTGCTGCTAATTGTGAGCACGAGTTGTGGGCCTGATGAGATAAGATTCCTTAGTAGTGAAATTTTTGAGAAATGAAATCCCTGTGGAGCCCTTGAGGATTGGAATAAGTGATGAATCAACTAAGATTGATGTGAGTTGCGGAAATTGAAAGTTCCTGGAATTGGTGAATTGTTATGGATGGATCGGGGGAAGATTTCCCACAAAAGCAATTCCATGGATGAATGAATACGAAAAGAGTTTTCGAGTAATTAAGTCAAGTTGATGACTACGCCGACAATAGTGTTCCTATTTGGAATTAAAAAGGGGTCGAGTGAATCATAATGACGTGACGCAAAAAGAAAATTTGAGGCGTAGTAAGGCAAACTGAAGTGGGCTATGCGAATACGTCATGATAGTAAAGCTATATGAGTTGGAACGTCTAATGCATGGTTGGAGTTGGCTTGCAAATGTTCTTGCGACAAAGTTGAAAAACACGACTCACATGGAGAGGTTTCAAGTTTACACAAACCATAAGAATTTGAGGTATGTGGTTGCCCGGAAAAAATTAAATGAGGAACAACATGTGTGAAGGAGATTGGTTAAGGATTAAGGATGAAATATCCTATATCGCCTAGAAAAGGGTGATGTAAGTAGCGAATGCATATAAGTGAAAATTGAGCATCGTGCATTTGGCGGATAAAGGATAGACTTTGCCTAAGAAGATAAGAGATTCAACTCCTAAATTGGAAAATTGACTAGTTTGATAACTACCTGAAGCATCAAACTTGAAGTCAGAAAGGAATTGAGATGCTACGATGATCAGACCCTGACATTTAAGGGGTTATGGAAATTGATAGAACAGGGAGGAAATCCAGATTTTCGGATACTTGGGAAAGAAACCTCAAAGTTGAGGAATGAAACCTTAAAGCCCATGGACGAGAGTACGAGCCCAATATTGAAAAGGAACTTAAAGAAATGACCTCATCAGAAATTCAAAGGGAGAATTATGGTGTCCCTTGGGATGGCACAAAGGTGTGCCAGATTTGCATCGATATTATCGATGGAATGGACTAAAAATTTGATTAGTCAAACATGAGGTCAAGTATTAAACGTGCAGACAAGAAAAAGACATGCCCTTGAAAGGATTGATACGCCGAATGGTATGGACATTAAAGAGTGCATTTTGGCAAGAGCTTAGTAATAATGGTGATGGACAAATGGAAGAGATGATGTGAACGCTCGAGGATGAACTACTGACAGATGTTATGAATATCGAAAGAGAATGAAGAGAAGCAAATACAGATTAAGGACTGAAGGAGACAAGTTCTAGGGAAAGATGGCTTTGATCGGAAAAGACAAGTAAGATCGTCGAGTCATGAAAGGAACTATTCGAAAGAATGAGGATGCGATGAAATGCCAATACCCCAAAAAACTGGATAGTTAGAAGATTGCAAATTTCGAGGACGAAATTTCTTTAAAGGGGAAGAGTTGTAACATTCCAAATTTCCGTTCCCTCGAGGCTTGAGATATGAAATGGAATCTCAAAATTGAAAAATGAAAAATAAAGATTCCAATGTTCTAATCGAATTAGATGTCGCCTCATCGAAGGTAAATTGAATTGGAAAATCGACATTTCGGACTACGAGAGCAAAAATTACCATTTTGCCCCTCATAGATTGACCTTTCTTATCAAATGAAGATGGACAATTTGGTCACTTTCAAGACACCATGGCTGCCGAAAATGTGGGGGAATATTGGTCAATGAAAGTCAATGTGAGCCAAGACATTATTTAAATGAAGACAAGTGGAATAGTGGAGATGGAGACAAGTGGTATTATGTGATTGGTTAGCATTTAATATAAGTTTTTAACCTACCATTCAAAGGATGTTGACCAAGTGGATTAAGTTATATCACTTTCTCTCTCTCCCCTTCACTCAATTCAGCATACACTCTCTCTCTCTCTCCACTCTTCTTCTTCAATTTCTTCATCTTGGTCGAGAGCTCCCAGCCGACCAGACCCGACCCGTCCTACTGTTCCAGCCATAACTCCGTCGTCCGATACCGGATTGAGGTAAAAACACCGCCAAATGAAATCTTATTGTCTTGTCTTTCCATAGACATATTATAAACTCAATTTGGCCCAGTAGATATTCCCGTAAGTCTATTGGAGTGGACAAAGGTCTAGACAAGGCAGATTCTGACCAAGTTGGAAGAAGGTCTTCGTTTGGCCACTTCAAGACTTCAAATTGCTTCAAATTTTCGGTGAGGACTTCTTAACTCATATTACTTGTGTTGGATGAGATGAAATCGTGAGTTTGATTGGGTTTAGATGGGTTTCCATGGTTGATTTATGAGAGTTTTTGTGGAGCAGAATCTGTCGCCGATGGACCGAGTAGAACCAAGGCCGTTTGCGGCACTTCGAGGCTTCGAATTGCTCCAAAACTTTTGGTAAGACTCCTATAGATGTAGTAGGACATGTTAACAAGTTGATTTTGTGGTAAATCAAGGTTTAGAGTTGAAATATGGACTGATTAAATAGGTAGAGGGCAGAACCGAATTTTGCCCTGTTTCGATTTGAATGAACCGAACCCTTTGAGGGCTGTGGGAGGTGTCGTCATGCTTTAAATTCGTCGTTAAAACATACAAGAATGTTAATTGAGATGTTAATGAGGTGTATACTCCGTGAATTGGTGATTGGAGTAGAAATATTGATCGTTTGACGAACTTTGGACTAAGTCGCACAGCTGTCCTGTTTTGGGATCAAGGGAACCGAATCTTTGGAGGAGTGTTAGAGGAAATTTTACAGATTTAATTAAAAAGTAAGTGACTCCTAAACCTTTGCTAGGAAGTTAGGACACTATTGAATGCATTTGGATGATATATTAATGAATTTGAGAGTCTATTGCATTGATTGTTCATGATCGACTGAGATAATGGAGATGTGAGTCGTGTGTACTCCTGATAATGAGAAATTATAACTCTCATAGCTAAATTATTATTGTGTGCATTAAATTGACATGGATGTTGGTATGGCTATATGACATATGGCCTTGACGTCTCGCATGACAATGATTCATTACTTGGCTGATAAAAATTGTACTCGATTATGAAGTTCCTTAAGATGTGAGTTTGCTTTGTGAACCTAAGAGCTTGTGGCACCCTGATGAGTTAAGACGCGGGGTTGTGGTGACTAATGTCCTGATACGTTGAGACGCGAGACGAGATTGATTATATGTCGACACAGGCCGGGAATGGCATTGAAAACTTGATGCGTTTAACGCGGGTTTGTCAATTTGATGGTCTGAGGCGTATTGACGCGGACCGAGCCTGAGGCGTATTGACGCGGACATAGTTGTTGAAAAGAGAATTGATATTCTGATGCGTCAGAACGCGGGATAGTCTTGATACGTGTCGACACAAGTATCAAAATGGCCTCAGGAACCTGATGCGTCAGAACGCGGGTTGCCAATCGAGATCTTGATTAGCCTGATGTGTATTGACGCGGGCTTGGCCATTGAGATTAAATTTGTGATTTGCCTAATGCGTATTGACGCGAGCTTAGCCATTGGGATTAAATTTGTGATTAGCTTGATGCGTATTGACGCGAGCTTGGCCATTGGGATTAAATTTGTGATTAGTCTGATGCGTATTGACGCGGGTTTGGCCATTGGGATTAAATTTGTGATTAGCCTGATGCGTTTTGATGCGGGCTTGGCCATTAGAATTGAAAATTGTGATGATATGATTGTCCTTGAATCGTGATTGTGTTATGTCAGACGTTTCGTGGTGCCTTGATGTTTTATTGCCATGTGTTGTTTTATCAATGAATCCTTATCTATTGTTTTATTGCATAATCTGGGAGGACTAATAGCCTGGTCTAGGTTTAGGGTGAACTTGCTGAGATTCATATCTCACCCCATCGTGGGATCAACTTTTTTAGGTCCCAGGCGATGGAAATCTGAGCTTGCCAATGATCGGTGTTTGAAGAAGTAATTATAGGAAATAGATTTACACTTTTATGACTTGAGGGATTTCATGTTACCTTGAAGTTAGAGTTGTATCCTCTGAATCTGTAGTCGGTGTTTATAAGAAGACGTACCATATGTCTTGAGTCATCTTAAGATTGAATTGAATGGAGAAGTTTCATCGCTTCCGTACGTTTGTATCATTCAAAAGTTATAAATTATTGGCCGACGGATCTTGGGTACCATCGAGACAAGATGGCCCTGGTGGGATTTTGCGTGTCTGACAGATTCGGGGCGTGACATTAGATTTTCCATACTTTAGGCTTTTGGATGGAGCGCTCTCTATTGTGTTGTCGTTTTTTTTGTGACCAGTTCACCGTTGAATTCATCATGCCACTCTAGGTGCTATTATTGGTTCATGGTTTATGTGTTCGGTTTATCTTGTACCTAGTTTTTTTTTAAAAGACAATACATACGTATCTTACCCAAAAAAAAATGTTATTTTCTTGAATTTTAGAGTATTTTTCTATTTTCTAAAAATACTAAAAAATATGAAAAATTAGTTTTTGGTCAAAAATGGTTCCTTGAGCTTGGCCAAGGCCACCAAAGTTGATTTTGCAATTTTTTGACATTTTATGGATTTTTTTATGATTTTTCAAAAATAAACTGGAAAAAGACTAATAAAAAATCAAGTGTCAACAGCTGCTCCTCTTTGTGAGGAATCTCGGGAGAGGTTTCACTCAAAGACAGGTGACACCTGAGTCTAAACTGAATCGACTGGGAAAAGAAAGAAAAACGAATCCTGACATTCAATCTTTCTTGTCTTACAAATGAATGCTCTGCTCATTCTGTCCTTGCTGATCTAAGAGAGAGAGATGGAGTAGAGATACCCACATGTTACTCACCTAACTGATGTTCGTGTGGCATGCGTGGTGTGTGGCGGATTCAAGTAAGTACCTAGAGAACTCGTCTCTTGAGCATCCTAGAGTTAAGTTATAGCTCGTATGGTAGGCCAAACCAGAATGAGATTCTTATCTGACAGGAACCTATGGATGACGCACCCGTTCTTTATGGATTGTCAAAGGTTTTGATCCGTATAGTGGATTAGACCATGAATAGGACTCCTTTCTATCAGGAACCTATAGATGACGCACCCGTTCTTTAGGGTTTGTCTGAGACTAGGCTTTATATCCACCAAGAACCTAAAGGTGACGTCCCGTTCTTTAGAGTTTGTTAGAGACTAAGCTACCTATCAACCAGGAACCTAAAAGTGAAGCACCCGTTCTTTGGGGTTTGTCAGAGATTAGACTTCCTATTCACCAAGAACCTAAAGGTGACGCACCCGTGCTTTAGGATTCGTCAGAAACTAAGCTGATCTTACACCTTGAGGAATCAACGAGGGTCTATACACATGAGGTATACCTGACTCTTAGCTTTACCAAAGGAGCTATTCTGGGGTTTAGGGGTTACTTAGAACCTTACCGAAAGCTGATTCTTGATGTGTAAGGCGCCATTCTGGAATTTGGAGACTCCAAGTATCTTGCAGAAAGCTCAAACCTACAAAAACTTTCGTTGACAAGATTCTTTTGGGATTTAGGTGTTACTTAAAATCTCTCAGAAAGATAATTTCAAAGATTGTTCTTTCGACAAGTGAGGTGTTATTCTCCAAAGATGCTGCAGAAAGCTTAAATCTGAAATATCACATAAAAGTGATTTTGATGCTCTTCCTTGTTGAGCAAGGTATTCTTTTTTACCTGGGGCTGCCATGAGTCCCATTGAAGTTTCAACCTGGGAGTTCATTCCTCATCAAAAATATCAGTTATCTCGAGGCAAAGACAGTTATAATGCAGGCAAAGCTTTACTTTAACCTATGCGATTATGCAAAATAATTTATAACGTTGGAGATTATCCAAGACATCTTGAAGCATACAAAAATAATCAGAAATCCTTGAAAGGAAAATCTTGGATCAAACAATTTGAAGTTTCCAACGAAACTCACTTTTAAGCATTCTATTGGAATGTCTTCGTCAGATAGGGTTTCTCACCGATTCTTTGACTTTGGTCTTTCACGAAGAAAGCACTCGAATTTCCTAATAACCTGCACTTGGATTTTCGGGGCTATTCGCAGTGCATACATTCTAATTAATCGGGAGGTCTTTACGGGACTATAAAGTTGGGCTTGGACACAATTTCAAAGGGGGACTCACTCTCTGAGTCTAGCCTTTTGAATGGAAGTTTTCTTCATCTGCACCGGGTTTACAAGTCAAGAACCCTGCAAAATGAGAAAGAAATAATCTTGCTCGTACCTCTTCAAGCTAAGGTTTACATTAACCTAAGCGTCTTAGTCAAAAAAGACTGCGAAAGGTTGTAATGTCGGTAGGATTGGAGACCAAAAAAGGCTTGTTTTTTGGCCGAAATCTCGAAGGGTTTGACATTGGTGATCATTGCTGATCAATCTTTTATTTTGTCTCTGGTCGACAACTCTTTGAAGAACATCTTTAGTCTTCTTGAGAACGGGTCTAATATTTGAAAAACCTTCTATATCTTTTGGCAGTTGGCAATAATTCCATTTGAAGGGTAGCCCATTGCTGCGCAATCCTTGAGGATTCTTCTTTACTTTAGAAGTTGTAGCGACTGGAAGCATCCAGTAATCCCTTGGTGTCCAAAATTAGTCTTACGATTTTCCAGCATTTCAATGAGCATCAACCCTGTTCTTGTCGGGCTTTTTGTTTCCTTTTTAATGCATAGAGATTCGACTTTTTCTCTTTTTGATCCCGTATTTTCCTTTTCTTTATCTAGGAACTAGGACTTTTGATGATCGTGTAAGGTATGTGACTTGAGTCTCATCCTGTCTGAACGTTTTATTTTGACAGTCTCATGTAGCTCCTACTTCTTGAACTTCTTTGTCTACGAGTGTCTTTGCCACCTTCGCCTTGCTGCAGCGCAATGATCACCAACAGAGGTACGTGAAATGAGTTCGTAGGCTCAAATTGGCTATGCAACGAGTATAAGTATATAGGATAGAGAAATGAATGTCTCTTCATCATCCTATGGTGCCTGGATTAATGCATATCAACACACGAAAATTGATGTTAGTCCGAGCAAAAAGATTTCTAACCATTTATCTTTCATGCTGCTGGACTGCTTCTTCACGACCCCAATGTGAAGCGGCTTTTGACAAGGTTAAGAAATGAAGACCACCGTTCAAAGGCTTTGTCAATGATAACCTGTAGTGTTTATGGAGGAGAATGAATGCCTCTGTCATCCCAATCCAAGTAATTTATGCGAATGGCTCTTACATCCCTTGGTTCAGACTCTTCTATCCTTACACTCCTCTCATCTTTCTGGTGTGTATAGGACGGTTTGGATTAGGCTTGCTTCTTATCTGAAGAAACATTCCTGCTCGATAGCCTGTGACATTCTGATTTTCCTATCATTTTCAAACTCATTAATGAGAAATTTATCTAGCGATGTATTTCAATCATATCTCGCTCAAATCTGATCAATTTGAGTTGACTGACCAAAGGGGAAAGGCTAACGCGAGACAAGGTACGTGGACCTAAGGAACTCGAATAGGGAATGACGCTTTGACCATAAGGATTGTCGAGGGGACATTTAGAGCCATAAAAGGCCATCTAAGAACGATTAAGGAACGCATTGCTAGCGTTATACGATTAGAGCGCTGGTGATGCCGCTTAACCAATGTATAATTTGCAAAAGTTTCCTAAATCAAACAGTGACGATCGAGGCCACCGGAACTAGTGATAAAGCCTCACAATTACATGACAACCAAAGTCGTCATGAATTGATGAGCTCTAATTGTGATATGAATCGCAGGGTCGATACGCGTAACGTCTGCAAAAGCCGCCCGTCAGTTCGAGATAGATTGGAACCACGTCTAATAGAGAAAATAATCAGAAACGAGTCTTGAAAATTGAAAATGGAGAATCAAGAATTTCAACATTATATTTTGATTGGCCGTCGCCTCATCGAAGAAAATTGGAGTTAGAAAAACGGCGTTCCGGACATCGGGGGTAAAATTACCATTTTGCCCCTCAAGCCTTAACCTTACCTATATAATTGGATAAGAACATTTTGATCATTAACACACCCCCAAAGCTGCCGAAAATTGAAGAAAATAGGAGCCATTGGATGCACTTTGATTGACACATTGGACAAGTGTTAATGGATTAAGCCATGAGTTGATGTGTACAATTTTTACTTATCATTCAACTCAAGTTGACCTTTGAAATTGCATATACCCCTCTCTCTCTCTCTCTCTCTCTCTCTCCCCCTCACTTGGCCGAACACCCCCTTCCATTGCCGAAAATCTTCTTCTTCTTCTTCTCCTTCATTGCCGAGCTACATCGCCGACCGGTTCTGCCATCGCCGATCGCTGCCGTCGACTGCCACCACCAGCGACTTTCAGTCGTCGAGCTAACCATCCACTCCTTCCTCAACCTCTTGCCGACATTCTCAAAATAGAAGCGAGTCATTTGGTTCAGTGAGGAGCTCCGGCCAGCCGATCTCCCGAAAGACTGAAATCATCGCAACCAGAGGTAAGACACGTTTTAGGCCTCTTAGGACCCCGAAATCTTGGAATTTTTCAACCAAATTTTGTGGACATCTAGGAGACACATATATTGAGCTGTGGTAAAAAATTTGGGTAAATTTGATGGAGTTTTGACCCTAAATGGGTCTTGTGTTTGAAGGGCCAGAACTGACCGGTTGAAGGCTTGGGAAGACCGATGTCATTCAAGGAGTTTCCAGCGTCGACTTGGCTCCAAATTTTCGGTGAGCTTTCCAAACCCTTAGAAATACATGTTAGCAAGTAGATTAGTGAATAAATTGAGGATTTGATGTGGTTTAAGGACTGGTTAGTTGGGGTATACACAGAATCGAAATTGCCTGGTTCTATTCTGTGCATACCGGTTCTGTGGGAGCTGTTGGTGGTTGTAATTGAGCTCCAAATTCATCGTTGAGAAGAGTGAGGATGTTAATTGATAGGTCCATGAGGTGTATGTTTAGTGAGGTGATGATTTTGGCAAGGAAATTAACGATTGGATGAAATTTTCTTAGGTTGCGCAATTGAGTTGTCCTTGGGATGTTTAGACCAAATTCTTGAGGTGCTTGGAAGAAGGATTGTGTTGCATTAAGCTTGAGATAAGGAGAACCCTAAACTTTTGATAGGAGGATTGGACTCGATTGGACGATTTATGTGTGTATGGATCGATTTTTGGAGGTTTATAACGTGATGACCCAATGTGCGTCCTAGAATGATATAGAGGACTTGAATGTGTGACAATGCTTGTGCTTTGAGTTGATTACCATGTTTGAATGTCAAATTTGATTGCCTTGCATGCCAAAGGTGTATTGTTTGTGCATGAGTTGCACTTGACATTATGTGTTATGAATTGAATTGAACTTATGGCATGTCTGAGATGTTGTAATACCCTAAGGCGTATGAGACGTAGGGTTGTATGATGAATGCCCGAGGCACGGGGTTTGAATTGAATGGCACCCTGAGGCGTATGAGACGTGGGGTTGAGAAGGCCATAGTCCTAATGCGTTGAAACGCGGGACGGAGTTGTGATTTGTCGACATAGGCTTGGAGTAAACATTGAGAACCTGATGCGTTTACGCGGGTTGGTCAATGAGACGGTCTGATGCGTTTACGCGGACCAAACCTGAGGTGTTCTAAACGCGGGCATGAAAGTGAGGAGGCTGGAAAAGGGTGGAAGATGTAATCTGGCGTGGAACATGTGCTTAAGTTTATTGATGTGATGAGATACCTTGATTGCATGCTTGACATATGTGTGTTGTTATTGATAGTTGAATGCCTCATGCAATTATTTGTACAAGTTGCTAGTGTTTTTTTTGCCTGAGTGGACTGTCAGCCTAACCTAGGGTTAAGACCCACCTTACTGAGAGGTATATCTCACCCCATCGTGGGACCCCTTCTCTTTACGGATCCTAGACCCTAAGGATGTGGCCCATCAGGTTTGGCGACTCCAAGGAGATGTCGGTTTATTTTGATGAGTGCCCTGACGGGTAGGGGACTATTTATGTTAGGAAGTGTACAGTTGTTTGGGTAGACGAGGGTAGTAGTAGCTGGAAGCCTCATAGATATGAGGCCTGGTTCAGGAAAGTAGGGGATGTATCGACTGGGCCGCTAAAGCCCACTAAGGTGCCTTAGGGAGTGATCCCTAGCTGGTGCCATCCCACCCGGAATTCAGTGGAGGCTGAAGGATCAGTCGCCGGCTCAAGGAACGGTCTCGAGAGGACCCCGACCCTGGAGAACACTAAGGAGATCATAGTCGTCGAGGCTACCGAGGATGATCCGGTGGAGCCATTCGCGGATGAGACACTCGAGGATACGGTGGAGGTTTACTCTGAGACCTTCTCGGAGTATGAGCCGACTGAGGAGGCAGAGGAGACTGATGACTCCAGCAGCTCGACTTAGGAGCTCCTGGCTTACTAGTTCGATATTTTGACGGCGACCCTAATGCCTGTCCCTTTTTGGTGATGATGATGGACCCCTTTTGACTAGTGGATCTAGTTTGCTATGCACATGTATGAATACTTGGATCTTATGCATTATTAGTATTCTCGTTACTCAAGTCCCAATTTATATTTTGTACGGAGGAGTTATGATATCGTCGCTTCCGCATGCTTTTTTTTATATGGTACGTCTCTCGAACCATGTTTAGATCCTGGGACATTGAAAGATAGTTTGTGCTTGTAAGGAGTCGCGCGGTCGTGCCCGAGATGCAGGGAGTGACATCCCCGTTTGCTTGGTATCAGAGCAAGGTCAGCTCGATCCAAAGTTGATTGAGGACTGGAGTAATAAGGAGGATTAAGTTGGGACAAGGACGGGTAGCGAGACCTTAGGAAACTGGTTAGGATGAGGCACGGGATGCATAGCATATGACTTGGCATATATGGTTGGCATTTGACCGTGGCAGGGTTGTGGTAATGTATGAGGATTAAGTTCCCTGCTTAGTGTTGAAAGTCATTTCTGGACTTTAGTCTGTTAAGTGAATGAGCATGGCTTGTTTTGGGAAACCGTTGGGGTGAACAGAATTGAGGAACAGCCATGAACTACTTGTTGAGATGTCTATGAAATTTGTTGTATGAAAGACTGTTGTGTTATAACTATTTCTGTTAAGGCATAGTTGGTAGCTCTGGACTTGGATGAATGAATGAGTTACTAACACCTTGGTAAACTTGTGGTAGACCAGGCTCAGTAAAAGCGCATAAGAATGAGTAACCCATCTAGGAGACCTGAAAGGCCCAGAAGCGGAGCCTCTAGCTTGAGGCCGCCTGTAGCAGAAGACCCGATGATGGATGGCGTACTGAGGGCACTAGAGAGGATTGGCGACCTCATGGACAGGCAGACCCAGGATCGGGATGCTGCCATAGCCCAAGCGGTAGGAGCCGCAATAGTTGCTGTCAACGCCAACAACGGCAACAATGGGGGCAATGGAAACCATAATGATCACAACCAGGGTAATGAGGCAGTGAATGCCTAGGAAGAGATTGTCGTGGCCAGACAGATGGGCCAACTAGTGGAGCAATTCATCAAACAGAAGCCGACCCAGTTCGACAGGACTGGAGACCCCGAACTAGCACCGAGATGGATTGAAAAACTAGAGAAGGCCTTTGGAGTCTTGAGGTGCACGGACGAAGAGAAAGTGCTATTGGCGATGTACCAGCTGGAAGGTACCGCAAACGATTGGTGGACCAAAAATGGAGTTTTCCCGGAAGGAACGACCATGACTTGGAATGCCTTTACGACGGCATTCGATGATAAGTATTTCTTGGAGATGGCCGGGGAAAGGAAACAGGTGGAATTTTTACAGCTACGTCAAAATCAGCTGACGGTGGACCAGTATGAGGCCGAGTTCTCCAGACTGTCAAGGTACGCACCTCGATCAGTGGAGGATCCCCAAGAAAAGGCGCAGAGATTTCAGGATGGATTGAGGTCTGAGCTTCGCAGCCAGATGATAGCCCTGAACCTGAGGACCTATAAGGAAATTTATGAACGGGGCCAGATGATCGAGAGGGATTTAAAGGAAAGAAATGCAGCATCTGGATCGCGGTTTACCCCATTCCGAGACAACCGCCAAATGGGCAAGAGACCAATGGAGGGCAATAGGCGTTTTGTCCCTCCGGTAAGGAAGAACATAGTGAAGCCGCCGAACCCCATGAACTGGAGTTGCCGCCTCTGTGGCAGAAGGCATGGTAATGGGCCATGCCCGATAAGGACTGGAGCTTACTTTAAGTGTGGTCAGATGGGCCACCAGATGAGGACGTGCCCGAACCAAGCTTCGGCGAATCGACCCCAAGAGCAACGACCACAGGCTGGACCGTCGACTGCCACTCCCCAGATCGAGCAGAATCGACCCCCGGCATGCAGTAGCCCGTAGGGAGGCAGAGGAAACGCCAGGCATGGTCACAGGTACGGTTTATTTGTGTGACCAAGCTGCATATGCACTGTTTGATCCTGGCGCCACCCACTCATTCGTGTCTGCTCGGTTTGCTGCTTTTGTTGACATGAAATGAAAACCGTTGAGTGTGAATCTGCATGTTGCCACCTCGCTGAAAGATAATATACTTATTTCATTAGGTTGTGCTAACTGTGAAATTGTGATTGGAGGAAGTAAGGAGAGTATTGATTTAGCTGTGTTGCCCATGTATGATTTTGATGTGATCATAGGGATGGACTGGTTAGGTAAACAGGAGGCAGTGGTAGATTGTGGTAGTAGGATAATTCGTTTCTACCCAAAAGGTCGCCCTAACTTTGAATTCGTGGGAAATCGAAGAGGAATCTCGATTCCCTTAGTCTCATCTCTTGAAGTGACAAAGTTGATGTCTGAAGGGTGTCAGGCGTACTTAGTTGCAGTGATGGACACGATTGCCGAGGAGCCAAAACTAGAGAGTATCCCGGTAGTGCATGAATTTCCTGATATTTTTTCTCAAGAGTTGCCAGGGTTACCACCAGAGCGAGAGATAGAATTCGTAATCGAGTTAGCTCCCGGAACGGAGTCGGTCTCGAAGGCACCTTATAGGATGTCCCTGTCAGAACTGAAGGAGCTAAAGGTGCAGATGCAGGAACTACTGAATAAATGATTTATCTGACCGAGTGCTTCGCCGTGGGGAGCGTCGGTATTGTTCGAAAGGAAAAAGGATGGGTCCTTGCGTCTATGCATCGACTATAGGCAGTTGAATCAAGTAACAGTGAAGAATGAGTACCCACTGCCAAGAATTGACGAACTATTTGATCAGTTGCAAGGAGTGGCGGTATTCTCTAAGATTGACCTAAGAATCGGGTATCGCCAGTTGAGAATTAAGAAGGAAGACATACCTAAGACTGCTTTTAGGACGAGGTATGGTCATTATGAATTCACAGTGACGCCTTTTAGATTGACCAATGCTCCAGCCGCCTTTATGGATTTGATGCATCGGGCGTTTAAAGAATTCTTGGATAGATTCGTCATAGTCTTCATCGACGATATCCTGATTTACTCGAGGAGTAACGAGGAACATGAAGAGCACCTGAGGATTATTTTGCAGACCTTGAGGGAACACTCGCTCTACGCTAAGTTGAGCAAATGCGAGTTCTGACTGAATAAGGTAGCATTTCTTGGTCACGTGATATTTGGAGAAGGAATCGCGATAGATCCTGCGAAGATCGAAGCTGTAACAAATTGGCCTAGGCCTACTACGGTCACGGAGATCAGAAGTTTCTTGGGATTGGCAGGATATTCCAGACGTTTTGTGGAGAAGTTTTCATCCATAGCCATTCCATTGACGAGGTTAACAAAGAAAGAAACGAGGTTCGAATGGACAGATAAGTGCGAAAGGAGTTTTCAAGAGCTCAAGCATCGGTTGACAACCGCACCGGTGTTGACGATTCCATCAGGACCAGGAGGCTATGAGATATATAGCGATGCTTCGCTAAAGGGACTAGGCTGTGTGTTAATGCATCATGGAAGAGTAGTTGCCTACCCGTCCCGATAGCTGAGACCGCACGAAATGAACTATCTAACTCACGGTCTGGAGTTAGTAGCGATCATTTTTGCTCTGAAGATCTGGAGACATTATCTGTGTGGCAAGAAGTTCCAGATTTACACTGACCACCAGAGCCTAAAATATATGTTTTCCCAGAAGGAACTGAATATGAGGCAGCGTCGGTGGATGGAGCTGCTTAAGGATTATGATTGTGATATATTGTATCATCCTAGGAAGGCAAACAAAGTCGCAGATGCTCTTAGCCGGAAATCAAGTATCGCCTATCTGTTGGTAAAAGGTTGGTCGATGATCGAGGATTTGAGAGATTCTGAGTTCAGACTAGAAGTCTGCCAACTGTCCAGTTTGATGGCTACATTGAGGGTAGAACCTGAGGTCCAGGAAGGGATAAAAACCTTACAGTCTACGGACCCATAAATTCAGAAAATCCTGGAGATGGACGCGACAAAGAGAAAACTAGAGTTTCAGGTGTCAGAGGACGGAATCTTGAAATTCCGAGGACGTCTGTACGTGCCAAAGGACGAAGAACTCAGGAAAAAGATTTTATCAGAAGCTCATAGGAGCAATTATAGTATCCACCCAGGAAGTACGAAGATGTATCAGAACCTGCGTCAACACTACTAATGTAGCAAAGTATGTGGCAAAGTGCTTGACATGCCAATAGGTGAAGACGCAGCACCATAAGCATGGTGGAATATTACAGCCACCGAAAATTTCCAAATGAAAATGGGAGCACATAACGATGGATTTTATGATGGGACTCCCAAGGAGCCAAAGAGGTCACGATTCTATATGGGTAGTCGTGGACAGATTGACTAAGTCCGCACACTTCATCCTTATGTGAAAGGATTTCGCGATGGATAGATACGCCAAACTGTACATGAGATAGATAGTGAGGCCGCATGGGAATACCGGTGACAATTACCTCAGATAGAGATCCCAAGTTCACAGCGAACTTTTGGAAAAGTCTTCAAGATACCATGAGAACTCAACTGCAATTTAGCACGGCGTACCACCCACAAACGGACGGACAATCGGAGAGAACGATTCAGACGCTTGAGGACATGTTGCAAGTGTGCGTCATAGACTTCAAAGGTGGATGGGAAGATCAGCTGCATTTGGTGGAGTTTGCATATAATAACAGCCACCAACAGAGCATCCAGATGGCACCATTTGAAGCACTTTATGGAAGGGCTTGCAGAACCCCGATTTGCTGGAACGAGATTGGAGAAAGAAGTATCACAGGCCCAGAGTTGGTAGAGCAATCGGTGGAAGCAGTGAAGATAATTCGGGATAGACTGAAGATGGGACAGAGTCGTCAGAAGAGTTATGCAAATAAGCGGCTTAAGCCTTTGGAGTTTCAAGTAGGCGATCATGTTTTCCTCAAGGTGTCGACGATGAGGGGATTATTGCGATTTGGAAAGAAGGGAAAACTGAGCTCAAGGTACGTGGGTCCATTTAAAATACTGGAGCGGATTGAGACCTTAGCCTATAGGCTTGCCTTACCGCCTAATTTATCCCAAGTACATAATGTCTTCCATGTGTCAATGCTGCGAAAATATGAACCAGACCCGACACACGTGCTGGACTACGAGGTGGACGACAGGGTATCCTACATGGAGAGGCCGATCAGGTTTGAAGATCGGAAGGAACAGATTCTGAGAAATAAGACGATTCCATTAGTCAAGGTTGTCTAGGAGCACCATGGAACCGAAGGCGCCACGTGGGAAAACGAGGAGACGATGAGACATCAACACCCCCATTTGTTTGAGTACCTAAGTTGATGTAAATTTCGAGGACGAAATTTTTGTAAGGGGGGAAGAGATGTGACATTCTGATTTTCCTGTCATTTTCAGACTCATTAATGAGAAATGTATCTAGCGATGTATTTCAGTCATATCTCGCTCGAATCTGATCAATTTGAGTTGACAGACCAAAGGGGAAAGGCTAGCGTGAGGCAAGGTATGTGGATCTAGGGAACTCGAATAAGAAATGGCACTTTGACCATAAAGATTGTCGAGGAGACATTTAGAGCCATAAAAGACCGATCTAAGAACGATTAAGGAACGCATTGCTAGCGTTATACGATTGGAGCGCGGGTGATGCCGCTTAACCAATGTATAATTTGCAAAAGTTTCCTAAATCGAACAGTGACGATCGAGGCCATCGGAACTAGTGATAGACCCTCACAATTACATGACAACCAAAATCGCCATTAATTGACGAGCCCTAATTGGGATATGAATCACAGGGTCGATACGCGTCACGTCTGCAAAAGCTGCCCGTCAGTTCGAGATAGGCTGGAACCACGTCTGATAGAGAAAACAATCAGAAACGAGTCTTGAAAATTGAAAATGGAGAATCAAGAATTCCAACATTATATTTTGATTGGTCGTCGCCCCATTGAAGAAAATTGGAGTTAGAAAAACGACGTTCCAGACGTCGGGGGTAAAATTACCATTTTACCCCCAAGCCTTAACCTCATCTATATAATTGGATGAGGGCATTTTGATCATTAACACACCCCCAAAGCTGCCGAAAATTGAAGAAAATGGGAGCCATTGGGTGCACTTTGATTGACACATAGGACAAGTGTCAATGGATTAAGCCATGAGTTGATGTGTACAATTTTTACTTACCATTCAACTCAAGTTGACCTTTTAAATTGCATATACCTCTCTCTCTCTCTCTCTCCCCCTAACTTGGCCGAACACCCCCCTCCATTGCCGAAAATCTTCTTCTTCTTCTTCTTCTTCTTCTTCTTCTTCTTCTTCTTCTTCTCCTTCATCGCCGAGATGCATCGCCGACCGATTCTGCCACCGCCGATCGCTGCCGTCGACTGCCACAAGTTATGCTGTTTGGACTGACGGTCGGAGATCCAAAGGCGTTTTCCTACCTCTACTTCAAATGACAAGTGTTGAGAAATGCAGGAATTTAAATGCAATATTTAAAAGTAGGGGGAGATTTCTTTGCTCAGAAGTGGCGGCTTCCTCAAGCCGCCACTCTATGATGACATTTATAGAGTCATTACCCAGAAAAGGGTTCGTTAGATATGGCTCTGTTAACGGCATCGTCTCTTCTTCTGACAACCACTTAGAGTCTTTGTTGAAGTATTCGTTCAAAGGGTTGTTGAACATCTTAGATTTGTCTTTCAAGGCGGGAGAACCAATAAAGGAATCCTTCTGGCGTCCACGACTCTTGCCTCGGCCTCGGCCTGCTGTCTTAGAGGTAAAGTTTCTAGTGCAAGTGTTCTGATATCCCAAACCCATCTTATGCTCATTGGATTTTAATTGTAGAGGAACGCTGATTCCTTAATCATGCTTGCCAAGACCTTTTTCTAGGTTGAACCCATATGCTATCGACATTTTAGCTGGTAGAAGGTTAGCTTCAGAGATGAAAGGAGCTTTCAGTTTCGCCCCTATAGGAGTGTGGATTACTGCCACCAGCACCAAGAAATGGTAGCTAGCTTCTGGCTTAACTTCAGGTTAAATGTAGGAGATAGCGCTATTCTGATACGCAAGGAGGTCAACTTCCCCATGGACGGTAACTATTTTCCCACCAATCACGAATCGCATTTTCTGATGTAGACTTGAAGGTACGGCTCCGGCTATATGGATCCATGGCCTTCCTCACAGGAATTCAAATACGCTTGGCAAATCCATCACTTGAAAATTTATGAAGAATTTGGTAGGGCCAATGAGCAAATCTAGCTCAATTTCACCTACCATTATTTTTCTCATCCCATCAAAGGCTCTGACAGCCGCCTTGAAAGTTCGAATCATTTCTTCTTTGATGCCCGAGCTCCTCAATGTAGCCAAAAGGCAGATGTTAAAAGCAGATCCATTGTCAATTAACACGTATGCCACTCTCTTTCCATTACAGTGTGCAGTGATGTATAAGGCCTTGTTGTGCCATCTTCCCTCCATGGGGAAATCTTCATCTGAGAAGCTCAACTGATCTTTAAGAAGGATTATCCCCACGAAGTCTCCCAATTATATGTCATTGATGGTTTCGGGGGCATGCACTTCATTTAGCACCTTTAGCAGCACATCCTTATGTTTTTCTGAATTGATGAACAAATCCAACAGATATATCTAGGTGGCATTTTTCTTAACTGCTCTATTACCTCAAATTCGCTGGTTTTGACAATGGATAGGAGTTTTTTCGTATCTTTTTTTGACACCTCCTTCTTCTCAAATTCGTCCTCCCTTGGGGCGTAAAATCATCCTGACCTTAGGCATCTACTTCCCCCATTCCATAATTCCAATGAACCGCCTTAGGATCGTAGGTTTCTATCGGGGGGACTTGTATAGTTATCGTCGTCCGGCGAGATGTCTCTGGTTCAAATTCATCATCAGTTTTATCTCTTGGTAGGTGAATTACCACAGGTTTCACCAGACAATCCTCTTCTTGGCTTAGGCTGTCAAGCTCATTCAGTTTGATCACTACAGTCGCAGCAGTTTCAATCATTGCCACTGTGTCGCTCAAGCCTTCTGGAAAGTCTTCGTATCCTGACTGGTGGTAATTGTCAGCATCACTTAACTCAGCTAACATTGCAACCTTCAAGTGTCTTCTTACTCTTCGAATAGTTCAGTCAAGCTTTGCCACTGGGCTATTAACTTATCCATCCTGACATATTGCTCGGCATCAAGCTCATCATCTGTCGTCTAGGAATGATCGCACGTTGTCAATTGAAATGACACCTCCTCCATCTCTCTCGAGAGATCATTCACTTGCTCTTCTATGAGCAGGAAACGTTCTGATATCACTCGATGAGTGATGATTCAGGTTCTTCTGTAAAAGGCTCTATCACCGCCTCCTAGACTTCAGGTTGAACAGCATCATCCATACCTCCCCACCCATCGAGTATGATATCCTCTATCTTCTGGAAGAAACTAGGAGGAGCAGAGTACTTCACTTTGAAGTTATATCCACTAGAATCATCGTCCAGATCATTTACAATTTTTCCTTTCTCTAGAGCTTCGGCTACGAATCTACGATCGGCCAGACTTCGCTTGGAAGCCTTTAATTCGTTTTCGTCAAGCTTTTCTTCTAGTTCGGTAATCAACTCTACGTCGCCTACCAGACTTTCATGTGGGACATTCCACATATTTCCTCACTCAGTTTCAACCACAAACTTGTTCTATTCTAAGTTCACCGAGGCTTTAATTTCTTCAAACTTTTCATCAGCAATGCTTGACATTATCCCCAAGCTCATCATCTTGGCAATGCATAGTTTCTTCTTTCAGCCGACACTTCTCCTTCTTTTGGATATGACAAGGTGATTGCCATAATGTTGGTTAGCTTAGGTACATTCACATTCAGCTCAAGATGGTTTTCTTCTTCGTCGGTAAATATTGAACCAATTGCTTGGTGATTAGGGAGTGGATTCTCTTGCACGTTCGGAGCTACATCATCGAATTTCAAATTTTGATTGTCAATGAGAGCCTGAACCTTCAACTTCAGGATGTAGCAATTATCTATATTGTGTCCTCTTTCACCTATATGATAGGTGCTAGTCCGGCTTTCATCAAAACCAGGATATTTCACCGAATTCACTTTGGAAGGTTCCTTTGTTACCAAATGTCGCTCTAATAACATCGAGAGTAACTTAGATAACGGTCTAGGAAGTTGAGAAAATTGCTTCGAAGGCTGCCTCTTTCTGGGCTCTTGTCCTTTAGACATTGACCATGATGATCCTCCTTTAGCCTGATTGAAATTAACGAACACCTTGAGTTTCTGGGAATCTGATACAAAAGTTATATCAACTCTAGGCTCTCTTTCTTTTCTCGGGGGATATTGTTTTCTTGTTGAAGTTTCATGTGGTCTTCTTTCTCTC
Organism: Rhodomyrtus tomentosa; assembly: GCA_028455895.1. Lineage (NCBI taxonomy): Eukaryota > Viridiplantae > Streptophyta > Magnoliopsida > Myrtales > Myrtaceae > Rhodomyrtus > Rhodomyrtus tomentosa. The sequence continues at coordinate 35,120,975 of JAPCWY010000011.1, read as the reverse complement.
AAAGCCCACTCCAATCTGTCAACCACCTTTATTAAGTGTGTAAAAATTTGGCATCCTGAGGTGTTCAATCTGTCGAAGTACTCATAGGGAAGTGCCTTCAAGAACAAGTCAATCAAGTCATCTTCCGGGATCGGTGGTTTCACTTGAGCTGTCAAAGCACGCCATCTCTGGGCATATGTTCTGATTGTTTTGCTTCTTCCTTTCACTGTTTGCAACAGATCTTCCCTTGTCGGGGCCGTAGCCGTGTTAAACTTATATTGCCTGAGGAAATTTTCATCAAAATCTTCCTATCCATCGTAATCATCCAGGTCTAACTCAATAAACCAAGCCAGAACGGCGCCAACCAAACTCTTTTGGAATTTATTCAACAGAAGGGGAATATCATCATAATAGTGTGCCATCTTACGCAGATAGTATTTGAGGTGAGCACACGGACAGCCTGTCCCGTTGTATTTTCTCATGAAATCTGGCTCTTTGTGGTCCAGAGGAGTCTCTACTTTGGCGAACGGAGATATCTTGTCAAAGCGGGCTAACTCATAGCCTTGACTGCTCAAGCACTCCTCAATCTTGGCTATCCTCTTAGCCTCAACTTCAGTTTTCACAGTCTGTTTTCCTTTCTCTTCCTTCTCGAGGTTAATGACAACAGGAGGTATCTTTGGTTGTGACTGGACATTTGACACACGAATGTCCTCTACAACATGTTGGGAACCTTCAGTCGTCCCTTTGTCAGTCGTATCGAGTATTGAGGATTGACCTGAGTCGTTTAGGTTAGGTACCGTCGTCTGTCTAGCTTGGGAGGCTTCCAACATGGCCTTAATTTCAGCCATCATGGTAGTCATGGTAGTCATCTGGGTCTCCAACATGCCCACTCGTGGAGTCAATTCCTACTGCTCAATTCTTGTCTTAAGTTAAATACGGAAATGATGTCTTGGTAATTTCGTGATTAGAGAATACCTATTTATTTAAGAATAACAAGCAAGCATCTCTTTATGATAGATAAGAAAAGTACTAGATTCCTTCGATCGCATGCTTTCTTTTGACGAATGAGAAAAATGACTATCTTGTGAGCCTTAGTCCCACGTGAGCAATTCTTTCAATCATTTTCCAAAGAATTCATGAAACTGAAAGAAGTGCAATCTTTGACGATAATTTTTATGCGTTGACAAAACATGCTTGTGCTCATACACATGTGCCAGAAGTAACATTTAATGCAAATGAGCATCCAAATACTAAGAAAACATCATAGTGTTCACGCGTTTTACACTTGACAGAATAGTCTATCCTAGTCTAGGGCGCTTGAGGTCTAAGGCACCCTCATCGTCCCAGCAAAGATCGGATCCTACAGTCTGAGATTCCTCATCTCCCGAATATGACGGTGATCTCATGTCTTCAGGTATATACGGCTCCACTCCAGGCACATACGGCACGATGTATTCAGGTTCATAAGGCTCGAAAAACCTGTGTCTGGTCGACTCAAAGCGTCGGATGTATTCTGTAAAAGCCCTATGAATATTCATCTCACGTGTCATATCATCTGGCCATTCTACGTCTTCAGTTTGGGAGTCTTTTAAAGAGCGTATGATGAATTCCACCTTAACTTCGAATTGCTTCTTCTTCTCCCTTGTGAGGGTCTCTTTTGGCAAGTCAAATGAGAAAAAATCTGGTTGTGGTGATGAAGGGATCTCTTGCAACGCTCCAAACTACTGGACAACCCTCCTTGGATAATATGCGGTGGCGCCTGTGAATCCTAACAAGGGGACTGGATCTTTATCATTGCATGCGAGTCTGACTCTACCCAATGTTGGTAATCTAAGCCGCCATAGGAGTTGTTCTAACTTTAGAGTTCTAAGAAATTCCTTTCATTCTTTAAACATGAACTTAGGAATACATGTATGAGTTTTGACGAAAGCCTTAAGAAGATGGGCATTAGAGCTAATCTCAGTGAAACCCATACGGATATAAAATTGTTTGATATGGGATGTGAACCACAAGTATAGAAGACCACTAGAGGCTCTAAAAGTTCCTTTCTTGCTTTTTCCAAAACGTTTGAGGGAGAGGAAAGTTTTAACGAGGATAAGGTTCGAGTAATCCCACCCATAACATACTTGTTTGACCACTATAGCCATGATAGGGTCAAAAGTTACAAACGAGATCGAAAATAGGACAAAGCTAAAGAATGACAAGATAAAAGCTCTATCAAACTTAGTTCCTTTGCTAGTGGGGAGGTTGGGAAACCTATCTAGAAAAAAGGATAGAGAAACTCACCCCGAATTACCTTTGGCGTCTGCTCTGATTTCGTTAAGGTCTGTATCTAGGAATTCAGTTAGTTGACTCAAAAGCTCAAACCCTATAGGAGGTTAGACTAATAAGTGAGTGAACTCAACCCCAATGGCGACGCTATATTCTTCAAGGGTAGGGGTAACTTCCAATCCTTCCATGCAGAACGTCGCGGTGGTCGGATCCCAATAGAGTGTCATGGCTTGAATAAAGGCAGGTGGACATTTAATCTTCAGCAGGTCTAACAGATATCCTAGCCGCGATCTGGTGTACTTCTAGCTCGCTTCACCCATGCTGTCCCACCAGGCTAGGAGCTCAGCTCTAGGGACTTTGAACAATTGAATGTCATTCTTCCCATCAAGTCTAAATATGCAAATGATTTTGAAAAATCAATCGCCAAAAATTACTTTAAACATGTGATTATGCTAATATCATGAAATATGAATGAACTGGTTTAATTGCATATTCCAATTAATGAAATCGAAATTAGAATCTCTTTCAGATATGAAAGACCCGACTGAAGGTCTAATTTGAATTTCAAACAAGTGAATTATGCAATTAATCATAATCATCTTAGTGACTAAAGGAAATAACGTCACATTCCATTGATCAAAACATCAATTGTGAACATAGCGGATGAAATTCCTTATTACAAAAAGAATATGTTATGATAGAGAGATTGAGAGGGGTCTCGAGAGGGGGAAAATACCAATCGGCTTTATTCTAAAACAAGAAAGCCATAAAAGGCCAATGGAATGTGGGATCTAAACTATCCCTCCCCAATATCTAATCTTCTTCGGGGTGATGGTCCATCAGGGTTTCCTCCTTAATTGCATCTTTATCTTGCCCCTCTTCAGGATACGGCTCGGCAATCAGGACTTCTCCCCTAGTTGAGCGTTCATTAGAATGTGAATGATAGTCTTCGGTAGGTTGGTTGAGATGTTTTAGCTCTTCCGGCCATTCTCTGGTCCATGGTACAATGACTTCGGGGGTCTTCTTGGATTTTGTCTTTTTTAGTATGATGCGGATTGCTTTTGTCTTGGTCGCAGGGCATCTTTCTTCCCCTAAAGAGAGACCATTGGTTGATTTTTCTTGGCTTGACTTTCAGCTTTTCGGCCGGCATAGGCTTCTCTAGCTAAGCCGTTGCGATACTGCCTGCTCATCTCTAGATAGTGCTTGAGCATTTCGCCTACCTGCCGATTAAACCTAAGGTTATCGACATAGTACCTAGTCTTGCAATCTTCAACATATCCCAGCTTACGTCCAGTCAGCTCCCGGCCATGCAACCTTGTGTTCATCCCAAGACGAGTGACTTTCCTTAGATATTCGAAGGTTACCAATTCCGTCGAACTTCTAGGAAACAGCGACATCCTATTCCCTATCATCGTTATTTCAATCAGTCACTAAAATGATTTCAGAATATATGCAATGCATGTAGATATGAATGATATGCAGTACATGAACACACTATGAAACAGGAAGTAAGGAAGTACATTAAAAGTAAATGCCTTACCAACCAAAATCTCATGGAACATGAAATATTTCCTTGTAATAATGGATGGTTTTAGGTATACCAGCCTTCCACAGACATGCGCATGAGACAAGTGAGAATATACTCTAGAAATAAAATCAGGTGAGGAGCCTATGGTTCAAGCTCCCACGATCCAAATATGACAGATTCCTCCCCAAGAGTACCTACCCAAGAGGGCTAGATATCACCAATTTGGATTGTGAGCGGGAACAAACACGAAAGTCTCAAGTGCCACCAAACACAAGATCCTTTCATATCATTTCCCTATCTAAGGTAACCTAGAGGTGGTTGCAATCGGGGTTTGACCGCTAGTGTGTGAGATGTGTCATGATCATCACAATGCAAGATCATGCACAGTAATTTATATCAAACACCGCTTCAATATATGCGTAAAAATAAACATACAATCCCAACTCCAACCTACAGGAAAGATGTCAACAAACACTTCACCCATTATTTCTCTAATCTGCAAAAATATTTAACACAATGGTTAGGGTACGTACCTTACCTTCGAGAGCGTTTGCAGAAAAAAAGGTTAGATAAATTAATCAACTTTTTAATCTGCTCAAATCCTCTAAAAAATTCCAAAGTAGAGATTCTGATTTGGAATAAGTCCCCAGTGGAGTCGCCAGTCTATTGTGACTCAGATCTCGAGGTGAAGGGATGGTCAACCTCCTCGTCGGGTTAATAGGCCGTCCGGCGTCTGGTCGGACGCGGGCCTCTCCCAAGGCCCGTTAACGACGATGTACGTGATCAACCTTCGGTGTGGTCGAGTGACATGTGATACGTGTTTATGCCAAGGAGTCGGCACTAATCGTTCTGTAGAGGGTACGATTAGAAACCCTATCGAATAGTTAGGAGCATTCTATTCAATTCTGCGAAAACTAGATAAATTGGATCGAGGACTTTGTCATGCCAACAGTCAGAGTTGACACCCTTTCGATACCTAAGTTGAATGATTTGTCTAACCTAAGATTTCATACAGATGAGTAAGGTGCGAACCCTAACACTAGGAGTTCATGCAAATAGGAATGATTATCCTAGCAAACACAGTCAATAAAATAAATGCGCAAATCAAGGATTCAAAACGTGCGGATAAATCACATGAAAGTAACGTGGCATCCCTATTAAGGCCATATTAGCCTAGAGAAATATCAATCAAGGCTCAAGAGTGTTTTTGACATAATTTGCCCTTGAGGGGCAAAATCGTAATTTTGAAGAGTTTTTGGGATAATTTGCCCAAGAAGGGTAAATTTATCATTCCGTATGAAATATGGAGTTAAAAGATTGTGGAAATAGGATTGGTCACCAAACCAATCCATTTCCTATTTTTTAGGAATTTTCAGAATTTTTCTGGAATTTTAGAAGCTATTTATCCTTTAAGGGGTAAAATCATCATTTTAGAAAGTGATGAGAAGTGAAAATCCCAAACATAAGGATTGATCGATCTTTTGACCCAAATCCTAATTTTGAGCAATTTTCATGGCTCGATTGGAATAAGAAAGACGATTTGCCCTTTGAGGGCTGAAATCGCCATTCTTAGAAAAATGACGAGATTTGAAAATCTCAATATAAGAATTGATCGCCTAACTGATCTTAATTCTTATGTTGGCGTTATTGACCTATCTCATATACAAGGCAGAGACGATTTGCCCCTATAGCGTAATATCGTCAATTTTCAGATGAACAAATAAGAAATCCCAAAAATAGGATCGACCAGTTGTCTGTGGTCAATCCTCAATTTTGGGAATTTCTAAAATGCCTAGGAATTTTTTGCAATTTTTCTACATATTTTGGGATTTTCTAGGATTTTCTAACATTTTTTAGGATATTTCTAGAATTTTTTCTATTTTTATTATTTAAAAATTATTTTATAAATTTTATATTAAAAAAATGATTCGGACCGGTTCGACCCAACCCACTCGAGTCGGAACCCGACCCAAACCCGAACCCGCGCGATGACATTCCACATTTTTTTTGTTTTTCGATTATTCGGATTTAATCCGATAGTTCCTATTGAACCACGTGGCTACTCCATGACAACTGGATCTATTGACTAAAACCTACGGCTCATATCAAAAGCCGATTATCCCTTAACCGTCAGATCTGATTACCTGATTCTACGGTCGCGATTGAACGACTCGGCTATTCCTCAACCGTCCGACTACCGATTTATTTTTTATTTCTGAAAATCGATTTTTTATTAAATCGAAGATTTAAAACTGATCGAACGGTCACCAAGCCCACACGTGATATAACCTAGATCGTCAGATCGCTTAACAGACTAACTTCCAACTCCAACGGCTCTGCTGACTAGGCAAACACGTGGACCTATCATAAGACGACACCTAAACATTGATTCCTTGACCAGCCACGTCAGCTCTGTCTTCAACCTCTCGACCCCGGCGGAATGGACGGCCGAGACTTCTCCGGCGCCGATCGACGACTAAACCTACATCAATTAACCTGAAACTAATTCCATTCGACTCATCTACTTCTCGAGTTTCACATATGTCAGAATCAAAGTATTTCATCCACAGAATTAAGCATAGGCAAACTCAAATCAGGTCGACTACGACGACCCCATACATGTGATTTATGGCATATCAAGCAAATTCACTCATAGAGAAGGTTATACTAGAGTTCAGAACACTTACCTCGAGCTCCGATTAAGCTCGCAGGGCCTAGATTTGGCTAGGCAACATTGAATAGTGTTCGACAATGAAGGTTGAGTTTGGAGACTCGATTCGAAGTATTCAAGCAAAATCAATGCAAAATGAAGATACGATGGTGGTCAGTGATGCTTAGGGAGCAAAACGCCCACACAAACTTGAAAAATGATGACCAGACGTAAAATCCGTCATTGATGCATAGTATGGAAGCTCGAAGACTAAACTCACCTTTTTCGGGATTGCAAACGACCTGGCTGGTGGCGATCAACTCTTGCTATCTCAATCAAGCTTTCGGTGATGCTCAAAAACTTCGGTTTGGCCCAGAAGGCACCAGTTCTTCCCCAATTCGAGCTCCAACATTCGACAATGGTGATGGAAGGTGAGCGCTCTCTCTCTCTCTCTCTCTCTCTCTCTTCTCTCTCTCTCTCTATTCTGTTCTCTCCTCTCAACCGAATGAACCTATTCTTTGCTCTCGAAAGCCTCTAAAGGCTATATATCGATTTCCAATTTTTGGCGACGAACGGTGGGAGCTAACGGACACCAAATGGCACGTGACCGTCCGTGCCATTTGGTCCGAACGGCGACGGTGACGATGGATAACTCCGTCCAACTCAAATGGCTTTCCGGCACGCACGAATGGATGGCCAATTTAGTCGATTTGTCCATGTTGACTTTCACGGCCGGTGTAGCATTGACCAATCGATCTCGTCTTCCTCCAGCGGCCATTGGTCGCAACTCCGGTATCAATTGACGGGGATTGGCCTGAAGAACTAAACCACCATCAATGTGTCTTCAATTGTGGTCGATTAGTCGATCAATTTTGCCATCAAAGTTCAGCCCCGCACTGTTCACCTGCACGGGAGTCTGAGGAAGAAGATGATACTATAGTGAACCGGTCTGACCGGCCTAAATCGGTTTCAACTTGAAATTTTCAAAATTAGCCCAAATTGATGGGGAATCTTTGTAATTAAACCTCAAAATCGAACTTATGACATGAATATTTTCTAAAAATGTGATTTTGCTCAAAAGTTCATGTTAATTTCTACAAAAACCCCAAATTTATTCTTAATTTCAATTCAAAAAATTATGAAATTGAATGCTCAAATGATCAAATTGGACTTAATCACCCATGCCAATCAACTCAGAATGATGAAATGCATTGGATAGTGGCTTCAATTTGTAAAGTTAGCCCTTGAATTGAAAATAATTTCAATTATACCCAAATTCAAGGACTAAATTACAATTAAATATGCAATTTTATCCAATTCATGTAATTGAGCAACTTGTGCAAATAATTGGACTAAATTGCAATGAAGTACAATTAGATTGAATGTCAAGACCCTAAAAATGCCGAAATTGCAAATTAAAAGACTAAATTGACATTTTTTTACAAAATTCAATCATACGTGTAACAAAGGAACACATAAAATTAAACTTGAATTTAGACTTTTTATGAGGTCAAAAATACAAGGGAATTAAAATAAAAAAATATTAACTATTTTTCTATATTTTTGTGACCTCGAATTCTATTGTTATTTAATTTTAGAGTATTTTTCTATTTTCTAAAAATACTAAAAAATGTGAAAAATATGAAAAAAAATATTTTTTTCAAAAATGGTTCATTGAGTTTAGCCAAGGCCACCAAAGTTGTTTTTGCAATTTTTTGACTTTTTATGAATTATGATTTTTCAAAAATAAATTGAAAAAAGACTAATCAAAAATCAGGTGTCAACAATAGGGTCGGCTCGCCTTGGGCCAGCAACGCCGCGACGGCCCCGGCCGATGGCGATCGTAGCCTCAGCAACAGCGCCCGAGACCATGCCCTCGCCCAGATCTGGCAGGGGCTTTGAGCCCTCGCGCACGCATACCGAGGTCGCAACGGCTGTCGACGGGGGCCGTCGTGGCCTCGTCGGCCCAGGGCGAGCCGACCCTGGTCCCTAGGTCGACCGATGGTGGCCGACGACTACCTTGGCCGACCACCACCGAGAAACCTAAGTATTTCTCTCCTTTTTTAAGAAAATTTTCAATAACTAAAATAAAAGTAAAAACATCTAAATGAATACAAAATAAGAAAAAAAAAGTTTATAAACAATTAAAAATATAAAGAAAATCCACATGGCACTCAAAAATTATTTAAGTAACAGTAAAAAAGTCCATGTCAGCTTTTCAAACAAAAAAAATACTTAATTAAACAATTTTGGCCGGAATTGGCACTCAAGTGAACGTTTTAAAAGTTAAGACACTTAAGTGAACGCCGTACAAAAGTTAAGGCATTTCTAGTGTACTTATCCCAACTTTGGTATATAAGACATAACAATAAGATGTTAAGAGAATCCTCATGAACACTTCAGGTCAGTCGAGCAACCAGAATCCTTAGAGACGAGCCAAATCTGCGAAAGTCTCGCCAAAATGGAAGTACAGAATCGAAACTAGCATCGAAAAACAAGAAATCATGAACAGAAAAGAGTCTTCTTTTTATTGATTTGCCACTGCTGAATAAAGGAGGCATAATTACGAATCCTGCATTCATATCGATGCTGCTAACGCCGCCTAGAGTGACACGCCCCATGATCACCTTAATCAATGTGAATCCGGTCCTCTTCAGCATTACCTAAGATGGAGACTTTGAACACAACATCATCTTTATCAATGAGGTCAAACAGGCAGGCATTTCCTACACGCAAATGAGTTTCTCTTGCAAATGCAGGCCAACCAGCAGAGAACAGCACCCGGGCGTCCCGCACATATCTTGAGAGATTCACTGGCCACGACCTGTCTGAATACGTAAGAGTCGCCGTTTTCTTGCTTTTTTGAATATGTTGCCGGACGAATTTACCCGGAACACGCTGCATATGAGTAAACGTTATGAACAACCAACATATTATACGTATGCTGAACGAAGAACCATATTTTAAGCGTGCACTCTTGGGAAAAAATGAAAAAAAAAAAACACACGAGGCCATTTTATCGAGTTTCAGGAGCTTTAGCCAAGTCTTAAGAGGCTCATGAAAGCCATCAATCTTATCCCGCGATGTAAAGCATTTTCACACAAATTACAGAACATTAATTGCCATTTTAGGTTAGTACTCTATTCAAGTGACTGTCCATCCTAGGGGTGTCAATGGGCTGGGTCGGGCCGGGACTCGGCCCATCCCGAGCAGGCCCGAACTAAGTAGTACCATGCTCGGGTCGGCCCGAACCAAGCCGGGCCGGGTCGGATTCGAGCCGAATTATTTTTTTCTTTCTTTTTTTAAAATTTTTTTTGAATCAAAATCAATTAACAAACCATCAAATGAAAAATATAAAATAAAAATATAAAAATAAATTAAATTTAAAAAAAAATAATTATTTAAAAAAATTTGACGCCGGCCCGAAAATGCGGATAATTTTCGAGCCGGGCTGGCCCGTCCGGCTCGAGCCTATTCGACAGCCCTAGTCCATCCTTTGGTGCAGCAAGTGACGGAGCAGCTTGCCGAGGATATCCAAGTGAATGGATAGTCCCGACCTAATTACCAGCCTTTACTTCTGTTTTTTCTTCCTTTTTTTCGTGATTCCGCATTACTCCACCACTGGAAGGCCCCACGCTAACTCCAAGAAAACTAACTATTGTCATATGATTCTCACTACAAACCGAATCAACCAAGGAAAACACATAGGAAAGATGAGATAGAGATCGTAATCAAACTTGCGACATAACAGTGATGGATTAGGCTCGAGATTATACCAATGTCCTAAAATGAGACTTCTGTATCACCATTTTGAAGAAGGGATGCTCCAAATCAAATTTGCTGGCTAATTCAGGATTCCCGAGAGGCCTCGGAAGAGTAGGATCACGAAATACCAGCTCAGTGTGGTTCATGCTGCATCTAGACCGTTTGTTCCTGCCTGGAGTTAAAATGAGAACTTTTGACAGACATTATTGCCAAGAATATTTCTTTAATCGACTATGAAGATCTTTAGCATAGAATTAATGTCATGCCATAAACAGCCTAAAAGTTCCACTTCGCACAATGTAAATCAAGTTTCTACCTGCACTGCTGAAAACGTAGACTCTGAATACAATATCATCTCTATCAATTAGCTCGAACACACAGACATTTCCTGCACGCAACTGAGTTCCTCTCACAAATGCCATCCAACCAGAAGAGAACGTCGCCCCATAACGATACCTCCTAAGCTTCACCGGCCATGTTCTTTCTGAATGCCTAAGAATTGCCAGCTCTTTCATTTTCTGGATGTGCTGCCTGATGAACCCACAAGGAACACTCTGCCCACACACGTTTGAATAACCCGTGCTTTATAAGAAAGACTGGGGAAGCATTCCCTTATTCAAGCAACCAAATGCGATAAAAGACCCAAGGAAAACGCTAAGTAGTTTCCCACAGAAATCCAATCAGCTTAGGAAAAAAGCCAATATAGTAGTGAATTAAGTTCTCAATCTTACCAGTGTACCTTTTCCAACGTAAGATGGCCGGATTACCACCTTGAAGAACGGATACTCTGAGTCAAATTCGTTGGCCAATTCAAAACTAGGGAGAGGACGCGAACTTGTTGGGCCACCAAAGTTCCGCTCAGCTGTTCTTTGAAACAATGAAATATTTCTATGACGCCATTTTGAACTTTTCATTAGTTGATTTACTACCATGAACATATTTAATGCAGAATGGAGAAAATATCGTCATGGAAATCAAGATCTAGACAAGTTAACGAAATAGCCTTCCCTCCAACATAAATCAGTTAACATAAACAAGCCTATCAAAAAGTTCTCAAGTACCCGAAAAAGAACCAACAAAGGAGAGAGCTCTGTAAGAAGAAACAAGACTCATAAAACGACAAGACACACCTTCGAGATCTTGTGATGAGCAGCTTGGACACGACTGATAACATGGTGAATGAGGTTCGACCCTCATTTTTCGACGAGGACTGCAATCCTCTGAATCTTCGAGTTCTACCACATCCTCCCTCTTCGGCAAGATAAATCCACTCCTGAGTTTTGATAAGCCGCTCGACGAATAATCAATCTCCGAAGCGCTTTTATCAAATATCATCACGCGAAAACTGGAGCTTCCTTCATATTTGAAAACTACGATGTGACCATGACCAACGGAGTAATGCTGCATAAATACTCGCCACCCTTTCCACAACCAAACTGTACCGTCGTTAGGCTTTTCTACTTCAATTCTCCAAGTCGAACTGCCCGGAACCTTGAGTAGGACCAAGCTTGAGAGATCCTTTCCATATCTTGCTAAGAATTTTTTCGGAATTCCCTATTAAGGAAAACTCAAAAGTTATAGGTCTGGGACTTGAATCCATCAAAATTTGATCAAAAGTGCAGGGGAGAAAAGGTAGAGCACTGAGCAAATTTTAAGTTCTGCAGCACGGCGATGAAAGATCGGTTTGCACACAAGCAGGGTTTCACCGGGCAACTGAGGATTGAGTTCTAGTTATAATTGCTTTCATTTAACGAGAGTAAAGCTAGAGAGACCCAACACCTTGCTCCACATCATCCTTACCCAAACAATCCTCAATTCCAAGTTAAAGAACTGACAAAATAAACATTCTCTCTTCAGGGTTTTCGTTTTTTCATTCTCTTCGCCAGAATCAAAATGTTCATACAAAGCCAAACACAGAGAAAGATCTCAAGATTGTATGTACACAGCACGAGGGCGAAGAGTTCTAAACCAAGAGAGGAACTCTCGAGACATTGGAGCTGCATCATAAGAGACAGACAGTTTGGAAATGTAGGACTTACGAGCTTCCCAGATTGAAGGGTGTCGGAGAGAATGATCTTGAAGAAGTGAGGACTCTCAAGACGAGGTGCAGTCGCGAAATCTGGCTCGGCGCCTCCATCTTCTCTCGGGCGACGACCGCAAGCCATGTACGGTAGGGTCACGAGGGTCACCGAAGGAGGAGGAGGAGGCGGAGGTTTTTGGTGGTGGTGGTTTGTGCGATTTGCCTATGTTCATGAGGCGACCTTCTCATAAAAGAAACACACCGAGATTGATAACGTTGTTGATGATAATGATAAAACTATATAATATTTATTTCCTGAAAAGTCACAAATAAGTAAGGAGGCATAAGAAGCTACTGTTTGCTGTTCGGTTTGACCACTATGACAAGAGCTCATAATGGTCAAACCGAACAGCAGAACAGAAATGTCCGAGGATGCCGCGGAAACCTGAACCATGCACAGTTCGCTTCATCTCGATCGGCTCCGAACAAACATGGACTGCTCGTTGACGGAGGCACAGATGGTTGACCGGGCGCCACCGGAGGGAAGTGAGACTTGTTCTAATATATCGATGATAATCGGTGGACATAAAAAGTTGGAATCGCTGCATCGTTGTCATATAAGTTCCGTAAAAGGTGTGGAATTGAGTCATGTATAAGATTAGAGTAAATAAATTATTTCGAATATTAATGAACGGAAAATATTTTCATCATTTACGTAAATATACACACAAATTATTATCGGTTATGATAATATTGTTTATTGACTAATTATTTTAAGTGATACATGCGGTCATTTTCGAAAAATATTTTTTCAAATGACTCATTTTTTGCAAAATAAATGTAGCACAAAATCCGATGCGGCCATTTCAAATTTATCTTATTACAGACAGATTGATAAAACACCAAGTAAGTGCTTATGTGGCGCCCATAATTAATAAAATAATTTGGAATTCACCGTGGAGAAGCTGTGGGTACCAGGTGGGGGTCCCTTAAAATCCCAGCCATCCATTAAATCTCCCCCTATAAAGGATGGATGGATGGCTGGGATTTTAAGTGATCCACTATCCTAGGGCAGGGGATCCCGGGTGGTGGTGTTCATCGCCACCTTTTACTTCGGCGTTGAGTGTGGCCAAGCAAAGTTAAGTGATTTTGTGGGTCGTCGTTATCGGATTCTCTTAGCATTGAAATTGATTATTTAGATCTGCAACTTGTGCCATTTAAATATGTGCATACATTAATATTATGATTTGAAAATTGGAAATCGTCTTTTTTTTCTTTAGTTTCTTTTATAAAAAAAGATAAATCGGATTTTATTTAAACTTTAGCATAATTTATATATTCGGAATAAATACATAATTAAATTGAATAGATGTATGTAGGAAAAATTCACTTTGAAGCGACTATTCCCTAGATACATAAGTTGTGATATTTTATTTCACAACAAAATTTAATCAATTTAAAAAAGACCTAAAGTTAGGGATTTATCAATAGGTAACGTTGCTCCAATACCCAACCAAAGGGCCACTACAGTACCAATCAAAAAGACAGTTGTCACTACAAGACGACGAAATGTATTTTGAAATTTATTAACATTCTCCAAAAAAGATATTATTAATAATCTCGTAGGTACTGAAACCATTAAAAGAACACCCAATAACTTATTAGGTACTGTACGAAGTATTTGAAATACAGGAAAAAAATACCATTCGAGTAATATTTCCAAAGGAGTTGCAGATGGATATGTGGGTTCACCAATTATTGATGGTTCTAGAACCACTAAACCTATGTTACACGCAATAGTACCTAAGATTACTATTGGAAATATATATAAAAGATCGTTGGGTCATGCGGGTTCTTTGTAATAATTATGACCCATCCCTTTAGCCAATTTAGCTCTTAATACAAGATCATTTAAGTTAGGTTTTTTTGTCATTGGGATAGTTGAATTCTTATAGATCCATCCTCCGAAAAAACCGGACATGATAATTTTTCATCATCTGGCTCGAGCAAGAATCAAATAAACCAAAAGGATCCGTAGAAAAGAAATCTATTATAGTATCCACACATATATCAATGATTCTATAAAAGAATAAATTGACCGGATTTCATTTTTCACAATTGCAACTACCCATTGCAAGGAATTTAGTTCTTACAAGTAAATGCTCAGTACTAAAGTAAGCTTAAAAAGTTAATCATAATCAAGTGCTTTCTGTATTTTTACACATGACTCAATTCCACACCTCTTACGGAACTTATACGACAACGATGCAGCGATTCCAACTTTATATGTCCACGGATTATCATCGATATAATCATAAAACAAATAGAGTCCAAAATCGGATGTGACCATTTCAAATTTATTTTATTACGAACAGATAGATTAGGCACCAAGTAAGTGCTCATGTGGCGCCCATAATTAATAAAATAATTTGGAATTCACCGCGGGGAAGCTGTGGGTGCCGGGTGGTGGTAGTCATCGCCACCCTTTACTTCGGCGTTGAGTGTGGCCAAGCGAAGTTAAGTGATTTAGTGGGTCTCTGTTATTCTCTTAGCATTGAAATTGAATATTTAGATTTGAAAACTTGTGCCATTTAATGTGTGCATACATGAATATTATGATTTGTGTCCAATATAATATAACTCAGTGAGAACTTAATGATATTAAGCTTGTCAGATAACTCTAATTAGAGTCATCCTAAAAGATTCAAATAACGTTAAAAAGGGTACTTAATTCATCCAGCCGAAGAAATAATTGATGACAATTAGAAACTTATGATTCCGCTATGGATATCAGTTATCCTATGTGGCGTACTTGGCGTTGGTATGGATATTTTGTTTTATTGATGATTTGTTAGAAATTTATAATTTTTTAAATTTTTTTTTTCGTTTTTTTCCTTTCATCCACTAGGTAGGGCCTGTAGGCCCTCATTGGCCGCTGGCAATCGCTAGACCTGGGTGGGGGCCTTGTTGCTCACGGCCAGTGAGGCGAGGGTCATGGGCAAGGTCATCAAGGCTTCGTCGACCACGGGCGAGGTGTCTCTCGTACGGATCTAGTGAAAGCCACAACCCTCACCAGGTCCGGCAAGGTCTCGCTGGACCTCATGAAAATATATATATATTTTTAAAATTATTAAAAAGTGTCAATGTAGTCACGTAGCATAGAATGGAGAGCGTTCACGATAGCGTTTTTTCGACCTAAATTGATCGGATAGAATAGAGTGGCACAAATACAAAATGCAAAATGTTTAAAACCTTTTGCACACTTTTTCCGAATTAAGACATGTATGAATGAACTAAAATAAATTGTGACCAATATTTAATGTGGCCTTTCCAATTTTATTTGATGATGGCTGAGATTGATAAATCACCAAGTAAGTGTTAATGTGGAATCTGGTGGTGGTGGCGGCGGTCCCATTGCCACCCTTATTTCGCCGGTCCTGTGCCCAAACAATGTGAAGTGGTTTGCTGCATCCAGTGCAGTATCTCCAAATTTATGTTGAGTTAGCGTATAATTTCGTGGATGAATTCCGGCAATTAGGTACACTGAGTATTATGATTTTTCCCATTATAATGTATCGTAGTGTAATAGCTATTGCAAAGCTAATATTATAAAACACCCGTGGACATGGGTATTTACGACCGAACCATGTATATTCGTTGTCCGATTTACATTTTTGCTCTGTATGTTATTTGATCAATCGTTTGTTCCGCACAATATTATCGTAGTGTAATAGCTGGCAAAACTAATATTGTAAAAACACTGGAAACCTATTTAATATCTATGATAATAGAGGAGTACATACGAATACATAGGAGTTCTTGCACGTCATATTTGACTTTTTCGATTTGTTGGGGAGACTTCGGTCCGATCATATCTAGACTTAAATGGACTAAAGGACATAAACCAGTAAAGTAGGGGCAACAGACGGGCCGATTCAGTTTAGGCCCAGTACAGCCCGGCCCAGTTCCTAAACATTACATAATCAACAGAAAACCTTCCTTAAGAAAACCACATACCCGGATAGTGATTTCCATCAACATTAGCATTACCTTTAATCCAAACTAGCTGGATGAACTCAAAAATAAATAAAATAAAAGCAAGGCCGATTGATGGAAAAGAAATAATTATATAAAAATAAATATATGTGGAGAAAAATAACTAAAAAGACAGTTATGAACATAGAAATTCTACTCCTCCACGATGTAATAACTTTCCTCCATTCTATCCTAAAACAAATCGTACGTCAATCTATTTCACACTCCATTAAATCTTTTTTTACTACTTTCCCTTAAATAAGTTTTGGCCAACATCTGTTTTTCTTTATGTTATGTTCTTGGTAACAAACTTCTATTCTTACCGGAGCATTTAAGGATTTTCGAATAAGATGCCCAAATTATCTTAATCTATGTTCTCTAATTTTTTCTACCACCGGTACTACTCCAACTTTTTGTCGAATAACTTTATTTCTTATCTTATCCATTCTTGTATGACCACACATATACCTTAACATCCTCATTTTCGTTATTCTCATTTTATATTCATGTTGCATCTATGCCAGCCAACATTCAGCTCCGTATAACATTGCACACATTATTGCAGTTTTATGAAATTTACTTTTAACCTATGAGGAATTTTGCAATCACACAAAAATCCTAATGCACTGTGTTATTTCATCTAACCTGCTTTGATTTTATGGCTTACATCCTCATCAATCAGTCATCTCTTTTGCAATATTGATCCTAGATATTTAAAAGCATCTTTCATGGGTACTTCCTATCCCAGCATATTCACGGATTCTTAATTTCCTTCTCTTGCCATGTCGAACTCATACTTCATGTATTCAATCTTATTTTGACTTAATGTAAATACTTTAGACTCCAATGTGATTCTCCATAATTTTAATTTAGCGTCAACTCCAACCATGATCTCATCAATAAGCACAATATCATCTACAAATAACATATATCACGACACTCATCTAGTAAATTCCTTTTTAGCTCACCCATAGTTAAGGCAAAAAGATAATGATTCAACGCAGAACCTTGATTTAAGTCTATTGTGATTGAAAAATAACTTGATATGCCAAACCTTCACACATGTAGTAGTACCATCATGCATATCCTTGATTGCTTCTACATACTTTGAAGTTATTTTTTTCTTCTCAAGAACCCATCACAAAATTTTTTTTGGAACCCTAAGATCAATAAACACCATATGAAAGTATTTCTTCTTTTCCCGATATATTTCCATCCATTATCGTATTAAAAAGATAACCTACATGGTAGATCTTCCTAGCATAAATCCAAATTAATAGACAAAGATCTTGGTCGCTAATCTCAAATGATGCTCACTAACTCTGTCCTACAATTTTATTGTATGGCTCATAAGCTTAATGTTATAAAGCCAAAAAAATAAGAGAGAGAGAGAGAGAGAGAGAGAGAGAATTAAAAACACGTCATATCCAAATTTTTGACTTGCCAACCTGATATATAACCATAGCTTTAAAAATTAAAAATTCGTCAGTTGTTTTTTTGGGTAAGGTAAAAAAAATTTGGGTAAGGCAAAAAAAAAATCGCAAGTTGTTGATATTAAGCTTATTAGATAACTATAATTAGAGTAATGGCCGAACATAATGGACCGATCAAATTGAGAACTGTCGCGAAAGGATCGGATTAGTCTATGTGGTCCGGTTCCCGGAGGTTTCGATCCGATTCTAGGTTTCATAAAATGAGGTCTGATTTCTAATTTCAAGGGGGAATTGAACCGATCGGATCGGAGCGAATAATATTTTTCCTTAAAAATGTGCCTATATATAAATCTAAACTTAATCTAAGATGTTTAGTACAACTTTCAAATTTAGCGACAATACAATACGGTTAAGAAGAGATTGTCCGGTGAATATGAAGTTAACAAGTAGAAATTTAACAACAAATTACCAAAAAAAAAAACAATCGGTCCAATGATTCGACTGCTGAAAATTGAACCTGATCGGAAACTAATCACCCCTAATTAGATTGGCTTGAAACAATCAATTAACATACAAAGGGGTCACTTAATTCATTCAATAGACGAAATAATTGATGGCAATTAAAGATCTTGCCGACTATATGGTTAGGACTTACCCATTGTGCTCGCGATTCTATGCTTGTGTAGAGATAGAAATGTTAAACACTTACAAATCAGTTCTTAAAGTTCACAGCATTGATTTCTCAATCAGTTCGTTCTTGTATAACCTGAATTGGAGCACGAACAATAAAGCCTTACCCATGCAAATTTCTATAAATGCTCTTTCAATTTTCTTTTCATTTGACCATAAAACAATATAAACATAATGTTGATAGGCTAAAAGGCAAGGAATGCAAAGAGCAAACGTATGGACTGCTTTCTTTGTACTGTTATATTCATACAAAAAGCTTTGGTACTTAAGACATAATAATGAGATGCCAAGAGAATCCTTATGAACACTTCAGGTGAGTCAAGCAACCAGAATCCTTAAAGAAACGCCAAATCTGCGAAATTCTCACCAAAATGGAAGTATAGAATCGAAACTAGCACCGAAAAACAAGAAATCATGAACAGAGAAGTCTTCTTTTTATTGTTTCGCCACTGCTGAATAAAGGAGGCGTTATTAGGAATCCTGAATTCATATCGAAGCTGCTAGCGCCGCAGAGAGTAATACACCCCATGATCACCTCAATCAATGTGCATCTGTTCCTCATCAGCATTACTGAATATGGAGACTTTGAACACAACATCATCTCTATCAATGAGCTCGAACACGCAGGCATTTCCTACCCGCAAATGAGTTTCTCTTGCAAATGCAGGCCAACCAGCAGAGAACAACACTCGGGCATCCCGCACAAATCTTGAGAGATTCACTGGCCACGATCTGTCTGAATATGTAAGAGTCGCCGTTTTCTTGCTTTTTTGAATATGTTGCCGGACAAATTTACCCGGAACACGCTGCATATGAGTAAACATTTGAACAACCAACGTATAATATGTATGCTGAACGAAGGACAATAATTTAAGTATGCACTCTTGGAAAAGAAAAAACATACTGGGCCATATTAGCGAGTTTCAGGAGCTTTAGCCAACAGTCTTAAGAGGCTCATGAAAGCCATCGATCTTATCCCGCAATGTAAAGCATTTTCACACAAATTACAGAACATTAATTGCCATTTTACGTTAGTACTCAATTCAAGTGACTGTCCATCCTTTCATGCGGGAAGTGATGGAGCAGCTTGCCAACGATATCCAAGTGAATGGATAGTCCCGACCTAATTACCAGCCTTTACTTCTGTTTTTTCTTCCTTTTTTCATGATTCCGCATTACTCCACCACTGGAATGCCCCGCACTTATTCCAAGAAAACTATTTTCATATGATTCCCAAAACAAACCAAATCAACCAAGGAAAACACAGAGGAAAGATTAGATAGAGATCATAATCAAACTGGAGATATGGCAGTGATGGATTAGGCTCAAGATTATACCAATCCCGTAAAATGAGACTGCTGTATCACCATTTTGAAGAAGGGATGCTCCAAATCAAATTCGCTGGTTAATTCAGGATTCCTGAGAGGCCTCAGAAGTGTCAGCTCACGAGATACCGGCTCAGAGTGGTTCATGCTGCATCTAGACCGTTTGTTCCTGCCTGGAGTTATTAAAATGAGAACTTTTGACAGACATTATTGCCAAGAATATTTCTTTAATCGACTAAGAATATATTTAGCATAGGATTTACATCATGCCATAACCAGCCTAAAATTCCACTTCGCACAATGTAAATCAAGTTTCTACCTGAATTGCTGAAAATGTAGACTCTGAATACAATATCATCTCTATCAATTAGCTCGAACACGCAGACATTTCCTACACGCAACTGATTTCCTCTCACAAATGCCATCCAACCAGAAGAGAACACTGCTCCACTTGGATAGCTCCTAAGCTTCACCGGCCATGTTCTGTCTGAATGCCTAAGAGTTGCAAGCTCCTTCATTTTCCGGATGTGCTGCCTCATGAACCCACAAGGAACACGCTGCCCACACACGTTTGAATAACCCGTGCTTTATAAGAAAGACTGGGGAGGCATTCCCTTATTCAAGCAAGCAAGCAAAATGTAGGCCGATATGGTAATTTTATCGACTCCATGAACAGTCTTAACAGGAAAAAAGTCAAAATGTGGAAGTCTCTGATCTTAGAATTAGCATGAGCGCTAGAGGATCTTTGTCTTTTTTAAACAAATGCGATATAAAAGACCCAAGGAAAATGCTAAGTAGTTTCCTACAGAAATCCAATCAGCTTAGGAAAAAAACCAAAGTAGCAGCGAATTAGGTTCTCAATCTTACCAGTGTACCATGTCCAGTATAAGCTGGCCGGATTACCACCTTGAAAAAAGGATATTCTGAGTCAAATTCGCTGGCCAATTCAAAACTAGGGAGAGGACGCGAACTCGTTGGGCCACCAAAATTCCGCTCAGGATGGCGCACTCTGCATCTACACTGTACGATCCCTTCTGTTCTTTGAAACAATGAAATATTTCTATGATGCCATTTTGAACTTTTCATTAGTTGATTTACTACCATGAACATATTTAACGCAGAATGGAGAAAATATCGTCATGGAAATCAAGATCTAGATAAGTTGACCAAACGGA
Source organism: Rhodomyrtus tomentosa (assembly GCA_028455895.1). NCBI lineage: Eukaryota > Viridiplantae > Streptophyta > Magnoliopsida > Myrtales > Myrtaceae > Rhodomyrtus > Rhodomyrtus tomentosa. The sequence goes on along the minus strand of JAPCWY010000011.1, from coordinate 35,100,104 downwards.
AAATTTGGTTCTCTTCACCTTAGAAGTTGTAACTTCTTAACCACAATAAGCATGACGGAAATCATTACGTTATCAGTCGACATAAACAAGCTTATCAAAAAGTTCTCAAGTATCTGAAAAAGAACTAACAAAGGAGAGAGCTCTGCAAGAAGAAACAAGACTCATAAAATGACAAGACACACCTTCGAGATCTTGTGATGAGCAGCTTGGACTTGACTGAGAACATGGTGAATGAGGTTCGACCCTCATTTTTTGATGAGGAGTGCAATCCTCCCAATCTTCGAGTTCTACCACATCCTCCCTCTTCGGCGAGATAAATCCACTCCTGAGGTTCGATATGCCACTCGATAAATAATCAATCTCCGAAGCACTCTTATCAAACATCATCACGCGAAAACTGGAGTTTCCTTCATATTTGAAAACTATGAGGTGACCATGACCAACGGAGTAATGCTGCATAAATTCTCGCCACCCTTTCCACAACCAAATTGTACCGTCGTTAGGCTTTTCTACTCCAATTCTCCAAGTCGAACTGCCTGGAACCTTAAGTAGCACCAAGCTTGAGAGATCCTTTCCATATCTTGCTAAGAATTTTTTCGGAATTCCCTATTAAGGAAAACACAAAAGTTATAGGTCCGGGACTTGAATCCATCAAAATTAGATCAAAAGTGCAGGGGAGAAAAATTAGAGCACTGAGCAAATTTCAAGTTCTGCAACACGGCGATAAAAGATCGGTTTGCACACAAGCATGGTTTCACCGGGCAGCTAAGGATTGAGTTCTAGTTATAATTGCTTTCATTTAACGAGAGTAAAGCTAGAGAGACCCAACCCCTTTCTCCACACTATCCTTAGCCAACCAATCCTCAATTCCAAGTTAAAGAAGTGACTTTTATCCGGAACAATTCAAAACAAACATTCTCTCTTCAGGGTTTTCTTGTTTTTTCATTCTCTCCGCAAGAATCAAAATGTTTATACAAAGCCAAACACGGAGAAATGTCTCAAGATAGCACGGGTGCGAAGGTTCTAAACCAAGACAAACTCTCGAGACATTGGAGCTGAATCACAAGAAACAGACTGCGAAAATATGGGACTCACAAGCTTCCCAGATTGAAGGGTGTCGGAGAGAATGATCTTGAAGAAGTGAGGACTCTCAAGACGAGGTCTATTCGCGATATCTGGGTCGGCACCTCCATCTTTTCTCGGGCGACGCCGACCGCAAGCCATGTACGGTGGTGTCACAAGGGTCACTGAAGGAGGATGAGGAGGAGGCGGAGGCGGAGGTGGTTGGTGGCGGCGGTTTGTGCGATTTGCCTTTGTTCTTGAGGCGACCTTCTCGTAGAAGAACCTTACCGAGATTGATAACGTTGTCGATGATAATGATAAAACTATACAATATTTATTTCCTGAAAAGGCGCAAATCAGTTACAACGAATTAGCATCAATCCAATCCATAGTAAGGGAGGCATATGAAGCTACTGTTTACTCAAATATAGCCTCCATTACTCTATTTCCATAATTTCTTTGCCTGAGTGTCGTGTAGAGTCATCTTATTTTAATTCCCAAAGAAATTCAAAACTTGGTCCTAATCTCAAATCTATCTAGACTTTTTTTTTTTGTCGAAAAAATATATCATCAACTTTCACTTTCTTCTCAAATTTATTGCAGTGGTCCAAGCCATCATGAGTTATTCACGTTGGCTTGGCCCTATTGCCACATCAAACAACATAAATTATAAGGAAAAGAAAAAAAGAATTGAAGAATAAAAAACTAGATCCATTTATATAAGTGCGCCACTATTTTCACTCCTTATATGGCTTCAACATTCCGTTTCACAGTACATTGACTATATTACCCATCGAAGTGAGGGTTGTTTTGGTTTTTTTTTTTTTTCCCTTCTACTTTCCTTCTTCTTGTTCTCGCTTGTGAAGTAGCATATCGCATGCTTCTTTATTTTCCTCCTTTGAGACCTCTATGCACGCTAATGGATAGGTTCCAGGCGGAATCTAGATCGACCGCAGAATCACTCACTCCTACTTTTTGTCCATCATGTTTTATTCTTCTTTTTACTTGTTTTTTTTTCTGTAGTATAATTGTTATGATCAATATGGGAATTTGTCAAAGTCATCCGATTTTCCAAAGATAACGAAGGAAGCTCTTGGGAGTGTGTAGATTAAGTAGAGGTGCGGTCAAATCCATGAAGGGAGTAGTTGTTGAAACAGTTCTACACATTTCATATCAAATAATCAAGAATTGGATGACTGGCGGAACTATTTTGAGATTAGAATACCTCGATGGCTTTCATAATTACTCGATTGAAGTGATATGAGAAATTGACTCACGATCTTTAGATTGCAAATGAGAAGCCACTTTTGCCATAAATGTTTATGAATTTAGTCATATATCTCGTTGCTTGAATTTATAAAAAATTAACAGCTTAATAAATGATACGAACAAAGGAAGAATGTGCTTACATTGATCAATCTTTGAGATTACTCATATCAATTAAAGAACAATCAGACCACGAAAACATCACACACTAAATCAACAGAATCATTCTAGGAATAGTTTCGTTCACGTTAAGGATACGACTTCTCATCTCCGATAATCATTGAAAAATTCAAGAGCAATATGTTCTAGAGCCAATACAATTCTTTTACCAAATTGATTGATTTTTTTCTCGTCGTTGATCCTCATATCGAGAGAGGCGGAGTCATCCTCGGATTATGGAGTCACTAATCAACAAAAATAGGGAGAAACAAAAGGGAAGTGGATGAAAAAGAAGAAACAAATAAAATAAATACTAAGTGGGGCCCATATTTGAGTTTTTACCCATAGAATTCTAAAGGAGGAAAAAGCGAAGGGTAATATGGTCAATACACTGTGAAATGGAGTGACTAAGCCAAATTAGAAGGGGAAAAAGTGGGATCCTATATGTAATAGACAACAATTTTAAAAAAAAATATTTTTCGAATTTTTGGTCGTTTAATTCCAAAAAAATAAAGTAGCCACAAAAACATTTTTCAGTTAATGAAACCACACACACCCCTGCCGCCGCCTCCTGGGTTACTCTCCGCCATCCTCGCGGAGCTCCCCACTCCCGCCTTGTCCGATCAATCTCCAGCTCAAATTTTACAATTCGACTGCAAACACCAAAACCACGTCCCCATACTCAAATCTGCCTCGATGGCCCGCCGATTTCGCTAAAATTAAGATGAATTCAAAAGCTTTCAGCTCCAAGTTTGTAGAGTGCAAGGAAAAAACCCCCCAAGAATTCAAATTTGGAAGCCGTGAGCTCATAACGAAGCTCGAGATTCACACTTGAGCTGGGGCTAGAGAGAATGACAACAAAAAAAGTATGATCGAACACGAAGAGCGACTGCAACTTACAGGCCAACACGTGAAGGTGAAGGACGAGCTTGCTGGCCTTGGGCATGCTTGTCCCTCCCTCACTTGTGGCCAGCTACCGCCATGGCCTGTGACCAATGGAGGAATAGGGAAAAAAGAAAAAAAAGAAGAAAAATGTAAAAAAAAAAAAAAATCAAATTTTTTGCTAATTTTCCGTAAAAAAATTAAATCAGATTTTCAATGTCAAAGGGCGAAAAATATGTTTCTATTTATTTCAAGTTTTAGCCAAATAATTAAAAAAAATTGTCATTTTCCACTTTCTCGAAACAAACGAAGCATGAGAAAAATATGCTCCAAGCTCACGATCACAGCAACAGCAAGCACGAAACATGATCGGTCATCTCATCGCCATGGCCGCCGTGATCACATGATGACGAAGCAGAGCACGCAAGTAAATAGAGATGGGGACAAGCGGGGCCTATTTGGTTCAGCATTTGATCAAAAACTTTGAGTGAATACAAATATCTTTGGACTAAAGGTATTTTTCAAAATGCAAGTAGTGTTTGGCAAAGTATTTTTTTAAAAAAAACTTGTAAAAGCAACTTTGACGTAAATATCGTTCGGTGAAAAATATACTTTGTAAAGTATATTTACTTTTCGACCAAGAAAAAAAGCATATTCACTTTTTTTTATAAAAAAAGTGATAGCGAGGATCAGCAACGGGCGGCGGCGGCGTCCGGTGATGGCAGAGACCGGCGACGGCGGCGGACAACGTCTTGTGACTGGTGGCGGTGGCAAGTGGCAGCCGATGGCGACCGGCGACGACGGCTACCGTTGACGACCGGTGACCAGCGGCGGCGACGGCTGGCCTCGGGCGGAAGGCAACGAGTGAATGTGACAAATTTTTTATTAAAAAAAAATTAGTGGACTTTGAGATGCAACTTTTCAAAGTACCTCCAGATATATTTGGCCTAAAAGCATTTGAAATGAAATTGCATATGTCCAAAGTGAGTCAAAAAATGAACCAAACATCATTTATATTTAACTAAGAGACTTTAGAGCTTCAATGCTCATCTCAAATGCTGAACCAAATAGTGATTAATCCTTGATCCAACTCATATTCTTAGAAGATACTAACCAACATGGATTGGAATTTGAACTCCTGACGCGGGGATGCACCGCTGAGCATTTTCCAAATCGATTCCCGGACCACACCAACTCAAATGGTAATGTCAACATAGTTCCTTTTTCTCCGGATAGTAAACAAAAACAGAGCACCGTCTCCTTGAGCTTCATAGCTCGAAATTCCTGCAGTCATGGCCGCCTCGAGCCCGAAGATAGTCTCTGTCACAAAAATTAAACAAAATTAAAAACCTAAAATACCATGACAAGAACTCGTAACGGTCAAGCCGAACAGCAGATTAGAAATGTCCGATGAATACTGCGGAAACCTGAACCATCGGTTCATCTCGGTTGGTTCCGGACAAACATGGACTGCTCGTTGACCGAGGCAAAGATGCTTGACCGAGGGAAGCGAAACTTGTTCTAAATTTTCTGAGAAAAAAAAAAGGCTTTTTATGATTATATCGATAATAATCCATGGACATATAAAGTTGAAATCGTTGTATCGTTGTCATATAAATTCGGAAAAAAGTGTGAAATTAAGGATGGAGTAAATTAAATTGAGATCAAGGTTCCGTTTATTTCGAAAATGAATGAACGGAAAAATATTTTAATCAACTTATTTCAATAAATACACAAATTGTTATCGGTGATGAAAATATTTTTTATTGACTAATTATTTTAAGTAATGTATGTGATCATTTTCGGAAAAATATTTTTTCAAATGACGCACTTTTCGCGAAACAAACTGTGTCCAAAATCCAACGTATCCATTTCAAAATTATTTTATGACGGACAGATTGATGAAGCACGGTGCTCTTGTGGCAACACGGGGGAGCCATGGGTGCCGGGTGGTGGTGGTCGTTGCCACCCTTTACTTCGGCGTTGAGTGTGGCCAAACGAGGTTAAGTGATGCAGTGTGCATTCCCGTTATCGGATTCTCTCAGCATTGAAATCGATTATTTAGATTTGCAGCTTGCACCATTTTAATATGTGCATACATGAATATTATGATTTGTGTCCAATGTAATATAACTCAGTGAGAACTTAATGATATTAAGCTTGTCAGATAACTCTAATTACAATCATCTTAAAAGATTCAATTAACATTAAAAAGGGTTACTTAATTCATCCAACTGAAGAAATAATTGATGACAATTAGAACCTTGCCAATCATGAACATATGGTTAAGACCGACCCATCATGGTTGCAATTCTACCTTTGGAAAGACATTTAGTGGTTATCAAAAAGAGAAATTCTTTCTATTTTAGCATTTAAGAGTGTTTAACACTCAAAAATTAGTTCTTAAGTTCTCAGCCCTGCTCAATTTCTGAATCAGTACAATGGCTCGGCAAATGAATGAAAAAAATATTTTCATTATCCATCAAAACTTTAGACCAAAATTGTTGTCTCCAAATGAAAAATATTTTCCATTGATTAATTGTGTCAAGCGATCAATATTAAGAAAATATTTTGCAAATCATCCATTTTTCGTGAAACAAAGTGCATCTAAATATTAGGAAAAGAGTCTTTGGTGCAGAATCGAAACTAGCACCGGGATACAACAAAACATGAACAGACAATAGTCTTCTTTCGATTGATTCGCCACTGCTGGATAAAGAAGACATAGTTAAGGATCCTGAACTCATATCAATGCTGGCAACTTCCTAGAGTAACACATTTCATGATCACCTCAATCAATGTGAATCTGGCCCTCACCACCATTTTTTAAGGTGGAAACTTTGAACACAACATCATCCCTATCAATCAGCTCAAACATTTCCTACACGCAAACGAGTTTCTCTCGCAAATGCAGGCCGACCAGCAGAAAAGTACACTCCGGTTCCGTGCGTAAATCTTAAGAGCTTCACCGGCCACGATCTATCTAAATACCTAAGAGTTGCCGCTCCCTCGAATTCTTCAAAATGTTGCTCCGCAAATCGACGGGGAACGTGCTGCGCATGAGTCAACATCTAAACGATCAATTTATGCTGAAAGAAGGACAATAATGAATGCACGCACTCTTGGTGAAATTTTTAAAAAAAAAAAAAAAGCACACAAGGCCATATTTGTGAGTTTTGGGCGCTTTAGCCATTTATGATTAAGAATAGGCGTAATCAGACCCGCTTTTAGTCTTAAAGAGGCTCATGAAAGCCATCAATCTTAACCCGAGATGCAAAGCATTTTGAACAAATTACTGCCATATATTGCCACTTTAGGTTAGTACTCAATTCAAGTGACCGTCCATCCTTTCACGCTGAAAGTGGTGGAGCAGCTTGTCGAGGATATCCAAGTGAATGGATAGTTCCGACCTCCTAATTACAGCATTTACTTCTGTATTTCCTGATTCCCTGTCACTCCACTACTGGATGCCCCGCGATCACTCCCAAAAAAATAGCACGTCATATGGTTCCCAATACAAACCAAATCAGCACAAAACTGAGGCAAGATTAGATAGAGATTGTAATCAAACTTGAGATATGACAGTGATGGATTAGGCTCAAGATTGTACCGCTATCTTAAAATGACCCGGGTGTATCGCCAGTTTGAAGAAAGGATTCTCCGAATCAAATTCACCGGCTAATTCAGGGGTAGTGAGAGGCCTCGAAAGAGTAGGATCAAGAAATACCGGCTCAGAATGAATCATTTTGCATCCAGACTGTTTGTTCCTGCCTGGAGTTAAAAGGAGAACTTCAAGAGACATTATTAGTGTTATTTATTTAATTGACTATGAAGATCTTTAGCATAGAACTCATGCCATGCCATAAACAGCCTAAAGTTCCACTTCAAACAATGTAAATCAAGTTTCTACCTGCACTGCTGAAAATGTAGACTCTGAACACAATGTCATCTTTATCAATTAGCTCAAACACGCAGACATTTCCTGCATGCAAATGAGTTTCTCTGGCAAAATGCAGCCCAACCAGCAGAAAAGTACACTCGGGTTTCATGTGTAAATCTTAAGAGCTTCACCGGCCACGATCTATCTGAATACCTAAGAGTTGCCATTCCCTCGAATTCTTCAAAATGTTGCTTGGCGAATCGACGGGGAACATGCTGCACATGAGTCGGCATTTGAAAGATCCATGTATGCTGAAAGAAGGACAATAATGTATGCATGCCCTCTTGGTTTATAAAACAAAAAAAAGCACATAAGGACATATATGTGAGTTTCAGGAGCTTTAACCATTTTAGGATTAAGAATAGGCATATTCAGAACCGCTTTTAGTCTTAAGAGGCTCATGAAAGCCATCGATCTTAACCCACTATGCAAAGCATCTTGAACAAATTACCGCCATATATTGCCACTTTAGGTCAGTACTCGATTCAAGTTACTGTCCATCCTTTCACGCGAAAAGTGATAGAGCAGCTTGTCGAGGATATCCAAGCAAATGGACAGTCATGACCTCCTAATGACAGCCTTTACTTCTGTTTTTCCTGATTCCGTCTCCCTCCACCACTGGAATGCCCCACGATCACTCCAACAAAAATAGCATGTCATATGGTTCCCAATACAAACCAAACCAGCACAAAACTGAGGAAAGATTAGATAGAGATCGCAATCAAACTTCAGATATGACAGTGATGGATTAGGCTCAATGTGACGTCCTGGAAATTCAATCATTGTAAGCGCCGGAAGTCGATTAAATGATATGAATGTGTAGTCATAGTCGTCGTCTATTTTGGACTATAATGATTGAAAAGACGAAAATTTGGACGAATTCCGAACTTTAGATTATTTCGAATTGAGTTTTGAAATTAATTCACGGCGATTTTTGAATTGCCGTTTTCGCAAACGAGCTTAATCCTGACCGAGCTTGGCCAGTGAAATTGCCGAAATTACCCTTCGTTCAGTATACCAAAAATTTCGTTTCAGTCTCGGCGCGCCAAAATTGCCGTTTTGCCCCCAAGTATTTATGTAAGAAAGACAAAAAAAAAATTTAATGCTTACCCTTGAAGTCAAGGTGGGTCATTCTTCTCTCTGCCCAATAAACCATCTCTTCAATCTGCCGTTCCTTTCTTTTCTTTCTTCTTCTTTTTCGTTTATTCTTCTTCTGCTAATCTTCTTATCTTTGACCGACGAATGCTTCTCCTTGCCGATCGAATCCACCTCCGTTCGTCGCCGTTTTTCGCGACCACCGACCCACCACCGGCAGCCATCGTCCTCAGCCACTCCCCGCCGCCGCCTTGACCCCGGCCGAGCCGCCGTCGCCGTCGTTTCGCCGAGGAAACGCCACGGCCGGGCCTGCCCTGTTTTCGGGTCAAAAGACCCGAGGACTCCGCGGCCTCCTCCGGCCGCCACGGCCGCCACCGACGCCGACCACCACCACCCAGCTAACCCCCGACTTCCCCTCGACCGATCCGACCCCTCGTCGCCGACCGTCAGCCGCCGGAATCGCCGGAATCAGGCCTGGAAGTTCCGGTGCTCTGTTTTGAACCCGGTTCATTCCGGTCTTCGATCCGGCCGCCACAGTCGCCGCCGTGCCACACCGCCACCGCCAGACGACTCCCCTGAGTCCCCTCTACCGCCACCCAGCTCGCCTCCGCCGGTCGCCGCGCGTGGCCGCCGGAAACGGCCGCCGACCGAAACCCCTGTTTCGGTGCCGAACAGGACAGCCACTGATCGTGGCTGTCCGCCGTCGCCGGCCGCCTTCCGCCGCCGTCCACCTGTCCCGGCCGACCCCCACCGATCCCTGGGTGAGCCCCCGACCCTTGGCCGGCCTTGTCCCGGCCCGTGTCGTCGAAAAACGGCCAAAACAGTAGAGTTTGCCGGTTGAATATTTTGTTATTCACTGTTTCAGGCTGCCAGCCGCCGCTCGCTGGAGCTCCGCCGCCGGCCACCTGTTCCGGCGACCTCGCCGGACTCCCACGGGGTGTCGCCGAAGTTTGAGCTCGATCCGTCGCGCGATAAACCTTAGTTTTATCGCCGCCATCGCCATCGCCGCCGCCCCCGCCGATCGAGCTAACTCACATAGTGAGTTGACTTTAAACCTTGGTTAGGGTGCTAATTGCGTTTAGGATTAATCTTATTTCTTTATTTATTTATTTCTTGAAAAAATATATATATATATATTCGATCGGGACCGGTATAGATAGAAACCATGGTTAGGATATATGGTCGATCGATTATTTGTCTGTGACTATTTATGGTAATTTATCAATTAATTGATTGATTGAGTTGCTCGCGAGTGAGTGACAAGTTAGAGACGAGCGAACGATTGATTGCTATAATTTGACTGAGAATTAAGATTTTTAATATGAAATGAGCTTGAAATTGCCGGGTTAAGTTGATTACTCGAGAGTGAGTGAATTGCTTGATTGGTTTGTTTGCTTGGCTGAAATGCTCAATTGGGAGTCTTGTGGGCCTTGGGGCCGAGTTGATTGTATTTCTTGTGGATTTTTGGCGTTAATCCAAGATAATCAATGAGTTGATTGCCGAATGCAATTTGTGTGGTCATTTAAAGGGTCAATGACGCTACCCGGTAAGTTCGCATTGTACCTTGGATACTTGTGCCGTACAGATTGTATGGAAATTCGCGACTTGTCAGAAGCACGATAATCCATGCCCCGTGCCAGTCGTACTGTTTTAAGGGATTATCGGATGCCGGTCGCAGCTTGTGATGGACCGAAACTCCTTTTTAAGGAATGCCTACTTGCAGTGCCGTGTCGGGTGCACTGGATACACCGATTGTAGTAGCCGTCGCTGAGAGGGTAAAGTGGACGTAGCTTGATTTTGCCAAAAGAGTGCGGGATCGTACTATTGATGTATCTATCACGCCAGTCGCGTGGGTCATTGATTAATAATGGACTTGTGTATGCCTGAGTGGTTGTGCTTCTGTTGGTTGTAGAATTGACAAATTTATTTTGATTGATATTTATAAATATCTCTGTTGAAATCTTGTGATCTTTTTGTGGCGCTTAGGATGTTCTGGGCGAATTAATGTCCTAACCGAGATTAGGCTTGATTCACTGAGATTCATTTCTCACCCCGTCGTGGGACAAATTTTTCAGGTCCGAAGCAATGGAGAGACCGGTGCGGTTCGGCACCCCCACCGACTCATCACTTGATATCAGTCTCCATCCGGTACTAGGTACGGACCAGATATGGGAACGTCACATCACGACTATATGGGTCGATGAAGGGATGCCACATCTGGTGGCACACCTCTTTAGGGCCTGGTATCTTCGTGATGGGATGGATCTCTTCGGTACGCTTCGAGGATTTGAGGGGCCATCTCTTCAGGGGGTTCCTAATATCCCCACTTAGGACCCGATGGATATTGATACACCTGATGGAGAAGTGGTGGACCCCGCGCCTGGTATGCAGCTCGAACTCGAGCCTGAGCAATCAGTAGCCCCCTCTGTGCATTCTAGCCAGAGTTCTTGTGATGACCCGAACGACCTGGCTCCCCCGGTTGGTTATGACGACCCGGATGTCGAGTTTTCCCAGTAGAGGGTTAGGTTCCTTTTGTGGTCAGGAAACTGATGATGTTTTTGTGGGGGATACTGTTTTGGGATAGATGAGAGTTAACCTTACTTGACTTCTGTATCTTTTTGTGAGTCCTAGAGGGCCGCCCCGAAGCTTGGGGTTGTAATTATTAGTTGATGGCTCTGTAAGGTTATAAATCATCTATTCTCATCAGCCTTTAGTGTTGTGATATCTGGCTTTACTTTCTATCTATCCCATATGATTTTATTGAATGGAAGATGGTACGTTCCGCTTGCGCAATATAATCTTAGGTCGATAGCCGTTGCCTGGGACGCTATCTATTATGACCTGGTGGCGATTTGGCAAGGGATGTCGCGGGTTCGAGAGTCGGGACGTGACACTCAAGATTTTACCAATCTCTTAAAATGACCCTGGTGTATCACCAGTTTGAAAAAGGGATGCTCCGAATTAAATTCACTGGCTAATTCAGGAGTAGTGAGAGGCCTCGGAGGAGTATGATCACAAGATACTGGCTCAGGATGGTTCACTCTGCATTTATGCCGTTTGTTCCTGTCTGCAGTTAAAACGAGAACTTTATGAGACATTATTGGTGTGAATAGTTGTTTAATTGACTATGAAGATCTTTAGCATAGAACTCATGTCATGCCATAAACAGCCTAAAGTTTCACTTCAAACAGTGTAAATCAAGTTTCTACCTGCGCTGCTGAAAATGTAGAATCTGAACTCAATATCACCACTATCAGTTAGCTCGAACACGCAGACATTTCCTATATGCAAGCAAGTTCCTCTCATAAATGCCATCCAATCAGAAGAGAATATCGCCCCACTAGGATAGCTACTAAGCTTCATCAGCAATGTTCTGTCTGAATGCCTAAGAGCCACGATTTTCTTGATTTTCTGAATGTGCCGCATGATGAAACTACGAGGAACATTCTGATTCTGCCCAGACACATATTTGAACAACCCATGCTTTAAAAAGAAAGACTGAGGAAGCATTCCCTTATTCAAGCAAGCAAGCAATATGTAGATAGATATGGTAATTTTAGTAACTCTCATCGATAGTCTTAACAGGACAAAAGTCAGAAGGTCAAAAATCTCTGCTCTTAGAATTAGCACGAGGGGTAGACGATCTATGCCTTTTTTAAACAAATGGGAATGAATAGATTCAAGGAAAACACTATGTAGTTTCCTGCAGAAATACGATCAGCTTAAGAAAAAGGCCAAAATAGTAATGAATTAAACTCTCGATCTTAACCACTATATCACGTTTAATGTGAGATGACCAGATCACCACCTTGAAAAAGGATACGCTGAGTTGTTAGCCAATTAACGGACTTGTAGAACCACCAAAACCGGCTTAGAATTGCTTCTAGACTATCCGACTCTGTCTGTTCTTTAAAAAAAAAAGAAATACTTAGATTATGCCAATTTGAAATTTTCATTAGTTGATTTACTTACCATGAACATATTTAACGCAGAATAGAAGAAACTATCATCATGGAAACCAGATTTAGATAAGTTAACCAAACGAAAAATCCGCTTCTCTTCACTTTAGAAGTTGTAACTACTTAATCACAATATAAGCATGACAGAAATCATAATATTATCAGTCAACATAAACAAGCTTATCACAAAGTTCTCAAGTACTTAAAAAAAGAACTAGCAAAGGAGAGAGCTCTGTAAGAAGAAACAAGACACACCGTCAAGATCCTGTGATGAGCAGTATGGACTCGACTGAGAACATGGTGAATGAGGTCCAACCCTCATTTTTTGACAAGGAGCTCGATCGTCCGAAACTTCAAGTTCTACCACATCCTCTCTCTTTGGCGAGATAAATCTACACCCGAGGTTCGATATGCCACTTGACGAATAATCGATCTCCGAAGCACTCTTGTCAAATATCATCACGTGAAAAGTGGAGTTCCCTTCATATTTGAAAACTACGAGTTGATCATGACCAATGCAGTGATGCTGCATAAATTCTCGCCACCCTTTCCACAACCAAATAATGCCATTGTTTCGCTTTTCTACTCCTATAGTCCATGTCAAACTGCCCAGAACCTTGAGTAGCACCAAGCTTGAGAGATCCCTTCCATATCTTCTTAAGAATTTTTTCGGAATCCCCTATTAAGGAAAACTCAAGTTATAGCTTATAGGTCCAGGACTCAAATTCATTAAAATCGAAAGTGCAGGGAAAAAAGGAAGAGCACTGTGGCAAATTTTAGGTGCTGCAGCAGGGCGATGAAAGATCGGTTTGGACACAAGCAAGGTGTCACCGGGCAAGTGAAGGTGACTTTCAGTTATAGTTGCTTCCTTTGACGAGAGATAAGCTGGAGAGACCCAACACCTTTCTCCACTCCACACTATCCTTAGCCAACCAATCCCCAATTCTAAGTTAAAGAGCTGATTTTTATCTAGAATTATTCAAAATTGAACAATTTTTTCTTCAGGGTTGTTGTTCTATCTTTCTTTTCGCAAGAATCAAAATGTTGATACAAAGCCAAACACATAGAAAGATCTCCAGACTGTTGTTTGTACACAGCCCGAGGGCGACAGTTCTAAACCAAGACAGAAACTCTCGACACAATGGAGCTGAATCATAAAAAAAAGACTCTGAAAATGTGGAACTTACGAGCTTCCCAGATTGAAGGGTGTCGGAGAGAATGATCTTGAAGAAATGAGGACTCTCAAGACGTGGTCCAGTCGCGATATCTGGCTCGGCACCTCCATCTTCTGTCCGCCGACGCCGACCGTAAGCCATGTACGGTAGTGTCACGGGGGTCACTGAAGGAAGAGGAGGATGAGGTGGTGGCGGTTTGTGGGATTTGTCTGTGTACTTGAGCAACCTTGTCATAAAAGAACGGAAAATTTCCCGCAAGGATCTGCCTGAATCTGAAGTGCCAACATATGTACGGAGTAAATCTTGTTCCGTAAACCGCTTCAGATTCTTTTCTAAAATAAAGTTCATGTTAATCCTTATTTTTAGAATGGAATGGATGCACCGCTAAAACTTGTGACGCAAATGCGAATAATTCTTAAAATAAAATAAAAAAATCAATCAAATCTTAAAATTTATTTAGGAGGTATAATCGAGTCATAAATTTTTTAGAAGTTGCAATATAGTCCTAAAATTTATTATTAATATATAATTAAATCCTAAAATTTTCAAAATGGGCAATCAAAAGAAAGGCTTGATTTTATTAATTTCATAAAATTAGAGAATTAATTACATTATTTGCAAGTTTTAAAATTCAATTATATGTTCTAATAAGTCTTAGGGCTTAAAAGCGTACTATTTGAAATTTTCTCTAAAAGTGCCATGCTGTGATTAATGACGTTGAAAATATGACAAAAAAATTACAAGATTTTCTTCCAAAAAAGGCATAAATCCTTTACTAAAAACAAAAACGAAAAAAGGGTCAGAAAAATCAACCCTAAATACTGTAGAGAGGCCTATGAAGTTACCATTTGACCAAATATAGCTTACACGCGTGTTGGGTGGAGGGAGAATCCTCCCGTGCACATTTACTCATTGAGAGGCGAGTAGATATGGCCAAAATGAACCGTGAGTCTGGAATCGGCCCGTTGATCAAGCCCATGATTTGGAATCCTCACATATTTCGAAATCGGTCCACTTGAAATGGGATTCGAACTCACGTTCTCTTGATTAAAGCAAGCGCCTTAAATCATTCGATTACATTCATTTGGATTATTCATATTGCAAACAAATTATAAAAAGAAAATATGAGCAAATTGAACCGGTGAAACCAACGGTTCCTTGAACCGGGCCGAAACCGGGACTAACCTCTTCATGGACCATTTCGATTACAGTTTTGTTAGAAATTGAAACCGTCGATTTCTGAATTAAAACCGGCAGTTACACGAAACCGGTGACGGCTAAATGCGAGTGATTTTCATATCTATAACTATTCAATCGAAATGCGTGGTCAGAGGATTTTGCCCAAATTAAAAATGAAGGAAAACATGACCTCGAGATGACCGACATGATATTCTTTGGAGCCTGTGTAGGCTTTATTTTTATTTTTTTAATGAGGAACCCCTGCCTCTAATTCTCTCCTTTTTCCCCTGTCCAATCCCAATCTCATTCCCAAAATCCATCACTTCACTCCACTGATTGCGCTATTGGTGGCCACAGTTCTGAAACAGTCGGTTCTGATTCGTGGTCATCCATGAACCGAAACCACCGCGAACTAGAATCGGCTCTTGAAAGGGGCGGCTTCGATTCTAGACTGGTTCAAAACCCGATTCCCATTCCAATTCCAATTCCAATTCCAATTTATAAGTAATAAATTAACCCTTGACTGGCATTTTCAAATGACTCCACACGCACTGCGTCGTCCCCGTTTCCTAATCACGAGGAGGAGAGGAGCAGAAGGAGACAAATCAAAGTACAAATGGATGGACTAATTGATTGGTCTACTGCATCGTCAAGTCCATTGGTGAACATAAGTGGGGTTTGGTTTGGTTTGCTCGCTCTTCCTTTCAACCTTTCAGAAGTGTGACATCACCCATTGTAATCCACCAAGGAGGCTTGGACGGGAGCCTCACACGTTGACTTCTTTCGCTGAATTCACGAACATCCACGGAGGCCAACGTGGAGAGCAAGTCGAAGGCCTCATGTGCAGGTGGAGGAAGAGAAGTGAGCAGAACAGGAAAAGGAATCGGAGGAGGGAAGAGACCCCAACGGCTATAATACACCGATTCCCGAACTTTTATGAACTTGAACCGGCCCGTATGGGCCGGGCTAGGCAGGTTTCGATTCTGAACTGGCGAGTCCTATCAATGGGCCAATTTCGATTGGTCAACGGGCTAGTTTCGAGACCAAATCAACCCGTGGCCATGTCTAGCTCGCTCCTTTGGTGAGTCCCCGCATCTCAAGACGACGCTGTTGAAATCAGAGGGCAGAATTACTTACAGCAACGGCACTTCCTCTTCTTCGTTTTCGTCGTCCTCCAAAATTGTGGAATGGCAAAAAAAAAAAAGGAAAAAGAAGAAGAAAGAGGAAAATCTCTGCGCGTTGTTGATTACGAACCTCTTTATTCCCTTTTGCAATTTGGCCCTCTCATTAGCTCGAAATTGAGCGCAAAAGTAGCATGTAACTCTTTTCTCCGCCCCTTATTATTGTTTTAGTTAGATATCTATCCTGCGTTCTCTTCTCCTTTTTTTTTTCTCCTTTTTTTTTTTGCAATAATTTCGGTCATTATTCAATTCACAGTAAATAGTTCTGGGGTATAATCGAAAATCTAGAACCAAAACTTGTGGGAGTCAACCCGGTTTTAAGTTTCATGATATGTAAGGTAGATTTCAGATTTTAAAAATTGATGAATACACTCCAAAGAGTAGGTTCTAGATTCCCCTGTATAGAACCTGAAACTTGGAACTGGACCTTGGATCTTGAAATAATTTTTTATATTTTCTTGATGTGTATTTTCGAATGATAACTCCGCTTATGTAGTCTACATAGCCTGTCCCAAGCTAGGTGAAGGAGGAGGGTTACGTCAAGCGTAGAGAGTCGGTTATAAAAAAAGAGTTACTTTTATGAGATGAGCCCTATTGATATGTCGTTGAAGCGTACCCTTCTTAGCGACGCGTTGCATCGGCTCCTGGATGTAGTAAAAAATGAGTAAGGGTCTTTGCACCAAGATAGGTTGGTACAAGGGGTAAGGAAACTAGACTTGAGCCATCATTTCCAGAGTGATGCGCCACATCGGTGCCCGGATGTGGTGATAAATGAGCAAGGGTCCTCACACTTTCGTGGGCGAGTGTGGGGACGAGAAAAGCCCAGGGAGTAAGGATTAAATTGGGGAGTTGGAATATAGGAATCTTAACGGATAAATTGAGGGAATTGACAGATACTTTTGCTAAAAGAAACATGAATATTACTTGCCTACAAGAGACTAAATGGAAAGGAGAGAAGGGTAAGGAAGTAGATGGTACCGGATTCAAACTATGGTATACAGGCACAACAAAGAGCATAAATGGAGTTGGGATTTTGATCGATAAAAATTTTAAGGATAGAGTTGTTGATGTTAAAAGAATAGGAGATATGATTATTTTAGTTAAGCTAGTAGCAGGGGATTTGATTCTGAATATTCTTAATGTGTATGCCCCTCAAGTTGAACTGCAAGCGTCCGAAAAAAGCAGATTTTGGGAAGAGTTGGAAGAGATTTTAAGACGGATACCACACGAGTAGAAGGTATTCATAGGAGGAGATCTAAATGGACATGTCGGTCAGAGTAGTGAAGGTTTTAACAGAGTTCATGGAGGTTTTGGATATGGGACTAGAAATGAGGCTGGCGAAGATATCTTGAGTGTGGCATTAGCTTATGATTTGATGTTGGCAAACATCTTTTTTAGGAAAAAAGAATGACATCTGATCACTTTTTGCAGCGGTCAAAATTATAGCCAGATTGATTTCTTTCTTGCTAGAAGAGAAGATAGAGTTTCGTATGTAGATTGTAAGGTATACCCTGATGAATGTGTAGTTACATAACATAAGTTGGTGATCTTAGAAGTTCGGTATAACAAAATACAGAAGATGAAGAGAAGTGCGCAGCACCTCATAGTAAAATGGTAGAAGTTACATGAGGAGAAACAAACATAATTCAAGGAAAGAATGCTACAGAAAGGATCGTAGCGAATGGAGGGCGAAGTAAATATGATGTGGAAGGAGATGTCTAACTGCATCCAGACAGTGGCAAAAGGGGTGTTAAGGGAAAGCAAGGGGAATGTACATCAAATAAAGGAAACCTGGTGGTGGAATGAAGAGGTGCAGGAGGCAATTAAGTAGAAGAACGAGTGTTTCAGATGCTTACATAAATGTCCTAACAAAGATAATTTGCAAAAGTTTAGATTGGCGAGAAAAAATACCAAGAAAGCTGTACGAAAGATTAGAGGCAAGATTTTCACCTATATGTACAACAAACTTGGGAGCAAAAAAAGAGAAAAATGCATTTATAGACTTGTAAAGTCAAGAGACAAGAAAAGTAAAGACTTGACGCAGGTTAGATGTATCAGAGATAAAAATCAAATACTCTTGATAAGAGATGAAAACATCAAAGGCAGGTAGATGAGTTATTTTACCAAACTTTTTAATGGGGAGAGCAATAGAAGTGAGGTGGATCTGGAAAATGCTTCTGATGATTCAAATAGAAAGTTTGTGCGTAGAGTTAAAGCACAGAAAATTAGGAAGTCATTAAAAAAGATGAAGACTAGTAAAATCTTGGGACCCGATGGTATTCCTATTGAAGTGTGGAAATGCTTAGGGGATGTAACAATAAGTTGGTTGACTAGTCTTTTCAACAAGATCCTCCATACTAATAAGATGTCTGATGAATGGAGGAAGAGTATGCTTGCGCCTATATACAAGAATAAGGAGGATATCTAGAATTGTTCTAATTATAGAGACATCAAGCTTATGAGCCATACAATGAAGTTGTGGAAGAGAGTTATTTAGCATCGTTTGAGAATAGAGATCAAGGTTTCTGTCAATCAATTTGGATTTATGCCAAGAAGATCTACCATGGAGGCTATTTTCTTAATACGACAATTGATGGAGAGATATCGAGAAAGAAAGAAGGACCTCCATATGGTATTTATTGATCTCGAGAAGGCGTATGATAGGATTCCAAGAAAGGTTTTGTGATGGATTCTTGAGAAGAAAAAAGTACCTTCAAAATATGTCGGGGCAATCAAGGACATGTATGACGGTGCTACTACATGTGTGAAGGCTTGTAATGACACATCAAGTTATTTTTCAATCACAGTAGGCTTACATCAAGGTTCTACTTTGAGCCCTTACCTTTTTGCCCTAGTTATGGATGAGCTAACAAAAGATATTCAAGATGAGGTGTTGTGTTGTATGTTATTTGCAGACGATATCGCGCTTATTGATGAGACCTGGACTGGGGTTAACGCTAAGTTAGAAGTATGGAGAAGCATGTTAGAGTTTAAAGGATTTATGCTAAGTTGAAATAAGACAGAATACTTGAAGTGTGAGTTTGACACGGCAGGAAGAGAGGATCAAGAAGCCGTAAATATGCTTGGATAGGAGGTACCCAAGAAAGATACATTTAGATATCTAGGATCAATATTTCAAAAGGAGTGAGAGGTTGATGAGGATGTAAGTCATAGAATCATAACAGGGTAGATGAAATGGCGCTGTGCATCGGGATTTTTGTGTAATCGTAAAATTCATCTTAGGTTAAAAGAAAAAGTTCATAAAATGACAATCAGATCTGCCATGTTGTACTGAGCTGAATGTTGGCCAGCATAAAGAAAACATGAGCATAAAATGAGAGTTGCGAAAATGAGGATATTAAGGTGGATGTGTGGTCATACAAGAATGGATAAGATAAGGAATGAAGAGATTCGACGAAAAGTTGGAGTAGAACCGATGGCGGAAAAGATGAGAGAGCATAGATTGAAATGGTTTGGGCATATCCTTCGAAGGCCCTTAGACGCACCGGTACGAACATGTGTTTGCTATCGAGAGCATAACACGAAGAAAGTAAGAGGTCGGCCGAAATTTACTTGAGGAAAAGCAGTAAAACAAGATTTAATGGAATGAGAAATAGATTTAATGGAATGAGAAATAGATTGGCATACGGTTTGTTTTAGGACAGAGTGGAGGAAGGCTATTAGTATTGTGGAGGAATAATGTATATATGATAGATATATATATACTTATTTATTTTTACACATTTATCTCTTTTCCCTCCATTGATTCTGCTTTTATTTTTATGATTTTTTGAGGTTCATCGACCACCGACCCCAACTAGTCTGGGATAAATGTGTTGTTGATGTTGTGTTGATGTATTTTCGAATGATCTTACAATGTTATATGTCGTCCGATGATAAATATATAATCTAAATCCAAATAAATTTTCAGGTTTCAGAGTTTAAAAAACGATAAACTATTTTCAATTTATTAGTTTTAGGTTTTAAATGTAATTTGTAAGGAACCCCTTACCTCCCATAGCAGTGTAGTGTTCATTCTCATTTTGCTTAACTAAAAATGAAAAAAAAAAAGAAAAGAAATTGGTAGGATCCTGAGTGCCTTGGAACTGACCCTAAAACCCATAACAGGGTAAGTTCCAAATTTCAGGATATAACAGGTAAATTTTAGGTTCTAAAAAATGAAGAATTTGTTCTAACGAGTTGATTTCAGATTTCAAGTGAAACCTGTATGGAATCTGAAACCGCTAAATCCTAGTATTCCATCCTCTTTGCAGCAGATCACTAGCGAGCAACGCTCCGTGGATTTCCCAACATCCTCTAGACAATCTATCATGTCATCATTACGCTTTTCTTGTTCTATAGGTGTCTATTAAGATGTATGTGATGTGATTAGCAGATATATATACAGTTCAATTTACTTTGACGATTCTCCCAAGACGAGCTAAACGCATAAAAGTATGCAGCCTTTTCTTTCCTCACTCCTAATTTTCCCGCGCCATCCAGTGGCTACTGAACAACGGCCATTAGCTACTCGCAACAAAAGATTTCACGTGGTCCGGGCCGGGCTGGGCCGGGCTCGGGCCGCATCATCCCGTTTGCCCAATCTTAGAGGAAAGCTGTAAAATAGCACCTAACCACCTACTTAAATAGTGGCATTTCGTTATTAAAATTCTTTTTCCGCAATTAATGCTATCAAGCTTGTTAGCTAACTCGGATTAGTTTTGACTTAAAAAGATCACTTGAAATTGACTTATCTAATACGTAAAGAAAAGGGCGGGCTTAATTCATTCTCTACAAAAAAACAATTGATGGTAATCAGAATCTTTTCAACAATGTGGTTAGTACTTATCAATTATTAAACATATTACTACTATGTAAATTCAATTCCAAATTCTGACAAAAAAAAATATTCAATTCTAAATATTTTAATTTTGTCAATATAGTCATGAACATTTTCACAATTCGCAATTGAATCCTTCTAGTTAATTTTGGATATAAATCGTTTATGTGGACTTATTAACGAAAATTTTGATTTATTTTTTTCCCTTTCATTTTGACCGGCGAGAGTCGCCTCGCTCGAGGCTTTTGTGGACCCAGCAGCTGAGGCAGAGACTCTTGCCAGCCCGCCAAGAGGATGAAGAACCTCGACCTGCCTCTCCATCCCGATTTCGCCTCTTCCTCCTCCTCTTTCGATCTCTCGCAACGCCAGTCCTAGTGCAGGTCCCTCGACGACGAGAGCCAACGCCGGTACCGTGTCACACGGCCTCACTGTCAGTCAGAGAGAGAATTGCGGGGAGCTGTTGATAGGCGAGGTCAAGCCCGAAGCGCCCGGACAATCGGGTACCCAGGATGATTCTCGGTTGAAACTGAGGACGTCGGCGGCAAGGTTGGGGGATTATCCAGGATACGAGGACATGCCCACGGAGGAATTTGCCAAGGCGTTCCTCAGGGGTTGTGGATGGCAAGAGGGGAAAAGGTGCGAAAGAAGTTTCTCTAAAGTGTGATGTGATTTTCGGTGAAATGATCGAGCTTTTGAGTTGATGTACTTTCGATCATTTGATTACTTAGTGAGAGATAACGTGATTTGGTTTTCAGGGGCCTTTGTCTGAAGTTGCCATGAGATTAAACAAGTAATTCGACCGTAATCGCACCATGTGCTCGAATTTTCCACTTTTCCAAAAATATTGTCAGAAAAGCGAATCAAACGGAGCATAAGAGAGACAGGCGGCCATGGCTACTCAAGCTCTAAGCTTTTGGCTGCCATGGGCACTCATGCTCCGAGCTCCCAGTCGCAATGAGCACGAAACTTGACCGGCCGTGGTGATGGCTAAATTTTCTGGAATTTTTTTTTTTTATGATCATATCGATAATAATCCGTGGACATAAAAAGTTGGAATCGCTGTATACTTATCGTATAAATTCCGTAAAAGGTGTGGAATTAAGTCATGTGTAAGGATGGAATAAATTAAATTGAGACCAAGGCTTCTTTTATTTCAAAAATGAATTAAGGGAGAATATTTTGATCATTTATGTAAATGTATACATAAATCGTTGTCATGAAAATAATTTTTATTTATTAATAATTTTAAGTGATACATACAGTCGTGTTTTGGAAATATTTTTCAAATGACGGACTTTTAGTGGAATAAATGGAGCCAAAATTCAATGTGGCCATTTCAAATTTATTTTATGACGGGCGGATTGATGAATCACCAAATAAGAGCGTTAACACTAAAAAATGAGTACATTCATGTAGACTTGAATATGGCTCGACAAACAAAGTACAATAATTACTTACACCGCTTATAAAAATGAATAAACAAAAAATATTTTCATTATCCATTAAAATATTAACAAAAATTATTGTCACCAAATGAAAACATTTCTAATTGATTAATTATATCAAGCGGTCAATTTTAAGAAAATATTTCGCAAACCATCCGATTTTTTGTGAAACTAACTGAAATGTTGGGGAAAAGAGTCTTTTTGGTACAGAATTGAAACTAGCACCGGAAAACAACAAAACATGAACAGAAAAAGAGTCTTCTTTTATTGATTCGCCACTGCTGTATAAAGAAGACAGTCGAGAATCTTGAACACATAGCAATGCTGGCAACTTCCTAGAGAAACACATTTCATGATCACCTCAATCAATGTGAATCGGGTCCTCACCACCATTTTTGAAGATGGAAACTTTGAACACAACATCATCTCTATCAATCAGCTCAAACAGGCAGGTATGTCCTACACGCAAATGAGTTTCTCTGGCAAATGCAGGCCAACCAGCAGAAAAGTACACTCCGGTTCCGTGTGTAAATCTTAAGAGCTTCACCGGCCACGATCTATCCGAATACCTAAGAGTTGCCGTTCCCTTGAATTCTTCAAAATGTTGCTCGGCAAATTGACGGGGAACATGCTGCACATGAGTCAACATTTGAACGATCAATTTAAGCTGAAAGGAGGACAATAATGAAGGCATGCACCCCTGGTTTTAAAAAAGAAAACGAAAAAGAAAGCACACAAGGCCATATTTGTGAGTTTCAGGAGCTTTAGCCATTTATGATTAAGAATAGGCGTAATCAAACCCGCTTTTAGTCTTAAGAGGCTCATGAAAGTCATCAATCTTAACCCGCGATGCAAAGCATTTTGAACAAATTACTGTCATATAGTGCCACCTTAGGTTAGTACTCAATTCAAGTGACCGGCCATCTTCCACACAGAAAGTGGTGGAGCAGCTTTGTCAAGGATATCCAAGTGAATGGATACTCCCGACCTCCTAATTACAGAATTTACTTCTGTTTTTGCTGATTCCGTGTCACTCCACCACTGGGATGCCCCGCGATAACTCCCAAAAAAATAGCATGTCATATGGTTCCCAATACAAACTTGAGATATGGTTCCCAATACAAACCAAATCAGCACACAACTGAGGCAAGATTAGATAGAGATTGTAATCAAACTTGAGATATGACAGTGATGGATCAGGCTCAAGATTGTACCGCTATCTTAAAATGACCCGGGTGTATCACCAATTTGAAGAAAGGATGCTCCGAATCAAATTCACCGGCTAATTCAGGGGTAGCGAGAGGCCTCGGAAGGGTAGGACCAAGACATACTGGCTCAGAATGATTCATTCTGCATCTAGGCTGTTTGTCCCTGCCTGGAGTTAAAAGAACTTCAGAAGACATTATTGATGTGAATATTTCTTTAATTGACTATGAAGATCTTTAGCATAGAACTCATGCCATGCCATAAACAGCCTAAAGTTTCACGTCAAACAATGTAAATCAAGTTTCTACCTGCACTGCTGAAAATGTGGACTCTGAACACAATATCATCTTTATCAATCAGCTCGAACACGCAGACATTTCCCACATGCAAGCGAGTTCCTTCCACAAATGCCATCCAACCAGAAGAGAATACCGCCCCCCTAGGATAGCTACTAAGCTTCACCGGCCATGTTCTGTCTGAATGCCTAAGAGTCGCGATTTCCTTGATTTTCCAAATGTGCTGCATGATGAAACTACGAGGAATATTCTGCCAAGAAACACGTTTGAACAACCCATGCTTTATAAAGAAAGAATGAGGAAGCATTCCCTTATTCAAGCAAACGAGGAAAACGTAGATAGATATGGTAATTTTAGTAACTCTCGTCAATAGTCTTAACAGGACAAAAGTCAAAACATCAAAGTCTCCGCTCTTAGAATTAGCATGAGGGGTAGAGGATCTATGCCTTTTTAAACAAATGGAATGAATAAATCCAAGGAGAACGCTATGTAGTTCCCTGCAGAAATCCAATCAGCTTAAGAAAAAAGCCAAAATAGTAATGAATTAAGCTCTCGATCTTACCACTATATCACGTTTAATATGAGATAGCTGGATCACCAGCTTGAAAAAAGGATACTCCGAGTCAAATTCGCTAGCCAATTCAAAACTAGAGAGACGCCACGGACTTGCAGAACCACCAAAAACCGACGTAGAATGGCTAGCTCTGCTTCTAGACTGCCCGACCCTGTCTGCTCTTAAAAAGCAATGAAATACTTAGATTATGCCAATTTGAAATTTTCATTAGTTGATTTACTTAACATTAACATATTTAACGCAGAATAGAAGAAACTACTGTCATAGAGATCAAGATTTAGATAAGTTGACCAAACAAAAAATTCGCTTCTCTTCACCTTAGAAGTTGCATCTACTTAACCACAATAAGCATGATGGCTATGGAGCTCTGTAAGAAGAAACAAGACTCATAAAATGACAAGACACACCTTCGAGATCTTGTGATGAGCAGCTTGGACTCGACTGATAACATGGTGAATGAGGTTCAACCCTCATTTTTTGACGAGGAGTGCAATCCTCGGAATCATCAAGTTCTATCACATCCTCCCTCTTCGGTGAGATAGATCCACTTCCGAGGTTCGATACGCCGCTCAACAAATAATCGATCTCCGAAGCACTCTTATCAAATATCATCACGTGAAAACTGGAGTTTCCTTCATATTTGAAAACGAGGAGGTGACCGTGACCAATGGAGTAATGCCGCATAAATTCTCGCCACCCTTTCCAGAACCAAACAGCGCCGTTGTTAGGCTTTTTTACTCCAATTCTCCAGGTCGAACTGCCCGGAACCTTGAGTAGCACCAAGCTTGAGAGATCCTCTCCATATCTTCCTAAGAATTTTTTCGGAATTCCCTTTTACGGAAAGCTCAAAAGTTATTGAACCAGGACTCAAATTTATCAAAATTACATCGAAAGTGTGCAGTGGAAAAGTAAAGCACTGAGCAAATTTTAAGCTCTGCAACAAGGCAATGAAAGATCGGTTTGCACACACAAGCAGGGTGTCACCGGGCAAGTAAGGGTGACTTCTGGTTATAGTTGCTTCATTTGACGAGAGAGAGACCGAACACCTTTCTCCGCACTATCCTTAGACAACCAATCCTCAATTCCAAGTTAAAGAACTTATTTTTATCCAGAATAATTAAAAATTGAACACTGGTTTCTTCAGGGTTTTTGTTCTCTTTTTCTTTTCGCAGGAATCAGGATGTTGATACAAAGCCAATCGCATAGCAAGATATCCAGATTGTATGTACACAGCACGAGGGCGGCGAAGGTTCCAGACCAAGACAGAAACTCTCGAGACATTGGAACTGAATCATAAGAAACAGACTGCGAAAATGTGGAACTTACGAGCTTCCCGGATTGAAGGGTGTCGGAGAGAATGATCTTAAAGAAGTGAGGACTCTCAAGACGAGGTCCAGTCGCGATATTTGGCTCCGCACCTCCATCTTTTCTAAGCCGACGCCGACCGCAAGCCATGTACGGTAGTGTCACGGGGGTCACCGGAGGAGGAGGAGGAGGAGGCGTGTGGCTTGAGCGATTGGCCTTTTTGTTCTTGGGCAACCTTGTCATGAAATAATGGAAAATTTCCCGTAATGGTCTGACTCTGAAGTGCCGACAGATGTACGGAGTAAATCTAGTTTCATAAGCCGCTTAAGATCCTTTTCTAAAAATAAAGTTCACGTTAATCGTCATTTTAGACTACACTACAAATGCCATAATTTATATATAACACCCATTTTAATGTCAAAACTTTCAAAAAATTGAGATAACGACACACACAGTCCTTAAACTTTGACTCAATGTGTAATGTAATCCATAAACTTTTAATTTATTCAATATAGTCCCTGAACTTTAGTCCAATGTTTAATTTGATTCCTAAATTTTTGACTTATTCAATACAATCATTAAGCTTTTCGTACATGTTCAATAAAGTCTTTAGACTATATAAAAATATTCGATGCAGTACTTCCATTAATTTAAGCCAGGGACAATAATGTATATTTTCACATAATCTAGGGACTATATTGAATATATACGAAAAATCCATGTACTATATTGAACAAGTCAAAATTTTATGGATCAAATTACACATTTGGCTAAAGTTCAGGGACCACATTGAACAAATTGAAAGTTTATGGACCACATCGCGCATTGAGCCAAATTTCATAAACCATTTGTGTCATTTTCTAAACAAAAAAAATTGACACTTAAGTGATGATTTTGAAGTTTTGGCACTTGTGACGGAAGTGCTAATAAACCCTTTGAGATACTTTCAAGGTTTAATACCACGAAAAGCTCCAAACGGGTACAACTATGATAAATTTATCTAAAATTATTTTTTTGACCACGAAAAATCTCAAACTAATACACTTGTGATAAATTTACTCCAAACTATTTTTTCAACCAAAAAAAAAACCTTAAACTGGTACATCTGCATAAATTTATCATAAATTAATTTTTTTGACCACGAAAAACCTCAAAGTGACACATCCGTGACAAATTTACCCTTCTTTAAATTAGGTTAATACCATAAAAAATTCTAAATTAATACACCTATGACAAATACATGATAAAACCCTAAATTAGTACTCTCATGAACTGACACACATCATCTAACTCAAGGTTAAATTTAAAAAAAAAAACTAGTAAAGAGTAAATTTATCACAAGTGTACTAGTTAGAGATTTTTTATGATTAAAAAAATAATTTGGGGTAAATTTATCATAAGTTTACTAGCTTAGGATTTTTCGTGATATTAACCCTACTTTATGTACTGAGGGGATATCTACATATCCGATCGATTGCGTAAAACCTGAGGTAGCAAGTGCGAATAAGTCATAAAATTTTAAAAATATGCAATCAAGTCCTAAAACCTATCAAGAAATTGTAATCAAGTTATAAAATTTTCAAAATGTGCAATCAAATTCTAAAATGTATCACGAAGAGGCAGTTGAGTCCTAAAACTTTCAAAATGTGCAATTAGAGGAAGTACTTGATTTCATCAATTTGATAAGATCTAGGACTCCATTACATTTTTTGAAAAATTTAGGATTCAATTGCAATTTATGATAAGTTTTAGAAGTCCCATCATATTTAACCATTTAAGAAAATATGGGCAGTTTTCTACCATTATTTGAAGTTTTCTCTAAAAGTACCTTATTGTGACTAATAACGTTGTTGAAAATACGAATTTTTTTTTTACAAGATTTACTTCCTAAAAAGGCATAAATCCTTTACTACAAACAAAAAGTCAGAAAAATCAAAGGCCTGTGAAGCTATCATTTAACCAAATATAGCTCACGCGTGTTGGGTAAAGTCCTCCCGTTCCCATCGTATTGTAGGCCACATCGACACATCCTCAATCTTTTATTTGTCATTGCTACGGTTTTCTTCTTCTTTCTTTTTAGGTCAATTGGTTGTCTTCTTGTCCGGGGTTTGCCGACGGTGATGTTTGCCATAGCCATAGGGGAAAGTGTGCCTCTAATTTTCTTAATGTTTCCTCTCTAAATCTCAATCTCAATCACGATTTCAATCTAGATATCCATCTCTTCACTCCATTGCTCGCGCTCTTGACGAGTTCCTGCATCTCAAGATGACGCCATTAAAATCAGAGAGCGAATTTACCTAACATGGACGGCACTCCCCTTTCTTCGTTATCGTCGTCCTCCGGAATTGTGGAATGGGAACGGCCAAATCACGTAGGTGTCGTCGCTTCGTTCCCTTGGGGTTGGCGAGAGCTTGCGTCCTCAAAAAGAAAAAGATAGAGAGAAGAGAGCCTGGGGAAGAGGCAAGATGAGATAGGACAGAGGAGAGAGAGCATGGGGAAGAGGAAGTGGGTGAGATTTCTTCAAAAAGTAGAGACGGAGTCTGGGAAGGACAGTCGACGGATTTTTTCAAATTAATATTTTTTAAAAATATTTATCAAATTAATATTAAATATATATATATATATATATATTTACCATATTAGTTGACGCTATTCAATTATTATTAAGCCCCGCTCGGCAATTGGGTCGCTGAGTAAGGCAGAAATTTAATTTTTTTTAGTTTTGTCAATGGATTCGTATCGAAAAATTACGCGAAATAAAAAAAAATCGCCCCAAACAAATACTCGAATGATGAGATATACTCTTTTAAAGTTATTCCGTCTTTGACAAAAAAAAAGTAATATTCCGTCGGATTTTTAAAACTTTGTTAATTTAGGCATCCATTTAAACGATTAAATTGATGATTTGAATTTACTGAAGTGAAGAGGACATAATTCTTTAAGATCGCGAAAAAGGATGAGATTTATTCGAAGTGCCCTTAATTTATATTATCTCCATGTATCGTGCAATTATCAAAGTTTACTTACTTGAACGCATATACCCAAGTAAAAACACTCTCGATTAGGCAATCTTGTTGAAAAATTCATATTTTTTTTTTTTGCGAAAAAGGCTAAAATCGAATACAAAAAATATAGCGCCGTCAATGCAACTAACCATAGTTTAACACATAATAAAACTTGAAATAATACTTTGAAATGATATATCTTATCGCTCGGATGTCCGTTTGGGATAATTTTGTTTTGATTTTGCGTAATTTTTCGAAATGAATCCATTGGAACAAAAAGGAAATAAAAAAATTAAAATTCGGCCCCGCTCGGCAACCCACTTGTCGAACGGGGCCCAATCACCCCAATTGGGTGCCACTCGGTGGTCCAATTGCCGAGCGTCACCTAATATGATAAATATATTTTTTTAATACTAATTTGATAAATACGTTTTAAAAAATATTAATTTGGAAAAAAGCCCGACCGAGGAAAGGGAAGTTTAATTTTTTTATTATTTTTTTCCCTCTAGAATAGCTGAGGTTAAATTACGAAAATATTTATTGTAGAAATTTTCTTTTTTTTTTATAAGCACACTTTCTGTAAATTCTATATTTTTATATAAAAAAATAGAAATAATTTTTTTATATAAAAATATATATTTAGTATACAACGTGTTCTAACATGCCGAAAATTTCTATTTAAAAAAAATGACGTATCGACGTGTCATGTCGTATCGCATGTCTCGTATCGCTAACGGTAATACTTAGCCAACAAATAATACCGACATCCTTTTGACAATCAATCATGTCATTGTTATGCTTTTCCAGCTCTATATTTTCCTATTAAGATGAAAGTCATGTGGTTGGCAGATATATATTCCAATTTACTTTGACGATTCTCCATCAACGAGATAAACACATAAAAGTATGCGGCTTCCCTCCTCTCCCCCCCCCGCCCCCCCCCCCCCCCCCACCCAACAAAAAGATTTCACGGAGTCCGGGCCGGGCTATGCTCCGGCTGTATCATCCCGTTTGCCAAATCCTAGAGGAAAGCCGTAAAATAGCATCTAATCACACACCTAAATAGTGGCATTTTGTTATTGAACTTTTTATTTTCCACAATTAATGCTATCAAGGCTTGTTAGCAAGCTCTTATTAGTTTTGACTTAGAAAGGTTGCTAGAAATTGACTTATCTAATACATAAAGCAAAGGGCTACTTAATTCATTCTCTAGAAAAAAAAAAACAATTGATGGTAATCAGAATCTTTTCAACTATATGGTTAGTTCTATGTTTGTAAAGAAATTACAGACAGGGTTCGTTTATTTTGCAAAAAACATAAAAAAAAATGTAAAATATTTTTCAAGAAATCATTTTCTAGAAAAAGACCATATTTTCTTGTGCTTGGTTGAAACCTGGCAATCAAACGAAAAATACTTCCCAAAGTTTGGAGAGGAAATAATTTCCTCTATTGTAAAAAGACATTTTCTGTTGGCAGGGAAAATATTTTCCTTGGCCGTTCATTTTTCACGCCCCAAACGCACGAAGACGAGGAAAATGTTTTTGGATGTTTTTTCGCGAGAGAAACGAAGCCTTGGTGATCGCCAAACTCTCTCTTTCTATTTTGACACATTCAGATTATTAACACTTGAAAGAAAGTTCTTAAGTTGTCGGTATCGATTTCTTAATTTTGTCGGATTAGGCCTAAATGCACTTAATCATTGCGTCCATGTGGACCGAATAAGGCTCCTCCGGTAGAGCGGCGGACGTGGCCTCCAATTTGATTGGCCTAAAAGCTAACGTATGAACTCTCTGGCTTAACACCAAACGTTAAGAAGCTAAGAAAGTACATATGAATCATAAACCTTAAAGAAGCGCCACACATGACGCATTCTTCCCAAAATGGAACTACAGAACCTAAATTACCACAAAAAATAAAAATAAAAAAAAATTAGAAAGAACATGAACAAAAAAGAGTCGCCTTTTCACCGACTTGCCGTTGCTGGATGAAGGATGTCTAATTAGGAATCCTGAATTAACATCGAAGCTGTGAACTGCCTATAGGAACACGGCCCACGACCACCTCAGTCGATGTGAATTTGGCCCCTACCGCCGTTACTGTATCTTCCCTATCAATGAGCTCATACACGCAAACATTTCCTACACGCGAATGAGTTCCAGTTACAAATGCAGACCAACTAGCAGAGAATGGTGCTCGCTCTTTCTTCCGTCTTAAGGGCTTCACCGGCCTCAGCCTGTCTGAATACCAAAAATACCAAAGAGTTGCCTGGTGAATTGATCGTGAAAAGTCTGCAAATGTGTACATGTTTGAGCAACCAATCTAAGCCGAAAGAAATGATGAGTGGTCTTGGGACTTTCTCATCTTAAGAATTAGCTCAAAGATTGAGGCTTTCCTTCATACTTATAAATCGACTGTTAACCCCTTTCATGTTTCTAAAAATTAGTTCCTGTTACACGTCGAAAAATATCATGTCATATGATATCCAATACGAAACACATCAGCCAGGGAAAACACAATACCGAGGCAAGATTCACATAGCAATCATAAACGAACTTGATATGTGGCAATGCTGGATTAGGCTCAAAGACAGTACTAGTTTTATCAAATGACAATGCCGTATCACCAGTTCGAAGAAAGGATGCTCCGAATCAAATTCTCTGGCTAATTCAGGAATAGTGAGGGGCCTCGAAGGAGTAGGATCACGGAATACTGGCTCAAGATGGTTCCCTCTGCATTTAGATCGTTTGTACCTGCCTGAGTCAAAATGAGAAACTCAAGAGACATAACGGGAGTGAATGTTTAATTCGCGATGAAGATCTTCAGCATGGAACTAATGTCATGCCATAATTAGCCTAAAGTTTCACTTCAGACAACGTAAATCAAGTACCTACCTGCGCTACTGAAAATGTGGACTCTGAACACAACATCGTCCCTATCAATTAGCTCGAACACGCAGGCATCTCCTACAAGCAAGCGCGTTCCTCTCACGAATGCATCCCACCCAGAAGAGAAGCTCGCCTCGCGGACTGAATGTGGACAGCACCTAAGCTTCACCAGCCACGATCTGTCTGGATGCCTGAGAGTCGCAATTTCCTTGATTTCCAGGATGTGTTGCATGATGAACCTACGAGGAACATACTGCCCAGAACATGTTTGAACAACCCATGCTTGGTAAAGAAAGAACCCAGCAAGCCAAACGTAAATTGATACGGTAATTCTAATACCCCTGATAAACACTCTTAACAGGACAAAAAGTCAAAGAGTAAAAGTGGGCCACCGAAGACTGAACGGACATTCGCAAATGTGTTCAGTAGCGTCATCGGCCTCAGGTTCAATATCGCTCCCCAAGGTCATCTCAAACATGGGCCACCGGAGACTGAACGGACATTCGCAATAATCTCTATAAACATATAATTCTCAATCATAATTTGAGTAACTCTTGATTCAAAAGACAACCTCGATGAAAAGTATGACCGACCGGCACAATTTAGTTGCGCATCTTAAGAGCTTTCCAATGGCACTCAGCTTGCCAAATTAGGCGATCGGATTTCTAGATATTACGACTTGTAACAATGTCGATATAAATGAAGTCGGACGAATAACTACGGCTTTCATAAATCGACGAGATTCGTAAACTTTCACATCGATGGTCCGTCTAGTTGGATTCACAGGAAACCACAAATCCCAACACTTAATAGGAAATCGGGCCGTATTTGAGTCGCTAGCTTTTCGTGAGCTTGAGAATCAATTTGGAAGGACATCTATCAAACTAGCTGTACTCCATCAGCATTTGATCGAATTTTGCTTCAAAACAATTCTGCTTTTCATCCCCGTACTTTCACGTTTTTTTTTCCCTAATCCAGTCTCGGTATTTTAGAAATTTCCAATCGAGTCCTTCTATTTATAACAATTTAGAAATCAAATCCCTCCTACACCAAATTCAGCTAGTAAGGCCGTTGGACGACGTCATTGTGTGACAGGTGCTTTAACTACACATTGCACGACATGTTAAAGAATGGTAGATTTGGATCATGATTACGAGTTTAAGATTCTACGCGAGACCAAATTAGTTTCGAGTAATTATGTCGTGATGGTATGTGTCGAAAGGGAGCCAATTTGTGATTTTTTTGTTTTCCGACGAAAAATAGTCTATCATAAATGCATCGTGAGGTACCATGAGATTTTCAATGATATCGAGATTGTTACTTAGACGCCAGTCCCACCTATCCTGAACGTAATGCGGGCTAACTTTGATCTTTTAAATTTTGGCGGTATTGTAAATAAAACAATCAACCCAAAACCTACCTTAAGAAACCACATACCCTAATAGTGATTTCCTGGTTAAAAGAAATTCAAGAAAACTGTCGTATCCAAACTTTTGACTTCTCAAGTTGCTTCATAAAATATTGCCTATTGGCCCTTAGGATTGAGCATAATTGACCAACCGAACCAAGAATCACTCGGATCGGATCGAATCATCCGGTTGGATCTGGTTCCCGAGGCTTCACGGGGGAATTGGACTGTTTTGATAGGATCAAATAATTTTTTTAAAATATAAACCGAAATCTAAACGCATACTCACTCGTATGCCTCTTTTTCCCTATTTCACCGTTAGTCGCAACCCGAATGTAATGCGGGCTAACTTTGATATATTTTAAATTTTGGTGGTATTCTAAATAAAACAATCAACCCAAAACCTACCTTAATAAACCGCATGCCCTAATAGTCATTTCTTGGTTAAAAGAAATTCAAAAAAACCGTTACATCCAAACTTTTGACTTCTCAAGTTGCTTCAAAAAAAACTGCCTAATAGCCCTTAAGATTGAGCATAATTGACCAACCGAACCAAGAATCACTCATATCGAATCGAGTTAGCCGGTCTGATCTGGTTCCCGGGACTTCATGGGAGAATCGGACAGTCCTAATAGGATCGAATAATTTTTTTAAAATTTAGACCGAAACCTAAACGCATACTCACTCGTACGCCTCTCTTTCCCTCTTTCACCGTCACACGATTCATGCCTTACCTTGGCCCTCTTTCACGCTCGAATGAACCGGAGTTTTTCTTGCAATATCTGCGGGAACTTGGGCTCCAACGACTACCAGTGGCTCTAACGTTGCCACTCCTACAAACTCTTTCTTTCACTTGTCTTCAAAATTAGTTGCTCCAATTTCAATTCCGATTCAACAACCCCTGATGCAAAGTTACTCTTGCCCGCTCAATCCCCTAAGGCTCAAAACCACCAGCCCCCTCGACATTGTTGCCCAGATCGAACTCACACAATGCAGCGTCACCAAACAGATCCAATGGCTTCTGCTACAACCCATTCTCAAGGTTTGCCCTGCATCTTCCAGAATCCTACCCCTGCCAACCCTTGCATCAATGGAGTTGGGCAGCCAGTGGGTAATGGAAAGATATGGCATGCTAACGCTCTTGTCTAAGTTTTCTAAGATCTCCTCGGACGAGGAGTTGGAGGTGGAGGACGTAACTTGGGTCAGACACTCCTCCAAGGATTACTGGGTGGCGGCGTTGGTAATGCAGACTCTTTCCGGCTCTTTGGCACTTGAATCATCAGAGAAGCAGCGATTCCAACAGTTTCCTGGTCCAAAAACTAAGAACCGGCCCTTTCGGTCCGATTCCAAGTTTCAGGGTAGGCTCAGAGTGGTCCGGATACCGATCACTCCTAATAGCCTCAGTGCTGATAATTAGAAATTCAGCACTTAATGATATTAAGCTTGTTAGAAAACTCTAAAAGGCAACAACAACAAAAAAAGGGCAAACGGAGGACTACGTTCTTCGTACCGTTATATCACTTACAAAAAAGCTTTAGAATTTTAAGACATCACAACAAGATGTCAAGAAAATACATATGAACACTTCAGGTCAGTTGAGCAACCAGAATCCTAAAAGATGCCCTAAATCTGTGAAATTCTTTCCCAATGGAAGTATAGAATCGAATCTAGCACCAAAAAGCAAGAAATGATGAATAGAAAAGAGTCTTCTTTTCATTGATTCCCCACTTCATAATAAAGGAGGCATAATTAGGAATCCTGGATTCATATCGATGCTGCAAACACTGCCTAGAGTAACACACCCCATGATCGCCTCAATCAATGTGAATATGTTCGTCATCAGCATTATTGAAGATGGAGACTTTGAACATAACGTCATCTCTATCAACGAGCTCAAACACATAGACATTTCCTACACGCAAATTAGTTTCTCTTGCAAATGCAGCCCAACACCACTTGGCCACCCTGCGTAAATCTTGCGAGCTTCACCAGCCACGATCTGTCTGTATACGTAAGAGCTGCAGTTTCCTTGTTTTCTTGAATATGGTGCCTGGCGAATTGACGGGGAACCCACTGCACATGAGTAAATGTTTGAACAACAAACGTATGCTATGTAAGCTGAAAGAAGGACAACAATTAAAACATGCAACTCTTGGAAAAAAAGCACACAAAGCCATATTTGCGAGTTTCAGGGGCTTTAGCCAAGAGTCTTAAGAGGCTCATGAAAGCCATCCAACTTAACCTGCAACATAAGGCATTTTCAAACAAATTACAGAACATTAATTTCCATTTTAGATTAGTACTCGATTCAAGTGACTATCCATCCTTTCATGTGGAAAATGATGGAGCAGATTGTCAAGATTATCCAACTGAATGGATAGTCCCGACCTAACTAGAGCCTTTACTTCTGTTTTTTCTTCCTTTCTTCCTGATTCCGCTTTTCTCCACCACTGGAATGCCCCACGATTACTCAAAGAAAACTAACCATTGTCCTATGGTTCCTAATACAAACCAAATCAATCAGGGAAAACAGAGAGGAAAAATTGGATAGAGATCGTAATCAAACTTGAGATATGGCAGTGATGGATTAGGCTCAAGATTATACCATTGCCTTAAGATGAGACCGCTGTATCACCATTTTGAAGAAGGGATGCTCCGAATCAAATTCTCTGGCTAACTCAGGAGTAGTGACAAGACTCGGAAGAGTCAGAATGGCTCATTCTGCATCTAGACTGTTTCTTTCCACCTAGAGTTGAAATAAGTACTTTGAGCAACATTGTTGGTGTTAATACTTCTTTAAATTTTTTTTTTGACGATATTTCTTTAATTGACTATGGAGACCTTTATGATAGAACTCATGTTATGCGATAACCAGCCTAAATTTCACTTCAAGCAATGTAAATCAAGCTTCTACCTGCACTTGCTGAAATTGTAAACTCCAAAAACCATATCATCTCTATCGATTAGCTTGGACACGCCAATGTGAATAGTAGTGATTTATTCTCTCAATCTTACCACTCTGTGATGTTTAGTATAAGATGGCTGGATCACCACCTTTAAAAAAAGGAACTCTGAGTCAAATTCGCTGGCCAATTCAAAACCACGGAGAGGACACAAACTTGTAAGGCCACCAAAAATCGGCTCAGGATGGCTCACTTTGCATCTAGACTGTCCATTCCCCTCTGTCTTTGAAAAAATGAAATGTCCATATGACGCCAGTTCGAACTTTTCCATTATGTGATTTACTTACTATGAAAAGATATAGCACATAATGGAAGTTAAAAGCATCATGGAAATCAAGATTTATATATGTTGACTAAACGAAAAATTCGCTTCCTTCACCTTAGAAGTTGTGACTACTCAACTACAAAAAGCATTACTGAAATCATGATGTTATCAGTCAACATCAACAAGCTTATCAAAAAATTGCCTAGTACTTGAAAAAGATCTTACGAAGGAGAGAGCAATATTAAAAAGAAACAGGACTTATAGGATTACCGGTCACACCTTTGAGATCTTGTGACGAGAAGCTTGGACAAGGCTGAGAACATGGCGAATGAGGTTCCGCCTTCATTTTTTGATGAGGAGCGGAATCCTCCGAATCTTCAAAGTCTAACATATCCTCCCTCTTCGGCGAGATAAATCCACTGCTGAGGTTCGAGAAGCCGCTCGACGAATAATTCATCTCTGAAGCACTCTTGTTGAATATCATCACGCGAAAAGTGGAGTTTCCTTTATATTTGAAAACTACAAGGTGACCGAAACCAATGGAGTAATGCTGCATAAATTCTCGCCACCCTTTCCACAACCAAACTTTGTCGTGCTTACGTTTTTCTAGTCCTATAGTCCACGTCGAACTGCCCGGAACCTTGAGTAGTACCAAGCTTGAGAGATCCTTTCCATATCTTCCGAAGAATTTTTTCGGTATTCCCTATTAAGGAAAACTCAAAAATTATTTGTCCAGGACACTAATTCATCAGAATTAGATCAAAAGCGCAGGGAAAAATGGAAGAGGACTGAGCAGATTTAAAATTCTACAACATGGTCATGAAAGATTCAGTTTGCACAAAAACAGGGTATCGTCGGGCAACTAAGGATCGAGTTTAGTTGTAGTCGCTTCATTCGACGAGAGAAAAGCTAGAGAGACCAAAAACCTTTCTCCACACTGACAAATCCTCAATTCCAATTTAAAGAACTGATTTTTATCTAGAATAATTCAAAATGAACACTTTTTCTTCAGGGCTTTTGTTTTTGCCGTCTTTTCGCAAGATTCAAAACGTTAATATCGAAGCCCAACGCACAGAAAGATGTCCAGATTGCATGTACACAGCAAGAGCGCGACAGTTCTAACCCAAGGCAGAAACTGTCGAGACATTGGAGCTGAATCAAAAGAAACAGACTGCGAAAATGTGGGACTTACGAGCTTTCCAGATTGAAGGGTGTCGGAGAGAATGATCTTGAAGAAGTGAGGACTCTTAAGACGAGGTGCAGTCGCGATATGTGGCTCGACACCTCCATCTTCTCTCGGGCGACGCCGGCCGCAAGCCATGTACGGTAGTGTCGCAGGGGTCACTGAAGGAGGAGGTGGTGATGGTTTGTGCCATTTGCCTTTTCTGAGGCGGGCTTCTCATAAGTGAACAGAACAAAATAAATAAGTCCACGTGGCAATATTTTAAGGGAAAAACAGTCCACACCAAAATTTATTATAAAAAAACATTAATACAACGAAAAACTCAAACGGGAACAAATGTGACAAACTTACCTATTATTATTTTTTTATCACCAAAAATTATAAACTGGTACAACTGCAATAAATTTACCACAAAAATTCTCAAATTGGCACACATATGACAAATTTACCATTTTTAGTTTCCATTAAATTGAGTTAATATCACAAAAAATTTTAAATTGATACACTTGTAGGAAACATAAGGTGACATGTACAACCAATAATTGTCATGTGTCATCCAGCTCAGTAATTTGACGGTTAATTTATCGAAAATTAACGGAGGGTAAGTTTATCACGGCTATACCAATTTGGGGTAATTTTGTCATAAGTATATTAGTTTGATATTTTTTGTAGTAAAAAATAATAATTTCAGATAAATTTATCATAAGTGTACCAGTTTGGTGTTTTTTGTGTTTAAAAAAATCAGTTTGACGTGGAAATTTTTATTTAAAAAATCCACTTGGTAACTTTTATTAAGTAAATCAATCTTAAAGTTAAAAATAAGTTAATAATAAATAACTGATTAAAAAAAGCTGGCAACGGTGAAAGCTTCTACAACCTTTACCGTCGCCCCCGGCAATTGCCGACAATGGGTAGGGTTGGTCGGCGAAGGTCACCGAGCCCTAGCCAGTGGCCAGCGGCCCTTGCCTAACTGGATGAGGGCTTACCAGCCCTCGCCAGCAGTCGAAGGAGGTCATTGGCTATTGACTGAGGTAGGGCGACCCCTCGGTTGGCCCTCGCTGTTTCAGCCATTTGTTTTTTTTTACTACTTACTTAGCTTATTTTTCAAAGGTTTTTTTTTTAGTTCAAAAAGGTGAGTAAATTTGATATTTTTGTAGATAAAACTGTTGGAGATTGTATTGTCATTTTGCAGATAAAAATGCTGAAGGCTTTTGATCTATTTTTCAAATTTTCAAATTTTTTATTTTTTTTTGTTTTGTAGCTTATTTTTAATATTACGTGAAATTTTTTATTAATTTTTAGCTTTCTTATTATTGATTGAGATCCTCCGGAGAACCATACAAATGCTACATAAGATTTCCGGCAAAGCTCATTGGAGTTGATACTCAAATAATCATTAAAAAAAAGTGTCACTCAATTGATCTGGAAAAAAAAAAAAATACCCCAAAGTGAGTGCAATACACAAACTTAGACATTTGTGGTGTCATTTTACTAAAAAATATTAAAATATTTATTTCCAGAAAAGGCATAAATATTCACTACAAATTGAAAAGTCCAACCATCAATCCTATCCATAGTAAAGAGACAGGTGAGGCTATTATTTAATCAAATATAGCCTCCATTACTTCATTTCCATGAACCGGAAACCCTCTGCCTTAAATTGTTCCTTCCCCGCGCATCGTGTAAAGTCATCTTATCAGATTGCTGGTTACATCCTTAATCTAGCTTAGTTCTATAAAAAAAAAATGTTATAATGC
This sequence comes from Rhodomyrtus tomentosa, assembly GCA_028455895.1. Lineage (NCBI taxonomy): Eukaryota > Viridiplantae > Streptophyta > Magnoliopsida > Myrtales > Myrtaceae > Rhodomyrtus > Rhodomyrtus tomentosa. The sequence goes on along the minus strand of JAPCWY010000011.1, from coordinate 35,061,074 downwards.
ACGTGTGATTTGTATTAGAAAAGTCTCACATCGAAGAATTAATATGGTATTGAGCGGTTAATATACTCAAATTGGCCCATAACTTATAAACTTAAGCTTTTGAGTAAAGGCGGGTCCAATTAGATATAATAACGGGCTCGGACTTAGGCTCCCTCTTGGAGATATCTCAAGTTAAAGTATCGAACTTCCATTGTATGCACCAAACAAATGGTATTAGAGCCGATGGTTGATTGGTGGGCCTTTAATCTGTTCCGGTGAATATCTCAAAAAGGAATCTGGTGATTGTGTCTCAAGAATGAATCTGGTGCCAATGTAATTTCCGGGCCGGTGGGCGTTGTGATGTGGCAGCGTAGACTTGATGGACGTTGCTGGAGATTTGGGCTAGTGGATGTTATGGGAAATGGAACCAATGCAGTTTTCGGGCTAGTGGACGTTATGGGAAATGGAACCAACGTAGTTTTCGGGCTAGTGGATGTTATGGGAAATGGAATCAACACGATTTTCGGGCCGGTGTACATTGTGGTATAGCAACGGGGTTTCCGGGCTAGTGGACGTTATGGGAAATGGAACCAACGTGGTTTTCGGGTCGGTGGACGTTGTGGTGTAGCAACGGGCTTGATGGACGTTGACAAAGATTCTAGTTAAGATATGTTGGTGCGGAAGGATACTTAAATTAAGGGGGAGCAAACCTAACAATGAGGGGGTAGATTGTTATGATGCACGTGTGAGTTGTGTTAGAAAAGTTCCACATCGGAGAATTGATGTGATATTGAGCAGTTAGTATAACCAAGTTAGCCCATAAACTTTTGATTAAAGTTGGGTTCAACTGAATATATTGACGGGTTCGGACTTGGGTTTGCCAAAATATCGAACTTCTGATGCGTGCACCTAACAAAAAACTAAAAACTTTAGATCTAGATACAAATTTATCTCGAACTTTTTTTTTTATGACCGAGGTGTCCGGGTCAGCTTGCGCGCACCTCGACTATTCGAGGTTGGACTAACACGACAACTATTAGCTGCAACCCCCACTTAAGTCACGGAGCGTGTGTTGGGAGACTATTCGAGGAGGGACTAACATAACAACTACTAGCCGCGATCCCACTTAAGTCACGGAGCGCGAGTTGAGAGATTTGAATTAGGGATCTAACAAGGAATAATTCATCTCTCAACCAACTCGGCCATGCGTGGCTGGGTTATCTCGAACTTTTTTCTTTCAAACTAAATCTTCAATTTTCACTTGATTTTCAAATCTATTATTATCTTCCAAGCCATCATTAGTCATTCAGAGCGGTCAAATTGCCACGTCATATAACATAATTAGCATAAGTATAGTAGAAATGTCAATATTTGTGTACGACGCTCACTTTAATGTCAATATATTTTTTTTATCAACCGAAAATATTTTTGTTGTTTACGTAAATGTTTAGACATAGATGATTATCATCTATAAAAAAAATTATTGACTAATTATTTTCAGCGATACATGGGATCGTTTTTTAGTAAATATTTTTCAAATCTCTCATTTTTCGCAAGACAAGCGAATTTTAAAATCCAATATGGCTTTTTCAAATTCATTTTATGATAGTTGAGATTGGTGAAGCACCAACCAAGAGCACACGTAGCGCCCATAATAACAAAAATAAGGATTAATACCACAAAAAACCTTAAACTAGTACGTATGTGACAAATTTACCCTAAATTAATTTTTTGACAAGAAAAAATTCTTCAAATTGGTACACTTATGATAATTTTATCAAAACTATTTTTTTATCACAAAAAACCTTGAACTGGTATGCCTACGATAAATTTACTCAAATTAACTTTTTGACAACCAAAAACCCCAAAAACAAATTTTCCTTCCATTAATTTCCACAAAATTGAGTTAATACAATGAAAACCCCAAACTAATATACTCATAATAAATAAAGAGTTCAAACTCAATAATGGTACACTCGTCAACTACTACATATCATCTAACTTAGTAATTTGATAGTAGAATTTTATAGAAACAAACAAAATATACCGTCACAGATGGACCAGTTTGAGATTTTTTATGTTAAAAAATTAGTTTAAAATAAATTTATTATATATATATATACATCAATTTGAGTTTTTTGGTGGTCAAAAATATTAGTTTGAGGTAAATTTATCATGAATACATTAGTGTGAGGCTTTTGTGGTAAAAAATTAAATTGAGATATATTTGTCATGCGTATACTGACTTGAATTTTTCATGATGCTAATCCATGGCGGAGGGGGTTGGGTCGGTGGTGGTCCCACTGCTACCTTTACTTCGGCTCGAGTGTGCCCAAAGGAAGTTAGGTGGTTTAGTCGATCACCATTACCAGATTCTTTTAGTATTGAGATCGATTATTTAGATTTGCAAGTGTAGTGTATCCAAAGTCTACTTGCGCCGCTCAAATGTGTGCATGCCTGAATGCTATGATTCGTGTCCAGTATAATATAACTCAGTGTAATAGCTTGCTATTATAAAACTAACTTTATAAGATGCTGGGCCATCACCGATAATAAAGGAATACGTGCAAGTACGTCGGACCGGCCGATTCAGCTTGGGCCCAGTACGGCTCGGCCCAGTACCTGACCAGTAAACAATCAATACAAAACCTTCCTTAAAGAATAGAAAAGTAAACTGACACGGATAGTACTTCAACTTTCACCTAACATACAATATAATCCTTAAATTTTTAATTCGACTAATATAGCCGCTGGACTTTAACCATATATGTAATGTGGTCCTTAAACTTTTAATTTGACCAATATAGTCCTTGAAATTTTAGAAGATGTTCAACTTAGTCCATAAACTTGAACCAAAGAAAAGACTAGATCGAACATCTTCCTATAGTTCAAAGACTAAGTTAAACATGTGCCAAAGGTTCGGGGACCATATTGTTCAAGTGAAAAGTTCATGGATCACATTGGTCGAATTAAAAGTTCATGGATTACATTACACATTAAGTCAAAGTTTATCCACCATTTATGTTATTATACCTCAAAGAAACCTTATACCCTAATAGTGATATAAAAACTATCGAAGAACACGTTACATGTGACAGTTTGAAACTTAAAAATTCACTCGCTCACACTGGTTCATGGAGGTGATGAAGGTCGTTGAGGCAGCATCGGGGAACGGCCGCGAAGGATCAACTAGCTAGGCCAGCGCTGGGATGCTTGGGACTACTCCTTTTCTCTCACTCTATTTTTTGTTGTTGTTCAGTAAAAGTTTGAAGCATGGAAGTGTGGAGGTAAGACGGGGTACGCGACTCAAAACCAGAGGGAGCAGGAGCTTTGTTTCCTTTCTCTTCTTTTTCAAAACTCCCTCCTGAAGCGAGCTCTCTGTGTCCTTCTTCTTCAGTCATTCTTGGCCACTCAAACAAGGTCGCTCTGCCTTTATGAGCTCTCTCTCCGTGTTGGTTTGCTCATAGTGACCCCCATTGTCTAGAAACAACGCAGAAGAAATGCGTCACCGGTCTAAGAAGGATCGGTCTCGGTGAAGGTCATCCAAAGACGAAGCTTGAAGGGCATTGAGCATCCTTCCTTTTTCTTTTTCTTTGGTTGCTCGGTTGAGCTCCCTGAAGTCTCCTTGGAAGTTCCTGTCTTTTTTCTTCCTCTCAGTCACCCCCACAGAACGAGGGGAGGGGAGGAGGATGCGGAACTGGCAGTGATACTACATATGGTGGTGGCGATGGAGACGAGGAGGGAAGCGAAGAGGAAAGAGGAAGAAGAAAAATAAAAGAAAAAGAGAAAATAAAAATAAAAATAAAGGATTAAATAGCCCTTTGTTCAGGTATTTTTTTTTGAAAAGATTTAAATACTTCAAGTCCTTATTTAAAATAATATCAACTTCAAGTTATTATTTAAGAAATCGAGGGCACTTAAGGCTCTTTTTTTGGATTTTTTCCAAAAATAATTTTCCCAAAAATATTTGAGGGCACTTAAAACTCTATGAAAATATGGAGAAAGTTGAAACTTGATATATCATATTCTATGTTTGGTAAATCACAATAATAGAGCCGGATATGTTCATATCACATCATTTTCATTGTTTGGTATATACGATATATCGATGTAAAATGAATTTGAAAAAGCACAAATGAAAAATATAAGAATATCTCGTGATTCACTCTAAATCGAGTAAAAGAAAGAAAATATAAATATTCAACTTTTGCTCAAAAGTTTTACCTTTCTCGCGACATTTGTTAAATCTCAACATGAAACACAAAGTTATGGAGAAGAAACATATTTGATTTTCTTTTTGTTTTTCTTAAACTTTTGATGTGAATCGGAAGCTAAAAAGAAGAGTAAATTTCAACTATCTCACTATTTTCATAGAGTTTTATAAATAAATTAAAAAAGTTACAAGTAATCATGAAACTTCTAGATGAACCAGAGATGGAGATGCTAGTTTTTTTAGAAATTTCATTACTCATTCTCGAATTAGAAAAATCATTTTCAAGTTCGAATATATTTACTTAAAATCTAGTTTCTTCTACTTCATTATTTATTTATTTATTAATTATAAATATCTTTTTATCATTATTTTGACTCACTTCCATCATTTCTTAACAAAAATTGTCATTAAATAACAAACTATACTATCATACTTAAAATATGTAATGATATAGATACTAAGCGTGTGTATTAATATATTTATACATACAAACTATATATTATAAAGAAGAAAGAAATTAAATTATAAAAATGATTTATAAAAATAAAAATAAAAATATTTATAATTTTGATTTTTCTTTCTAAGATTAGAATTCAAATTTATTTAAAAATAATTAATATTTTAATTTTATTAAATAAGAAGTTTTTTATTCATAAAAATAAACTTTATACCATAAACAAAGAAATTATATCCAACTTTATCCTATCTCCCCCTAGGATAATTATATTCATGTTATATCCCCTTATATCCTAGTATATCTTATCCTAAAAATGAACCAAACACAGTATATAATATATAGGATATGATAAATTTTATCATATCCTGACTGCCAAACGTAGCCTCAGAGTTTTTCCCTAACTTTGTCCGTATCAATAAATAATTCAAAATGCCTCGAATTTTAACGCCAAAAATAAAGATGTTAAGAAAGTACACATGAACCTCTGAGGCATTCTTCCGGAAATCGAAACTAAAGATCCGAAACTACCGACCAAAAACAAGAAAACATTGACGCAGAAAGAGTTTCCTTTTCACCAAATCGCCATTGCTGGGTAAAGGACATACAACTAGGAATCCTGCATTAATATTGATGCTGCGAACCGCCTATACTAACACAGTCCCGCGATCACCTCAATCGACGTGAATCTGGTCCCTATCACCATTAGCGAAGATGGAGACTTTGAACACATTATCTTCCCTGTCAATGAGCTCAAACACGCAGGCATCTCCTACACACAAATGAGTTTCCGCTGCAAATGCAGGCCAACCGGCAGAGAACGACGCTAGCTTATTCTTCCATGTTGATAGCTTCACCGGCCACGATCTGTCTGAATACCAAAGAGTTGCCGTTCCCTTGTTTTCTTGAACGTGTAGCCTGATGAATAGATCGGGAACAGCCTGCAAATGCGTACATGTTTGAACAACCAATCTATGCTGAAAGGAGGACAATGATGTAAGCAAACACTCTTAGGAAAAAAAGCACACAAGGCCGTATATGCGAGTTTCAGGAGCTCTAATCTGACAGTCTTAAGAGGCTCATTAAGGCCATCGATTTTAACCAACAAATGACTGCCCATTAATTGCCATCTTAGGTGAGTAGCTGGTTCAAGTGACTGTTCATCCTTTCGCTTGGATAGGGATGGGAGCAGCTTGTCGAGGATATCCAAGTGAATGGATAGTCCCGACCTGATTACCGTCTTTTACTTCCGTTTTTTCTACTCCTCGTTTTCCCGATTCCGCGTTACTCCTCCACCACTGGGATGCCCCTTGATCTATCTCGAAGAAAAGCATCATGTCATACGGTTTCCAATACAAACCAAATCAACCGGGGAAAACACAATATTGAGGCAAGATTCACATAGCGATCGTAATCTGAACTAGGGATGTGGCAATGATGGATTAGGCTCAAAGATTGTACCATTTTTTTCAAATGACCTTGCCGTATAACCAGTTTGAAGAAAGGATGCTTGGAATCAAATTTTCTGGCTAATTCAGGAGTAGCGAGAGGCCTCGGAGGAGCAGGATCACGAAATACCGGCTCAAGATGGTTCACGTTGCATTTAGGCCGTTTGAACCTGCCTGGAGTTACAATGAGAAATCCAAGAGACGTTATGGGAGTGAATGTTTCTTAGGCCATAACTAGCCTAAAATTTCACTTCAAACAACATAAATCAAGAACCTACCTGCACTGTTGAAAATGTGGACGCTGAACACAACATCATGCGTATCAGTTAGCTCGAACACACAGACATTTCCTACGTGCAAGGGAGTTTCTCTCACAAATGCGTCCCAACCAGAAGAGAACATTGCCCCCCAGACTGAATGTGGATAACTCCTAACCTTCACCCGCCACGATCTGTCTGAATGCCTAAGAGTCACGATTTCCTTGATTTTCAGAATATGCTGCATGATGAACCTACGAGGAACATACTGCCCAAGCACATTTTTGAACAACCGTGCTTGGTAAAGAAAGAACCCAGCAAGCAAAATATAAATTGATAAGGGAGTCAACAGTCTTAACAGGAAAAAGTCAAAGTTTTTGCTCATAAAACTTTCCCTTTTATATAAATAGTGAAGAACATATCCAAGGAAAACACTAGATAGTTTCCTAAAGAAATCCAAGCAGCTTAGGAAAAAAGCCAGAATAGTGATGAATTAAGCTCTCCATCTTACCACGCCCTTCTTAATATAAGATGCCCGCATCACCACCTTGAAAAAAGGATGTTCTGAGTCAAATTTGCTAGCCAATTCAAAACTAGAGAGAGGCCATGGACTCGTAGAATCACCAGAAACCAGCTTGGAATGGCTATCTTTGCTTTCAGACTGTCCGACCACGTCTGTTCTTTAAACAAAATGAAATATTTAGATTAAGCCTATTTGAACTTTTGTTCAGTTGATTTACTGAACATATTTAGCGCAGAATGGAAGAAAATACCGTCATGGAAATCAAGATCTCAATAAGTTGACGAAATGAAAAATTCGCTTCTCTTCACTTCAGAAGTTGTAACTACTTAACCGCAATAAGCAGGACTGACATCATTATGTTATCAGTCAACATAAATAAGCTTATCAAGAAATTCTCAAGTGCATGAAATGGAACTAACAAAGCAGAGAGCGCTGTAAGAAGAAACATGACTCATAAAACGACAAGTCACACCTTCAAGATCTTGAGAGGAGCAGCTTGGACTCGGCTGGCAACATGATGAATGAGGTTTGACACTCATTTTTTTACGAGGAGCAGAGTCCACGGAATCTTCAATTTCTACCACATCCTCCCTATCTGGCAATATAAATCTACTTGCAATGTTCGATATGCTGCTCGACAAGTAACTGATCTCTGAAGCGCTATAATCAAATATTATCACGCAAAAATTGGAGTTCCCTTTATATTTGAAAACTGTGAGGTGACCTTCACCAATGGAGTAATGCTGCATAAATTCTCGCCACCCTTTCCGCAACCAAACTGCGTCCTCATTTTCCTTTCTATTCCTATAGTCCAAGTCGAACTGCCAGGAACCTTGAGTAGCGCCAAGCTTGAGAGATCCTTTCCATATCTTGCAAAGAATTTTTTCGGAATACCCTATTAAGGAAAACTCAAAAGTCATAGGTCCAGGGCTCGAATTCATCAAAATTAGATCGAAAGTGCGGGTAAGGAAAGGTAGAGCACTGAGCAAAATTTAAGTTCTGCAACAGGGCGATGAAAGATCGGTTTGCACACAAGCATGGGGTAACCAGGCAAGTAAGGATTGAGTTCTAGACTTCTAGTCATAGTTGCTTCATATGACTAGAGACAAGCTAGAGAGATCCAGCAACTTTGCCCCCACTATCCTTAGCCAACCAATCCACAGTCCCAAGCTAAAGAATTGAATTTCATCGGAAATGATTAAAAATAAAGCACTTTTTCTTCAGGGTTTTCGTTCTTTCCTCCTTTTCGCACGAGGGCGACAGTTCTAAACCAAGACAGAAACTCTCGCGACACCAGAGTTGAATCATGTGAAACAGATTGTCTGGAAATGTGGTACTTACGAGCTTCCCAGATTGAAGGGTGTCGGAAAGAATGAACCTGAAGAAGTGAGGACTCTCAAGGCGACGTCCAGTCGCGACATCTGGCTCGACACCTTCATTCGCTCTCGCGCGACGACGACGACCGCAAGCCATGCTCAGTTGTGTCACAGGGGAAAGGGTCGCCGAAGGAGGAAGAGGAGAAGGAGCAGGTCGTTCGTGCGATTTGCCTTGTGTTCTTGAGGAACCTTCTCATAAAACTTCCTAACCGTAGTTACAAAAAAATTCTAAATAAGGGCTCCAAGTCCAACGTACTCTCAATTTTTTTTCTCACAAATAAAAATCCGAATTAATCTTTATTTTAAATAAAGGTTTAAAATGAAACAGTGCGACTATTTTTGGTTTACTTAACCAAACACGAAGAGCCACCGCGGGCGACTCTCTCCCGGATTTGTCTGCTTTACATTTCTTAATTAAAAAAATAGAAATTAAAAAGACAAAAAAAGTAAACACAAAAAACATCTTTGAGGTTGACTATTTTTCTAAGACAATAACTTCTTACTAGATAAAACGAGGCGTGAACTAATGTTAGCTAATTAGTTTCTCCGCCACACCCCCCCCCCCCGCCCCCACCACACCCCCCCCCCCCCCTCCCCGCGGCGACGTAAACAGCACAAAGCGCGATGCTTCCGTGGTTCAACTCAATCGATGCAGATCGCTCCTTCATTTGCATTCCTGAAGATGGAGACTTTGAACATTATATTGTCCCTATCGACCAACTCGAACATCCAGACATCTCCTTCGCGCAAGCAAGCTTCTCTTGCGAACGTGGACCAACCGGCTGTCCAAGCATGCAATGTGGAAGCGCCGATAGCCCAGGAGCTTCACCTCCCATGATCTGCCGGAACTAACAAGAGTGGCCGTACGCCAGCCTTCCCGAATGTATGTCTTTATGAACTCCCAGGGAAGGTTCTGCTCACAGAGTAGTTTGATGACCAACCAATGTACGTTGGAAAACGAGCATAACATAAGCAAGAAAATTCATGAGCAAAGCATAGAAGATAGCTCTGGCTTTACCACTTTTCCGTTGAAATGATTTGGTAACATCACAACATGGAAAAACGGGTACTCTGATTCAAATTTGCTAGCTTTTTCATGAGCAGCGACGGGACTCGGACATGGAGGAGAACCGTGAAAAGCTCGCCCCGAGGAGTTCTCCCGCCATTGAGACTGTTCGATTTTGATCCGACCTGCATTACAAAGAGGAGGATTGTCAGAAGCACCGGCATGTAAGTTTTCACGGACGGACAGTGAAAGAATTCAACATGGATCGCAACGTGATCGGTTTCATGCTCTTCCCAGAAGATATAACCAAGTGGAATTCCCACCTCCCGAATGATTTATATCATCAATCAAAAAACAAACAGCTTCTTAGAAAGTTCATCTCATCCACATAAATCGGGTCCCTTACCATCATTTCTGAAAATGGAGACTCGGAACACGATGTCATCACTGTCAATGAGCTCAAACACGCCGACATCTTTTAATCGAAGACCACTTTCTCTTACGAATGAGGACCAACCGGTAGAGAGAATTGCCATTCCTCCGTGTTCATAAATCCTCAGCTTCACTTGCCACGATCTGTCTGAGTTCCTAAGAGTTGCAACTTCCTTGTTCTTTCGAACATGTTTCGTGAAGAATTCAGATGGAATGCCCTGTGCAGTTGGTGTTTTGGAACAACAAATATATGATTGAGACAGGAGATAAGTTAAGGATACACTCACAAGAGAAACATGCACGAGATGTGAATTTATGACAGAAATTGCTGGTTTTGGGAGCTTTAATCAACTGTTTCTACTTGTCGACAGAAGTTGTCAATCACGACCAACCTGCTATTTTGCGTCTAAATGTCAAAAACATATGCTCCTTGTCAAAAACTGAAGCCATTCTGTCTAGTTATAGATATGATTCATATTTGAATTTGACTGTACTATGAACACTTCAAGGAGAGTACTATGTCATGTGGTTTCCCACACAAACTAAATCAACTTGGCAAGCACTAAAACATAAGACAAAATACAAACTAAGTCAACTTGGTGAACGCCACTGATGAATAGAGCTGGAGATCTTACCAAATAATTCCGAACATAAGCAGGCTGCATCACCAATTTGAAAAATGGATAGTCCGATTTGAATTCGCTAGCTAATTCGAGAGCCGTGAGAGAACTTGGACCTATAGAACCACAGAAAACCAGCTCAAGATGACACTTGCATAGATTGAAAGTAAAGTAACATATTTCAAAGTAAAGATAACTTGATGCAGTAAATTTGTCATCACCATCTTAGAGGTAACAGATCTAAGTACATTGTCCACATACTTTATCAATCAACAAACAAAGAAAGCTTATTAAACAAACTCTTATGCTTATAAAACAAACTGAGGAAATCAAACTCGAAAATAACTGAGGAAAGAAAGTTATGTCGAGAAGGTACATGATGGACAACCACAAGTCACACCTCCAAATTCTCGCGACGAGCCGTTTGAACTTGGCCAAGGACGAGGCATGAACCCCTCCGAATCTTCGATTTCCACGACATTTCCCTCTTTTCGAGAGGCGAGTTCCCCTTCAGGACTCACTGCTGCGTGACTTAAGTTTTCTTTATCTATTTAACTTACTAAATCAAATTAAAACTCATTTGTTCAACTTACTAAATCAAATTAGATCAATATATGTATAAGCAAAGGGATAATCAATCTCTGAAGCACTCTTATCGAATATTATCACATGGAAAACAGAGTCCCCTTCATATCTGAAGACTATGAAATGACCATGACCGATCGAGTAATGCCCCATGAACTCTCGCCACCCTCTCCACAACCAAACCACGTCATTATCACTTTTTTCTAGCTTCACAGGCCAGGTTGAACCACCTGCAACCTTGAGAAGCACCAGACCCGAGAGATCTTTTCCATGTCTTCTTAAGAAGCTCTTTGGGATTCCCTGCAATGAAAACTTGTGGCGAATCCATAGCACTTGTACGGAGCTAAATTTTAAGACGCCCGAAGAGAAGCAGAGCGGGGAAAAACAGGGGACGTGCTTGATGGAAAAAATGAGTCGTGAGATCCCAACAAGATACTGAGCACGAAGAAAGAGACGCGGGAGGGTGGAGGGAAAATCGAGAAATTTGATGAAGATAGCTGATGGATATGGAACGAGCTGTAAAGTGTGGACGAACTTACAAGCTTTCCCGATTCAAGGGTGTGGGAGAGTATTATCTTGAAGAAATGAGGGCGGCTTGGTGAAGTGGCGGGAGTCACCTCCTGCTCGGCGCCTTCGTACTCTCTCCGGCGACGATGGCAGCGACGACGATGACAGCGAAGTCGAGCCATGATCAATCTCCGGTGACAGTGACGGTCTGACTTCCGAAGAAGGAGGAGGAGAAGAGGAAGAAAGAGACTTAGAGCGTCAACGGGAAGTCAAATGGGAGTAAAATTACCGATATGATGCTCCGTCAGCTTAACACGTCAAGAGATTTCATATTTGGCAACCAAAAAGAGAGAGAGAGAGAGAGAGAGAGAGAGAGAGAGAGAGAGATTTCATATTTCTCTCTTTTAAGATTTTCTGACCAATTTTACGAAAAATTTAAGTGAAATTACAGAAATGACCTATTTTACCATATCATGGAGAAATTTTAATTTATTCATTATAAACTCTAACTACCAGTAAATATTTAATGCAATTCTTTTGTTTCTCATATGACAAGCCAAAATGTATATGATGATGCGAGTATTATATGCTGAGTTGGGTTTTTAAAAACAATGAATCAATTTGTTCATCTTTATATTCATCTACATTAGAAAAGGAAAAAAATTACGACATGACGTGGACTATTATATCCTGATTTAATATGAATATGGTACTTGGATAATCAATGTTAAACCTTAACATCAGAAGACATTTCAGCGAAAATATATTTTGTGTTGGATATTCTTTACTCATGTCCACTTAAAAATTGACATGTGTCCACTAATGTAGAAATAAACTTTTGTTTAAAGCTTCACATAGATGCCCGTAGAGATATAGATATAGCTTCTTCTCGCTTCGTTGCCTAGTGAGATTTGCTCGTCCATGGTCATCGTTGGCGTTGATTGTCCAAGCCGAATCACCTCATCTTCTTCATCATCACTCGCGGCCATGGAGGAGCCGCCATCGCTGGCTCCAAATGGAAGCTCGCAAGCTAGATGTGGAGACGTATGCAACTCCATATTTGTACCAAGGGTCACGCTGGCACTGGCAGAGCCATGAGCAGGTTAGATCCGGACAGGCACCGAGCAGGATGACCGCGAATGACGATGGCTTGGCTTGAACGCATAGGGCATGGCGCTCGTGACTCCGCCTACCGCCACCGCGATGGGAAAGTGCCCCGCCAACGGCAACGGTGAGAGAAGCACCATGATTGGATTCGGAGACTCTGGAGGGAGGAGTAAGAAGAAAGAAAGCTAGCTGTAAATAGAGGAAAAAAAAGAGAGATAAAACAAAATGTCACATACTTAGTTTTTAAATTAATTTCACATCAGCTATTGAAGTGGTATCGCGGACACATATTAACTTGCGAGCAAAACAATACATGCAACATGAGTTGTTGATACGGTAGTATATAATCATTGAATATTATCTTCAGTCCAACAGATTTTGTCAAGTTGAATCAACGAAATGATAACATTGAAAATTTTCGTATATTTTTGATTTAATTGAACAATTACAAATAGAAAAAAATTATCAAAAAAGTCATAAACATATTGCAATTGTGCCGATTCAATCTTAAAACTTTTTTTTTATGATTTAGTCCTAAATTTTTTGCAATTATATCAATTTAATACATCCGGTGAAGTTTGACCAACCAATGCTGACTTGGATGCCGATTGGCTAACGACCAACTATTTTGAAATTATTTCTGAAATTTATTATTTTATTTTTTTTATTTTTTTTCTTTGTTTTCCTTTTTCTTTTGTCCTTCCACTTCTTGCTCTTCTTTGGAGGGTCGCCGGTCTTTATAGGAAACCTACCTGCTGAGTTTCGGCTATCGGCCAACCTTGCCCGCCCAGATCGTGCGAGGCTTGGTTTTGCCCCACCGTGACGATAATTATACTTTTTCAATAAACTTTTAGGATTACTTTTTCAATAAACCTAATTGTACTTTTTCAAATTTCAAATTTCAAAATTTGATTGTTCTTTTTGGATAAACTTGTAGGATTTCTTACCTCCCCTCAATAAATTTCACATAAAGCATCCAATACTGCCTTTTCCTACACCTCTTCGGGCATTGTAATTTGTGACGAAACAGTGGCTTGAAGAAAAATAAAAAAAATAATTTAAAAAAAAGGGGAACGAAGAGGAACAAAAAAAAGAAGACAAATGGTCATTTTCATCTCTGCTTTACCTTTTGAGCTTTCTTATTAATTTTTTCACTTTCTACAAGATCAGAATTTCCTCTCTCATCGGCGGTATTTCACTCTCTCTCTCTCTGTTCATGAGTGTATATTTGTTCAGCAGTACCATGGGCCTCAAGTTCAATATGCTCTCTAAAATCGCCCAGAGGTTGGATGAACATTCATGGGAGTCACTATGAACATATAATTAGACATCATACTTTGAATAACGTTTTGGTCGAAAAAGTCGATCTTGATAAAAAAAAAAAAAAAAGTACGATCGAGCGGCACAATTAGTAGCACACTACATCTACAAGACCTCTCCAATGGCACACAATTTGCCAAATTAGAAGACTAGATCTCTAGGTATTGCGGCTTTTAACCATTTGGAAATAACAAAGATGGGAGACATCATATTCTCCAAATTCAATGCTTCTGGTGGCGGCAAGAAGTGAAACGTGTGGCATTTGATTCTTCACTCGTATTCTGTCCTGAAGAGGCTGTTCTCATATTAGGAATTTATGGCATTGCAATCTGCGGATCTCCGGCCCAAACGGCTAAAGTACAAATCTGCTGGGATCTTGAGAGGGCCTCAGCAACACGACACCTAGCCCCATTCTGTGTTTGTTCAATCGTAGCTTTTGTTTGACCAGTAAAAAAAAAAAAAAAAAAAACTTATGAGTTGGCATTTTTTTGAGGTGTCAGAAAGGAAAAGAAAATAAAATGAAGGGATATGTACTCTACAAGACTTTAAAATTTGTCATTGAAAATGCAATTTTGTAACTTGCAAAAAGTGCACTTAAGTCTCGAGATTTGTTAAATTCGGTCAATCAAATCTTATCGTTAATTTCATCGATTTTTTGTTGTTCGAATTTCTCGTCAACTTTGGCCGATGGAAAATGTTGACTTAATTTTTTTATTTTTTATTTCTCACGTGGCGATGTCGTGGCCAAAGCAACGTCATTTTGATTCGAATTTAAATTTTATGTAAATTTTACTTAACGTAAATTAAAATATAATTTACGCACAAAGAAAAGCCGAAAAAAGGAGAGTTGGATCCAATTGGTCATCGCCCCACCAGCGTCGTCATAGGCCCTCGCCTATGATCGGCTATCCCCATCGACCATTACATTGACATCGCTGAGAAGGCCCAATGATCGCCCTCGCCGCTTGGATCCTATTCTCCCTTTTGAATAAAAGACGTAATCTAATTAAAATTTGTATAAAAAATCAAAATTTGACCAAAAGTATTTCTTTTTTACCTTATATTTCATGTTGTAGCATGTAGGAGAGAGAATATATTTGAAAAATTCATGTTAGCAATTTTTCATCAATCAAAGTTGACAAAGTTAATGAAAAAAATTTGGTTGAACCAATTTGATAAGATTTAAGATTCGAGCAAGTTTTAAGATTTCGAGTGTCTCAAAAAAGAGAACTTTCTGCATGCGTAGGAGGTTCACGAGTTTTTTTCTCCAATAAACAGCATCCATATTTGTTACTCTTCAATCTTAAGATATGGTGGTCTAAGGAAAACATGACCCCCAGACGAGGGGCGTGACATTCTTTAGAGCCTACCTTTATATTTGGTGCATAAGGATACCTGAATTACGCGGACTTAATTTGGTGCACAAGATGATGAGCGAGACCATTCAGTAATGCTCCATAAACAGACATAGGAGCAAAGATCTTTCACTAATTCGGTGCATACGATGCTGTTTAACCAACCAACGCTGCCAAAAACTTCAACACTGACAAGACGCAAATAACTTCTTACTAGATAAAACGAGGCATGAACTGATGTTAGCTAATTAGTTTCTCGTGTCCCTCTTGGCAACGTAAACTGCCTAAAGCGCGGAGCTCCCGTGGTTCATCTCAATCGATGCAAATCGCTCTTTCATTTGCATTCCTGAAGATGGAGACTCTGAACACGATATTGTCCCTATCGACGAGCTCAAACATGCAGACATCTCCTCCATGCAAGTAAGCTTCTCTTGCGAACGCGGACCAACGGGCTGCAAAGCATGCGATGTGGAAGCACCGATAGCCCAGGAGCTTCACCTCCCACGATCTGCCTGAACTAACAAGAGTCGCCATTCGCTGGCCTTCCCGAATGTATTTCTTTGTGAACTTCCAGGGAAGGTTCTGCTCACAGAGTAGTTTGATGACCAACCAATGTATGATTGAAAACGAGCATAACAAAAGCAAGCAAATTCATGAGAAAAGCATCGAAGATAGCTCTGGCTTACCAGTTTTCTATCGAGATGATTTGGTAACATCACAACATGGAAAAATGGATACTCTGATTCAAATTTGCTAGCTTTTTCATGAGCGGTGACAGGGCTTAGACGTGGAGGAGAACAGTGAAAAACTCGCCCCGAAGAGCTATCTCGGCATTGAGACTGTTTGATTTTGATCCGACCTGCATTACAAAGAGGAGGATTGTCATAAGCACGGGCATGTAAATTTTCATCGGACGGACAGTGAAAGAATTCAACATGGATCTCAACGTGATCAGCTCCGTGCTCTTCCCAGAAGATATAACCAAGTATTCCCACCTCCCCAATGATTTATATCATCAATCAAAAAACAAACTGCTTCTGAAAAGGTTTTTCTAAGATTTGAATACAGATTAAGAAAAAGAGGAATGTTAGCAGTACTAGACCGTACAAAAGACTCAATTAGGAATTCTGAATTCCCAGGTGATAGGGAGTCTATGGAAGGCAAAAAGCGACACTTCTAGTGTTCGTCTCATCCAAATAAGTATCCAGTTTCTCACAGAGTATAGCAAACCTAGAATAGTAATCAGATACATGCATGTCTCCAATACGTCGGTCAAAAAGTTCCTCACACACATCACAAACACGGGTCATATTATCACGAACTGAAATAGCTTTAGCTAATGTACACCGCTTAAACTGAGGACTAATCTTAAAATCCATGGTATTCCATAGCAACGTCCAAATAGCAATATCGCCTAAACGCCGATCATCAATCTTTGTTTTATCCGTAGGTAGAGACGAAGTTAGATAACTCAGTTATTTGGTGGCTAGAGGATATGTTTCGACTGCCATAAACCAAGAAGTATAATTGGTCCTATCAAACTTAATAGAGGTTAACTTCAGATTAGTGAAATTGATATCCGTAGTTCCAAAAATGCCAGCCATAACTCAATAGTAATATAAAAGTGAATCTAACAGAAATTTGCACCTTGTGCACCAAAGGTAATAATTGCCACCAAACACCATCAAACACAATAATTCATAAGGACATAATCAAAAATCAGCATAGGACAAATCCTATAATCAACCACCGCGAGTAAACTTCAACGTTAGGCAAGAAACTTAGCTTCACAAGAAATGAACGCCTATGCAATATTCTTCGTCTTTCTCCTCTCTTTCTCCTATTTTCTGCAGCTCCCCGTCACACCATTCTTCAAGCAGGGAAGAGAAAATAGAACAAAACTCCTCTCTCACCGTTCTTGTCAGTTCCTCTATATCAATTATCTTCATCGATGCCTTCCATAGCTATATTCAATTCAATTCAATCCTCCGAGAACTCCAAACGCAAAATCAAAGAGAAGGAGACGAAGACAAAGGTCTTCGGTCTCGAGCCTCTGGCGTCGGAGAAGAAACATAAGAAGGAAAAGAAGAGCAGCCAAAACTCCGAATCCAAGCAATCAAAGCCCTTGGAGCACCAGGAAGTGTTTTACCTCACAGTACAGCAAACCTATCGCTACTGTGCCTCAAGCATCGGCGATCCAATTGATTCAGGCTTCTAATGCATACATCGCCAACTCTATGCCCAGTTTCTCTGTCTCTTTTGGTTCTTGCCTTGAGTTCTTAATAAGCTAGGACGACACTAGTTCACGAACACTGGTTGGCGATGCTTCCAAGCGTGGAGCGATGCTGATTCGCGATCTGGACATCAGGTGACGCTGGTTGGCGACGCTGGTCGGGCGACGGGCGACGCGGAGTGGCGGCCAGCAACACCGGACAATGCTGGTTGATGGTGTCGAGCAATGCCGGGTGATGTCGGGCAACGCCGGCTGCTCTCGATCTATTTTTTTTTTTTTTTTTACTGAGAGAATTTTGATGACGATCGCAAGCTTTGATACCATGTTAGAAAACATAATCGTCATCTATTATTAAAATCAAAATACATCATCTTGTATATATAGTGAGCATTAGGGCTCATTAACTATGGAAAAGACTAGACTACCCTTTCAACACTTACCATCACTTTTGAAAATGGAGACTCGGAACACGATGTCATCCCTATCGATGACCTCAAACACGGAGACATCTCTCAATCGAAGACTAGTTTCTCTCACGAATGAGGGCTGACCGGTAGAGAGAAATGCCGTTCGTTTGTAATAGTAGCTCCTCAGTCTTACCTACCACGATCTGTCTGAGTTCCTAAGAGTGGCAACTTTCTTGTTGTTTTGAACATGTTTCCTGAAGAATTCCCAAGGAATGCCCTGCCCAGTAGGTTTTCAAAACCTAGTATATGATTAGGAAAGGTGACATGGTAAGGACACGCTCATGAGAGAAACATGAACCAGATGTAGACTGGCGATAAAATTTGCTTGTTTCTTGTCAACGGAAGTTATCAATCATAACCACTTACCTGCAATTTTGCGTCTAAATGTCAAAATATATGCTACTGGGACCTGGATATAACTGAAGCCATTGATTTTGAGACAAGTATGGATATGATTCATATTTGAATTTGACTCGTACCATGATCATTTGAGGGATAATAACAAGTCATATGGTTTCCTGCACAAACAAAATCAACTTGGTAAACACTAGGATATAAGACAAAATACAAACTGAGGTCACGCCTGAATTCAATGTCTGCCACAGACGAATAAAGCTCGGGATCTTACCAAACATTTGCGGACACGCATCGAAACTTGGGAAAAGGGGTGGTCCGATTCAAAAACGCTAGTTTTTTCACGAGCAGAGACCAGGTTCAGACATGGAGAAAAGTGGAAAGTTGGCTCGGAAGAGCTCTCTTGATGTTGAGACTATTCGATCTTGATCCAACCTGCACTCTAAAGGGAAAAATTCTCATAGCCTTCGGTATGAAATTTTCACGAATTCACAATGTAAGGATTTAACATGGATCGCAAATTAATATGCATAATCGTTTTCATGCTCTTCCCAGAAGACATAACCAAGTAGATTTCGCACCTCCCAAATGATTCTCTCATCAATCGACAAAAGAGACAGCTTCTTAAATGGTTCTTTTCAGATTTGAAGACAGATTAAGAACAGAAAGAATGTCAGCAGAAACATGACTTATAAAACAACAACTGATTGAAACCTCCATATTAGATTTCCATATCACACTATCAACGGCAGTGGTTGTGCATTTGAATTACTAAGAACTTCACAAAGCATACCAAAATATTCACAATCTTGGAAGACTCATAATTAAAAAGACAAAACCGAAAAGAAAGTGCACTTTTTACGGATTCAGCGGTACTAAACTGGACCAAGGAGTTGTAATTCGGGATACTGAATTTCTAGGTGATTTAGACGGCTCAAAGTGACACTTCTCGTATTCATCTCAATCAACATAAATCAGGTCCTTACCGTCACTAGTGAAGATGGAGACTCTGAACACCATGTCATCCCTATGAATGAGCTCGAACACGCAGACGTCTCTTACACAAAGACCAGCTTCCCTCGCGAATGCAGACCAACCGGCAGAGAGACATGCCGTTCCTTGGCATTCATAGCTCTTCAGCTTCACTTGCCACAATCTGTCTAAGTACTTAAGAGTCGCAACTTGTTTGTTCGTTTGACCACGTTTCCTGAAGAATTCACAAGGACCTGCATGCCAAGTAGGTGTTTGAACAATCGAAATATGATCAAGAAAGGTGACTGAATAAGGATACACACGTGAAAGAAAAGTTTCAGGAATTTTAATCAACCGTTAAATTATCAATCACAATCACTTAACTTGCAATTTTGTGTCTAAAATGTCATAGCACATGCTCCTGGATGTAAACTGAAGCCATCAATTGTTGCCACTAAATATGCATATGATTCATATTTGAATTTGACTTTTACCATGTGCCTGTCAAGAAGAATAATAGGACATATGGTTTCCTACACAAACTGATCAACTTGGTTAACACTGGAACGTAAGACAAAATACAAACAGCGGTCAAGTATGACTCGATGTATGCCACCGACGAATAGAGCACAGGATCTTACTGATTTATTCCAAATATAAGAAGGTCGCAACACCACTTTGAAAAAGGGATGGTCAGATTCAAATCCTCTAGCTTTTTCATGAGCAGAGACTGGATTCAGACATGGAGTACCACGAAAAGCTGGCTCCGAAGAGCTCTCTCGGCGTTGAGACTGTTCAATTTCGATCTGACCTGCATTACAAAGAGGAGAATTCTCATAAGCACCAGTATGAAATTGTCACGAATTGAAAAAGGAAGGATTTAACGTGGGTCACATATCTATATGTGCTCTCGGTTTCATGCTCTTCCCGGAAGATGTAACCGAGTGGATCTCAAATCTACCAAATCATTATCTTATAAATCAACAAAGAGACGGCTTCTTAAAAGATCTTTTTAGGATTTCGTAACAGATTAATAATAGAAAGAATGTCAGCAGAAACATAACTTATAAAGCAACGAGTGACTGACAACATTTAGATTTGAATATGGTACTATCAATGACAGCACCTGTGCATTTGAATTACTAAGAGCTTCACAAAAACATACATAAAAATTTATTGTCTTGGAAGGCCAGTGACTAAAAAGATAAAAATAGAAAATGAACTGAACTGGACAATAGAGTTGTGAGTAGGTATACTGAACTAGGTGATTTAGACGGCTCAAAGAGACACTTCTAGTGTTCATTTCGATCAACATGAATCAGGTCCTTACCATAACTAGTGAAAATGGAGATTCTGAACACAGTGTCATTCCTGTCAATGAGCTCGAAAACACAGACATCCCCTACACAAAGACCAGCTTCTCTAATGAATGAAGACCAACCGGTGGAGAGAAATGCCGTTCCTCTGTGTTCAAAGATCCTCAACTTCACTTGCCACGATCTGTCTGACTTCCTAAGAGTCGCAACTTGCTTGCTCTTTTGAACATGTTTCCTGAAGAATTCACATGGAATGCCCTGCCCAGAAGGAGTATTGGAACAACCAATATAAGATTAAGTAAGGTTGATAAAATAACGAAAAAACCCAAAATAGAAACATGCACGAAATGTGAATTTATGATAGAAATTGCTTGTTTGAGGAGTTTTAGTCAACCGTTTTTACTTGTCAACAGAAGTTATCAATCATGGCCAAAGTGCAATTTTGTGTCTAAATGTCAAAAACAGATGCTCCTTGTCAAAAACTGAAGCCATCGCATCTAGATATAGATTTATATTTGAATTTGACTGTACTATGAACACTTCAAGGACAATAACATGGCATGTGGTTTCCCACGCAAACTAGATCAACTTTGTAAGCACTGGAACATAAGACAAAATACAAACAGCGTTCAAGTTTGAACTCGATGAACGCCATTGCTGAATAAAGCTGGGGATCTTACCAAATAATTCTGAACATAAGCAGGCCGCATCACCAATTTCAAAAATGGATAGTCCAATTTGAATTCGCTGGCTAATTCAAGAGCAGGTTGAGAACTTGGACCTGTAGAACCACGGAAAACCAGCTCAAGATGACATTTTGCATAGATTGAAAAGTAATATAATATATTTCAAAGTAAAGATAACTTGATGCAGTAAATTTGTCATTACCTTCATCTTAGGGGTAACTAAACTAACTACATTGTCCACATACTTTATCAATCAACACATAAAGAAAGCTTACTGAAAAAAGTCTGAAGAAATCACACTCGAAAATAACTGAGGAAAGAGAGTTATGCCGAGAAGGTACATGATGGAGAACCACAAGGCACACCTCCAAATTCTCGTGACGAGCCGTTTGAACTTGGCCAAGGACGAGGCATGAGCCCCTCCGAATATTCGATTTCCACGACATTTCCCACTTTTCGAGTGACGAGTTCGCCTTCAGGGGTCGTTGCTGCGTGACTTTCGACGCTCAAGGGATAATGAATCTCTGAAGCACTCTTATCGAATATTATCACATGGAAAACAGAGTCCCCTTCATATCTGAAGACTATGAAATGACCATGACCGATCGAGTAATGCTCCATGAACTCTCGCCACCCTCTCCACGCCCAAACCACGTCATTGTCACTCTTTTCTAGCTTCACGGGCCAGGCTGAACCACCTGAATCTTGAGAAGGACCAGACCCGAGAGATCTTTTCCATGTCTTCTTAAGAAGCTCTTTGGGATCCCCTGTGATCAAAACTCGTGGTGAATCCATTGCACTTGTACGAAGCTAAATCTCAAGATGCCAGAAGAAAAGCAGGGCCGGGGAGAACAGGGGAATTGCTTGATGAACAGAATGATTTGTGAGATCTCAACAAGTCGCTGAACACGACAAAATAGTCGCATGAGAGTGCAGGAAAAATCGAAAACTTGATGGTGATAGTTGATGGATATGGAACGAGCTGTGAAGAGTGGACGAACTTACAAGCTTTCCAGATTCAAGGGTGTGGGAGAGTAATATCTTGAAGAAATGAGGGCAGCTTGGTGGAGTGGCGGGAGTCACCACCTGCTCGGCGCCTTCGTGCTCTCTCCGGCGACGATGGCAACAACGATAATGACGGCGAAGACGAGCCATGATCTTTCTCCGGTGACTATGACAGTCTGACTTCCGAAGAAGGAGGAGGAGAGTTGGCGTGTCAACTGGAATAAAAAATTTTAGAAATGATGTACCGTCAGCTTTCTTATCCCTATCTTGTCAAGAGATTTCATATTTCTCTCTTTTAAGATTTTCTGACCAAGTTTACGAAAAATTTAATAAAATTACAGAAATGACTCGTACGAATTTTGGGCAATCTCATCCCCAAATTTTAAATTTGTTGAATTCTGAGCTATTAGTAAATATTTTCTGACCAAAAAAAATATTGATAAATATTTAATGTAATTTCTTTATTTCTCAAATGACAATCGAAATTTATATGATAATGCTAGTTTTATATACTGAGTTGAGCTTTTAAAAAAAATGAATCAGTATATTAATCTTTATATCCATCCATTTTAGAAAAGGAAAAAAATTAGGGCACATTAACAAAGTTGTTTGATGATGTGGACTATCATATGCTGATTTAAGATAAATAATTTACTTGGATAATCAAAGTATAAATTTTCCTTTTGTTGTCCAAGCCATTTCAGCGAGAAAATATCTTGTGCCAGGTATTCTTTACTCACGCACACTTAAAAATTGAAATGTGTGCACTAATGTAGAATAAATTTTAAAAAATAATTTTTTGTTTAGAAATATTTTCAGCTATTGAAGCTCGCATAGATGCCTATGGAGATAGCTTCTTTCCTTCGTTGCCTGATGAGATTTGTTCGTCCATGCTCATCGTTGGCGTCGGTTGTCCAAGCCAAATCACTCCATCCTCTTTGTCATCACTCCCGGCCATGGAGGAGCCATCGTCGTCAGCTCCAGAAAATGAGGTTCGCAAGCTAGATGTGGAGACGCAACTCCACATTTGGACCGACGGCCAGACCGGTGAAACCATGGACCAACAAAGCTTATGGTCGTGGGCAGGCAGGAGCAGGCAACCAGTGGGCTGACCGCGAATGACGACATCTTGGCTTGAGCGCGTAGGACATGGCACTCGTGTCTCCGCCTATTTCGACGGTGATGGGAAAGTGCTTTGCCAATGGCGACCGTGGGAGAAGCACTGAAGTTGGACTCAGAGGGCTCTCGATGGATGAGGAAGAAGAGAGAAAGCTAGCCGTAGATAGCAGGGAAGAAAGAGAGCGAGAGAGATAAAAAAAAAAAGTTGCACCTTTACTTTTTTAATTAATTTCACATCTCTATAAAAAAAAAAAATTAATTTGACATCAGTTATTGAAGAGGTAATGTGGACACGTATCGATTATCGACTTGAAAGTGGATGTGAGTGGAGCAATACAGGCCTTCTTAGTTATTGATACAGTAGCATGTAATCATCAAATATATTTTTCAATTCAACAGATTTTGTCAACTTAAATTGAGGAAAAGATAAGATTGAATAACCCACTTATGGGTAGCTTAATTGGTTAAGACACAATTGATTATGTGTGGTTAGACGTCCCAAATTCGATTCCCTAGCTATAAGTATTTGTGATTTAAGTGAGATTTGAACATATATAGTTCACATGATTTTTTTTTTTTTACCGTTACACAAAATTAAACTAAATATTAAAGAAGATCTCCAGAGATAGCCGCAAGAACCAATGCAAAAGTGAACAATTTCATTATCACAAGATGGTAAAACTTATAAATAATTTATATTAAATACATTAATTACAATCACAGTAAAACTACAAAAAGGGAAAACCCCTTTACTCTTATTAATGTTGTGCCAATATTTTTAATATTGTAGTTGATTTATTATTTCCTTTTAATTTTGTTTTCCCTCAATTTTAAATATTTGTTTTCAATTTTCACTATAGTCAAGGGAAATAGAAAGATTTCCTACACAAAATGATGTAAGAAAATATTTTTACCTCTCGAAAATTACAATGCATTGCTCGTACAAACGGAAAAAAAGCAGAGAGTTAACAAAAGTTCACAGCCGCACTGTGTAACGTTTGAAAGTTGGAGACTGAACGTGTATGATCGCCGAAGAGGACATATGATATGTGTAATTTCCTTTGCATGCTGAATAGATGTGGATAACTAATCCATTGAAAAATAAGCAATTCTATCATGCAAATCAAATAGCAATGTCATTAGCGTTCCTACCCTGCCCTAGTATCATAGAATGGCTTTTTTTTCCTCCCTGCTAAACTTTCTAAGTAAATTTATTCGCGAAACAAAAAACACGTAATGGGTGTAAGTACATCGCAATATACGACGTAGGTTATCTTAATGAGTAGCTAACGAGGTTGTAAATACGCTTATTGGCGAAAAATCTTAATTTTGAAGATCGAAGAAATACACTTACTGGTGATGGGAGAGCCGCCACAGATGCCTGTATGTTCTTCTTCGCTCAAGCTTATGTGTTTTTCTTCTTCTTCTTCTTTAGATTTATTATTTTTATTTAAAAATTAATTTTAAATCTTATTTTTACTAAAATTTCCTTATTTAGCCAGAATATATAGCCGGCCGACGAGTTCAGCACGCATCTGAAATAGTCATGGTCAATTCAGGCATTTATTTGAAATAATGATGACACTTCATGCTATTATTTGAAATATTATTCATTTTAGCCTCTTATTTAAGAAAATAAGAGCATTTCGAACTCTTATTTGATTTTTTTTTTTAAAAATAAAATAAGTAATGAACAAAAACCGAGAGAAGGTGCTCAAGACCATGGCTGAAAGAAATATCAAAAGGATGTGCGCACTGAATAGATAGGTGCTCGGGGCCATGGCTGCTTGGATTTCATGGAGCTTGACCGTGACACTCAAGCTTCATGGACTTTAGATCACGACCACTCAAGCCGCTTCGTTCTCCCAACCATGGCCGCTTGAGTTTTGTCAAGCTCAGCCATGGCCACCCAGACTTCTTAGCTTCGTCAAGTTTCGTCGACTTACAGCCCTGGACACTCCAACTTTATCGAGCACC
This sequence comes from Rhodomyrtus tomentosa, assembly GCA_028455895.1. NCBI lineage: Eukaryota > Viridiplantae > Streptophyta > Magnoliopsida > Myrtales > Myrtaceae > Rhodomyrtus > Rhodomyrtus tomentosa. The sequence goes on along the minus strand of JAPCWY010000011.1, from coordinate 35,035,763 downwards.
ACCATAGTCACTCCAGCTTCCAAACTTCTTCAAGCTCACAGCCATGGCCGCCTCCAAATTGCTTTCTGTCTCCTCTTTAAAGCAACCATGGTAAACCTTTCTCTTCTATTTGTTCATATGTTTCTGCGGAGTCGATGCTCTAGGCAACATAGCTTTGTGGCTGATGAATAAAATAAAGCGTGTACTACCGAAAATGTTAAACACCTAAACAGAGAATGAAAGAAGAAGATGAACACTAAATTGGTTTCCCTTACACACCAAAAATTGCAACCAAGTAATTAGTATGATTTAATGTAAGAAGAGGATGAACTTTTGAAAAGAATTAGTTTTATTTTTAACGTTTGAACTAAAGAAGATGAACAGTAAGTGTTTCGTGAAGGTCTAACTGATGAACAATTATTATTAACGATTCAGCTTTATTTAGTTAATGAAGGAAGATGAGCAAGTAAACTCCTCGGATTTTTATGAACTATTTTTTTTTTTAACTTTTTTGTCCTGTTTTCATCATTTTAATTTTGAACTTCTTTTTCTCTTGAAGTGATGCAGGAAGGCGCGACAATGTTGCCACATTTTTTTTTAAGGGGCGATAATATCACGAAAAATCCTAAATTGAAACATTTTTGATAAATTTATCATAAATTATTTTTTTAACCATAAAAAATTTTAAACTGGTATACTTGTGACAAGTTTACCCAAAATAAGATACCTGTGATAAATGTACTCCTATTTAACTATCAAATTGCTGAATTGGATAACACGTGTAGTTCATGGATATAACAATTTGGCGTTTTAAACCTATATTTGTTACATGTGTACTATTTAAAGTTTTTTATGATATTAATCCAATTTAATTGAGGCTAAATTTATCATAGGTTTATCAATTTGGGGTTTTTCATTGTAAAAATAATTAGTTTAGGATAATTTTGTCATTAATATATCAATTTGAGATTTGTTATGGTCAAAAAAATTATGTTGGGTAAATTTATCACAAGCTTATTAGTTTGGAATTTTTCGTAGTTTAAAAAATAGGTTGGAGTAAATTTGTCACAGATGTATTAGTGCGAGATTTTTCGTAGTATTAACCCTATAAAAATTAATAAAAAAATCAAATCAATATATTTCGTTAATATAATTAAAAGGAATCAATTTAGCAATTTAATTACTTTAATTTCGTATTAAAATTTGATTATACTTTCTGGACATCTTAAAACTTAGTTGTACTTTTTCGATAAACTTTTATGATTACTTTTTGGGTTAATATTATGAAAAATCTCACACTAATACATCTGTGACAAATTTACCCCAAACTATTTTTTTAACTACGAAAAATCACAAACTAATAAGCTTGTGATAAATTTATCCCAAATTATTTTTTGACAATAAAAAATTCAAACTGTTACACTTGTGACAAATTTACCCAAACTGGTACACTTGTGATAAATTTACCCCACGTAAGTTTTTATTAAATTTAGTCATCAAATTGCTGAGTTAGATGTCACGTAGCAGTTCATGGATGTACCAATTTATGATTTTTACCCTTTGTTTGTCACATATGTATCAATTTAGAATTTTCACAGTATTAATTGAATTTAACGAATGGTAAATTTGTCATAGATATAAAAATTTAAAATTTTTTATTGTAAAAAATAGCTTATGATAGATTTATCACATATGTACCAGTTTATGATTTTTTATGGTCAAAAAAATAGTTTGGAGTAAATTTACTATAAATGTATCAATTTGAGGTTTTTTGTTATCAAAAAATAATTTAAAGTAAATTTATTATGGATGTACTAAATTGATATTTTTTATGATATTAATCTTTATTTTTTCAATTAAACTTTTGTAATTTCTAATTTTTATATTTTAAAATTTGATTGTTCTTTTCCAATGAACTTTTAGGATTTCTTACCTCACCTCAATAAATTCCAGATTGGAGCATCCAATGCTGCCTTTTCCAAGCAGCCCCCTCGGGCATTGTAACTTTTGACGAGACAGTGGCTTGAAGAAATGAAAAAGAACGAAGAGGAACAAAAAAAGAGAAGATATACCGTTACTTTCACCTTCGAGACCAAAATATGTGTTAGATGCAGCATGACAACACTTATTTTTTTTCCATTTCCCCGTCGGAATTCATTCTAATAGTAAAATGCGTTTGATAAAATCCAATCTAAAGTAAAAATCCATTTGCTAAAAAAATTGATTTATGGTAAGATTTTCTATTTTTGGCAAGATTTTTGATTGATTTTCGGAAGTAAAAATTTTTTACTTCTCCATTCGAAAAGTCATTCTCGCGGAGCCAACTACAGCCACCGATCGCTGGCCTCCACGGCCATTTTTTTTTAATAATGTTTTGCACGTTGTCCTTTTTTATCGTTGTCAAATGCATTTCGCTATCAAAAATCAAATTTCAAAGCAGAAGCTGAAAATTCAATTTCTACTCCAAAATACAAGCTAAAAAATTCATTTCCCTGCCATAAGCACTTCTCGAGAGAGAAGTGTTTTCATGCGCACCCTAAGAATCGAAATCATTGCGCTCATTTGCCGAGGCAGAAATGAAATTTTTGGGAATCTTTGAAATCTCGCATTCTCTTGATCTCACAAAGCTTTCAATTTTTTTCCTTATTTTTCAAGCAAATTTCCTCTCTCTCTCTCTCTATTTTTGTATGTGTTCAGCAATACCACCGGTCTCAAGTTCAATATGCTTTCTAAGGTGGATCCGGATCCCCTGCATGTATGGCAGGGGATCCAGATATTTTTGGCTATCCGATCTTCCCCCCTTTAATAGGGGGAAGATCTAATGGCTGAGTGTCCCAAAGATTGGATGAACATTCACGGTGATCACTATGAACATATAATTATACATCATACTTTGAATAACTTCTTGATCGGAAAAGTCAACCTTGATTAAAAAAAAAAAGTAGGATCAAGCGGTACTATTTAGTTGCACGCTACAAGACTTCTCCAATAGCACTTTCTACTTCAGGAACAAGGATAATAGAAATAAATGAATTGATCTCTCTTCATTTTTGCTTATTAATGTAATCTTTACTAAATTAATAGTATATTCCGTTTTTTAATCTTCACTTAATTAATAGAAATAAATAAATTGACCGCTCTTCATTTTTGGACGAAACTACCTTATCTAGTGTTCAAATATTTCCTAGAGGGAATGTTACAAATATCCCAGAGACGTGTGTTAAGGCCACCAAAATTAGTAAAAATTGCATACCGGCATGTTTTAAAAATTGAAAAACAACATACTAAGAAGGCAGAATAGTCTAACTATATATGCACACCGAGTTCTATTATGCGAGTTCTACACTACTAGAAGTAATCTGCGATTTCTGCAATTTGTTGTCTACTTTCATAAGAAAAATTTATATAGACATTCAAGCATAAAGGAGTATTGCGCTACGTATTATCATATGAGATTCTAATGCTAACATGACATTAATCATTTTGACCAACTTATATAAGGAAATTATGCTTTGACTAACTATTTCATTTATTCTTACTACGCACAAGTAATTTACGTGTTTTAGATTAGTAACCGCGCTTGTATACTAATATAGAACAACATGTTGACGTCAGGCAGGAAACTTCTTCGACACAAAGAGGGTACAACTAAAAGGTAATAATGAAGAGAGAGGACCAAAGTGGGAAGAATGATAAATAGGTTATGAAATAACTGGAATGTGTAAGAAATGCATTCATTTAACAAATATGACCGACAACTTACATAGTGAAATCCTCATCATGTCTCATATGTATTTTAATTTTAATAAACATACTTGCATAGCAATAGAACATCATGTTAACATGAAGTTGGGAAACTTTAAAAAGAGAGAGAGAATCAGAATAAAGAAACAACGAAAAAAAGAGGAACAAAGTGAGTGAAGCTTGCAAGAAACGTACTCCTTTCACAAGAATGTTCAATCCCTTACAAATTGGAAACCTATGCATCAACCTTCAAAAGGCACATTTAGAAAGACACAGTTATCATATATTTCACTAGCAAAAGGACACACATTGTGAATACTTCATGGCCATCGGCTTGGATCGGGTCAAGTCAGCTTTGACCGATTCTCTTCATTTTCATACCAATGGGGTGCGTACGTTGTAAAAAGCGGACATGCTCTGCTATCTCTGATGGGGATCGATCCTTCAGGGCATATCGGACCAAGAGGGATCGATCTTCCAGGGCACTCACCATCAGTTGCGCCTTTGGATGATTCTGCCTCATTTAAATCCTGGCTTGAGTTCAGTTTCAGCTATAAAGTATCCAACACGAAAGTTTCAGCTCTTGTTAGATCATCAAAGAAAAGAGCCATTTAACTCGCTCATCTTCCTTAAAAAACTGAAACTACTTTTGCTCAGGATGGCTATATGATGGCCTAGCCCTCTTCAAAGCATCTCATGCTGTCCTCCGCCTATCTACGTCTAAATTGAGGTAATCTTTGTATGTTTCACCTTGATTTTGAGCTTGGTTTATTCTAAGAGTCAAGATGGTGGTGATGGAATCGGCTTTTGTTAGCCCGACTAAGTGCTAAAAAACATAACCGTAAACAGGAAAATCAACAGAAACCATCAGGAATTTCTTTGTGTCGGCGAAAATTTTGACTTCCCTTGCAATGGTACATGATGGCCCTCAATAATATGTTGTCCCATAAGGTTCAATGGTTTAACCGCATTTAGGTTGCTCATCTGGTTCAGTCTCCATTACATTTCAACATCATTGGTCCTAAATTAAACTGCATTCAGTAGTACCTGTATGATGCGATCCCTCAGAAGTGGATTATAAAAGGTGGCTTGGAGATGTCGACGCAAAGGCTCGTTGCACTTGTATTGGGACACTGAAGAAACATTGGGTATACTATTATGTAGACTAAGGTGGTAGAGTCTCACAGAAATAACCGCGACAACAACAGACAGGTCTAAGAATTACCTCTGTGATTTTCACTGTTCCTTCAGGGTTACCTAACTTTTTGTCTTCCTCCGGCACAAGGATTCTTGCTTCATTGCTCAGCATATCCATCTCTACTCCCAACAGAAATAGCTAAGCACATAAAGTTTCAGCATGATTCAAATTTGCCATCGCAAAATAGTAATACCGAAATTAAGATAAATAAAATTCTTCAACCTACATTTGTACAGTGCTTCACTCAACGATCATACCTTGATTAAATCATCACCAATCTTCACTAGGTAAAGGAATGCAGCGGGAGGCCATTGGGGGTAGTGTTGGATTTCAATCAAATGGGGAATGGAAATCTTTCATATTGAAACAGACCAACTTATAACCAGTATGTTATATTAACATAATGATGCATTCTATAGCCAGTCATTTATCTGAGATATGTTACCACATCAGTTAATTGAATTCCTTCCTCGCAAGCAAACAATGTTTAGCGAGATTAAGGAATGCAAAGGATTATTAATGGGCCAGATCTTATTCCCAATTTTTAAAAAAAAAATTACCATGGATTCTAGAAAAAGAATCAGGGAACAATCAACGACAACCCTCATATCCAATTATTTCCCTTGTATATGCCATTTTCTTTCTCTAGAGAAATTATGGATTCTAGAGGAAGTCCATTAATCACGGTGATTATAATCAAATTACCCAACTAGGAGTCCTTATACACATTCTTTGTGTGTTATATTGACATAACGATGCCTCTATCATCAGTCTTTTGTCTGATATGTGTTGACATGTCATTCCCTTTCCTTCTTCATAATCAAACAATGTTTAAGGACGAAGACTAAGGAATGCAAAGAGGCATTAATGGAATAGAAATTACCATGCATTCTCGAGAAAGAATCAAGGAAACCATCAAGGACCCACCCACTCGATTTTAGGGTGGGCGGTTCCTACTCTAAACCGGAACCACCCACTAAAGGCCGGTTCCACAAATCGAAAATCGCCTCCTGGTTCTATGGACCCACCCAGGAACCCGACATCCGGTCCGGTCCAGTTCCTGGGTGGGTCCATGGAACCGGTCTACATAACACAACAATTGCCCAATGTAGAAAAGCCCTTCACTTGAGACATTAGAGAGACTTATGAATTTCATGTGCAAGTTATCCATTATGTCATGCGGCTTCCTCCTCGTTCGTTTATGACAGAGACTTCAACTTGTAGAATGTTTTTGGCAATCAAAAGCAATGAAATGCCTAGAAGAAGAAAAAGAATTCAGAATACGAAGCTCAGAGAGAACACCAAGCCCCTTATACTGGAGTTCCCTTCAAATCTCAAAAATAAAACAGAGGACACACGATCCAGAAGACGCCATCTCCAAAAATCTCCAAATAGAAAGAACAAGACTACCAAGATATTCCAACAACCTAGCAACCAGAACTCAAAACCGTCATCGCAGATAATAAACGACTCAAAAAAATATATGCCAATCGACCAGAATCCGTTAAAAAAACAAGGTCAAAAGAATCAATGGAAGAATAGTACCTTCGTTAGGGTTTTTGGGTCAGATTGAGGAACAATCGAGGGGGGGGGGGGGGTCTTCGAGAGAGTATTCCTCAGACAGCGCTCGCTTTAGTTTAAGCTGCGACAGAGAGCTGCGATGGTCGACACAGACAGAGAGCGAGCCGCGAGAGAGGAGAGGAATTTGGTCGTGTGTCGGGAGAGGAGAGAACCGACGGTGTCCTGTCGTGAGCTGAGAGTAAATGGATTTTCTGCCGGATATTAAATGTTACCGTTTAATTCAAAATGAATAAATCAGATCGATTCATAATTTTTAGTGATACATAATATGTAAAGATTTAGACCATTTATTTTGAATAAAATATTTCACATCAATCATAGCACATCTAATTGCAAAATCTATTTAAAAAAAAACAAGAGAGGTATTTACATAAATACCTATTGTATCCAATTATTTTCCTTGCGTATGTCATTTCCTCTCTCGAGCAATTATGGGATTCTAGAGAAAGACAATTTCCCACTGTGATTATCAAATTACCGAACCTCTAATTCTCTAAATGGGAAGCGCATTGACTTGTAGAACACACGTTATTTCTCGTTAAATGCATTTCTCTCAACGGGAATATTGCACGTTCGAGTTAGTTATGGCGTAGGGTTTAAACTCGACATATAATTTAACAAAATTGATTCGAATTTGAGTTACTCTTTTCTAAGTAATATTTGGAGTATATATAATAGGAGAATTCGACCAGTATACGTACAGGGGTTCTCGATCGATTACAGGTAAAGAAAATAGCAAACGAAGGGACGACAACGTATAATGGAAAAAAATATATCAAAAAATTTCTAAAATAAATTATATTTGTGTCAATTCAGTCATTGACCTTATTTTGGCTTATTCAGTTCTAAGCCTTTTGAAATTGTACCAATTCAGTACTTCTGGCGAAATTTGTGACATTTCGAAATCCGACTCTTTTCGAAGCTTATGAAGGAATGAATCCTCGTTGATGTATTTTAATTAAATATCACTCAGAGTTTGCCACTCTTCAACAAACTAACCAATGTGGAATGACTAATTAGAAAATAAGTACGTGGATCTAAGAAATCGACCATGAATTAACGCTTTGATAATAAGGATTGTTGATAGAATATTTTAGACCAATATAGAGCAATCTAAGATTGGTTTTAGAACGATTTACTAGTATTATACAATTGAATCACTAGTGATTTTGTTTGACCCTAATGTAATTTGTAAATTAACCTAAACCGGATTATGACGATCAAGTTCTTCGAAACTAGTGATTTACCCTCACAATTACATGACAACAAAAAAATCGACATATGTCAAGTAAACGTGAACGTGATGCTAATCACAGGTCGATACGCGTTACTTCTAAAGAGCCGCCCATTAGTATTCGCAATTGATTGATTTAACCATGAATCTAACTTTGAACTTGGGCATCGGAATTTGAACTGGTCAGTTAAAAACAAAAGCATCATGCACAATTATTTTCAAGTAAATTGACTTGAGAGCTCCAATCGTAAGATATGGCATTCTTTGGAGCCTACCTTTGGATTTTGTGCATAGGGATACTTGAATTACGCAGACTTAATTTGGTGCATATGATGACGAGCGAGATCATTCAGTAATGCCCCATAAACAGTCAAATGATCATTCAGTAATGCCCCATAAACAGTCATATGATGCTGTTTTAACCAACACTGCCAGAAACTTCAACATGAACTAGTTTCTCAGAGTTCCTCACGGCGACGTAAACAGCGCAAAGCTTGGCACTTCCGTTGTTCATCTCAATCGATACAAATCGCTCCTTCATTTGCACTCCTGAAGATGGAGACTCCGAACACCATATTGTCTCTATCGACGAGCTCGAACATGCAGACATTTCCTTCGCCTAAGCAAGCTTCTCTTGTGAATGCGGACCGACCGGCTGTCAACCATGCAACGCAGAAGCGCAGGTAGCCACAAAGCTTCACCTCCCACGATCTGCTGGAAGTAACGAGAGTCGCCATTCGCTGGCCTTCCCGAATGTATGTCTTTATGAACTCCCAGGGAAGGTTCTGCTCACATAGTAGTTTGATGACCAACCAATGTATGATTGAAAACGAGCATAACATAAGCAAGCAAATTCCTGAGCAAAGCATAGAAGACAGCTCGGGCTTACCAATTTTCTGCCGAAACGATTTGGTAACATCACAACATGGAAAAACGGATGCTCTGATTCAAATTTGCTAGCTTTTTCAAGAGCAGTGACGGGACTTGGACATGGAGGAGAACCGTGAAAAGCTGGCTCCAAAGAGCTCTCTCGGCATTGAGACTGCGCGATTTTGATCCGACCTGCATGACAAAGAGGAGGATTGTCATAAGCACCGGTTTTGTAAATTTTCACAGACGGACAGTGAAAGAATTCAACATGGATCGCAACGTGATCGGTTTCATGCTCTTCCCAGAAGATATAACCAAGCAGAATTCGCACCTCCCAAGTGACTTATCTCATCAATCAAAAAACGAACGGCTTCTTAGAAGGTTCTTTCTAGGATTTGAATGCAGATTAAGAATGAAAATAATGTCAGCAGAAACATAACTTATAAAGCGACAAGAAACGGACATCTCCAAATCTAGATTTGGATGTGGCACCATCAGCGACAGTGACTGTGCATTTGAATTACTATGAAGCTTCACAAACCATACAGAAAATTCATCATCCTCAAGGGCTAACAATTAAAAAAGAATAAATAGAAAAAAAGTGCACTTTTTATGGATTCAGCAATACTGAACTGAGCAAAAGACTCATAATTAGGAATGCTGAATTCCTTGGTGATATATAAGGCTCAAAGCGACACTTGTAGTGTTCATCTCAATCAACATAAATCAGGTCCTTACCATGACTTCTGAAAATGGAGACTCGGAACACGATGGCATCCCTATCAATGAGCTCGAACACGCCGACATCTCTTAATCGAAGACCAGTTTCTCTTGTGAATGAGGACCAACCAGTAGAGAGAAATGCCGTTCCTCTGTGATTGTAGCTCCTCAGCTTCACTTGCCACAATCTCTCTGAATACATAAGAGTCGCAACTTCCTTGTTCTTCTGAACATGTTTCCCGAAAAATCTCCAAGGAACGCCCTGCCCAGTAGGTTTTTAACAACTAGTATATGATTAAGAAAGGTGACAGAATAAGGACGCACTCATGAGAGAAACGTGAACCATATGTAGATTTACGATAAAAATCGCTAGTTTCAGGAGTTTTAATCAACCGTTTTACTTGTCAACTGTAGTTATCAATCACAACAACTTAACCCGCAATTTTGCGTCTAAATGTCAAAATATGTGCCACTGGGACCTGGCATAACTGAAGCCATCAATTTTGAGAAGTATGGATGCGATTCATATTTGAATTTGACTCATACCATGAACACTTCAGGGATAACAACAAGTCATATGGTTTCCACACCACTTGGTAAAAACTAGAATACAAGACAAAATACAAACTGAGATCACGTTCAAATTCAATGACTGCCGCAGGGGAATAGAGCTCGGGATCTTACCAAATATTTGCGGACATAAGAACGCCGCATCACCACTTTGAAAAAGGGGCTGTCCGATTCAAATCCCCTAGCTTTTTCATGAGCAGAGACCAGGCTCAGACACGTAGAAAAGTGAAAAGCTGGATCGGAAGAGCTCTCTCGATGTTGAGACTGTTCAATTTCAATCCGACCTGCACTCCAAAGAGGATAATTCTCGTAAGCAACAGTATGAACTCTTCATGAATTCACAGGTGGAAGAATTTAACATGGATTGGAAATCATTATGCATGATCATTTTCACGCTCCTCCCAGAAGTAGAACCAAGTGAATTTCGCACCTCCCAAATTATTATCTGATCAATTAACAAAGAGACAGCTTCTTGAATGGTTGTTTTGGGATTTGAAAACAGTTTAAGAAAAGAAAGAATGTCGGCAGAAACATAACTTATAAAAGAATAACCGACTGAAACCTAAAAACTAGATTTTTTTTTTTGGGGGTCAAATTCAAACTAGATTTGATTACAAAGGACTTCACAAAACAAGCGGAAAAATTCATCATCTTGGAAGGGTCATAACTAAAAAGACAAAACAAAAACAAAGTGCACTTTTTATGGATTCAGCGGTACTGAACTGGACAAAGGAGTTGTAATTAGGAATACTGAATTTCTAGGCGATTTAGATGGCTCAAAGTGACACTTCTAGTGTTCATCTCAATCAACATAAATCAGGTCCTTACCATCACTAGTGAAGATGGAGACTCCGAACACAATGTCATCCCTATGAATAAGCTCAAACACGCAGACATCTCTTAAACAAAGACCAGTTTCCCTCACAAATTGGGGCCAACCAGCAGAGAGAAATGCTATTCCTAGGTGTTCATAGCTCCTCAGCTTCACTTGCCACAATCTGTCTGAGTACCTAAGAGTCACAACTTGCTTGTTCGTTTGAACATGTTTCCTGAAGAATTCACAAGGAACCGCCTGCCAAGTAGGTGTTTGAAAAATGGAAATATGATCAAGCAAGGTGATTGAACAAGGATATACTCATGAAAGAAACATGCACCAGATGTGGATTTATTAAAAAAAATTGCTAGTTTTAGGAGTTTTAATCAACCGTTTTTACTTGTCAACGAAAATTATCAATCACAACCACTTAACCTTCAATTTTGCATCTAAAAGAAAGAGCACATGCTCCTGGACGAAAACTGAAGCAATCAATTTTTGCGACTAGATATAAGTATGATTCACATTTGAATTTGACTGGTACCATGAAAATATCAAGAAGAATAACACTTCATATGGTTTACTACCCAAACTAATCAACTTGGTAAACACTAGAACATAAGACAAAATACAAACAGCGATCAAGTATGACTCAATGCATGCCACCGATGACGGGATCTTACCAATTTATTCCAAACATAAGAAGGCCGCATCATCACTTTGAAAAAGGGATGGTCCGATTCAAATCCCCTAGCTTTTTCAAGAGTAGAGACTGGGCTCGGACATGGAGTACCATGAAAAGCTGGCTCCGAAGAGCTCTCCCGGCATTGGGACTGTTCGATTTCGATCCGACCTGCATTACAAAGAGGAGAATTCTCGTAAGCACCAGTATGAACTTTTCACGAATTGACGATGGAAGGATTTAATGTGGATGGCATATCAATACGTGCTCTCAGTTTCATGCTCTTCCCGGAAGATGTAACCAAGTGGATTTAACATCTCCCAAATCATTATCTTAGGAATCAACAAAGAGAGAGCTTCTTAAAAGATTTTTTTAGGACTTGAAAACAGATTAAGAATGGAAAGAATGTCAGCAGAAAACATACAGAAATATTTAGATTTGAGTATGGCACTATCAACGACAGTGAATGTGCATTTGAATTACTAACAACTTCACAAAGCATACAGAAAAAATCACCATGTTGGAAGGCTCATAGCTAAAAAGAAAAAACAGAAAACAAAGTGCACTTTCTATGGATTCAGCGGTATTGAACTGAACAAAGGAGTTGTAATTAGGAATACTGTATTCCTAGGTGATTTAGACAGCTCAAAGTGACACTTCTAGTGTTCATCTTGATCAACATAAATCAGGTCCTTACCATCATTAGTGAAAATGGAGACTTTGAACACAATGTCATCCCTATCATTGAGCTCAAACACGCAGACATCTCTTACACAAAGACCAGTTTCTCTCGCGAATGAGGACCAACCGGTAGAGAGAAATATCGTTTTTCGGTGTTCATAGCTCCTCATCTTCACTTGCCATGATCTGTCTGAGTACCTAAGAGTCGCAACTTGCTTGTTCTTCTGAACATGTTTCCTGAAAAATTCCCAAGGAATGCCCTGCCCAGTAGGTTTTTAACAAGTAGTGTGTGATTAAGAAAGCTGACAGAATAAAGACACACTCATGAGAGAAACATGAACCACATGTGGATTTACGATAAAAATTGCTGGTTTGAGGAGTTTTAGTTATCCGTGTTACTTGTCAACTGAAGTTATCAATCATAACAACTTAACCTGCAATTCTGCATCTACACGTCAAAATATGTGCTATAGGGCAAAAACTGAACCTTATAGTTTGCGAATAGATATGGATATGATTCATATTTTTTACTTAAACCATGAACACTTCAAGGAGAATAACATGTCATGTGGCTTCCCATACAAGCTAAATAACTTTGAAAACACTAGAACATAAGACAAAATACAAACAGCAACCAAGTTTGAGCTAGACCACCGATGAATAGAGCACGGTATCTTACCAAATAATTCCGAACATAAGCAGGTCGCATCACCACTTTAAAAAATGGATGGTCTGATTTGAATTTGTTGGCTAATTCAAGAGCAGGGAGAGAACTTGGACCTGTAGAACCACAGAAAACCAGCTCAGGATGACTTACTCTGCATCCAAACCGTTGGATTTCGTCTGACTTAAAAATTGAGGACTGCACTAGATTTTAAAGGTAATGTAATCCATTTTCAAAGTAAAGATAACTTGATGCAGTAATCACCACCTTCATCCTAGACATAACTAAACTAACTACATTGTTTCTATACTTTATTAAATCAACACATAAAGAAAGCATCTTAAAAATCTTCGAAGAAATTGAACTTGAAAACTGAGGGAAAGAGAGTAATGCCAAGAAAAAGAAAATGTTGGAGAACCACAAGTCACACCTCCAAATTCTCGTGAGGAGCCGTTTAATCTTGGCCAAGGAGGAGGTACGAGCCCCTCCGAATCTTCGATTTCCATAACATTTTCCTCTTTCCGAGAGATGAATTCGCCCTCGGGGCTTGCTGCTGCGTAACTTTGGACGCTCAAGGGATAATCGATCTCCGAAGCGCTCTTATCGAATATTATCACATGGAAAGTGGAGTTCCCTTCATATTTGAAGACCATGAAATGAACATGACCTATAGAATAATGCTCCATGAACTCTCGCCACCCTTTCCACAACCAAACCACGCCATTGTCACTCTGTTCTAGCTTCACAGGCCAGGTTGAACCACCTGCAACCTTGAGAAGCACCAGACCCGAGAGATCTTTTCCATATCTTCTTAAGAAGCTCTTTGGTATTCCCTGTGATGAAAACTCATGGTGAACCCATTGCACTTGTACGAAGCTAAATTTCAAGACGCCAGAAGAAAAGCAGGGGCGGGGAAAAACAGGGGAAGCGCTTGATGAACAGAATGGAGTCTTGAGATCTCAACAAGACGCTGAGCGCGAAGAAAGAGACGTATGAGGGTGGAGGAAAAATCGAAAATTTGATGAAGATAGCTGATGGGTATGGAGCGAAGTGTGAACTGCGGACGAACTTACAAGCTTTCCCGATTCGAGGGTGTGAGAGAGTATGATCTTGAAGAAATGAGGGCGGCGCGGTGAAGCGGCGGGAGTCACCTCCTGCTCGGCGCCTTCGTCTTCTCTCCGTCGACGATGGCAACGACGATGATGACGGCCAAGACGAGCCATGATCAATCTCCAGTGTCAGTGACGGTCTGACTTCCAAATAAGGAGGAGGAGGAGAAGAAGAAAGAGAGTTGGCGCGTCAACTGGAAGCAAAATTACAGAAATGATACAGTGTCACCTTAACACGTGGCTTCTCCTGCTTTGGTGTCTTTCCTATCTTGTCAAGAGATTTCATATTTCTCTCTTTTAAGATTTTCTGGCCCAAGATTACGAAAGCTTCAAGTAAAATTACAGAAATGACCTATGAATTTTTAACAATTTCATCCCCCAAAATTTTAATTTATTCGTTATAAACTCTAACTATAAGTAAATATTTAATGCAATTCTTTAGTTTCTCAAATGACAAATCAAAATTTATCTGACGATGCAAGTTTTGTATGTCGAGTTGGCTTTCAAAAAATAATGAATCGGTGCGTGCATCTTCATATCCATCTACTTTAGAAAACGAAAAAAAATTAGGGCGTGTTACAAATATTGTTTAATGACGTGGACTATTATATCATTATTTAAGATGAATATTTTACTTTGATAATGAAAGTGTAAACTTTTCTTTTGTTGTCCATTGTTCTAACTCAACATCACAAGACATTTCAGCTAGAAAATATTTTGTGCTAGGTATTCTTCACTCACGTCCACTTAAAAATTGACATGTGTCCACTAATGTAGATATAAATTTTTGTTTAGAAATATATTCAGCCAATGAATATAGAGATTGCTTCTTTGCTTCGTCGCCTAGTCAGATTTGCTCGTCGATGGTCATCGTTGGCGTGGATTGTCCAAGCCGAATCATCCTATCCTCTTTGTCATCACTTGCGGCCATGGAGGAGCCGCCATCTCCAGATATGGAAGTTCGCAAGCTAGACATGCAGACGCAACTCCACATTTGGACCAACGGAGTCCACACCGGCGGAGCCCTGGACCAACAAAGTTTGTGGCCATGAGCAGGCTAGATCCGAACAGGCAACGAGCTGGACGACCGCTGGATGGCGACGGCTTGGCTTGAATGCGTACTCATAACTCCGCCTATCACGACGGCGATGGGAAATTGCTCCGCCAAGGGCGACTGGTGGGAGAAGCGCGAAGATTGGACTCAGAGGGCTCTGATGGAGGAGGAACAAGAGAGAAAGCTAGTTGTAGATAGAAGAGGGGAGAGAGAAAGAAAAATGTTACATATTTAGTTTATTAATTAATTCCACATCGGCTGTTAAAGTGGTATCTTGGACACATATCAACTTGAGAGCAGATACGAGTGTAATAATACATGTCACTTTAGTTGTTGATGAGGTAGTATATAATCATCGAATATTTATTTTCAATCCATCACGTTTTGTCAACTTGAATTAACAGAATGATAACGTTGAATATTTATAGTCCTGATTTAATTAAACATGAATAAATAGTTCATATCAAACATTTTCAAAGTTTAAACAATTGTGTCGCTTTCCGTAAAATATGTTACGTCTAGAAGAAATTCCACTGTTGCTCATCAAATTTTTACCGTTACCCAAAATTAATCTCGGTGTCAAAGAGAAGATCTCCAGAGATAGCCGCAGGAACCAATGCAAAAGTGAACAATTTCTTTATCAAAATATGTAGAACTTATAAATAATTTTAGATTGAAAACTTTAATTATAATGAAAGAAAAATTAAAAAAGAAGGGAAAACCCCTTTACTTTTATTAATGCTTGTGCTGAATTTTAGTTGGTTTATTATTTCCTTTTAGTTTTATTTTCTCTCAAATCGACGTGTATTTATCTGTTAAATAAAGTGCCCACGAAATATTTGTTATTTAGGTTCCTATGTATTTACATGTTTTTAACTCTCAAAATAAATTAACTAATATCACATCCAATGATAATGATCTTTCCAAGTAAAATGTCTTATCCTTTTTTTAATGAAATACATCAACAGAAGCCCTAATCGCGAAAGTGTAGTTGGATTTTGATTTCAAAAAGTGCAATCAAATTCTAAAACTTATCAAATTAGTATAATCAAGTCTCAATATTAATTCTGTCCAATTTAATTGACGGAAAAAGTTATTATGGGGTTCTTTAATTTTTTTTTTTGAAAAGAATGGTGCCAACGTGTCAATCACATTAGTCATTTTGGATGACAACAATCAAAAGAAGTCATAAGGCTACGTTTGGTCCGGATAAAACACAGAATATAATATGTTTTTATCATATTTTGTGTTTAGCAGTTATCCATGACAGGATAAAAAGAGGGAGGAGATAAAGCTATCGTAGAGAAGGGGCGGGATAGAGCCGGATATAATTTCTCTTATCCATCACTCTAGCCACCCCCCATCCGCCTCTCCACCACGCCTGGCTATTTCATCGGTGGCGGCAGGCCTCCTCACTATAGACAAGTCGCCTAACCAGAAGTAGGCCGCCACTTCGACAGCACTGAAAATGCTTGAGGAAAAAAAGGTGGAAGTCCCACAACGACGAGTATGAGCCAAGGAAGCTACTTTCCTTGGGTGATCCCCTCAACCACTGCGATGAGCGGCAACAAGTTGCTTTCTCTGTCCCAACGACATCACTGCCCTGATCTGAGGAGTCCCACAACAACGGCGATTGAGATGCTTCTACACCTTCTACCTCAAGATCGAGGAAGCCCAGCTACACTCAAATTGAGCCAGAAGCCTGTCAATTCCCTCGGAAACACAAACTTCGAGCCAACGAGCGGTCGAAGATCCGCTATGTCAACTCCAAAGAAATGCCTCTAAATGGTACAAGTAAAGAACCATTAAATTGATATCCAAATTCTACCAAACAATAGATGTGATAGGATATAAAGATATATGATTTTAAATCTGCAGTTCATCAAACGATAAATGGGATATGATCAAATCCCTATATGTCTTATCATATCATGTCATCTCCTATCTTGACTAAAAATCCAAATAACCAAGCACATCTTAAACAAAAATTGAAGGAGTCACTCACAACCATGGCTAAAAGAAAAAAACTGAAAGGATGTGCACCTCGAATGGAAAGTTCCATGCGGCCATAGCTCCAGCTTCATGAAGCTTGTCCATGGCACTCGAGCTTCGTCGAGCTTCAGGCTACGGCCGCTCGAGCTGCTTCGTGCTCCTGTCGCTCTAGTTTCGTAGAACTAGCTGTGGCAGCTCCAGCTTCTAAGCTTTAGCGAACTGAGGCAACAGCCGTCGAAGCTTCTCAAGCCTCCAACCGTAGCCACTCCTACTTCGTCGAGTTCGAACATAGTCGCTCTCGCTTGTTTGAGCTCACACCCATGGCCACCTCCAAATTGATGTCTTTTTTTTTGGTAGAATCCAAATTGATGTCTGTCTCCTCTTTATCCCAACATGATAAGCCTCTCTCTTGATAATTACAGAAAAAATTCTAAACTCGATGCAATTTTTTCAATTCAATCCTGAATATTTTTATCAATTCAGTCTGAAATCTTTTACATTTATGTCAATTCAGTCAATTTAGCTAGTCGGCACAAATGTGAACATTTTTTATAATGATTTTGTAATATTAAAAAATTTAAGATTTTTTCTTTTCTATAGATTTTTTTCTCCAACACATAGGGCTGGCAAGGGCTAGGACGTACTCGCCGGCACGAGCCGAGGACCACAACATCCTCGCTTGGCTAGATGACACCCTCGCCGGCCCTAATTTTTGGGGGCAAAAAACTAAGGAAATGAAAAAAGAAGAAGAGAAAAACCACAAAAAATTTAAAAAAATTATTAAAATACTATTAAAACAAGTCGATGTCAGAGCCGATAGTGCCACATCGGCACTGGTCGGCCACATCATGAATGCAAAAGGTTTATAATTGAATTGATAAAAAATTAAAAAATTAAAATTGAATTAACATAGTTGCAATAGGCTGAAGATTTTTATTTCAAATTAATTGGGATCGACGGTCAATAAACCCAACAATAAATAAAATAAAAGTAAGACTGATTGATTAATGAATATTGTATTACCAAAAAAAAAAGTCCTAAATAGAGAGTGAAAAGAGAAGATGAACACCAAATTGGTTTCCCTTGCACAACAAAAATTGCAACAACAAATAATTATTTCTATTTAAAGTAAGAAGAAGATGAACTTTGCAGCAGAATTACTTCTATTTAACGTTGAACTAAAAAAGATGAACAATAATTGTTTTGTGAAGGTCTAAACGTTGAATATTCATTATTAATGATACAACTTTATTTACTTAATGAAGGGAAGATGAGCAGTAAATTTCCTTGGATTTTTAAGAACTATTTCTTTTTCTTTTTCTATGTAGTTTTTTGTCCTTTTTTCATTATTTTAACTTTCAAGTTTTTTTTCCTGAAGTGATTGGTGCCACGTGTTTTAAGAAATTAGTTTAAAAAAATCCCATCAATATATTCCATAAATCAAATTAGATGGAATAAACTGAGCAATTTAATTGCTTTAATTGTTTATATTTTTAAAAATTTGATTGCACTTTCTGAACATCTTAAAACTTAATTGTGCTTTTTCAATAAACCTAATTGTGCTTTTTTGCAAATTTTATATTTTAAAACTTGATTGTTCTTTTCCAATTAAACTTTTAGGATTTCTTACCTCACCTCAATAAATTCCACGCAAGAGCATCCAATGCTGCATTTTCCCACACCCCCCCACGGGCATTGTAATTTGTGACGAGACAGAAGAAATAGAAAAAAACCGAAGAGGAACAAAAAAAAAAAAAGAAAAAGAAAAAGAAAAAGAAAAAGAGAAGACATGTCGTCACTTTCATCTCTGCTTTGCCTTTTAGGCTTTCTTATTAATTTTGTCTTTTGGAGACCAAAGGAAATGCTGTTTTTACTTTCGACGAGATCCTCTCAGCTGCTAAGGACCGGAGTCATTAAGCTCGTTTGCGCAACTAGAGAAAGGGGGAAAATGAAATTTGGACAAACGTTGAAATCTCACAGTCTCTCGATCGCACAGAGCTTTCAATTTTCTCCTTATTTTTCAGGCAAATTTACTTTCTCACCGGATCTACCACTCACACCTCCCATCTCCGGCCGCATAATGCCAGCGCCGGCATCGCTCCTCTCTCTCTCGCTCTCGCTCTCTCTGCGCAAGTGCGCATATGTGTTCAGCATCGCCACCGGCCTCAAGTTCATTATGCTCTCTAAGGTCGCCCAAATGTCGAATGAACTTTCACGGTAGTCACTATGAATATAGGACGACTAGATCTACCTTCGAATAACTTTTTGATAGAAAAAGTCAACCTTGATTAAAAAAAAAAAAAGGTAATATCGAGCGGCACAATTAAGTTGCATGCTGCAGGAGCTCACCAATGGCACTCAATATGCCAAATTAGACGGCTAGATTTTCAGATATTGCAACTTTTAACTATTTCGAAATAAAACGAAGCAAGACAAGTTGCAATTTTAATAGATCGATGTGATTCGTAAGCTTTTCGATTTCTAGAGAATTGCATTAAATGGAGTTTTCTCCAGCGAGTTTAATGTGATATTTCACATGGTTGATTTGTGTAGCTCGATTCACAAAAACCTACAACCTACACTCTCGACACACATTCAGAAATCGGACTGCATTTATGAATTTTTGAGTTGCTAGGTTTTTGGTGAGCATGAAAATTAACTTCATCTGACGTCAATCATAATATTTGTCCTCCATCAATGTTTGATCAAACTGTAATTAAAAATATATATTTGTCATCCTTATGATTTCACGCTTTTTTCTAATTCAGTCTCAGTTTTTTTAATTTGTCTAATCAAGTAGTTTCGCTTAAAAAATTTTCTAATCGAGTCTCCCCTACACCAAATCCAACTAGGCAAATAGTATGGCCGCTGACAACGCATTATGTGACGGGAGTTCTAACAATATATTGCATGTAATGCTAATGGATGATAGATTTATTTCTGTCGGGAGTATCAATTTGATATTTTCGGTGAGGCCAAAATTATTTTAGGGTAAATGTGTCGAGAGAGTATTAGTTTGTAATTTTTTTTTTGTGAGATGAATATTCATTTAGAATGAATGACTCATGGGATACAATGAAATTTTTAACTTAAGTTTGCGTATCTGAGTGGTATATTTTAGATTTCGTTTTTTTTTTGGTAAGCAGATTTCGTTTTATTCTTCATAAAATAGGTTTTTTTTTCTTCTAATTAATGGAAATCGCTTAGAAAGAACAGCCGATCTTGAGTCTCAAAACGATAGTTACTTTATGCAAATTGCTTCACATGCATTATAAAATCTGTTATCATATTTAAATTTGTACAAGATTTAACGAATTCAAATTACAAATTTTTTTCCTTGTAGTGCTAATATAAAATGTGATTTTGATTCTCACATTCTAAAAATTTACTAATTTTATGGAGTTCGCCTGTCAAATTTTGATGAGACCCATATATACAAATAATAGGATTGATATTTTTTCCGTGATTTTCCAGTTATTGAATTAAACTTATCACCTTACATGATTCGATTATATTCATTCCCTACATAACTAGGATAACAATGAAATTTCATTAGTTAACCTCAGCCTTGCGAAGCACCACTTTAACGTTACCCAAAGAAGCACGACTTCCCCAAATGCGCGTTGACCCCTACTCAGCTCAGTGATGAACTTATTTCTTGCCCCGAATCATCGTATTGCTCCATGCTCTAGAGGAAGTTGTCCACCTCCATAGCGATGGTTCACCTTGAATTCTTTTGGTTTAAGCACCTCTCTCCTGGGCTCCTTTTGAATGATGATTGCACCATTCACGATGTTTGTTTTGCATGAGACTAACTCTGTCTTGAGTTTTTGTATCTCCACCTTCAACACGTCTATCTTGCTTGGTAGGAGTTTTCTTTTTCTTGAACGTCCAGATTCAAAGCTCCAACCGATGCTTCGGGAGTTTTGTGCTTCATATGTAGTGGGGCTACGGGTCCATTGATGACGGCAGTGAGGATGATGACGAAGATGACGGTGAAATCATGGTGAATTGTCTTGTCGACTTTAGTGATCCGCTCCCTTACTTCACCGAGACCAACGATGAGTTCTATTATAGTGGCTCTCATCTTCGAAAATGTTTCATCGAGATTGGACAAGGCATTCGATGATGCTTCTCTTCTTTTTGATTTCTCATGAATTTTCTCCTATGGGGCTTTCTTGTGGGAATTTCTCCATCCACAGCGATGTGATCCACTTTTGATTTAAGATTCCCTTGACCAGCTTAATGCTCCTCAATCTCATGAACGGTTCGTCTTTACATTAGTCAGATACCTCTTATCACGAGCCAACAGTTGAGGGTCGATCCATGCGGCAACTTAAGGTTCTTTGGAGCACATACGCTAAGCCTTTTCTTGATGATTTACTCGCTCCTATGCTAAGCCTTTTCTTGATGATTCACTCGGACTGCTCAGATTGCGTAGAGAGAGAGAGAGTGCTAAAGAGAGAGACTCTCGAAGGAATGCTTTTGTATATATTCTTATGGATAATCAAATGAGAAGGATGACACCTTTTTATATAGTAGAGGGATTACAATAGTTGATCTATATTCGATCTGATGGCTAAGATCGCATCTTCCATCTACTTAACTATCAATATTAAATAGGAAGGTTCCAGAACACAGGATAATTATCGTCTCACCCACCCTTAGAAATATTCTAGAACATGGTAGAAAACCCAACGAAAACCCTAGATGTTGAAGACACATCAAGTATTGGAGTTCTTCTCGGTCATATGATCGATCGGTTGTGATACTGTGTATTCCTTTTATTTTCAATTTTCTAATTTAAAAAAAAAATTACACCTCCCATCTTTGGCCACGTAATGCCATCACTGGCATCTCTCGTCCCCCCTTTTAAGGATGACCAGTTCCAAGATTTCTTATGTGTTTCGTTTGCCAATCCATAGAAAAAATCTTTTATTTTTTTTGGAACCTGAAACCTATCACAAGCTCTAGGGTCGGTTCTAAGATATCCAAGAATCTGTTAATTTTTTTTTATTTTCTTTTACTTTTTTTCATTTTTAATTAAACAAAATAAGAGTGAATGCTATAACTATTAAGGAAAAGTACATGTTAGCCATTTGAGGTCCCGCATAGATTATATTTAGAACCTGAAACGGACACATTGGAACAAGTTTCTAATTTTTTTAACCTAAAACCTCAAAAATTATTTGGCTCTAGATTATACACTCACCGAATGCCTTAAAAGATTGTAAGATCATGTGAAGTCATGTACCAAGAAAAACGCCAAAACTTATTTTATGATCCAAGATCCAAGTTTCGGGTCTTAGTAGTAGAATCTAAAACTTATTTGTTGGAATAGATTCCTCAATTTTTGAAACCTGGAACCGGATTGGTTCCCACATGTTCTTATTTCAAGTTTTTGGTTCTATCCTGAAACCATTCTCTCTTTCTCTCTGTGGATGAACATTCATGGTAGTCACTATGGACATATAATTATATATCGTACTTAGAATAACTTTTGATTGAAAAAAGCAACCTTGATAAAAAGTACGATCGAGCAGTACAATTTAGTTGCACATTGCAAGAGCTCTCCAATGGCACTCAATTTGCTAAATTAGACGACCAGATATCTAGATATTGTGATTTTTAACCATTTTGAAATAAATGAAGCTAGACAAATTACGATTTTGATAGATCGACGTGATTCGTAATCTTTTCAATGTATTGAGAATTGCATTAATTAGAGCTTCATCAAGCGAGCTATTTTGATAATTCACATGGTTGACTTGTGCAGCTCGATTCACAAAATACCTATGCGACCCAACAACTTCGTGGTGGCGGTGTGCTTGACTCTCGACACACATTCAGAAATCGGACTGCATGCATGAGATCCTTTGAGTTGCTAGCTTTCGTGAGCATGAAAATGAACTTCATCAGACTCCAATGAGACTATCTATCCTCCATCAATATTTGATCACACTCCAATTAAAGATATATACTTTTCATCCTTATAGTTTCATGCTTTTTTCAAATTCAGTCTCAGTTTTTTTAATCTGTCCAATCAAGTAATTTTACTTTTAAAATTTTATAATCAAGTCCCACCTACACCAAATCCAACTAAGCAACTAAAGTATGGCCGTTTGACGACGTCATTATTTGATAGGAGTTCTAAATATATATTGCATGTAATGCAAATATAGTAGATTTGTGTCTGGAGTACCAATTTAGGATTGGATTTTTGGTGAGACAAAAATTATTTTAGGGTTAATGTGTCGAGCTAGTACTAGTTTGTGATTTTTTTTTTGTGAGATGAATATTAATTTAGAATGAATGGCTCATGGGGTACCGTGAAATTTTTAACTTAAGATTGTGTGTCTGTGTGATATATTTTAGATTTCGCGTTATTCTAGGTAAAGTTCATGCTTTTTTTAAAAAATGAAATTCGCTTAGAAAAAAAGCTGTCCAAAATGATAATTATTTTATGCAATGCTCCACATGCATTCTAAAATTTGCTATCGTATTCACATTTGTACGAGATTTGTCCAATTCAAATTACAATTTTTTTTTTCTTGGCAGTGCTAATGTGATTTTGATTCCCTAATTCTGAAAATTTACTAATTTTATGAAGTTGGCTTGTCAAACTATTGATGAGACCCATTTATGCATAGGATTGATATTTTTTTGTGAATTTCCAATTATTGCAGTGAATTTATTACCCTATATGAGTAGGTCAGATTCATTACCTTCAAAATTAGGATAATAATTAATTTCATTAATTAACCTCCCTTTAAAATGGCGCTTTAACGTTACCAAAGAAACTACGACCTCCCCCAAACGAGCGTTGACCCCCCACCACCCACTCCGCGAGACTCTCGACCGTTGCAAAAGGCAGCATTCATCCGACGGCTCCGATTTCTCCTCTTCATTCCACGTGTACGTCCGCGATGCGGGTCACAACTGTCGCCACTATACCCCAGCTATAAGGTAAGGCTGGCATCACTCGCAGGACGGAACCGGGGAAGAGCCCTCAAACCGCGTGATTGATTGGGCCCCACTAGGTTCAGCAAAACAGAATGGATCGCCACCGTTGGATTGACCCATCCAACGGTCGACTCCAAAGTACGGACTTGCAACACCTACTAGCACTCGAAGCACAAACCTCTATAAATACCGTCGCTCTCTGTGTCACCCGTCGCACCAAAAACCCTTGCTCCGTCGCAGATTCTCTCACTAAGTTTCAGTTCTCTCTCTCGCTCTCTGCGAAGTTCTTTCATCGCTCTCGCTCATCTTCTTCCATGGCTCGCTTGAGCGCGTTGCTCTCTCTTGCCGCAATGGCGGTCCTGCTCGTCGGCCTGGCGGTGGCGCAGAGCCCCGCCCCGTCGCCGGCTCACACCCCGTCCAAGTCGCCCTCCGCCTCGCCCAAGGCGTCGCCCCGCACCTCCCCGTCGCCTTCTCCGACGACGGCGACGACGACGCCGCCGGCTTCCGCGCCGTCTCCCTCCGGCACGGTCACCTCTCCCCCGTCACCCCCGCCGTCGTCCCCCGCCCCCGCGGCTCCTGCGCCGGGTTCTCCTTCGACGATCGCGTCGCCGCCGGCCGGGGCTCCTGCTCCTGGGAAAAACAGCGCCTTCAGCAACAGAGTTGGCTGCGCTGGATCGGTGGCGATCGTCGCTCTCGTCGCTGGTTTGGTCATATAAGTAGATCGCTGGATTCTCGCTGCTGCTCGCTGGCCAGTCTGATGTTTTTTTTTTTTGTTTTTTTTTATAATATTCAAATTATTTTTTGCGACATTTTAGCCAATAGATATGCACATTGGACAGATCATTACAGAGGATTTATTACATTGTTTGTGCGGAGATTATTATTTATTATTGCTAATGATATTCGTCTATTTATATATGATTCGCGATTCTGATTATCCTAAACAAATACATTGTTCATGAGTGAATCGAATTCATATTATGCCTCCCGATCCGAAAAAAAAAAATGGCGATTCGGTTACATTTGCTCCGCTTTCCCCTGACTTCTTGATATTAAACATAACATAACAAAAATGTTTTTTGCCCTTGAAAGTTTTTCGTTTAATCAATGACTAAGAAGGACACGCACCGCACCCATCCGAACGCTCCCGAACTGTTGTAATGGGAACAGGTTACTGTGTTGGGCCAACTCTGGTGTCACAATAGACGAGGCTTTTGTGTTTGGCAATCCGAGTAATCGCTCTGGGTAGCTTTATCGAGATCAAAGGCGAATAGCGCAAAGCTTCTTCTTCTAATTCGGCGAATAGCGCTAATTTCAATTTTAATTTTCAGCTACTTGTTTCATGGCTTTAATTTGAGCTACAGACCCTATTCTAAAAACAGAAAATACCCACATAATTGTACTTTGCGCCGTGAAAAGTAATTTATTTCTTACTTTACCGGAAAAAAAAAAGGCAAAACAAAACAACACACGCGCTAAGAAAAAGACTGCACACTTGAATCCAAATTCCAAGTTTCTGAAGCTCATCACGTTGAGCATACAAGCAATGGAACACCCGAAAATACGGTTAAGCGCTCAACTCCCCATCCCCATCCCGACAGCGATTTCCCGAAAAACACCAGCCGTCGTACAGGAAAAGAAGTGCCGATCACGCTAAATTCCTGTCAATGCTTTTACTGATTAAAAAAAAAAGAAGAGGATTTGGAGGGCATTCTTCCTGAAGGAGAGCACCACCCTCTGCCTATGATGGAAAAAGAGAGAGACGGAGCACGAAGAGGAGCTTGAGCAGAATATTTTGGCAGCCAGATAAATTACGAGCATGTAATACCGTATCTATGAGTTACTAATCATCCCCCAGATATTCGCGCACGTGTCGAAGGCAGTCGTCTTTGTCGAGTCGAACTCAAACTTATTCACCGCCCTTTTCTCCCTGTCGACGATATCTGTGGTTATCGAGATTCAAGGACCAACCCCGGTCAGTGCCCGCTGCATTATGGAGTACACGAACAAGAATAAATCAAAAGGATACATCCTGAAATTTTGGAGCCGTCATCCAAGTTGGGGATGATATTCGTCACAGAAGCATACATCGAAAGACGCATCCTGTGAAATCAGGTAAAACGATAGGATATCAACTTTGGATTAAACACAAGAGAATGTTATCGTGCGTGTACATCGTGCATGAGACCACGAAAGAGCGCAAACGGGAAGAAGGCTACGTTGAATGAGTCATGCTGTAAGATCAATTTAAAAGAAAGCAAAATAACTTTTGAGCCTCACATCTTTCAAATTTCATTGCCTATTCCCGCACAAGAATGCACAAAGACAAGCTCAAATCAACCTAAGCACGCACGCACATGGCACGTTCATCCATATAGTGCACAAGAACAAAGGATTTAAGGATATGATAAGATAAAACATAAATACTAGAAGCAAGAAAACAAGAAAACAAGTAAACTTCATGCATTGGCCCCAAACGTGGGTCATATTCATTCTTGGTCGTGCTTAAGCTACAGTTCAGGGTTCAAAACACATTTGGACTAACGATTGCAGAACTTTCACAATGTCGTTGAAATTACAATAAGGTAGCAGCTTAAAAAGAGAGTATTTTCTGGACCTTCATTGCTTTTGACAGCATGTTCTTACTTCTTAGCTACTTTTCATTGCACTTTCCCTTCTTTCTTGCATTTTTGGGGGGTTAAGTTGTCGAAAGAATAGTATTTAGGCTTCAGCGCTTGGAGGACCAGACGTCCACAACAACTAAAGAAATGGAGCAGGCCGTTTGGAAATAACAAGACAGGCTGCAACATCAAAGCAAGCAATTTTACTCTGCAAGAAATTGCCCTCCAGTTTGACAACTAACTACTGGAGGTGACCAAAAGATTGGAAGATCAACGCCAGCTAGTTTGTTGATTTGGGTAAGCAGTAGGTACCAGCAGATGATTTGATGCTTAAAAGCACCAGTAGATAAATATTGTAGATGTGCCCACACAGGCAACCGACCAAAAGGGGGAAGAGAGGGGGGAGGAGGAGGACGAGAGAGAATATAAACTGGGATTATATGGAGGGGAAGGAATAGGAGATTTACTATAAGAGTGGAATTTTAGTTATAATTCTCTATCAACAGCATCTTTATCCCAAACTAGTTGGGGTCGGCAGTCGATGAACCCCAAAGAATCATAAAAATAAAAACAGAATCAAGGAAGGGAAAATAGATAAATGTGTAAAAATAAATAAGTATATATATATATATATATATCTATACACTATACCTCCACAACACTAATAGCCTTCATCCACACCGTCCTAAGACAAACCGTACGCCAATCTATTTCCCACTCCATTAAATCTTGTTTTACTGCTTTCCCCCAAGTAAGTTTCGGCTGACCTCTTGCTTTCTTCGTGTTATGCTCTCGATAGCAAATACCTGTTCGTACCGGTGCGTCTAAGGGCCTTCGGAGGATATGCCCAAACCATCTCAATCTATGCTCTCTCATCTTTTCCGCCACCGGTTCTACTCCAACTTTTCGTCGAATTTCTTCATTCTTTATCTTATCCATCCTTGTATGACCACACATCCACCTTAACATCCTCATTTCTGCTACTCCCATTTTATGCTCATGTTTCCTTTGTGCTAGTTATAATTCTCTATGTGTGAATAAATTCTCCATATGGAGGGGTAAGAATAGGAGATTCACACTTCTGATTGATGATTGTATAATGATCTGCAGCCCCTTACACCCCTCTTCGATGACAATAGAATTATAGCAACAGGACACAGGAGACAGCTTCCCAGTAAGCACAAATATTAGACTATGAACAAGGAGAATCCACACAAACTGCCAACTACATCCTAATGAGGAACAAATGCAAAGAACTCAATCAATGCCATGCCACTAACCTCATCCTAACCCATCATCGAACAGAGATCAGCTTAAGCAGAGGAACACAATTCAGCGGTCTAGCATTTTAAACTTCTTGTGTTAATCACAAAAGAGAGTGAGATAGAATATAAGTTGGGATTTTATGGAGGGGTAGGAATAGGAGATTTAGTATAAGAGTGGAATTTTAGTTAGCATTCTCTGTGTGAATAAATGCTGAAGATCAGGGAATTTCACACTTCTGATTGATGATCGTCTAAGACTCTGCAGCCCCTTACACTCCTCTTCAATGGTCAAAAGGGGACACAGGAGACAACTTCCTGGTTAGCATAAATATTGGACTATGAACAAGGAGAATCCACAGAAGCTACCAACTACATCCTAATAAGGCACAAACGCGTAGAACTCAGCCAATGCCACTAACATCATCCTAACCCGTCATTTAATAGAGATCAACTTAAGCAGACAAACATGATTCAGCAGTCTAGCATTTTAAACTTTGTGTTAATTACATGAAATGTAATATCACTAATTGCATAGATGGAGAAAAGGTTACTTTGCCATTCCAATGTATGTCTATTCGACTGCACAAGTCATCCAATAACCTGATGATGCAAACTAATGGTTCTTCGGTATTAGCTAGCAATAGACTTTCAAAGGCATGTAGAGCCTTGCTTTTTTCACAATAGCAGGAATATCTGGAAATGCAGATGCAAACATATAATGCCAGAAACAAGTTACGATTTTGTTATCTTCAATACCATTTTTTGCCAATTTGTAGAGTCAATACTAGTTTGGGATAAAGGCGTTGTTGATGTTGATGTTAATGTTGTAGAGTCAGTACAAATTTGAAAAAATAAAAGCTTCTGCATATGAACTTACTGTTCTCTCCGCTCATTTTGCTCTAGTTTCTTCAAAACTTGCTTCCTCTCCTCAACGGAAATCCTTTGAAGATCTAGCTCATTAATTTCGTTGGTGACAGTTGTGTTTGTACATATGAAAGACAAAATTGAAAATCAATATGTTGTCAAGGAGCATGTAAAAGAATCATCAACTCAATCAGGAAAAAAAATGTTTAGATGCTTATCTCAAATCCTCCATAAGCAGTCGTTCCTTCTCAATTTCCTCTTGCAGTTCTTTCTGGAGTTGGTCAATATCCACATCTGCAGCAACTTCAGATCTCACTGCTTCAGTTTTCTTCTTGCAAGCGTCAATCTTTTCCCTATACTCTGCTAAACCAAAAACATTTAAAGTAAAGAGACCCTGAAAGAGGTATATGATCAAATCAAAACCATCTTCTAATGAAGTTGGTCAAGACCGTTAAGTCATCGTGATTGTGAATAGAGATAAATTTGCATATCATCCTCAGTCATATCAAATTCTACAGAATTAGTGGCAAAGATCTGTGCTGTATATAAACGGGGAAAAAGGGTTCCAGAAGAAATGGCCTATGTTCTCATTTCATTGCCAAATAACCAATAAGCAAAACTGGCAAGATTTATTTTTGACATACAAGCTCTAATCTGATATTTTTGGTTAAAATGACAGAAAATGAACTTGGAGATTTCATGGATGTCTTCACAAGTATCTTTATTCAAGAAATGTCTCCAACATTAGCCTGTCAGGCTGTCACAGTGAAATAGTTGTGTCCACTATAGACAATCACAAGTCACAATGTTCAACAACTCTCAGAGCATACCCCGGATCCCAATAGCCAGATTGAATTGTCACACAAAGAAGTAATTGTAATTACCACTGAACGAAGAACGTGCTTTGAGAAATTGTAAATATGCAAAAGCAAAGAGAGGAAAAACCATATTCAGATCTATATAACAGAGCAGGCTACCAAATCAAAGACAGCAAGAAAGAATCGGACAAAAATTCTGTTAAGATGAAGGATTGGCATAATTAAGTAGGGAAAAAGCAAGAAAAAAAGGAATCAAATATTCTAACAGCCACTATATTCCTTTATCATCTTCTAAGCGATTCAATGGGTTAGAAGCTACACGCTTAGTATATCGTTTACTTGAACAACGCGCAGGCATCACAAAGGGCTTCCAAATATTTGTTCAACTAACATCATAATAAACAGATCGATCAAGCACATCTGCAAAATGGCTCATGTTCTTGAGGAGTCTCTAAATCAGATCTCACGACCTCACGAAATAAGAAATGCCTTTAGCCTTATAACAGAAAGGACAAAGCCTCCATTAACTGATTTAACGCAGATATCAATATCTCTAATCAGTTTGGTGTCTGACCAGCAATTTACTTGTGTAATACAAAATCAAACTCAGGACTTACATATAGATAACGTAACTCATGGGTTGCAATAATTGGACGGCTAACATCCTAGTATTAGGACGTGCATATTTAAAGTGGGGGACACCAAAAATTTGAGTCACGAAAACTACAACAGAACTGTACAAACTGCATTACTCGTTGTGATAGTGAAGACAGACCATTGGGCAACTCTTCCTCAATCATATAAGATTATGCAGAATTAGCAGGGAAGCAAAGTACTAGAGATGAACATGGAGTAAAAGAGGATATGCCAAAACAAACTGCCTGCATCTTCATTTCATTGTCAAATAACCAATAAGCAAACTTGGCCAGATATATCAATCGCGCACCAGATAGTATCTCAAAAGCTCCCTGAACTACCTGAACTTCGATCCCGTCACCCCTATCGATAAAAGAAGAAATTTTTGAAAGAGACTCGGAAATGCCACTACAGAACAGCAGCCACACTTCAAACGACATCATGTCATGCAAATTCAGGCAATGAACTGAAACTTATAAAAAACTATCATTCGAATCATTTTCAGCTCAAATAATGCCATTTGGGAACTGTTACTGCGAAATGACGAGAAACAGCGACACCCATCAAACACAATCACAAGCCGCAGTACTCAACAGACTTCGAGACTCCCAGAAAGGCAGAATTGCGCATCTCCGATCGAAATCATCATCAAATTGCAACGTGGGAACAAAAGGGTGGGCAAAAAGGAAAAGAGTTTTCGACCCAGAAGCGAGGACTGGAGGTCGGCGAGGTCAGCATCGCAAGAGGAGCGGAGAGCGTCGGATTGGCGGAGACACTGAGTTAGGTTAGCGATGTCCTTGTCGTCCCTGAGGACCTGGTTGAGGTCGTCGCTGTAGGAAACGAGCTTCTGCAAATCGATGTTCCGAGAGAAATCCCCCATCTTTTTCCCTGCTTCTCTCGATGGATGAGCTTTCAAATCTTGGTTCGCGCTGGGAGAAGAGAAGATCGAAGAAGACGATGGACTGTAGAGGGAAAACTGGAAGAAGTGCGCCTCCAAAGCACGTTCAAAATCTTGGACAACGAGAAGGGAATTGTTTCACGAAAAATAATTATTTCAATTTTTGTAAAGAAAATCAATCGTCTGGATTTTTACAAAAAATAGACTAACGAAAACCGTCGTCAATTTGACAAAAAAAAACGCCGTCATTAATAATGAATTTTTTAAAATATAATTATTTTTATTAATGAAATTGTAAATTATTATTTTTTGAAGAATATTTTTTAACTGATAGATTTTTCGCGAAACCAAACATTTAAAAAAGTGTGTTGACATTAATAGTCGATAACAATTCACTGCAACTTTGAAAACTGATCCAATATCTCCATTTGTTTCACGGAAAATGAGCAATTTGAAAAATATTTTTTAAAAAGTAATCGTTTATATCGTTTAGAAAAATTAATCAATAAAAAATATTTTCATTATCGACAATAATATATGCCTAACTATTTTCATAAGCGATAAGAAAAGATTCATTCATTCATTTTTTTAGAGATATAAACGATTATTTTTTAGAAAATATTTTTTAAATTACTCATTTTTCGTGAAACAATTGAATTAAATTGTTTTCTAACATTTTATGCTATATTATTATTTGGTACGATGGAAAACAATGAACAAGAAAATGAAATGAAAAAGAGAAGAAAATGAACATAAGTTTGATTAGAGAATGGAATTGAATGAGATTTATTTCGTCTTGTCGCAAGCGACACGATCTGAAATGGGGCGGGAAGTTACGATGGATCTCTGATTAACCTACGACACCTGCTTTTCTATTAGGAGTTGTAGATAAATAAATTATTACACTTTGAAAAATATGATTATGTAATTAAACTATATTAACCAAAAGAAATCCTAATAATTAGAGAAAGTATTAGTGTTGAACAAATTGCTGTAATATATTATTCCTAAAGTGTAGCTAAAGGGACTTATAGTAACTTAAGAAGATAAGGGTACGTATTGGAACGTTTATGTTTCTAAGCATAGTATTTGGATAAAAATATTTTTTTTTTCTGTTTTCGGCTACGATTTCTGAAAACAGAAACCCGTTTGATAAGTAAAAAAAATACTTTTTTTCACAGTGGACGGCGGGTGGTGATTGCATCGGCGGCGGTGGGTGGTGGTTCCAAAAATGTTTCAAAATCCAAAAGCATTTTTTTTCTTCAAAAGTGTTTCCCGGCACAAAAGTGTTTCGCGGAACAATTTTGAAATATATTTAAATCATACGCATTTTTATTTCAAAAATATTCTGGAAACACTTTTGAAACAAAAATACTCTACTTGGAGCGTTTTTAGAGCATTCCTATATACGCACCCTAATCTTCAACCCAGATAAAGCAATGGGGTCAATTACACACAAAATTAATTAACTTATGCAAGTAATTCTCATCTTTATATTTTGGTCAATTGACCCCACTACTGATTGTAAGGTGCTGTGATTAAGCATGAATAATCGACTCAATGTCATCTTTCTTTCCGCCTCTCAACCAAGAATCGACCACGCCGGCTTCGGTGGTCGAGGCTCTAGCCATGGAGGAAGCTCCCAATTGTGTTCTCTCTCTCTCTTCCCCCGAAGAATCCAAAGATTTGCAGAATCACCTCTCTGCTCCGACAAGGAGAAATGGCGATATACTCGGACTGTGAGGCCTTGGTTGAAGCTGTACAAAGCCCAGAAGAAATATCTTGGGAGGCCCACTCCCCTATCCTTAGATGCAACAATTTATTTGTTAATTTTCCTAATGTTAAAAGGTGGTCCACTCCTAGACATTCAAACACGATAGCGGATTGGGTGGCTAACTACTACCCCAGAATTGGATTTTTTTTCGCCACCCCAAGCCTTATGAGACTTACTTTGTATCGAAGCCCGTGTTTTAGGTCTTCCCCCTTGAAATCTATGAATGAAAATTTAATTTTGACCCCCCCCCCCCAAAAAAAAAAAAAAACCAAGAATCGAAGTGTCTAATATTAGATAACCCAAGCTACAAACCACATCAAAAATAATTAGGCAACCAACCACACGTAGAAATAATTTCGGGCACATACAATATGATAATTGCGCACATCATGTAGGCATCCCGTCTAGTTTTCCCTTTTCGTTTCCTTTTCTAGCTTTTTTCCCGCTTGCAGAATAATGTTGTGAACATTGAAGTTTGGCCAAATGCATTTTATCCTTCGAAAAATTTCAAAGTTTGGTCTCAAATCCATTC